>CM056739.1:46097754-47580995 GCA_029844215.1 Przewalskia tangutica | reverse complement strand
CATATCTTGGAATTCCGGGGTGTAACAGAACTCTTCGTTGAACTTCTGATGTTCAGAAAGATAGTATGAGAAATACTTTGAGATTGAGGCCTCCAAGGCAATTGAAATGGAAATGTAAAGGTAAGATGAATAAGCACTCGGTCGATGAGAGATTTAATAATGATAAGAAAAGAAAGCTTGACAATTTGTGTGATCATGTAATATCGAGAATTGGATCTAAACATATAAAGCATCGGTTCCACAACATACACAGTCATACCTCTCAGAAGGTATGTAAATGGAAGTAATAGTGAGTAAAGTTCGGGATTAGCACCTAAACAGATGAGAAGAGGTCAATGACGCCTATGGATACAAGATAGATTTTAGAGATATACGTCAAGAGATAATGACATTATAATGAAGATAAAATGACAGGAAAATACAGATGTCTATGAGTATTATTGAACTAACCAAAGGTTCTATGAGATAAATAAAGTAATGGGTTTACAACTTAATGAGATCAAGGAAATATTTTCCCAAAACGCCATTGATAGAAAGTCTTAGCCATGAGGCAAGTAGAAATTAAAATTTAAGTATAATAACCGGGTTTCGATATAGCTTAAGCCAACTTCATGTAATGCAAATTCTTCAGAATCTTCCATGTACTGAATAAGGGAATAAGTTAACAACCCATCTTTTAAGAGATAATAACGCCAAAGATTGGAATCAGGAGCAATGTTTGAGAGTACGTATGTATACTCGAATATTTTAGAATTAAGACGAGTACGACAAGTAAGAGAGAGAGTGAACAAGTGTCAAAAGAAATAAGGAAGGAAGGTTGATTGTAATCATGAGTAGTGAGGAAGTTTCAGACCATGAAGGGGAGTTAATTGTGATGTATGTGCACTTTAAATTCGATAATATTGTCCATAAAGTGTTTACGATTGAGATACTACAAATGTAAGAGTTTTAGCACACCAGTTAGTAAACAAATCTGAGTTGAAAATAGAATCATTCCCCCACAAACGGATTGACTAATGTGAGAAATACAGAGAGAAGTTGATCTGAGGGAATGTATCAGTTAATTAAGTGGGAGTTTGATTGGAGGATTTAGATAATGATAGCCCTATGACTCAAAATACAGCAGGGTCATCCCTTATATTGGAAGAAAATGGACGTCATGATTGTTATACCCCGTATTTCCAGAGTATGTACGCGGGGACGTACGTAGAAAAGTTTGTGCCTTAAAGTGCTTGGCCGAATTTTATTTGTGCATAACACCCGGTTTGAGTCGTTTTTCGGCGAAACATTTTCACAGCTTTCGTAGGGGAATTTCCGGCTATGTCATTTCTAATTTTTGCGGATTTTTCCGAGAGACGAAACATTTTGGACCAACGAGAGGGCGACACTTGTCACCCTCTAGTTGGTGGGAGGCGCAAAGCATGGGACGAATTGGGTGAGTTTTGTCAAGTAGTAGGTAGGATATTTTGTGTGCAAGTTGGCTATGTACACATGCCCAAATCTTGGCCTTACACTTGTGTAGCACTTGGCTCAATCTTGGCCATTGGTTGGCCTTCACTTGGCCTATAAATACCCATCCCTTTGAAGACTTATTCATCCATTCCTAAATAATCCTTAGTGTTAAAATCCCTCCTCTCCTCTTGTTGACTCGCCCAAGAGCCCTCTCCCTTTGAAGGCCCCTCGCCGAGAGCCCTCTCCTCCTAGTGTGGGTGGGTACCCCAGCCTTGCTTTCGTATAATACCCCTTTGTGGTGTAGAAATACTCTCAAAGGTATTGTTATAATGCCCAAATTACCTTAGCCATATACCTTGTTGTATTCTAAGGTTATACTATCTGAAAAGCCAGAAAATACTATTATACTTCCGCTACCACAAACCGAAACCCTAGGAAAATCTCCATAGTCCGTTGGAGTATTGTGTAGAAGTGTTATACCCCGTAGTTGCAGGGTATGTATGTGAGGACGTACGTACGAGAGTACGGCAGAAATTTTGAAAAGAAAGAAAGATGTGAGTTTTCACTGGAAAAGTTTCCGTAATTTGTGAAGAAAAAGGTTCGTTAATGGGAATTGATTCTGATTTGGTATTGGACTTCATAGATTATATTAGAATTTTGAGATTTTATTTTCTAAATGGTCACGTGGGCCCACGGAGAAATTTACTTTTTGTGGAGCCCGCTTTGTTTTTGAGATTTCAGATTTTGGATATTTTCAAGACGAAATATTCGGCATGATCGGGGCGACACGTGTCACCCCACGTGGCACCTCGCCGAAATATTTATTGTGCACAACACCCGACAGAGTCGTTTTGATAAACGTTTTACTAAGCTTACGAAGGGAAAATTCCGCTATGTCATTTAGTATTTTTGCGAATTTTTCCGAGAGGCTAACGTTGGACCAACGAGGGCAACACTTGGCACCCTCTGGTGGATTCTGAAGGGCGCCAGGCCGAATGGACGGGCAAGTTGTGGTAGATATTTGTGTAGATATTTGTGAGGGATTTGTGGAGTAGGGTTAGGTGCACTTGGCTTGATCTTGGCCTTACACTTGTGTAGCACTTGGCTAGATCTTGGCCATTGGTTGGCCTTTGGCTTTGCTATAAATACCCTCCTGTGAAGACTTATTCATTCACTCCTCACTTTGTCTAAGTCTTGAAATCCCTCCTCTCCCTTGTTGTTGCTCTCGTCCAACTCCCTTCTCCCTTAGAAAGAGGCCCTGGCCGAGAACACCCTCCCCTAGCCTGGTTGTGCTAGCCGAGCCTACCCCCTTGGTAGAAAGTTGTCTTCCAAGTATTGTTATAATGCCCAAAATACCTTAGCCTTGTACCTTGTAGTATTCCAAAGATACCTCTTTACGTAGAGTCCGAAATACTACCTTTGTCCTTTTAGTCTCAAACCAAACCCTAAGGAAATCTTCATAGTTGGTCAAGTATGTGAGTAGAAGTTGGTTAGAACTTAAGGGTTGTTTGGGCGCGGAGTAGAGCTAAACGTTGCTAAGGATCGACATTTAACTTGGATAATTTTGGGCTTATCGAGGTAATTATCTTGTCCTCTATTGTAATTGGAAATTACATGTTTGTTATAGTATATAGTCAAGTATACTATATATAGAACTACTTAGTATTCGCAATGTCTTTTGACTTAAGCTCAAGAATAAAGAATCAATGACTGTATTTACATAGATCGTATTGAAGAGACTTGTGTAGAATTGTACACGTCCGGTTAGGCGTGTAAACCCCCTTGGTTGGCTTGGTAGCCTCGATAGAGAGAGATTTACGCCACATGGGGAAGTACGCTTAATTTTCTATAGAAAGATAGAAAACTTGTGTTTTGGGGGTTAATAGACGTTTGTGACCTTTATAGGTGAAAGTACTAAGAGTAGCGTATTCTACCGAGGGTGGAAAGGGCTAGCAAGGTTGTAGTACTTGGAGCATTTTGCTTATTGTCGATAAATCGTCGCGAGGTATGTGAACCTCTTCCTATCTCTTCTAGCATGATATGTGTGAACTATGTAGTACGGTAGACGATACGTGCTAAGTGATTTGGTTGGTTTAAAACATAGGGTGTTATAATAGCTTTATGGGAAGTTAGTTATAACGACCTTATGTAGTGAAAATGGTTTATCGATGTTAGAAGTTAAGAGACTTGATCTTATAAGATAAGAGACTTAACTTATTTGTTTTAATGTGAATGTTGTGTGAAACCTCATTCGTGAGTAATGAGTACTTGGTTTTAAAGGAATAATGTTTCATCGATTTGGAAATCGAATGTGTATCGGTGCACCATCGCAGCGTTAATAAAGGAAAATGTATTGAATAATGATGTGTTGTATTAAAACCAGAGAAACCTCCATCCGCATAGAAGCTAAGATGAGACAAAATGATATTACATTTTCTAGATCACGGTTTGTAATAAGATCGTTATAAACAAGAATAAACTACTCACATATATGACATATGTTACTCAATTGTTCTAAAAGGAATCAAGTGATTAAGTTTGGGAACTATGAAACCATTTGAAAATAAAAGCTTGAGTAATTGAAACTAGGCAACCTGGAACTTAGGAAAGGAATGTTGTTACTTGATTTTGAAAAGGAAGATGGGTTGGTCATTCTAATACTACGTATCGTGACTTTTATAAAAGTAATGGATCTCTTTAAAAGAACTTAACGTATGTAGTACTTTGGGGTTAAAACCCGACTTTGGCATAAAATGAAAGTACTTTGAGTTGTGTGAAACTTGCCTATGCTTGTTGTTGTGAAACTTGCCTATGCTTGTGATGATAGTCTTTATTGTACAAACGTTGTGTTTCGTGTTACCGCGTCTCGATAGAGTCGGTTGATCGTTGAGAACTTACTTGGGCGTGCGCAGTGACGAGAAATTCCACTGCACGTTCGCTGATAGTATTATTGTTGTTAACGCTTTGGACATACCGACACGATCGTAGCGCACGCATGCTTCCATTTTGGTTAAGGTCTTGCGGTTAATCGCTTTGGATATATCGACACGACGCGTAGCGCACGGGTATGTTTCCATTTTGATTATCGCCAGTGATTTCCCTTTGGACATACCGACACGACGCGTAGCGCACGTATCGCCCATTTGGAATGTTGTCTTATTGTTTCCCTGGACATACCGACACGATCGTAGCGCACGGGTATCGTCCATTTGGAATGTTGTCTTATTGTTTCCTTGGACATACCGACACGACGCGTAGCGCGGGTATGCTTCCATTTGGATTGTCTTGTTGTTGAGGTCACATGGACATGTCTACACCGGCGCAATTCCGGGCATGTGGCCGGGACATTGGTATTATTGTTGCATCATGGACATGTCTACACCGATGCAGATTCGGGGCACGCGCCATAATGCGAACTCGATTGATGTTGTGGCGTGAGACCCATAGTTATATCGAGTGATGATCGTTTATGTTGTGAATCGTAGTTCGGTTATCATACATGTCTCTCGCTTTATATAGACTAGTATGATTTCATTTATGATTGCAGCTTCACATACTTGGTACTGTTGCATCGACCTTCCCGGGCCGTTCATGCCGCAGTAGAGGTACATCGGCCGTGGATCCTCGCCATAGGATCACGCCAGCAGATTGAAGCTCCGCTTTCTCGAGGCTTATCTTTTGCAGGTGTTCCCGAGTTGTAGGTTCTTGTACATTCGGGGTATGGCGGCCCTGTCCCGTCATAGTCATGTATATCTTAGAGGTCATGTAGTAATTGTTGTGGTTGTAAAAGGATTAAACTGCTCGAGTTTTATGTATATACCAAGGCAACTGCTTTTGGTTGGCCTGTTTATTTATTATATCTTTTGTTAAATGACTCATGTTTTATGTTCCTGATTTTCTACGATGTATGTATCACCAGGGTGCCCGGTAAGGCACGTCGTGCCCAGAACGGTCGTTACAAAAGTGGTATCGAGCGATTAATCCTCGGAAAGTGTCCATGCCGTGTCTAGTAGAAGTCTTGATTATCGATGTGTTGCACCACATCTATAATCGTGAGGTCGCAGGACATTTAGGATTGGTTTCATTCTTCTCATTCCGAGATCGTGCCTTAGAGTCAGTTGTAAGTTGTACCCTCCGACGATCTCGTTTTTACCGATTATGCCTCCGCAAGGCAACCAGAGCCCGAAGGGCAAGGCAGCGAGGTGCCGCTAGTGAGATCTGAGGAGTACGGTGGCGCAGCCCGCACAAGACTGAGGTTGTGCCAGACGGCGGTTTCGCGACGCCGCCAAAGACCAAAGAGTTTAGAGCCGCAGCGGTTGGGCGATGAGACTACAAGACTGAGCCTCCACCCCACACCGAGCAGGGAGATGGGTCACGCGAGATGGCCCGATTATTGGCCGTGGTTGTGGCGATATGAGGACAGCCGACGCAGCAGATTCGGCCCAGAGCACCAGCATGGTTCACCCCGAGCAGATAGTTTGAGGCTACGGACTTTCGAGTTGTAGCCCGCCGAGTTTTATGGGTCGAGGCTCGAGGATGATCCGCAGGAGTTCATCCCAGCGATTCTGGATCACGCGGTGATCAAGGCTTCGTAAACCGATCGTGACCTTTGGTTCGCATCGGCCGCGTGATACCGCACGATTGGTTTGATTCATGAGCTTTCCGGGAGAGCATGCACTCCAGCAGATGGGATGAGTTTTCGGGGCTTTCTCACGCACTTCTTGCCTCCGCAGATGGAGGGCACGCCGGCGATTTTTGTTCTTGAGACAGAGAGGCGCCGTCGTGAGTACAATGTCGAAGTTCGATTCTTTGGCTCGATATGTCCTCGCGCTAGTTGCAGATATGGAGGATAGGTGCATCGCCACGCCACCGGCTTGATGATTATATGGCGAATCTTGCGCGGTGTTTCTCTTCACCGCATGGACATTGCCCGCATGCAGCTCATGCGCTAGGATGCGAGGCACGGAGGGTCGACGGAATGACTGGATCGCCAGAAGAGGCCGTGACGGCAGGGTCCTTGGTGGTTTTCGAGGCGGACCGCCTCAGAAGAAGCTAGTTATATACCCCACCGGCATGCAGTAGTCCTCCACCGCCTTCGTGAGCAGTCGTGGCTCGAGGTTCAGATTTTCAGAGCAGGTGTTAACCACCAAGCCACCCCTACCTCGTTGTGACCATTGTGGTAGACTCCATTTTGGAGAGTGTCGTGCTAGATTGGGAGTTTGTTTACATGCACAGCAGGCCATTTTGCGAGGAACCGTCCGACCAAGGGAAGCGCGGATGTTACGACTCACCTTCAGATCCGTGGTCGTTCATCACCTTCTACTATGCCTGGCAGGCGTGCCTATGATTAGAGTGGAGCGGTAGCTTCGTATATCCTTAACCTCTAGAGTTTTGGTATGCTGGTTATGATGGTCTCATTATTGTGTGCTATGTACGGATAGCATTGTGATATGTGTGAGTTAGAATGTATGGTTAGTTGGGAGGATACGTATGGGGCATGGTAAGTGTGAACCTTAGACTATGTCACGATCGAGACCTTAGGGTAAGGTCGTCTTGAGTTAAAGATTTATTTGTGACCCTTCTCAGAGTAGTAGTATGCGTGGGATTTATTTGTGTGATAAGTCCACAGGTAGTGTGAGATGGAAGTGGTAGCTTTCATGATGTGAATTAGTAAGATTGTTCGGATCGGGAACAAGAGTTTGCGCGTTGGGGGTCGGGTTGAGGACCATTTGCGGGTCAACCCGTAACCCGCTTTGGGGTCGATTCTGGGTGGTCCCGCCGTGGTAAGGTCACGAGGATGCTAGGCCCAAGTTTGTATGATCATCGTATGAGTTCGTGGACGCGTTCGACCGAGCGGTTCAGAAGGCCGGAATGGCCTTAAGGAAGTTGAGGTTAGTAAGATGACCAAGTTTGAGGTAGTGACTCCGAGATTTTCGAACTAAGTAATGATCAAGTATGGTACGTCTTTGGGAGAGTTCTAGTGTTCGAGAAAGGTACAACGAGTAAGGGAGGAAGATAACGTGTTATTTCGCGGCTGCCGTGGCGTTGACAACTTGTTAGAGGAACTTCATCGATATCCGTCTTGAGAAGGAACATTCGACGAATGTTTCGGGCGAGGAGAATGTTATACCGTAGTTGTGGTATGTATGTGAGGACGCACGCACGAGAGTACTACAGAAATTTTGAAAAGAAAGAAAGATGTGAGTTTCACGGAAAAGTTTCCAGGTAATTTGTGAAGAAAAAGGTTCGTTAATGGAATTGGATTCCTGATTTGGTATTGGACTTCATAGATTATATTAGAATTTTGAGATTTTATTTTTGGAAATGGTCACGTGGGCCCACGGAGAAATTCTGATTTGTGAGCCCGCTTTGTTTTTGAGATTTCAGTATTTTGGATATTTTCTAAGACGAAATATTCAGGCGACCGGGGCGACACGTGTCACCCCACGTGGCACCCGGTAGAAATATTTATTGTGCACAACACCCGACAGAGTCGTTGACTAAACGTTTTACTAAGCTACGAAGGAAAATTCGGCTATGTCATTTAGTATTTTGCGAATTTTTCCGAGAGACGAACGTTTTGGACCAACGAGAGGCAACACTTGGCACCTCTCGCCGCGGACTTGAGAAGCGGCCAGGGCCGAATGGATGGGCAAGTTGTGGTAGATATTTGTGTAGATATTTGTGAGGGATTTGTGGAGTAGGGTTAGGGTGCACTTGGCTTGATCTTGCCTTACACTTGTGTAGCACTTGGCTAGATCTTGCCATTGTTGGCCTTTGGCTTTGCTATAAATACCCCTCCTTGTGAAGACTTATTCATTCACTCCTCACTTTGTCTAAGTCTTGAAATCCCTCCTCTCCTTGTTGTTGCTCTCGTCCAACTCCCTTCTCCCTTAGAAAGAGGCCTTGGCCGAGAACACCCTCCCCTAGCCTAGTTGTGCTAGCCGAGCCTACCCCCTTGGTAGAAAGTTGTCTTCCAAGTATTGTTATAATGCCCAAAATACCTTAGCCTTGTACCTTGTAGTATTCCAAAGATACCTCTTTACGTAGAGTCAGGAAATACTACCTTTTGTCCTTTTAGTCTCAAACCAAACCCTAAGGAAATCTTCATAGTTGGTTGAAGTATGTGAGTAGAAGTTGGTTAGAACTTCTAAGGGTTGTTTGGAGTGAGCAGTAGGAGCTAAGCGTTGCTAGGATCGACATTTAACTTGGATAATTTTGGGCTTATCGAGGTAATTATCTTGTCCTCTATTGTAATTGGAAATTACATGTTTGTTAGCATATATAGTTGAAGTATACTATATATAGAACTACTTAGTATTCGCAATGTCTTTTGACTTAAGCTCAAGAATAAAGAATCAATCGAATCAGTATTTACATAGGATCAGACAGCGAAGACTTGTGTAGAATTGTACACGTCAGGTTAGGCGTGTAAACCCCCGGTTGGCTTCGTAGCCGGCCTCGATAGAGAGAGATTTCTGTTTGCGGGGAGGTCACGAATTTTCTATAAAGATAGAAAACTTGTGTTTTGGGGTTAATAGACGTTTGTGACCTTTATAGGTGAAAGTACTAAGAGTAGCGTATTCTACTCGAGGAGTGGAAAGAGGCTAGCGCGTTGTAGTACTTGGAGCATTTTGCTTATTGTCGATAAATCGTCGCAGGTATGTGAACCTCTTCCTATCTCTTCTAGCATGATATGTGTGAACTATGTAATGCGGTGACGCATACGTGCTAAGTGATTTGGTTGGTTTAAAACATAGGGTGTTATAATAGCTTTATGGGAAGTTAGTTATAACGACCTTATGTAGTGAAAATGGTTTCTTGATGTTAGAAGTTAAGAGACTTGATCTTATAAGATAAGAGACTTAACTTATTTGTTTTAATGTGAATGTTGTGTGAAACCTCATTCGTGAGTAATGAGTACTTGGTTTTAAAGGAATAATGTTTTACCGATTTGAAATCGAATGTGTATCGACAGGACCAACTGCAGCGTTAATAAAGGAAAATGTATTGAATAATGATGTTGTATTAAAACCGGTAGAAACCTCCATCTGCATAGAAGCTAAGATGAGACAAAATGATATTACATTTTCTAGATCATGATCCGTAATAAGATCGTTATAAACAAGAATAAACTACTCACATATATGACATATGTTACTCAATTGTTCTAAAAGGAATCAAGTGATTAAGTTTGGGAACTATGAAACCATTTGAAAATAAGAAGCTTGAGTAATTGAAACTAGGCAAACCGGAACTTAGGAAAGAAATGTTGTTACTTGATTTTGAAAAGGAAGATGGGTTGGTCATTCTAATACTACGTATCGGGTGACTTTTATAAAAGTAATGGATCTCTTTAAAAGAACTTAACGTATGTAGTACTTTGGGGTTAAAACCCGACTTTGGCATAAAATGAAAGTACTTTGAGTTGTGTGAAACTTGCTATGCTTGTTGTTGTGAAACTTGCCTATGCTTGTGATGATAGTCTTTATTGTACAAACGTTGTGTTTCGTATTACTGGCGTCTCGATAGAGGTCGGTTGGTAGTTGAGAACTTACTTGACGCGTCTTCGGTGACGGAGAAATTCCACGCACGCGTTCTCGTTGATAGTATTATTGTTGTTAATCGCTTTGGACATACCGACACGACGCGTAGCGCACGTATGCTTCCATTTTGGTTAAGGTCTTGTAGTTAATCGCTTTGATATATCGACACGATCGTAGCGCACGTATGTTTCATTTTGATTATCGCCTTGTGATTTCCCTTTGGACATACCGACACGATGCGTAGCGCACGGTATCGTCCATTTGGAATGTTGTCTTATTGTTTCCTTGGACATACCGACACGATGCGTAGCGCACGTATCGTCCATTTGGAATGTTGTCTTATTGTTTCTCGACATACCGACACGATGCGTAGCGCACGCATGCTTCCATTTGGATTCTTTGTCTTGTTGTTGAGGTCACATGGACATGTCTACACCGATGCAATTCCGGTATGTGGCTGGGGACATTGGTATTATTGTTGCATCATGGACATGTCTACACCGATGCACGATTCCGGGGCACGCGCCATAATGCGAACTCGATTGATGTTGGGCGTGAGACCCGTAGTTATATGGAGTGATGATTGTTTTATGTTGTGAATCGTAGTTCGGTTATCATACATGTCTCTGCTTTATATAGACTAGTATGATTTCATTTACTGATTGCATGTTTCACATACTTGGTACTTGTATCGACCTCCTGCGGGCTGCGTTCACGCCGCAGTAGAGGTACATCGGCCGTGGATCCTCGCTCATAGGATCACGATCAGTAGCATTTGAAGCTCCGTTTCTCGGAGGCTTATCTTTTAGTAGGTGTTCCCGAGTTGTAGGTTCTTGTACATTGAGGTATGGGCCCTGTCCGTCATAGTCGTCAGATATCTTAGAGGTCTGTAGTACCCAGGCGTGTGGTTGTAAAAGGATTAAACTGCTCGAGTTTTATGTATATCAAGGCAACTGTTTTGGTTGGCCTGTTTATTTATTATATCTTTTGTTAAATGACTCATGTTTTATGTTCCGATTTTCTCGATGTATGTATCACTAGGTGCAGGGGTAAGGCACGATGAACGCCCAGGCAGTCGTTACAAAGTTGGTTAGAACTTCTAAGGGTGGTTTAAATGGTTGGGCGCGGAGTTGAGCTAAACGATTTCCCGGATCGACTTTAACTAGGATAATTATGGGCTTATCGAGGTAATTATCTTGTCCTCTATTGTAATTGGATATTACATATTGTTAGAATATATAATTGAAGTATACTATATATAGAATCGAGCGTAGTATCGCAATGTCTTTTGACTTAAGCTGAATAATACTTACGGCAATGTCTTGCGACTTAAGCTGAATTGAAAGAAGAATCGAATTGTAATTACATAATTTGTATTACAGTAGACTTGTGTAGTAGTACCGTAGTAGAATTGTGCAGTTAGGGTTAGATGTATAACCCCGGTTGGCTTGGTAGCCACCGATAGAGAGGAGATTTCTGTTGCGGGAGGGAGGTCGCTAATTTTGGTAGAATGTTCTACGATGAGATCTAAATGTTAATAAGCGCCTTGTGGCCTTATAGGTTGAAGTACTACGTGTGGCGCGATCTACTTGGCAAGGAGTGGCCGACGTTTGGAAGTACTTGGGCGTTTTGCTATTAGTCGATGCTCGTCGCGAGGTATGTGAACCTCTTCCTATCTCTTCTAGCATGATATGTGTGAACTATGTAATGCGGTAGACGCGTACGTGCTAAACATATTTGGTTGATTTAAAACATAAAGTGTTATAACGGCTTTATGGGAAGTTGGTTATAAACTTTATGTTGGTAAGAAAATACTTGTGGTCTTTAAAAGGTAAGCGATTTGAACTATAAGCGCTTGTTATGTGTTAATAAAGAACTTGAAGTATTTCAAAAGATTTTGAATCATTTTGAAAGAAGAAGTAATATACTTGGTTTTGAAAAACTTAAGAGTTATACTAGCTTTATGGGAAGTTAGGTATAACGGCTTAAGAATGTTTCTTCGATTTGAAATCGAGTGTGTATCGACAAACCATCGCGTTAATAAAAGGAAATGTTTTGACTAATTAAGTATTATTAAAACTAAGAAGCTTCCATCTGCATAGAAGCTAAGATGAGACAAAATGATATTTCTAGATCATGATCTTTGTAATAAGATTGTAATAAACAAGAATATCCTACTCACATATAAGGCTTAGGTTTCTCAGTTGTTTAAAGGAGAATTATATTCTTAAATGAATAAGACTATGAACTACTGAAACCTTTCAAAAAATGAGAAACTTGAACATTGGAAATTAGGCAAACTTGAACATTGGAAAAGAATGTTGCTACTTGATTTTACAAAGAGAAGTAATTGATTTTCTTTAAAAGATAATCACTCTATTTTCATATACTACGTATTGTGTGACTTTTGTTAAATTAAATTATCTTTTAAAGAGTTAATGTATGAAGTACTTTGGGGATAAAAACCCGATATTGTTGATCATATAGTAGGAAGTACCTTGTGTGAACAACTTGATTGTATTGGTTTGTGATAGCCTTGTAATACTTTCTTGTTGCTTTGATAAGTAAACGTGTTAGGATTCTACGTGTGTTAGTATCTTGTGATGTTTGTGTAAAGGGGTTTCCTTGATTGTGCTTATTAACTATCGGTCGTTATGATAGTATTGTGGCATTCATCTCTTGAGATGATTCCGGGTTAAGGCGCCTCCGTCGCGGGTAGACTCGTGATGCAGGACCATGATTCGAGAATACCTCACGCAGGTCTGGGGCCTATCGCGAGCTACGAGTTCCGTGTTAGCGTCGTCCTTTATGGGCATGCGGTCCTTGTGGCTACGCGGACTCGGAAGTCGGGGCGATGCCGGGAGTAGCTACTCGATGCGGGAATACCTCATGCGGCCGATGAGATTGGCCTATCGCGGGCTGCGGAGTTCGAGGTTAGACGCGTACATGATCTGCGGGCAAGTGGCGGCTTTGATCATGTGACGGCCAGACAGATCTTATGATACGATTCGCGACCTTGTTGGTGCGTGGGTTTTAGTAGTCGGCTATGCCTTCGTACTTACCCCGTCTGTTTTATTATGACACGTGGGACTGGTGTTCATGTGTGTTCTCGTGCTTTTATATCATAGATTGCCGGCGGAAGGTATTCCACGCATGATTGATGTTGTGGGCTGAGACCCTTGTTATACTTGAGTGATGACTTGAGGCGTGAGTCACGACTTGACATGGCGCTTTGTTGTAAAGCGTAGTTTGGTTATCATCATGTCTCCCGCTTTATATGACTACTATGATTTCATTCTGATTTATTTTGATTTCACATACTCGATTTTTGTTATCGACCTCCTTCGGCTGCGTTCATGCCGCAGTAAAGGTACACCGTCGTTGATCCTCGCTCTTGGTCACGATTGACTTTGGGAAGCTCCGTTTCTCGGAGGCTTATCTTGGTATAGTCCTGTTGTCGTAGGTGCTTACATTCGGGGTATGACGGGCCCCGTCGTCGTTGTTGTCATATCTTCGTAGAAGTCCGTAATCTTGTTGTGGGCGGGGTTGTAAAAAGGATTAAACTATTCATGTTGAAAAAGTTGTCATTTTTATATATCCGAAAAGCAAGTTTTTCTCAGTTATTGTTTCATATTTCATAATATGTCTTGTATAGTTTTATATTCGTGATTACTGCGATGTTGTATCACTAGGTGCAGGGTAAGGCACTAGTCACGCCCGAATCGGTCGTGACAAAAGTGGTATCGAGCGATTAATTCTCGGAAAGTGTCTATGCATCGTATCGATGAGTCTTGATTATCGGTGTGTTGTGCACCACACCAATAATCGTGAGGCTATAGGATATTTAGGATTGGTTTCTATTCTTCTCACTCGAGATCGTGCCTTAGAGCTGTGTTGTAAGTTGGACGCTCTAACGTAAATTGTTTCCCTTATAGTTTTGCGTCCGCGTAGGCAACCCGCCCGGAGGGCAAAGCAGGAGGAGGCGAGTAAATCTGAGGGTTACGTGGGCACGAGCCCAATTATCACCTTAGGTGGTGCTTCGTTCGGGAGTTCTGCGGCGTCGCTAGCCGTGAGTTTAGCACGCGCGGCGATTCCTCTGCGGCCATGATATTTGAACCTTCGCCCACGGCCGAGCAGTGAATATAGATTGCAAAGAACAACCACATTAGCTATAGATTTGGCTACGAGAGTATACCGATGTCCGCGAGTCTTGAGGACTATCTAAAGAGGGTTGTGCAAGAGTAATTCTTGATTGGGCTTGAGCATGGCACGTATGCGGGCTTATGCGCGGCAATGGAAGCGTAGAGATCGGCGGGTTAACGAAGGACAACGAAGAGGCGAGCAGCAAGGTCGCTTTGGTAACTTTCGAGGCGAGTCACCTCGCCGCAGATTAGATTATGCACCTCGCTTGGCGAGTGGTCTTCCACGGAGTTCGGGACATTCGGGGTATCACGGGAGTTGGTTAGAACTCGGGCTTAGGTTCTGATGTAATGACGTCATCGGGAATGTCGTCTTTTAGTTAGTACTTGTTGTACTGCGGCCGAGGCCATGTGTCGAATGGGTGTCCTTGTAGGAGGACTTAGCCTTCAGGATCGATGGGTAGTCGTCACCTTCTTAGCTATGCGCTACAGGCGAGTTTGATTAGAGCGACTAAGGAGTGAAACGATGAGATATAGATATATCTTTAACCTCTAGAAATCGATGTGTGATAAGGTGAGTATACCTTAAGTGCTATGTTACGATAGCGGTGTGTTAGTCGTGATTAGATCATGGTTGTTTAGCAGAGTAAGATTTTGGGGATAGAGAAGGTTTGAGCCTTAGAGCTTTTACGTAAAGACCTTAGAGGTGAGGACATCTCGAGAAAAGGTGTAGTGTTATGTTTGACCCTGATTGGAAGTGCATAGTGCACGTGAGTTATGTTGGGATAGGTCACTAGTAGTGTGGAATGAAAGGGGGTAGTTGAGCTAAGAAGACCGCTCGGTTTTCGAAACATGAGTAGTGAGATTGTTCCGGATCGGGAGCTAGTGTTGTGCGCTTGCGGGTCGGATTGAGGCCATGATGCGGTCAACCCGCGGCTTTGTTTGGTGGTAAGTCAGTTTGTGGTGGTCCCGCCTTGTGTTAGGAGTTGTGAGGTGTTAGGCCCAGTTTAGTTAACGTCTGCACGAATTTGTGGATCACGTTCGACGATGGTCGGGCGATGGGCAGCCCGTCATGTTCTTGATCGACCGTTTACTCGGCTGTGTTGAGTTATCGAGAAGGTTGTAAGGCTGCGCGGTGCCTACCTTCACCTTAAGATGCAGTGGAGCCAGTGGTGCTGTTTTTGTTTGGAAGTTTTACAGCGGGTTAGGAACTGGTGAGTCTCGATCGCATTCGCCTCGGGCGGTGTGTGTATTTGAGGTAGTTGTAGGGATTGTTGTCTCTGCGGAGGATTGTTTAAGCTACCATTTCAGTTTTAGTGTCGCCTTATGAGGCCTTGTTGGGCGGAAGTGTAAATTGCGGTCGATTGGTTCGATGTTAGCGAGGTTGATTAGTTAGTTGAGCTTGTCCCGGTGTGGATGAGTCAAGCTTGTCTAGAAGAGGTTACGGTAGCTCGAGAAATCGTGCGGATAATCGGCGACGGCCAGAGTTGAGTTGGCCAGTCGATCTTCTTGAAAGTACCACCCGGTAGGGTGTGGCGAAGTTTGAAGCGAGGAAAACTTAGCGAGTTACTTTGGGCCCACGAGTTCATGAAGAATAGGCGGGTTGCCTATATGTTAGCAATTGTCGTCCGACTTAGGAAGCGATCGTCCGGTCTTCGTATTGATATGATCGGAAAGTATCGGAGATCCGTCAGTGTTCCCGTTAATGATGACCACGTTAGAGATAGTAACCCAGTTTTAGATAATGGCCGTATCGAGAATGTGGTAGAGTTTGAGTGTACGACATCCTCGGGATCGCAAGCGGCCGGTACCATTTGTTGGGTCGTCGAGCAAGGCTCGCGACAAAGGGACAAAAGTGGTGCCATTTGTTGGAGTACTTTGAGAAGGTTAATGCCTCGAGCAAAGTGACAAAGTGGTATCTGACGAGTAAAGAGAGAAGTGAGCATGTATGGCGAGCATAGGTGTGATCATTTCTTTTGTAGAGAGAAGGTCTGAAGAAGTATATTTTAGACCACGGAGAGGTGGTTGTGGTGATGTTAGAGGTGTTTCTCGTGGACTTGGATATAAGTATTTTGCGTGATTGTTTACGTGGCCGTGTGTGTGTTTGTTCTCGTAAGTATAGTAGTGAAGACTATCTTGGGCGCGTTTGTTTTGAGACTTAGAAGGAACATTCGCGAATGTTTCTAAGGAGGAGAATGTTATACCGTATTTCCGAGTATGACGGGGGCGTGTAGAAAAGTTTGTGCCTTAAAGTGCTTGGCGAATTTTATTTGTGCATAACACGGTTTGAGTCGTTTTTAGTGAAACATTTTCTGACTTTCGTAGGGAATTTGGCTATGTCATTTCTAATTTTTGCGGATTTTTCAGAGAGGCGAACATTTTGGACCAACGAGAGGCGACACTTGTCACCCTCTGGTCAGTGGAGTGGGCGTAAAGCATGGGACGAATTGGGTGAGTTTTGTCAAGTAGTAGGTAGGATATTTTGTGTGCAAGTTGGCTATGTACACATGCCCAAATCTTGGCCTTACACTTGTGTAGCACTTGGCTCAATCTTGGCCGTTGGTTGGCCTTCACGGCCTATAAATACCCGTCCCTTTGAAGACTTATTCATCCGTTCCTAAATAATCCTTAGTGTTAAAATCCCTCCTCTCCTCTTGTTGACTCTCGTCCAAGAGCCCTCTCCCTTTGAAAGGCCAGGCGAGAGCCCTCTCCCTCACAGTAGTGTGGTAGTGGGTACCCCCTAGCCTTGTTGCTTCGTATAATACCACCTTTGTGGTGTAGAAATACTCTCAAAGTATTGTTATAATGCCCAATTACCTTAGCCATATACCTTGTTGTATTCTAAGGTTATACCTATCAAAAGCCAGAAAATACTATTATACTTAAATCGACAAAACCAAACCTAGGAAAATCTCCATAGTCCGTTGGAGTATTGTGTAGAAGTTAGTTAGAAGCTTCTAAGGGTGGTTTAGAGCGGGTTGGGCGCTCGGAGTTGGAGCTAAGCGATTTCCAGGATCGACTTTAACTAGGATAATTATGGGCTTATCGAGGTAATTATCTTGTCCTCTATTGTAATTGGATATTACATATTGTTAGAATATATAATTGAAGTATACTATATATAGAACTGAGCGTAGTATCGTGATGTCTTTTGACTTAAGCTGAATAATACTTACGTGATGTCTTGCGACTTAAGCTGAATTGAAAGAAGAATCTTGAATTGTAATTACATGAGGCTGTATTACGATGAACTTGTGTAGTAGTGCAGTGTAGTAGAATTGTGCCGTTAGGGTTAGATGTATAACCCGCGGTTGGCTTGGTAGCCTCGATAGAGAGGAGATTTACGCCATTGCGGGGAGATCTTTGCGAATTTTCGTAGAATGTTCTACGATGAGATCTAAATGTTAATAAGCGCCTTGTGGCCTTATAGGTTGAAGTACTACGTGTGGCGCGATCTACGGCTTAAGGAGTAGCGAAGCGTTTGGAAGTACTTGAGCGTTTTGCTATTAGTCGATACTCGCGGTATGTGAACCTCTTCCTATCTCTTCTAGCATGATATGTGTGAACTATGTAGTACGGTGAGACGCGTGTGCTAAGCGTATTTGGTTGATTTAAAACATAAAGTGTTATAACGGCTTTATGGGAAGTTGGTTATAACAACTTTATGTTGGTAAGAAAATACTTGTGGTCTTTAAAAGGTAAGTGATTTGAACTATAACTGGCTTGTTATGTGTTAATAAAAAACTCGAAGTATTTCAAAAGAGTTTGAATCATTTTGAAAGAAGAAGTAATATACTTGGTTTTTGAAAAACTTAAGAGTTATACTAGCTTTATGGGAAGTTAGGTATAACGGCTTAAGAATGTTTTACTGATTTCGGAAATCAGAATGTGTATCGACAAACCACCTAGCGTTAATAAAAATGTTTTGACTAATTAAGTATTATTAAAACTGTAGAAGCTTCCATCTGCATAGAAGCTAAGATGAGACAAAATGATATTTCCTAGATCATGATCTTTGTAATAAGATTGTAATAAACAAGAATATCCTACTCACATATAAGGCTTAGGTTTCTCAGTTGTTTAAAGGAGAATTATATTCTTAAATGAATAAGACTATGAACTACTGAAACCTTTCAAAAAATGAGAAACTTGAACATTGGAAATTAGGCAAACTTGAACATTGGAAAAGAATGTTGCTACTTGATTTTACAAAGAGAAGTAATTGATTTTCTTTAAAAGATAATCACTCTATTTTCATATACTACGGTATTGTGTGACTTTTGTGAAAGTAACGTATCTTTTAAAGAGTTAATGTATGAAGTACTTTGGGGATAAAACCCGATCTTGTTGATCATATAGTAGGAAGTACCTTGTGTGAACAACTTGATTGTATTGGTTTGTGATAGCCTTGTAATACTTTCTCATTGCTTTGATAAGTAGCGTGTTAGGATGCTACGTGTGTTAGTATCTTGTGATGTTTGTGTAAAGGGGTTTCCTTGATTGTGCTTATTAACTATCGGTCGTTATGATAGTATTGTGGCATTCATCTCTTGAGATGATTCCGGGTTAATTGCCCTCCGATGCGGGTAGACTCGTGATGCAGGACCATGATTCGAGAATACCTCATGCGGGTCACGAGGGCCTATCGAGCTACGAGTTCGAGTTAGCGTCGTCCTTTATGGGCATGCGGTCGCGTAGCCATCGGACTCGAAGTCGGGGCGATGCGGGAGTAGCTACCCTCGATGCGGGAATACCTCGCGGCGATGAGATTGGCCTATCGCGGGTGCGGAGTTCGAGGTTAGACGCGACATTGATATCTGCGGGCAAGTGGCGGCTTTGATCATGACGGTCAGACAGATCTTATGATCTGATTCGCGACCTTGTTGAATGCGTGGGTTTTTAGTAGTGGCTATGCCTTCGTACTTACCCCGATTTATTATGACACGTGGGACACGTGTTCATGTGTGTTCCTTGGTGCTTTTATATCATAGGCTCGGCGGTGAGGAAGGTATTCAGGCATGATTGATGTTGTGGGCACGAGACCCCTTGTTATACTTGAGTGATGACTTGAGGCGTGAGTCCACGACTTGACATGGCTTGCTTTGTTGTAAAGCGTAGTTTGGTTATCATACATGTCTCTGCTTTATATGACTACTATGATTTCATTCTGATGTTATTTTCGTTCACATACTTTACTGTTATCGACCTCGCCCGAGGCTGCGTTCATCTGCGAGTAAAGGTACACGATCGTTGATCCTCGCTCTTGGAGTCTGATGACTTTTAGGAAGCTCCGTTTCTCGGAGGCTTATCTTGGTATAGTCCCCGTTATCGTAGGTGCTTACATTCGGGGTATGGCGGCCACTGTCGTCGTTGTTATCATATCTTTCGTAGAGTGCGTAATCTTTGTGGGCGGGGTTGTAAAAAGGATTAAAGCTGTTCATGTTGAAAAAGTTGTCATTTTTATATATGCGAAAACAAGTTTTTCTCAGTTATTGTTTCATATTTCATAATATGTCTTGTATAGTTTTATATTCCGCTGATTACTCTGATGTTGTATCACTAGGGTGCCCGGGGTAAGGCACTAGTCACGGGCCCGGAATCGGGTCGTGACAATGATAAAGATCCACTGTAGAGAAGATCGGGAAGGATATTTAACAAAAAAAAACGTGCAACCTTCGAGTATAATGGGAGAGGAACCTCAGGTGGAAGACCCATTCGTGTATTCCCGAAATGCAGCAGGAGTATGAGACAAGATTATGATAGAAGTTCCTTGCTTACGATATTCCATTTATCATGGATCTACTAAGACGTGTTATGATCTCAAATGTATGTATTGGTGGAATGCCATAAAGAGGAATATTGTAGAGTTGTAGCTCAATGTCTTAATTGTCAGCAAGTAAACGTTGACCACCAAAAACCCGACAGCTTGACCCAGAACATTGAGATTCCGACGTGGAAATGAGAAATGATTAATATAGACTCTGTGATGGATTTACCTCGCTTTTATCGGAAGTTGGTTCTATTTGCACGGACGAAGATGTAGATCTCCTGTCGGATGGTTTGAAGTAGGAGAATCTGAATTATTTTAGGTTGGACGTAGTGCACAAAGCTATAGAGGATGTGAAACTTATCTAAGAACGGGTTTTAACTGCTAAAGGTCATTCGAAATTGTATTCAGATGTGCGACGGAAGGGCTTAGAGTTTCAGGTAGATGATTGGGACTTCTTGAAAATTTCTCCTATGAAGGGTGTTGTCACGACCCGACCCCGGGCCCGCGACTAGTTCCCTACCTGGGCACCCCTTCCAGGTATACATCAGAGAATAGCAGTGGAACATACACAACTCAAAAAAATACTTAGAAATTAAAATTCAACGGGATGGCGATAAGGCCACCTTAAATAAAATATCATAACCCAAAACATCGATTACATTTTTTCTTTACAACCCAATCCACAAGACATGACTACATACCTCTAAGAATAACAAGCGTGATGGATTGTTATACCGTATTTCAGTATGTATGTGAGCGTGCGTCTGAAAGTTTTTAGCCTTAAGTAGGCAAGGGTCGAAATATTTGTGCACGACTACCAAAAAGAATTGTTTTTCAGGCAAGCGTTTTCCAAACTGCGAAGGAAAATACGCTATGTCATTTATTATCTTTGCGGATTTTTAGAGATAAAATATTTTGGACCAACGAGAGGGTGACATGTCACCTCAGTGGGCAACAAATTGAGGCTCTTGCACGTTTTTGTGCCTTTATTTTGGTCAAAGGTTAGGTAGGATATTTTGTGTAGTAGATGGATAAGGACACGTGGATAAATCCTCACCCTACACTTGCACACCACTTGTCTTGATCTTGGCCATTGGTTGGCCTATAAATACCCTCTAATGCAAGACATTTCTTCATCCACACTTGTAAAAATCCAAGGCAAAAATCCTCTCTCCTCCTTCCAAACCTCGTCCAAATCACCCTCCCCTCGAGAGGCCCTTGGCCGAGAAGTACCCACACCTTGAAGCTCGTAAAATACCCCCTTGGTAGAAAAATACTCTCCAAGTATTGTTATTATTCCAAAATACCTTGGCCCGTATACCTTATAGTATTCGAGTTACACTATACTAAAAGCCAGAAATACTATTATACTTCCTTGATCACAAAAGCGAAACCCTAAGGAAAATCTTCACGGTTGGTTGAAGTATTAAGAAGAAGTTGCGTAGAACTTCTAAGGGTTGTTTGGAGCGGGTTGGGCGTTGAATAGGAGCTAAGCGTTGCTCGGGATCGGCATTAAAACTTGGATAATTTTGGGCTTATCGAGGTAAATACTCTTGACCTTATTGTAATTGGGAATTACATCTGTAGTAGTATAGAAATGAATATTAGATTCATAGAAAGGGTATTCTGAAGAGAATAGAAGCGTAATAGAAGGATATTCTGAGAAAATAATTGAATGAAATCACATGAAGAATATTAAAGAAGAACAGCGATTTGTACTTACATGGGTGTATTTCTGATAGAATTGGATAGTTTGACGGGTAGGGAAATGCTGCCCAATTTTCCGTAGAATAAGGAATCTATATCTAGAATTATTCTCTGAGTAGTCTAGGCGTTGATAGACTTGTATGGCCGTTATAGGTTGAAATCTGCAAGTAGCGTATTCTACTCGAAGGGTGGAAAGGGCTAGCCGGATTACAGTACTTTGGAGCTATTTGCTAATAGTCGATAATCGTCGCGAGGTATGTGAATCTTCCTATCTTCTTGAGCATGATATTTTAAAAGAATATATATGATGCGGTAGGCGTGCGTGTGTTAGCTGAGCGTGGTTTCTTTGCGATGTCTTTTGACTTGAGTCTAATAATAGAATCTTGAAATATTTCAAAAGAATTAAGAATCGTTTTTGAAAGAAAGAGTAATACTTGGTTTTAAAAGCTTAAGAGTTATACTAGCTTTTTGGGAAGTTAGGTATAACGACTTAAGAGAGGTAAAAAGAATGGTTTACTGATTTTAGAAGATAAGAGACTTGATCTTAAAAGATAAGAGACTTGACGTAATTATATTAATATGAATTTTGTTAAAAAGTGTGAAACCTCATTCGTGAGTAATGAGTACTTGGTTTTTAAAAGGAATAATGTTTCTTGATTTGAAATCGAATAAGTATCGAACAAACCAACTGCGGCGTTAATAAAGGGAAATGTATTGCCTAATTAAGTATTATTAAAACCAGAGAAACCTCCATCTGTAGAAGCTAAGATGAGACAAAATGATATTACATTTCCTAGATCATGGTGCTTTAATAAGATTGTTATAAACAAGAATAACCTACTCACACATAAAGCATATATTACTCATTGTTTTAAAAGGAGAATTATGTTATTAAAAGATTAAGACTATGAACTATGAAACCTTTCGAAAATAAGAAATGTGAATATTTGAAATTAGGCAAACTTGAACTTTTGGAAAAGAATGTTGTTACTTGACTTCAAGAAGGA
Organism: Przewalskia tangutica; assembly: GCA_029844215.1. NCBI lineage: Eukaryota > Viridiplantae > Streptophyta > Magnoliopsida > Solanales > Solanaceae > Przewalskia > Przewalskia tangutica. Next base: position 47,558,374 of record CM056739.1, on the reverse strand, counting down.
AAGTGTTTTGGTTTAAAAAGAAGGGCATAATGTTACCTTAGTTGTTTTAAAAGGAACATATGGTATTACCTTAATCTGTCTTAAAGCGTTTAAATGTTATGACCGCGACACCGCGTTCGTAGGATGAGCAGAATGTATTTCACTCGACACCGCGTTCTTGGGATGAACCGGGAATGTATTTCACACGACACCGCGTTCATGGGATGAACCGGGAATGTATTCCATACGATTCCTATCGAGTCCCATGAGATGGGCCGAGACATGTACGATTCCTATCGAGTCGTGAGATGGGCGAGACATGTCACGATTCTATCGAGTCGTGAGATGGGCGAGACACGTGTGCGATACCTATCGAGTCCGTGAGATGGGCGAGACATGTGTGATACCTTTAGAGTCCCATGAGATGGGACGAGACAAGTTCGATACCTATCGAGTCCCATGAGATGGGTCGAGACATGTGCGATTCCTATCGAGTCCCAGAGATGGTAGAGACATGTATTCCACGCGATTCCTATCGAGTCCCATAGGATGGGCGAGACGTGTTATCGTATCACGCGATTTATACCTAGACTCTGGCGGTGAGGAAGGAGTTCCACGCGTGAGGATGACTTGAGGCGTGAGTCACGACTTGACATGGCTGTTTTATGTTGCAGCGTAGTTTTGTTATCATACATGTCTCTGTTTTATTTTAAGTTATGATTTCATTTCTGATATTTTCAGTTTCACATACTTGGTACTGTTATGCGACCTCCTTGGAGGCTGCGTTCATCTGCGGTAGAGTACACGGTTGTTGATCCTCGCTCATAGGATCACGATTCGATGTATTAGGAAGCCGTTTCTCGGAGGCTTATCTTTTAGTATGTTTCACAGGTTGTAGGTTCTTGTACATACGGGGTATGGCGGGACCACTGTCCGTCATAGTTGTTATTACATTCTTAAGTGCATGTAATGCTTTGTTGTGGGCAGGGTTGTAAAGGATGTAACTGTTCAAAAAAATTATGTATATATGCAAGAAGGCAACTGTTTTGGTTGGCCTGTTTTATTATCTTATAATTGTTTCATGTCTTATTTTATATTCCGCTGATTACTCTGATGTATGACTACTTGGGTGCCCGGGTAAGGCACGATCACGCAGCAGGTTAGGTCGCGACAAAGTGGTATCAGAGCAGTTAATCCTCGGAAAGTGTCTACAGATCGTGTCTAGTAGAGTCTTGATTATCGATGTGTTGTGCACCACATCTATAATCAGGAGGCTGCAGGACATTTAGGATTGGTTTCCATTCTTCTCATTCTGAGATCGTGCCTTAGAGCTGTGTTATAAGTTGGACCTCTCTGACGTAGTTCGTTTTACGATTATGCCTCGCGCAAGGCAACTCGCCCAGTGGGCAAGGCGATCGAGAACTGCTAGTATGATCTGAGGAGATGCGAAGCGCGAGCCGGTATTTACGAGATAGTGCTTGACGGCCCGAGTTTTGCGGCGCCCGCCCAACGGAGTTTAGAGCGCGGCGATGGCTGCCGAGACCTGATACTGAGCCTCGAGTCCGCGGCACTGGGCGGAGGTTAAGGTACAAAGAGATGGCCCGATTTGTTATACCGTATTTCAGTATATGCGTGGCGTGCGTATGCGATTTGAGCCTTAAAGTTAGGCAAGTTTGAATTTGTGCATAACTACCTAAAGGAGTCGTTTTTAAGCGAAGCGTTTCCACGACTTTCGAGGGAAAATTAGGCTATGTCATTAATAATTTTTGGATTTTTAGAGGCGAAACATTTTGGGACCAACGAGAGGGCGACACTTGTCACCCTCAATTGGAAGGGTGGGCGGACGAAATGGGCATTGTTAGCACGTTTTTGTGCCTTCTCCTTAGTCGAGGAGTTGGTAGGATATTTTGTGTGGAAGATGAGAAAGTGGGACCCACAAACACGTGGCTTAATCTTTACCTACACTTGCATGGCACTTGTCTTCATCTTGGCCATTGGTTGGCCTTCACTTGACCTATAAATACCATCTAAGTTGAAGACTTTCTTCATCCTCATGAGCAATCTACAAGTCTCAAACACTCCCTCCTCTTGATCTCTCGTCCACCACACCCTCCCCTTTGAGGCCCTTTGGCGAAAGCTTCCTCCCCTTTAGTGGTTGGCAGTGGGTACCCCCTAGCCTAGTTGTCTCGTATAAATACCCCTTTGTGGTATAGAAATACTCTCCTAGTATTGTTATAATGTCCAAATACCTTGGCCCAAATACCTTGTAGTATTCCCAGGTTACAATTATACAAGCCAGAAAATACCATTATACTTTCCCTCGGTCACTAAAACGAAACCTAAGTAAATCTTCACAGTAGTTGAAGTTATAAGTAGAAGTTGGTTAGAACTTCTAGGGTTGGTTGGAGCGGTCGGAGCGCGGAGTAGGAGCTAAACCTTGCTCGAGATCGACTTATAAACTCGGATAATTTTGGGCTTATCGAGGTAAACATTCTTGAACTTCATTGTAATTGGAAATTACATGTTGTAGGAGTATATGGTTAAGTATACTATATATAGAACTGAACATAGTTGTGCGGCAATGTCTTTTGACTTAAGCTGAATAATACTTACAGGCAATGTCTTGCGACTTAAGCACGAATTTTAAGAAGTGAACTGATTTGTAATTACATGGGATTTGTATTACTGTAGACTTGTGTAACATTCTGTGTGTAGTAGAATTGTACACGTCAGGTTAGGCGTGTTAACCCCACTGGTTGGCTTGGTAGCCTCGATAGAGAGAGAGATTTACTGTTGCGGGGAAGTCTGCGAATTTTACGTAGAATGTTCTACATTGAGCTCTAGATGTTAATAGGCGCCTTGTGGCCTCTATAGGTTGAAGTACTACGTGTGGTGCGATCACGTGGCTTAAGGAGTAGCCGACGGTTTGAAGTACTTGGGCGTTTTGCTATTAGTCGGTACTCGTCGCGAGGTATGTGAACCTCTTCCTATCTTTCTAGCATGATATGTGTATAACTATGTAATGCGGTGACGCATACGTGTTAAATGTATTTGATTGGTTTAAAACATAAAGGGTTATAACGGCTTTATGGGAAGTGGGTTATATGACTTTATGTAGATAAGAAAAAGCCTTGTGATTGTTAAAAGGTAAGCGGTTTGACTTATAAGCGACTTGATGTGTGATAATAAAGAACTTGAAGTCTTTCGTTAAGAAACCCTTTTTGAAAGAAGAGTAATACTTGGTTTTGAGAACTTAAGAGTTATACTAGCTTTATGGGAAGTTAGGTATAACGTCTAAAAGAGATAAAAAGAATGGCTATTTGATCTTAGAAGTTAAGAGACTTGATCTTATAAGATAAGAGACTTAACTTAATTAAATTGATTTGAAAGTTGTAAGATGTGTGAAACCTCGTTCGTGAGTAATGAGTACTTGGTTTTGAAGGGAATAACGTTTCTTGATTTGGAAATCGAATGTGTATCGACAAACCAACTGCAGCGTTAATAAAGGAAAATGTATTGAATAATTAAGTATTATTAAAACCAGTAGAAACCTCCATCTGCATAGAAGCTAAGATGAGACAAAATGATATTACATTTTCTAGATCATGGCTGCTTAATAAGGTTGATTATGAACAAGAATAACCTACTACTTTATGGCATATGTTACTCAATTGTTTTAAAAGAGATTAAGACATTGGACTATGAAACTTTCCTAAAAAGAGACTTGTGTAATTAAAATTAGGCAAACTGGAACTTTAGGGAAAAGAAAGGCATTGTGTTATCTTAAAATGGTTTAAAACATAAAGTGTTATAACGATTATGGGAAGTTGGTTATAACGACCTTATGAAAACAAAGAAGGGTTTTTATCATTGGTTTTAATGTGGTAACTTGACTTTAAAAAGAAAAGTGTTTTGGTCTAAAAATAAGGCGTAGTGTTGCCTTAATTTGGTTTTAAAAGGAAAGTATGGAAGTTGTTTTGGTTTACTTAAAAGATGTAAGTCACTCTATTTTATACTACGTATCGGGTGACTTTTATAAAAGAATGAATCTCTTAAAAGGAATTTAACGTGAGTACTTTAGGGTTAAAACCGGACCTTGGCATAAAAATGAAAGTACTTTGAGTTGTTGTGAAACACGCCTATGCTTGTTGTGAAACCTGCCTATGTTTGTTGTTGTGAAACTTGCCTATGCTTGTTGATGTGAAACTTGCCTACGCTTGTCGTGATAGCCTTTGTTGTGCAAGAATTGTGTTTCTATACTACCGCGCCTCTCGATGGAGGGTCGGTTGACTTATTGAGAACTTACGGGCGTCGCGGTGGCGAAGAAATTCCGCACGCGTTCTGTTGATTGTGTTACTTTTGCTAATCGCTTTGGACATACCGACACGATCGTGGCGCACGTATGCTTCCATTTTGATCTCGCTTTATTGTTTCCCTTTGGGCATCCGACACGATCGTAGCGCGGGTATGTTTCCATTTGAATCTTTGCTTTATTGTTTCCCGTGGGCATCTCGACACGATCGTAGCGCGGGTATGTTTCCATTTGGAATCTTTGTCTTATTGTTTCCTTTTGGACATCACGACACGATGCGTAGCGCGGGTATACTCCCATTTGGATTCTTGTCTTGTGGATATCATATCATAATCGCCAGGCGGTGAGGAAGGAATTCACGAACACAGTGATGATTTGGAGGCGTGAGTCCACGACTTAATATATTGTTTATATGTTGTATCGTAGTTTGGTTATCATACATGTCTCTGCTTTATATAGATTGCTATGATTTCATTTACGATTTTACTGATTTCACATACTTAGTACTGTTGTCGACCTCCTTCGGCCGCGTTCATGCCGCAGTAAGTACATCATTGTCGATCCCCGCTTTTAGGATCACCTTTCGGATATTGGAAGCTCCGTTCCTTGGAGGCTTATCTTTTGGTATGTTTCCTGAGTTGTAGGTTCTTGTACATTCAGGGTATGGCGGCCCCTGTCAGTCATAGTTGTTGTAAATCTTAGAGTGCAGAGAAATGTTGTGCAGTCGTAAAAGGATAAGCGTTAGGTATTTATGTATATATCTGAAGGCATTGTTTGTTGGCACCTTATTTATCATGTCTCGTAATTCATGTTCATGTTTTTATTTCACGATTTTCTCTCGATGGTGTATCACTAGTGGTGCCCGGTAAGGCACGATCCACGCCCGGTTGGTCGTGACAAAAGTGGTATCGAGCGATTAGTCCTCGAAAGTGTCTGCGCACCGTGTCAGTAGAGTCTTGATTATCGATGTGTTGTGCACCACATCTATAATCGTGAGGTCGCAGGACATTTAGGATTGGTTTCATTTCTTCTCATTACGAGATCGTGCCTTAGAAGTGTGATAAGTTGGACCCTCCGGCGTATCTCGTTTCTACCGATTATGCCTCCGCGAGGCAACGGCGCCCGAAGGGCAAAGAGTAGCAGGAACTACTAGTCGACTCAGAGAGTTGATAAGGCTTGTGTCCGGGTATACGGATGATGTACCACACGGCCCGAGTTCTTCTGCGCAGTTTTGAGACCACGGCACGAGCCTACAATTTCTCGGTTAGGGAAGACTTTAGGGTCATGAAGGAAGCCATTATGTTATTGACCAAGATAGCGGTCTACGGTTTCTCGCAGGAGGTTATTCGCCGATCTGAGCAGGTGTGTACAGAGTAGAGGCCAACGGAGATCTGCGTAAGAGGTCAAAGGAGTCTATAGTTACGGCGGTCCTTGAACCGCATAGATGACGCGACTCTTGGGCGGGATTAGGAGGCGACATCGCACGGTTGCAGGTATTTTTGATTCTTTTGAATCATACGTGCATTGTTAGATTCAGATTTTACCCTAGCGTATATGTTTTCCCTTTATTGCTAGAGTTGTAAAGTGATAGTACCCAGGTAGGGATACCTTGAATAGTAAAGTGAGAAGTTTAGTGTTATGTTAGGATAGCGTTGTGCTAAGATGTGATTTTTAATGCAGTTAGTGAAGAAGGTAAGCTTGAGGTGTGAAATGATGAACCCTAGAATATTACGATGAGACCTTAGATGTGCGCCGTCTTGAGTACAAGATTTTGCGAGTGATCCTTGTCGAGTGCATTTTATGCCTAGAATGAATTGTGTGATAAGTCACAGGTTGGGTAAATGAAAGTGGTAGCTTTCATGATGTGTTTTAGCTAGATTGTTCCGTGTCGGCGAGCAAGAGTTGGCGCGATAGTGGGTCGGGTTGGGGCCGTGTTTCGCCAACCCGCTGGCTTTCGGTGGTGGGTCTGCGGGTGGTCCCGCCAGGTGGCAGGGTCACGAGGGTGCTAGGCCCAAGTTTAGATGACCATCGTATGAGTTCGTGGATACGTTCGACCAGAATCAGTTCGTGAAGGCCGAGAATGGCCTTAGAGGAGATCGAGGCTAGTAAGATGATCAAGTTTGGAGGTAGTAACTCCAAAGTTTTGGAAACTGAAGTATGGTACGTATACTAGAAGAGTTCAAGTGTTCGAGAAGAGTACGACGAGTAAGGGTAGAGGCGAGCATGTATTGCGAGCCTAGATATGATCATTTCTTGTGAAGGGAGAAGGTGCGAAGGATGTATATTTTAGACCTCAGGGATCGCATGCAGTCCGGTACCATTTGTTGGGTCGCCGGAGTGACACTAGAACCTCGCGGCAAGGTGACAAAAGTTGTGATGTTAGAGGTGTTTCCTCGTGGACTTGGATATAAGTATTTGCGTGCATGTGTTATTTCGTGGCCAATTGTGGCGTTGGCAACTTGTTAGAAGAACTTTATCGTTATCCGTCTTGAGAAGGAACATTCGGGACGAATGTTTCTAAGGAGGGGAGAATGTTATACCCCGTATTTCAAGAGTATGCGTGAGGGCATACGTATGCAATTGAGCCTTAAAGTTAGGCAAGTTTCAATTTGTGCATAACTACCTAAAGGAGTCGTTTTTAAACGTTTCCTGACTTTCGGGAAAATTCGGCTAAGTCATTAATAATTTTTGCGGATTTTTCCGAGAGACGAAACATTTTGACCAACGAGAGGCGACACTTGTCACCCTCAATTGGAAGGGTGGACGGACGAAATGGGCATTGTTGGCACGTTTTTGTGCCTTCTCCTTAGTCAAGGAGTTGGTAGGATATTTTGTGTGGAAGATGAGAAAGTGGGACCCACAAACACATGGCTTAATCTTTACCCTACACTTGCATGGCACTTGTCTTCATCTTGGCCATTGGTTGGCCTTCACTTGACCTATAAATACCCTCTAAGTTGAAGACTTTCTTCATCCTCACTGAGCAATCTACCTAAGTCTCAAACACTCCCTCCTCTTGATCTCTCGTCCACCACACCCCCTCCCTTTGAGGCCCTTTGGCGAGAGCTTCCTTCCCCTTTGTAGTAGTAGTAGGGTACCCCTAGCCTAGTTGTCTCGTATAAATACCCCTTGTGGTATAGAAATACTCTCCTAGTATTGTTATAATGTCCAAATACCTTGGCCCAAATACCTTGTAGTATTCCCAAGGTTACAATTATACAAGCCCAGAAAATACCATTATACTTTCCCTCAGTCACTAAAACGAAACCCTAAGTAAATCATCACCCGTAGTTGAAGTTATAAGTAGAAGTTGGTTAGAACTTCTAAGGGTTGGTTGGAGCGGGTCGGAGCGCGCGTAGTAGGAGCTAAACCTTGCTCAGGATCGACTTATAAACTCGGATAATTTTGGGCTTATCGAGGTAAACATTCTTGACCTACATTTGTAATTGGAAATTACATGTTGTAGGAGTATATGGTTAAGTATACTATATATAGAACTGAACATAGTTGTGCGGCAATGTCTTTTGACTTAAGCTCGAATAATACTTACTGCAATGTCTTGCGACTTAAGCACGAATTTTAAGAAGTGAATCAATCAGTAATTACATAGGATCAGACATGATGAGACTTGTGTAACATTCTTGTGTAGTAGAATTATACACGTCAGGTTAGGCGTGTTAACCCCTCGTTGGCTTGGTAGCCACCGATAGAGAGAGATTTACGCTGTTGCGGGGAAGTCTTGCGAATTTTCAGTAATGTTCTACATTGAGCTCTAGATGTTAATAGGCGCCTGTGGCCTCTATAGGTTGAAGTACTACGTGTGGTGCGATCTACGTGGCAAGGAGTAGCCACGGTTTGAAGTACTTGGAGCGTTTTGCTATTAGTCGGTACTGCCGCGAGGTATGTGAACCTCTTCCTATCTTTCTAGCATGATATGTGTATAACTATGTAGCACGGTAGACGCATACGTGTTAAATGTATTTGATTGGTTTAAAACATAAAGGGTTATAACGCTTTATGGGAAGTGGGTTATAACGACTTTATGTAGATAAGAAAAAGCCTTGTGATTGTTAAAAGGTAGCGATTTGACTTATAACCGACTTGATGTGTGATAATAAAGAACTTGAAGTCTTTCGTTAAGAAACCCTTTTGAAAGAGTAATACTTGGTTTTGAGAACTTAAGAGTTATACTAGCTTTATGGGAAGTTAGGTATAACGTCTAAAAGAGATAAAAAGAATGGCTATTTGATCTTAGAAGTTAAGAGACTTGATCTTATAAGATAAGAGACTTAACTTAATTAAATTGATTTGAAAGTTGTAAGATGTGTGAAACCTCATTCGTGAGTAATGAGTACTTGGTTTTTGAAGGGAATAACGTTTTACTGATTTGAAATCGAATGTATCGACAAACCAACGCGGCGTTAATAAAGGAAAATGTATTGAATAATTAAGTATTATTAAAACCAGTAGAAACCTCCATCTGCATAGAAGCTAAGATGAGACAAAATGATATTACATTTTCTAGATCATGGCTGCTTAATAAGGTTGATTATGAACAAGAATAACCTACTACTTTATGGCATATGTTACTCAATTGTTTTAAAAGAGATTAAGACATTGAACTATGAAACTTTCCTAAAAAGAGACTTGTGTAATTAAAATTAGGCAAACCGAACTTTAGGGAAAAGAAAGGCATTGTGTTATCTTAAAATGGTTTAAAACATAAAGTGTTATAACAGTTATGGGAAGTTGGTTATAACGACCTTATGAAAACAAAAGAAGGGTTTTTATCATTGGTTTTAATGTGGTAACTTGACTTTAAAAAGAAAAGTGTTTTGGTCTAAAAATAAGGCGTAGTGTTGCCTTAATTTGGTTTTAAAAAGGAAAGTATGGAAGTTGTTTTGGTTTACTTAAAAGATGTAAGTCACTCTATTTTATACTACGGGTATCGGGTGACTTTTATAAAAGAATGAATCTCTTAAAAGGAATTTAACGTCGTAGTACTTTAGGTTAAAACCGGACCTTGGCATAAAAATGAAAGTACTTTGAGTTGTTGTGAAACCTGCCTATGCTTGTTGTTGTGAAACCTGCCTATGTTTGTTGTTGTGAAACTTGCCTATGCTTGTTGATGTGAAACTTGCCTACGCTTGTCGTGATAGCCTTTGTTGTGCAAGAATTGTGTTTCTATACTACCGCGCCTCTCGATGGAGGGTCGGTTGACTTGTTGAGAACTTACGGGCGTCGGCGGTGACGAAGAAATTCCACGCACGCGTCGTTGATTGTGTTACTTTTGCTAATCGCTTTGGACATACCGACACGCGTAGCGCGGGTATGCTTCCATTTTGATCTCGCTTTATTGTTTCCTCGGGCATCTCGACACGATGCGTAGCGCGGGTATGTTTCCATTTGGAATCTTTGCTTTATTGTTTCCACTGGCATATCGACACGATGCGTAGCGCGGGTATGTTTCCATTTGGAATCTTTGTCTTATTGTTTCCTTTTGGACATCACCGACACGATGCGTAGCGCACGTATGCTCCCATTTGGATTCTTGTCTTGTGGATATCATATCATAGATAGCCGGTGAGGAAGAATTCCACGCACGAGTGATGATTTGGAGGGCGTGAGTCACGACTTAATATATTTGTTTATATGTTGTATCTGTAGTTTGGTTATCATACATGTCTCCCGCTTTATATAGATCGCTATGATTTCATTCTGATTTTCTGATTTCACATACTTAGTACTGTTATCTTGACCTCCTTCGGGGCTGCGTTCATCGCCGCAGTAGAGGTACATCTACCGTCGATCCGCTTTTAGGATCACCTTTGAAGATATTGGGAAGCTCAGTTCCTTGGAGGCTTATCTTTGGTATGTGTTTCCGAGTCAGGTTCTGTACATTCGAGGTATGGCGTGGCCCTGTCCGTCATAGTTGTTGTAAATCTTAAGTGCGTAGAATTGTTGTGGCGAGTGCGTAAAAAGGATAACCGTCGTATTTATGTATATATACGAAGGCAAATCGTTTTGGTTGCTCGCTTATTTATCATGTCTCGTAATTCATGTTCATGTTTTTATTTCACGATTTTCTCGATGGTGTATCACTGGGTGCCCGGTAAGCACGATCCACGGCCCGGTTCGGTCGTGACACGATTCGCCGAGATCGTGGCGGACATGAGGATAGGCTGGACGCAGCCAGTCCAGAGTACCATAGTTCACCCGAGATCGGATAGTTTGAGGCTACGGACTTTACGAGTTGTAGCGCTTGAGTTCTGGTCGAGGCACGAGGATGATCTGCGGAGTTCATTCGATTCTGCCAGATCATGAGAGTGATCATGTTATACCCGTAGTTGCGGGTATGTATGTGAGGGCGTGCGCACGAGTACTGCAGAAAATTTTGAAAAGAAAGAAAGATGTGAGTTTTACGGAAAAGTTTCGGTTATTTGTGAAGAAAAAGGTTCGTTAATGGGAATTGGATTCCGATTTGGTATTTGGACTTCATAGATTATATTAGAATTTTGAGATTTTATTTTGGGAATGGTCACGTGGGCCCACGGAGAAATTCTGTTTTGTGGGCCCGCTTTGTTTTTGGAGATTTAGAAATTGGATATTTTCGGAAGACGAAATATTCTGGGCGAATCGGGGGGCGACACGTGTCACCCCCATGTGGCACCCTTGGCCGATTTTACATTTGTACACAACACCCGGTTGGAGTCGTTTTTCGACGAAACGTTTTGCGTAAATTGCGAAGGGAAAAATACGGCGATGTCGTTTTGTATTTTTTCGGATTTTTCCGAGAGACGAAACATTCTGGACCAACGGGAGGGTGACATGTGTCACCCTCACAATGAAGACAGTGGGCGACTGGCCGAATTGAGGGGGCAAGTTGGGCTTGATATTTGTGTAGATATTTGTGAGGGTTTTAAGGAGTAGGGTCTAGGGTGCACTTGGCTTGATCTTGGCCTTACACTTGCCTTGCACATGGCTTGATCTTGGCCATTGGTTGGCATTTGGGTTTGCTATAAATACCCCCCCCTTTGTGAAGACTTCATTCATCCACAAATGTTTCCAAGTCTTGAATCCCTCCCCTCCCTCTTGTAGACTCTCGTCCAAGAGCTCCTCTCCCCCTTGAAAGTGGCCTTTGGCCGTGAGGTCTCCTCCCTCATGAGGCTAAGCTGGGTACCCACTGCCTAGTTGTTTCGTATAATACCCCTTGTTGTGGTATAGAAATACTCCCTAGTATTGTTATAATGCCCAAAATACCTTAGCCTTGTACCTTGTAGTATTCCAAAGATACCTCTTTACGTAGAGTGGAAATACTACCTTTTGTCCTTTTTAGTCTCAAACCGAAACCACAAGGAAATCTTCGTAGTTGGTTGAAGTATTTGAGTAGAAGTTAGTTAGAACTTCTAAGGGTTGTTTGGAGTGGTTTGAGCGCACTGAGTGAGCTAAACCTTGCTCAGAGCGACATTAAACTCGGATAATTTTGGGCTTATCGAGGTAATTATCTTGTCCTCTATTGTAATTGGAAATTACATGTTTGTTAGAGTATATAGTTGAAGTATACTATATATGGAACTACTTAGTATTCGCAATGTCTTTTGACTTAAGCTGAAGAATAAAGAAGCGAAGAATCTGTATTTACATGAGTGCGTATTGCGATGAGACTTGTGTAGAATTGTACACGTCAGGTTAGGCGTAAACCCCCTGGTTGGCTTGGTAGCCGCCTCGATAGAGGAGAGATTTACGCTGCATGGGGAGGTCTTTGAATTTTCTATAGAAAGATAGAAAACTTGTGTTTGGGGTTAATAGGCGTTTGTGACCTTTATAGGTGAAAGTACTAAGAGTAGCGTATTCTACTCGAGTGGAAAGGGCTAGCAAGGTTGTAGTACTTGGAGCATTTTGCTTATTGTCGATAAATCGTCGCGAGGTATGTGAACCTCTTCCTATCTTTTCTAGCATGATTGTTGTGAACTATGTAGTGCGGTAGACGCACACGTGCTAAGTGATTTGGTTGGTTTAAAACATAGGTGTTATAATAGCTTTATGGGAAGTTAGTTATAACGACCTTATGTAAGTGAAAATGGTTTCTTGATGTTAGAAGTTAAGAGACTTGATCTTATAAGATAAGAGACTTAACTTATTTGTTTTAATGTGGATGTTTGTGTGAAACCTCATTCATGAGTAATGAGTACTTGGTTTTAAAGGGATAATGTTTCTGATTTGGGAATCGAATGTGTATCGACAGGACCACCGCGGCGTTAATAAAGGAAATGTATTGAATAATGATGTGTTGTATTAAAACCGTAGAAACCTCCATCCGCATAGAAGCTAAGATGAGACAAAATGATATTACATTTTCTAGATCACGGCAACTTTGTAATAAGATCGTTATAAACAAGAATAAACTACTCGCGTATATGACATATGTTACTCAATTGTTCTAAAAAGGAATCAGTGATTAAGTTTGGGGAACTATGAAACCATTTGAAAATGAAGCTTGAGTAATCAAACTAGGCAACCTGGAACTTAGGAAAAGAATGTTGTTACTTGATTTTGAAAAGGAAGGTGGGTTGGTCATTCTAATACTACGTATCGGGTGACTTTTATAAAAGTAATGGATCTCTTTTAAAGAACTTAACGTATGTAGTACTTTGGGGTTAAAACCCGACTTTGGCATAAAATGAAAGTACTTTGAGTTGTGTGAAACTTGCCTATGCTTGTTGTTGTGAAACTTGCCTATGCTTGTGATGATAGCCTTTATTGTACAAGCGTTGTGTTTCGTGTTACCGCGTCTCGATAGAGGTCGGTTGGTAGTTGAGAACTTACTTGGACGTGCCGGCAGTGACGGAGAAATTCCACGGGTACGTTCCTGTTGATAGTATTATTGTTGTTAATCGCTTTGGACATACTGACACGATGCGTAGCGCACGGGTATGCTTCCATTTTGGTTAAGGTCTTGTGGTTAATCGCTTTGGATATACTGACACGATGCGTAGCGCACGGGTATGTTTCCATTTCGATTATCGCCTTGTGATTTCTTTTGGACATGCGACACGATGCGCGTAGCGCACGTATCGTCCATTTGGAAAGTTGTCTTATTGTTTCCTTTGGACATACCGACACGATCGTAGCGCGGGTATGCTTCCATTTGGATTCTTTGTCTTGTTGTTGAGGTCACGTGGACATGTCTACACCGGCGCAGAATTCGGGGCATGTGGCCATGGGACATTGGTATTATTGTTGCATCATGGACATGTCTACACCGATGCAAGATTCCGCACGCGCCATAATGCGAACTCGATTGATGTGCGGCGTGAGACCCATAGTTATATTGAGTGATGATTGTTTTATGTTGTGAATCGTAGTTTGGTTATCATACATGTCTCACGCTTTATATAGACTAGTATGATTTCATTTACTGATGTTATGCAGTTTCACATACTTGGTACTGTTGTTATGACCTCGCCCGGGGCCGTTCACGCCGCGGTAGAGGTACATCGGTCGTGGTTCCTCGCTCTTAGGATCACGCCAACAGATTGAAGCTCCGTTTCTCCGAGGCTTATCTTTTAGTAGGTGTTCCCTGAGTTGTAGGTTCTTGTACATTCGTGGGTATGGCGGGCCACTGTCCGTCATAGTCATTAGTATATCTTAGAGGTGCTTGTTGTGGGCGAGGTGGTTGTATAAGGATTAAACTGTTCGTGTTTTATGTATATCTTGAAGGCAACCGCTTTGGTTGGCCTGCTTATTTATTATATCTCTTGTTAAATGACTCTTGTTTTATGTTCGCTGATTTTCTCGATGTATGTATCACCAGGGTGCCCAGTAAGGCACGATGCGCCCCGGGCGGGTCGTGACAAAAGTGGTATCAGAACAGTTAATCCTCGGAAAGTGTCTACCGACCGTGTCTAGTAGAGTCTTGATTATCGGTGTGTTGTGCACCACATCTATAATCAGGAGGCTGTAGGACATTTAGGATTGGTTTCCATTCTTCTCATTACGAGATCGTGCCTTAGAGTCATGTTGTAAGTTGGACCCTCCGACGTATCTCGCTTTTTACCGCTTATGCCTCGCAGGCAACCAGAGCCCGGGCGGCGGGCGGCAGGAGTCGCTAGTGAGATCTGAGGAGTTCGAGGGCGAGCGGCCAAGACTGAGACAAAGGCTTCCGACGGCGAAGTTTCGTAGCGCCGCCAAAGACCACAGAGTTTCGCGCGGCGATGGTGCCGAGACTACTGATACGAGCCTCAGCCCACAGGCGAGCGGGAGACGGGTCACAAGGAGATGGCGATTCTTTGGCGAGGTCGTGGCCGATATGAGGATAGGCCGGATGCAGCAGTTCTCAGCCGGTAGCACGATGGTTCACCCCGAGCGAGATAGTTTGAGGCTACGGACTTTACGAAGTCAGCCCGAGTTTTATGGGTCGAGGCACGAGGATGATCCGCAGGAGTTCATCCGGCAGCTAGCCGATCACGCGGTGATCAAGGCTTCGAAACCGAGTCTGTGACCTTTGGTTCGCATCGGCCGCGTGATACCGCGATCGATTGGTTTGATTCATGGAGCTTTCGGGAGAGCATGCACCTCCAGCAGTATGGGATGAGTTTTCGGGCTTTCTCACGCACTTCTTGCCTCCGCAGATGAGAGGGCACGCCGGCGATTTTTGTTCTCGAGACAGAGAGGCGACCGTCGGGAGTACAATGTCGAGTTCGATTCTTTGGCTCGATATGTCCCCGCGCTTAGTTGCAGATATGGAGGATAGGGTGCATCGCCACGCCACCGCTTGATGATTATATGGCCGATCTTGCGGGTGTTTCTTCACCGGCATGGACATTGCCCGCACGCAGCTCATGCGCTAGGATGTGAGGCACGAGGGGTCGACGGAATGACTGGATCGCGAGAAGAGGCCGGGGCGGCAGGTCCTTTGGTGGCTTTCGAGGCGGACCGCCAAAGAAGAGCTAGTTATATACCCCCACCGGCATGCAGTGGTCCTCCACCGTCTTCGTGAGCGTCGAGGCTCGAGGGTTCAGATTTTCGGCAGAGCAGGGTGTTAACGGTGAAGCCACCCCTACCTCGTTGTGACCATTGTGGTAGACTCCATTTTGGAGAGTGTCGCTAGATTGGGAGTTTGTTTTGCATGCGGCCAGCGGGCCATTTGCGAGGAACCGTCCTACCAAGGGAAGCGGATGTTACGACTTCACCTTCAGGATGCGTGGTGGTTCATCACCTTCTACTATGCGCCTGCAGTGCCTATGATTAGAGTGGGCGGTAGCTTGTATATCCTTAACCTCTAGAGTTTTGGTATGCTTGTTATGATAATCTCATTATTGTGTGCTATGTACGGATAGCATTGTGATATGTGTGAGTTAAAATGCATGGTTAGTTGGAAGGATACGTATGGGGCATGGTAAGTGTAACCTTAGACTATGTCACGACCGAGACCTTAGGGGTAAGGTCGTCTTGAGTTAAAGATTTATTTTTGACCCTTATCGGAGTAGTAGTGCGGGATTTATTTGTGTGATAAGTCCGTGGGTAGTGTGAGATGGAAGTGGTAGCTTATGATGTGAATTAGTAAGATTGTTCGGATCGGGAACAAGAGTTTGGCGCGGTTGGGGTCGGGTTGAGGACCATTTGCGGTCAACCCGTAACCCGGTTTGGGGGTGGTCAGTTCTGGGTGGTCCCGCCAGGTGGTAGGGTCACGAGGATGCTAGGCCCAAGTTTGTATGATCATCGTATGAGTTCGTGGACGCGTTCGACCGAAGCGGTTCGTAAAGGCGGGAATGGCCTTAAGGAAGTTTGAGGTTAGTAAGATGACCAAGTTTGGAGGTAGTGACTCCAGATTTTCGAACGGAGTAATGACTGAAGTATGGTACGTCTTGGGAGAGTTCGAGTGTTCGAGAAGCGGTACAACGAGTAAGGAGGAAGATAACGTGTTATTTCGCGCCGTCGTGGCATTGGCAACTTGTTAGAGGAACTTTATCGTTATTCGACTTGAGAAGGAACATTCGGACGAATGTTTCTAAGAGGGGAGAATGTTATACCGTAGTTGCAGGTTATGTATGTGAGGACGTACGTAAGAGGTTACGGCAGAAAATTTTGAAAAGAAAGAAAGATGTGAGTTTTCACGGAAAAGTTTCGGTTATTTGTGAAGAAAAAGGTTCGTTAATGGGAATTGGATTCCCAGATTTGGTATTTGGACTTCATAGATTATATTAGAATTTTGAGATTTTATTTTCGGAATGGTCACGTGGGCCCACGGAGAAATTTACTGCCGTGGGCCCGCTTTGTTTTGGAGATTTAGTAAATTGGATATTTTGGAAGACGAAATATTCAGGCGACCGGGGCGACACGTGTCACCCCATGTGGCACCTTGGCCGATTTACATTTGTACACAACACCCATTGAGTCGTTTTTCGACGAAACGTTTTCAGTAACTGCGAAGGAAAATTCCGCTATGTCGTTTTGTATTTTTGCGGATTTTTCCGAGAGGCGAAACATTCGACCAACGGAGGGTGATACGTGTCACCTCACAATGAAGAAGTGGGCGACTTGGCCGAATTGGCGGGCAAGTTGGGCTTGATATTTGTGTAGATATTTGAGGGTTTTAAGGAGTAGGGTCTAGGTGCACTTGGCTTGATCTTGGCCTTACACTTGCCTTGCACATGGCTTGATCTTGGCCATTGGTTGGCATTTGGGTTTGCTATAAATACCCCTTTGTGAAGACTTCATTCATCCACAAATGTTTCCAAGTCTTGAATCCCTCCTCCTCTTGTTGACTCTCGCCCAAGAGCTCCTCTCCTTGAAAGTGGCCTTTGCCGTGAGGTCTCCTCCTCTTGTGAGGCTAGCTGGGTACCCACTGCTAGTTGTTTTCGTATAATACCCTTTGTGGTATAGAAATACTCCCTAGTATTGTTATAATGCCCAAAATACCTTAGCCTTGTACCTTGTAGTATTCCAAAGATACCTCTTACGTAGAGTCAGAATACTACCTTTGTCCTTTAGTCTCAAACCAAACCCTAAGGAAATCTTCATAGTTGGTCAAGTATTTGAGTAGAAGTTGGTTAGAACTTCTAAGGGTTGTTTGGAGTGGTTTGAGCGCACGGGTGAGCTAAACCTTGCTCAGAGCGACATTAAACTCGGATAATTTTGGGCTTATCGAGGTAATTATCTTGTCCTCTATTGTAATTGGAAATTACATGTTTGTTAGAGTATATAGTTGAAGTATACTATATATGGAACTACTTAGTATTCGCAATGTCTTTTGACTTAAGCTCAAGAATAAAGAATCAATCGAATTGTATTTACATAGGTCTCAGACGATGAGACTTGTGTAGAATTGTACACGCCAGTTAGGCGTAAACCCCACTGGTTGGCTTGGTGGCCACCTCGATAGAGAGAGATTTACGCTGTCATGGGGGAGAGTCTTCAATTTTCTATAAAGATAGAAAACTTGTGTTTTGTGGTTAATATACGTTTGTGAAATTTATATGTGAAAGTACTAATATTAGCGTATTCTACTAGAGGAGTGGAAAGTGGCTAGTGGTTGTAGTACTTGGAGCATTTTGCTTATTGTCGATAAATCGTCGCGAGGTATGTGAACCTTTTCCTATCTTTTCTAGCATGATTGTTGTGAACTATGTAGTACGGTAGACGTACATGTGCTAAGTGATTTGGTTGGTTTAAAACATAGGGTGTTATAATAGCTTTATGGGAAGTTAGTTATAACGACCTTATGTAAGTGAAAATGGTTTACTGATGTTAGAAGTTAAGAGACTTGATCTTATAAGATAAGAGACTTAACTTATTTGTTTTAATGTGGATGTTTGTGTGAAACCTCATTCATGAGTAATGAGTACTTGGTTTTAAAGGGATAATGTTTTACTGATTTGGAATCGAATGTATCGGCTGCACTAATCGCTGCGTTAATAAAGGAAATGTATTGAATAATGATGTGTTGTATTAAAACCAAGAGAAACCTCCATCTGCATAGAAGCTAAGATGAGACAAAATGATATTACATTTTCTAGATCATGGTCTTGTAATAAGATCGTTATCACCAAGAATAAACTACTCACGTATATGACATATGTTACTCAATTGTTCTAACAAGGAATCAAGTGATTAAGTTTGGGGAACTATGAAACCATTTGAAAATGAGAAGCTTGAGTAATTGAAACTAGGCAAACTGGAACTTAGGAAAAGAATGTTGTTACTTGATTTTGAAAAGGAAGGTGGGTTGGTCATTCTAATACTACGTATCGGGTGACTTTTATAAAAGTAATGGATCTCTTTAAAAGAACTTAACGTATGTAGTACTTTGGGGTTAAAACCCGACTTTGGCATAAAATGAAAGTACTTTGAGTTGTGTGAAACTTGCCTATGCTTGTTGTTGTGAAACTTGCCTATGCTTGTGATGATAGCCTTTATTGTACAAGCGTTGTGTTTACGTGTTACCGCTCTCCGTAGAGGTCGGTTGGTAGTTGAGAACTTACTTGGACGTGCGCAGTGACGAGAAATTCCACGCACGCCTCGGTGATAGTATTATTGTTGTTAATCGCTTTGGACATACCGACACGACGCGTAGCGCGGGTATGCTTCCATTTTGGTTAAGGTCTTGTGGTTAATCGCTTTGGATATATCGACACGATCGCGTAGCGCTGCGTATGTTTCATTTCGATTATCGCCTTGTGATTTCCTTTTGGACATATCGACACGACGCGTAGCGCACGGGCGTCGTCCATTTGGAAAGTTGTCTTATTGTTTCCTTTGGACATACCGACACGACGCGTAGCGCACGTATGCTTCCATTTGGATTCTTTGTCTTGTTGTTGAGGTCACATGGACATGTCTACACCGGCGCACTCCGGCATGTGGCCATGGGACATTGGTATTATTGTTGCATCATGGACATGTCTACACCGATGCAGTATTCCGGGGGCATGCGACCATAATGCGAACCTGATTGATGTGGTGGGCGTGAGACCCATAGTTATATTGGAGTGATGACTGTTTTATGTTGTGAACTGTAGTTTGGTAATCATACATGTCTCAAGCTTTATATACACTAGTATGATTTCATTCTGATGTTATGCAGTTTCCACATACTTGGTACTGTTATCGACCTCCTTCGGCTGCGTTCACGCCACAGTAGAGGTACATCGGCCGTGGTTCCTCGCTCTTAGGATCACGATTCAGCTCATTTGAAGCTCCGTTTCTCCGGAGGCTTATCTTTTGGTAGGTGTTCCACGAGTTGTAGGTTCTTGTACATTCGTGGTATGGCGGCCCTGGCCATAGTCATTGTATATCTTAGAGGTCTGTAAATCTTGTTGTGGGCGAGGGTTGTATAAGGATTAAACTGTCGAGTTTTATGATATATCTTGAAGGCAAGCATTTTGGTTGGCTGTTTATTTATTATATCTCTTGTTAAATGACTCTTGTTTTATGTTCGCTGATTTTCTCGATGTATGTATCACTAGGGTGCCTGTAAGGCACGATGAACGCCCCGAACGGTCGTTCTGAATCAGCTTTGAGACCGAGTCGTGGTCTTAGGTTCATCGGCCATGCGTGATACCGCAATGATCGGGTTTGATTCGTGAGCTGTCCCGGAGAGTATGCACTTCCACCGTATGGGACGAATTCTCGTGGCATTTCTTGCACATTTCTTGCCTCGCGGATGAGAAGGGCTCGGCCGGCAGATTTTGACGTTGAGAAGACCGGCGCGGTTCGGAGTACAATGTGGATTTTGACTCATTAGCTCGACTTCCCGCATTGGTAGCCGACATGGAGAGAGTGCACCGCCACGCCACCGCTTGACGACTACTGGCGAGGCTTGTTCGTGTAGCTCTTGGCCATGGACATTGCCCGCATCTGAGCTTATGCACTTGGATGTGAGGCGGAGAGGTCGGTAACGACCGAGATCGGCGAAGAGGCCGCAACGTGGTCTTTTGGTAACTTTCGAGGCGAACCGCTCAGAAGAAGTTATGTACCTCCGCCAAGATGCAGTGGTCCTCCGCGCCTTCGGGCGTTCGAATTCGGAGCCGGTCGAGCTCCAGGCTTCGGTTCACGGTATACATGGGTTCTAGCGATCGGGTTCATGCTTTCTCGGTGCACGACGCGCAAACGTCATCCCGAGTGTCTTCTTCTGCGGTGCTTGTTTCACTGCGGCCGGGAGCCGTGTGACGAGGTATCTAGAAGGAGGGATACAGTAGAATGACACGATCTAGGGTCGATGTGTTCATCGCCTTCTATAGCTATGCGCTACAGTAAGGTGATTATGATTAAGAGCGACGAAGGAAAATGGCATGATTCTGTATATTCTTACCCTCTGAGACTAGTATGCTGATGATATGATGAAATGCTAAGTATTATGTTCAGATAGCATTATGTTAAAAATTGCGTTTAGAAAACATGGTTAGTTAGAAGGGTAAGTTTGGGGGCAGGGAAAGTGTGAGCCTTAGAGTTTTATACGTAGAGACCTTAGATGCGAGGCCATCTTGAGTAAAAGATTTATGGTTATGTTGACCTTTATCAGCGTGCATAGTATACGTTGGATATAGTTGTGTGATAAGTCTCTGAGTGGTATGAAATGAAAGAGGGTAGTTGAGCTAAGAAGACCACTAGGTTTTCCTGACTTGAGTTGTGAGATTGTTCCGGATTGAGAAGCAAGAGTTCCCTGACGGAGGTCGGGTTGAGGACGTGTGCGGGTCAACCCGTGAGTCTTGAAGGTGGGGTCTCGGATGGTCCCGCCAGGTGGTAGGATCACGAGGGTGCAAAGCCCAAGTTTAGGTAACCGTTGCATAAGTTCGTGGATATGTTCGACCAGAATCGGATCGTGAAGGCCGGGAAAGGCCTTAAAGGAATTTGAGGCTAGTAAGATGACCAAGTTTGGAAGTAGTGACTCCAGAGATTTTGGAAACTGAAGCGATGACTGAAGTATGGTACGTATACTAGAAAGAGTTCCAGTGTTCGAGAAGAGTACGACGAGTGAGGAAAGAAGAGAACGTGTGTTAGCAGAATAACAGGGATCATTTTTGTTGTGAAGTGAAGATGCGAAGGGAGTATCCTTTAGACCAGGGTGGAAGCTTTTGTGATGTGGGAATGATTTCTCGTGGACTTGGGTTAAGTAGTTTTTCGCGTGTGTTATTGTTACACCCCGTATTTACAGGATATGTTTTAAGAACGTAAGTAAGAACTCACAAGTGTTAAGATTTGAGACTTGTAAAAATTTATCGGAAATATGAAATTGTCGGAAATCGTATTATTTTGACGAATGGGAGGGCGACACGTGTCACCCCCCTTAAATGATGCCTTGGACGAAATCTAGCAAGGGCTAAAGGGTCATTGGACCTTTGTTGCAAGACAAGTCTTGCAAGTGTGAGCTTGAGAAAATTGACCAAAGTCAAAGGTCCCACAAGCCTTGATATTTAATAAGAGATCATCCTAGCCACCCAATTGTACACATCTTGACCCTCCATGTCCCTTTATAATACTACTAGTAGTGAGACAAGTTCCATACTTAGCCATATTTGCACAAAAATTGAAGAACATAGAAGGGAAGCTCTCGGGTTCCTCTTGGAAGAAAAGGAAAAATCTTTGATCCTTGTTCTTTTAGCTCCCCACTTTAAACCAAGGTTCTTGAGGGTAGTGTAAGCATATCTCAATAGAAAAATCTTGGAAAAAGGTAGTTTACGGGTTAGTCGCAAAGCGGAAACCTAGTTGTCTTTCTAGGTTTTGCTTAGAAGTTGAAGGAAAATTGTTGGTGTTGTTATAAGGGTCTCAAGGAGCGGATTGAAGTGTCTTGAAGAGGCTCTAGGTTGCTAAGGAGCAACTTTGGTTTTGAAGATTGGATTAAGAATCGTTGAGGTATAATCTTGTTCTTTGAAAATGTTACAAGATTATTTATATTGTTGTTAGCTATACTTGTTGCTAGCATGAAGAATATGTGTTGAAGTTTATAAGGATTATGGATTGATTGTAGCCTTGGAAATCCGAAATGTAATGTAAGCCATGTTAAGTTGGATTGCAATTTAGTCGTTATTATAATCGTCGCATGTTGTTGACTTGAAGAATATAGTAGTTATAGTCGATTGCGACTTGATATCATGTATTGCTAACAACTTGGATTGAAATGGAATTTGGATAAGAATTGGTATTGTTGAAAACAATGTGGCCGAATTTGGACATGTAGTTTGTATTAGTTGATATCTTTTGTGGGGCGGAATTTTACACGTCTAATGGGCATGTAATCCCCTATTGATAATTGCATTGTTTGGGCCTTAAATGTGGTGTGTTTGGTTATTGTATTCGGCCTTGAAAAAGTGGCAAAGTAAGTAAAAACAAAGGAGGTGCTGTCCGATTTTCCGTAGAATTTAGTGACTTAGCACCTAGAATATTCTACGTTTGAAGTAAGAGGTTAATGGACGTATTGTGACCATTATAGGTTGAAGTACTAAGTATAGCGTATCCTACTTGAAGGATGGATTAGCTATCAAGATTGAAGTACTTTGGAGCATTTTGCTACTTGTCGACAATCGTCGCGAGGTATGTGAACCTCTTCCTTCCTTTGGCATGATTCTATGTATGGAATATACCTGTGGTATCATTTCATGTTTCCTGTTACTCTTAGAAGTTAAGAGGTAGTTGTGTGACCTACTCTATGTAGAACTTTTCCTATCTTTGAGCATGACTAGTTGCACGTATGTAGTACGGTAGACGTACAACACCTTGATATCCTTTACTAGTTTTGTAAATAGCCAAGTTGGGTGAGTTAGGAGATTAACTCACTTCTTTGAAAGTATAAAGGATGTCTTAAGTTTTATTAATGTTAAGGGACTTGAAGAGTTTTAAAGTATGTGATACTTGTTCCGTTTTAAACATATAAGTCCCTTGGATAGGAAATTGTTTTTGGCTAAGGTATAAAGTGAATATAACGGCTTTATGAGAAGTTAGTTATATTTGCTTTATGGAAAGATAAATGACTTGATTTTAGTAAAAAGGCGACTTGTTTTTAAGGCATCAATTGCCTAGGGTTTTATAATAAAAGGAGTCACTTGTTTTCTAAAGGTTAAGAGACTAATTGTGTTATACCCCGTATTTCCAGAGTATGTACGTAAGGACGTACGTAGAAAATTTGAAACTTGTACTAAGGCTTGGCCGAATTAATTTTGTTCACAACACCCGTTTTGAGTCGTTTTTCGTAAACGCTTTCACTTTCGTAGGGGAATTTCCGCTATGTCATTTTTAATTTTTGGATTTTTCCGAGAGGCGAAACATTTTGGACAACGGGAGGGTGGCATGTGTCACCTCACATCGAAGCAGGCGCAACCTCGGCGAAATGGACCACTTTATGGCCTTGAATTGTGCCTTGTTTTGTGCCTTGTTTTGTGGAGTGTTTTGTGGAGTAGGGTTAGGGTGCACATGGCTTGATCTTGGCCTTACACTTGCCTTGCACATGGCTTGATCTTGGCCATTGGTTGGCCTTTGGTTTTGCTATAAATACCCCTAAGCTTGAAGACTTCATCCATTCCAAAATCACCAAGTCTTGAAAGCCTTCCTCCTTTCTTGTGCTCTGGCCGTGAGCTTCCTCCCCTTTTCGTGAGGCCTAGTGGCCGAGAGGTACTTTCTCCTCACGGTGGCCTTCGGCCGAGAGCACACCCCCTACCTGGGTGTTCTCAGGTACCCCCTGGTGGTGTTGAAATACTCTCAAAAGTATTGTTATAATGCCCAAATTACCTTAGCCTTATACCTTGTTGTATTCTAAGGTTATACCTATCTGAAAAGCCGAAATACTATTATACTTCCCGTCACCACAAAACCGAAACCCTAGGAAATCTCCATAGTCAATTGGGGTATTGTGTAGAAGTTGGTTAGAACTTCTAAGGATGGTTTGGAGCGGGTTGGGCGCGGAGTTGAGCTAAGCGATTGCTCGGATCGACATTTAAACTAGGATAATTATGGGCTTATCGAGGTAATTATCTTGTCCTCTATTGTAATTGGAAATTACATGATTGCTTGAATATATAGTTGAATTATACTATATAATAGAATCGAATAATACTTACGGCAATGTCTTGCGACTTAAGCCTGAATTTAAAGAAGAGTACTGAACTGTAATTACATAGGGTTGTATTACAGTAGACTTGTGTAGTAGTACCGTGGAGTAAAATTGTACCCGTTAGGGTTAGATGTATAACCCCCGGTAGGCTTGGTAGCCTACTCGTTAGGAGGAGTTTCTGTTGTGGGGGAGGTCTTCCGAATTTTCGGGGGAATGGTCTGCGAGGAGAGCTAAAGGTTAATAAGCGCCGTGTGGCCTTATAGGCGGATGTGCTACGGGTGGCGCGATCGACGTGGCTTAAGGAGTAGCCGGTTGGAAGTACTTGAGCGTTTTGCTATTAGTCGATACTGCCGCGAGGTATGTGAACCTCTTCCTATCTCTTCTAGCATGATATGTGTGAACTATGTAAGATGACGTACATGTGCTAAATGTGTTTGAGTGGGTTAAAACATAAAGTGTTATAACGGCTTTATGGGAAGTTGGTTATAACAGCTTTATGTCGGTAAGAAAATACATGTGGTTTTTAAAAGGTAACTGATTTGAACTATAACTGGCTTGTTATGTGTTAATAAAGAACTTGAAGTATTTCAAAAGATTTTTGAATCATTTTGAAAGAAGAAGTAATATTTGGTTTTTGAAAACTTAAGAGTTATACTAGCTTTATGGGAAGTTAGGTATAACGGCTTAAGAATGTTTTACTGATTTCGGAAATCAGAATGTGTAACGACAAACCACTGCAGCGTTAATAAAAGGAAATGTTTTGAATAATTAAGTATTATTAAAACCAGTAGAAACTTCCATCTGCATAGAAGCTAAGATGAGACAAAATGTTATTTCCTAGATCATGGCTGCTGTAATAAGATTGTAATAAACAAGAATATCCTACTCACATATAAGGCTTAGGTTTCTCAGATTGTTTAAAGGAGAATTATATTCTTAAATGAATAAGACTATGAACTACGAAACCTTTCAAAAAAATGAGAAACTTGAACATTGGAAATTAGGCAAACTTGAACATTGGAAAAGAATGTTGCTACTTGATTTTACAAAGAGAAGTAATTGATTTACTTTAAAAAGATAATCACTCTATTTTCATATACTACGGGATTGTGTGACCTTTGTGAAGGTAACGTATCTTTTAAGGAGTTAATGTATGAAGTACTTTGGGAATAAAAACCCGATCTTGTTGATCGTATAGTAGAAAGTACCTTGTGTGAACAACTTGATTGTATTGGTTTGTGATAGCCTTGTAATACTTTCCTGATTGCTTTGATAAGTAAACATGTTAGGATGCTACGTGTTAGTATCTTGTCTTTGTTTGTGTAAAGGGGTTTCTTGATTGTGCTTATTAACTATCGTTATGATAGTATTGTGGCATTCATCTCTTGAGATGATTCCGGGTTGTCGCCTCCGACGCGGGTAGACTCAGCGGGTCGATGGACCTATGATTCGAGAATACCTCATGCAGTCCCGGGCCTGCGCGAACTACGAGAGTTCGGTGTTAGTGACGTCCTTTATGGGCACGCGGTCCTCGTGGCCATGCGCGATCGCGTTCGTGACGCCGGGAGTAGCTACCCTCGATGCGGGAATGCCTCATGCGGGCCGATGAGATTGGCCTACGCGAGTGCGGAGTTCCGTGGTTAGACGCAGACATCGACATCGCGGGCAAGTGGCGGCCTTTGATCATGTGACGGTCTAGACAGATCTTATGATACGATTCATGACCTTGTTGGTACCGTGGGTTTTTAGTAGTCGGCTATGCCTCGTACTTACCCCGCATGATTTTATTATGACACGCGTGGACACGTGTTCAGTGTGTTCCTTGGTGCTTTTATATCATAGATCGCTGGCATGAGAAGGTATCCCACGCATGATTGATGTTGGGCCCGAGACCCATTGTTATACTTGAGTGATGACTTGAGGGCGAGTCCACGACTTGACATGACCGCTGGTTGTAAACTATAGTTTGGTTATCATACATGCCTCCCGCTTTATATGATCGCTATGATTTCATTTACGACGTATTTTGATTTCACATACTCTGCACTGTTATCGACCTTCCGGGGCTGCGTTCATGCCGCAGGTTGAGGTACACCAGTCGTTGATCCTAGCTCTCGTGGTCACGAGCGTTTGGGAAGCTCCGTTTCTCGGAGGCTTATCATGGTATAGTCCTGTCGTAGTAAGTGTTTACATTCGGGGTTTGGGCCCTGTCCCGCCCTTGTGGTCCTATCATGCGTAGAGGTCGGTAGTAGTGTTGGGGGCAGGGTTTGTACAACGGATTAAACTGGTCCTGTGTCAAGGTGTTATTGATATATGCCGAAAGGCAAGTTTTCCTCGACATCGCTTTGTACTTACATCATTTCTTGTATGTGTTTTATGTTATTGACACTACGATGTTGTGTCACTAGGGTGCCCGGTAAGGCACGACCACGCCCGCCGGTCGTGACAAAAGTGGTATCGAGCGATTAATCCTGAAAGTGTCTACGCATCAGATCCAAGAGTTCTTGATTATCGGTGTGCGCACCACACCAATAATCGCGAGGCTATAGGATATTTAGGATTGGTTTCTAGTCGTCTCACTCAGAGATCGTGCCTTAGAGCTGTGTTGTAAGTTGGATCCTCTGAACGTATTTCTTTCCTTATCGTTATGCCTCCGCGTAGGGCAAACCCGGGCCCAGGAGGGCAAGGCAGCCGAGGGAGCTGCGAGTAGAGTACAGAGGGTTACGTGGGCACAGGCCCAATTATCACCTTGGGTGGTGCTTCATTCGGGGAGTTCTGCGACGCCACTAGCCCCGAAGTTTAGCAATGGCGGCAGCCTCATCGCGCCATGATATTTGAACCTTCGCCCACGACCGAACAGAGAATATAGATTGCAAGCGAGGCGACTGGCATTAGCTATAGATTTGGCTACCGAGAGTATACCGATGTACCGCGAGTCTTGAGGACTATCTAAAAGAGGTTGTGCAAGAGTAATTCTTGATTGGACTTGAGCATGGCACGTACGGGCTTATGCGCAGCAGCCGAGAAGCGTAGAGATCGACGGGTTAACTGGGCGACAGCAGAGGAGGGCGAGCAAATGAGGTCCTGGTAACTTTCGAGGCGAGTCACCTCACGGCAAGATTTGATTATGCACATCCACCAGTCAGCAGTGGTCTTCCACGGATTTCGTGACATTCGGTGTGCAGGGGTTGGTCGAGAACTGTGGCTTCGGTTCACAGATGATGCACGCCATCCCGGAATGTCGCCTTTTAGTCGGTACTTGTTGTACTATGACCATCGTGGTCAGTGTCGAAGAGTGTCCTCAGGGAGGACTTAGCCTTCGTGATCGGTGGGTAGTTTGTCATCTCCTCATTTATGCGCCTACGGGCGGTGTTTGACTAGAACGACTAAGGGAGTAAGCGAAGTAGATATAGATATATCTTTATCCCTCTAGAGTTTTGTTTTTGTGATAAGGTGAGTATACCTTAAGTGCTATGTTCGATAGCGGTGTGTTAGTCGTGATTAGATCATGGTTGTTTAACCGAGTAAGATTTTGGGGATAGAGAAGGTGTGAGCCTTAGAGCTTTTTACCTAGAGACCTTAGAGTGAGGCCATCTCGAGAAAAGGTGTAGTGTTATGTTTGACCTTTATCGGGAGTGCATAGTGCACGTGAGTTATGTTTGGGATAGGTCCTAGTAGTGTGGAATGAAAGAGGGTAGTGGAGCTAAGAAGACCGCTAGGTTTTCAAACGTGATTAGTAAGATTGTTCGGATCGGGAGCTAGTATTGTGCGCGCCTGCCGAGAGGCCCCGCTGCGTCAACCCGCAGTAGTTTTGGTGGTGGGGTCAGGTTGTGGTCCCGCCTTGTGTTAGGGGTTGTGAGGGTGTTAGGCCCAAGTTTAGTTAACCAAAGACGAGTTCGTAGGCGTTCGACCAGTGGTCGGGCCGATGGGGGCAGCCCATCGTGTTCTTCGGTCAGGACCGTTTACTCGGCAGTGTTGTTTTATCAGAAAGGTTGTAAGGCTGCACGGGGTGCCTACCTTCACCTTATGGCAGATGGAGCCGGCAGGTCGCTGTTGTTTCCGGAAGTTTTGCCAAGCGTGTTAAGAACTTGCCGAGTCTCGAATCACATTCGCCTCGCCGTTGTTCGATTTCAGGGATAGTTGCGAGAATTGTTGTCTTCTGTTGAAGGAGTGTTTGAGCTACCATGTCAGTGTTCGGATGTCGCCTTATGAAGCCTTGTAGGGGCGGATGTGTGAGATGCCGGTCGATTGGTTCGATGTTGGCAAGTTCGCATATTGGTTCAGCTTGTTCCACAGATTGTGGATAGTGTAAAGCTTGTCTAGAAGAAGTTACAGCTCGGAGGAAATCGATGATAATCGGCGACGACGCCAGAAGCGAGTTGACGGTCGGTCTTGAAAGTACCACCCCGGTTGGGTGTGATGAGTTTGGAATACAGAGGAACTTAGCCCGAGTTACTTGGGCCTTTTGAGTTCATGTGAAGAATAGGCCAGTTGCCTATATGTTAGCTTTTGCCGTCCGACTTAGGAGGCAAGACGTCCGGCCTTCGTATTGTTATGATCGGAAAGTATCGGAAATCCATCCAGAGTGTTCCCAATGATGACCGTTAGAGATAGTAACCCAGTTTGATAATCGACGCAGCACTTAAATGTGGTAAGAGTTCGAAAGCGCGATACGTGATCGTGACGCACTCTGCACTTGTTGGGTCGCCCGAGAAGGTTGATGCCTGCAAAGTGACGGTGGTATCATGTTAGTGATGTTGGAGGTGTTTCCTCGTGAACTTGGATGTAAGTACTTGCGTGGTGTTTCGTGGCCGATGTGGCGGTGTTTGTTCTCGTAAGTATAGTAGTGAAGAC
Source organism: Przewalskia tangutica (assembly GCA_029844215.1). Lineage (NCBI taxonomy): Eukaryota > Viridiplantae > Streptophyta > Magnoliopsida > Solanales > Solanaceae > Przewalskia > Przewalskia tangutica. The sequence goes on along the minus strand of CM056739.1, from coordinate 47,529,185 downwards.
TATCGCACGCGTTTGTTTTGAGACTTAGAAGGAACATTCGACGAATGTTTCTAGCGAGGAGAATGTTATACCGTATTTCGAGTATGCACGTAAGGACGACGAGAAAATTTGAAACTTGTACTAAGGCTTGGCGAATTAATTTTGTTCACAACACCCGCTTTGAGTCGCTTTTCGACTAAACGTTTTCACACTTTTCGTAGGGAATTTCCGGCTATGTCATTTTTAATTTTTATGGATTTTTCCGAGAGACGAACATTTTGGACCAACGGGAGGTGACATGTGTCACCTCACATCGAAGCAATGGGCGCAACCCTTGGCCGAAATGGACCACTTTATGGCCTTGAATTGTGCCTTGTTTTGGCCTTGTTTTGTGGAGTGTTTTGTGGAGTAGGGTTAGGTGCACATGGCTTGATCTTGCCTTACACTTGCCTTGCACATGGCTTGATCTTGCCGTTGGTTGGCCTTTGGTTTTGCTATAAATACCCCCTAAGCTTCAAGACTTCATCCATTCCAAAATCACCAAGTCTTGAAAGCCTTCCTCCCTTTCTTGTGCTCTAGCCGTGAGCTTCCCTCCCCTTTCGTGAGGCCTAGTGGCCGAGAGGTACTTTCCCCTCCCGGTGGCCTTCTACGAGAGCACACCCCCTACCTGGGTGTTCTCGTGAGGTACCCCCCCCTTGGTGGTGTTGAAATACTCTCAAAAGTATTGTTATAATGCCCAAATTACCTTAGCCTTATACCTTGTTGTATTCTAAGGTTATACCTATACGAAAAGCCCAGAAATACTATTATACTTCCGTCTACCACAAAACCGAAACCCAGGGAAATCTCCATAGTCGGTTGGGGTATTGTGTAGAAGTTGGTTAGAACTTCTAAGGATGGTTTGAGCGGGTCGAGCGCGAGTCGAGCTAAGCGATTGCTCGGATCGACATTTAAACTAGGATAATTATGGGCTTATCGAGGTAATTATCTTGTCTCTATTGTAATTGGAAATTACATGATTGCTTGAATATATAGTTGAAGTATACTATATAATAGAATCGAATAATACTTACGGCAATGTCTCGCGACTTAAGCTGAATTTAAAGAAGAGTACCGAATCGTAATTACATAGGGTCAGACACGAGACTTGTGTAGTAGTACCGTGGAGTAAAATTGTACCGTTAGGTTAGATGTATAACCCCTCGGTAGGCTTGGTAGCCCTCGTTAGAGGAGTTTTACGCTGTCATGGGAGGTGCCGAATTTTCTGTAGAATGTTCCGATGAGATCTAGATGTTAATAAGCGCTTGTGGCCTTATAGGTGATGTACTACGTGGCGCGATCCACGTGGCTTAAGGAGTAGCCGATTGGAAGTACTTGAGCGCTTTGCTATTAGTCGATACTCGTCGCGAGGTATGTGAACCTCTTCCTATCTCTTCTAGCATGATATGTGTGAACTATGTAGCACGGTAGACGCATACGTGCTAAATGTGTTTGAGTGGTTAAAACATAAAGTGTTATAACGGCTTTATGGGAAGTTGGTTATATGACTTTATGCTTGCAAGAAAATACATGTGGTTTTTAAAAGGTAACCGATTTGAACTATAATCGCTTGTTATGTGTTAATAAAGAACTTGAAGTATTTCAAAAGATTTTGAATCATTTTGAAAGAAGTAATATTTGGTTTTGAAAACTTAAGAGTTATACTAGCTTTATGGGAAGTTAGGTATAACGGCTTAAGAATGTTTTATCGATTTCGAAATCGAATGTGTAACGACAAACCACTGCAGCGTTAAAAGGAAATGTTTTGAATAATTAAGTATTATTAAAACCAGAGAAACTTCCATCCGCATGTAAGCTAAGATGAGACAAAATGTTATTTCTAGATCATGGTCACTGTAATAAGATTGTAATAAACAAGAATATCCTACTCACATATAAGGCTTAGGTTTCTCGATTGTTTAAAGGAGATTTATATTCTTAAATGAATAAGACTATGAACTACGAAACCTTTCAAAAAAATGAGAAACTTGAACATTGAAATTAGGCAAACTTGAACATTGGAAAAGAATGTTGCTACTTGATTTTACAAAGAGAAGTAATTGATTTACTTTAAAAAGATAATCACTCTATTTTCATATACTACGGGTATTGTGTGACACTGTGAAGGTAACGTATCTTTTAAGGAGTTAATGTATGAAGTACTTTGGGAATAAAACCCGATCTTGTTGATCGTATAGTAGAAAGTACCTTGTGTGAACAACTTGATTGTATTGGTTTGTGATAGCCTTGTAATACTTTCCGATTGCTTTGATAAGTAAACATGTTAGACGCTACGTGTTAGTATCTTGTCTTGTTTGTGTAAAGCGGGTTTCTCGATTGCCTTATTAACTATCGGTCGTTATGATAGTATTGTGGCATTCATCTCGAGATGATTCCGGGTTAAGTCGCCTCCGACGCGGGGTAGACTCAAAGCGGTCGATGGACCTATGATTCGAGAATACCTACGCAGTCCCGGCCTATGCGGAACTACGAGTTCCGGTTAGTGTCGCCCTTTATGGGCACGCGGTCCCGCGGGCTACGCGGATCGCGTTCGTGGCGACGCCGGGAGTAGCTACCCTCGATGCGGGAATGCCACGCGGGCGATGAGATTGGCCTACGCGGAGTCGCGGAGTTCCAGTGGTTAGACGCAGACATCGATATCGCGAGCAAGTGGCGGCCTTTGATCATGTGACGGCCTAGACAGATCTTATGATATAGTTCATGACCTTGTTGGTGCCGTGGGTTTTTAGTAGTCGGCCATGCCTTCGTATTTACCCCGCATGCTTTTATTATGACACAGTGGGACTCGTGTTCAGTGTGTTCTCGTGCTTTTATATCATAGATCGCGGTGGCGGAAGGTATCCCACGCATGATTGATGTTGGGCCCGAGACCCATTGTTATACTTGAGTGATGACTTGAGGCGTGAGTCCCCGACTTGACATGATCGCTTTGTAAATCGTAGTTTGGTTATCATACATGCCTCCCGCTTTATATGATCGCTATGATTTCATTTACGACGTATTTTCGCCACATACTCTGCATCAGATCGACCTCCTTCGGGCCGCGTTCACGCCGCAGTTGAGGTACACCGCCGTTGATCCTAGCTCTCGTGGTCACGATTCAGCGTTGGGAAGCTCCGCTTTCTCGGAGGCTTATCGGTGGTATAGTCCCCGTGCGTAGTAAGTGTTTACATTCGGGGTTTGGCGGGCCCCGTCCCGCCATTGTTGTCATATCATTCTTAAGTGCAGTAATCTTGTGGGCGGGGTTTGTAAAAAGGATTAAACTGCTCATTTGTAAAGTTGTTATTTATATACGCCAAAGGCAAGTTTTCCTCGACATCGTTTTGTACTTGCATTTCTTGTATGTTTTATGTTACTGATTACTCTGATGTTGTGTCACTAGGGTGCCCGGGGTAAGGCACCAGTCACGGGCCCAGTTTCGGGTCGTGACAAATTGTATTTTTGCAAGTTATGAGAATTGATTTGAAAGTATATAATACTTGGTTTCAAAAAGTAGAAGTCTCTTGGTTATAAAAGGAACGTGTTGGTTTAAACCATAAAGGGTTATAACGGCTTTATGGGAAGTTGGTTATAACGGCTTTATGGAAGGATAAGAGAATGGTTTTCTCTAATGAAGTAATCAAAGAAATAACTTGTATTAAGGAAGGGCAAATTGTTTTAAAAGTACCAATTGCTTAAGGTTTTTAATAAAGAAGTCACTTGATTTAGAAGCCGGTAATTGTATTTCTAATAAGGTATTGTGACTTGACTTGAAAGGTGGATAGGACTTGAATACTACGGTTGTTAGTATCGGGGAAGTTTTATTTGGAAAGGAGTCTTTGAAAAGAATGTCGCACGACGTAGTACTTTGGCTTGTTAAATGAGAATTATTCTATTTGTGCTCGATAAGTACTTTGGCTTGTTAAATGAGAATTATTCTATTTGTGCCCGATAAGTACTTTGGCTTGTTAAATGAGAATTATTCTATTTGTGCCCCGATAAGTACTTTGGCTTGTTAAATGAGAATTATTCTATTTGTGCCCGATAAGTACTTTGGCTTGTTAAATGAGAATTATTCTATTTGTGCTCGATAAGTACTTTGGCTTGTTAAATGAGAATTATTCTATTTGTGCCTGATAAGTACTTTGGCTTGTTAAATGAGAATTATTCTATTTGTGCCTGATAAGTACTTTGGCTTGTTAAATGAGAATTATTCTATTTGTGCCTGATAAGTACTTTGGCTTGTTAAATGAGAATTATTCTATTTGTGCCCCGATAAGTACTTTGGCTTGTTAAATGAGAATTATTCTATTTGTGCCCCGATAAGTACTTTGGCTTGATAAATGAGAATTATTCTATTTGTGCCTAGATAATAACTTTGGCTTGATAAATGAGAAATATTGTATTTGTGCCCGATAAGTACTTTGGCTTGTTAAATGAGAATTATTCTATTTGTGCCTGATAAGTACTTTGGCTTGTTAAATGACAATTATTCTATTTGTGCCCTGATAAGTACTTTGGCTTGTTAAATGAGAATTATTCTATGTGTGCCTTGATAAGTACTTTGGCTTGGTTAATTGAGAATTAGCCTATATGTTCTGGTGATAGCCTTTGAGTGCAAGTATTATGTTTTATTACGTTGCCGCGACTCTCCGGAGGGTCATGCCTTGTTGTAAGTTACTTGACGCATCGACAGCTGATGTGGGATTCCACGTATGCTTCCGTTATTCGGAGTACTTGGGTTAAATTCCTGATTTTTATAAAGGACATGGTAGTGCTTATGTATTGTTAGATGGTTGGTCGAGATAGGGAAAGAGTATAAATGAGGGGTAAACCCCAAGACGTTATACCACCTTCTCCAGGGTAAGAGTATCAGTGAGGGGTAAACCCCCAAGACGCTATACCACCTGCTTTACCACCTTCTCCAGGGTAAGAGTATCAGTGAGGGGTAAACCCCCAAGACGCTATACCACCTGCTCCAGGGTAAGAGTATAAATGAGGGGTAACCCCCAAGACGTTGTACCACCTGCTTGATTGATGTTATGGGCATGAGACCCATGTTTATATTTTACACTTATACCGTCGACGGTGAGGATTCCAGGCGAGATATATATATATATGTATTGTGTATGTACGCCGACAAATGAGGTGGGATGCCACGCGCCACACATGGTTATATTTTACACTTATAGCTGTCGGCAGTGATGGGGGATTCCACGGCCACACTTTGCTATTTTGTGTGACTTGATCGCGTCCTGGATTGGGCCGGGTAGTAAATGTGCCCTCCTTAAAGGGCCGGATTTTACTTATGGAAGATAAGTAAGTTATAGTAATGAACTTAATGATTTTCCCTAATCGTGTACATAAGAATGTGACTATAACTTTTATTGAAAATGGGAAAAGATAATAAGGTATGATTAAGTTCATAAGTGGTAATGACACGGCAGGATCTGGTATGTACTTTTTATACTTGTTCCCTGTCATTCTTTTGTACAGTTATGATTTGTTTACTGTACGTTATTTCTGTTCCATATTCGGTACCTGTTGTAATCGACTTCTTCTGGGTGCTCATGCCCGCAGTTTTAGGTACCTGTGTTGGTGATCCTCGCTTCAGGATCTCGGTTCAGTTTTGAGAGAAAGCCCCATTTGCTCCGGAGGCTTAGCTCTTGGTACGATTTTCCCTGAGGTTGTAGATTCATGTATATTCAGGGGTATGGCGGGGCCCTGTCCCGCCACAGTTGTTATTCCTAGAGGTCTGTATTCACATATGTGGTCACCGTAAAGAATCGAGTTGTACTTTTGATTATGTTTATATTATAGAAGCGGTCCGACGGCTAGCACGCGGACGCTTTTATTTACACACGTGTTTATGTTGTGTATGTTCCGCCGCTATTCTATGATGTATACTTGAGCGGGTGCCTGTGTAGGGCACCACCGCGCCCGTGTCGGTCGTGACAAAAGTGGTATCGAGCGCTTAGTCCTCTGGAAAGTGTCTACGCATCGCGGTTCAGTAGAGTCTTGATTATCGGTGTGTTGTGCACCACATCTATAATCATGAGGCTGCAGGACATTTAGGATTGGTTTTCCATTCTTCTCACTCTGAGATCGTGCGATAGAGCTGTGTTGTTAGGGTCGTCCCTCCCTAACGAGTTATGTTGAATGCAGCTACGAGAAAGGCAACAGTGACCCAGGAATGACTATGTGGATTGCGTATCCAGGTTGGTAATGATTATAGTATAGTTGGTATTGTAACATACATCTATACGGAGTTATGTATGAGGGTCAGACGCGTGTTGCCTAGAATGATTTTAGATTACCAGGAATTTGTAAAGACTAACTAGATACCGGGAAGGTATGGAATAGTTAATGAATTTTCGCCAAGGTTTTGTGTTTTATTTCGAGATAATTGGGAAAGGATGAGCTATCTGATAGGGTAGTGAACCCTTAAGAATCCATGTTAAGGAACCTAACGGAATGTCATGTTAATAGATTAAGCTGCGTAGTAGGCTTAAGAGAATTGTACGGATGAGGTCCGCATAGAGTGAGTAATGGTTGTTGTGATCGAGACAACATGGTTTTGGTTTTATGAGAAGTTTTTGTACCACATCGGGGATCATAAGGTAGGCTTGGAGCATGAAAATTGCGAGCCTGAGAATATTGATTACTGCCGAGACCTTAGGTATATGAGGCTTTCTCTGGCAATAAAATTTTAAGTCAGACCAAGGATAAGATTTAAGTGCGACGTTGAGTCGGGTTGAGGACCTGTTACGGGTCTCCCCATGGCCTGGAATGGAGTGGGATCAGTTGGTAGTAGTTCTTCTACGTGATGTGGTCACGAGGTGCAAGGCCCAAGTCTAGTTAATTGTTTTACTGTTCGTGGACGCGTTCCACCGAACTGTGTAGTGAAAGCCGAAATGGCCTTATATTGTTTTATAGAGTGACTCCAAAGATTGGAGGCCAGATCGTATGTAAGTTATGTATACTAGTGTGAGTTGGAAATACGGAAAGAGTAATGCGACCGAAGAAAGATAACAACCAAGTGTAAAGGGATAGATCCCGAATCCATAAGAACCTTTCGAGGTAACTACACCCGAGTGTGGGTGGTAGTGAGCGGGATATGAGGTTTTCCGGTGATGACATACTGCCGACCCTAGTAGACCTAGTAGAGAGGATTATAACAGACTTGGAGGTCATTATAAGTATGGGCTAGTTGGGTTCGTGAGTGCCAAGGTTGACAGCTTAGAATAAATATTATTATGTGGCCATGAGTGGCATATGTTGTAAGAAGGGTGTAGTATAAGGAGACTATGTCGCGTTAATCGACAGTACTCCGAAAGAACATTCGAGGATGAATGTTTCTAAGGGGGGAAGAATGTTACACCCCGTATTTACAGGATATGTTTTAAGAACGTAAGTAAGAACTCACAAGTGTTAAGATTTGAGATTTGTAAAAATTTATCGGAAATATGAAATTGTCGGAAATCGTATTATTTTGACGAATGGGAGGGCGACACGTGTCACCCCCTTAAATGTTGCCTTGGACGAAATCTAGCAAGGGCTAAAGGGTCATTGGACCTTTGTTGCAAGACAAGTCTTGCAAGTGTGAGCTTGAGAAAATTGACCAAAGTCAAAGGTCCCACAAGCCTTGATATTTAATAAGAGATCATCCTAGCCACCCAATTGTACACATCTTGACCCTTCATGTCCCTTTATAATACTACTAGTAGTGAGACAAGTTCCATACTTAGCCATATTTGCACAAAAATTGAAGAACATAGAAGGGAAGTTCTCGGGTTCCTCTTGGAAGAAAAGGAAAAATCTTTGATCCTTGTTCTTTTAGCTCCCTACTTTAAACCAAGGTTCTTGAGGGTAGTGTAAGCATATCTCAATAGAAAAATCTTGGAAAAATGTAGTTTACGGGTTAGTCGCAAAGCGGAAACCTAGTTGTCTTTCTAGGTTTTGCTTAGAAGTTGAAGGAAAATTGTTGATGTTGTTCTAAGGGTCTCAAGGAGCGGATTGAAGTGTCTTGAAGAGGCTCTAGGTTGCTAAGGAGCAACTTTGGTTTTGAAGATTGGATTAAGAATCGTTGAGGTATAATCTTGTTCTTTGAAAATGTTACAAGATTATTTATATTGTTGTTAGCTATACTTGTTGCTAGCATGAAGAATATGTGTTGAAGTTTATAAGGATTATGGATTGATTGTAGCCTTGGAACCAAATGTAATGTAAGCCATGTTAAGTTGATTACAATTTAGTCGTTATTATAATCGTCGCGTGTTGACTTGAAGATTATAGTAGTTATAGTCGATCGCGACTTGATATCATGTATTGCTAACAACTTGGATTGAAATGGAATTTGGATAAGAATTGGTATTATTGAAAACAATGTGTCGAATTTGGACATGTAGTTTGTATTAGTTGATATCTTTGTGGGCGAATTTTACACGCCTAACGGGCATGTAATCCCTATTGATAATCGCATTGTTTGGGCCTTAAACGGCGTGTTTGGTTATTGTATTCGCCTGAAAAAGTGGCAAAGTAAGTAAAAACAAAGGAGGTCGTCAGATTTTCCGTAGAATTTAGTGACTTAGCACCTAGAATATTCTACGTTTGAAGTAAGAGGTTAATGGACGTATTGTGACCATTATAGGTTGAAGTACTAAGTATAGCGTATCCTACTTGAAGGATGGATTAGCTATCAAGATTGAAGTACTTTGGAGCATTTTGCTACTTGTCGACAATCGTCGCGAGGTATGTGAACCTCTTCCTTCCTTTGGCATGATTCTATGTATGGAATATACCTGTGGTATCATTTCATGTTTCCTGTTACTCTTAGAAGTTAAGAGGTAGTTGTGTGACCTACTCTATGTAGAACTTTTCCTATCTTTGAGCATGACTAGTTGCACGTATGTAGTACGGTAGACGTACAACTTGGCTATTTACAAAACTAGTAAAGGATATCAAGGTGTTGTACGTCTACCGTACTACATACGTGCTACAAGTCATGCTCAAAAGATAGGAAAAGTTCTACATAGAGTAAATCACACAACTACCTCTTAACTTCTAAGAGTAGAAGGAAACATGAAATGATACCACATGTATATTCCATACATAGAATCATGCCAAAGGAAGGAAGAGGTTCACATACCTCGCGACGATTGTCGACAAGTAGCAAAAATGCTCCAAAGTACTTTAATCTTGATAGCTATTCCATCCTTCAAGTAGGATACGATATACTTAGTACTTCAACCTATAATGGTCACAATACGTCCATTAACCTCTTACTTCAAACGTAGAATATTCTAAGTGCTAAGTCGCTAAATTCTACGGAAAATCGGACAGCACCTCCTTGTTTTTACTTACTTTGCCACCTTTTTTAAGGCCGAATTCAATAACAAAACATGCCACATTTAAGGCCCAATCAAAGCAATTAACAATAGGGGATTACACGCCTACTAGACGTGTAAAATTCCGCCCCACAATAGATATCAAACTAATACAACTACTAGTCCAATTTTGGCCATATTGAGTACAACAATACCAATTCTTATCCAATTTCCATTTCAATCCAAATTGTTAGCATAACATGATATCAAGTCGCAATCGATTATAACTACTATAATCTTCAAGTAAGTAACATGCGACGATTTCTAATAAACGACCAATTAGTAATCCAACTTCAAGTGGCTAATAAAACATTTCGGATTTAAGCTACAATCAATCCATAATACTTATAAACTTCAACACATACACTTCATGATAGCAACATGTAAAGCTAACAACAATATAAATAATCTTGTAACACTTTTAAGAGACAAGATTATACCTCAACGAATCTCAATCCAACACCAAATCCGAATTTTCTCCCTAGCAACTTAGAGCCTCTTCAAGATGCTTCAATACGCTACTTGAGACCCTTAGAACAATACCAACAACTTTCCTTCAAACTTCCAAACAAAACCTAGAAAAGCAACTAGGTTTTCACCTTGCGACTAATACGAAAACTCTCTTTTTCCGGGGTTTTTCTATAGAGATACACTTACAATACCCTCATGAACCTTAGTTTAAAGTGTGGAGCTAAATGGATAACAAACAAAAAAAAAATTGTTGTAGAGAGGGGCAAACCCGAGAGCTAAGCTCTTGTGTTCTTCAATCTTCTTGAAAATTTTCTAAGTGTTGGGCTCACTCTTGCTAATAGTAGTATTAAATAGCACATTGGAGGGTCAAGATGCAAACAAATGGGTGGTTTGGATGAGGTCTTATTAAATATCAAGCTTGTGGACCCATTGACCAAGTCAATTTTGTCAAGCTCTCTACTAGCAAGACTTAGTCATCCTAAGACTATGGTCAATGACCATTTTGGCCATGACATTTTCGTCCAAGGCAAAAATAAGGGGGTGACACGTGTCGCCCTCCCATTCGTCACAATATTAAGTTTTCCGACAATTTCATAATTCTGATAAATTTTTACAAGTCTCAATTCTTAACACTTGTGAGTTCTTACGACGTTCTAAAGCACGTCCTATAAATACGGGTGTAATGCATTATGGGTATGGATGGTTGGCTTTTTGTTATGCCAACGTTGATCAGTAGACAAGTTGGTCGGTTCCAATTTCCTAGCGAGCCGCTTATCGAGTGGAAGCGGCAACACTTGGCCGCCGGCGGTAGGTTTATTTCTTACCTCAAGGCCGGAAGATGGTGCAGCGGTACATCTATCATCCGGTTCGGTATTCACGCAGAGGCCGAGGTGCCGCTTCTTGATCGCCGCTGGTTAGGAGTTTCGGATGTGTTCCCGCACGATCTTCCGTATCCTCCCGAGAGGAGATTGAGTTTTGTATTGATACGTTGCGGACACTCGACCTATATCTATTCCTCCCTACAGAATGACACTCGCCGAGTTGAGGAGTCAAGGACCACCGAAAGATTTCTTTGGAAAAAGGCTTTATCGCCTAGTGTTTCTCCCCGGGAGCGCCGGTTTTGTTTGTGAAGAAGAAGGATGGGACGCCGCTGTATGTGTGTTGACAAAGCCGAATAAGGTAACCATCAAGAATAAATACCCTTCCCGTGATTGATGATTTGTTTGACCAGTTGCAGGGTGCGAGGTGTTTCTCCAAGATAGACCTGCGGTCTGGTTATCATCAGGTGCGAGTTCGAGAGGCAGATATCTCAAAGACTGCATTCAGGACCCGATATGGGCACTATGAGTTCAGGGTGATGTCTTTCGTTTTGACCAACGCTCCAGCGGTATTTATGGATCTGATGAACCGGGTGTTCAAGCCATTTTTGGATACTTTTGTTATAGTATTCATTGATGACATCCTGGTTTATTCGCGTACAGAGCAGGAGCATGCAGATCACTTGAGGACGGTACTTGGGGTCCTCCGGAGCCGACAGTTGTTCGCCAAGTTCTCCAAGTGCGAGTTTTGGTTGGCCTCAGTGGCATTCCTGGGGAACATTATTGGGGCTGATGGTGTTCAGGTGGATACGACAAAGATTGAGGCGATAAGTCTTGGTCGGACTCACGACCGACCGAGTGCGCAGCTTTCTTAGAATTGTGAGTTATTATCGTAGGTTTGTGGAGCGCTTGATTCGATATCGCGATCGCTGACTAGGCCGACTCGAAGACCTAAGTTCCGTGACGTAAGCTTGTGAGAAGGGCTTCCGCCATCGAAGGAAAGGTTGACGACGACTCCAGTTCTTACTCTTCTGAGGGGTTAGACGGGTACGTGATTTATTGTGATGCCTCGGGTATCGGGCTAGGTTGCGTTTTGATGCAGCACGACAATGTTACCTATGCTTCCCGGCAGTTATGGAAGCATGAGAGGAATTACCCTACCCACGACTTAGAGTTGCCGCAGTTATTCATGCCTTGAAGATTTGGAGACATTATTTATATGGGGTTCATGTGGATATTTATACAGACCACAAGAGCCTCCAGTATATCTTCGTGCATGAGCTGAACTTACGGCGAGACGTTGGTTAGAGTTGTTGAAAGATTATGATGTTGATATTCTATACCATCCGGGGAAAGCCAACGTGGTTGCTGATGCCTTGAGTCGTATATCGATGGGGAGTCTGTCAGAGGTACAACCAGAGAGACTAGACATGGTCCGTCAGATCCATCAGCTAGCGAGCCTTGGGGTTCGATTGATCGATACCGATGATAGTGGGGTACGAGTTCGTGAGGTTGCCGAGTCTTCCATCGTTGATGAGGTGAAGAGGCGACATTATGAGGACCCAGTGTTGGTACAGTATCGAGATGCAGCTCTTCGGGAGGAGAAGAGTCTATTCGAGTGGCGCTGGGTGCTAAGATTTGAGGGTTGTGTGTTCCCGATGTGGCAGACTTCGTGCAGATTTCGCGAGGCACACGCGCTCGTTATTCTATTCATCCGGTCGACCAAGATGTATCATGACCTCGGATGTATGTATTGGTGGACGGCCCGAAGGACGTGGCATGTTTTGTTGCATGGTGTCCTAATTGCCGCAGTCAAGGTCGAGCACCGAGGCCTAGTGGGCTATCGGTGCTATCGAGATTCCGACATTGAAGTGGGAGGTGATCAACATGGACCTTGTTACAGGTTACCTCGCATCGCAGAAGTACGACTCCATTTGGGTTATTGTTGACAGGCTGATGAAATCAGCCCACTTCCTTCCAGTCAGGACGACATTTTCGGCTGAGGACTATGCCACATTGTACATCAGAGAGATTGTGAGACTGCACGGAGTCCCTGTGTCAATTATATCAGATAGAAGAGCCCAGTTTACGACTAACTTTTGGAGGTCTTTCCAGAAGGGATTAGGGTCACAGGTGAGTCTCAGTACAGTGTTTCATCCTCAGACTGACGGGCAGGCCGAGCGTACTATCCAGACACTTGAGGATATGCTGCGAGCCTGCGTGATTGATTTCAGGGGTAGCTGGGAGGATCATTTGCCTCTTGTGGAGTTTGCTTATAACAACAGCTACCATTCCAGTATACAGATGGCGCCATACGAGGCTTTGTATGAGCGGAAGTGTAGGTCACCGATTGGTTGGTTCGACGTGGGCGAGGTGTAGTTATTTGGCCCAGACTTGATTTAGCAAGCCGTGGATAAGGTGAAGCTTATCCAGGAGAGACTGTTAGCAGCTCAGAGTCGACAGAAGTCATATGCGAATAATCGGCGTCGGCATTTGGAGTTTCAGGTAGACGATTGGGTCTTCTTGAAGGTGTCACCCATGAAGGGTGTGATGAGATTCGGAAAGAAAGGGAAACTTAGCACAAGGTATATTGGGCCCTACCAGATCGTCCGTCGAGTAGGCAAGGTTGCCTATGAGTTGGATCTGCCATCAGAGTTAGAGGCGGTACATCCGGTCTTCCATGTTTCTATGTTGCGGAAGTGTATCGGAGATCCAACGAGAGTTTTCCCCGCTAGTGAGGTCCAGGTGACAGAGGGGTTATCGTATGAGGAGAGTCATATAGCGATACTCGATCGCCAGATCAGGCGACTGCGGACCAAGGATGTGGCTTCCGTCAAAGTATTGTGGAGGAATGATAACAGGGAGGAGATGACTTGGGAAGCGGAGGAGGACATGTTGAGGAAGTATCCTCACTTATTCCCTACACCATCAGGTAATTCATTTTCCATTACTTGTCAAGTTTTAATTGAAGTATTTTTGCTTAAATGTTATTATGTGGACATGTGTGGCATTATTGGTATGTCGGGGTTGTGAAAGGAAACTATGTAGCTAATTATAAGTTTGACTCCGAAAGAACATTCGGGGACAAATGTTTCTAAGGGGGGAAGAATGTTACACCCCGTAATTACAGGACATGTTTTAAGAACGTACGTAAGAACTCAAAAATGTTAAGATTAGAGACTTGTAAAAATTTATCGGAATTATGAAATTGTCGGAAAACGAAATATTGTGACGAATGGGAGGGCGACACGTGTCACCCCCCTTAAGTGAGCTTGGACGAAAATCAACATGGGTATAAGGGTCATTTGACCATTTTTAAGATGACAAGTCTTGCAAGTAGTAGAGCTTGATAATATTGACTTAGTCAATGGGGCCACATGACTTGATATTTAAAAGAAACTAATCCAAGCCACACATTTGTACACATCTTGACCCTCCATGTTACTATATAGTAGTACTAGTAGTGAGACAAGCTCCACACTTAGCTAAATTTCAAGAAAAAATGGATGAACAACAATAGGTGCTCTCGGGTTTGAGGGGGGTTTCAAAGAGGAAATTTTAGTTTGATGTCCAATAAGCTCCACACTTTAAACCAAGGTTCATGAGGGTATTGTAAGGGTATCTCAATAGAAATATCTCGGAAAAATAGCGTTTTCGTATTAGTCGCAAGGTGAAAACCTAGTTGCTTTTCTAGGTTTTGATTGGAAGATTAAAGGAAAGTTGTTTGTGATATTCTAAGGGTCTCAAGTGGCGGATTGAAGTGTCAAGAAGAGGCTCAAAGTTTCTAGGGAGCGACTTCGGATTTGAATTTGTACTAAGGCTCGTTGAGGTAACAATCTTGTTCTCTTAAAGTGTTACAAGATTATATATTGTTGTTAGCCTTACATTTTACTAGCATGAATTATATGTGTTGAAGATTTATAAGTGTTATGGATTGTTGTAGCCTAAAATCCGAAATGTCATATAAGCCATTTGAAGTTGGATTACAATTTGGTCGTTAATTGGATAAGAATTGGTGTTGTTGTATCTCAAGTTGCCGAATTTACACTTGTAGTTTGTACTAGTTTGATATCAATTGTGGGGACGGAATTTTACACGTCTAGTAGGCGTGTAATCCCCTATTGTTAATTACATTGTTGGGCCTTAAATGTGGCGTGTTTGGTCATTCAACCTTGAAAAAGGTGGCAAAGTATGTAGAAACAAAGAAAGTGTTGTCCGATTTTCCGTAGAATTTAGTGACTTTGCACTTATAATATTCTACGTTTGAAGTAAGACGTTAATAGACGTATTGTGGACATTATAGGTTGACATACTACGGGCGGGATATTGTACTTAGCAAGTGGATTGACCCGAAGAGGTATGTAGAACTTTCCTATCTCTTGAGCATGAATAGTTGCACTTATATAGTACGGTAGACGTACAAGACTTTGATATCCTTTACTTGTTTTAAGAATGGCCAAGTTGGGTGAGTTAGGGGATTAACTCACTTCCTTAGAGTATTAAGGATGTCTTAAGCTTTCAAAGTTAAGGGACTTGTAGTGTTTTAAGTATATGATACTTGTTTCGTTTTAAAAGTATAAGTCCCTTGGATATAGGAAATGTAATTTACTAATGTATAAAGTTAATGTAACGACTTTATGGGAAGTTGGTTATATTAGCTTTATGGAAAGTTGAAAGAGAGATTTACTCTAAGTAAAATAAGTACGGATAAATGACTTGAATTAATGAAAGGCAAATTGATTTTAAGGCATCAATTGTCTAAGGTTTTAAAAGAAAAGAAGTCACTTGATTTAGGAACCTAATTATATTTCTAAAGGTATTGTGACTTGTCTTGAAAAGAAATTGTGACTTGATACTACAGTTATTAGTATCTTGGAAGTTTATATGAAAAAGAGTCATTTAAAAAAAAAAGTAGAAGTATGTAGTACTTTGGGTTAAATTCCCGGATTTTTATAAAGACATGTTAGTGCCTTAAGTAAACTAAAATGAGATTGTATATGAACAAGACTAATAAGAAGTTAGAGGATTTCTTAACTTGCTTATATATTGTATGATAAGCCGGTAGTGCTTATGTTATGTATGATAGTCGGTTGAGCTAGGGTAAGAGTATAAATGCGGGGTAAACCCCCAAGACGTTATACCACCTTCTCCAGGGTAAGAGTATAAATGCTGGGTAAACCTGTCACGACCCGATCCCGGGTCCGTGACTGGTGCCTTACCCCGGGCACCCTAGTGATACAACATCAGAGAAAAACCAGCGGAAATAAAACATACAGATATGAAACAAGAGATATGATAATAAAACAAAGCAACCAAAACGGCCGCTTTGCATATATATACAGAATTGAACGCATATCCTTTACAACCCCGCCCACAATAGTACTACAGCACTTAAGAATGTAACAACAACTATGACGACAGGCCCCGCCATACCATCGAATGTACAAGAACCTACAACTCGTGGAAACATACCAAAAGATAAGCCTCCGAGAAACGGAGCTTCCTAATACGCTGAATCGTGATCCTATGAGCGAGGATCAACAACCGATGTACTCTACCTACGGATGAACGCAGCCTCAAGGAGAGTCAAGACAACAGTACCAAGTATGTGAAATCGAAAATATCAGAAACGAAATCATAATAAATAAAATAAAACAGAGACATGTATGATAACAAAATACGATTCAAAACATAAAAATATGTCAAGTCGTGGACTCACGCCTCAAAGTCATCCTCACGCCTGGAACTCCTTCCTCACCGCCAGCCTAGGTATAAATCGTGTGATACGTATAACATGTCTCCTACCATATCATGGACTCCTGTCGGATCGTATGGAATACATTCCCGCCCATCTCATGGACTCAGTATAGAATCGGGTGAAATACATTCCTGGCCCATCCCATGGACTCTGGTATCGTGTGGAATATATTCCCGGCCCATCCATGGACTCGGATAGTGTGGAATACATTCGGCCCATCACATGGACTCAGATCGTGTGGAATACATTCGGCCCATCCCATGGACTCGTGATCGTGGAATACATTCCGGTCCATCCCATGGACTCGGTATCGTGGAATACATTCCGGTCCATCCCATGGACTCGGTATAGAATCGCAGAAATACATTCCCGGTCCATCCCATGGACTCGGTATCGTGGAATACATTCCGGTCCATCCCATGGACTCCTGATAGAATCGTGTGAAATACATTCTGGCCCATCCATGGACTCAGATCGTGGAATACATTTAAACGCTCTCTTAAGACAGATTAAGACAATACCAAGCTTTCCTTTTAAATCAACTAAGGCAATATTATGCCCTCATTTTTAAACCAAAACACTTTCCTTTTTAAAGTCAAGTAACAACATTCTTTTCCAAAAGTTCAAGTTGCATAATTTCAAATACTCAAGTCTCTTATTTTCGAAAGGTTTCATAACTCATAGTCTTAATCATTATAATAACATAATTCTCTTTTAAAATAATTTGAGTAACATATGCCTTATGGGTGAGTAGGTTATTCTTGTTTATAACAATCTTATTAAAGCAACCATGATCTAGGAAATGTAATACAATTTTGTCTTATCTTAGCTTCTATGCAGATGGAGGTTTCTACTGGTTTTAATATAATTAATTATTTTTCAATACATTTTCCTTTATTAACGCTGCAGTGGTTCGTTCGATACTTATTCTCATTTCCGAAATCAGTAAAACACTATTCTTTAAAAACCAAGTACTCATTACTCACGAATGAGGTTTCACACTTTTTAACAAAATTCATATCAATTCAATTAAGTCAAGTCTCTTATCTTTTAATATCAAGTCTCTTAACTTCTAAAATCAATAAACCATTCTTTTACCTACATAAAGTCGTTATAACTAACTTCCCATAAAGCTATTATAACACTTTATGTTTTAAACCAACCAAAACTCATTTAGCACACGACGCTCACCGCACTACATAGTTTACAAAACATCATGCTAGAAAGGATAGGAAGAGGTTCACATACCTCGCGACGATTATCGATAATTAGCAAAATGCTCCAAGTACTACAACCTTGCTAGCCTTTTCCACCCTTCAAGTAGAATACGCCACTCGTAGTACTTCCACCTATAATGGCCATAAAACGCCTATCAACTCATAGATCTCTTCAGAATATTCTTCGTAAAATTCAAAGACCTCCCCGTAACCACATAAATCTCCTCCTCTACTCGGCCCGCTACTGTGCCAACAACTCCTGTGGATTACATCGCCTAACCGACGTGTACAATTCTACTGCAGAATACTACACAAGTTCATCAGAATACACCCAATGTAAATACAGCCGCTTCTTTTCAATATTCATTACCATCCGGGAAAGCCAACGTGTTGCCGATGCCTTGAGTCGATATCGACGGGAGTTCGCCGAGGTAACGCCCGAACCCGGCCCGCATCGTGCCTTACCCCGCACCCTAGTGATACAACATCGAGAAAACCGGAAAATAAAACATGAATCATGAAACAAGAGATATAATAAATAGACAAAGCCAACCAAAACAGCTTGCCTTTCGATATACATAAAACCCAATGCTTTAATCCTTTTTCAACCCCGCCACAACAGCATGCACTTAAGATTTACAACGACTATGACGGACAGTGGCCCCGCCATACCGAATGTACAAGAACCTACAACTCAGTGGAACACATACCAAAAGATAAGCCTCCGAGAAACGGAGCTTCCCAAAACGGAACCGAGATCCCGAGAGCGAGGATCCACGACCGACGTACTCTACCGCAGATGAACGCACTCCGGGCGAGGTCAAGACAACAGTACCAAGTATGTGAAATCACAACATCAGAATGAAATCATAATAGCTTAACAAGGTGAGACATGTATGATAACCAAAATACAAGACGCAACATAAAAATAAATAAGTCGTGACTCACGCCTCAAAGTCACCACTAAATATAACTACGGGTCTCACGCCCATAACATCCATCATGTTCGCATCACGGCCGCATGCCCTAACATCGCTTCTGTAGACATGTCCATGATGCAACAATAATAACAAGGCCGCATGGCCACATGCCGGACATCGTGACGGCAGACACGCCCATGTAACCTCAATAAGAATATATCGTCAACCCCGCCGCACGGCCACATGCCCCGGACATCAGACGGTAGACACGCCCATGTTGCAACACACAATAAGGCCGCATGGCCACATGCCCCGGACATCGTGACGGCAGACATGTCCATGTTACCTCAATAACAATATACCGGTGGTCAACCCCGCCGCATGGCCACATGCCGAACATCAGACGGCAGATACGCCCACGTGACATCAACAACAAGACAAGAATCAAAATGGAAACATACCCGGAATTCTCCATCACCGCCAAAGACGCCCAAGTAAGTTCTCAATAAGTCAACCGCCTCTATCGAGACACGCAGAATACGTAAATACCACACCGCACAACAAAGGCTATCATCACAAGCATAGGCAAGTTTCACAACAACAAGCATGTGCAAGCTTCACACAACTCAAAGTACTTTCATATTATGCCAAAGTCCGGTTTTTAACCCCAAAGTACTACATACGTTAAGTTCTTTTTAAAAGAGATCCATTACTTTTATAAAAGTCACCCGATACCGTAGTATAAGAATGACCAACCCACATCCCTTTTCAAAATCAAGTAACAACATTCTTTCCTAAGTTCCAGCTTTGCCTAGTTTCAATTACTCAAGCTTCTCATTTTCAAATGGTTTCATAGTTCATAAACTTAATCACTGATTCCTCTTTAGAACAATCGAGTAATATAAGTCTCACGCGAGAGTAGGTTATTCTTGTTTACAACATTCTTATTACAAAGAAACATGATCTAGAAAATGTAATATCATTTTGTCTCATCTTAGTTTCTATGCAGATGGAGGTTTCTACCGGTTTTAATACAATTCATCATTATTCAATACATTTTCCTTTATTAACGCCGCAGTTGGTCTGTCGATACACATTCGATTTCCAAATCAAGAAACATTATCCCTTTAAATAAAATCAAGTACTCAGTACTCACGAATGAGGTTTCACACAAACATTCACATTAAAACAAATAAGTTAAGTCTCTTATCTTATAAGATCAAGTCTCTTAACTTCTAACATCAAGAAACCATTCTTAAGCCGTTATACCTAACTTCCCATAAAGCTAGCATAACTCTTAAGTTTTCAAAACACAGTACTACACTTCTTTCAAAACGATTCATAAATCTTTTAAAATACTTCAAGTTTTATTATAACGCCCAAGCCAGTTATAAATCAAATCAGTTATCCTTTAAAAGCCACAACCCATTTTCTTACCTACATAAAGCTGTTATAACCAACTTCCCATAAAGCCGTTATAACACTTTATGTTTCAAACCAATCAAATACATTAAACACATGTACGCTCACTGCACTACATAGTTACACACACATATCATGCTAGAAGAGATAGGAAGAGGTTCACATACCTCGCGACGATTTAACGACAATAAGCAAAATGCTCCAAGTACTACAACCTTGCTAGCCCTTTCCACTCTCGAGTAGAATACGCTACTCTTAGTACTTTCACCTATAAAGGCCACAAACGCCTATTAAATCTTAAACACACGCTCCCATCTTTCTACGTAAAATTCGGCAAAGACTCTCCCCGCAACAACAGAAATCTCCTCCTCTATCGAGGCCGGCTACCAAGCCAACCAGGGGGTTAACACGCCTAACCGGACGCTGCATAATTCTACTACACAAGAATGCTACATAAGTTCATCAGAATACAACCCTAGGTAATTACGCTCGCTTCTTCTCTTTATTATCCTGCTCAATTCTTCATTCTTCGTGCTTAAGTCAAAAGACATTGCCATAATACTAAGTTCATTTCTATATATAGTATATAACACTATATATTCAACACTTATGTAATTTCCAATTACAATAGGGGACAAGATATTTACCTCGATAAGCCCAAAATTATCCGAGTTTAAAGTCGCTCCCGAGCAAGGTTTAGCTCCTCCTCCGAGTGCTCCAACCGCACTAAACAACCCTTAGAAGTTCTACGCAACTTCTACTCCATACTTCAACAACGGTGAAGATTTTCCTTAGTGGTTTCGCAGAGGCTAAGGAAAGTATAATCGTATTTTCCGGTTTTTCAGACAAAGCGGTACTTTGGAAAGTACTACAAGGTATATGGGCTAAAGTATTTTGGACATTATAACAATACTTAGGAGAGTATTTCTATACCACAACAAAGGGTATTATACGAAACAACTAGGCAGTGTGGTACCCACGCCAAGGCACCACCAGTGGGGAGCTCTCAAAGGGGAAAGGTGTGGTGGACGAATTCACAAGGGAGGGAGGAAGAGAACTTCAAGACTTAGGCAATTTGTGGATGAAGAAAGTCTTCACAGGGAGCTATTTATAGCAAAACCAAAGTCCAACCAATGGCCAAGATCCATCCATGTGTTAGGCAAGTGTAATGCCAAGATCAAGCCAAGTGCACCCACAAAACACTCCACAAAACACTCCACAAAACAAGCCACAAAACAAGGCACAAAAGGAGGGACCAATCGCCAAGGCCAAGCCCCCTCTTGTTGCCCAACGAGGTGACAAGTGTCACCTCCCGCTGGTCCAAAAATGTTCCGCCGCCTAAAAATCCGCAAAAATACTAAATGACATAGCCGGAATTTTCCCAACGTAGTCGTGGGAAACGCTTCGCCGTAAAAACGACTTATTCGCACTCGTGCCCAAATTTCAACCAAAGCCAATTCTTAAGGCAAAGAAAATTTAATACGCACGCCTCACGCATATACTCCGAAAATACGGGTATAACATTCATCCTCTTAGAAACATTCGTCCCGAATGTTCCTTCAAGGTCTCAAAACAACAGCGCCGTGATAGTCTTCACCGCTATACGCATTTAAAAACAATCATGCCACACCGCCACAAAAACATACGCTCACTTTTCCCTTTCTCGTAGTACTCGCCACGAACACCGAACTCGCTCTAGTATCCGCACTCACACTTCGACAACGCTTCGCTTTCCAACCTCGAGTCACTACTTCCAAACTTGGTCATCTCACTAACCTCGATTTCTAAGGCCATTCCCGCCTTCACGAAATGATTCTCGATCGAACGATCCACGAACTCATACGATGGTCATCTAAACTGGGCCTAGCACCGCGACCCTACCACCGCTGACCACCCAGAATCGACTCCCACCCTAAACCGGTTACTGTTGACCCGCAAATGGTCCTCAACCCGACCCCCAATCAAGCCAACTCTTGTTCCCGATCCTAACAATCTTACTATTTCACATCACGAAAGCTACCACTTCCATCTCACACTACCCGTGACTTACCCTTTTCACTAACTGTGTTTCTAAATCACATTTTAGCACAAAGCTATCCAAACATAACATTAAACACATCAACAACATCAATACAAACAAAACTCTGTAGGGTTAAGGATATACTGAAACTAGGCGGTTCAAGGACCGCTTAAAATCGAACTTCCACCGCGACTTACCGTGGCCCGCAATCGCCTAGTAGTCAGGCTATCCTACCGCTACCTCGCCAGCTTCGCCATATGGCCCGTTGGCCGCAAGAATAACAAGCTCCTCGTACTACGACACTCCCGAAATGCGGTCTACCACATCGCCACACCGAGGTAGGGTGATCGATCCGCCAACACCCTACTCCCCGATCATTCAAACTCGGGAGCCCCGACCGCTTCCCGAATATCCTGGGGTCCCGGCGTCGCGGAGGACTACTCGCAATGGCGAGGTACATAACTAGTTCACGAGGCGTCCGCTCAAAGTCGCCAAAATATCCGACCGCCCCGCCTTCTTCTCGGAAAGCCGTCCACCTGCCGATCTTCGCGCCTCGCACCCAAGTGTACGAGCTCAACGCGGCAATGTCCATGCCCTACCAAGAGAAACACCGAACAACTCTCGCTAGGTAATCATCGAGCCTCAGAACATAGCACTCGATCCTCCATACTAGCTACTAATGCGGAACATACCGCCAATGAGTCGAACTCACATCAGACTCCCAATCAGACGCCGCTCGCCTCAACATCAAAAACTGTTTACCGAGCCCTCTCATTTGGCGAGGCAAGAAATGTGCCGAAGGCCTCAAAACTCGCCCCAAACGGCCGGAAGGCATGCTCTCCCGAAAGCTCCCACGAGTCAAACCAATCGATCGGTATCACGCACCGACGCGAACTAAATGTCACCGACTCGCCTCAAGCTTGATCACCCGTGACGATCCTTCTCAGAATCGACGGATGAACTCGCGATCATCCTCCTGCCTCGACCAGAAACTCAAAGTGGCTACAACTAAGGAAATCCCGAGCCTCAAACCGTCGCCTCGCGCACTACAGTGCCGCTGAATCGAATCGCCGCGCCCACTTATCTCATATCTCGCCACAACTCGCCAATAATCGCCATCTCTGTGACCCATCTCCCGCCTGCATCGCGGACCGAGGCTCGTGTATCAGAGTCTCAGCAGCCATCGCCGCGCTCTAAACTCGCTGGCCGGGCGCGCCGCAAAACTCGCCGTCAAGCACTACTCGTAATCGATCGCTCGCGCTCGCATTCTCTCAATCCCACTAGCAGCCTCCTCCGCTTTGCCCTTCTTCGGGCCCCGTTGCCTTTCGCAGGCATAATCGTAAAACGAAACACGCTGCAGGGTCCAACTTACAACATACTTCTAAGGCACGATCTCGTAATGAGAAGAATAGAAACCAATCCTAAATGTCCTATAGCCTCGACATAGACGTGGTGCACAACACACCGATAATCAAGACTCTACTAGACACGGTCAGACACTTTCCGAGGACTAATCGCTCGATACCACTTTGTAACGCCCAACCCGGCCCGCATCGTGCCTTACCCCGCACCCTAGTGATACAACATCGAGAAAACCAATGAAAATAAAACATGAATCATGAAACAAGAGATATAATAAATAGACAAAGCAACCAAAACAGCTTGCCTTCAAGATATACATAAAACCCAACAGCTTTAATCCTTTTACAACCCCGCCCACAACAGCTTCTATGCACTTAAGATTTACAACGACTATGACGGACAGGCCCCGCCATACCTCAATGTACAAGAACCTACAACTCAGTGGAACACATACCAAAAGATAAGCCTCCGAGAAACGGAGCTTCCTAAAACGCCGAATCGAGATCCCGAGAGCGAGGATCCACGATCGATGTACTCTACTCGCAGATGAACGCACTCAAGGAGGTCAAGACAACAGTACCAAGTATGTGAAATCACAACATCAGAATGAAATCATAATAGCTTAACAAGGTGAGACATGTATGATAACCAAAATACAAGACGCAACATAAAAATAGCCAAGTCGTGACTCACGCCTCAAAGTCACCACTAAATATAACTATGGGTCTCACGCCCATAACATCCATCATGTTCGCATCATGGCCGCATGCCCCTATCGCTTCTGCAGACATGTCCATGATGCAACAATAATAACAAGGCCGCATGGCCACATGCCCCGGACATCGTGACGGTAGATACGCCCATGTAACCTCAATAAGAATATATCGTCAACCCCGCCGCACGCCACATGCCCCGGACATCGCAGACGGTAGACACGCCCATGTTGCAACACAATAACAAGGCCGCATGGCCACATGCCCCGGACATCAGACGGTAGACATGTCCATGTTACTCAATAACAATATATCTGGTCAACTCCGCCGCATGGCCACATGCCCCTGAACATCAGACGGCAGATACGCCCATGTGACATCAACAACAAGACAAGAATCAAAATGGAAACATACCCGTGGAATTCTCCATCACCGCCAAAGACGCTCCAAGTAAGTTCTCAATAAGTCAACCGCCTCTATCGAGAGACACAGAATACGTAAATACCACACCGCACAACAAAGGCTATCATCACA
This sequence comes from Przewalskia tangutica, assembly GCA_029844215.1. Taxonomy (NCBI): domain Eukaryota; kingdom Viridiplantae; phylum Streptophyta; class Magnoliopsida; order Solanales; family Solanaceae; genus Przewalskia; species Przewalskia tangutica. The sequence continues at coordinate 47,504,546 of CM056739.1, read as the reverse complement.
AGCATAGGCAAGTTTCACAACAACAAGCATAGCAAGCTTCACACAACTCAAAGTACTTTCATATTATGCCAAAGTCCGGTTTTTAACCCCAAAGTACTACATACGTTAAGTTCTTTTTAAAAGAGATCCATTACTTTTATAAAAGTCACCCGATACCGTAGTATAAGAATGACCAACCCACATCCCTTTTCAAAATCAAGTAACAACATTCTTTTCCTAAGTTCCGCTTGCCTAGTTTCAATTACTCAAGCTTCTCATTTTCAAATGGTTTCATAGTTCATAAACTTAATCACTGATTCCTCTTTAGAACAATTGAGTAATATAAGTCTCACGTGAGAGTAGGTTATTCTTGTTTACAACATTCTTATTACAAAGCATGATCTAGAAAATGTAATATCATTTTGTCTCATCTTAGTTTCTATGCAGATGGAGGTTTCTACCGGTTTTAATACAATTCATCATTATTCAATACATTTTCCTTTATTAACGCCGCAGCTGGTCTGTCGATACACATTCTCGATTTCCAAATCAAGAAACATTATCCCTTTAAATAAAATCAAGTACTCATTACACACTAATGAGTTTTCACACAAACATTCACATTAAAACAAATAAGTTAATTATCTTATCTTATAACATAAAGACTATTAAATTCTAAAATCAGTAAACCATTATTAATCCGTTATACCTAACTTCCCATAAAGCTAGTATAACTCTTAAGTTTTCAAAGCACAATACTACACTTCTTTCAAAACGATTCATAAATCTTTAAAATACTTCAAGTTTTATTATAACGCCTGCCGCTTATAAATCAAATCAATTATCTTTTAAAACCACAACCCATTTTCTTACCTACATAAAGTCGTTATAACCAACTTCACATAAAGCAGTTATAACACTTTATGTTTCAAACCTATCAAATACATTATACACATGTACGCCTACCGCACTACATAGTTACACACATATCATGCTAGAAGAGATAGGAAGAGGTTCACATACCTCGCGACGATTTAACGACAATAAGCAAAATGCTCCAAGTACTACAACCTTGCTAGCCCTTTCCACTCCTCGAGTAGAATACGCTACTCTTAGTACTTTCACCTATAAAGGCCACAAACGCCTATTAAATCTTAAACACACGCTCCCATCTTTCTACGTAAAATTCGCAAAGACTTCCCCGCAACAACAGAAATCTCCTCTCTATCGAGGCGCTACCAAGCCAACCAGGGGGTTAACACGCCTAACCGACGCTGCATAATTCTACTACACAAGAATGCTACATAAGTCTATCAGAATACAACCCTAGGTAATTACAGCTTCTTCTCTTTATTATCCTTCTGCGACATCGCTCAATTCTTCATTCTTCAGCTTAAGTCAAAAGACATTGCCATAATACTAAGTTCCTATATATAGTATATAACACTATATATTCAACACTTATGTAATTTCCAATTACAATAGGGGACAAGATATTTACCTCGATAAGCCCAAAAATTATCCGAGTTTAAAGTCGCCCCGAGCAAGGTTTAGCTCCTCCTCCGAGTGCTCCAATCCGCACTAAACAACCCTTAGAAGTTCTACGCAACTTCTACTCCATACTTCAACAACGGTGAAGATTTTCCTTAGGGTTTCGTGTAGAGGCTAAGGAAAGTATAATCAGATTTTCCGGTTTTTCAGACAAAGCGGTACTTTGGAAAGTACTACAAGGTATAATGGGCTAAAGTATTTTGGACATTATAACAATATTTAGAGAGTATTTCTATACCACAACAAAGGGTATTATACGAAACAACTAGGCTAGTGGTACCCACGCCAAGGCACCACCAAAGGGGGAGCTCTCGCAAAGGGGGAAAGACGAATTTCACAAGGAGGGAGGAAGAGAACTTCAAGACTTAGGCAATTTGTGGATGAAGAAAGTCTTCACAAAGGGAGCTATTTATAAAGCAAAGGCCAACCAATGGCCAAGATCCATCCATGTGTTAGGCAAGTGTAAGGCCAAGATCAAGCCAAGTGCACCCACAAAACACTCCACAAAACACTCCACAAAACAAGCCACAAACAAGGCACAAAAGGAGGGACCAATCGCCAAGCCAAGCCCCCTCTTTGTCCCAACGAGGGTGACAAGTGTCACCCTCCCGTTGGTCCAAAAATGTTCCGCCTGAAAAATCCGCAAAAATACTAAATGACATAGCCGAATTTTCCCAACGTAGTCGTGGGAAACGCTTCGCCGTAAAACGACTCTATTCGGCACTCGTGCCCAAATTTCGAACCAAAGCCAATTCTTAAGGCAAAGAAAATTTAATACGTACGCCCTCACGTACATACTCTGGAAAATACGGGGTATAACAGAGGTACAGCCAGAGAGACTATACATGGTCCGTCAGATCCATCAGCTAGCGAGCCTTGGGGTTCGATTGATCGATACCGATGATAGTGGGGTACGAGTTCGTGAGGTTGCCGAGTCTTCCATCGTTGATGAGGTGAAGAGGCGACATTATGAGGACCCAGTGTTGGTACAGTATCGAGATGCAGCTCTTCGGGAGGAGAAGAGTCTATTCGAGGTAGCGCCTGATGGGGTGCTAAGATTTGAGGGTCGGTTGTGTGTTCCCGATGTGGCAGGACTTCGTCAGTAGATTTTGGTGGAGGCACACAGTGCTCGTTATTCTATTCATCCGGGGTCGACCAAGATGTACCATGACCTCAGATGTATGTATTGGTGGGATGGCCTGAAGAGGGACGTGGCATGTTTTGTTGCACAGTGTCCTAATTGCCAGCAGGTCAAGGTCGAGCACCAGAGGCCTAGTGGGCTATTGCAGGCTATTGAGATTCCGACATGGAAGTGGGAGGTGATCAACATGGACCTTGTTACAGGGTTACCTCGTACTCAGAGGAAGTACGACTCCATTTGGGTTATTGTTGACAGGCTGATGAAATCAGCCCACTTCCTTCCAGTCAGGACGACATTTTCGGCTGAGGACTATGCCACATTGTACATCAGAGAGATTGTGAGACTGCACGGAGTCCCTGTGTCAATTATATCAGATAGAAGAGCCCGCCATTTACTAACTTTTGAGGTCTTTCCATGGGATTAGGGTCACAGTGAGTCTCGATGATGTTTCATCCTCAGATCGACGGGCAGCCGAGCGCACTATCCGAACAACGAGGATATGCTGCGAGCCTGCGTGATTGATTTCAGGGGTAGCTGGGAGGATCATTTTCCTCTTGTGGAGTTTGCTTATAACAACAACTACCATTCCAGTATACAGATGGCGCCATACGAGGCTTTGTATGGGCGGAAGTGTAGGTCACCGATTGGTTGGTTCGACGTGGGCGAGGTGTAGTTATTTGGCCCAGACTTGATTTATAGTAATTCATACTCAACTATACATTACTACAATATGTAATATCCAATTACAATAGGGAGATAAAGATCATTACCTCGATAAGCCCAAAATTATCCAAGATTATATGTCGATCCTGAGCAACGTTTAGCTCCAATTCCTTACGCTCCAACCCGCTCCTAGCAACCCTTAGAAGTTTCTAAACAACTTCTCTTAACACTTCAATTCCAAAAAGTGAAGAACACTTAGGCTAAAATTGTGGCAACTCTCGGCCAAGGGGGTGTATTTAGGCTAGGGGTGTGAAATCTTTTCTAAATTTTGGTTACTAATCTTCCTAATACACTAAGGAAGAACACTTAAAACTTTAAGGATTTTTGGACAAGTTTTGCTCAAGGAAAAATGGCCAAAGCCGAGAGCAATCTTAGGGAAGGGAAGGGAGTGTTTTGTCTTGGAAATTTTCTCAAGTGTGGATGAATTTTAGTCTTGCACTAAGGGGGTATTTATAGGTCAATCAATGGCCAAGATCAAAGCAAGTGTGTGGTCTAGATTGAGCCATGTGTGTGTGGGTCCCACTTATCTATCTACTACATAAATATCTTCTAAGACTTTTGACCAAATGTTTTTGGCCTTTTTCACACAAAAAACGTGCCAACAATTGCCTAATTTTCGTCCAACCTTGCCACCTAGGGGTGACACATGTCGCCCTCTCATTGGTCCAAAATATTTCATCTCTCGGAAAAATCCAAATTAAATAAATTCTTGAAAACGTAAAATTCCTTTACGAGGTTCGGAAAATTTTCCGTCGGAAAAACAAATCTTACATCCTTATCCTACTTAAGGCTTGTATTTTTGTACGTACGTCCTCACATACATACTCTGGAAATACGGGGTATAACAAAACCCCCAAGACGTTATACCACCTTCTCCAGGGTAAGAGTATAAATGCGGGGTAAACCCCCAAGATGTTATACCACCTTCTGAGTATGATTGAGGGGTAAACCCCCAAGACATTATACCACTCCATGGATTTGCTACCCATGATGCGAGGAATACCTCATGCGGGTTTTCCAAGACTACACACAAGAGTTTGTGTGGCTGCCCTATCCCTCTGTCCGCAAAGACCACGAACATTCCAACAAAGAATTTTCATTAGGAAACAATGGCGGGTTTAGTAGCACCCCCGCGCTTCGCATTTCTTGCCAAACTGATATTCCTCCTTGAAATAACTTATTTCCATCCTTCATCCTTGTCATTAGAAGCCAAGGTAGGGGCCTCAATAATGCTATGCGCACCACGCTCAAAGTTTATGCAACGTGTTGCGAGGATAAGCTCTTCTTTAGAACTCTTACGAGTACCCGCATCTAGAGGAGTATGCGGGTCAGCTGATGTGTTCTTTTCAGTTTGCAAAGTGTCCTTGATCAGCCTCTCATGTTGTGCAAGACCAGAATTGGGGTGTTGATTGGGGGACCCCCCGAGAGATACCCGTAAGCACGAAGGGCCAGGAAGATCCGCAACCGGAGGGATTTGAAGGTTCAGAGCCTCCCCAACACTTCCGGGGATATGCGGCAGTGATTGCACAATATTCTCAACTTCCATCAAGTTAACACTATCCACGGGATGTTGAGGGAGAGGTGGATCAGTGGTAGAAGGACCATTGTGGCCCGCAACCATAGTATGACCAGAGCTAGAAGAGACACCTCCATTGCTAGGTGGTACTAAAGGGTTGACGAAATTCCGGGTTTCATGAGTGAGGTTGTCTTGCATCAGTTTCTTACACTTCAAATGGTTGTGACCAAAAGAGGCGCAATGATAACAAAAATCAGGGTAGTTCTCATATTTCACTTTTTGGATGTATCTTTGATTGTCGGGCAGTTTAACACCAAATTCTGTGACCGGCTCTTTACTAACATCAACTTCCACCAAGACTCTTGCATAGTTCATCTTAGACATTTCTTTGATAAATTGGTCCGTGTATAGAGGTTTCCCCACACGCGATGCAATTTTACTAAGGCCTGATGCACTCCAAACCGAAAGTGGGATGTCATGAAAGGTGATCCATATAGGGATATCCATGAATAAGTCATCCGTTAGTAATACTCCTTTGTCAATTGGTTTTAACATCATAGTTTTGCCAAAGACCATATAAGGGCCTCCGTGGAGCACATTCGTGCGTTCCTCCTCCGTCATGAATTTGAATATTGTCCATCCTTTGCCGTATGGAATGATACGACACTTCACTCCCCACTCCTTAACAATAGAATCCAGTGCCTCTCTTCCCGGGAAAGGACCCGTGAAGCAGCCTATGAGACAATATCCCCAGGTTTCAATGAAGGGGACTTCATCCGTAGCTTCTAGTTCTACATCTGTTATACCCCGTATTCTCAGGGTATGTATGCGAGGACGTACGTACGAGAGCACGACAGAAAAAGATTTGGAAAGAAAGAAAGATGTGAGTTTTCGATGGAAAAGTTTCCGGTTATTTGTGAAGAAAAAGGTTCGTTAATGGGAATTGGATTCCCAGATTTGGTATTTGGACTTCATAGATTATATTAGAATTTTGAGATTTTATTTTCGGAAATGGTCACGTGGGGCCCACGGGAGAAATTTACGGTTTTGTGGGGCCCACTTTGTTTTCGAGATTTTGGCCATTGTGGATATTTTTCGGAAGACGTTTTATGAGGGCCATTAGGAGGGTGACACGTGTCACCCCCGCCTAGGTGGCTGCGCCGAATGACATTTGTGCACAACACCCTAGAGAAGTTTTTTCGACGAAACGCTTTACATAACTTTGCGAGGGAAAATTCCGGCTATGTCTTTTCTTATTTTTGCGGATTTTTCCGAGAGACGAAACATTTTGGACCAACGGGAGGGTGACATGTGTCACCCTCACATTGGAAGCAAGTGGGGTGCTTTGGACGATTTGGGCGTCCAAGAGGGACGTTTGGCCTTGCACAATTGGTTCCTTGTTTTGGCCTTGTTTTGTGCCTTGTTTTGTGGCTTGTTTGGTGCAATGTTTTGTGGAGTAGGGTTAGGGTGTACTTGGCTTGATCAAGGCCATACACTTGCCTTGCACATGGCTTGATCTTGGCCCTTGGTTGGCCTTTGGCTTTCCTATAAATACCCCCCTCTCTTGAAGACTTCATTCATCCAAAAATCTTCCAAGTCTTGGAAACCCCTCCCCTCCCTCTTGTTGACTCTCGTCCAAGAGCCCCTCTCCCCCTTAAAATTTGCCTTGGCCGAAACCCTCCCTCTTCCCCGTTGTGGTGCTAGCCGTGGGGTACCCCCCCCTAGCCTAGTTGTTTTCGTATAATACCCCCCTTTTGTGGTATAGAAATACTCTCCTAGTATTGTTATAATGCCCAAAATACCTTAGCCTTTACCTAGTAGTATTTCAAAAGTTACCTCTTTACGTAGAGCCCGGAAATGCTACCTTTTGTCCTTTAGTCTCAAAACCGAAACCCTAAGGAAATCTTCATAGTTGGTTGAAGTATTTGAGTAGAAGTTGGTTAGAACTTCTAAGGGTTGTTTGGAGCGGATTGGAGCGCACGGAGTAGGAGCTAAACCTTGCTCAGGATCGACATTATAACTTGGATAATTTTGGGCTTGTCGAGGTAAATATTCTTGTCCCCTTATTGTAATTGGAGATTACATGTGGTAGGAATATATAGTTGAGGTATACTATATATAGAACTGAACATTATTGTGGCAATGTCTTTTGACTTAAGCCTGAAGAATAAAGAACTGAACTGTATTTACATAGGATCAGACTTGTGTAGTATTACTGTGTAGAATTGTACACGTCCGGTTAGACGTGTAAACCCCCCCCCCCCTGGTTGGCTTGGTAGCCGGCCTCGATAGAGGAGGAGATTTACGCTGTGGCGGGGGGGGGGAGGTGCTGCCGAATTTTCTGTAGAAAAATGGGAACTTGTGTTTAAGAGTTAATAGACGTTTGTGGCCTTTATAGGTGAAAGTACTAAGAGTAGCGTATTCTACTCGAGGAGTGGAAAGGGCTAGCAAGGTTGTAGTACTTGGAGCATTTTGCTTATTGTCGATAAATCGTCGCGAGGTATGTGAACCTCTTCCTATCTTTTCTAGCATGATTGTTGTGAACTATGTAGTACGGTAGACGTACATGTGCTAAGTGATTTGGTTGGTTTAAAACATAGGGTGTTATAATAGCTTTATGGGAAGTTAGTTATAACGACCTTATGTAGGTGAAAATGGTTTACTGATGTTAGAAGTTAAGAGACTTGATCTTATAAGATAAGAGACTTAACTTATTTGTTTTAATGTGGATGTTGTGTGAAACCTCATTCGTGAGTGATGAGTACTTGGTTTTTAAAGGGATAATGTTTTTTACTGATTTCGGAAATCAGAATGTGTATCGGCTGCACCATCGCAGCGTTAATAAAGGAAAATGTATTGAATAATGATGTGTTAAAACCAGTAGAAACCTCCATCTGCATAGAAGCTAAGATGAGACAAAATGATATTACATTTTCTAGATCATGGCTGCTGTAATAAGATCGTTATAAACAAGAATAAACTACTCACATATATGACATAGGTTACTCAATTGTTCTAAAAGGAATCAAGTGATTAAGTTTGGGAACTATGAAACCATTTGAAAATGAGAAGCTTGAGTAATTGAAACTAGGCAAACTGGAACTTAGGAAAAGAATGTTGTTACTTGATTTTGAAAAGGAATGTGGGTTGGTCATTCTAATACTACGGGTATCGAGTGACTTTTATAAGTAATGGATCTCTTTTAAAAGAACTTAACGTATGTAGTACTTTGGGGTTAAAACCCGACTTTGGCATAAAATGAAAGTACTTTGAGTTGTGTGAAACTTGCCTATGCTTGTTGTTGTGAAACTTGCCTATGCTTGTTGTTGTGAAACTAGCCTACGCTTGTGATGATAGCCTTTGTTGTGCAAGTGTGGTATTTCTGTGTTACCGCGTCTCTCGATAGAGGCGGTTGACTTTGAGAACTCACTGGACGTCTTGGCGGTGATGGAGAATTCCACGTATGTTTCCATTTTGATTATTGTCTTGTTGTTGATGTCACATGGACATGTCTACACCGATGCGCAAAGATTCTCGGCACGCGGCCACGCGCCGGGTTGATTACCCGATATATGGTTATTACTGCAACATGGACGTGTCTACACCGATGCAGTATTCCGGGGGCATGTGGCCATGCGGCAGGGTTGACCACCCAGTATATTGTTATTGAGGTTACATGGGCATGTCTACACCGAGGCAGTATTCCGGTACGCGCCACGCGGCCTTGTTATTATTGTTGCATCACGGACATGTCTACACCGTCAAGATTCCGGGGCATGTGGCCATGATGCGAACATGATGGATGTGGTGGGCGTGAGACCCATAGTTATATTTGAGTGGTGACTTTGAGGCGTGAGACCCCGACTTGATCGCTTATGTTGCATCAGATTTTGGTTATCATACATGTCTCCCGCTTTATATAGATCGTTATGATTTAATCGCAGATTTACGCTTCACATACTGGTACTGTTATCGACCTCTTCGGGCCGCGTCATGCCGCAGGTAGAGGTACATCGGCCGTGGATCCTCGCTCTAGGATCTCGGGCGTTTTGGGAAGCTCCGCTTTCTCGAGGCTTATCTTTTGGTATGTGTTCCCCGAGTTGTAGGTTCTTGTACATTCTGGTATGGCGGCCCCGTCCGTCATAGTCGTTGTAAATCCTGCAGGTCCAGTAGTGCGATGCAAGGTGGTTGTAAAAGGATTAAACTGCTCAGTTTTATGTATATACCAAGGCAAATGCTTTGGTTGGCCTGCTTATTATTATATCTATTGTTGCATGTCTAAGTTTTTATTTCACGTTTTTCTCGATGTTGTATCACTAGGGTGCCCGGGTAAGGCACGATACCACGCCCAATTTCGGGTGTGACAAAGTGGTATCGAGCGCTTAGTCCTCGGAAAGTGTCTACGCATCGTGTCTAGTAGTCTTGATTATCGGTGTGTGCACCACATCTATAATCGTGAGGCTATAGGACATGAGGATTGGTTTATATTCTTCTCATTCCGAGATCGTGCCTTAGAGCCGAGTTGTAAGTTGGACCCTCCGATGTGTTTCATTTTACCGCTTATGCCTCCGCTAGGCGACCAGGCAGTGGGCGGCAAGGCGGCAGGAGCCGCTAGTGGGATACAGAGAGTACGAGGGCGCAGCCGCCAAGACTGAGACAGTGCCCGACGGCGAAGTTTCGCGACGCCACAAGACCAGCAGGTTTAGAGCCGCAGCCGTGGTCGATGAGACTACAAGACTGAGCCTCCGGTCCCACACCGAGCAGGGAGATGGGTCGCGAGATGGCCCGATTATTGGCCGTGGTCAGGCGATATGGCGACAGCCGACGCGGCGCCTTCGGTTCCAAAGAAGACCGTGGTGCACCCGAGAGCAGATAGTTTGAGGCTACGGACTTTCTGAGTTGTAGCCCTCCAGAGTTTTATGGGTCGAGGCATGAGGATGATCCGCAGAGTTCATCCGTCGCCATAAAGGATCATGCGGGTGATCAAGGCTTCAGAGACCGAGTCTGTGACCTTCGGTTCTCATCGGCTGCGTGATACCGCAGTCGATTGGTTTGATTCGTGGGAGCTTTCCCGAGGAGAGCATGCACCTCCAGCAGTATGGGATGAGTTTTCGGAGGCTTTTCTCACGCACTTCTTGCCTCCGCAGATGAGGAGGGCACGGGCCGACAGATTTTTGTTACTGAGACAGAGAGGGCGCACTGTCAGGGAGTACAATGTCGAGTTCGATTCTTTGGCTCGATATGTCCCTGCGCTAGTTGCAGATATGGAGGATAGGTGCATCGCTACGCCACCGCTAGATGATTATATGGCCGAAGTCTTGTGCGGTGTTTCTCTTCACCGACATGGACATTGCCCGCATTCGTGCTCATGACTGGCGCGTGCGAGCGCAGATCGACGCAGCGGACCGCCACAGGTTAAGGCCAAGACGGCCGGATATTTTGGCGACTTTCGAGGCGGACCGCCTCAGCAGACTAGTTATGTACCTCGCCATTGCAGAGTGGTCCTCCGCAACCTTCGGACCTTGGGATATTCAGAGCAGTCCGTGGCTCCTGTGTTTGGGATGTTCGCGAGTAGGGGTGTTGGCGGATGCGATCACCCTACGCCGGTGGTCGATGTGGTAGACCGCATTTCGGAGAGTGTCGTAGTACCAAGGAGCTTGTTATTCTTGCGGCCACAGGCCATATGACGAGAGACTGTCCGACTGGGGTAGCGCTGTAGGATAGCACAGATTACTAGGAGCGCCATGCCACTAGAGGTCGCGGTGGAAGCTTCGCTTTAGCGGCCCTGAACCGCCTAGTTTCAGGTATATCCTTAACACTGTAGATACTTGTATGTATTGATGTTAATGATGTGTTAAGTGTGATGTTCGGATAGCTTTGTGCTAAATGTGATTTAGACACCGGGTTATTGTAGAAGGGTCAGTATGGGTCATGGTAAGTGTGAACCCTAGATCATCACGATTGAGACCTTAGAGGTAAGGTCGTCTTGAGTAAAAGATTCGTTTTATGTTTGACCTTTATCAGAGCACGTAGTTTACGTGGGTTTTATTTGTGTGATAAGTCCATGGGTAGTGTGAGATGGAAGTGGTAGCTTTCATGATGTGATTCAGCAGGATTGTTCTGTGTCGGGGAACGAGGGCTTGACGCGATTGTGGGTCGGGTTGAGGACGTGATACGGGTCAACCCGTAGCCCGGATTAAGGTGGGGTCAGTTCTGGGTGGTCCCGCCAGGTGGTAGGGTCACGAGGATGCTAGGCCCAAGTTTGTATGATCATCGTATGAGTTCGTGGACGCGTTCGACCAGAAGCGGTTCGTAAAGGCCGGGAATGGCCTTAAGGAAGTTTGAGGTTAGTAAGATGACCAAGTTTGGAGGTAGTGACTCCAGAGATTTTTTGGGAACGGAAGTAATGACTAAAGTATGGTACGTACTGGGAGAGTTCAAGTGTTCGAGAAGGGCACGACGAGTAAGGAAGGAAGAGGACGTGTGTTATTTTTGTGGCCAAGCTGTGGCGTTGGCAACTTGTTAGAGGAACTTCATCGATATCCGTCTTGAGAAGGAACATTCGGGACGAATGTTTCTAAGAGAGGAGAATGTTATACCGTATTCTCGTGTATGTATGCGAGGACGACGACGAGAGCACGCATGTAAAAAGATTTGGAAAGAAAGAAAGATGTGAGTTTTCGATGGAAAAGTTTTCGGTTATTTGTGAAGAAAAAGGTTCGTTAATGGGAATTGGATTCCCAGATTTGGTATTTGGACTTCATAGATTATATTAGAATTTTGAGATTTTATTTTCGGAAATGGTCACGTGGGCCCACGGAGAAATTTACTGATTTGTGGGCCCACTTTGTTTTGAGATTTTGGCCATTGTGGATATTTTGGAAGACGCTTTTATGAGGGCCAATAGGAGGGTGACACGTGTCACCCCGCCAGTGGCTTGGCCGAATGACATTTGTGCACAACACCTTGTTAGAGTCGTTTTTTAAACGCTTTTACATAACTTGCGAGGAAAATTCGGCTATGTCTTTTCTTATTTTTGCGGATTTTTCCGAGAGACGAAACATTTTGGACCAACGGGAGGGTGATGTGTCACCCTCACATTGGAAGCAAGTGGGGTGCTTTGGACGATTTGGGCGTCCAAGAGGGACGTTTGGCCTTGCACAATTGGTTCCTTGTTTTGGCCTTGTTTTGTGCCTTGTTTGTGGCTTGTTTGGTGCAATGTTTTGTGGAGTAGGGTTAGGGTGTATTGGCTTGATCAAGGCCATACACTTGCCTTGCACATGGCTTGATCTTGGCCCTGGTTGCCTTTGGCTTTCCTATAAATACCCTCTCTTGAAGACTTCATTCATCCAAAAATCTTCCAAGTCTTGGAAACCCTCCTCCTCTTGTTGACTCTCGCCCAAGAGCCCTCTCCCTTAAAATTTGCCTTGGCCGAAACCCTCCTCTTCCTGTGGTGCTAATGGGTACCCCTAGCCTAGTTGTTTCGTATAATACCCCCTTTTGTGGTATAGAAATACTCTCCTAGTATTGTTATAATGCCCAAAATAACTTAGCCTTTACCTAGTAGTATTTCAAAAGTTACCTCTTTACGTAGAGCCCGGAAATGCTACCTTTTGTCCTTTAGTCTCAAAACCGAAACCCTAAGGAAATCTTCATGGTTGGTTGAAGTATTTGAGTAGAAGTTGGTTAGAACTTCTAAGGGTTGTTTGGAGCGGATTGAGCGCACGAGTAGAGCTAAACCTTGCTCGGGATCGACATTATAACTTGGATAATTTTGGGCTTGTCGAGGTAAATATTCTTGTCCCCTTATTGTAATTGGAGATTACATGTGGTAGGAATATATAGTTGAGGTATACTATATATAGAACCGAACATTATTGTGGCAATGTCTTTTGACTTAAGCCCAAGAATAAAGAATCGTATTTACATAGGTGTATTGCGTAGACTTGTGTAGTATTCGTGTAGAATTGTACACGCCAGGTTAGGCGTGTAAACCCCACTGGTTGGCTTGGTAGCGGCCTCGATAGAGGAGGAGATTTACGTGGCGGGGAGGTCGCCGAATTTTCAGAGAAAAATGGGGACTTGTGTTTAAGAGTTAATAGACGTTTGTGGCCTTTATAGGTGAAAGTACTAAGAGTAGCGTATTCTACTCGAGGAGTGGAAAGGGCTAGTGCGTTGTAGTACTTGGAGCATTTTGCTTATTGTCGATAAATCGTCGCGAGGTATGTGAACCTCTTCCTATCTTTTCTAGCATGATTGTTGTGAACTATGTAGTACGGTGAGACGCACGTGTGCTAAGTGATTTGGTTGGTTTAAAACATAGGGTGTTATAATAGCTTTATGGGAAGTTAGTTATAACGACCTTATGTAGTGAAAATGGTTTCTTGATGTTAGAAGTTAAGAGACTTGATCTTATAAGATAAGAGACTTAACTTATTTGTTTTAATGTGGATGTTGTGTGAAACCTCATTCGTGAGTGATGAGTACTTGGTTTTAAAGGGATAATGTTTTACCGATTTGGAAATCGAATGTGTATCGACTGCACCACCGCGTTAATAAAGGAAAATGTATTGAATAATGATGTGTTAAAACCAGAGAAACCTCCATCCGCATAGAAGCTAAGATGAGACAAAATGATATTACATTTTCTAGATCATGGTCTTTGTAATAAGATCGTTATAAACAAGAATAAACTACTCACATATATGACATAGGTTACTCAATTGTTCTAAAAGGAATCAAGTGATTAAGTTTGGGAACTATGAAACCATTTGAAAATGAGAAGCTTGAGTAATTGAAACTAGGCAAACTGGAACTTAGGAAAAGAATGTTGTTACTTGATTTTGAAAAGGAATGTGGGTTGGTCATTCTAATACTACTGGTATCAGTGACTTTTATAAGTAATGGATCTCTTTAAAAGAACTTAACGTATGTAGTACTTTGGGGTTAAAAACCCGGACTTTGGCATAAAATGAAAGTACTTTGAGTTGTGTGAAACTTGCCTATGCTTGTTGTTGTGAAACTTGCCTATGCTTGTTGTTGTGAAACTTGCCTACGCTTGTGATGATAGCCTTTGTTGTGCAAGTGTGGTATTTCTGTGTTACCGCGTCTCTCGATAGAGGGCCGGTTGACTTGTTGAGAACTTACTTGGACGTGCTGGCAGTGATGGAGAATTCCACGGGTATGTTTCCATTTTGATTACTGTCTTGTTGTTGATGTCACATGGACATGTCTACACCGATGCAGTATTCCGGGGGCATGCGGCCATGCGGCCGGGTGGATTACCCGATATATGGTTATTACTGCAACATGGACGTGTCTACACCGATGCAGTATTCGGGGCATGTGGCTACGCGGCGAGGTTGACCACCGATATATTATTGAGGTTACATGGGCATGTCTACACCGGCGCGATTCGGCGTGCGCGCCACGCGCTTGTTATTATTGTTGCATCATGGACATGTCTACACCGATGCAGTATTCCGGGGGCATGTGGCCATGATGCGAACATGATGGATGTGGTGGGCGTGAGACCCATAGTTATATTTGAGTGGTGACTTTGAGGGCGTGAGTCACGACTTGATCGCTTTTATGTTGCATCTTGTATTTTGGTTATCATACATGTCTCCCGCTTTATAGATCGTTATGATTTAAGCTGCAGATATTCTGATTTCACATACTTGGTACTGTTATGCGACCTCCTTCGGGCCGCGTCATGCCGCGGTAGAGGTACATCGGCCGTGGATCCTCGCTCAGGATCTCGGTTCAGCGTTTTGGGAAGCTCCGTTTCTCGAGGCTTATCTTTTGGTATGTGTTCCACGAGTTGTAGGTTCTTGTACATTCGGGGTATGGCGGGGCCCCGTCTCCGTCATAGTCGTGTAAATCCTAGAGTCCGTGTAATGCGATGGGCGGGGTTGTAAAAGGATTAAACTGCTCGTGTTTTATGTATATCTTGAAGGCAACTGTTTTGGTTGGCCTGTTTATTATTATATCTATTGTTGCATGTCTAAGTTTTTATTTCCGCTGGTTTTTCTCTGATGTTGTATCACTAGGGTGCCCGGGGTAAGGCACCAGTCACGGGCCCGAATTTCGGGGTGTGACAACATCCTCTCCTTGTTGATCAATGAAATGAAGTTTCATTCCTTTTTCTTCAAGTCTGGACCCCGCAAAGACTCCCGCATATGTTTTCTTTTGCGGATTGGGACCATTGCGTTGAGAGGGGGGTACTTCTCCCTTTGATGAATCACCGGATGGATGCGCATGATGAACTCTAGAACTGTCAGTGGGCAAGTTGCATACTATCATTTTTGGTAATGAAGACTGAGGGGTATGGTTAGAAGGGGTAAAGCTTGGGCCCGCATCTGGAGATAGTATGTGTGTGCCATTTGGAAGGGTAGGGAAAGAATTGGGTATTTCGGGTGGGAGCGGAAGTTTGGAAGGGGGTGGGTTTTTATGAATTCTGGGAAGTGATGAAGAAGTGGAGGAGGAGAGAGGTGGAAAGTTCTTGGCGTTTTCCAATGTCTAAGGAAGAAGTAAATGAAAATGGGATATTGGGATTCTTTTGTGGAAGTCCGTTTAGAAAGCTGGTTAGGGTGGGGAAGGATTGATTAGAGATTCTGGATGAAATAAAGGAATGTTGACTATTAGGATGAAGTGCCTCATAGGTTCCCGCGGATGAAAGATGTTCATTAAAGGCAATAGACTCTTTGGTTCCCGCACTAATTAAGGTAGGAGAGTTACAAGGCTCATTGGGATTATGTGACTCTTTGGTATCCACAACATGAATTGTTCCACGAGCATCAGTAGTAATCATCGACCCATGAATACCCTCCTGACCCGCCTTGTCCATATGACCTGCCTCCTGACCCGGATTTGACCCGCCCATGCTAATTAAGATAAGAGAGTTACAAGGCTCCTTGGGATTAGATGACCCTTCGGTATCCTCAACTTGCATAGGACCCTGAGCACCAGTAGTAATCTCAGACCCATGGATACCCTCCTGACCCGTCTTATCCATTTGACCCGCCGCCTGACCCGGTTTAGCTCCAAGGATGCCTTCATGCACTGTTTTGCCGATAGCAATTCTAGTCCCAGAACTTCTAACTTTTCCGGCCAGTCTGGGCAATTTACCTCTAAGTGATGGGATAGTTGTGCTCCCGTGATTGCCATATTCTTCCGTTGTAGTCCCGGAGTTAACCAATTGACTCGCGTTTATATTGCCATTCCTAAGGGAGGATGGAGTGTCCATAGTTGACCGAACTTCTAGAGTGATGCCGGAAGCATTGGAGGGAGTATTTTCATTGGGCTTGTGGACAGTGTTAGGAGTTTCCTTCGTAATTTCTTCACCTACAATCATGCTTCTGTCCGGGCTATTAACTTCTATACTTTTTCCCCAATCATGAATCTTTTGAAGCGTGATATCGTCCTACACATATTCTAGTGGCATACGCATATCAGGCGTGACATGAACTAACACCGTGGGGTCTGAGATGGCCAGAACTAAGTTTTCTATGACTATGGATGGACTTCCACTATTCTTTTTCTTTTTCTTGGTTCTAGATTTCGAAGAGCCTCCCGAACCACCGGAATCATTGCTAGAGCATGTAAAACGCTTTGTCTTTCTCATGTCATGAACTCTAAACTTAGATTATTGAAGAATCAATTGTGAGCGTGAGTTTAGGAAGAGAGGTAAGAACTGAAACCGTAAGGAGCAACCACGGCAAAACGTTGAGAGCGTTTTCCTTAGTGAGAGAAACTTCTCTCTAACCCCTTTTTTAAATAACATAATAGAGGGTCAAGATTAGCACATATGGGTGGCTTGGATGCATTCTATTAAAGGTCAAGCCAAGTGGCTCTTGACTAAGTCAACAATATCAAGATTAAGTCTTTGCAAGACTTGATCATCCAAATATTGGTCAAATGACCATTTAATCCATGCCCAAATCGTCCAAGACCAACTAAGGGGGGTGACACGTGTCGCCCTCCCATTCGTTGCAATATTTCATTTTCCGACATTTCCATAATTCTGATAAATTTTTACTAGTCTCAAATCTTAACATTTTCGAGTTCTTACGTTCGTTCTTATAAACATGCCATGAAATTACGGGGTGTAACAATTTTACCTTTTTCGTTTGTGTTTAGTATATTATTAGGGTTGTTTTCCTTTCTTTTGAGTCACAACGGTTTCAAAGGAGAGAATACCACTCTTAAGGAGAAATGAGCTCAATGGAGATGAAATTTTCATAAGCACATGCCCAAGGAATGAAGCCTATGAAGCCACGAGAAGAATAGAAGAAATCAGGTGAATTCCAGACAAAACAGGTCAAGGGTCGCGGCCCCTCAGACGCAGTAACTTATCAAGGATTTGAGCCATTAAGAGCTGCGACTCCTGCACGAAGGGCCGCGACCCATTTTTTCCAGTACTTGTAGTTGATTTCGACTGAATTAGAGCCGCAGTCCAGGAACGAAGGGTCGCGGTTCCGACGCGTGTTTTTGACGAAAATAAGCTGATTTTGGCAGGGGCAAAGTGGCCCGAAAGAGGGTTCTTTTGGGGAGAGTATAAAAGCCTAAGAAAGGGTTTTAGGAAGAGGATCTTGTACATATTCCACCATTCTACTTTGGAGGCGAATGAGGAGGCTACAACACAAGATTGGATACAACCTTGGTTCAAGTTCTTGTTCTTTTCTTTTATTTATTTCAGTTTATGTTGGTTTGTATTAATTCTTGACATGAAAATGTTTAGGAGCTAATTACTTTATTAGGGCTTTCCTATTGAATCGCTTGAAACTCTATTTCATGAATTAATGCATTAGTTTGATTTCTTCTTCACTTGATTAAGATTTATTCAATATTTGGTATGAATGTTTTGATAGTTAATTGATCACTAATTATCATAATCTATATAATTTCGAATCAAGAACCGAGAGGAGAGATTTGGATATGCTGTAATTGAATAGACATAGGTTAAAATCGCGGACGAAAGTACCCCGATACTTATGTAGCATTATAGGTTACTGTTCTTAATCCTCCTATGTGGTAAATCCTATCATAGAAATATAGAAGGGTTCTGCACTGGGGATGAGTGATTATATGTCCTAACCGGAATATAAGACAGTCTAGTTAACCGTTATCTTAACGTAGAAGAGGAAACCATTGTTGTTGCATTAAGGATTGAAAAGAGTGGATAGTCGAGAATATTGGAATGCCCTATTTCCATCATAACTGATTTAAACCAAAGTAGTATCATAATTAGTTTACATTCTGCACTTACTTTTAGTATTAGATAAAAATACAAACAAATTAACGTTCACCAAATAGAAACTAAAGCTTAGATAATCGGTACTTGATAACCAATCTCTGAGGACGATATTCGGTCTTACCAAGACTATATTACTTGTAACGATACGTACACTTGCGTATAAGCACGTGGAAATCGCCTAACAAGTTTTTGGAGCCGCGGCCCTTGACATGTTTTGTTCGGAATTCGCCTGATTTCTTCTATTCTTCTATTCTTCTCGTGGCTTCCTAGGCTTCATTCCTTGGGCATGTTCTTATGCAAATTTCATCTCCATTGAGCTCATTTCTCCTTAAAAGTGGTATTCTCTCCTTTGGAACCGCTGTGACTCAAATGAAAGGAAAACAACCCTAATAATATACTAAACACAAACGAAAAGGGTAAAATACTAACTAAAAATTACTCAAAAGAGTGTACCAAAATACACTCAACAATAGTCTACTTACTATACCTATCAACCAATACTCCACAAAACCAACGATGCCACACACGGTCATAATATATCACATAGTCTCATTCTACTTCGGATAGTCTTTAGCACAATTTACTTCTTTTGTAATCAAAGTCACATTCCTAAGGTCCTGTTACAATTCCTTAAAATTGATAATACCATTTCTAATCGACTCAACAATCATCAACCTCAATCACAAGTGGTTTATACTCAAACCAAGAAATCATCACCTCTAATATACTTCATATATACCATTTACTTTAACCACAATCACACATAAATTACTTTACTCTTGAAGGCCTGACAGGTCTCAACGATTATTCAATACTCTAAGATCCTCAAATATTTCATGTCCCAAGCTTACATTATTTCTCCCTGTATACGGGCGAGATAGCTTTTCAATATCTCAAAATCATGTTGTCCTAATCACAACAACCCTATTTACTCCATACAAATATTATTTGTACACATCACTTAAGCATACAACACCGCTTAATCTAACAACATGGTATGTCCTTAAGTCAATTAACACATGATCTCCTAAGGGTTCATCATCATTTCCGATAGCTCATCACCTCCTAATTATTCCAAATTAGCACATATATAACCCTGATGTGGATTCATTAAACTATTTCATACCTTTTGTTACACCCCGTAATTTCAGGACATATATATAAGAATGTACGTAAGGAATCAGGATGTTAAAATTTGAATGAAAGAAAGAATTATTTTTCCGAAAGAAAATCTTCCGAACCTCAGGAAAGGATAACGTTTGTTAATTGAGACTTCTAGAATTTATCGGAATTATGGAAATGTCGGGAAACAAAATTTTATGGACGAATGGGAGGGTGACACGTGTCACCCCACAGGGGCTTGTTGGCCGATTGGTTGGACAAGTCAAGGGTCAAACTTGGCTTGACATTCTGGACTCAATCCTAGCCCTTCAAGTGTATTAATCTTGGCCCTTAGATGTGTTATATATTATACTAGTAGCAAGACCAATTCTCAACACTTAGAAAAAATCTCACTACTTGATGTTGCTATAGGTTGCTCTCGGCTTTGAGCCTCAATTAGAGAACAAAAATTTTCATTTGTTGTTCATAATTCACCATACTTAAACCCAAGGTTCCTAGGGGTATTGTAAGGTTATCTCAATACAAAGATTCCGAAAAAGCTACGTAAATCCGTTAGTCGCAAGATGAAAACCTAAGTTGTTTTCATAGTTTTGGGTGGATTTTGAAGGAAAGTTGTTTGTAAACTTCTCAAAGTGGCAAATAGCAGATTGGAACACAAAGGAAAGGAGCTAGAGTTGCTACGGATCGACTTTAGGTTTTTGGATTAAAAATTGGGCTTAACAAGGTAAATCTTCATCTTACTTTTGTAATTAGGACTACATGTTGTAGTAGGTATATAATTGATCATGTGAATTGTATTATGAAGATTGATAAGTGATATGGAATATGTGGAAGCCTGAAATCCAAAAGTTGTTATGTTAGACTTTGAGTAGTAATTCAATTTGGTTATTGGTTATACCGTCGCATGTTATAGAAAGAAGAGATTTTAGTTGTTCTATTTGATTTTGACTATATAACATGTTAGAATAACAATTTGGATATGAAAGGAAATTGATATTGTTGTGATACATTGTAGCCGAATATGGCTTGGAAATATTGGACAATTTTATATCGATTGTGGGGCAGAATTTTACACGTCCGGCTAGGCGTGTAATCCCCTTTGATTAACTAATTATTGAGCCTTAAATGTGGCATTTGGTTATTGATTTTCGGGCCTTGAAAAAGGTGGAAAAGTACGTATAAACAAAGGAAGTGTTGCCCGATTTTCCGTAGAATAAGGGTCCTTATACTTAGAAATATTCTACGTTGAAATCTAGAAGTTGATAGGTGTATTATGGTCATTATAGGTTGACATTCTACGCGCGGCGTATTCAACTAGGCGAGTGGATTGAGCCGGAGAGGTATGTGGAACTTTCTCTATCTTCTTGAGCATGAGTTTTATAAGTGTATAGTACGGTGGACGTACATGTTTAAAATGAATTCGGTTTCATTTTGGTATCTTTTTCCTTGATTTCGAAAAGTGAGGTAACTTGGCTTTTAAAAGTATATGTGACTTGAGGTTACATGGAAAGATTACTTGACTTGAAAAGTATATAATACTTGATTTGGAAAAGTATTGATTACTTGATTTCTAAGGTTAAGAGACTTGAAGTATTTTGAAAGTATATGATACTTGGTTTTAAAAGTATAAGTCTCTTGGTTTCAAAAAGAATGTAATTGTGTAAAGCATAAAGAGTTATAACGACTTTATGAGAAGTTAGTTATAACGGCTTTATGAAAGGTTAAGAGAATGTCTATTTGATTTATAGGCATGAGTTGCCTAGGTTGTGAAATTAGAAGTTACTTGGTTTTAAAGACTTGAAATGAATTTCTAAAGGTGTAGTAACTTAATTTGAAAAATAGACATGCCTTGATACTACGGGTGTTAGTATCTTGGGATTTTAAATAAAAATAAGTCTTTTGAAAAGAACGAAAGTACGTAGTACTTTGGGTTAAACTCCCGGATTTTGTGTGACATGATAGTGCCTTAAGTTTAATAAAATGAGAGTGCATGTTAATTAAGTCTAATAAGAAGTTAGGGGATTTCTTAACTTGCTTATAATAGTTATGATAGGCCGGTGGTGCTTATGTTGTGATATTTATGATAAGCCAGTGGTGCTTATGTTGTGATGTTCATGAAATCCGGTGGTGCTAGTGTTATATTATTTGTTACGGGGTAAATCCCCGGGTCATTTGCATGTTACATTTCCATTGATTTGCTACCCATGATGCGAGTGCGGCGTATGTACTCATTGCGGGTCCACTGGACCCATGCAGGTGAAATAGTCCTATGCGGGTGAAATAGTCCCATGCGGAGCAAATAGCTCCATTGCGGGTCCATAAGACCTATGCAGGTGAAATAGTCCCAGGAGTAGGATTGCTTAATGACACTACGGGCGGGTGGCCCTAATCTGATCATAAGCTTCCTATTTTTATGGTAAAGTCTGCTCTTGTTTGCTCTCATTTTTAGTAAGGCACATTGTACTGTTATTTTGGTTATCATACATGTCTCCAGCTTTATTTTTAGACTATATGATTTCATTTCAGTACTTTCATTTTCACATACTTGGTACATATTTTGTACTGACCCCCTTTCCTCGGGGGGCTGTGTTCATGCCGCAGGTAGAGTTATACAGGTTGCTGATCCTCACTCATAGGATCACTGTTCAGCTGTTGAGAAGATCCATTACTCCGGAGGCTTATCTTTGGTTCAGATCCCTGGTATTGTCGGTTGTTATACATTCAGGGGTATGGCGGGGCCCTGTCCCGTCACAGTTGATATGTCAAAACTCTTAGAGATCTGTAGTCATATATTGTGGGTCAGTTTGTAAAAGAAGGGGTGTAACTGCTTTTGGATATGTAGTTGTATATATACATGTCCAGGGAGGTAGTCTTATCGGCTAGTCTGTTATTTATTTCTTGTTGAGTTTATGTATGTTCCGCTGATTTTTCTCTGATGTATACATGTAAGGGGTTCCCAGGTAGGGCACCAGTCGCAGGCCCGGGGTCGGGTCGTGACACCTTTATAGCAATTTATAAAGCTTAGCCAACCCATGATGACCCACAATTACTTCAGGCAACACACACATGGCTCTAACAAATATGTTCGTATAGATGTACATCATCATACCAACTATACAACAATTTTTACCAACCTGCATACCAAGTCCATATATTCTCCTTCTGGGCCGCTATCTGCAACCACAATAATATGTTAGGGAGGGACTACCCTAACGACATAGCTCTATCGCACAATCTTAGAGATGAAAGAATAGAAACCAATCCTAAATGTACTGTAGCCTCCTGTTTATGGGTATGGTGCACAACACACCGATAACCAAGACACTACTGCACACCGTCTGTAGACATTTCGAGTACTAACTGCTCTGATATCACCCTGTCATGACCCGTACCCCAGGCCCACGACTGGTGCCCTACCTGGGCACCCTTCTACCCGTATAACACAAGTAACCCGCAGAAGCTAATAACACTCAACATCATTTTTTTTGCAAGGGAAAAGCCGGCAAGGCTGCCATAATATATAACACCCGAATGGGACTACAACTGTACAAAAATATAAATACAACTCACGCAAGTCCAACCCATATATGAATACAGACCTCTAAGAGTTTGAACAGTAAACTATGACGGGACAAGGCCCCGCCGTACCCATGAATATACCTAGCCATAATGGAAGACTTGTGCCAAAATGACAAACTCTGGAACATTGGAGCTATCCCAAAATGCTGAACAAAGATCCTAAGCTCACAGATCACCCAACTGAGTACCTAATACCTACGGGCATGAACGCAGCCCTCTGAAGGGGGTCAGTACGAAAAGGTAACAAGTATGTAAACATGAAGTACAGTAAACAAGATTATAACAGGATAAAAGGATAACAAGAGACAAGTATAATAATCAAATACCCATATACTGTGCCTTTTCAAAGTAGAGTAATGAGAGTCATCTTTACTTTTTTAAAATACCATTTCAGATATGGAACCAAATGTACCTTATATCATTGTACCCCTGTACCCCTGTACCACTGTATCATTGTATCATTGTATCACTGTACCACTATACTACTGTATCACTGCATCACTGTATCAATGTACCTTTTTAGAATAAGATTCAACCGTGCCCACGATACTTCCTTTTAAAATGAGAGTCAAGTCAAAATTAATAACATCTGGCCAAATAAACAAATACTGTTATGCGAGGTACGACATGTCCCGGCCCATTTTGGGACTCGGTGTAGCGCTCTATAAGTCATGCAAGGTACGACATATCCCGGCCCATTCTGGGACTCAGTGTAACGCTCTATAAGTCATGTAAGGTACGACATGTCCCGGCCGATTCTGGGACTCGGTGTAACGCTCTATAAGTCATGCAAGGCACGACATATCCCGGCCCATTCTGGGACTCAGTGTAATGTGCTATAAGTCAAATAAGGTACAACATATTCCATCCCATTCTGGGACTCGGCGTGAATATAAAGGAATGTACTCCTATAGCTATCACAAGCAACTATGTACAATTTAAATCATCTTTGACTCTCATTAGCATAATTAGAATGAACTATCTTTTTAGAAAAACTCAAGGAATTATCAAACGAATAGGTAAACAACTTTCCTTTTATAAAACCCAAAGTACTATCAAGGGTAATATCACTAAGGATTAGGATCCGCCCAGTTTATAAAGATCAAGTCAAGTATAGGATCCACTCGTCGTTTGTACTAACTCGATTATCTATTCATCTCGCTCATCTGACTAACATTATGGAAACATTTGCATGGTGATAACTGATACAAATTGGTAAATTAATCCATTTTATGAGCCATTAGGTTATATATTAATAATGATATTATCTAATCAGCTGTGAACCTAGAAAGTGTAAAACGAACTGGTTATATCTTAGCTTCTATGCAGATGGAAAATTCTACTCATTTCAATATAATAGATTGTTGATTACTTTTTCATTAACGCTGCAATGGCTTGTTCGATACCTTTTCTCATTAGTGTTGTAACTAGCAAGATCAATTCAACTCCAACGTTTACTAAAAGCTCTTACCAACATCTCCCATAAGACTTGGTAAGGACTTAGGAATAATTTAGACATGCCTTTAGCATAGAATCAATAACGTGAATACTCCCTAACTCCTAAGAGTAGAATAACTTTTGAAACAATACCACAGTTATGGTTCACACAAAGAACATGCCAAAAGAGAGAAGGAAGAGGTTCACATACCTCATTGACGACTAACCAACAAGACAAGTAGAATACTCCCCGAATGGGTACTTCAACCTTATCGGCTATTCCACACGCCAAGTAGAATATTCCACAAGTAGTACTTCAACCTATAACAACAGTAATACTTCTATCAACTTCATACACACTAGTATAAGACTTATACCAAGTAATGTTCCCCTTATTCTACGTAAATTTGGGCAGCACTTCCCCCGTTTATACGTACTTTTCCACCTTTTCCAAGGCCCAAATTCAACAACAACCAAGCCTCATTTAAGGCACAACCAACAGTTAACCAAAGGGGATTACACACCTACTTGACGTGTAAAGTTCAACCACTTAATCTACCAAAACAATCCATAAAAATCAGTCCAATATCCAACAACAACAAGGGTACAAAGTGAAGCCTTTTAATACCTTTCTACACCCTTAATCTCTTAGAACTTCCATTAACAGTCCCCATACTTAATCATGTAATAAGAGGGCTGAATTTTCAGAATTCCAACGCCCTAAAACAGTCCCTAAAAATAGTATAATAACGTCCAACAGTTTTATAGTTTCCACGGCCAACAACTACAATCCGATAACTCTTTCCTTAATCCATTATATTCAAATTCAAGTTCCAACACTTCTATATATGACATATCAAATTATCAACAACCATATTACTTCATTTTAACATGCAATAGGTGAAGATAACAACAACAATAACCAACAAACTCTAAAGACCCAAAAATGGGCTATTCTCGACTCAACCACCAAAATTGGTCCAAACACTTTGTAATCGTCATTCTTCTTAATACAAGTTCATCTACTAACTATAACAACATGTAATATATAATTACTTCAAGAGGAAGAAGAATTTTTACCTTAAAAATGACCCAAAACGTCCAAAACAGTCCGCACCAATTTGGCCCACTGTTTTCGTTTTGCTCCACTTCTTAAAGTTCCAATCACATACAAGCATCCACTACAAGCTTATAACCAACTTCTCTTCACGTTTTACCTCCAAAAAGTCGACGAACAAGCTAGGGTTCTAATGGTCATTCTCGGCCGAAATGGTTTCTTGGAGGTTTTGGAGAGTTAACTTGGTTTAAGACTTGATTAGGGTGCTTAAATTTGGATAATAATCAAATCTTATCCTTGGAAAAATCTTGGGATTTTCAAAATTAAGCAAGGAGAAGAGAGAAAAGATTCTTGGAAGATAATGAAATAATGAGCTAAGTCTTCAATCTCTATCTCTAATATAGATATTTTCCTTTCCAGACAAGTGGATGAGGACACATGTCACTCTCCCATTGGCCAAAATTTCCTTCTTTAGAAAAATATCTAGATATTTCCAAAATATCTTAAAATCGAAGGGCCCCGCGAAATTGTGAAATTCTCGGCGCCGTATTATCAATTCCAATTCTTCATAATCCATTATTAATCCCATAAATCCAATTTGAAGTATTAAACTCCAAGTTAATAATTTTTCCGTCGTCACATTATTTCGAAATTTTCCTTAAGAAAATTTAATAATTCTTTCCTTCCAAAATTCAAATCTTAAATACTTAATCACGTTCTCAATTAGTAGCCTTGGTATTACGGGGTGTAACAACATACTTGGTACATTGTTGTACTGACCCCCCTTCTCCGGGGGACTGCGTTCATGCCCGCAGGTATATGTACTCAGTTTGATGATTCTCGAGCTTAGGATCCTTGCTCAGCTTTTGGGATATCTCCATTGTTCCGGAGCTTGTCATTTTGGTATAGGTCATCCATTATGGTTTATGTATATTCAGGGGTACGGCGGGGCCTTGTCCCGTCATAGTTATTGTCTTACTCTTATAGGTTTGTAGTCATGTGTGGGTTGGACGTGTGTACAGTTATAACTCGTTTTGGATTTGTATGTAATGGCAGCCTTACCGGCTTTCCTATTTTATTAAATGAGTTTACTATTACAGTTCATAGGACAGGATCCCTTTGTTATGAGTTTTTCATTAGCTTCCACTGGTCATATGAGATATTTGGGTATAAGGGTGCCCATGTAGGGCACCAACCGCGACCCGTCGGTTCCGGTCTTGACAAAGGTGGTATCAGAGAAGTTAGTCCTTGGAATGTCTATAGACCGTGTTCAGTAGAGTTTTGGTTATCGGTGTGTTGTGCACCACACTCATAAACATGAGGCTACAATACATTTAGGATTGGTTTCTATTTTCCTTAATCTAAGATCGTGCGATAGAGTTGTGTTGTTAGGGTAGTCCCTTCCTAACGAATTAGTGTGGTTGCAGCTATGCCTCCAAAGAAAGCGACAGCGGCCCAGAAGGGGAATGTATGGACCTTGTATATAGATTGTTAAAATTGTTGTATATTTGGTATGATGATGATGTGCATCTATACGAACATATTATTTACGGCTATGTGTGTGTTGCCGGAAGTGATTATGGGGTATCATGAGTTGTTAAGCTTTAGTAATTGTTTGGAAGGTATAGCGATTTATACCCCGACTGTTGATATGGTAGAAGGGCAAAATGATTTGAGATTATAAAAAGCTATATCATTCGTATACGGGGAGAAAATAATGTAAGCTTGGAAAGCGGAATATTTGAGAATCTTAGAAGATTGAGTAACCGTTGAGACCTTAGATATACAAGGCCTTCTTGAGTAAAATATTTTATGTGTGATCTTGGTTAAAGTACCCAGTATATGTGAAGCATATTTGTTGTGAGGATTCCTTGGTTTGAGTATAAACCACTTGTGTTATATTGTGGTCCTGTGTGAAATCTTGTGTTGCTGAGTATAGGTTGATAGGTATAGTTAAAGGAGACTATGCCGAAATGTTTATAGTTGAGACCTATTATGAACATTCGAGGACGAATGTTTCTAAGGGGGGAAAGATGTTACACCCCGTAATTCCAGGGCAATGAAATGAGAACGTAAGTTAGGATATAAGATTGGAATGCCGGAAGGAAAATATATTTACATTTTCAATATGGGAAAAATTTGGATACTACAAATGTGACGACGAAAATTTATTAACTAGTAGTTAAATTATTTCCAATGGATTTATGGAATTAGTATTGTATTATGAAGTCTTGGCATTGTTAATATGGGGTCCACCGAAAATTTCATAATTTTATGGGCCCATCGAAATATTAAAAAATTTAGGCTAAGTATGGAATTATTTTTGTGAAGAGAATTATGGGCGAATAAGAGGGTGACATGTGTTCCTACCCACTTGTGTAGCAAAGCTCTAATTTGTTATACATTGCAAGACTTGGCTAAGTGTGGGAGATATTCTTGTAAAGGGAGAGACAAGTGGACAAGTGGGGTTCATGAGTCCCCCCTACACTTGTGCTACATACACCAATTCTATACAAGTCTTGCAAGACTTTGTGTATCATAAATATCTTCATATTTCAAGATCTTCTCTCTTCCTTCTCCCTTGAGATTCGAAATCCATAGCCATGAAGAACAAGAGTTACTTATTTTCCAAGATTAAGCACCTAACTAAGTTTTAAGCCAAGTTAACTCTCCATAACAAGTGGTCACGATTTTGGCCAAGAAAGCTATCTTGAAACCCTAAGCTTGGAGATGAACTTTATGGAAGGAGAACATGAAAGCAAGATGGTTACAAGCTTGTAGAGGATACATATGTGTGATTGTAACGTGTAGAAGTGGTGCAAAAAATGAAGCAGGGCCGAGACTAGTGGACTGTTTTGGGCTAAAATTAAGGTAAGCTTTATTCCTTCTTATTGTGTAGATGGAGTAACATGATGTTAATAGTTAAGAAATGAACTTGTGTTAAGTAAAATGGAGAATAAGAAATACATGTCACTGTTTTGGCATGTTAGCCGAATTGTTGGACAGTTTTGTATATATTGGATTTGTTGGTTGTTGTTGTTATTATCGTCACTAAGTGCATGTTAGATTGAAGGAAATCTTGTTATTGAAAGTTGAAATGGTTTATATTAAAGTGTTGAAACTTGAATTGAATTATAAGGCATTATGAAAAGGGCTTTGGATTGTTGTTGTTATACCCCGTATTTCCAGAGTATGTATGTGAGGACGTACATACGATTATTCAAGCTCTAAGTAGATTAAGGATGTAAGATTTGTTTTTTCGACGGAAAATTTTTCGAACCTTGTAGGGGAATTTTACGTGTTCAATAATTTATTTAATTTGGATTTTTCCGAGAGATGAAATATTTTGGACCAATAGGAGGGCGACATGTGTCACCCCTAGGTGGCAATGTTGGACGATTTTTGTGGGAAAAAAGGGTTGGCACGTTTTTTCCATTTTAAAGGCCATAAACATTTGGTCAAAAGTCTTGCAAGATATTTGTGTAGTAGATAGATAAGTGGGGCCCACACAACACATGTCCAAATCTTCACCCTCCACTTGCTTGAATCTTGACCATTGACTTCCCTATAAATACCCCTTGTGTGCAAGACTTATTCTTCATCCACTTAAACATTTTCCAAGTCTCAAAACTCCCTCCCCCTTTGAGAAAGCTCTCGTCCAAAGCTTCCCCCCCTCTTGATAGTTCTCGTCCGAAACACCCCCCCCCCCCCTTGGTAGAAAATGTCTTCAAGTATTGTTACTATTCCAAAATACTTTAGCCCAAATCCCTTGTAGTATTCCCAAGTTACCTCTATACTAAGAGCCCCGAAATACTACTTTATTTCCTTTAGTCACAAAAAGAAACCCTAGGAAAATCTTCATAGTTGGTTGAAGTATTTAGTAGAATGTGTGTAGAAACTTCTAAGGGTTTCTTGGAGCGGATCGGAGCGTACAGAATATAAGCTAAACGTTGCTCAGGATCGACTTATAATCTTGGATAATGTTGGGCTTATCGAGGTAATGATCTTTGTCCCCCTATTGTAATTGGATATTACATGTTGTAGTAATGAATAGTTGAGTATACTATTTGTAGAATGATTATGGATAAGAATTGAACTGTATTTACATTGGACTGTATTTACAGTAGACTTGTAGTATTATTGTGGAGTAGAATTGTATACGTCCGGTTAGACGTGTAACCCCCCCCCCTGGAATTGTTGGCTTGGTAGCAGGCCTTGTTAGAGGGGGAGATTTATGAGGTTGCGGGGAGGTCTTCTTGAATTTTCCGTAGAATATGGAGCCTTGTTCTTAGAAATATTCCACGAAGGGATCTACAAGTTGATAAGCGTTTTATGACCATTATAGGTTGAAGTGCTACGAGTAGCATATTCTACTTGATGGGTGGAAAGGCGAGCAATGTTAGAGTACTTTGGAGCGTTTTGCTAATTGTCGATAATCGTCGCGAGGTTTGTGAACCTCTTCCTATCCTTTCTAGCATGATGTTTGTAAACTATGTAGTACGGTAGACGTACGTGTGCTAAATGAATTTGGTTGGTTTAAAACATAAAGTGTTATAACGGCTTTATGGGAAGTTTGTTATAACAACTTTATGTAGGTAAAGAAATGGGTTGTTGATTTTAAAAGATAAGGGACTTGACTTATATTTGACTTGATATGATCTGTGAAGAACTTGAATTGTGTAGAAAGTTGTGAAACCTCATTCGTGAGTAATGAGTACTTGGTTTTTAAATAATAAGTTATATTGATTTCGGAAATGAGAATAAGTATCGAACAAACATTGTAGCTAATAAAGGAAAATGTATTGACTAATTAATTATTATTAAAACCAGTAGAAACCTCCATCTGCATAGAAGCTAAGATAAGACAAAATTGTATTACATTTTCTAGATCATGGCTGCTTTAATAAGATTATTAATAACGAGTATTTATTTTTCTTAAATTCCAAAGTAAGGAACTTGTTTTCTAAAAAGAGAAAGACTTGAAAATTTGAAGTGTTTTCGTAAAAAGAAGGCATGCTTTTGTCTTAAGCTTGTTTAAAAAGACGGTATGGAAATTGTTTTGGTTTACGTAAAAAGATAGTTGCTCTATTTTGATACTACGGGTATCGTGTGACTTTTGGGAAAGAAATGGATCTTTTTAAAAGAGTTAAAGTATGTACTACTTTAGGGTTAAAAACCCGGAATTGTTGACATGAAATAAAATTACTTTGTGTGAGTAACTTGCCTATGTTTTGCCTGTGAAAGCCTTGTAATGATTTCTAGAAAGTGTGGTAAGTTGGTTTGATAAAGTGAACATGTTATGGTATCTTGTGATGTTTGTGTAAGGGATTTATTCTTGTTGTGCTTACGTTGTTTAACGATAAGCCCATTGTACTGGTATTATATCACATACCCCCCTGACTTGTTATGATTCCGAGGATTTGTCACCCTCGATGCGAGGAATACCTCATGCAGGTCCATGGGTGGCCTATGCGGAGCTGCGGGATTTCGAGGACAGGATGATCACTCCGGGTGTGTTACGCCGATGCGAGGTATTATACCTTATGCGGTCCATAGGACTATGCGGACTTCGGGGGTCCAGGAGGATGCCGCGGGTTAGCTACCCCGTCACGAGGAATACCTCATGCGGGCCTATGTGTGGCCTATGCGGAGCTGCGGTAAGTTCCAGGATTAGACGCGCACATTGATACTGAGGGCGAGTGGCCAGCTTCGATCATGTGGCGCGGTCTAGAAAGACCTCGTGATACAGTCTTATAGCATTGTTGGTACGGTGGGTTTTAGTAGTCGGCTATGCCTTCGTACTTACCCCGTACGGTTTTATTATGACACAGGTGGGACCTGGTGTTCAGGTGTATTCCTTGGTGCTTTTATATCATGGACTGCCGGCAGTGAGGAAGGAATTCCACGGGCATGATTGATATTGTGGGCATGAGACCCATGGTTATATTTGAGTGATGACTTTAAGGGCGTGAGTCCCTGACTTGACATGACTGCTTACATATTGTGTATCGTAAATTGGTTATCATATATGTCTTCTATTTTATATAGACTATTATGATTTCATTTCTGATATTTTGATTTCACATACTTGGTACTGTTATCTTGACCTCGCCGAGGCTGCGTTCATGCGCAGTGAAGTACACCAGTTGTTGATCCTCGCTCATAGGATCACAGTTCATCATTTTGGGAAGCTCCGTTTCTCCGGAGGCTTATCTTTGGTATAGTCCCCTGTCGTTGTAGGTACTTACATTCAGGGGTATGGCGGGGCCCTGTCCCGTCGTTGTTGTTATAACACTCTTAGAGGTTTGTAGTACTGTTGTGGGCAGAGTTTGTAAAAGGGATGTAACTGTTCGGGTTCAAGTTTTATTTATATATTCAGAAAGGTAACCGTTTTGGTTATCTTGTTTTCTTATTTCATTATTGTATATCTTGTTTCATGTGTATGTTTTTATTTCCGCTGATTTTCTCTGATGTTGTATCGCTAGGGTTCCCGGGGTAAGGCACCAGTCGCGGGCCCGGGGTCTGGTCGTGACAGTTGTGTTGGCCGAAACTATCTTAAAACTGTTGGATATTGTCGTGCTGTTTTAGGGGTTGTTTTGTCATGACCCGAGCCCCGGGCCCGCGACTGGTGCCCTACCTGGGAACCCCTCTTATTCCCTCACAAGACATAGGCCAAATAATAAATGAACTGTATATGTAGCAACAAGGCAAGCCGGTGAGGCTGCCGCTATATATATAAATGGGAACATCCCTACAACACAGTAGTACAACTGGCCAACAACATTTATACTCAACTCCCGCAAGTCCAGCCCACATATGAATATAGACCTCTAAGAGTTTGGACAGTAACCTATGACGGGACAGGGCCCCGCCCTACCCCTGAATTTATATAAGCCTACAATACCAGGGTTCGTACCAACATGACAAGCTTCCGAAATAATGAAGCTTTTTCCAAAACTAAGTAGAGATCCTAAGTATGTAAACGCAGCCCCCCGAAGGGGGTCAGTACAACAAGTACTAAGTATGTAAACATAAAGTACAGTAAATAAACCGTAACTGGCAAAAAGATGACAGGGACAAGTATGAAAAACCGTACCAGCTCTAACCATGCCATATATAATAAAAGCCAATTGTAACTTGTATCACTGTACCACTGTACTTTATATAAACAAATGAGAGTCAATTGAGCCTTTTTAAAAGTAAGATCCACTGTGTCATTTCAAATTATGAAATCAACCGTACCCCTTTCAAATATGAAATCATTACCATTTCAAAGTATGAAAGCCATGTCAGGGTCATCCGCCCTCAGAATCATTATGCAATACTATTCATGGGAATTGAACCCGCATGGAAATTGAACCCACAACATGGAGAACTAGTCCATGGAATAATATAATGTCATGGGACTCGAACCCACATACATCTATATATAATGTCGCTGGGAGAATAATATAATGTCATGGGACTCTAACCCACATACATATATGATGTCTCCGGAAAAATAATATAATGCCATGGGACTCTAACCTACATACATATATGATGTCGCCGGGAGAATAATATAATGTCATGGGACTCTAACCCGCATTCAGCTATACCTAAACAACCCATCCAAGGTATACTTCCCGGCCCATTCTGGGACGCGGTTCCAATTGTCACGACCCGTTCCCGGGCCCGTGACTGGTGCCTTACCCGGGCACCCAAGTAGATATACATCAGAGTAACCAGCGGAATATAAAAACCAAGACATGAAACAATAACGAGTAAGAACAGTCTAACCAAGAAAGCGTCGCCTTTCGGCAAGTATATATAAACCAAAACTTGAACAGTTACATCCTTTACAAACCCTGCCCACAACAGTACTACAGACCTCTAAGAATTTCTACAACACTATGACGGGACAGGGCCCCGCCATACCCCTGAATGTACAAGTACCTACAATCTCAGGGAATCATACCAAAGATAAGCCTCCGGAGAAACGGAGCCTCCCAAAACGTTGAACTGTGACCCTACGAGCGAGGATCAACGACTGATGTACCTCTACCTGCGGCATGAGCGGCCCGAAGAAGTCGATGCAACATGTACCAAGTATGTGGCGAAAATCACGTAAATGAAATCATAATAGTCTATATAAAACAGGAGACATATATGACAATCAAAATGCGTTTCACAAAGCCCGGCAAATCAACAAGAGTAATGAACATCAACATTGTTTCTAAAAAGATACCATTTCACAATCTATAAACAATCGTGGCAAGTCAGGGACTCACGCCCTCAAGGTCATCACTCAAATATAACCATAACATTTTAAAACCAATTCACAAATATGTACGAAACAACCAAGTTAACCGCACATAGTGCCACTTCACAAACAAGAGCAATAATTGATATAATGTAACTGGTCTTTTCTAGGCCGCGACTGATCGAAGCAAGGCCAATCGCCCATAGTATCATTATGCGTGCCTAATCACGGACTCCGCGATCGGATAGGCCACCTAGGCGCGTGAGGTATTCCTCGCATCGAGGGTAGCTAATCCTCGGCATCGCCCGGACTCCCGCGATCGCGTGGCGCATAGACGCATGAGGTATTCCTCGCACACTATCCTGGAACTCCCGTAGCTCCGCATAGGTCCCCTGGACCCGCATGAGGTATTTCTCGCATCGGGGTGCAGCTTAACCCCCGGTATCATAACAAGTCAGGAGGGTAAATGATATAATACTAACATATCGGCTTATCGTTAAACAACATAAGCACAACAAGAATAACCTCCTTACACAAACATCACAAGAATCGAACATAACGACTTATCGTTAAACGGCATAAACACAACAAGAATAACCTCCTTATACAAACGTCACAAGATACCAACACACGTAGTATCATAACATGTTCACTCTATCAAGACAACAAGAAAATATTACAAGGCTATCACAAACCATAGGCAAGTTACTCACACAAGGTACTTGCATTTCAGATCAACAAATACGGGTTTTAAGCCCCAAGGTACTACATACTTTAACTCTTTTAAAAGATCCATTTCTTTCACAAAAGGTCACATGATACCCGTAGTATCAAAAATAGAGTAACTATCTTGTTAGTAAACCCAAAAAATTTCCATACCTTCTTTTAAAACCATCTTAAGACAACCCATGCCTTTCTTTTAAACCAACACACTTCAAATTCTCAAGTCTCTTTTCTTTTAGAAAACAAGCTCCTTACTTTGAAATTTAAGAAAAATCAATACTTGTTATTAATGACCTTATTAGAGCAACCGTGATCTAGGAAATGCAATACAATTTTGTCTTATCTTAGCTTTTATGCAGATGGAGGTTTCTACTTGTTTTAATAATATTAATTATTTGTCAATATAGTTTCCTTTATTAACGCTGCAGTGGGGTGTTCGATATTTATTCTCATTTCCGAAATCAACATAACATTATTATTCAAAACCAAGTACTCATTACTCACGAATGAGGTTTCACAACTTTCCACACAATTCAAGTTCTTCACATATCAAATCAAGTCAAATATAAGTCAAGTCTCTTATCTTAAAAAAAAAACAATAAATCATTCCTTTACCTACATAAAGTTGTTATAATTAACTTCTCATAAAGCCATTATAACACTTTATGTTTTAAATAAACCAAATTCATTTTACACACGTACGTCTACCGTACTATATATATTTCGCAAATATCATGCTAGAAGAGATAGGAAGAGGTTCACATACCTCGCGGCGATTATCGACTATTAGCAAAACGCTCCAAAGTACTATAACCTTGCTAGCCCTTTTTCACCCTTCAAGTAGAATACGCTACTCGTAGTACTTCAACCTATAATGGCCATGAAACGTCTATTAACCTCTAGATCTCTTCGTAGGATATTTCTAAGAACAAGGTTCCATTTCTACGGAAAATTCGGCAGCACCTCCCCCGTAATTAACATACTATAATTAAGATGCAATAATACCGAAATTTAAAGAAGGGGATAACACGCCTAAACGGAACGCGATTAACAATCTCTCCTTCATAATAACAATAAGTAAAGAAGGGGATAACACGCCCAAACGGTAACGCAGTTTACTATCTCCCTTCATAATAACAATAAGTAAAAGAAGGGGATAACACGCCCAAACGGTAACGCGGTTTACTATCTCCCTTCATAATAACAATAAGTAAAGAAGTCCAAATTAAAAAGTCCAAAGTAGATACGTTCCTTAAGTTGGGGTCCTTGGCCAACTTTTACAATAATACTTATCCAATTACTTCATTAGTCCTTCAACTTATATTCCAATCTTTATATAAGTTATAGTTTCTTTGTTGTTAACTTCTTAGCAAGATCCAAATCTTTCTTTATCTCTTATAGTCCATAATATACTTCCAATATATGCATAATATCCATCTATACATAATAAATCAACTTCACAAAGAGGTTAAGGTTCATTACCTCAAGATAGTCCAAAAACGTGACTGTCCAGATTTTTAGCTACTGCTTCGTCAGCTGAACTTGCAACGTCGATAACTCTCTACTCCAGTGTCCTATCGACGAGTGGTTTATTGAGTTGGAAACTAGACTCGACGAACTTCATTTTAGGCTTTTGAAAAACCCAAAAACTCCTTATATGCTAGGAGATATTCCCTTCCAAATTTGACTAAGAATCTGTCCAAAACAGTCCCGAAAAATCTGCCTACTCTCGGCCAAGGGGAGGTTTTTGAGGCTAGGGATGTGAAATCTTATCTAACTCTTGGTTAATAATCTTCCTAACACATTAAGGAAGAACACTTATAAGTTTAAGAATTTTTGGATAACATTTGGTTAGGGGGAGGGGGGTTTGGACGAAATCAAGATAAGAAGGAGGGAGAGGAAATGTTTTTCAAGTCTTGTAATATGTTAAGTGTGGCTGATTTTCATCCACTAAGGGGGTTTATATAGCACAACCAAGGGTTGAGATTAACACATGTGTAAGGTAGAGATCATATGTGAAGGTTCTTTCCCACACTTGTCTTACTAAAGCCATGCAAGACCTTGACCATGCAAGACTTGCCCACTAAACTTAGCCAAATTCGTCCAAGCCAAGACTAGCCATGCAAGACTTTTGGCCACTTGTCTTGCCTACTTGTCCACTCAATTTCGTCCCACTTGGCCCAATCTAGGGGTGACACTTGTCGCCCTCCTATTGGTCCAAAATATTTTATCTCTCGGAACAATTCCATAATCGTAAAAATATTATTGAAAACGTAAATTTTCCTTCACAAAGTTCGGAATAATTTTCGTCGGAAAACAATTCTATCAATCCTACCCTAACTAGGGCGTATATATTGTACGTACGTCCTCACATACATACTCCGGAACTACGGGGCATAACATTCTCCCCCCTTAGAAACATTCGTCCCGAATGTTCCTTCTAAGTCTCAAAACATACCTGTGACGGTATAGTCTTCCCTCTATACTAACGAAACCAATTATGCCACTCATGGCCACAATACAACGTACGCGCAAAAACTCATATCCGAGCCGACGAAGAATCATCTCTAAAGCGTATACAACACTATTAGCTCCACCCATGGTCCAAAGGATACTTTCTTCACATCCTTACTTATAAAAAGAATACTTCCATCTGCTTAACACATCTTCGCCTCTTTTCTTACTCATCGTTGTCACGACCCGACCCCGGATCCGTGACCGGTGCCTTAACCCGGGCACCCTTGTGACACAACATCAGATTCAACCAGCGGAACATAAACTCATAATAAACAACCATGATGATATAAATAGTCTAGCCCAAAATGGCTACCCCAAAAGTACATAAAACCGAACAGTTACATCCTTAAACAAACCAAGTTATGACAAGACTACAGGCCTCTAAGAAGGAGTAACACTATGACGGGACAGGGCCCCGTCATGCCCCTGAATGTACAAAACATCAACAACACCAGGGAGAACCATACCAAAAGTCGAGCCTCTGAAGAAATGGAGCTCCTGACACCTGAGTAAAAGATCCTAGGAATGAGGATCTACCACCTGCTTTCCCTTACCTGCGGCATGAACGGCCCAGAAGGGGTCGCATACAACGTACCAAGTATGTAAAGCGGAAAATCTTGTAGTAATATCATAAGTCAAAAATAAGCCGAGTCATAGATAAAAATCAATTTCCTTGCCGTGCGTTACTAACAATGAGTAACAAGTATAAAACTTATAGCATAAAAATAGGAGGCTCGCGATCAAAGCGGTACCTCGCGTAGTATCATTAAGCAATCCTACTCCGGGACTATTTCACCCGCATGGGTCTGTGGACCCGCATGAGGTCATCCGCCTCGTCGTGGGACTATTTCACCCGCGTGGGACTATTTCACCCGCATGGATCCCGTGGACCCGCATGAGTACCATCGCCGTACTCGCGTGGGACTATTTCACCCGCGTGGATCCCGTGGTCGGATCGCGTGAGTCGCAAGCGCGCTCGCATCATGGGTAGCAAATCCATGGCATAAGTAATAACCCAGGGTTTACCCCGTAATAATATAAATATATAACATAGCTCATCCGGCTATCATACATAACATAAGCACTACCGGCCTATCATATCATACATAAGCACTACCGACCTATCATAACACAACATAAGCACTACCGGCCTATCATAACATAAGCACTACCGGCCTATCATAACATAAGCACTACCGGCTTATCATAACATAAGCAAGTTAAGAAATCCCCTAACTTCTTATTAACATTATTAATATATCCTCTCATTTTAGTATCCTAAGGCACTAACATGTCTTTTAATAGAAAATCCGGGAATTCAACCCAAGTACCATGTACTTCTAACTTTTAAAGAAATAACTCTTTTTATACAAAATTCCAAGATACTAATCACCATAGTATCAAGTTACGATTTCTTTCAAGACAAGTCACATTTCCTTTTAGAAATATAATAGGCTTCTAAATCAAGTGACTTCATTTCCTTTAAAACCTTAGGCAACCAATGCCTAAAAATCAATTCACCTTTCTTAGTTTCAAATCCTTTACCCGTACTTGTTTTAATTAGAGTAAACCTTTCTTTGTGAACCTTTCAAGAAAACTAATATAACCAACTTCCGATAAAGTCATTATATTAGCGTTATCCCTTTGTCAAATACAATTTCCCTAAATCCAAGGGACTTATACTTTTGAAATGAAACAAGTAGCATATACTTTTAAAACAAGTGAAAGATATCAAATCTTGTACGTCTACCGTACTACATAGGTACAACTACTCATGCTCAAGAGATAGGAAAGTTCTACATACCTCTTTGGTCAATCCACTTGCTAAGCTCAACTACCGCAAGTAATATTTCAACCTATAATAATCAGGATACGTTTGTTAACCTCTAATCTCAAAGTAGAACAATCCAACTTCAAAGTCACTAAATTCTATGGAAAATTGGGCAGCATTTCCTTTGTTTCTACTCACTTTGCAACCTTTCTCAAGGACGAATTTATCATCCAAACATCACATTTAAGGCTCAACAATCCAACATTTCAAAGGGGATTACACACCTAAACTTGGGTGTGTAAAATTCTACCCCATAAGGTACAACAATTCTCTTAACAAGTTTAAGGTAATTTTTAGGCTACAACATGCTCACTTAACCTCTTTAGCCAAATCCTTCATACCCAAACCACATTTCTTGCATGCAATGACTCTAAGAGCATTATTTACTACCACAAGTTCTTTCTTCTTAACATGCAACACTAAAAACTAATTATAAAGGAAGAATCATTACCTTAGGGCTTTAGCCAAAACTATTCCAACAATTTGCTAGCCTCCTTTTCAAGAATACCACCACAATAACCTCCACAAGCTTGCAAATAACTTTCCTTCTTAACACCCTTTTCAGATTTTCCTTAAGCTTGGAGTTTCTCTTGATTTTCTAGAGAGAAGGGAGAGCTTTTTAG
The DNA here is from genome assembly GCA_029844215.1 of Przewalskia tangutica. Taxonomy (NCBI): domain Eukaryota; kingdom Viridiplantae; phylum Streptophyta; class Magnoliopsida; order Solanales; family Solanaceae; genus Przewalskia; species Przewalskia tangutica. The sequence goes on along the minus strand of CM056739.1, from coordinate 47,465,247 downwards.
CTTAGAGAGAGAGAGAGAGAGAGAGAGATGAAAGATGAAAGATGAAAGATGACCAAGTCTTCAATACTTGGTCAATATAAGGCATGCAACATTTCAGATGGGGGGGACACTTGTCACCCACCCATGACCTCTTTTAAAACAAAACAGTGCAGAAATATCCACTAACTCTCGCAGATCCCGCCTCGGCGCCGCGGCCCTGCAGTCGACGCCGCGGCGCTGAAACTCCTGCCGCCTTCTAAGGACTTTCCGGCGTCGCGGCCACCTTCTGGCGCGCGGCCGCTGAAACTTCAGCGGCGCCTCGGATCTTCCGCGCACATCTTCGGCGCCGCAGCTCTTTCTATGGCGCCGATGCTGAGCCACGATCGCGGTCGGACGAACCACGGGTATAACATTCTCCCCAGAAACATTCGTCCCGAATGTTCGCTAAACTTACTCGAATCACAAATCGGCGTAGGCGCTCTTACTCTTTTGCAAATAAAGATGCTCCCCCCGGCCACAACACTACTTAAGCACAATTGCTAAATCAAAACTAACAAGCAGGAAAGTGGGTTACCTGGAGTGTAGGGAATAAGTGAGGATACTTCTTCATCATGTCATCCTCTGCTTCACGTCATTTCCTCCTGTTCTCGTTCCGCCATAAGACCTTAACGGAAGCCACGCCGCCGTCAAGTCACCTAACTCGCGATCGAGTATCGCTATGGGACTCTCCTCACGATAACTCCTCTGTCACTTGGACATCATGAACCAAGTGCACTCTAGATGGATCTCCATACATTTCCATGACATGGACACATGGAAAGCGGATGTTGTTATACCGTATTTCGGAGTATATGCGTGAGGCGTGCGTCAAAAGTTTAAGCCTTAAGTAGGCAAAGTGGCGAAATTTGTGCACAACTAGCGAAAGAGTCGTTTCACTAAACATTTTCCAAACTTTGCGAAGGGAAAATTCCGGCTATGTCATTTATAATTTTTGCGGATTTTTCCGAGAGATGAAATATTTTGGACCAATGAGAGGGTGCCTCTTGTCACCCAAGTGGACGGCAATCAAGGGATTTCTTGGCACGTTTTTAGCTCTTTTTGTCAAGGAGTTGGTAGGATATTTTGTGTAGTTGATGAGCAAGTGGGACCCACAAACACATGTCCAAATCCCCACCCTACACTTGCCTACCACTTGTCTTAATCTTGGCCACTGGTTGGTTGGCCTATAAATACCCCTCTAATGCAAGACATTTCTTCATCCACAAATCATTTTCCAAGTCTTGAACATCCCTCCCCTAAGTGTTGTATTCGTCCAGAGCACCCTCCCCCAGAGGCCTCGGCGAATACCCCCTTGCCTTGTAGTTTTCGAAAAATACCCCCCCCCTTGGTAGACAAGTATTCTCCAAGTGTTGTTACTATTCCAAAATACCTTGGCCCAAATACCTTGTAGTATTCCAAGGTTAGACCTATACTAAAAGCCCAGAAATACTATTATACTTCATTTAGCCACTAAACGAAACCCTAAGAAAAATCTTCATAGTCGGTTGAAGTGTTAAGTAGAAGTTGTGTAGAACTTCTAAGGGTTTCTTGGAGCGAATTGGAGCGTTCAGAATCGGAGCTAAACTTTGCTCAGGATCGACATTAAACTTGGATAATTTTGGGCTCATCGAGGTAAATACTCCTGTCTTTATATTGTAATTGGGAATTACATACTGTAGTATAGAAATGTATATAAGATAATTGAACTGTAATAGAAGGATATTACAGAAGAATATTGAACTGAAATCACATCAGAAGAATATTAAAGAAGAAGATTGAACTGTACTTACATAGGGTGTATTTCTGATGAACTTGTGTAGTTTGGCGGGTAGGGAAGTCTTGCCCAATTTTTCGTAGAATTATTCTCTGATGTAGTCTAGACATTGATAGACTTGTATAACCGTTATAGGTTGAAATCGCGAGTAGCATATTCTACTCGAAGGGTGGAAAAGGCTAGCAGGATTACAGTACTTTGGAGCTATTTGCTAATAGTCGATAATCGTCGCAAGGTATGTGATTCTTCCTATCCTCTTGAGCATGATATTTTAAAAGAATATATATTTAGTACGGTAGACGTACGTGTGTTAACTGAACGTAGTTTTACGGCAATGTCTTTTGACTTAAGCCTGAATAATAAGAATCTGGAAGTATTTCAAAAGAATTAAGAAACCTTTTTGAAAGAAGAGTAATACTTGGTTTTAAAAGCTTAAGAGTTATACTAGCTTTATGGGAAGTTAGGTATAACAACTTAAAAGAGATAAAAAGAATGGTTTATCTGTTGTAGAAGTTGAGAGACTTGATCTTGAAAGATAAGAGACTTGACTTAATTGAATTGATATGAATTTTGTTAAAAAGTGTGAAACCTCATTCGTGAGTAATGAGTACTTGGTTTTTTAAAAGGAATAATGTTTTACTGATTTCGGAAATCAGAATAAGTATCGAACGAACCACTACAGCGTTAATAAAGGGAACTGTATTGACTAATAAAGTATTATTAAAACCAGTAGAAACCTCCATCTGCATAGAAGCTAAGATGAGACAAAATGATATTACATTTCCTAGATCATGGCTGCTTTAATAAGATTGACTATGAACAAGAATAACCTACTCACATATAAGGCATATGTTTCTCAAATTGTTTAAAAGAGGATTATATTCTTAAGTGATTAAGTCTATGGACTATGAAACCTTTCTAAAATAAGAGACTTAAGTATTTGAAATTAGGCAAACTTTAACTTTTGGAAAAGAATGTTGTTACTTGATGTTGAAAAGGAAAGTGTTTTGGTTTACCTAAAAATGTGAGTCACTCTATTTTAATACTACGGGTATCGGGTGACCTTTATAAAAGAAATGGATCTTTTAAAAAGAATTTAACGTACGTAATACTTTGGGGTCAGAACCTGGACTTTGGCATAAAATAACCTTGAGTTGTGTATAACTTGCCTATGTTTGCGTTTGATATCCTTGTTGTGCAAGTACTGTATTTCATCTGATTCTTCACCGAGTCCCATGAGATGGGCCGGGACACGTATTTCATCTGATTCTTTACCGAGTCCCATGAGATGGGCCGGGACACGTATTTCATCTGATTCTTCACCGAGTCCCATGAGATGGGCCGGGACACGTATTTCATCTGATTCTTCACCGAGTCCCATGAGATGGGCCGGGACACGTATTTCATCTGATTCTTCACCGAGTCACATGAGATGGGCCGAGACACGTATTTCATCTGATTCTTCACCGAGTCCCATGAGATGGGCCGGGACACGTATTTCATCTGATTTTTCACCGAGTCCCATGAGATGGGTCAGGACACGTATTCCATCTGATTCTTCACCGAGTCCCATGAGATGGGCCGGGACACGTATTTCATCCGATTCTTTACCGAGTCCCATGGGATGGGCCGGGACATGTATTCCATACTTCACCGAGTCCCACGGGATGGCGGGACATGTACACCACGATTCCACCTCTATCCCGAGGATGAGCCGAGACATGTTATGCGTATATCAGTTTATATCCGGCCGGCGATGAGGAAGGAGTTCCACGGGCATGAGGATGGCGGAGGCGTGAGTCCCGACTTAGCGTCGCTTTTATGTTATGAGCGTAGTTTGGTTATCATACATGTCTCCTGCATTTTATATAGTATTATGATTTCATTCTGATATTTTCGATTTCACATACTTGGTACTGTTATCGACCTCGCCGGGGCTGCGTTCATCCGCAGTAGTAAGTACATCGGTTGTGGATCCTCGCTCGTAGGATCACGATTCGTGTTGGGAAGCCCCGTTTCTCTGGAGGCTTATCTTTTGGTATGTTACCACGAGTGCATGGGTTCTTATGCATTGTGGTATGGCGGGGCCTGTCCGTCATAGTTATTGTTGTAAAACTCTTAGAAGTGCATGTAATGCTTGTTGTGGCGAGAGATGTAGAAAGGATAATTGTTCGGCTTTTATATATATATCTGCAAGCTATTTTGGTTGCTTTGTTTATTTATCATATCTCTTGTTTCATGTTTATGTTTTATTTCCGCTGATTTTCTCGATGTTGTATCACTAAGGTGCGGGGTAAGGCACGATCACTGGCTCGGTTCGGTCGTGACAGATGTCACGCCTCAATCGGACGGCAGATCTAACTCATAGGCAACCCCGCCTACCTACGGACAATCGTCTGACCCAATGTACCTTGGGCTAAGCTTCCTTCTTTCCAAATCTCATCATGCCGCCGTGGCGATACCTAGAAAAACCCAATCATCTATCTCAAATTCCAAGTGTCGACCCGATGATCTGCATACGACTTGCCGACTACGCCGCCAACAACCGCTCTGGATAAGCTTCACTTATCCATCGCTTGAACTAAGTCGGCCCGACTAATCGAACTTCTTCCACCTCGAACCAGCCTATCGGTGACTGCACTTCCTCGTATAAGGCCTCATAAGCGCGCCATCGAATCCGGAATGGTAGCTGTTGTTGTAAGCAAACTCCAAGAGGCAAATGATCCTCCGGCTACCCGAAATCAATAACACAAGCCCGACATATCCTCGAGTGTCCGGATAGTGCGCTCGGCTGTCCGTCGATCACGAGGGTGAAATGCGATCGAGACTCACCTGTGTCCCTAATCCCTTCTGAAAAGACCTCCAGAAGTTAGCTGAGAACTGGGCTCCTCTATCTGATATAATCGACACCGGGACTCCGTGCAGTCTCACAATCTCTCTAATATATAATCTGGCATAGTCCTCAGCTGAGAACGTCGTTCTGACCGGAAGAAAATGGGCTGATTTCGTCAGCCTGTCGACAATCACCCAAATGGAATCATGCTTCCTCTGAGTGGTAGGTAGCCCTGTAATTGTTATACCCATATTTCCAGAGTATGTACGTAAGGGCGTACGTACAAAAGTTTGAGCCTTAAAGTTAGGCGTAGGACGAAATTTGTGCACAACCCACTAAAAGAATCGTTTTCCGACGAAACGTTTTACAAAACTTGCGTAGGGAAAATTACGGCTATGTCATTTATATTTTTTGCGGATTTTTCCGAGAGACGAAATATTTTGGACCAACGGGAGGGTGACACTTGTCACCCTCATATGGACGGCAACTTGGGCAAGTTGGACGATTTTTGTGGCCTTGCATTAGTCAAGGTTAGGTAGGATATTTTTGTGTAGTAGATGGATAAGGACACTTGGGTGAATCCCCACCCTCCACTTTCTCTCCATTTGCCATCATCTTGGCCATTGGTTGGCCTATAAATACCCCCGCTAACTTGAAGGTTTTCTTCATCCACAAATCATTTCTCCAAGTCTTGAAAATCCTTCCCCCTCTCTTGTAGTGTTTCGTCCAACACTCCCCCTCCCCCTTGTGAAGGCCCTTGGCCGAAACATCTTCCCCCTCTAGCCTAGTAGCTCTAGCCGAACCCCCCCCCCCCCCCCCTTGGTAGAAAGTTGTCTTCCAAGTATTGTTACTATTCCAAATACCCTAGCCCAAATCACTTATAGTATTAAGTAGAAGTTGTTTAGAAACTTCTAAGGGCTTCTTGGAGCTATCGGATAGGAGCTAAACCTTGTTCAGGATCGACATCTAAATTGGATAATTTTGGGCTTATCGAGGTAAATACTCTTGTCCTTCTATTGTAATTAGATATTACATATAAGAATAGTTAAGACTTGAGTATAAGATATTACAGAGTTTGTGGCTCAGTGCCCGTGTTGTCAGCAGGTGAAGGTAGAGCACCAGAGGCCTGGTGGTTTGTTGCAGACGATAGAGATCCCGACCTGGAAGTGGGAGGTGATCAACATGGACTTTATCACGGGATTACCTCGCACTCAGAGGAAGCATGATTCTATCTGGGTTATCGTCGACAGGCTGATGAAATCAGCCCACTTTCTTCCCGTCAGGACGACTTTTCTAGTGAGGATTATGCGGACTTTACATCAGAGATCGTCGAGAATGCATGAGTCCCTATTTCTATCATATCTGACCGAGAGCCGGTTCTGACTAACCGGAGGTCTTTCCGAAGGGCCTAGGGACGCAGTGAGCACAGTCTGCATTCCATCCTGAGCAGACAGACGGTGAGCGCCATATCGACTCGAGGATATCTGCGAGCTGTGTTATTGACCGTGGGTAGCGGAGGATCATTTGCCTCAGTTGAGTTTGCGTATAATAATAGCTACCACTCCGGTATTGAGATGACGCCTTATGAGGCCTTGTATGGGAGGAAGTGCGGATCGTAGATGGGTTGGTTTGATGTGGGCGAGTGCGATTAGTAGGACCAGATTTGGTGCAGTGAGCGATGGATAAGGTGAAGCTTATCCAAGAGCGGTTCTTGTGACTTCGTAGTCGAAGTCATATGCAGATCATCGTCGTCGGCATCTAGAGTTTGAGGTTGATGATTGGGTTTTCCTGAAGGTGTCACCCATGAAGGGTGTAATGAGGTTCGGGAAGAAGGAAACTTCGGCCCAAGTACATTGGGCCCTATCAGTTGTCGCGAGGTAGGCAAGGTTGCTACGAGTTGAATCTGCCGTCCGATCTGGAGGCGATGCATCGGTTTTCACGTTTCTATCTTTGAGGAAGTATCGGGGATCCATCTAGGGTACACCCGATTGACGATGTCCAGGTGACCGAGGGGTTATCGTATGAGGAGATTCCCATAGCGATAATCGATCGTCAGGTTAGGCGTCTGCGGACCAAGGACGTGGCTTCCGTCAAAGTCTTGTGGCGGAACGAGCTCAGGGAGGAGATGACATGGGAAGCTGAGGAGGACATGAGGCAGAAGTATCCTCACCTATTCCCCACACCTCCAGGTAACTCACTTTCCTACTTGTAAATTTTCATTGTCATATATGCCTAAGTGTTGTTTTGTGGCCATGTGAGGCATTTGCAAACTGTTTAAGTTATGAGGAACTTTATCATTATCTGTCTTGGGAAGGAACATTCGGGACGAATGTTTCTAAGGAGGGGAGAATGTTATACCCCGTATTTCCAGAGTATGTACGTAAGGGCGTACGTACAAAAGTTTGAGCCTTAAAGTTAGGCATAGGACGAAATTTGTGCACAACCCACTAAAAGAATCGTTTTCCGACGAAACGTTTTACAAAACTTGCGTAGGGAAAATTACGGCTATGTCATTTATAATTTTTGCGGATTTTTCCGAGAGACGAAATATTTTGGACCAACGGGAGGGTGACACTTGTCACCCTCATATGGACGTCAACTTGGACAAGTTGGACGATTTTTGTGGCCTTGCATTAGTCAAGGTTAGGTAGGATATTTTTGTGTAGTAGATGGATAAGGACACTTGGGTGAATCCCCACCCTCCACTTGCCCTCCACTTGCCATCATCTTGGCCATTGGTTGGCCTATAAATACCCCCCTAACTTGAAGGTTTTCTTCATCCACAAATCATTTCTCCAAGTCTTGAAAATCCTTCCCCCTCTTTTGTAGTGTTTCGTCCAACACTCCCCCTCCCCCTTGTGAAGGCCCTTGGCCGAAACATCTTCCCCCTCTAGCCTAGTAGCTCTAGCCGAAACCCCCCCCCCCCTTGGTAGAAAGTTGTCTTCCAAGTATTGTTACTATTCCAAATACCCTAGCCCAAATTACTTATAGTATTAAGTAGAAGTTGTTTAGAAACTTCTAAGGGCTTCTTGGATCTATCGGAGCATGCAACTTAGGAGCTAAACCTTGTTCAGGATCGACATCTAACTTGGATAATTTTGGGCTTATCGAGGTAAATACTCTTGTCCTTCTATTGTAATTAGATATTACATATAAGAATAGTTAAGACTTGAGTATAAGATACTTAAAAGGATATTAAAGAATAGAATTGAACTGTAATTACACTGAAGGATATTACAGAAGAGAATTGAACTGAAATCACAGTAGAAAGGTATAACAGAAGAAGAATTAAACTGTACTTACATAGAATTTGTATTCTGATGAGACTTGGGTAGCTTGACGGGTAGGGAAGTGCTGCCCAATTTTCCGTAGAATAGAGAACCCTCTGCTTAGAACTTTATACAGTATAGTCTAGACGTTGATAGACGTATTTGACTGTTATAGGTCGATACTCTGCGCGCGACATATTCGACTTGGCAGGTGGTCTTCGCCAAGAAGGTATGTGATTCTTCCTATCCTCTTGAGCATGATATTTTAAAGTATATATATAGTACGGTAGACGTACGTGTGTTAACTGAACATGGTTTTACTTGACTTGAGTCTAAATAATAAAAATCTGGAAGTATTTCAAAAGAATTATAATCATTTTTTAAAGAAGAGTAATACTTGATTTTTAAACAGAAAGCTTAAGAGTTATACTAGCTTTATGGGAAGTTAGGTATAACGACTTAAGGAAGATAAAAGGAACGGTTTTACTTATTTGTTTATGAAAATCCTGTATTGATTTCTGCAAAGTGTAGTAAGATGGTTTGATAAGTAACATGTTAGGATGCTATGTGTGTTAGTGTCTTGTGATATTGTTATTCTTGTTGTGCTTACGTTGTTAAACGGTAAGTCCGTTGTACTGTTATTATATCACCTACCCCCTTGACTTGTTATACCGAGGGCTTGCCACCCTTGATGCGGGTCTATACGGCCTATGTAGTCTGTATGACTATGCGGAGCTACGGGAGTTCCAGGATTGATCATTCCGGGTGTTTTAGCCCGATGCGGGGGATGCCCTATGCTGTCTGTGTGACTATGCGGTCTATGAGACTATGCGGACTGCTGGAGTCTAGGAGAATGCAGGGGTTAGCTACCCCGCGAGGAATACCTCATGCGGTGCATGTGTGACCTATGCGGACTGCGGGAAGTCCAGATTAGGCACGCATAATGATACTATGGGCGATTGGCCTTGCCCGATCAGTCGCGGCCTAGATAAGACCAGTTACATTATTTCTATTTTGCTCTTGTTTATGTTGTGGCACTATGTGCAGTTGAACTGGTTGTATTTGCAAATGGTTTTAAATACTTTGATTTTACTTGATGCTACGATTTCACATACTTGGTACTGTTATCGACCTCCTTGAAGTGCGTTCATGCCGCAGGTAAGGGGAAGCAGGTGCTAGATCCGCATCCTTAGGATCTTTGCTTTGGTGTCAGGAGCTTCATCTTCTCCGGAGGCTCGACTTTTGGTATGGTTCTCCCTGATGTTGTAGATATATGTACATTCAGGGTATGGTCGGGCCCTGTCCCGCCATAGTTGTTTACATTCCTAGAGGTCTGTAGTCATGTTGTAAAGTTGGGATGTAACTGTTCACTCTTTATATATATATATATGCCGAAAGGCGACTTTTCTCAGATAAATTGTGTCTCAATTTACATTTGTTTCATGTCTTGTTTTTATATTCCGCTGATTACTCTGATGTATGTCTACTTGGGTGCCCCGGTAAGGCACCAGTCACGGGCCCCGGAACGGGTCGTGACAGTAATAAAATCCATATTTATCACCTCCCACATTCAAGTCGGAATATCAATAGCCTGCAATAGCCCACCGTGCTTTTGGTGCTCAATCTTGACCTGCTGACAATTAGGACACTGTGCAACAAAACCTGCCACGTCCCACTTCAGGCCATCCCACCAATACACATGTTATACCCCGTAGTTCCAGGGTATGTATGCGAGGACGTACGTACGAGAATACGACAGAAAGATTGGAAAGGAAGAAAGAGGTGAATTTTCCACGGAAAAGTTTCCGGTTTTTGTGAAGGAAAAAGGTTCGTTAATGGGAATTGGATTCCCAGATTTGGTTTTTGGACTTCTTAGATTATATTAGAATTATGGAATTTTATTTTCGGAAATGGTCACGTGGGGCCCACGGGAGAAATTCTGCTTTTGTGGGCCGCTTTGATTTTGAGATTTTGGCGTTATGGATATTTTAAGACGAAATATTTTGGGCGAATCGGGGCGACACGTGTCACCCCATGTGGCACCCTTGGCGAAATATGTTTGTGCACAACACCGGTTAGAGTCGTTTTTAAACGTTCTACCTAACTTACGAAGGGTAAATTACGGCTATGTCATTTAGTATTTTTGCGGATTTTTCCGAGAGACGAAACGTTTTGGACCAACGAGAGGGCAACACTTGGCACCCTCTCGTTGGTGGACTTGAAGGGGCGTTAGGGCCGAATGGATGTGCAAGTGTTGGTTGATATTTGTGTAGATATTTGTGAGGGTTTTAAGGAGTAGGGTCTAGGGGGCACTTGGGCATATCTTGGCCCTCCACTTGCCCCCCCACTTGGCTAGATCTTGGCCCTTGGTTGGCCTTTGCTTGGCCTATAAATACCCTTCCCCTTTGAAGACTTCTTCATCCATTCCATAATTTCCAAGTCTTGAAAACCTCCTCCTCCTTGTTGGTTTCGTCCCTCCTCTTCCCTTGTGAGGCCTTGGCCGGTGCACCCACTCCTGAGGCCTTGCCGAGGTACACCTCTCACAGTGGGGTGCCGTGAGTACCCCCACTGTTGATCTCGTAGAATACACCCCCTCTTGGTAGAAATACTCTCAAAGTATTGTACTATACCCAAATTACCTTAGTATACCTTGTAGTATTCCAAAGAAACCTCTATCGTAGAGTCGGAAATACTACCGTATGTCCTTTTTGTCTCAAACCGAAACCCTAAGGAAATCTTCGTTGAGTGATTGAAGTAATTAAGTAGAAGTTGGTTAGAACTTCTAAGGGTTGTTGGAGCGGGTTGGAGCACCGGAGTAGGAGCTAGCGTTGCTAAGGATCGACATTTATACTTGGATAATTATGGGCTTATCGAGGTAATTATCTTGTCCTCTATTTGTAATTGGAAATTACATGTTGTTAGATTATATAGTTGAAGTATACTATATATAGAACTAAGCTTAATCTTTGCAATGTCTTTTGACTTAAGCTGAAGAATCGAATCGTAATTACATAGGTGCAGTATTCTGATGAGACTTGTGTAGTAATCTTGTGGAGTAGAATTGTACCCGTTCGGGTTAGATGTATAACCCCCGGTTGGCTTGGTAGCGGCCCAGATTAGAGGAGGAGATTTCTGTTGTTGCGGGGAGAGTCTTGCCAATTTTTACGTAGAATGTTCTACGATAAGATCTTGATGTTAATAAGTGCCTTGTGGCCTTATAGGTTGAAGTACTACGTGTGGCGCGTTCTACTTGGCTTAAGGAGTAGCCGACAGTTGGAAGTACTTGGAGCGTTTTGCTATTAGTCGATACTCGTCGCGAGGTATGTGAACCTCTTCCTATCTCTTCTAGCATGATATGTGTGAACTATGTAGTGCGGTGAGCGCATGTACTAAATGTATTTGATTGGTGTAGAACATAAAGTGTTATAACGGCTTTATGGGAAGTTGGTTATAACGGCTTTATGTTGGTAAGAAAATACATGTGGTTTTAAAAGGTAATCAATTGAACTATAACTGGCTTGTTATGTGTTAATAAAGAACTTGAAGTATTTCAAAAGAGTTTTGAATCATTTTGAAAGAAGAAGTAATACTTGGTTTTTGAAAACTTAAGAGTTATACTAGCTTTATGGGAAGTTAGGTATAACGGCTTAAGAATGTTTTACTGATTTCGGAAATCAGAATGTGTAGCGACAAACCACAGCAGCGTTAATAAAGGGAAATGTTTTGATTGTATCGGTTTGTGATAGCCTTATAATACTTTCTTGTTGATTTGAGAAGTAAACATGTTAGGATGCTACGTGTGTTAGTATCTTGTGATGTTAGTGTAAAGGGGTTTTCCTCATCGCGCTTTAAAGTTGTTTGACTATCAGCCGTTATGTTGGTATTGTACCACTCACCTTGACTTGTGTCCGGAGGTTAAGCTGCCCTCCGATGCGGGGTAGACTCAGGCGGTCTGGGACCATGATTCGAGGATACCTCATGCGGGTCCAGGGGATCCATGCGGAACTACGGGAGTTCCAGGTTAGTTTACGGCCCTTGTGGTCATGCGGTCTTTGTGGCGTGCGGTGCGAGTCGGGGCGATGCGGGAGTAGCTACCCTCGATGCGGGGTTATACCTCATGCGGGCCTATGAGGTTGGCCTATGCGAGTGCGGAGAGTTCGGGGCTAGACGCGCACATTTGATCTGCGGGCGAGTGACCGGCTTTTATCATGTGGATGCAGACAGATATCATGACACATTTTATGACCTTGTTGATGCGTAGGTGTTAGTAGTCGGCTATGCCTTCGCATTTACCTGTCATCGTTTTATTAGGACACGGTGGGACACGGTGTTCATGTGTATTCCTTGGTGTTTGTGTATCATAAAGCTGGCGGTGAGAAGGTATTCCACGGGCACGATTGATGTTGTGGGCGTGAGACCCATTGGTAAAATTGAGTGATGACTTGAGGCGTGAGTCCACGACTTGACATATTTGCTACTTATGGTGAGCGTAGTTTGGTTATCATACATGTCTCGCTTTGTATAGACTACTATGATTTCATTCTGATTTATTTTCGATTTCACATACTTGGTACTGTTATCTGACCTCCTTGGGGCTGCGTTCATGCCGCAGTAAAGGTACACGATCATTGATCCTCGCTCTTAGGGTCACGATTCGGCATGGAAAGCTCCGTTTCTCGGAGAGGCTTATCGATGGTATAGTCCCTGTTGTTGTAGGTGTTTACATTCAGGGGTATGGCGGGGCCCTGTCCCGCCATTGTTGTCGTATCATATCTTAGAGGTCAGTAGTACTGTTGTGGGCAGGGTTTGTAAAAAGGATAAAACTCTTAATGTTGGAAAAAGTAGTTATTTATATATAAGCCGAAAGGCAAGTTTTCTCAATTATTGTTTCATATTTCATAATATGTCTCGTATTGTTTATGTTCACTGATTACTGATGTTGTATCACTAGGGTGCGGGGTAGGCACGATCCACGGGCTTAATCGGGTCGTGACAAAAGTGGTATCGAGCGATTAATCCTCGGAAAGTGTCTGAGCCGTATCGATGAGTCTTGATTATCGGTGTGTTGTGCACCACCAATAATCGTGAGGCTATAGGATATTTAGGATTGGTTTCTATTCTTCTCACTCGAGATCGTGCCTTAGAGGCATGTTGTAAGTTGGACCCTCGGCGAAATTCATTCCCTTATCGTTATGCCTCGCGTAGGGCAACCGGGCCCGGGAGGGCAAGCGGCCAGGAGGCTGCGAGTTGAGTTCGGGAGGGTTGCGAGGCACAGCCCAATCATTACCTAGGGTAGTGCTTCATTCGGGGATTTCTGCGACGTCACTAGCCCGTGAGTTTAGCACGATGTGGCGGTTCCTCGCTGCGTGATATTTGAACCTTCGTTCCACGGCCAGAGCAGTGAATATAGATTGCAAAGAGGCGACCTGTTACTAGCTATGGATTTGGCTACGGAGATTATACCGATGTACCACGAGTCTTGATGACTACCTAAGAGGTTGTGCAAGAGTAATTCTTGATTGGGCTTGAGCATGGCACGTATGCGGGCTTATGTACAGCGGTAGAAAGCGTAGAGATCGGCGGGTTAACCAGGGCGAGGAGAGGGCGGGCGTGAGTCGCCGGTAACTTTCAAGGTGAGTATACCTTAAGTGCTATGTTCTGATAGCAGTGTGTTAGTTGTGATTAGAAATCATGGTGGGTTAACCGAGTAAGATTTTGGGGGATAGAGAAGGTGTGAGCCTTAGAGTGTTATACGTGGAGACCTTAGAGGTAAGGCCATCTCAAGAAAAGGTGTAGTGTTATGTTTGATCCTTATCAGAAGTGCATAGTGCACGTGAGCTATGTTTGGGGATAGATCCCTAAGTAGTGTGGAATGAAAGTGGGTCGAGTTGAGGCCGTACGGCGAGTCAACCCGCGGCGGGGTTTGGTGGTGGTCGGTTTGTGGTGGTCCCGCTTGTGTTAGGTCACGAGGTGTTAGGCCCAAGTTTAGTTGACCAGTCTGAGTTCGTGGATGCATTCGACCAGTAGTCGGGCCGATGGGAGCAGCCCGTCGTGTTTTTCGATCGAGACCATGTACTTGCGGTGTTGTTTATATCAGAAAGGTTGTAAGGCTGCACGGGGTGCCTACCTTCACCTTATGACAGGCAGTGAAGCCCAGGTTGTGGCTATTTTCGTTTTCTAATAGTTTGACCAGGCAGGGTTAAGAACTCAGGTGAGTCTCAGAATCGCATTCGCCCTCGGGCCAGTGTGTGGATTTCAGGGGTGGTTGTGAGGATTGTTGGATCCTGTGGAAGGAGCGTTTAAGCTACCATTTCAGTGTTCGGATGTCGCCTTATGAAGCCTTGTAGGGGCGGAAGTGTAAGTTGCCGGTCGATTGGTTCGATGTTGGCAAGGTTCAGATGGTTGGTTCAGGCTTGTTCCAGCAGACGGTGGATAGGGTAAAGCTCGTCTAGAAGAAGTTCTGGCAGCTCAGAGGAAATCGTGCGGATAATCGGCGACGGCAGAGTCGAGTTGGCCGTCGGTCTTCTTGAAAGTACCACCGGACGGTGTGACGAGTTTTGAAAGCGAAGGAACTTAGCGAGTTACTTTGGGCTTTTGAGTTCATGTGAAGAATAGGCCAGGGTGCCTATATGGTAGCAATTGCCGTCCGACTTAGGAAGCGACGTCCGTCTTCGTATTGTTTGTTCGGGGTGGCGTATAAAGAGGCCAGAGCCTCTACCACGGGAACAGACCCGAACCGTGGCTCTCCGTATGGCACATCCTGAGAAGGGCCGTAGGGCATGCCTCAGGGATCGCAAGCAGCCGGTACCATTTGTTGGGTCGTCGGGGCAAGGCTCGCGACAAAGTGACAAAAGTGGTATCAGTGACTGAGGAAGTATATTTTGACCCCGGGAAGAGGTATTTGTGGTGATATAGAGGTGTTTCCTCGTGGGCTTGGATGTAAGTCTTTGCGCAGGTGTTTCCATGGCCAGGTGTGGCAGGATTGTTCTCATAAGTATAGTAGTAGAGACTATATCGGCGCTTGTATGTTTGGGGACTTGGAAGGAACATTCGGGACGAATGTTTCTAAGGGGGGAAGAATGTTATACCCCGTAGTTCCAGGGTATGTATGCGAGGACGTACGTACGAGAATACGACAGAAAGATTGGAAAGGAAGAAAGAGGTGAATTTTCCACGGAAAAGTTTCCGGTTTTTGTGAAGGAAAAAGGTTCGTTAATGGGAATTGGATTCCCAGTTTGGTTTTGGACTTCTTAGATTATATTAGAATTATGGAATTTTATTTTGGAAATGGTCACGTGGGGCCCACGGGAGAAATTCTGGTTTTGTAGGGCCGCTTTGATTTTGAGATTTTGGTCGTTATGGATATTTTGGAAGACGAAATATTTTGGGCCGAATCGGGGCGACACGTGTCACCCCATGTGGCACCCGGCGAAATATGTTTGTGCACAACACCGGTTAGAGTCGTTTTTACGAAGCGTTCTACCTAACTTACGAAGGGTAAATTACGGCTATGTCATTTAGTATTTTTGCGGATTTTTCCGAGAGGCGAAGCGTTTTGGACCAACGAGAGGGCAACACTTGGCACCTCGTTGGTGGATGAAAGGGCGTTAGGGCCGAATGGATGTGCAAGTGTTGGTTGATATTTGTGTAGATATTTGTGAGGTTTTAAGGAGTAGGGTCTAGGGGCACTTGGGCATATCTTAGCCCTCCACTTGCCCCCCCACTTGGCTAGATCTTGGCCCTTGGTTGGCCTTTGCTTGGCCTATAAATACCCTTCCCCGTTGAAGACTTCTTCATCCATTCCCTAATTTCCAAGTCTTGAAAACCTCCTCCTCCTTGTTGGTTTCGTCCTCCCCTCTTCCCTGTGAGGCCTTGGCCGAGGTGCACCCCTCCAGAGGCCTTGGCCGAGTACACCACTCCTAGTGGGGTGCCGTGAGGTACCCCCCCCCTTGCCTTGTTGATCTCGTAGAATACACCCCCCCTCTTGGTAGAAATACTCTCAAAAGTATTGTACTATACCCAAATTACCTTAGCCGTATACCTTGTAGTATTCCAAAGAAACCTCTATACGTAGAGCCCGGAAATACTACCGTATGTCCTTTTTGTCTCAAACCGAAACCCTAAGGAAATCTTCATTGAGTGATTGAAGTAATTAAGTAGAAGTTGGTTAGAACTTCTAAGGGTTGTTTGGAGCGGGTTGGAGCACCCGGAGTAGGAGCTAAGCGTTGCTAAGGATCGACATTTATACTTGGATAATTATGGGCTTATCGAGGTAATTATCTTGTCCCTCTATTTGTAATTGGAAATTACATGTTGTTAGATTATATAGTTGAAGTATACTATATATAGAACTAAGCTTAGTACTGCGGCAATGTCTTTTGACTTAAGCCTGAAGAACTGAACTGAACTGTAATTACATAGGTCTGTATTACAGTAGACTTGTGTAGTAGTACTGTGGAGTAGAATTGTACCCGTTCGGGTTAGATGTATAACCCCCCCCCTGGTTGGCTTGGTAGCCGGCCGTTGGAGGAGGAGATTTACGTTGTTGCGGGAGTCTTTGCCAATTTTACGTAGAATGTTCTACGATAAGATCTTGATGTTAATAAGCGCCTTGTGGCCTTATAGGTTGAAGTACTACGTGTGGCGCGTTACTTGGCAGGAGTAGCAGCGGTTGGAAGTACTTGGGCGTTTTGCTATTAGTCGATACTCGTCGCGAGGTATGTGAACCTCTTCCTATCTCTTCTAGCATGATATGTGTGAACTATGTAGTGCGGTGAGCGTACGTACTAAATGTATTTGATTGGTGTAGAACATAAAGTGTTATAACGGCTTTATGGGAAGTTGGTTATAACGGCTTTATGTTGGTAAGAAAATACATGTGGTTTTTAAAAGGTAACTGAATTGAACTATAACTGGCTTGTTATGTGTTAATAAAGAACTTGAAGTATTTCAAAAGAGTTTTGAATCATTTTGAAAGAAGAAGTAATACTTGGTTTTTGAAAACTTAAGAGTTATACTAGCTTTATGGGAAGTTAGGTATAACGGCTTAAGAATGTTTCTTGATTTGGAAATCGGAATGTGTAGCGACAAACCACGGCGTTAATAAAGGGAAATGTTTTGATTGTATCGGTTTGTGATAGCCTTATAATACTTTCTTGTTGATTTGAGAAGTAAACATGTTAGGATGCTACGTGTGTTAGTATCTTGTGATGTTAGTGTAAAGGGGTTTTCCTCATCGCGCTTAAAGTTGTTTGACTATCGTAGTTATGTTTGTATTGTACCACTCACCTTGACTTGTGCCCGGAGGTTAAGCTCACCTCCGATGCGGGTTAGACTTCGGTGATGCAGGACCATGATTCGAGGATACCTCATGCGGGTCGAGGATCCATGCGGAACTACGGGAGTTCGAGGTTAGTTTACGGCCGCTTGTGGTCACGCGGTCTTTGTGGCCATGCGATGCGAGTCGGGGCGATGCGGGAGTAGCTACCCTCGATGCGGGGTTATACCTCATGCGGGCCTATGAGGTTGGCCTATGCGGAGCTGCGGAGAGTTCAGGGCTAGACGCGCACATTTGATACTGCGGGTGAGTGACCAGCTTTTATCATGTGGCGGTGCAGGCGGATATCATGACACATTTATGACCTTGTTAGTGCTGTAGGTGTTAGTAGTCGGCTATGCCTTCGTGCCTACTGTCTTGTTTTATTAGGACACAGTGGGACACGGTGTTCATGTTTATTCCTTGGTGTTTGTGTATCATAAACTGCCGGCAGTGAGAAAGGTATTCCACGGGCACGATTGATGTTGTGGGCGTGAGACCCATTGGTAAAATTGAGTGATGACTTGAGGCGTGAGTCACGACTTGACATATTTGCTTACTTATGGTGAGCGTAGTTTGGTTATCATACATGTCTCTGCTTTGTATAGACTACTATGATTTCATTCTGATATTTATTTTGAGTTTCACATACTTGGTACTGTTATCGACCTCGCCGGGCTGCGTTCATCCGCAGTAAAGGTACACGATCATCGATCCTCGCTCTTAGGGTCACGATTCGGCGTGAAAGCTCCGTTTCTCGGAGGCTTATCGGTGGTATAGTCCCTGTTGTTGTAGGTGTTTACATTCGGGGTATGGCGGGCCCTGTCCGCCATTGTTGTCGTATCATTTCTTAGGTGCTGTAAATGCCGTTGTGGGCGAGGTTTGTAAAGGGATTAAAACTATTCATGTTGGAAAAAGTTGTTATTTATATATATGCGAAAGGCAAGTTTTCTCATTATTGTTTCATATTTCATAATATGTCTCGTATTGTTTTATGTTCCGCTGATTACTCTGATGTTGTATCACTAGGGTGCCCGGGGTAAGACACCAGTCACGGGCCCGGAATCGGGTCGTGACAACACACACCTGAGGTCATGGTACATCTTAGTCGACCCCGGATGAATAGAATAACGAGCACTGTGTGCCTCCCCCAGAATCTGCTGACGAAGTCCTATCACATCGGGAACACACAACCGGCCCTCGAATCTTAGCACCCCATCAGGCGCTACCTCAAATAGACCCTTCTCCTTCTGGAGAGCTGCATCTCGGTACCGTACCAAAATCGGATCCTCATACTGTCGCCTCTTCACCTCCTCGACGATGGAAGACTCGGCAACCTCTCGAACCCGAATTCCGTCACTATCAGAATCAACCAAACGAACCCCAAGGCTCGCTAGCTGATGTAACTCTCGGACCATATCCCTCTTCTCTGGCTGAACATCAGACAGACTACCCATCGATCTGCGACTAAGGGCATCTGCAACTACATTGGCCTTCCCTGGGTGGTATAGAATATTAACATCGTAATCCTTAAGTAGCTTCAACCACCGTCTCTGTCGCAAGTTCAGCTCCCTCTGGCTGAAGATATACTGGAGACTCTTGTGGTCTGTGTAAATATCCATATGAACCCCATACAAATAATGTCTCCAGATCTTTAAGGCATGAATCACTGCTGCCAACTCCAAATCATGTGTGGGATAGTTCTTCTCATGCTTCCTAAGCTGTCGATACGCATAAGCTATAGCTCTGCCGTGCTGCATCAGCACGCACCCAAGCCCGACACCTGACGCATCGCAATAAACCACATATCCATCTAAGCCATCTGGAAGAGTAAGGACTGGGGCGGTCATCAATTTCTCCTTTAGCAACTGGAAACTCTCCTCACAAGCATCCGTCCACTGAAATGTAACTGCCTTCAAAGTCAGCCTAGTCAAAGGCGCTGACATGGAGGCAAACTTCTCCACAAACCTCCGATAATAACCTGCAAGGCCCAAAAAGCTGCGCACCTCCGTCGGTGTAGTGGGTCTGGGCCAAGTCTTGACTGCCTCAATCTTAGTTGTATCAACCCGAATACCATCGGCCCCGATAACATGCCCTAAGAAAGCCACTGAAGCCAGCCAAAACTCGCATTTCGAGAACTTGGCATACAACTGCCGGTCCCTGAGGACTCCCAATACCGTCCTCAAATGATATGTATGCTCCTGCTCTGTGCGCGAATACACCAAGATATCATCAATGAACACTATAACGAACATATCCAAGAATGGCCTGAACACCCTATTCATCAAATCCATGAATACTGCTGGAGCGTTGGTCAATCCGAAAGACATCACCCTGAACTCATAGTGCCCATACCGGGTCCTGAATGCAGTCTTTGGGATATCCGCCTCTCTAACTCGTACCTGATGGTAACCAGACCGCAGGTCTATCTTGGAAAAGCATCTCGCACCCTGCAACTGATCAAACAAATCATCAATCCTGGGGAGGGGATATCTGTTCTTGATAGTTACCTTGTTCAGCTGCCTGTAATCAATACACATACGCAGCGTCCCATCCTTCTTCTTTACAAATAACACTGGCGCTCCCCAGGGAGAAACACTAGGCCTGATAAAGCCTTTTTCCAGCAAATCTTTCAGCTGGTCCTTCAACTCTCTTAACTCGGCAGGTGCCATTCTGTATGGCGGAATAGATATCGGTCGAGTGTCTGGCGCCAAATCGATGCAAAACTCAATCTCCCTCTCAGGAGGGATACCCGGAAGCTCGTGCGGGAATACGTGCGGAAACTCTCTAACAACCGGCGATGAAGGTCGGTATCTCACTCTCGAGATCGAATACCCGAACCAAATGGTAAATATACCCCTTCCGTACCATCTTCCTAGCCTTGAGGTAAGAAATAAACCTACCCCTCGGCGATGCAGTATTCCCCTTCCACTCGATAACCGGCTCACCGGGAAACCGGAACCGAACTAACCTCTCTCTACAGTCCACATTGGCATAGCAAGACGCTAGCCAATCCATACCCATAATCACATCAAAGTCGGTCATATCCAACTCTATCAAGTCAGCTAGAGTCCGACGACTATCTACAGTCACTGGGCAAGCCTTATATATCCGCTCAGCTACCACCGAAGCACCTACCGGCGTAGCCACCTCAAAAGATTTTATGGACTCGGGCTCTATCCCTATTCTACCAGCAATATGAGGAGATATATAGGACAAGGTAGAACCTGGGTCTATCAAAGCATAAACATCACAACAAGCAACCAACAATGTACCTGTGACGACATCAGGTGACGCCTCCTGATCCTGGCGGCTGGACATAGCATAAATGCGGTTCTGAGGACCGCTGGAACTGGAACCCCTGCCACGACCCCTGCCGCGGCTGGCCGCCCGTGAACACCCCGCCTCCGGGCGCGACTATCGAAGATGAAGACCGGCAAGCCCGGGCTGGTGGTGAGCCATAGCATTTCCGCCGCCTCTGGTCGGACAATCTCTCTTCAAATGGCCCTGCTGGCCACAAGAGTAACAAGCTCCTCGAGGAACGCGACACCCCTCATAATGACAATCACCACATCGACCACACCGAGGCATAGGTGGCCTCATCTGACTGGAACTCGGTCCTCCGAAACCCGGCCACGGAACCCTGTCCTGCTCCTGAATACTCTGTACGTCCCGAAGATGGTGGAGGAGCGCTCTGGACCGGCTGTGGTGCAAATCTGGTCTGCTGCTGGGGTTGTCTACCCCTAAAACTACTAGAGGACCCTGCTGTCCTGGCCCTCTTCTGCTGATACCTGTCGATCCGTCGGCCCCTGCGTTCCTCACACCCAAGTGCATATGCCTGCATGCGGGCAATGTCCATGCCCGGCTGAAGAGCCACTCCCGTGCAACTCTCGACCAAGTGATCATCGAGTCCTGTGACATAGCGGTGCACCCTGTCCTCCATGTCTGCTACCAAAGCGGGCACATACCGAGCCAATGAGTCAAACTCCACGTTGTATTCCCGGACCGTCCGCCCACTCTGTCTCAGTGTCAAAAATCTATCGGCCCGAGCCCTCCTCATCTGCGGAGGCAAGAAATGGCCAAGTAACGCCTCTGAGAACTCGTCCCAAACAGTGAGCGCATGCTCCCTCGGGGCGGTTCCATGAATCATACCAATCAGCTGCGGTGTCCGCGGCCGATGCGAACCTAGTACCACCGACTCGGTCTCGAAGCCCGATCACCCTCATGATCGGCAGAATCGCCGGATAAACTCCTAAGGATCATCCTCAGGCCTCGACCCATAAAACTCTGGTGGGCTGCAACTCAAAAAGTCCCTTAGTCTCAAGTTAGCAGCTTTGTCTTTGAACTACGGTGCGGCCGGAGCTATCTCCACTATCCTCATGTTCGCCCACGATCACGGCGATGGCGGGCCATCTCCTTGTAGCCCATATCCTCGCCTCGCTGCTTTGGAGGCTCAGTACCGCGGTCTCGATGGTCGCTGCTGCCTCAGACTCTACTGGGGTTGGCGAATTTATAGAACTCGCCGTCCGAAACACCTCATCTGGTAAGGACTGGGCCTGTACCCTGGTAACCCTCGGTGCCCTACTAGTAGTTCCTCATCGCCTTGCCCTTACGGGCGCGGTTGCCTTGCGTGGAGGCATAAGCGTCTGAGGAAAAATATGTCGAGGAAATTCAACCTATAACACGGCTCTATTGCACGATCTTAGAGTGAAAGAATGAAACCAATCCTAAATATCCTGCGACCTCACGATTATAGATGTGGTGCACAACACACCGATAATCAAGACTCTACTAGATACGGCCTGTAGACCCTTTCCGAGGATTAACTGCTCTGATACCACTTTTGTCACGACCCGACCCCGGATCCGTGACCGGTGCCTTAACCCGGGCACCCTTGTGACACAACATCAGAGAAAACCAGCGGAACATAAACTCATAATAAACAACCATAATGATATAAATAGTCTAGCCCAAAATGGCTACCCCAAAAGTACATAAAACCGAACAGTTACATCCTTAAACAAACCAAGTTATGACAAGACTACAGGCCTCAGAAGGAGTAACACTATGACGGACAGGGCCGTCATGCCCTGAATGTATAAAACATCAACAACACCAGGGAGAACCAGACCAAAAGTCGAGCCTCCGAAGAAATGGAGCTCCTGACACCTGAGTAAAAGATCCTAGGAATGAGGATCTACCACCGCTTTCTTACCTGCGGCATGACGCAGCCCCAGGAAGGGGTCGACACAACGTACCAAGTATGTAAAGCGGAAAATATCAGAGTAATATCATAAGTCAAAAATAATTGAGTCATAGATAAAAATCAATTTCCTTGACTGTGCCTTACTAATAATGAGAGTAACAAGTATAAAACTTATAGCATAAAAATAGGAGGCTCACGATCAAACAGTGGTACCTCGCCTGTAGTATCATTAAGCAATCCTTCTCCGGGACTATTTCACCCGCATGGGTCTGTGGACCCGCGTGAGGTCATCCGTCTCGTCGTGGGACTATTTCACCCGCATGGGACTATTTCACTGCATGGATCCCGTGGACCCGCATGAGTACCATCGCCGCACTCGCACGGGACTATTTCACCCGCATGGATCCCGTGGTCCGATCCGCATGAGTGCAAGCGCACTCGCATCATGGGTAGCAAATCCATGGCATAAGTAATAACCCGGGGTTTACCCCGTAATAATATAAATATATAACATAGCTCATCCGGCTATCATACATAACATAAGCACTACCGGCCTATCATAACATAAGCACTACCGGCCTATCATAACATAAGCACTACCGGCTTATCATAACATAAGCAAGTTAAGAAATCCCCTAACTTCTTATTAACATTATTAATATATCCTCTCATTTTAGTATCCTAAGGCACTAACATGTCTTTTAATAGAAAATCCGGGAATTCAACCCAAGTACCATGTACTTCTAACTTTTTAAGAAATAACTCTTTTATACAAAATTCCAAGATACTAATCACCATAGTATCAAGTTACGATTTCTTTCAAGACAAGTCACATTTCCTTTTAGAAATATAATAGGCTTCTAAATCAAGTGACTTCATTTCCTTTAAAACCTTAGGCAACCAATGCCTAAAAATCAATTCATCTTTCTTAGTTTCAAATCCTTTACCCGTACTTGTTTTAATTAGAGTAAACCTTTCTTTGTGAACCTTTCAAGAAAACTAATATAACCAACTTCCCATAAAGTCATTATATTAGCGTTATCCCTTTGTCAAATACATTTTCCCTAAATCCAAGAGACTTATACTTTTGAAATGAAACAAGTAGCATATACTTTTAAAACAAGTGAAAGATATCAAATCTTGTACGTCTACCGTACTACATAGGTACAACTACTCATGCTCAAGAGATAGGAAAGTTCTACATACCTCTTTGGTCAATCCACTTGCTAAGCTCAACTACCGCAAGTAATATTTCAACCTATAATAATCATGATACGTTTGTTAACCTCTAATCTCAAAGTAGAACAATCCAAGTTCAAAGTCACTAAATTCTATGGAAAATTGGGCAGCATTTCCTTTGTTTCTACTCACTTTTCCACCTTTCTCAAGGCCGAATTTATCATCCAAACATCACATTTAAGGCTCAACAATCCAACATTTCAAAGGGGATTACACACCTAAACTTGGGTGTGTAAAATTCTGCCCCATAAGGTACAACAATTCTCTTAACAAGTTTTGTCACGACCCGACCCCGGGCCCGCGACTGGTGCCCTACCTGGGCACCCTTACAGGTATACATCAGAGATAATCAGCGGAACATACATGAAACTTATAAATAAATCATCAAAGATAAAATCAACAGGTTAGCCGGTAGGGCTACCTTTCTGGGCATATAAATATACAACCGAAGCAGTTGCCTCATTCCCTTTACAAACTGACCCACAATATGTGACTACAGACCTCTAAGAGTTTTACCATAACAACTTTGGCGGGACAAGGCCCCGCCATACCCCTGAATATACATGAAACTACAACCTCAGGGAAAATCGTACCAAGAGATAAGCCTCCGGAGCAATTGGAGCTTTTCCCCAAAAACTGAACCGAGATCCTAAGAGCAAGGATCACCACACAGGTACCTAAAACTGCGGGCATGAATGCACGGCCCGAAGAAATCGATAACAACAGTGCGAATATGGAGCAGAAATAACGTCTGATAAATGGATCATAATCAGACAAAAGAATGACAAGGACAAGTATAAAAATACATACCAGATCCTGCCGTGTCATTACCACTTATGAACTTAATCTTACATTATTATCTTTTCCCATTTCAATAAAGGTTATAGCCACATTCTTACGCACATGATTAGGAAAAATCATTAAGTTCATTACTCACTTATCTTTCATAAGTATAATCCGGCCCTTAAAGGAGGTCGCATATACTACCCGGCCCAATCTGGGACGCAATCACGTCACACAAAAATCAAAGCGTGTCCGTGGAATCCCCCATCACTGCCGACAGCTATAAGTGTAGAATGTAACCATGTGATGCGCCCGTGGCATCCCACCTCACTGTCGGCATACACATACACAACATATATATATATATATATATAACGCGGCCGCATGCCCCGGAATCCCACATCGTATAAACATGGCCATAACGTGCCCTCGGCATCCCTCATCGTAGGTGCAGGTCTTCATGGGGAGCTAGCCCATGGAGTAATAATATAACATGCCCCCGGAATCCCTCATCGTGGGTACATGTCTTCATGGGGAGCTAGCCCATGGAGTAATATATAACATGGTCGCATGCCCCGGAATCCCACATCGTATAAGCATGGCCATGGAGTAATAACACGCGCGGGCATCTAACCCGCATCCTGGCTGCATGCCCCGACATCCCTCATCGTATAAGCATGGCCAAGATCAATCACAATGGAAGCCTACCCGTGGAATCCCCTGTCACTGTCGGTACGTCCAATAAAATATCCGGGCATCTAACCCGCATCCTGGTCACATGCCCCGGAATCCCACATCGTATAAGCATGTCCAAGGATCAATCATGATGGAAGCATACCCGTGGAATCCCACATCACTGTCGGTACGTCCAAGTAAACTTATAACCAGACAGCCGGCCCTCCAACTGAGAGACACGACAACGTAGACATATAATACTTGCACTCAAAGCTATCACAAGCAAACCTAGGCAAGTTCATTAAACCTTTAGACTTCCATTTTTATAAACTCATGGCACTTCCGTTGTACACATAAAAATACGGGAATTTAACCCCAAGATACTAACACCCATAGTATCCAGGCTTGTGTACATTTCACATAAGTCACGTTACTTTTAGAAATACATTTCTCGTCTTCTAAATCAAGTGACCCTTACTTTAAAGCTTTAAGCAAGTGATACCTTTAAATCAAATTGTCCTTCCTTAATACAAGTTATTCCTTTGATTACTTATTAGAGAAAACCATTCTCTTATCCTTCCATAAAGCCGTTATAACCAACTTCCCATAAAGCCGTTATAACCCTTTATGGTTTTAGACAAACTCATTCCTTTTGTAACCAAGAGACTTATACTTTTTAAAACCAAGTATTATATACTTTCAAATCAATCTTAACTTTTAAAAAATACAATTAGTCTCTTAGCCTTTAGAAATCAAGTGACTCATTTTATTACAAAACCTTAGGCAATTGATGCCTTAAAATCAAGTTGCCTTTTCACTAAAATCAAGTCATTTATCTTTCCATAAAGCAAATATAACTAACTCCCCATAAAGTCGTTATATTCACTTTATACCTTAGCCAAAAACAATTTCCTATCCAAGGGACTTATACGTTTAAAACGGAACAAGTATCACCTACTTCAAAACTCTTCAAGTCCCTTAACTTTAATAAATCATTAGACATTCTTAATACTCTCAAAGAAGTGAGTTAATCTCCTAACTCACCCGACTTGGCTATTCATAAAACTAGTAAAGGATATCAAGGTGTTGTACGTCTACCGTACTACATACGTGCAACTAGTCATGCTCAAAAGATAGGAAATGTTCTACATAGAGTAAATCACACAACTACCTCTTAACATCTAAGAGTAGAAGGAAACATGAAATGATACCACAAGTATATTCCATACATAGAATCATGCCAAAGGAAGGAAGAGGTTCACATACCTCGCGACGATTATCGAGAAGTAGCAAAATGCTCCAAAGTACTTCAACCTTGATAGCTAATCCATCCTTCAAGTAGGATACGCTATACTAAGTACTACAACCTATAATGGTCACAATACGTCCATTAACCTCTTACTTCAAACGTAGAATATTCTAAGTGCTAAGTCACTAAATTCTACGGAAAATCGGACAGCACCTCCTTTGTTTTTACTTACTTTGCCACCTTTTTCAAGGCCGAATACAATAACCAAACACGCCACATTTAAGGCTCAATCAAGGCAATCAACAATAGGGGATTACACGCCTACTAGACGTGTAAAATTCCGCCCCACAAACGATATCAAATTAATACAACTTACTAGGCCAATTCGGCTAACTTGAAGTACTACAACATCAATTCTTATCCAATTTTCATTTCAATCCAAGTTATTAGCCTAACATGATATCAAGTCGCAAACGATTATAACTACTATAATCTCCAAGTAATTAACATGCGACGATTCTAATAAACGACCAAATTGTAATCCAACTTAACATGGCTTACATTTCATTCGGATTTTCAAGGCTACAATCAATCCATAATCCTTATAAACTTCAACACATATACTTCATGCTAGCAACAAGTAAAGCTAACAACAATATAAATAATCTTGTAACACTTACAAATAACAAGATTATACCTCAACGAATCTTTATCCAATCTTCAAATCCGAAGTCGCTCCTTAGAAACTTAGAGCCTATTCAAGACACTTCAATCCGCTACTTGAGACCCTTAGAACAACACCAACCAATTTCCTTCAATCTTCCACACAAAACCTAGAAAGACAACTAGGTTTTCGCTTTGCGACTAACCCGAAAACTATCTTTTTTCTGAGATTTTTATATTGAGATATGCTTACAATATCCTCAAGAACCTTGGTTTAAAGTGTGGAGTTGAATGGACAAGGAACAAATTTTTTTCCTTTTGAAAAGGAGAGAACCCGAGAGCTATCCTTGAGCTCTTCAAATTTTCATGAAATTTCTCTAAGTGTTGGACACACTCTTGATACTAGTAGTGTTATATAGCACATTGGAGGGTCAAGATATGAACAATTGGGTGGCTTGGATGAGGTCTAAGCAAATATCAAGCCTTTGTGGGTCCATTGACTTGGTCAAGAAACTCAAGCTCACTAATTGGAAGACTTAGTCATCCTAAGGCTATGGTCAATGACCATTTTGGCCATGACATTTTCGTCCAAGGCATCAATAAGGGGGGTGACAAGTGTCTCCCTCCCATTCGTCACAATAATACGCTTTCCAAAAATTTCATAATCCGATAAATTTTTACAAGTCTCAAATTTTAACACTTATGAGTTCTTACGAACGTTCTTAAAACATGTCCTGAAAATACGGGGTGTAACATTCTTCCCCCCTTAGAAACATTCGTCCCCGAATGTTCTTTCAGAGTCAAACTTATAATTAGCGACATAGTTTCCTTTCACAACCCCGACATACCAACAATGCCACAGATGGCCCTAATACCTCGCACACGCATCTGTCCATAATAAGCCCAAAAAAGGGATTATCTTTTCGTACTTCCAACTCCTTCTAACTTATACACAGTCTCAATATAATCTGTTCATGACACTAAAACATACCACAACTTTATCATGCATACAAGTTTCTAAAGGGCCAAAGACATACCTGAAATCATATAGGCGGTTCAAAGGACCGCTAATACTGGGAACTTCCACCACGACCTCTGTCACGGCCTGCCGGTGCATAAACATCCTGCCTAGCTATGGAAGGCGAAGAACCCGCAACTGATCCAGTAGACTGCGCTATCCCACTAGTGCCACCTCTGGTCGGACAGTCTCTCACGAAATGGCCCTGCTGGCCGCAAGCATAACAAGCTGTCGAGGTAGTACGACACTCCCCAAAATGAAATCTACTACAGTTACCACACCGAGGCAAAGGTGGTTTCCCCTGGCTACTATTCTCGGACATCTGCGAACCTGTAGCCCAGGAGCCCTGACCTGCTCCCGAATATCCCCGGCGACCAAACCTCCGGCCAGAAGACCGGGAAGGAGCACTCTGTCTTGTGAAATGTAGACCGGTCTGCTGTTGAAATTTGTCCGCCTCAAAAGTTACCCTGGAACTCTGCTGTTATACCCCGTATTTCCAGAGTATGTACGTGTGGGTGTACGTAGAAAATTTAAGCCTTAAGGTTGGCAAGGTTCGAAATTTGTACACAAGTACCGAAAAGAATCGTTTTTCGACGAAACGTTTTACAAGACTTGCGAAGGGAAAAATACGGCTATGTCATTTATATTTTTTTGCGGATTTTTCCGAGAGATGAAACATTTTGGACCAACGGGAGGGTGACATGTGTCACCCTCACATTGGGCGTGATTGTGGGCGATAGTGGACGAAATGGGGGTCTTGGTTAGGTAGGATATTTTGTGATAGTTGGTGTGGTAGATGGATAAGGTACACATGGATGAATCCACACCCTACACTTGCCTTGCACTTGGCTTCATCTTGGCCATTGGTTGGCCATTGCTTGACCTATAAATACCCCCTTAGTTGAAGACTTATTCTTCATCCTCTCTTGATAAATTCCAAGTCTAAAAATCCCTCCCTCTCCCTTGTGAGCTCTCGTCCAACTCCCCCCCTCCCCTTTGAGAAAGGCCTTGGCCGAGAGCACCCCTCCCCCTTTGTAGTGTTCTAGCCGAGGGGTACCCCCCCTAGCCTAGTTGTTTTCGAGAAATACCCCCCCCCTTGGTTGAGAAATACTTCTCCAAGTATTGTTGGAATGCCAAAATACTCTAGCCCAAAACCTTTGTAGTATTTCCAAGTACCCTCTATACGAAAAGCCCGGAAAATACTACTATACTTTCCTTTAGCCACTAAACGAAACCCTAAGGAAAACCTTCATAGTCGGTTGAAGTGTTAAGTAGAAGTTGTGAAGAACTTCTAAGGGTTTCTCGGAGCGTGCAATTAGGAGCTAAACCTTGCTCAGGATCGACGTTTATACTTGGATAATTTTGGGCTCATCGAGGTAAATACTACTGTCCTTCTGTTGTAATTGGAATTACATACTGTAGTAGTATAGAAATGAATATAAGACGTAAGGATGGTATAAAAGAAGAGAATTGAACTGTAATAGAAGGATATTACAGAAAAGACTTGAACTGAAATCACATCAGAAGAATATAAGTAGAAGATTAAACTGTACTTACATAGGACCGTATTTACAGTAGACTTATAACCTTTCTTGGTTGAATGTTCTGCGAGTAGCATGTACTACTTGGAAGGTGGACAAGGCTAGCCGGGTTTTAGCCGTGGAGCGTTTTGCTAATAGTCGATAATCGTCGCGAGGTATGTGATTCTTCCTATACTCTTGAGCATGATATTTTACAAGAATATAAATATATAGTACGGTAGACGTACGTGTGTTAACTGAATATAGTTTCTGGCAATGTCTTTTGACTTAAGCTGAATAATAAGAATCTGGAAGTATTTTACAAGAATATAAATATATAGTACGGTGAGCGTGCGTGTGTTAGCGAATATAGTTTCTGGCAATGTCTTTTGACTTAAGCTGAATAATAAGAATCTTGAAGTATTTCAAAAGAATTAAGAAACCTTGTTGAAAGAAGAATAATGCTTGGTTTAAAAAGCTTAAGAGTTATACTAGCTTTATGGGAAGTTAGGTATAACGACTTAAGAGTGATAAAAGGAATGGTTTATTAATTTTAGAAGTTAAGAGACTTGATCTTAAAAGATAAGAGGCTTGACTTAAATGAATTAATATGAATGTTTGTGTGAAACCTCATTCGTGAGTAATGAGTACTTGGTTGTTAAAAGGAATAATGTTTTACTGATTTCAGAAATCAGAATAAGTATCGAACAAACCACAGCAGCGCTAATAAAGGGAAATGTATTGACTAATAAAGTATTATTAAAACCAGTAGAAACCTCCATCTGCATAGAAGCTAAGATGAGACAAAATGATATTACATTTCCTAGATCATGACTGCTTTAATAAGATTGTTATGAACAAATAATAACCTACTGACACATAAGGCATATGTTTCTCAAATTGTTTTAAAGGATTAAAACTATGAACTATGAAACCTTTTCGAAAATGAGAAACTTGAGCATTTGAAATTAGGCAAACTTGAACGTTTGGAAAATAATGTTGTTACTTGATTTTACAAAGGGAAGTGTTTTGGTTTACTTAACAATGTTAGTCACTCTATTTTTATACTACGAGTATCGGGTGACCTTTGTAAAGAAATGGATCTTTAAAAGGAATTTAACGTCGTAGTACTTTAGGTTAAAACCGGACTTTGACATAAAATGGAAGTACCTTGAGTTGTGTATAACTTGCGTATGCTTGTTGTTGTGAAACTTGTCTATGCTTATTGTGATAGCCTGTGTTGTGCAAGAATTGTGTTTCTATACTACCGCGTCTCTCGATGGAGGCGGTTGACTTGTTGAGAACTTACTTGGGCGTCGGCGGTGACGGAGAATTCTCAGATGCGCTCGCGTTGATAGTGTTATTCCATGGATTAGCTCTCCATGAGGTTTCTTGTTCGGCCTTGGTATCTGGTGGTCGGCTTTCGTACTGGCCCATCTCGTGGCTGATTCGGCCTTGGTACCTGGTAGTTAGCCCTCGCACTTGCCCCGTTCAGTGTAGTGACTAAGTCTCGTGATACGCGGTACACAGTAGTTAGCCCTCGTACTTGCCACGGTCGACTCGTGACCGCCTTGGTATCTGGTAGTCGGCTTTCGTACTTGCCGTGTCGCCGTGGTTTGGTTGTATAGTATTGTTAGTACGGCTTTGGCATCAGGTAGGACTTGGTGTTCAGGTGTACTTCTTGGGGTTATCATATCATAGACTGCCGGCAGTGAGGAAGGTATTCCACGGGCATGATTGATGTTGTGGGCGTGAGACCCATAATTATATTTGAGTAATGACTTGGAGGGCGTGAGTCCCTGACTTGATCTAACTGTTATATGTGTGTACTGTAGTTTGGTTATTGTCACGACCCGAACCGGGGCGTGGTCGTGCCAGGGCACCCGGTAGTCATACATCGAGAAATCAGCGGAATATAAAGACAATACATGAAACCAATGTAATAAGACGGTGAAATAAGAAAAGACAGGCTAACCAAAAGCGGTTACCTTCGGTATATATATGAATAACAATTTGAGCGATTACATCCCTTTACGGCTCGCCTGGCGGTGCTACAGGACCTCTAAGAGTAACATGACAACCATGGCGGAGCAGGGCCCGCCATACCACGAATGTAGCACCTACTACGACGGGGACTATACCACTGATAAGCCTCGGAGAAAGCGGAGCTTCCCAAACGCTGACCACGAGCTAGGATCAACGGCGGTGTACCTCAACTGCGGCATGAACGCGGCCCCGAAGAGGTCGATCACAACATGTACCAAGTATGTGGCGAAAAATCGTAAATGAAATCATAGTAGTCTATATAAAGCGGGAGACATGTATGATAACAAACTACGATTCACAATAAATAGCGATCATGTCAAGTCAGGGACTCACGCTCTCAAAGTCATCACTCAAATATAACAATGTGTCTCACGCCCACAACATCAATCATGCCAGTGGAATACCTTCCTCACTTCGTGATCTATGATATAACGACACCAAGGAATACACATGAACACGAGTCCCACGTGTCATCATAAAACCGTCTGCGGGTAGAAAGTCGAAGGCATAGCCGACTACTAAAACCCACAGTACAAACAAGGTCATAAATCGTATCATGAGATCTGTCTGCACGCCACATGATCAAAGCGACCACTCGCCGCGATATCTAATGTGCGCGTCTAGCCACGAACTTCCCGACTCCGCATAGGCCACTCCAATGGCCCGCATGAGGTATTCCGTATCGGTAGCTACTCCCGGCATCCGCTGGACTCGCGATCCGCATGGCCCACATAGACCGCATGACCATAAAGGCGCACATTAACCCGGAGCTCCGCGACTCCGCATAGGCCGGGACTGCGTGAGGTATTCTCGAATCATAGGTCACCTGAGACCGCTGAGTCTACCCGCATCGGAGGCGACAACCTCGGGATGATGTCAAGGTGAGTGGTATAATACCAACATAACGGATGATAGTTAAACAACTTAAGCGCAATCGAGGGAAAACCCCTTTACACAAACATCACAAGATAATAACACACGTAGCATCCTAGCATGTTTACTTATCAAATCAACAAGAAAGCATTACAAGGCTATCACAAACCAACACAATCAAGTTATTCACACAAGGTACTTTCTACTATATGATTAACAAGATCGGGTTTTTATCCCCAAAGTACTTCATACAATAACTCTTTAAGAGATCTGTTCTTTCACAAATAGTCACACAATACTCGTAGTATATAAAAATAGGGTGACTATCTTTTGAAGTAAACCAAAACACTTCTCTTTGTAAAATCAAGTAACAACATTATTTTCCAAACGTTCAAGTTTGCCTAATTTCAAATGTTCAAGTTTCTCATTTTTCGAAAGGTTTCGTAGTTCATAGTTTTAATCACTTAATGATATAATTCTCCTTTAAAACGATTTGAGAAACATATGCCTTATATGTGAGTGGGTTATTCTTGTTTATAACAATCTTATTAAAGCAGCCATGATCTAGGAAATGTAATATCATTTTGTCTCATCTTAGCTTCTATGCAGATGGAGGTTTCTACTGGTTTTAATAATACTTAATTATTCAGTACATTTCCTTTTATTAGCGCTGCAATGGTTTGTTCGATACTTATTCTGATTTCCGAAATCAGTAAAACATTAACCCATTTTAAAAACCACGTACTCATTACTCACGAATGAGGTTTCACACTTATTAACAAAATTCATATTAATTCCTTTAAGTCAAGTCTCTTATCTTTTAAGATCAAGTCTCTTAACTTCTAAAATTAATAAACCATTCTTTTTATCTTTCTTAAGCCGTTATACCTAACTTCCCATAAAGCTAGTATAACTCTTAAGTTTTAAAACCAAGTATTACTCTTCTGTTAAAAATGATTCAGTATTCTTTTGAATTACTTCAAGATTATTCAGGCTTAAGTCAAAAGACATTGCCGTAATTATTATTCAGGCTTAAGTCAAAAGACATTGCCGTTCTTATTATTCAGTTAACACACGTACGTCTACCGTACTATATATACTTTAAAATATCATGCTCAAGAGTATAGGAAGAATCACATACCTCGCGACGATTATCGACTATTAGCAAAACGCTCAACGGCTAAAACCCGGCTAGCCTTGTCCACCTTCTAAGTAGAACATGCTACTCGCAGATCATTCAACCTATAAAGGTTATACAAGTCTATCAATGACTAGACTACTCTGTAGATTATTCTTCTGATGTGATTCCAGTTCAAATCTTTTCTGTAATATCCTTCTATTACAGTTCAATTCTCTTATAAGAATCTTATATTCATTTCTATACTACAACAGTATGTAATTTCCAATTACAATAGAAGGTTAGGATTATTTACCTCGGTAAGCCCAAAATTATCCAAGTTTAATGTCGATCCTGAGCAACGTTTAGCTCCTACTCCGGGTGCTCCAACCCGCTCCAAATAACCCTTAGAAGTTCTACGCAATTTCTTCTTAATACTCCAACCAACAATGGAGATTTTCCTTAGGGTTTCGTTTTTGTGACTGAAGGGAAGTATAATAGTATTTCTGGGCTTTTCGTATAAGTGTAACCTTGGAATACTACAAGGTATTTGGGCCAAGGTATTTTGGTATAGCAACAATACTTGGAGAGTATTTCTACCAAGGTGGGGGGTATTTTATGAGAACAACTAGGCAGGGGTACCCCAGCTTACCCTACTAGGAAGGGGTGGGTCTCGGCCACCCCCTACGGAGGGGGGGTGCTAACTCTCGGCCAAGGGGGGCCTCACGAAATGGGGAGGGCTTTCAAGACTTAAGGAAGTGAGGAGTGGATAAAGAAGTATTCAAAGGGGAGGGGTATTTATAGGTCAAGCAAGGGCCAACCAATGGCCAAGATCATGCCAAGTGCAAGGCAAGTGTAGGGTGAGGATTTAGGTAAGTGTCCACTGTATCTACTACACAAAAAATATCCTACCAACTCCTTGACAAAAAAGCCAACCAAATCGTCCCATATCCGCCCCATACGTCCACCAATTGGAGGGTGACAAGTGTCGCCCTCTCGTTGGTCCAAAATGTTTCGTCTCTCGGAAAAATCCGCAAAAATTAAAAATGACATAGCCGGAATTTTCCCTTCGCAAGTTGTGTAAAACGTTTCGTCGAAAAACGACTCTAACCGGGTGTTGTGCACAAAAAAATTTCGGCCAAGCCTACTTTAAAGCCCAAACTTTTCTACGTACGTCCTTACGTACATACTCTGGAAATACGGGGTATAACATTCTCCCCTCCTTAGAAACATTCGTCCCGAATGTTCCTTCTAAGTCTCAACAAACATGCGCCAGTATAGTCTTCACTACTATACTTACGAGAACAATCCTGCCACACCTGGCCACAGAAATACCTGCGCAAAAATACTTACATCCAAGTCCACGAGGAAACACCTCTGACATCACAAAAGCCCTTACCCGAGGTCTAAAATATACTTCCATCGCACCTCCTCCTTACAAAAGAAATGATCACATCTATGCTCGCCATACATGCTCGCTTCTTCTCTTACTCGTCGTACCCTTCTCGTACACTCGAACTCTTTCTCATAACCTACCACATTTCATATACGACGGGTTCCAAATCTCGGGTTTACTATCTCCAACTTGGTCATCATTAACTGGGAATACTCTGGATGGATCTCCGATACTTTTCCGAACATAGCAACACGAAAGACCGGATGTACTGCCTCCTAAGTCGGACGACAATACTAACATATAGGCAACCTGACCTACTTTTCACATAATCTGAAAGGCCCAAGTAACTCTGGCTAAGTTTCCTCTGTTTTCCAAAACTCGTCACACCCTATCCGGGGTGGTACCTTCAAGAATTCCGATCGTCAACCTGAACTTTAAGTGTCGACGTCGATTATCCGCACGACTTCCGTTTGACTCTGAGCTGCCAATAACCTCATCCGGATAATCTTCACCCTATCAACATTCTGCTGAACAAGTATGAACCAACTATCCGAATCGAATCAATCAACCGGCAACTTACACTTCCGCCCCTACGAGGCTTCGTAAGGCGATATCCGAATACTGAAATGGTAGTTATAAAAGCACTCCCTCAACAGGAGGCAACAATACTCACAGCTACCCCTGAAATCCAAACACTGGCCCGAGGGCGAATGCGCTACTGAGACTCACCTGAGTTCCTAACTCTGCCTGGTAAAACTTCCAGAAAACGAAATAGCCACCACCTGGGCTTCACTGTCTGCCATAAGGTGAAAGTAGGCACCCCATGCAGCCTTACAACCTTTCTGATATGTCATCACAGCCAAGCAACGGTCCTGTCAGAAAGATACGATGGGCTGACCCTATCGGCCCGACTACTGGTTGAACGCATCCACGAACTCGTACGATGGTTAACTAAACTTGGGCCTAACACCCTCGTGACCCTACCACCTGGAGGACCACGAACCGACCCACCACAAAAGCGGTCGCGGGTTGACCCGCAACATGGCCTCAACGACGGCGCGCGAAACACTAGCTCCCCGATCCGGAACAATCTTACTAATCACGTTACGAAAACCTAGCGGTCTTCTTAGCTCAACTACCCTCTTCCATTCCACATTACTCAGGGACTTATCCCGAAACATAGCTCACGTGCACTATGCACTCTGATAAGGGTCAAACATAAAATAAAATACCGCATTTACTCGAGATGGCCTTACCGCTAAGGTCTGCGTATAAAACTCTAAGGCTCACACTTTCTCTATCCCCCAAATCTTACCCGGTTAACTAACCATGATTCTAATCACAATTTACACAAGGTTAACTGAACGTAACACTTAAGATACACTCATCTCATCATACGTACTAATCTCAGAGGTTAAAGATATGCAGATCTCTCGCTTCACTCCCCTATGTCGTTCTTAATCAAACCTGCCCCGTAGGGCGTATAGCTAAGGAAGGTGACGAACTACCCATCGATCCTGAAGGCTAAGTCCTCCTACTTGCATCCCTCCTACTAGGACGTCCTTTCCACCCATGGTCCTGTCGGCCGCAGGTAAAACAAGTACCACTAAAGGCGACATTCGGAATGGCGCTGTCACTGTGAACTGGAAGCCCTGGAGCTCTGACCAACTCCGGCTTACCCCCAACGTCCTGAACCCTATGGAGGACTATTCTGCACTGGTGGATGTGCATAACCAATCTACTGGTGAGGCGATTCGCCTCGAAAGTTACCAAAGGACCTAACATTACGGCCTCTTACATTGTCCTTGGTTAACCCGTCGATCTCTACGTTTCTCGGCCTGCTGCGCATAAGCCCGTACACAGGCCATGCTCAAGCCTAACTGAAGAATTTCCCTTGCTCAACCCTTTTTTAGATAGTCATCAAAACTCGCGGTACATCGGTATACTCTCTGGTAGCCAAATCCATAGCTAGTAACAGGGTCGCCTCTTTGCAACCTATATTCCCTGTTCCCGGTCGTGGAACTGAAGGTGTAAATGTCATGGCCGCAGTAGGAACTGCTGCCGCCGTGCTAAACTCTGCTGGGGCTGGCGATGTCGCAGAACTCCCCGAATGAAGCACCATATCAGGTGATGATTGGGCCTGTGCCCTCGTAACCCTCTGTACTCAACTCGCAGCTCCCTCGGCTGCCTTGCCCTCCGGGGCCCGGGTTGCCTTACACGGAGGCATAACGGTAAGGGAAAGAAATACGTTAGAGGGGTCCAACTTATCACACAGCTCTAAGGCACGATCTCAGAATGAGAAGAATGGAAACCAATCCTAAATATCCTATAGCCTCCTGATTATTGGTGTGGTACACAACACACCGATAATCAAGACTCTACTAGATACGGTCTGTAAACACTTTGTTATACCCCGTAGTTGCAGGGTATGTATGTGAGGACGTACGTACGAGAGTACGGCAGAAATTTTGAAAAGAAAGAAAGATGTGAGTTTTCGGCGGAAAAGTTTCCGGTTTTTTTGTGAAGAAAAAGGTTCGTTAATGGGAATTGGATTCCCAGATTTGGTATTTGGACTTCATAGATTATATTAGAATTTTGAGATTTTATTTTCGGAAATGGCCACGTGGGGCCCACGGGAGAAATTTACGGTTTTGTGGGGCCCACTTTGTTTTCGAGATTTTGGCCATTGTGGATATTTTTCGGAAGACGTTTTTTGAGGGCCAATAGGAGGGTGACACGTGTCACCCCCGCCTAGGTGTCTTGGCCGAATGACATTTGTGCACAACACCCGGTTAGAGTCGTTTTTCGACGAAACGTTTTGCGTAACTGCGAGGAAAATTCGGCTATGTCGTTTTGTATTTTTGCGGATTTTTCGGCGGCGAAACATTTTGGACCAACGAGAGGGTGACACTTGTCACCCTCGAGTGAACGGTAAAGTGAAGCTCAGTGGGGCCAATTCATGCCTTGTTTTGGCCTTGTTTTGTGCAATGTTTTGTGCAATGTTTTGTGGCTTGTTTTGTGGAGTAGGGTCTAGGGTGCACTTGGCTTGATCTTGGCCTTACACTTGCCTTGCACATGGCTTGATCTTGGCCATTGGTTGGCTTTTGGTTTTGCTATAAATACCCTTATGTTGATGAACTCTTCGTCCACAAATGAAACCTTCCAAGCCTAAAATCCTCCCTCCTCTAGTGTTGAGTTCGTACAACTCATCCCCCTCTTTTGAGAGTCTTGGCGAGGCCTCCTCCCTCCCCTTTGTGGTGCCTTGGCAGTGGGGTACCCACTAGCCTAGTTGTTTCGTATAATACCCTTGTTGTGGTATAGAAATACTCCTTAGTATTGTTATAATGCCCAAATACCTTAGCCTTGTACCTTGTAGTATTCCAAGATACCTCTATCGTAGAGCAGGAAATACTACCTTTTGTCCTTTTAGTCTCAAACCAGAAACCACAGGAAATCTTCATAGTTGGTTGAAGTATTTGAGTAGAAGTTAGGTAGAACTTCTAAGGGTTGTTTGAAGTGGTTTGAGCGCGCGGAGTAGGAGCTAAACCTTGCTCGGGATCGACATTATAACTTGGATAATTTTGGGCTTGTCGAGGTAATATTCTTGTCCTTATTGTAATTGGAAATTACATGTTTGTTAGAATATATAGTTGAAGTATACTATATATGGAACTATACTTAGTATTCGCAATGTCTTTTGACTTAAGCTCAAGAATCGAATCTGTATTTACAAAGGGCGGTATTGCGGTAGACTTGTGTAGTATTCTTGAGTAGAATTGTACGTCCGGTTAGGCGTGTAAACCCACTGGTTGGCTTGGTAGCGGCCTCGATAGAGGAGGAGATTTCTGTTGTTGCGGGAAATCTTCTAGAATTTTACGTAGAAAGATAGAAACTTGTGTTTTGGGGTTAATAGGCGTTTGTGACCTTTATAGGTGAAAGTACTAAGAGTAGCGTATTCTACTCGAGGAGTGGAAAGGGCTAGCAAGGTTGTAGTACTTGGAGCATTTTGCTTATTGTCGATAAATCGTCATGAGGTATGTGAACCTCTTCCTATCTTTTCTAGCATGATTGTTGTGAACTATATGTAGTGCGGTGAGCGTACATGTGCTAAGTGATTTGGTTGGTTTAAAACATAGGGTGTTATAATAGCTTTATGGGAAGTTAGTTATAACGACCTTATGTAGTGAAAATGGTTTCTTGATGTTAGAAGTTAAGAGACTTGATCTTATAAGATAAGAGACTTAACTTATTTGTTTTAATGTGGATGTTGTGTGAAACCTCATTCGTGAGTAATGAGTACTTGGTTTTAAAGGGATAATGTTTCTTGATTTGGAATCGAGAATGTGTATCGACAGACCATTGCGGCGTTAATAAAGGAAAATGTATTGAATAATGATGTGTTGTATTAAAACATTAGAAACCTCCATCTGCATAGAAGCTAAGATAAGACAAAATGATATTACATTTTCTAGATCATGGTCTTTGTAATAAGATCGTTATAAACAAGAATAA
The DNA here is from genome assembly GCA_029844215.1 of Przewalskia tangutica. NCBI lineage: Eukaryota > Viridiplantae > Streptophyta > Magnoliopsida > Solanales > Solanaceae > Przewalskia > Przewalskia tangutica. Next base: position 47,425,740 of record CM056739.1, on the reverse strand, counting down.
ACTACTCACATATATGACATATGTTACTCAATTGTTTTAAAAGAGACTAAGACTATGAGTTATGAAACCTTTCTAAAATGAGAAGCTTGAGTAATTGAAACTAGGCAAACTGGAACTTAGGAAAAGAATGTTGTTACTTGATTTTGAAAAGGAATGTGGGTTGGTCATTCTAATACTACGGGTATAGGGTGACTTTTATAAAAGTAATGGATATCTTTTAAAAGAACTTAACGTATGTAGTACTTTGGGGTTAAAAACCCGAACTTTGGCATAAAATGAAAGTACTTTGAGTTGTGTGAAACTTGCCTATGCTTGTTGTTGTGAAACTTGCCTATGCTTGTTGTTGTGAAACTTGCCTATGCTTGTGATGATAGCCTTTGTTGTGCAAATGTGGTATTTCTGTGTTACCGCGTCTCTCGATAGAGGGTCGGTCGACTTATTGAGAACTTACTTGGACGTGCTGGCAGTGATGGAGAATTCCACGGGTATGTTTCCATTTTGATTACTGTCTTGTTGTTGATGTCACATGGACATGTCTGCCGTCTGAATTAGGGGCATGCGGCAATGGGGTCGGGTTGATTACCCTATATATTGTTATTGTTGTTTCATGGACATGTCTACTCCGCGGTAGAATTCCGGGGGCATGTGGCCATGCGGCTGGGTTGATCTCCCAGTGTATTATTGTTGATGTCACATGGGCGTGTCTACGAGGTAGAATTAGGGGCGTGTGGCCATGGGGCATTGGTATTATTGTTGCATCATGGACATGTCTACACGATCTGGAATTCGGGGCATGCGGCCATGATGCGAACATGATTGATGTTGTGGGCGTGAGACCCGTAGTTATATTTGAGTGATGACTTGAGGCGTGAGTCACGGACATATTTGCTTTTATGTTGTGAGCGTAGTTTGGTTATCATACATGTCTCTGCTTTATATAGACTAGTATGATTTCATTCTGATATTTTCTGATTTCCCATACTTGGTACTGTTGTCTTGACCTCGCCCGGGGCTGCGTTCATGCCGCAGTAGAGGTACATCGATCGTGGATCCTCGCTCTTAGGATCTCGATTCAGCGTTTTGGGAAGCTCCGTTTCTCGGAGGCTTATCTTTCGGTATGTGTTCCACGAGTTGTAGGATCTTGTACATTCGGGGTATGGCGGGGCCTGTCCGTCATAGTTGTTGTAAATCTTAGAAGTGCATGTAATCTTGTTGTGGCGGGGTTGTAAAAGGATTAAACTATTCGTTTTGAAAGAGTTGTATTTATTTATGTTATTGGAAGGTAACAGTTGGGTTGGCTTTGTTTATGTTCATATATCTTGTTTCTTGTTAAAGTTTTATTTTCCATTGGTTTTCTCGATGATTGTATCACTAGGGTGCGGGATAAGGCACGATGCTTGGGCCGGGCAGTCGTTACAAAAGTGGTATCGAGCGACTAATCCTCGGAAAGTGTCTACGCAGTGTCTAGTAGAGTCTTGATTATCGGTGTGTTGTGCACCACATCTATAATCGAGGAGGCTATAGGACATTTAGGATTGGTTTCCATTCTTCTCATTACGAGATCGTGCCTTAGAAAGTGTTGTAAGTTGGACCCTCCAGCGTATCTCGTTTTTACGATTATGCCTCCGCGTGCAACGAGCCAGAAGGGCAAGGCGGCGAGAGTCTTGCTAGTGAGATCTGAGTAATGCAGCGCGAGCGGGCAGTACGAGTTGTGCTTGACGGCGGGTTTTGTAGCGCCGCCCAGCGAGTTTAGAGCGCGGCGATGTGCTGAGACCGATACACGAGCCTCGGTCCGCGATGCAGGCGGAGGAAATGGGTTACAAGAGATGGCGATTCTTGGCTAAGTCGTGGCGAGATATGAGATAGGATAAATTTGGATCTGATTCGATTCAGCGGCTTTGTGGTGCACGAAGCGAATAGTTTGAGGCTACGGGACTTTACGAGTTATAGCCCGAGTTTTATGGGTGAGGCACGAGGATGATCCGCGAGTTCATTCGGCGATTCTGACGGATCATGCGGGTGATCAAGGCTTGAGAGACCGAGTGCAGTGACCTTTGGTTCGCATCGGTGCGTGATACCGCGATCGATTGGTTTGATTCATAGGAGCTTTCGGGAGAGCATGCACATCCAGCAGTATGGGATGAGTTTTCGGGGCTTTCCTCACGCCTTGCCTCCGCAGATGAGGAGGCGCAGTAAACAGATTTTGATGCTTAGGCAGGCGGGCGTGCGGTTCGGGAGTACAATGTGAGTTCGACTCATTGGCGATGCGTCAGCGTTGGTAGCTAGTATGGAGGATCGAGTGCACGATATGTTCTGAGGGCTCGATGATTACATGTCGAGGCATGTTGGAGTAACTCTTCATGGGCATGGACATTGCCGCGTGCGAGCTCGTGCCGGGATGTGAGGCACGGAGAGGTCGGCGGAATGACGAAGATCGCGAAGAGGGCGAACAACGAGGTCGCTGGTGACTTTCGAGGCGGACCGCCTCGGCCATACTAGTTTTGTACCTCGCCCGGTCTGAGTGGTCCTCGCAACCTTGAGTATTCGGAGCGGTCGGGCTCGAGGTTGAGTTTCGAGGAAGTAAGGTGTTGGCGAATGCGGTCACCCTACCTCGGTGTGGTCGATGTAGTGAGCCGCATTTGGAGTGTCGTGGTGCGGGGAGCTTGTTATTTTTGCGGCCAGCGGGGCCATTTGCGAGCTGTCAGACCAAGGGTATACGGATGTTACGACTCACCCTACCGGATCGATGGTGGTTCATCGCGCCTACGATTATGCGCCTGCGAGTGCCTATGATTAGAGTGGGCGGTAGCTTGGGTTTATCCTTAACCTCTAGAGTTTTGGTATGCTTGTTATGATGGTCTCATTATTATGTGCTATATACGAATAGCGTTGTGTTAATTGTGAGTTAGAAAACATGCTTAGTTGGGAGGATACGTATGGGGGCATGGTAAGTGTGAACCTTAGACTATGTCACGACTTATACCTTAGGGGTAAGGTCGTCTTGAGTTAAAGATTTATTTTATGTTTGACCCTTATCAAAGTAGTGGTATACGTGGGATTTATTTGTGTGATAAGTCCGTGGGTAGTGTGAGATGGAAGTGGTAGCTTTCATGATGTGAATTAGTAAGATTGTTAGGATCGGGAACAAGAGTTTAGCGTGATTGGGGGTCGGGTTGAGGACCATTTGCGGGTCAACCCGTAACCCGGTTTGGGGTGGGGTCAGTTCTGGGTGGTCTCGCGGTGGTAGGGTCACGAGGATGCTAGGCCCAAGTTTGTATGATCATCGTATGAGTTCGTGGGCGCGTTCGACGAGCGGTTCGTAAAGGCGGGAATGGCCTTAAGGAAGTTTGAGGTTAGTAAGATGACCAAGTTTGGAGGTAGTGACTCGGAGATTTTCGAGCGGGTAATGACTGAAGTATGGTACGTCTTGGGAGAGTTCGAGTGTTCGAGAAAGTACAACGAGTAAGGAGGAAGATAGCGTGTGTTATTTAGTGGCCAAGCTGTGGCGTTGACAACTTGTTAGAGGAACTTCATCGTTATCCGACTTGAGAAGGAACATTCGGGACGAATGTTTCTAAGGAGGGGAGAATGTTATACCCCGTAGTTGCAGGGTATGTATGTGAGGACGTACGTACGATAGTAAGGCAGAAATTTTGAAAAGAAAGAAAGATGTGAGTTTTAGCGGAAAAGTTTCCGGTTTTTGTGAAGAAAAGGTTCGTTAATGGGAATTGGATTCCCAGTTTGGTATTTGGACTTCATAGATTATATTAGAATTTTGAGATTTTATTTTAGAAATGGCCACGTGGGGCCACGGAGAAAATTTACGGTTTTGTGGGGCCCACTTTGTTTTCGAGATTTTGTCCATGGTGGATATTTTTTCGGAAGACGTTTTTTGAGGGCCAATAGGAGGGTGACACGTGCCACCCCCGCCTAGGTGGCTTGGCGAATGACATTTGTCTGTGACACGGTTAGAGTCGTTTTCGGCGAAGCGTTTTGCGTAACTTGCGAGGAAAATTCCGGCTATGTCGTTTTGTATTTTTGCGGATTTTTCGGCGGCGAAACATTTTGGACCAACGAGAGGTGACACTTGTCACCTCAGTGGACAGTAAAGTGAAGCTCAGTGGGGCCAATTCATGCCTTGTTTTGGCCTTGTTTTGTGCGATGATTTGTGCAATGTTTTGTGGCTTGTTTTGTGGAGTAGGGTCTAGGGTGCACTTGACTTGATCTTGGCCTTACACTTGCCTTGCACATGGCTTGATCTTGGCCATTGGTTGGCTTTTGGTTTTGCTATAAATACCCACTTATGTTGATGAACTCTTCATCCACAAATGAAACCTTCAAGCCTAAAATCCTCCCTCCTCTAGTGTTGAGTTCGTCGACTCATCCCCACTCTTTTGAGAGTCTTGGCAGGGCCTCCTCCCTCCCTTTGTGGTGCCTTGGCAGTGGGTACCCCACTGCCTAGTTGTTTTAGTATAATACCGCTTGTTGTGGTATAGAAATACTCCTTAGTATTGTTATAATGCCCAAAATACCTTAGCCTTGTACCTTGTAGTATTCCAAAGATACCTCTGTACGTAGAGCAGAAATACTACCTTTTGTCCTTTAGTCTCAAACCAAAACCTAAGGAAATCTTCATAGTTGGTTGAAGTATTTGAGTAGAAGTTGGGTAGAACTTCTAAGGGTTGTTTGAAGTGGTTTGGGCGCGGGTAGGAGCTAAACCTTGCTCGGGATCGACATTATAACTTGGATAATTTTGGGCTTGTCGAGGTAATATTCTTGTCCCCTTATTGTAATTGGAAATTACATGTTTGTTAGAATATATAGTTGAAGTATACTATATATGGAACTATACTTAGTATTCGGCAATGTCTTTTGACTTAAGCCTGAAGAATCCCAGGCTGTATTTACATGGGGCGGTATGCAGTAGACTTGTGTAGTATTCTTTGAGTAGAATTGTACGTCAGGTTAGGCGTGTAAACCCCCTGGTTGGCTTGGTAGCGGCCTCGATAGAGGAGAGATTTCTGTTTGCGGGGAGAAGTCTTTGCGAATTTTACGTAGAAAGATAGAAACTTGTGTTTTGGGGTTAATAAACGTTTGTGACCTTTATAGGTGAAAGTACTAAGAGTAGCGTATTCTACTCGAGGAGTGGAAAGGGCTAGCAAGGTTGTAGTACTTGGAGCATTTTGCTTATTGTCGATAAATCGTCACGAGGTATGTGATGTCACGACCCGTTCCGGGGCCCGTGACTGGTGCCTTACCCGGTCACCCAAGTAGTCATACATCAGAGAACAATCAGCGGAATATAAAACAAGACATGAAACATGATATAACTAGAACATTTTATCTGATGAAAAAGGTTGCCTTTCGGCATATATACATAAACCAAGTTTTTGCGATTCATCCCAGCATACAACAGGACTACAGACCTCTAAGGAAATAACAACTATGGCGGGACAGGGCCCCGCCATACCCTGTCTGTACAAAACTATCTACAACAGGGAGATCATACCCAAAAGTAGAGCCTCCGGAGAGAGTGGAGCTCCTAACACCAACGTAGAGATCCTAAGGATGTGGATCTAGCACCTGCTTGCCTCACAGAACTGCGGCATGAGCGGCCCCGAAGGAGGTCAGTACAACAGGTACCAAGTATGTGAAACTATAAAGTACTTTAAATGAAATCAAAGTATTTAAAACCTTTTCACAAATACATTCAGTTCAATTGCACATAGTGCCACATCACAATAATAACAGTAATAGGAAAAGCGCATGCAGTGTCTAGTCTAGGCGCGAATGATCAAGCAAGGCCAACCGCCCATAGTATCATTCTGCGTGCCTAGTCTGGACTTCCGATCCGCATAGGTCACCACAGACCGCATGAGGTATTCCCCGCATCGGGGTAGCTAGCCGGTACCCTCGCGGACTTCGCGGTCGCATAGCCTCAAACCGCGTAGTCCCATGGACCGCATAGGGCATCCGCGTCGGGCTAATCACCGAATGATCAATCACGAGCATGCCGCATGACTCGCATATAGTCTCATAGACCGCATAGGCCGTATAGACCGCATCAAGGGTGGCAAGCCACCGGTATAACAAGTCAAGGGGGTAGGTGATACAATAACGATCAGCGGACTTACGGTTAGCAGCGTAAGCCGCGAGAATGACCCCCTTTCACAACATTACAAGCCAATTAACACATGCAGTATCATAGTATGTCTACCTATCAACCAATCTTACTATACTTAACAGAAATCAATACAAGGCTTTTATAAACAAACAAGTAAACAGTTCCTTTTATCATCTTTAAGTTGTTATACCTAACTTCCCATAAAGCTAGTATAACTCTTAAGCTTTTGTTTTAAAACCAAATATTACTCTTCTGTTAAAAATGATTCATTATTCTTTTGACATACTTCAAGGTTCTTATTATTCAGGCTTAAGTCAAAAGACATTGCCGATTATCATATGTACGTCTACCGTACTATATATAAAATATCATGCTCGAGTATAGGAAGAATCACATACCTTCTCGCGAAATCCACCGCCAAGTCGAGTATGTGTGGCAGAGAAAGCGACTATAATAGTCACAGACATCTATCAAAGTCTAGACTATTCTGTAGGTCATTCTAAACAGAGGGTCCTCAATTCTACGGAAAGTCGGGCAGCACAACCCTACCCGGTGAGCTATATAAGTCTACTGTGAAAACAGTCCTATGTAAGTACAGTTCGTATATTCTTCTTTTATACCCTTCTAAGGTGTTACAGTTCAATTCTATTCTTAATAACCTCCTAAGTATTTATACTTATCTCAATACTTCTACAGTATGCATTCTCTAATTACAAAAGAGGGTTAGGATTATTTACCTCGATAAGCCCAATAATATCCAAGTAAAAAGTCGATCCTGAGCGAGGTTTAGCTCCTAATCCAAAGCTCCAAGGCGCTCCAAGAATCCTTAGAAGTTTCCCACAACTTCTACTAAGTACTACGGAATTTGGGCTAGGTTAAATTGGGCATTATAACAATACTAGAAGGCAACTTTTCTACCAAGGGAGGGGGGGTAGGTTTCGGCTAGGCTAGAGGGGGGGAAGGGCCTCGGCCAAAACTTCACTCAAAGGGGGAGGGGTGTTTGGACGAATTGCTCACAAGGGAGAGGGGAGGATTTTTCAAGACTTGAAAGCTTTAGTGGATGAAGAACTCTTCATCTCAAGAGGGGTATTTATAGGTCAAGACATGGCCAACCAATGGCCAAGATTTAGCCAAGTGCTAGGCAAGTGTAAGGTCAATATTAGGGCAAGTGTACCTAGCCAACTTGCACACAAAATATCTATCCAACTTTATGACAAGGATTGTCATCCAATCGGCCCTATTGCCGTGACAAGTCCACCAATGAGAGGGTGGAAAGTGTCGCCCTCTCATTGGTCCAAAGTGTTACGTCTCTCGGAAAAATCCGCAAAAATAAGAAATGACATAGCCGGAATTTATCCTATGAAAGCTGTGGAAACGTTTCGTCGGAAAACCAATCGTTTTGTGAGTTGTGCCCAATAATTTCGTCCAAGCCTAACTTTTAAGGCTAACCTTTTGTACGTATTCCCTTACGTACATACTCTGGAAATACGGGGTATAACATTCTCCCCTCCTTAGAAACATTCGTCCCGAATGTTCCTTCCCAAAACGATTAAAGATAAGGTTCTTAACAACTGGCGATTCGCAAAAAAACACTTAGCACATAAGTCAATTGAATCAATAAGTAGGAAAGTAGGTTACCCGGAGGTGTGGGAATAGGTGAGGTATCTACGCCTCATGTCCTCCTCTGCTTCCCGTCATCTCCTCCCTAAGCTCGTTCATACAAAACTTTGTGGAGGCTACGTCCTTGGTCGCGACGCCTAACGACGATCGACTATCGCTATGGGAATCTCCTCATACGATAACCCCTCGGTCACCTGGACATCGTCAATCGGGTGTACCCTAGATGGGTCCCCGACACATCTCCTCAGCATAGATACGTGAAATACGGATGCCTTTGCCTCGGATCGGACGGCAGATCCAACTCATAGGCAACCTTGCCTACCGTGGACAATGCGAAGCGGCCCGATGTACCTTGGTGAGTTTTCTTCTTCGAATCTCATCACACCGCTTCATGGGTGACACCTTGAGAAAACCCAATCATCAGCTGCGAACTCGGATGTCGGCGTCGATGATCTGCATCGATACATGCGACTACGGTATCAATAGCCGCTCTCGGATAAGCTTCACCTTATCCACTGCCTGCTGCACCAAGTCTGGTCCCACTAACTGTACCTCGCCCACATCGAACCATGCTATCGGTGATCTGCACTTCCTCCCATACAAAGCCTCATACGGCGCCATCTGAATGCTAGAGTGGTAGCTGTTATTATACGCGAACTCTACCAGCGGCAAGTGATCCTCCCAGCTACCTCTGAAGTCAATAACACAGGCTCGCAGCATATCCTCAAGAGTCTGGATAGTGCGCTCTGCCTGTCGAATGCATGCGTGGATGAAATGCGATACTCGGGCTTACTGCGTCCTAAACCCCTGCGGAAGGACCTCCGAAGTTAGCCGTAACCGGGCTCCTGCATGCGATATGATCGAAATAGGGACTCCATGCGATCGGCGACCTCTCGGATGTAAAGTGCGGCATAATCCTCGGTAGAAAGTCGTCCTGACGGGAAGAAAGTGGGCTGATTTCGTCAGCCTGTCGACGATAACCCATATAGAATCATGTCTCCTCTGAGTGCGAGGCAATCCTGTGATGAAGTCCATGTTGATCACCTCCCACTTCCAGGTCGGGATCTCTATCGTCTGTAACAAACCACCAGGCCTCTGGTGCTCTACCTTCACCTGCTGACAACACGGGCGAGCTACGAACTCGCAGCGTCCTCTTCAAACCATCCCACCAATACACGGATCTAAGGTCGTGGTACATCTTGGTCGACCACGGATGGATAGTAACGCTTGCAGCGTGTGCTTCCCAGAACACTGCCCGAAGTCACGAAACATCCGGAACACACAACTCGCCCTCAAACCTTAGCGCCCATCGGTGCTACCTCAAAGGACCCTTGCCCTCACGGAGAGCTATATCGCGATAACGTGCCAAACCGGATCTCGGCTGTTGCCTCTTCTCCTCGGCGATGGAAGACTCGGCAACCTCACGAACTCTAACCCCACCGCTATCGAGAATCAATCAAGCGGACACCAAGGCTCGCTAAGCGATGCAAATCACGAACCATGCCCCTCCTCTGCTGCACCTCGATAGACTCCCATCGACCTACGACTAAGAGCATACGCCACAACATTGGCCTTCCCGGGTGGTACGGGATATCGGCGTCATAATCCTTAAGCAACTCTAACCACCGTCTCTATCGTAAGTTCGGCTCCTCAGGTGAAGATATCTGGAGGCTCTTGTGGTGCGTATAAATATCCACGTGAACCCGTACAAATAGTGCCTCCGGATCTTGAAAGCGTGAATCACCATTGCGGCTCAAATCATGGGTGGGGTAGTTCCTCTCGTGCATCTTAAGCTGTCGGGATCGTATGCTATAACTACGCCTGCTGCATCAACACATCCCAACCCGATGCGGCGCATCACAATATACCACGTAACCATCCGGACCTCGGGAAGAGTAAGAAGCGGGGCGGTCGTCGGTTTCTCTTTAGCTGGAAACCACGCCACAAGCATCAGTCCATGAAACTTGGCGCCTTACGAGTCGGCCTAGTCAATGGTGCGAAGATAAAGCAAACTTCTCCACGAACCGCCGATAATATCTGAGGCCCGAGCTGCGAACCTCTGCCGGAGTAGTAGGTCAGGCCAAGTCACGATCGCCTCGATCTTGGCGTATCCACTCGAATGCCATCGGCCGACAATGTGCCCAAGAAAAGCCACGAAGTCAGCAAAACTCACATTTGGAAAACTTATCACATCTTGATCGGAGAAGCTGTCGGCCACGATCGCTCAAATGCTCGCGTGCTCTGCTCTGGCGAGAATAAACCAAGATATCATCAATGAACACTATCACAAGCGTGTCCAAAAATGGTTTGAACACTCGGTTCATCAACTCCATGAATACCGCCGAGCATTGGTCAACCCAAAAGACATGACCACGAACTCATAATGCGTCTGGGTCGGAATGCGATCCTAGGGACATCCGCCTCTCTAACTCGAACCTGATGATAGCCCGATCGTAGATCAATCTTGGAAAAGCATCTCGCGCCCTGCAACTGATCGAACAAATCATCAATCACGGGAAGGGGTATACGTTCTTAATGGTCACCTTGTTGTTGCTGTAATCAACACATGCGCAGCGTCCGTCCTTCTTCTTCACGAACAATCTGGCGCCCCGGGGAGAAACACTAGGTGCGATGAAACCGCTTCTCCAACAAATCACTCATTTGCTCCTTGACTCTCAACTCGGCGGGTGCCGTCTGTATGGCGGAATGGAAATAAGTAAGTGTGCAGCACATCTATACAAAACTCGATCTCCCTCTCAGGAGGATACGGAGTGCGTGCGGAAACACGTCCGAGAACTCTCGGACTCTGGGCTTGTCACGAAAATCTGGTACGCGACCTCGATTATCAAACACGAACGAGATGGTAGATATACCGCCTGCGCACCATCTTCCTAGCGAGGTAGGAAATAAACCTACCTTTCGGCGTCTGGTGCTCCTTCCCACTCAACAACCGGCTCCTCGAGCTGGAACCGTGCTACTCTCTCTGCGGTCTACATTGGCGTAGCAGAAGCTAGCCAATCCATCCCCATGATCACGTCGAAGTCAATCATCTCGACTCTATCAAGTCGGCAAAGTCGGCGGTAAATGGTCACGGGACAAGCTCTATATACGCCCGAGCTACCACCGAATCACCCACTGGCGTAGCTACCTCGAAAGGGTCTATGGACTCAGGCTCTATCCCTATCCTACTAGCAACAAGGGGAGATATATAGGGCCAGTAGAACCGGATCTATCAGCATATACATCAAACCAGCCCGATAAGGTACAGTGGCGACATCGGTGAGGCCTCCTGATCCTGTCGGCTGGACAAAGCATAAATGCGGTTCTGAGGACCGCTAGAACTGGGACCTGCGCCACGACCTCCGCGACCTGCTGATCTCTGAGTACCCTGCCCTCCGGGGCGAGTAACTATCGGGGATGAAGAAGCGGCAAGACCATGGTGGGCCTACCCGTGGCGCCCGGTCGGGCAAACTCTCGCGAAATGACCTGCGGCCACAAGTATGGCAAGTTCCGTAGTAGCATAACGGCTCGAATGGAATCTACCACAGCGGGCTGCTGAGCAGACCTCGAGCGGTTAGCCCGCATTACCACAAATCAAGTCACGGGGCCACGACCTGCCCATTGCTCTGTTGTCTTGAAAATGATGTAGGAGTGCTCTGAGCCGGCTGTGGTGCAAATCTGGACTTCTGCTGATGCTGCCCACCCTGAGAACCACCAAAAGAACCGGCCGTCTGCGCTAACCTGCTGGCGATGTCGGTTGCCGGCGGTCTCTACGCTCGCATCGATGCATGAGCTGCATCTGGGTAATGTCCATTCTGGTGAAGGACACACCGCGCAAGACTTCGGCCATAGTCGTCTAGCGTGGCGTAGCGATGCACCGGTCCTTCATATCTGCTGCGGTCGAGGAACATATCGAGCGATGAATCAAACTCGACATTGTACTCTCTAGCGTGCGTCCTCGCCTCGGTAACAAAAATGCCGGATCGTGCCCTCTCATCTGCGGAGGCGAAGTGTGTGAAAAGCCTCGAAAACTCATCCCATCTGCTGGAGTGCATGCTCTCCCGGGAAAGCTCCCAGATCGAACCAATCATTGCGGTATCACGCGGCCGATCACGAACGAATGTCACGGACTCGATCTGAAGCCTTGACCACGCGTAATCCTGCAAGCGACGGATGAACTCCTGCGGATCATCCTCTGGTCTAGACAGTAAAACTACGGCGGGCTCTGACTCGGAAGTCCGTAGCCTCGAGCTATCGCCTGCAGTGAGCAACGGTACTCTGGGTGGGCTGGGCTGGAATGGCTGCCTCAAACCTCTCTCATATCGTACGACCTTGGCTGTGCGGGCCATCTCCTTGTACCTAACTCCTGCGCCGGTGGTGAGGACGGAGAATGTGTGCTGCGGTCCCTCTATTTGGCGGTGTCATAGAACTTCGCCGTCGGTATAGCTGGGCACGAGCCCTCGTGACTCTGGTGTCACACTAGCGACTCCTCGTTTGCCGCCGCCTGGGCGGGTTGCCTTACGTGGGCATATCATTCTGAGGAAAGGAATGCGTTAGAGGTCCACTATAACACGACTCTAAAGCACGATCTCGAGTGAGAAGAATGAAACCAATCCTAAATATCCTATAGCCTCTTGATTATTGGTGTGGTGCACACCGATAATCAAGACTTACTAGATACTGATCTGTAGACACTTTCAGAGGATTAAGCGCTCGATACCACTTTTGTCACGACCGTTCGGGGCGTGGCCAGTGCCTTACCGGTCACCCAAGTAGTCATACATCGAGAGAACAATGTGGAATATAAAACAAGACATGAAACATGATATAACTAGAACATTTTATCGATGAAAAGGTTGCCTTCGGCATATATACATAAACCAAGTTTTGCGATTCATCCCAGTATGCAACGGGACTCTGACCTCTAAGGAAATAACAACTATGGCGGGACGGGGCCACGCCATACCTGTCTGTACAAAACTATCTACAACAGGAGATCATACCCAGTAGAGCCTCAGGAGAGTGGAGCTCCTAACACCAGCGTAGAGATCCTAGGATGTGGATCTAGCACTGCTTGCCTCTAGAACTGCGGCATGAGCGGCCCGAAGGAGTCGATAACGGTACCAAGTATGTGAAACTATAAAGTACTTTAAATGAAATCAAAGTATTTAAAACCTTTTCACAAATACATTCGTTCAATTGCACATAGTGCCACATCACAATAATAACGATAATAGGAAAAGCGCAGTCTAGTCTAGCGCGAATGATCGAAGCAAGGCCGCCCATAGTATCATTCTGCGTTCCTAGTCACGGACTTCGCGATCCGCATAGGTCACTGAGACCGCGTGAGGTATTCCCGCGTCGGGGTAGCTTCCGGTACCTCACGGACTTCCGCGGTCGCGTAGCCTCAAAACCGCATAGTCCATGGACCGCAAGGCATCCGCGTCGGGCTAATCACCGGAATGATCAATCACGGGCATGCGCGACTCGCAGTCTCATAGACGCGTAGGCCGTATAGACCGCATCAAGGGTGGCAAGCCCCGGTATAACAAGTCGAGGGTAGGTGATACAATAACGATGCGGACTTAGGTTAGCAGCGTAAGCACGAGAATGACCCCCTTTCACAACATTACAAGCCAATTAACACATGCGGTATCATAGTATGTCTACCTATCAACCAATCTTACTATACTTAGAAATCAATACAAGGCTTTTATAAACAAACAAGTGCAGTTCCTTTTATCATCTTTAAGTTGTTATACCTAACTTCTCATAAAGCTAGTATAACTCTTAAGCTTTTGTTTTAAACCAAATATTACTCTTACGTTAAAAATGATTCATTATTCTTTTGACATACTTCAGTTCTTATTATTGGGCTTAAGTCAAAAGACATTGCCGATTATCATATATCGTCTACGTACTATATATACTTAAAATATCATGCTCAAGAGTATAGGAAGAATCACATACCTTACCGGCGAAATCCACCTTGAAGTCGGTATGTCGCGTGTGAAAGCGACTATAATAGTCATGAGACATCTATCAAAGTCTAGACTATTACGTAGGTCATTCTAAGCAGAGGGTCCTCGATTCTACGGAAAGTCGGGCTGACCCTGCAGGTGAGCTATATAAGTCTCTTGTGAAAGCAGTCTATGTAAATGCGATTCGTATATTCTTCTTTATACCCTTCTAAGGTGTTACTGTTCAATTCTATTCTTAATAACCTCCTAAGTATTTATACTTATCTCAATACTTCTACAGTATGCATTCTCTAATTACAAAAGAGGGTTAGGATTATTTACCTCGATAAGCCCAATAATATCCAAGTAAAAGTCGATCTGAGCGAGGTTTAGCTCACAATCCAAAGCTCAGCGCTCCAAGAATCCTTAGAAGTTTCCCACAACTTCTAAGTACTAAGGAATTTGGGCTAGGTTAAATTGGGCATTATAACAATACTAGAAGGCAACTTTTCTACCAAGGGAGGGGGTAGGTTTGGCTAGGCTAGAGGAAGGGCCTCGGCCAAACTTCACTCAAAGGGGAGGGTGTTTGGACGAATTGCTCACAAGGAGAGGAGGATTTTTCAAGACTTGAAAGCTTTAGTGGATGAAGAACTCTTCATCTCAAGAGGTATTTATAGGTCAAGACATGGTGACCAATGGCCAAGATTTAGCCAAGTGCTAGGCAAGTGTAAGGTCAAGATTAGGGCAAGTGTACCTAGCCAACTTGCACACAAAATATCTATCCAACTTTATGACAAGGATTGTCATCCAATCGGCCCTATTGCCGTGACAAGTCCACCAATGAGAGGGTGGAAAGTGTCGCCCTCTCATTGGTCCAAAGTGTTACGTCTCTCGGAAAAATCCGCAAAAATAAGAAATGACATAGCCGGAATTTATCCTATGAAAGCTGTGGAAACGTTTCGTCGGAAAACCAATCGTTTTGTGAGTTGTGCCCAATAATTTCGTCCAAGCCTAACTTTTAAGGCTAACCTTTTGTACGTATTCCCTTACGTACATACTCTGGAAATACGGGGTATAACAGTGAACCTCTTCCTATCTTTTCTAGCATGATTGTTGTGAACTATGTAGTACGGTAGACGTACATGTGCTAAGTGATTTGGTTGGTTTAAAACATATGGTGTTATAATAGCTTTATGGGAAGTTAGTTATAACGACCTTATGTAGGTGAAAATGGTTTACTGATGTTAGAAGTTAAGAGACTTGATCTTATAAGATAAGAGACTTAACTTATTTGTTTTAATGTGGATGTTGTGTGAAACCTCATTCGTGAGTAATGAGTACTTGGTTTTTAAAGGGATAATGTTTTACTGATTTCGGGAATCAGAATGTGTATCGACAGACCATTGCAGCGTTAATAAAGGAAAATGTATTGAATAATGATGTGTTGTATTAAAACGGTGAAACCTCCATCTGCATAGAAGCTAAGATAAGACAAAATGATATTACATTTTCTAGATCATGCATTTGTAATAAGATCGTTATAAACAAGAATAAACTACTCACATATATGACATATGTTACTCAATTGTTTTAAAGAGACTAAGACTATGAGTTATGAAACCTTTCTAAAATGAGAAGCTTGAGTAATTGAAACTAGGCAAGCTGGAACTTAGGAAAGAATGTTGTTACTTGATTTTGAAAAGGAATGTGGGTTGGTCATTCTAATACTACGGGTATAGGGTGACTTTTATAAAAGTAATGGATCTCTTTTAAAAGAACTTAACGTATGTAGTACTTTGGGGTTAAAAACCCGAACTTTGGCATAAAATGAAAGTACTTTGAGTTGTGTGAAACTTGCTATGCTTGTTGTTGTGAAACTTGCCTATGCTTGTTGTTGTGAAACTTGCCTATGCTTGTGATGATAGCCTTTGTTGTGCAAATGTGGTATTTACGTATTCTGGCGTCTCTCGATAAGTGGTCGACTTATTGAGAACTTACTTGGAGCGTCTTTGGCGGTGATGGAGAATTCGGGTATGTTTCATTTTGATTCTTGTCTTGTTGTTGATGTCACATGGGCGTATCTGCCGATCACGAGTCGGGGCATCTTTGTCACGACCGCAGGGCGTGTTGGTGCCTTACCGACACCTCGTGATACAACATCGGAGAAAATCAGCGGAAATAAAAACATAAACATGAAACAAGAGACATGATAAATAAGCAGGCCCAAAAAGCTTGCCTTACATGCAATACATAAAAAAGCAGTTATCCTTTTACAAACTACGCTTGTGATTACTGGACCTCTAAGAAGTGACAACAACTATGGCGGGGCGGCCCGCCATACCAGAATGCAAGAACCTCTGGTTCGGGTAACATGCAAAAGATAAGCCTCAGAAGAAAGCGGGGCTTAACCTGTTGGCTTGATCCATGGCGAGGATCCCTGGCCGATGTACCTCTGCGGCATGAGCGGCCCCGAAGGAGGTCAGTGCGAGTACCAAGTATGTGGCGAAATCACGTAAATGAAATCATGGCGATCTATATGAAGCAGAGACATGTATGATAACCAAACTACGATTTACAACATAAAAGTAGTCATGTCAGTCGGGACTCGCGCCCTCAGTCATCCTCGTGCCGTGGAACTCCTTTCTCACTGCCGGCGATCTAGGTATAAATCATGTGGAATCGTGTCTCGGCCCATCCTGGGACTCGATAAAGAACCAGGTGGAATCGTGTCTCGGCCATCTCATGGGACTCGATAAAATCGGGTGGGATCGTGTCTCGCCCGTCTCGTGGGACTCGATAAAGAATCGGTGGGATCGTGTCTCGGCCCATCTCGGGACTCGATAAAGAATCAGGTGGGATCGTGTCTCGGCCCGTCTCATGGGACTCGATAAAGAATCGGTGGGATCGTGTCTCGGCGTCTCGTGGGACTCGATAAAGAATCATACATAACAAATCAGCGACCTCATCCGAGAAGCGGTATACAAAATACAACACTTGCACATCAAGGCTATCACCACGCATGGCAAGTTCAACATACTCATGGACTTATATTTACAAAAAGCGGGTTTTAACCCCAAGTACTACATACATTAACTCCTTTTAAAAGATCCGTTTCTTTCACAAAAGTCACGATATCAAGTAGTATGAAAAATAGAGTGACTATCTTTTAAGTAAACAAACACTTCCCTTTGTAAAATCAAGTAACAACATTATTTTCCAAGCGTTCAAGTTGCCTAATTTCAAATGCTCAAGTCTCTTATTTTAGAAAGGTTTCATAACTTATAGTCTTAATCTCTTTTAAAAGAATTGAGTAACATAAGTCTTATGTGTGAGCCGTTTATTCTTGTTTATAACAATCTTATTACAGCCATGATCTAGGAAATGTAATACAATCTTGTCTTATCTTAGCTTACATGCGGATGGAGTTTCTCTGGTTTTAATAACAATTAGTCAATACATTTCCTTTGTTAACGCTGATGGTTTGATCGATACTTATTCATTTAGAAATCGGTAAAACATTATTCTTTAAAAGCAGTACTCATTACTCACGAATGAGGTTTCACAACTTTAACAAAATTCATATCAAGTCAAATAAGTTAAGTCTCTTATCTTTCAAGATCAAGTCTCTTAACTTCTACAATCAATAACCCATTCTTTTACCTCGTAGTCGTTATAACTAACTTCCCATAAAGCTATTATAACACCCTATGTTTTGAACCAAACAAACTCATTTAGCACATGTACGTCTACCGTACTACATAGTTACAAAACATCATGCTAGAAAGGATAGGAAGAGGTTTGTTATACCCCGTAGTTCCAGGGTATGTATGCGAGGACGTACGTACGAGAATACGACAGAAAGATTGGAAAGGAAGAAAGAGGCGATTTTTCCACGGAAAAGTTTCCGGTTTTGTGAAGGAAAAAGGTTCGTTTTGGGAATTGGATTCCCAGTTTGGTATTCGGACTTCTGGAATATTAGAAATTATGGAATTTTATTTTCGAAAATGGTCACGTGGGGCCACGGGAGAAATTCTGTTTTGTGGGGCGCTTTGATTTTGAGATTTTGGCGTTTTGGATATTTTGGAAGACGAAATATTTTGGGCGAATCGGGGCGACACGTGTCACCCCATGTGGCACCTTTGGGCCGAAATATGTTTGTCTGACACGGTTAAGTCGTTTTCGGCGAAGCGTTTTCCACGACTTTCGTAGGGAATTTCGGCTATGTCATTAAGTATTTTTGCGGATTTTTAGAGGCGGAACATTTTGGACCAGCGGGAGGGTGACATGTCACCCTCGCATTGGAAAGCAAGTGGGCCTGATGGGCGATTGGGAAGGCTTTGTGGGAGATATTTTTGGTAGATATTTTGTGTGCAAGTTGGCTAGGTACACATGGGTGAATCTTGGCCCTACACTTGCCTAACATGGCTAGATCTTGGCCATTGGTTGGCCTTGGCTTGTCTTTATAAATACCCTCCTTGGAAGACTAATTCATTCATGAGTGCCTAAGTCTTGAAAGCTTCTTCCTTCCCCAGTGTGGTGTCTTGGCGAGAGCCCTCCCTCCCCTTGGCGAGAGTCTCCCCTAGTGGGGGTAGGCGAGGGTAGACACCCCACTCCTTTGAGGTGCTAGCAGTAGGGTACCCCACTGCTAGTTGCTTTCGTATAATACCACTTTGTGGTATAGAAATACTCTCAGTATTGTTATAATGCCCCAATTACCTTAGCCTATACCTTGTTGTATTCTAAGGTTATACCTATCTGAAAAGCCGGAAAATACTATTATACTTCCGTCGATCCACAAACCGTAACCTAGGAAAATCTCCATAGTCAGTTGGAGTATTGTGTAGAAGTTGGTTAGAACTTCTAAGGGTGGTTTAGGCGGGTTGGGCGCTCGGAGTTGGAGCTAAGCGATTGCCCGGGATCGACTTTATACTTGGATAATTATGGGCTTATCGAGGTAATTATCTTGTCCCTATTGTAATTGGATATTACATGTTGTAGGAGTATATAGTTGAAGTATACTATATATATATAGCGAACATAGCTTGTGGCAATGTCCTTGGACTTAAGCTGAAGAAGCTGACTGTAATTACATGGGGTGTATTACAGTAGACTTGTGTAGTAGTGCAGTGGGTAGAATTGTACAGTTGGGGTTAGGTGTATAAACCCCCACGGTTGGCTTGGTAGCCGGCCTCGTTAGAGGAGGAGATTTCTGTTGTTGCGGGGAAGTCTTTGCGAATTTTACGTAGAAGTTCTACGATGAGACCTAAATGTTAATAAGCGCCTTGTGGCCTTATAGGTGGATGTACTACGTGTGGCGCGATGCGTGGCAGGAGTGGCGAAGCGACTTGAGGTACTCGGAGCATTTTGCTATTAGTCGATAATCGTCGCGGTATGTGAACCTCTTATATCTCTCTAGCATGATATGTGTGAACTATGTAGTGCGGTGAGGCGTACGTGTGCTAAATGTATTCGATGGGTTTAAAACATAAAGTGTTATAACGGCTTTATGGGAAGTTGGTTATAACGACTTTATGTAGATAAGAAAACACTTTGTGGTCTTTAAAAGGTAAATGATTTGTTTATAAGCGGCTTGATGTGTGATTATAAAGAACTTGAAGTATTTCAAAGATTTACGAAATCGTTTTGAAAGAAGTAATACTTGGTTTTGAGAACTTAAGAGTTATACTAGCTTTATGGGAAGTTAGGTATAGCGGCTTAAACGTTTCTTGATTTTGGAAATCGGGATGTGTATCGACAAACCAACTGCGGCGTTAATAAAAGGAAATGTTTTGAACAATTAAGTATTATTAAAACGGTAGAAACTTCCATCTGTAGAAGCTAAGATGAGACAAAATGATATTTCTAGATCATGTTTAACGTAATAAAGATTGTTATAAACAAGAATATCCTACTCACATATAAGGCTTATGTTTCTCAGTTGTTTAAAGAGAATTATATTCTTAAATGAATAAGACTATGAAGCTATGAAACCTTTCTAAAATAAGAAGCGTGAACATTTGAAATTAGGCAAACTTGGGCGTTTGGAAAATAATGTTGTTACTTGATTTTACAAAGGTAAGAGTTTTAGTTTTCTTAAAAGGACAGATCACTCTATTTTATACTACGGGTATTGTGTGACTTATGTGAAAAAGCAGATCTTTTTTAAGATTTTAATGTGTGAAGTACTTTGGGGATAGATACGAACTTGTTAGTAGAAAGTACCTTGTGTGAATAACTTGATTGTATTGGTTTGTGATAGCCTTGTAATACTTTCTTGTTGCTTTGATAAGTAAAAGTGTTAGGATGCTACGTGTGTTAGTATCTTGTGATGTTTGTGTAAGGGGTTTCCTTGATTGTGCTTATTAACTATCGATCGTTATGATAGTATTGTGGCATTAAATCTCTTGAGATGATTAGGGAGTTAAGCCCTCCGTGCGGGGTAGACTCGGTGATGCAGGACCGTGATTCGAGAATACCTCATGCGGGTCTGAGGGCCTATGCGGAGCTACGAGTTCGAGTTAGTGTCGTCCTTTATGGGCATGCGGTCGCGTGGCCGTGCGGTTTGCGAAGTCGGGGCGATCTTGGGAGTAGCTACCCTCGATGCGGGAATACCTCATGCGGGCGATGAGATTGGCCTATGCGGGCTGCGGGAAGTTCGAGGACTAGGCGCGCATTAGATCTGCGGGCAAGTGGCGGCTTTGATCATGTGGCGATGCAAGCGGATCTTATGATCTGATTTATGACCTTGTTGGTACGGTGAGTGTTAGTAGTCGGCTATGCCTTCGTACTTACCCTGTACAGTTTTATTAGGACACAGGTGGGACCTGGTGTTCATGTGTATTCCTTAGTGCTTGTATATCATAAACTGCCGGCAGTGAGGAAGGTATTCCACGGGCACGATTGATGTTGTGGGCGTGAGACCCATTGTTAAATTGAGTGATGACTTGAGGTGTGAGTCACGACTTGACATGGCTTATTTATGGTGGCTGTAGTTTGGTTATCATACATGTCTCTGCTTTGTATAGACTACTATGATTTCATTCTGATGTTATTTTAGTTTCACATACTCGGTACTGTTATGCGACCTCGCCGAGGCTGCGTTCATCTGCGCGAGTTGAGTACATCGATCGTTGATCCTAGCTCTCGAGTCCGATTCAGCGTTTGGGAAGCTCCGTTTCTCGGAGGCTTATCGGTGGTATAGTCCCTGTCGTAGTAAGTGTTTACATTCGGGGGTTTGGCGGGCCCTGTCCGCCGTTGTGTCGTATCATTCTTAGAAGTGCTGTAATCTTGTTGTGGGCGGGGTTGGTAAAAAGGATTAAAATTTGTTCATTTGTAAAAGAGTTGATGGTTATATATATGCTAGAAAGGCAAGTTTCCTGATTATTGTTTTATATTTACATTTATCTCGTATTTGTTGTTTTATGTTCGATTACTCGATGTTGTGTCACTAGGGTGCGGGGTAAGGCACGATCACGGGCCGATTTGGTCGTGACAAAAGTGGTATCGAGCGATTAATCCTCGGAAAGTGTCTGAGCCGTATCGATGAAGTCTTGATTATCGGTGTGTTGTGCGCCACCGATGTCGAGGAGGCTATAGGATATTTAGGATTGGGTTCTATTCTTCTCACTCGAGATCGTGCCTTAGAAATTTGTGTTGTAAGTTGGACCCTCGGCGAAATTCTTTCCCTTATCGTTATGCCTCGCGTAGGCAGCAGCCGGGAGGCAAGGCAAGCGAGGAGGCTGCGGCGAGTTTAAGCATGGCGAGGGCACGAGGCCCAATCATTACCTAGGGTAGTGCTTCGTTCGGGGATTCTGCGGCGTCGCTAGCCCGAGTTTACGATGGCGGCGGTTCCCTCTGCGTCACGATATTTGAACGCCGGTTCCACGGCCAGAAGCGAGAATATAGATTGCGAGACAACGCTTGTTACTAGTATGGATTTGGCTACGGAGAGTATACGATGTATCATGAGTCTTGATGACTACCTAAGAGAAGGTTGTGCAAGAGTAGTCCTTGATTAGGCTTGAGCATGGCACGTATGCGGGCTTATGCGCGGCCGAAAGCGTAGAGATCGGCGGGTTAACGAGGGCGAGAAGAGTCGGAAGCGACAAGGTCCTTGGTAACTTTCAAGGTGAGTATACCTTAAGTGCTATGTTACGATAGCGGTGTGTTAGTTGTGATTAGAATCATGGTGGGTTAGCAGAGTAAGATTTTGGGGATAGAGAAGGTGTGAGCCTTAGAGTGTTATACGTAAAGACCTTAGAGGTAAGGCCGTCTCGAGAAAGGTGTAGTGTTATGTTTGACCCTTATAGGAGTGCATAGTGCGTGAGCTATGTTCGTGGGATAAGTCACATGTAGTATGAAATGAAAGAGGGTAGTTGAGCTAAGAAGACCGCTAGGTTTTCGTAACGTGTTAGTAAGATTGTTCCTACGGGGAGATGGTATTTTGCGCCTTGCCGGGTCGGGTTGAGGCTACGTGCGGGTCAACCCGCGGTAGGTTTGGTGGTGGGGTCAGTTTGTGGTGGTCCCTCTTTGTGTTAGGGTCATGAGGATGTTAGGCCCATGTTTAGTTAGCAGCGTGCAAGTTCGTGGATGCGTTCGACGGTGGTCGGGCGATGAAGCGACCTATCGTGTTCTTGGTCGAGTCGTTCCTCGGCGGTGTTGATGTTATCACGAAAAGGTTGTGAGGTTGCAGGGTGCCTACCTTCACCTTATGACAGACGATGGAGCCGAGTGCGGCTGTTTCTCTTCACGGGAGTTTGTACGAGCGGGGCTAGGAACTCGGTGAGTCTCGTGTCGCGTTCGCCCTCGGGCGGTGTTTTGATTTGAGGGTATTGTGAGATCGTTGTCTCGGTTGAAGTGTTTAAGCTACCATTTCGGTGTTCGGATGTCGTCTTGTGGCGCCTTGTAGAAGCGAGAAATGCAAGTTGCGGTCGATTGGTTCGATGTTGGCGGGGTTGAGATAGTTGGTTGAGCTTGTTCCGGTGTTGTGGATAGTGAAGCTTGTCTAGAAGAAGTTACGGCGGCTCGGAGGAATCGTGCGGATAATCGGCGGCGGCAGAGTTGAGTTGTGGTCGGTCTTCTTGAAAGTACCACCCGGACGAGTGTGGCGAGTTGTGAAGCGAAGGAACTTAGCGAGTCACTTTGGGCCTTGGTGAGTTCATGTGAAGAATAGGCGGGTTGCCTATATGTTAGCATTTGCCGTCAGGCTTAGGAAGAAGGGCGTCCGGTCTTCGTATTGTTATGTTCGGAAAGTATCGAAGATCCGTCGAGAATGTTCGATTAATGATGACCACGTTAGAGATAGTAACCGAGTTTTGGCGAAGCCGTATCGAGAATGTGGTAAGAGTCAAGTGTCTGACGACCGGTGATCGCGTGCGGCCGGTACCATTTGTTGGAGTCGTCGGGAAGGCTCGCGACAAAGTGACAAAAGTAGTATTATTTGTGGTGATGTTAGAGGTGTTTCCTCGTGGACTTGGATGTAAGTATTTTACGTGGGTATTTACGTGGCGGTGTGGCGGGATTGTTTCGTAAGTATAGTAGTGAAGACTATCTTGTCGCGTGTTCGTTTGAGACTTAGAAGGAACATTGGGACGAATGTTTCTAAGGAAGAATGTTATACCGTAGTTCCGAGGTATGTATGCGAGGGCGTGCGTGCGAGAATACGACGAAAGATTGGAAAGGAAGAAAGAAGCGATTTTCCACGGAAAAGTTTCCGGTTTTGTGAAGGAAAAAGGTTCGTTTTGGGGTGGATTCCCAGTTTGGTATCGGACTTCTGGAATATTAGAGAATTATGGAATTTTATTTTGAAAATGGTCACGTGGGGCCCACGGGAGAAATTTACGGTTTTGTGGGGCCGCTTTGATTTTGAGATTTTGGCGTTTTGGATATTTTGGAAGGCGAAATATTTTGGGCGAATCGGGGCGACACGTGTCACCCCGTGTGGCACCTTTGGGCGAAATATGTTTGTGCCTGACACGGTTAGAGTCGTTTTCGGCGAAAGCGTTTTCCACGACTTTCGTAGGGAATTTCGGCTATGTCATTAAGTATTTTGCGGATTTTTCGAGAGGCGGAACATTTTGGACCAGCGGGAGGGTGGCGTGTGTCACCCTCGCATTGAAGCAAGTGGGCGGCCTGATGGGCGATTGGGAAGGCTTTGTGGGAGATATTTTTGGTAGATATTTTGTGTGCAAGTTGGCTAGGTACACATGGGTGAATCTTGGCCTACACTTGCCTAACACTTGGCTAGATCTTGGCCATTGGTTGGCCTTGGCTTGTCTATAAATACCCCTCCCTTGGAAGACTAATTCATTCACAATTGCCTAAGTCTTGAAAGCTTCTTCCTTCCCCCTTAGTGTGGTGTCTTGGCGAGCCCCTCCCTCCCCCTTGGCGAGAGTCTCCCCACAGTGGGGTAGGCCGAGGGTAGACACCACTCCTTTGAGGTGCTAGCCAGTGGGGTACCACTAGCCTAGTTGCTTTCGTATAATACCCCTTTGTGGTATAGAAATACTCTCAGTATTGTTATAATGCCCAATTACCTTAGCCCTATACCTTGTTGTATTCTAAGGTTATACCTATCTGAAAAGCCAGAAAATACTATTATACTTCAGTCGATCCACAAAGTAACCACTAGGAAAATCTCCATAGTCAGTTGGAGTATTGTGTAGAAGTTGGTTAGAACTTCTAAGGGTGGTTTAGAGCGGGTTGGGCGCTCGGAGTTGGAGCTAAGCGATTGCCGGGATCGACTTTATACTTGGATAATTATGGGCTTATCGAGGTAATTATCTTGTCCCCTATTGTAATTGGATATTACATGTTGTAGGAGTATATAGTTGAAGTATACTATATATATATAGCGAACATAGCTTGTGGCAATGTCCTTGGACTTAAGCTGAAGAAGCTGACTGTAATTACATGGGTGTATTCTGATAGACTTGTGTAGTAATGCAGTGGAGTAGAATTGTACAGTTAGGGTTAGATGTATAAACCCCTGGTTGGCTTGGTGGCGGCCTCGTTAGAGGAGGAGATTTCTGACACATTGCGGGGAGAGTCTTTGCCAATTTTACGTAGAAGTTCTCGATGAGACCTAAATGTTAATAAGCGCCTTGTGGCCTTATAGGTGGATGTACTACGTGTGGCGCGATCTACGTGGCTTAAGGAGTAGCCGGCGGCGAGGTACTCGGGCATTTTGCTATTAGTCGATAATCGTCGCGGTATGTGAACCTCTTCTATCTCTCTAGCATGATATGTGTGAACTATGTAATGCGGTAGGCGTCATGTGCTAAATGTATTCGATGGGTTTAAAACATAAAGTGTTATAACGGCTTTATGGGAAGTTGGTTATAACGACTTTATGTAGATAAGAAAACACTTTGTGGTCTTTAAAAGGTAAATGATTTGTTTATAAGCGGCTTGATGTGTGATTATAAAGAACTTGAAGTATTTCAAAAGATTTAAAATCGTTTTGAAAGAAGTAATACTTGGTTTTGAGAACTTAAGAGTTATACTAGCTTTATGGGAAGTTAGGTATAGCGGCTTAAGAAACGTTTTGATTTTGGAAATCGGGATGTGTATCGACAAACCAACTGCGGCGTTAATAAAAGGAAATGTTTTGAACAATTAAGTATTATTAAAACCGGTAGAAACTTCCATAGAAGCTAAGATGAGACAAAATGATATTTCTAGATCATGTTTCTTTGTAATAAAGATTGTTATAAACAAGAATATCCTACTCACATATAAGGCTTATGTTTCTCAGTTGTTTAAAGAGAATTATATTCTTAAATGAATAAGACTATGAAGCTGAAACCTTTCTAAAATAAGAAGCGTGAACATTTGAAATTAGGCAAACTTGGGCGTTTGGAAAATAATGTTGTTACTTGATTTTACAAAGGTAAGAGTTTTAGTTTTCTTAAAAGGGCAGTCACTCTATTTTATACTACGGGTATTGTGTGACTTATGTGAAAAAGCAGATCTTTTTAAGATTTTAATGTGTGAAGTACTTTGGGGATAGATAGAACTTGTTAGTAGAAAGTACCTTGTGTGAATAACTTGATTGTATTGGTTTGTGATAGCCTTGTAATACTTTCTTGTTGCTTTGATAAGTAAAAGTGTTAGGATGCTCGTGTGTTAGTATCTTGTGATGTTTGTGTAAGGGGTTTCCCTTGATTGTGCTTATTAACTATCGGTCGTTATGATAGTATTGTGGCATTCGTCTCTTGAGATGATTAGGGGTTAAGCGCCCTCCGATGCGGGGTAGACTCGGTGATGCAGGACCGTGATTCGAGAATACCTCATGCGGGTCTGAGGGCCTATGCGAACTCTGAGAGTTCGAGTTAGTGTCGTCCTTTATGGGCATGCGGTCCTTGTGGCCATGCGGTGCGAAGTCGGGGCGATGCGGGAGTAGCTACCTCGATGCGGGGAATACCTCATGCGGGCGATGAGATTGGCCTATGCGGAGGCTGCGGGAAGTTCGAGACTAAGCGCGCACATTAGATCTGCGGGCAAGTGGCGGCTTTGATCATGTGGCGGTCTAGCGAGATCTTATAATCTGATTTATGACCTTGTTGAGTACGGTGAGTGTTAGTAGTCGGCTATGCCTTACGTACCTGCATGCGATTTTATTAGGACACGGTGGGACACGGTGTTCATGTGTATTCCTTGGTGCTTGTATATCATAAGCTGGCGGTGAGGAAGGTATTCCACGACACGATTGATGTTGTGGGCGTGAGACCCGTTGTTAAATTGAGTGATGACTTGAGGTGTGAGTCACGACTTGACATGGCTTGCTTATTTATGGTGAGCGTAGTTTGGTTGTCATACATGTCTCTGCTTTGTATAGACTACTATGATTTCATTCTGATGTTTATTTTAGTTTCACATACTCGGTACTGTTGTCGACCTCGCCCGAGGCTGCGTTCATCGCGAGTTGAGGTACATCGATCGTTGATCACAGCTCTCGAGTCCTGATTCAGCGTTTGGGAAGCTCCGTTTCTCGGAGGCTTATCGATGGTATAGTCCACTGTCGTAGTAAGTGTTTACATTCGGGGGTTTGGCGGGCCCTGTCCGCCCGTTGTGGTCGTATCATTCTTAAGTGCATGAAATCTTGTTGTGGCGGGGTTGGTAAAAGGATTAAATTTGTTCATTTGTAAAAGAGTTGATGGTTATATATATGCGAAAGGCAAGTTTTCCTGATTATTGTTTTATATTTACATTTATCTCGTATTTGTTGTTTTATGTTCCGCTGATTACTCTGATGTTGTGTCACTAGGGTGCCCGGGGTAAGGCACCAGTCACGGGCCCAGTTTCGGGTCGTGACAAGGTTCACATACCTCGCGACGATTATCGACAAATAGCAAAACGCTCCAAGTACTTCAACCCGTCGGCTACTCCTTAAGCCAAGTAGATCACGCCACACGTAGTACTCCACTCCTAAAATGGTCATAGTACTTTTATCAAACCTTTCTCACCATTTAAGACTTATACCAATAAAGCCCTCTAATTCTACGGAAAATTCGTAACTTCCCTCGCTTTTACTCACTTTTCCATCTTTCTCCAAGGCGAATAATAGTAATATATATACCATATATATATATAAAGCGTAATAATTAAATAACATAAAGAAGGATTACGCCCAAGCGGTAGCGGTTTACTATCACGCCTTCATAACAACAATAAGTAAAAGAAGGGATTACGCGACGGCCGTGCGCGGTTTACTATCACGCCTTCATAACAACAATAAGTAAAAGGGATCACACGCCCAAACGGGCGATTGAAAAATCTTCCCCTTAGAAATGTAAATCTGATCAATGTAAATACGGTCCAAAGTAAATACGGTCCAAAGTAAATCTGATCCTTAAGTTGGGGTCCTTGGCCACTTTGTCCATTTTACTTATCGATTACTCATTAGTCATCCAACTTATATTTCCATTCTTAATATAAGTTATAGTTACTTTGTTAATTACTTCTTCAAGTAAGATACGTTTTACCATTTTAATGGCAAACGGCCAATCCTTTCTTTTAACAAGTTAACAAGATCCAACTCTTCCAAACTTTACTCCATATATTACATACTCCATAATATACTTATAATATATGTATAATGACCAAATCACAAAGAGGTTAAGATTCACTACCTCAAATAGCCCAAAATCTATCCAAGAACTTAATGTCGATCCAAGCAAGTCTTAGCTCCAATCTTTGCGTACAAACCCACCACAAATCACCCTAAGAAGCTCCTAACCATCATCTCTTCAAGAACAGCTCAAACAGTGAAGAACACCTAGATTTTTCCTCCAAGAGCTCTCGGCCAAAGTGTCTTTTTAAGGCAAGGGATGTGAAATCTTTTCTAACTTTTGGTTAAGAGTCTTCCTAATAAACTAGGGAAGAACACTTAAGAGTTTAGGAATTATTGGACAAGGTTTGGTTAGGGGTGTGTTCGACGAGCAACAAGTGAAGGAGGAGAGGAAAATATTTCTCAAGTCTTGCATTCTCTAAGTGTGGAAGATTTCATCAACTAAGTGCGTATATAGGACAACCAAGGGATAGGATGAAGGCAAGTGTGTGGTTGAGATTGGGGACAAGTGGGGGTGGGACCCACAAGCCACTTGTCTTCACAAAATATCTTGCAAGACAAGGCCACTTGTCTTGCCCAATTCGGCCAAGCCACCTAGGGGGGTGACACGTGTCGCCCTCTATTAAATCAAAATAATTCATCTTAGAAAATATCCATAATGGCCAAAATCTCAAAAACAAAGCGGGCCCCAAAAGCAGTAAATTTCTCCGTGGGCCCAGCGTGACCAATTAGGAAATAAAATTCCAAAATTCTAATATAATTCAAGAAGCCCGAATACCAAATCGGGAATCAATTCCCATTAACGAACCTTTTCCTTCACAAAACCGGAAACTTTTAGTCGAAAAATCACATCTTTCTTATTTCCATTTTTAAAGTCGTATTCTCAAATGCGTCGTCCTCGCATACATACCACGGAACTACGAGGGTATAACATTCTTCCCCCTTAGAAACATTCGTCGAATGTTCCTTCTAAGTCTCCAAACATACTGGCCGATATAGTCTCCTTTCTTTGTACTTACGAAACCAAATATGCCACACATGGCCATAATATCACATCTGCGAAACCCAAATCCAAACCAACGAGAAGTCACCTCAAATGTGTATCACAACACTACCGCTTCCACCCTTGGTCATCTTACTAGCCTCAAATTCCTTTAAGGCCATTCCGGCCTTCACGATCCGCTACAGTCGAACATATCCACGAACTCATCGATGGTCATCTAAACTTGGGCCTAGCACCCTCGTGACCCTACCATCTGGCGGGACCACGAGGACCCCACCTAAAATCGGGCTACGGGTTGACCGCATGACCATGCCTCAACCCGACATGTCGCGCAAACCCTTGTTCCCGATCGGAACAATCTTACTAAATCACGCCATGAAAGCTACCACTTCCATCTCACACTTTCTATGTACCCAACTTCCCTTTACTAACCATGTCTCTAAATCACAATTTAACATAATGCTATCTGAACATAACACTTAAAATATACTCATCTTATCACATATACAAATCTCTAGAGGTTAAGGATATACTGTATCTACCTTCACTCTAATCATAGGCACATACTGCAGTGCATAGTAGAAGGTGATGAACACGCCACCGACCGGTGGTGAGTCCTGCTGCTGTATCCTTCCTATTAGGACGATTTCTCGTCACATGGCCACGATGGCGCGAGTAAAACAAGCACTGATAAAAGACGACATTCCGGGATGGCGCTGCCGCATCGTGCACTGAGGAAACATGAACCCGGTGGCTAGAACCCGTATACACATGAACGAAGCCACAGGCCACGACCCGGCTCGAATACCCCAAGCGTCACGAAGGCGGGGAGGACCACTGCATCTTGGCGGAGGTGCATAACTAACTGCGCGGCGGCCCGCCTCGAAAGTTACCAAAGGACCTGCTGTTACGGCCTCTTACGCGATCGGTCATTCCGTCGACCTCTCCGTGCCTCGCACAGTCGCATGAGCTGCATGCGGGCAATGTCCATGCGGTGAAGAACTACGAACAAGCCTCTGCCAAGTAATCATCGAGCGGTGACATAGCGGTGCACTCTGTCCTCCATACAAGCTACTAGCGGGAACATACCGAGCGATGAGTCGAACTCCACATTGTACTCCGTCTGCGCGATGCGCCTCAGCGTCAAAAATCGCCGGCCCGTGCCTCCTCATCTGCGGAGGCAAGAAATGTGCAAGAAATGCCCTTGAGAACTCGTCCCGGCTGCGGGGCGCATGCTCCCCTCGGGACGATTCCGTAGATCAAACGATCATTGCGGTATCACGCGGCCGATGCGAACCGAAGGTCGCGACTCGGTCTCCGATGCCTTGATCACTCTCATGATCGGCATGGCGCCGGATGAACTCCTGCGGATCATCCTCGGGCCTCGACCCGTAGAACTACGGCGGTGCGGCTCGAGAAAGTCCGTAGTCTCAAGTATGCGCTCGGGGTGAACTCACGGTACTCTGGAGCCAGGCTGCTGCGTCGGCCTATCCTCATATCGGCCACGACCACGGCGATGGCGGAAACCATCTCCTTGTACCCCATCTCCTCGCTCCGGTGTGGGGGGAGGCTCAGTCTTGTGGTCTCGGCTGACCAGCTGCTGCGGCTCTAAACTCTCTTTGAAGTGGCGGCGTCGCAAAACTTCGCCGTCGGAAGCTTGTCTCAGTCTTGGCGGGCTGCGCCCTCGTACCCCTCTGTATCCCACTAGCAGCTCCCTCGGCTGCCTCGCCCTCTGGGCGGGGTTGCACTTGCGGAGGCATAGCGGTAAAACGAAATACGTCGGAGGGTCCAAATTATCGCACAACTCTAAGGCACGGTCTCGGAATGAGAAGAATGGAAACCAATCCTAAATGTCCATGACCTCACGATTATAGATGTGGTGCACAACACACCGATAATCAAGACTCTACTGAACACGATGCGTAGACAATTTCCGAGGACTAAGTGCTCTGATACCACTTTTGTCACGACCCGAACCTGGTCCCGTGACTGGTGCCTTACCCAGTGCACCATCGTGATACAACATCAGAGAAAATCAGCGGAAATAAAAACATAAACATGAAACAAGAGACATGATAAATAAGCAGGCCAACCAAAGCGATTTGCCTTACATGCAATACATAAAAACCCAAGCATTATCCTTTTTACAAACTACGCCCAGCGATACTACGGACCTGCAGAAGTGACAACAACTATGGCGGGACGGGCCCGCCATACCACGAATGTACAAGAACCTACAGACTCGAGGTAACATACCAAAAGATAAGCCTCGAAGAAAGCGGGGCTTCCAACCTGTTGAACTATGATCCCATGGCGAGGATCCTGGCCGATGTACCTCTACTGCGGCGTGACGCGGCCGAGGAGAGTCGATCAACAGTACCAAGTATGTGGCGAAATCGTAAATGAAATCATGGCGATCTATATGAAGCAGAGACATGTATGATAGCAAACTACGATTTACAACATAAAAGTAGTCATGTCAAGTCGGGGACTCGCGCCTCAAAGTCATCCGCCGTACGTGGAACTCCTTTCTCACTTGGCGATCTAGGTATAAATCATGTGGAATCGTGTCTCGGCCCATCCCATGGGACTCGATAAAGAACCGGTGGAATCGTGTCTCGGCCCATCTCATGGGACTCGATAAAGAATCGGTGGGATCGTGTCTCGGCCCGTCTCATGGGACTCGATAAAGAATCGGTGGGATCGTGTCTCGGCCCGTCTCATGGGACTCGATAAAGAATCGGTGGGATCGTGTCTCGGCCCATCTCGTGGGACTCGATAAAGAATCGGGTGGGATCGTGTCTCGGCCCATCTCATGGGACTCGATAAAGAATCATACATAACAAATCAGCCGGCCCTCCATCGAGAGACGCGGTAGCACAGAAATACAACACTTGCACATCAAAGGCTATCACCACAAGCATAGGCAAGTTCAACATACTCATGGACTTATATTTACAACAAAACCGGGTTTTAACCCCAAAGTACTACATACATTAACTCCTTTTAAAAGATCCGTTTCTTTCACAAAAGTCACACGATATCCGTAGTATGAAAAATAGAGTGACTATCTTTTTAAGTAAACCAAAACACTTCCCTTTGTAAAATCAAGTAACAACATTATTTTCCAAACGTTCAAGTTTGCCTAATTTCAAATGCTCAAGTCTCTTATTTTAGAAAGGTTTCATAACTTATAGTCTTAATCTCTTTTAAAACAATTGAGTAACATAAGTCTTATGTGTGAGCCGTTTATTCTTGTTTATAACAATCTTATTACAGCAGCCATGATCTAGGAAATGTAATACAATCTTGTCTTATCTTAGCTTCTATGCAGATGGAGGTTTCTACTGGTTTTAATAACAATTAGTCAATACATTTCCTTTGTTACTTATGCAATGGTTTGATCGATACTTATTCTCATTTCCGAAATCAGTAAAACATTATTCTTTAAAAGCCAAGTACTCATTACTCACGAATGAGGTTTCACAACTTTAACAAAATTCATATCAAGTCAAATAAGTTAAGTCTCTTATCTTTCAAGATCAAGTCTCTTAACTTCTACAATCAATAACCCATTCTTTTACCTACATAGAGTCGTTATAACTAACTTCCCATAAAGCTATTATAACACCTATGTTTTGAACCAACCAAACTCATTTAGCACGTATGCGTCTACCGTACTACATAGTTACAAAACATCATGCTAGAAAGGATAGGAAGAGGTTCACATACCTCGCGACGATTATCGACAAATAGCAAAGCGCTCCAAGTACTTCAACCCGTCGGCTACTCGTAAGCCAAGTAGATCACGCCACACGTAGTACTCCACTCCTAAAATGGTCATAGTACTTTTATCAAACCTTTCTCACCATTTAAGACTTATACCAATAAAGCCCTCTAATTCTACGGAAAATTGGCGACTTCCTCGCTTTTACTCACTTTTCCATCTTTCTCAAGGCCGAATAACAGTAATATATATACCATATATATATATAAGGCGTAATAATTAAATAACATAAAGAAGGATTACACGCCCAAGCGGTAGCGGTTTACTATCACGCCTTCATAACAACAATAAGTAAAGAAGGGATTACGCGGCGGCCGTGCGGTTTACTATCACGCCTTCATAACAACAATAAGTAAAAGGGGATCACACGCCCAAGCGAACGCGATTGAAAAATCTTCCTTAACGAAATGTAAATCTGATCAATGTAAATACGGTCCAAAGTAAATACGGTCCAAGTAAATCTGATCCTTAAGTTGGGGTCCTTGGCCAACTTTGTCCATTTACTTATCCAATTACTCATTAGTCATCCAACTTATATTTCCATTCTTAATATAAGTTATAGTTACTTTGTTAATTACTTCTTCACAAGTAAGATACGTTTTTACCATTTTAATGGCAAACGGCCAATCCTTTCTTTTAACAAGTTAACAAGATCCAACTCTTCCAAACTTTACTCCATATATTACATACTCCATAATATACTTATAATATATGTATAATGACCAAATCACAAAGAGGTTAAGATTCA
Source organism: Przewalskia tangutica (assembly GCA_029844215.1). Taxonomy (NCBI): domain Eukaryota; kingdom Viridiplantae; phylum Streptophyta; class Magnoliopsida; order Solanales; family Solanaceae; genus Przewalskia; species Przewalskia tangutica. Next base: position 47,392,427 of record CM056739.1, on the reverse strand, counting down.
CTACCTCAAATAGCCCAAAATCTATCCAAGAACTTAATGTCGATCCAAGCAAGTCTTAGCTCCAATCTTTGCGTACAAACCCACCACAAATCACCCTAAGAAGCTCCTAACCATCATCTCTTCAAGAACCAACTCAAACAAGTGAAGAACACCTAGATTTTTCCTCCAGAGCTCTCGGCCAAAGTGTCTTTTTAAGGCAAGGATGTGAAATCTTTTCTAACTTTTGGTTAAGAGTCTTCCTAATAAACTAGGGAAGAACACTTAAGAGTTTAGGAATTATTGGACAAGGTTTGGTTAGGGGGTGTGTTCGACGACAACAAGTGAAGGAGGAGAGGAAATATTTCTCAAGTCTTGCATTCTCTAAGTGTGGAAGATTTCATCAACTAAGGTGCATATATAGGACAACCAAGGATAGGATGAAGGCAAGTGTGTGGTTGAGATTGGGGACAAGTGTGGGTGGGACCCACAAGCCACTTGTCTTCACAAAAATATCTTGCAAGACAAGGCCACTTGTCTTGCCACTTGTCTTGCTCAAATCGGCCAAGCCACTAGGGGGTGACACGTGTCGCCTCCTATTAAATCAAAATAATTCATCTTCCGAAAATATCCATAATGGCCAAAATCTAAAAAACAAAGCGGGCCCCACAAAACCGTAAATTTCTCCCGTGGGCCCCACGTGACCAATTCCGGAAATAAAATTCCAAAATTCTAATATAATTCAAGAAGCCCGAATACCAAATCTGGGAATCCAATTCCAATTAACGAACCTTTTCCTTCAAAGCAGGAAACTTTTCCGTCGAAAAATCACATCTTTCTTCCTTTCCATTTTTAAAGTCGTATTCTCGTACGTACGTCCTCGCATACATACCCTGGAACTACGGGGTATAACACATGCGGCCATGCGGTCGGGTTGATTACCCGATATATTGTTATTGTGGTTACATGGACATGTCTACACCGAGGTAGAATTCCGGGGGCATGTGGCGTGCGGCAGGTTGATCACGGTGTATTATTGTTGATGTCACATGGGCGTGTCTACAGAGGTAGAATTCCGGGGGCATGTGGCCATGGGGCATTGGTATTATTGTTGCATCGTGGACGTATCTGCCGTCACGATTAGGGGCATGCGGCCCGTGATCGAACATGATTGATGTTGTGGGCGTGAGACCCGTAGTTATATTTGAGTGATGACTTGAGGCGTGAGTCACATTTGGAGATATTTGCTTTTATGTTGTGAATCGTAGTTTGGTTATCATACATGTCTCTGCTTTATATAGACTAGTATGATTTCATTCTGATATTTTCTGATTTCCCATACTTGGTACTGTTATCTTGACCTCGCCCGGGGCTGCGTTACATCTGCGGTAGAGGTACATCGATCGTGGATCCTCGCTCTTAGGATCTCGGTTCAGCGTTTTGGAAGCTCCGTTTCTCGGAGGCTTATCTTTCGGTATGTGTTCCTGAGTTGTAGGATCTTGTACATTGAGGGTATGGCGGGGCCTGTCGTCATAGTTATTGTAAATCTTAAGTGCAGTAATCTTGTTGTGGCGGGGTTGTAAAAGGATTAAGCGTTCGTTTTGAAAGAGTTGTATTTATTTATGTTATTGGAAGGTAATTGGGTTGGCTTTGTTTTACGTTCATATATCTATTTACTTGTTAAAGTTTTATTTTCCGCAAGTTTTCTCTGATGATTGTATAACTAGGGTGAACGGGATAAGGCACGATGCGGGCCGGGCGAGTCGTTACACACTTTCCGAGATTAAGCGCTCGATACCACTTTTGTCACGACCAACCGGCCGTGGATCGTGCCTTACCCGCACCCGGTAGTCATACATCGAAATCGGCGGAATATAAAGACAATACATGAAACCAATGTAATAAGACGGTGAAATAAGAAGCAGCTAACCAAAAATGGTTACCTTCGGTATATATATGAATAACAATTTGAGCGATTACATCCCTTTACTCTGCCCACAGTGCTTACGGACCTCTAAGAGTAACATGACAACTATGGCGGGGCGCCCCGCCATACCACTGAATATGGCACCTACTACGACGAGGACTATACCGGCTGATAAGCCTCGGAGAAGCGGAGCTTCCGCAATGAACTGTGACCACGAGAGCTAGGATCAACGGCGGTGTACCTCGACTGCGGCGTGAACGCATCCCGAAGGAGGTCGATCAAGTACAGTATGTGGCGAAAAATCAGTAAATGAAATCATAGTAGTCTATATAAAGCGAGACATGTATGATAACCAAACTACGATTCACAATAAATAGCGGTCATGTCAAGTCGGGGACTCACGCCTCAAAGTCATCACTCAAATATAACAATGGGTCTCACGCCCACAACATCAATCATGCGTGGAATACCTTTCGCCACTTGTCGGCGATCATGATATAACAACACGAAGGAATACATGAACACGGGTCCGCTGTGTCATCATAAAACCGTCTGGGGTAAATGCGAAGGCATAGCCGACTTCAAAACCCACAGTACAAACAAGGTCATAAAGCGTATCATGAGATCTGTCTAGACCGCCACATCATCAAAGCCGCCACTCGCGCGATATCTAATGTGCGCGTCTAGCCTGGAACTTCCGCATGACTCGCATAGGCCACTCGATGGCCCGCATGAGGTATTCCCGCATCGAGGGTAGCTACTCCCGGCGTCCGCTGGACTCGCGATCCGCGTAGCCCATAGACCGCGTGACCATAAAGGCCGCACTAACACGAGCTCCCGCACTCCGCATAGGCCCCGGGACTGCGTAGGTATTCTCGAATCATAGGTCACACAGACCGCTGAGTCTACCCCGCATCGAGGCGACTTAACCTCGGGATGATGTCAAGGTGAGTGGTATAATACCAACATAACGGTGATAGTTAAACAACTTAAGCGCAATCGAGGAAAACCCTTTACACAAACATCACAAGATAATAACACACGTAGCATCCTAGCATGTTTACTTATCAAATCAACAAGAAAGTATTACAAGGCTATCACAAACCAACACAATGAAGTTATTCACACAAGGTACTTTCTACTATATGATTAACAAGATCGGGTTTTTATCCCCAAAGTACTTCATACAATAACTCTTTAAGAGATCTGTTCTTTCACAAATAGTCACACAATACTCGTAGTATATAAAAATAGGGTGACTATCTTTTGAAGTAAACCAAAACACTTCTCTTTGTAAAATCAAGTAACAACATTATTTTTCAAACGTTCAAGTTTGCCTAATTTCAAATGTTCAAGTTTCTCATTTTTCGAAAGGTTTCGTAGTTCATAGTTTTAATCACTTAATGATATAATTCTCCTTTAAAATCATTTGAGAAACATATGCCTTATATGTGAGTGGGTTATTCTTGTTTATAACAATCTTATTAAAGCAGCCATGATCTAGGAAATGTAATATCATTTTGTCTCATCTTAGCACATGCGGATGGAGGTTTCTCTTGGTTTTAATAATACTTAATTATTCAGTACATTTCCTTTTATTAGCGCTGCAATGGGTTGTTCGATACTTATTCTGATTTCCGAAATCAGTAAAACATTAACCCATTTTAAAAACCACGTACTCATTACTCACGAATGAGGTTTCACACTTATTAACAAAATTCATATTAATTCCTTTAAGTCAAGTCTCTTATCTTTTAAGATCAAGTCTCTTAACTTCTAAAATTAATAAACCATTCTTTTTATCTTTCTTAAGCCGTTATACCTAACTTCCCATAAAGCTAGTATAACTCTTAAGTTTTAAAACCAAGTATTACTCTTCTGTTAAAAATGATTCAGTATTCCGAGAGACGAAACATTTTGGACCAACGGGAGGGTGACATGTGTCACCCTCACATTGGAAGCAAGTGGGGTGGCTTTGGACGATTGGGCGTCCAAAAGGGGTGTTGGCCTTGGCCGATTGGTTCCTTGCTTAGGCCTTGTTTTGTGCCATGTTTTGTGGAGTGTTTTGTGGAGTAGGGGTTAGGGTGCACTTGGCTTGATCTTGGCCTTACACTTGCCTTGCACTTGTCTTCATCTTGGCCATTGGTTGGCCAAGGCTTGAGCTATAAATACCCCTCTTGAGATGAAGAGTTCTTCATCCACAAAAGCTTTCCAAGTCTAAAAATCCTTCCCTCTCCCTTTGTAGCAATTCGTCCAACACCCCCTTGAGAAGCTTGGCGAGGCTACCCACCCCTAGCCTGGCCGAAACCTACCCCCTCCCGAGAAGCTTGAGGCTACCCCACCCCTAGCCTAGAAACCTACCCCTCCCTTTGTAGAAAAGTTGCCTTCTTGTTTTGTTATAATGCCCAAAATACCCTAGCCCAAATACCTTAGTACTTAGTAGAAGTTGTGAAGAACTTCTAAGGTTTCCTTGGAGCATACAACTTAGGAGCAAAACCTTGCTCAGGCGCGACTTTTCTAGGATATTATTGGGCTTACTGAGGTAACTAATCCTAACCCTCCTTTGAATTAGAGAATACTTCTGTTGTAGAATAAGAATAAGTATAAATACTTAGAAGAATAATCAAAGTGTACTTACATGGGAATTTGTTTTCACGATGAACTTATATAGCTCACTGGTAGGAAGTCTGCCCGACTTACCGTAGAATTATGAACCCTCTTTTTAGATTGACCTTGAGTGTTGTATTTGATAGATATCTGGGACTATTATTGTCTGACTCTCTGCGAGCGACATATTCAACTTGGCAGGTGGTTTTCGCTGAGAAGGTATGTGATTCTTACTAAAGCATGATATTTTACAATATATAGTACGGTGAGCGTCGTGTGTTAACTGAATAATAACTACGGCAATGTCTTTGACTTAAGCTGAATAATACTTATGGCAATGCCTCACGGCAAGCTGAATAATACTTACGATGCCTCACGCAAGCACGAATAACAAAGAATGAAAACATTTCAAAGAATCTTGAATCATTTTTAACGGAAGATAAATATTTGGTTTTAAAACAAAAGCTTAAGAGTTATACTAGCTTTATGGGAAGTTAGGTATAACAACTTAAGAAGATAAAAAGGCTGTTTACTTGTTTGTTTATAAAAGCCTTGTATTGATTTACATTAAGTGTAGTAAGATTTGTGTGATAAGTAGACATATTATGATGCTACTTGGGTTAGTGTCTTGAATTCTTTGTGTAAAAGGGTCATTCTTTGTGCTTACGTTGCTAAGTAAGTCAGTTGTCTTGTTATTGTATCACCTACCCTTGATTGTTATCTGAGGGCTTGCCCCTTGATGCGTCTATCACGGCCTATGCGGTCTGTGAGACTATGCGGGCAGCGGTATGCTCGAGATTGATCATTCGGGTGTTTAGCCTGATGCGGGGATTCCTATGCGGTCTGTTGAGACTACGGTCTTTTGAGGCTATGCGAGTGCGGGAGCCTAGGCGGATCTGGGGTTAGCTGCCCCGTCGCGAGGAATACCTCATGCAGTGCAGTGTGTGTGACCTATGCGGGCTGCGGAAGTCGAGGACTAGGCACGCAGAATGATACTATGGGCGATTGGCCTTGCCCGATCATTCGCGGCCTAGAATAGACACATTCTGATTTTCCTATTCTTGTTGTTGTTTGTGATGTGACACTATGTGCAATTGAACTGATTGTATTTGTGAAAAGGTTTTAAATACTTTGATTTTATTTGATTCTTTATAGTTTCACATACTTGGTACTGTTATCTTGACCTCGCTTTGGGGGCTGCGTTCATCTGCGAGTAAGGGCAGCGGTGCTAGATCCACATTCCTATGATCTCTACGTTGGTGTCGAGCTCCATCCTTTCCGAGGCTCTACTTTTAGGTATGATCTCCTGTTGTAGATAGTTTTATGTCGAGGGTATGGCGGGGCCTGTCGCCATAGTTTTATATTTCCTTAGAAGTGCAGTAGTCTGTTATGCGATGTCGGATGTAGCTAAACCATGTTTTTATATATATATGCCGAAAGGCGATGTTTTCTCACTTAAACTGTGTTCTATTTTATAAACTGTTTCATGTCTTGCTTTATATTTCCGCTGATTACTCTGATGTATGACTACTTGGGTGCCCCGGTAAGGCACCAGTCACGGGCCCTGGAATGGGTCGTGACAACACTAACACACATAGCATCATAGTATGTCTATTTATCAAACAATCTTAACATACCTTACAGAATTCAATACAAGGTTTTATTAAGCAATTAAGTAAACAGTTCTTTTTATCTTTCTTAAGTGGTTATACCTAACTTCCCATAAAGCTAGTATAACTCTTAAGCTTTTGTTTAAAAACCAATTGTTTCTCTTCTGTTAAAAATGATTCAGTATTCTTTTGAAATGCTTCAAGATCTTTTATGATTCAGGCTTAAGTCAAGGGACATTGTCGTAGTTATTATTCAGGCTTAAGTCAAAAGACATTGCCGTAGTTATTATTCAGTTAACACATGTACGTCTACCGTACTATATATATATTTTAAAATATCATGCTTTAGGAAGAATCACATACCTTCTCGGCGAAAACCACCTGCCAAGTTGAATATGTCGCGCGCAGAGAATCAACCTATAATAGTCAGACACGTCTATCAACGTCTAGACTACTCTGTAAACATTTCTAAGCAGAGGGTCCTTTATTCTACGGAAAATCGGGCAGCACTTCCCTACCCGGTGAGCTACTCAAGTCTCGTGAAAGCGATCTAAGTAAGTATAGTTCAATTATTCTTCTTTTAAACCCTTCTACTGTGATAACAGTTCAATTCTATTCTGTCATATCCTTCTAAGTATTTAATATTTATTTCTATACTTCTACAGTATGAATTCTCTAATTACAAAAGAAGGACAAGTTTATTTACCTCGATAAGCCCAAAAATTATCCAAGTTAAACGTCGCTCCTGAGCAAGGTTTAGCTCCTAATTTGAACGCTCCGATGGCTCGAGAAACCATAGAAGTTCTTCACAACTTCTACTAGTACTAAGGGATTTGGGCTAGGGTATTTTGGGCATTATAACAATACTAGAGGGCAACTTTTCTACCAAGGGAGGGGGGGTATATTTCGGCTAGGCTAGGGGGGGTAGCCTCGGCTAAGCTTCACCAAGGGGGGGGGGGAGGTGTTTGGACGAAAAGGGCTAACAAGGGAGAGGGGAGGATTTTCAAGACTTGGAAAGGAATTTATGGATGAAGAACTCTTCATCTTAAGGGGGTATTTATAGGTCAAGCCATGGCCAACCAAGGGCCAAGATGATGCCAAGTGCAAGGCAAGTGTAAGGTCAAGATTTGGGCAAGTGTACCTAGCCAACTTGCACACAAAATATCCTACCAACTACTTGACAAAATAAGCCATCCAATTCGGTCCATTTCCGCCTCACATCCATCAATGAGAGGGTGACAAGTGTCGCCCTCTCGTTGGTCCAAAATGTTACATCTCTCGGAAAAATCCGCAAAAATTAGAAATGACATAGCCGGAATTTACCCTACGCGAGTTGTGTAAAACGTTTCGTCGGAAAACGATTTTTTTAGTGAGTTGTGCCCAAAAAAAACGTCCTAGGCCTAAACTTTTAAAGCTACACTTTCGTACGTACGCCCTTACGTACATACTCTGGAAATACGGGGTATAACACTATTGTACAGTTGGGATGTAACTGCTAAACTATGTTTATATATATATGTCGTAAGGCGACATTTTCTCACATAAAACTGTGTCTCATTTTACAATTGTTTCATGTCTTGTTTTTATATTCCGCTGATTACTCTGATGTATGACTACTTGGGTGCACAGGTAAGGCACGATCCTGAGCCGGAGCAGTCGTGACAAAAGTGGTATCGAGCGATTAATCCACGGAAAGTGTCTGCAAGTATCTAGTAGAGTCTTGATTATCGGTGTGTTGTGCACCACACCAATAATCAGGAGGCTATAGGATATTTAGGATTGGTTTCCATTCTTCTCATTCTGAGATCGTGCCTTAGAGCTGTGTTATGAGTTGGACCCCTCTAACGTATTCCTTTTACGTAACGATTATGCCTCGCGTAAGGCAACCGGGCCAGAAGGGCAAAGCGGAGGCTGCTAGTAGGACACCGAGAGTCACGAGGGCTCGTGGCGATCTATGCGAGGCGGCGAGTTCCATGGCGCCCGACCCAGCGAGACCACGATACGCGCTCGCGTCCCGCGGCTGGGCGGAGGTTAAGTACAAGGAGATGGCCCGGCTATTGGCGGGATCGTGGTGTTATACCGTATTTCCGGAGTATATGCGTGGGGCGTGCGTAGAAAAATTGAAACTTGTACTAAGGCTTGGCGAATTAATTTTGTTCACAACACGTTTAGAGTCGTTTTCGTGAAGCGTTTCCACGACTTTCGTAGGGAATTTCCGGCTATGTCATTTTAATTTTTGCGGATTTTTCAGAGGCGAAGCGTGTTGGGCCAACAAGAGGCGCCACTTGGCACCCTCCATTGGCGGGCGTGAGAGCTCGATTGTGGCGATTGGAATGGCTTTAGGTGGTAGGCTATGTGTGTGTTAGTTGGTTAAGGGGCCCTTGGCAAGATCTTGGCCCTACACTTGCCTTGCACTTGGCAAGATCTTGGCCATTGGTTGGCCATTGGTTGGCCTATAAATACCACTATGTTGAAGACTTTCTTCATCCTAAAATCTTCTAAGTGTTAAAATCCCTCCTCTCCTTCTTGTGGTTCTCGTCCAAAGCCTTCCTCCCCTTGGCGAGTTCCCCACAGTGGGGTAGGCCGAGGTATACACCCCTCCTTGGGGTGCTAGCCGTGGGGTACCCACTAGCCTAGTTGTTTTCGTATAATACCCCACTCTTGGTAGAAATACTCTCAAAAGTATTGTTATAATGCCCAAATTACCTTAGCAGTATACCTTGTTGTATTCTAAGGTTATACCTATACAAAAATGCCCAGAAATACTATTATACTTCCCTTAGTCACAAACCGAAACCACAGGAAAATCTCCATAGTCAGTTGGAGTATTGTGTAGAAGTTGGTTAGAACTTCTAAGGGTGGTTTAGAGCGGGTTGGGCGCTCGGAGTTGGAGCTAAGCGATTGCCGGGATCGACTTTAACTAGGATAATTATGGGCTTATCGAGGTAATTATCTTGTTCCTCTGTTGTAATTGGAAATTACATATTGTTAGACTATATAGTTGAAGTATACTATATATATAGAACTGAGCGTTGTTGTCGGCAATGTCTTTGGACTTAAGCTGAATAATAAGAAACCTTTTAGAAGAAGAGTACTAAAGCTGTTTTTACTTAGGTTTGTATTACGGTAGACTTGTGTAGTAGTGCAGTGGAGTAGAATTGTACAGTTAGAGTTAGATGTATAACCCACCGGTTGGCTTGGTAGTAGGCCTCGATAGAGAGGAGATTCTGTTGTTGCGGGGAGTGTCTTTTTTTTACGTAGAATGTTCTACGGTTAGACCTAAATGTTAATAAGCGCCTTGTGGCCTTATAGGTTGAAGTACTACGTGTGGCGCGATCAGGGCTAAGGAGTGGCCGAAGCGGTTTGAGGTACTTGGGCGTTTTGCTATTAGTCGATACTCGCGAGGTATGTGAACCTCTTCCTATCTCTTACAGCATGATATGTGTGAACTATGTAGTGCGGTGAGCGTCATGTGCTAAATGTATTTAGTTGATTTAAAACATAAAGTGTTATAACGGCTTTATGGGAAGTCGGTTATAAATAGCTTTATGTTGGTAAGAAAATACTTGTGGTTTTAAAGGTAGCGATTTGAACTATAAGCGGCTTGTTATGTGATTAATAGAGAACTTGAAGTAATACTTGGTTTTGAGAACTTAAGAGTTATACTAACTTTATGGGAAGTTAGGTATAGCGACTTAAGAATGTTTCTTGATTTGGAAATCGAATGTGTATCGACAAACCAACTGCGGCGTTAATAAAGGAAAATGTTTTGAATAAGTAAGTATTATTAAAACCGGTAGAAACTTCCATCTGCATAGAAGCTAAGATGAGACAAAATGATATTTCTAGATCATGGCTTTGTAATAAGATTGTTATAAGCGAGAATATCTACTCATATAAGACTTATGTTTCTCGGATAGTTTAAAGGAGAATTATATTCTTAAATGAATAAGACTATGAACTACGAAACCTTTCTAAAATGAGAAACTTGAACATTGGAAATTAGGCAAACTTGATCATTGGAAAAGAATGTTGCTACTTGATTTTACAAAGAGAAGTAATCGATTTACTTTAAAAGGATAGTCACTCTATTTTTATACTACGGTATTGTGTGACATTGTGAAATGCGTATCTTTTAAAGAGTTAATGTATGAAGTACTTTGGGGATAAAACCCGAACTTGTTGGCATATAGTAGAAAGTACCTTGTGTGTATAACTTGATTGTGTTGGTTTGTGATAGCACAGTAATACTTTCTTGTTGATTGATAAGTAAACATGTTAGGATGCTACGTGTGTTAGTATCTTGTGATGTTGAGTAAAGGGTTTCCTTTGTTGTGCTTATGTTGCTTAACGATAAGTTTGTTGTGTTAGTATTTTACATCACTCATCTCTTGAGATGATTAGAGTTAGCGCCTCCGATGCGGGGTAGACTCGGCGGGTCGATGGACCTATGATTCGAGAATACCTCATGCAGTCGAGGGCACATGCGGGCTACGAGTTCGAGGTTAGTGTCGTCCTTTATGGGCATGCGGTCCGTGTGGCCATGCGGTGCGAAGTCGGGGCGATGCGGGGAGTAGCTACCTCGATGCGGGAATACCTCATGCGGGCGATGAGATTGGCCTATGCGGGCTGCGGGAGTTCGAGGTTAGGCAGCGTACATTGATCTGCGGGCAAGTGGCGGCTTTGATCATGTGACGGTCTGAAGCAGATCTTATAATCTGATTCATGACCTTGTTGGTACTATGGGTTTTTAGTAGTCGGCTATGCCTTCGTACTTACCGTCTGATTTTATTATGACACGAGTGGGACACGGTGTTCATGTGTGTTCCTTAGTGCTTTTATATCATAGGCTAAAGCGGTGAGGAAGGTATTCCACGGGCATGATTGATGTTGTGGGCGTGAGACCCATTGTTATATTTGAGTGATGACTTGAGGCGTGAGTCACGACTTGACATGGCTTGCTTTGTTGTAAGCGTAGTTTGGTTATCATCATGTCTCTGCTTTATATAGCGCTATGATTTCATTTCTGTATGTATTTTGATTTCACATACTAAATTTTTGTTATGCGACCTCGCCCGAGGCTGCGTTCATGCCGCGAGTTGAGGTACACGATCGTTGATCCTAGCTCGAGTCACGATTTAGCGTTTGGGAAGCTCGTTTCTCGGAGGCTTATCGGTGGTATAGTCCACTGCGTCGTAAGTGTTTACATTCGGGGTTTGGCGGAACCATCCGCCATTGTTGTTATCATATCATTCTTAGAAGTGCATGTCTTGTTGTAGGCGGGGTTTGTAAAAGGATTAAAGCATTCATGTTGAAAAAGTTGCTATTTATATTTATCTTGAAGGTAACAGTTTTGGTTGCTTTGTCTTATTTCTTGTCTTATTACTGGTTTCATGTATTGTCTTTATGTTCGTGATTACTCGATGTATGTCTACTTGGGTGCGGGTAAGGCACGATCAGGCAGGTTGGTCGTGACAAAAGTGGTATCGAGCGATTAATCCTCGGAAAGTGTCTACGACCGTATCGATGAAGTCTTGATTATCGGTGTGTTGTGCACCACACCAATAATCGGAGGCTATAGGATATTTTAGGATTGGTTTCTATTCTTCTCACTCCGAGATCGTGCCTTAGATTTGTGTTGTAAGTTGGACCTCGGCGTATTTCTTTCCACTACGGTTATGCCTCGCGTAGGCGGCCGGGCGGGGAGGGCAAAGCGGTAGGAGGCTGCGAGTAGAGTTGAGGGGTGGCGAGGCAGGCCCAATCATTACCTAGGGTAGTGCTTCATTCGGGAGTTTTGCGGCGTCACTAGCCCAGCAGAGTTTGTACGGCAGTGGCGGTTCCCAGCTGCGGCCATGATATTTGAACGCTCGGTTCCACGGCCAGAGCAGTGAATATAGAGTGCAAAGAAGGCGACCATTACTAGCTATGGATGTGGCTGCGGAGTATACCGATGTACCACGGGTCTTGATGACTATCTAAGAGAGGTTGTGCAAGAGTAATTCTTGATTAGGCTTGAGCATGGCACGTATGCGGGCTTATGCGCGAGGCCAAAGCGTAGAGATCAGCGGGTTAACGAAGGGCGGCGAGAAGAGGGCGAGCGGCAAGGTCCTGGTAACTTTCGGCGAGTCACCTCGCGGAGATTGAATATGCGCATCCACGGTGCAGTGGTCCTCGCGGAGTTCGGGGCGTTCGGGGTATGCGAGGAGTTGGTGAGCTCGAGCTTAGGTTCGGCTCTGCGTAGGTTCCGGCCCGCCGGATTGATTTTCCTCGGTGTTCGCGGTGTGATGACGTCATCGGGAATGTCGTCTTTTAGTTGGTACTTGTTGTACCTACGACCGTCGAGTGCGATGTCGATAGAGTGTCCTTGTAGGAGGACTTAGCCTTGAGGATCGGTGGGTAGTTAAATCATCTTCCTAGCTATGCGCCTACAGGGCGGTTTGATTTGAGCGACTAAGGGAGTGAAGCGATGAATATAGATATATCTTTAACCCTCAGAGATCGGTATGTGTGATAAGGTGAGTATACCTTAAGTGCTATGTTACGATAACGATTGTGTTAGTCGTGATTAGATCATGGTTGTTTAGCAGTAAGATTTTGGGGATAGAGAAGGTGTGAGCCTTAGAGCTTTACGTAGAGACCTTAGAGGTGAGGCCGTCTCGAGAAAGGTGTAGTGTTATGTTTGACCCTTATCGGAGTGCATAGTGCACGTGAGTTATGTTTGGGATAGGTCCTAGTAGTGTGGAATGAAAGGGGTAGTTGAGGTAAGAAGACCGCTAGGTTTTGAAGCGTGATTTGTGAGATTGTTCGAATCGGGAGCTAGTATTGTGCGGCGTTGCGGGTCGGGTTGAGGCACGTTGCGGGTCAACCGCGGTAGGTTTGGTGGTGGGGCCAGGTTGTGGTGGTCGCCTTGTGTTAGGGTTGTGAGGGTGTTAGGCCCAAGTTTAGTTAACCCGTCTGAGTTCGTGGATCGTTCGACCCGATGGTCGGTCGATGGGGGCAGCCCATCGTGTGTTCTTGGTCGGGGCCGTTTACTCATTGTGTTGAGTTATCGAAGGTTGTAAGGCTGCGGGGTGCCTACCTTCACCTTATGACGATGGAGCCAGGTAGGGTTGTTGTTGTTTGGAAGTTTTGCCAAGCATGTGTTAAGAACTCGGTGAATCTCGAATCGCATTCGCCGGGCGGTGTGTGTATCTACGAGGTAGTCGTGGGGATTGTTGTCTCTGTGGAGGAAGTGTTTAAGCTACCATTTCGGTGTTCGGATATCGCTTTGTGGCGCCTTGTAGGGGCGGAAGTGTAAGTTGCGGTTGATTGGTTCGGCGTTGGCAAGATTCGGATAGTTGGTTGAGCTTGTTCCGGTATGTGGATAGAGTAAAGCTTGTCTAGAAGAGGTTGGCGGCTCGGAGAAATCGTGCGGATAATGGCGGCGACGCTTAGAGTTGAGTTGGCGGTCGGTCTTCTTGAAAGTACCACCGGGGTGGGTGTGAGTTTTGGAATACAGAGGAACTTAGCGAGTTACTTTGGGCCTTTGAGTTCATGTGAAGGATAGGCGGGTTGCCTATATGATAGCTTTTGCGTCCGACTTAGGAGGCGATGCGTCCGGTCTTCGTATTGTTATGTTGGAAAGTATCGGAGATCCATCCAGAGTGTTCCCAGTTAATGATGACCACGTTAGGGATAGTAACCCCGAGTTTTGGAAACTGAAGCAGTATCGGAAATGTGGTAAGAGTTCGAGTGTACGACAGCCTCAGGGATCGCATGTAGTCCGGTACCATTTGTTGGGTCGCCGGAGTGACACTAGAACCTCGCGGCAAAGTGACAAAAGTGGTATCGGGAAGAAGCGAGCATGTATGGCGAGAATTGATGTGACCATTTCTTTTGTTTGGAAAAGTGTGGAAGAAGTATATTTTAGACCCAGGTGAGGAGTGTTTTGTGGTGATGATTAGAGGTGTTTCCTCGTGGACTTTGACGTAAGTATTTACGCAGGTGCAGCTGTGGCAGGATTGTTCTCGTAAGTATAGTAGTGAAGACTATATTGGCGCGCGTTTGTTTTGAGACTTATAAGGAACATTCGGGACGAATGTTTCTAAGGAGAGAATGTTATACCGTATTTTGGTATATGCGTGGGGCGTGCGTAGAAAAATTTGAAACTTGTACTAAGGCTTGGCGAATTAATTTTGTTCACAACACGTTTAGAGTCGTTTTAGGCGAAAGCGTTTTCTGACTTTCGTAGGGAATTTCCGCTATGTCATTTTTAATTTTTGCGGATTTTTAGAGGCGAAGCGTGTTGGGCCAACAAGAGGCGCCACTGGCACCCTCCCATTGGCGGACGTGAGAGCTCGATTGTGGCGATTGGAATGGCTTTAGTTGGTAGGATATTTGTGTGTTAGTTGGTTAAGGGGCACTTGGCAAGATCTTGGCCTACACTTGCCTTGCACTTGGCAAGATCTTGGCCATTGGTTGGCCGTTGGTTGGCTATAAATACCACCTATGTTGAAGACTTTCTTCATCCTAAAATCTTCTAAGTGTTAAAATCCCTCCTCTCCCTTCTTGTGGTTCTCGTCCAAAAGCCTTCCCCTCCCCTGGCGAGAGTTCCCCACAGTGGGGTAGTAGAGGGTATACACCCACTCCAGGGTGCTAGCCGTGGGGTACCCACAGCCTAGTTGTTTTAGTATAATACCCCTCTTGGTAGAAATACTCTCAAAAGTATTGTTATAATGCCCAAATTACCTTAGCGTATACCTTGTTGTATTCTAAGGTTATACCTATACAAAAATGCCCGAAATACTATTATACTTCCCTTAGTCACAAACCGAAACCACAGGAAAATCTCCATAGTCCGTTGGAGTATTGTGTAGAAGTTGGTTAGAACTTCTAAGGGTGGTTTAGAGCGGGTTGGGCGCTCGGAGTTGGAGCTAAGCGATTGCCGGGATCGACTTTAACTAGGATAATTATGGGCTTATCGAGGTAATTATCTTGTTCCTCTGTTGTAATTGGAAATTACATATTGTTAGACTATATAGTTGAAGTATACTATATATATAGAACTGAACGTTGTTGTCGGCAATGTCTTTGGACTTAAGCCTGAATAATAAGAAACCTTTTCGAAGAAGAGTACTAAACTGTTTTTACTTAGGGCTGTATTACAGTAGACTTGTGTAGTAGTACCGTGGAGTAGAATTGTACAGTTAGAGTTAGATGTATAACCCCACTGGTTGGCTTGGTAGCGGCCTCGATAGAGGAGGAGATTTCTGTTGTGGGGAGAGTCTTTGCCGAATTTTCTGTAGAATGTTCTACGGTTAGACCTAAATGTTAATAAGCGCCTGGTGGCCTTATAGGTTGAAGTACTACGTGTGGCGCGATCTACCGGGCTAAGGAGTAGCCGACGGTTTGAGGTCTTGAGCGTTTTGCTATTAGTCGATACTCGTCGCGAGGTATGTGAACCTCTTCCTATCTCTTCTAGCATGATATGTGTGAACTATGTAGTACGGTGAGCGTACGTGTGCTAAATGTATTTAGTTGATTTAAAACATAAAGTGTTATAACGGCTTTATGGGAAGTCGGTTATAAATGACTTTATGTTGGTAAGAAAATACTTGTGGTTTTAAAAGGTAAGCGATTTGAACTATAAGCGGCTTGTTATGTGATTAATAGAGAACTTGAAGTAATACTTGGTTTTGAGAACTTAAGAGTTATACTAACTTTATGGGAAGTTAGGTATAACGGCTTAAGAATGTTTCTTGATTTGGAAATCGAGAATGTGTATCGACAAACCAACTGCGGCGTTAATAAAGGAAAATGTTTTGAATAAGTAAGTATTATTAAAACGGTAGAAACTTCCATCTGCATAGAAGCTAAGATGAGACAAAATGATATTTCCTAGATCATGGTCTTTGTAATAAGATTGTTATAAGCGAGAATATCCTACTCATATAAGACTTATGTTTCTCGGATAGTTTAAAGGAGAATTATATTCTTAAATGAATAAGACTATGAACTACTGAAACCTTTCTAAAATGAGAAACTTGAACATTGGAAATTAGGCAAACTTGATCATTGGAAAAGAATGTTGCTACTTGATTTTACAAAGAAGTAATCGATTTACTTTAAAAGGATAGTCACTCTATTTTTATACTACGGGTATTGTGTGACATTGTGAAAGTAACGTATCTTTTAAAGAGTTAATGTATGAAGTACTTTGGGGATAAAACCCGAACTTGTTGGCATATAGTAGAAAGTACCTTGTGTGTATAACTTGATTGTGTTGGTTTGTGATAGCACAGTAATACTTTCTTGTTGATTGATAAGTAAACATGTTAGGATGCTACGTGTGTTAGTATCTTGTGATGTTGAGTAAAGGGGTTTCCTTTGTTGTGCTTATGTTGCTTAACGATAAGCTGTTGTGTTAGTATTTTACATCACTCATCTCTTGAGATGATTCCGGGGGTTAAGCCTCCGTCTGGGGTAGACTTCAGCGGTCGATGGACCTATGATTCGAGAATACCTACATGCAGGTCCTGAGGGCCTATGCGGAGCTACGAGTTCGTGTTAGTGTGCGTCCTTTATGGGCATGCGGTCCATGTGGCCATGCGGATCGCGAAGTCGGGGCGATGCCGGAGTAGCTACCCTCGACGCGAGGAATACCTCATGCGGGCGATGAGATTGGCCTATGCGAATGCGGGAGTTCCAGGTTAGACGCGTACATCGATACTACGGGCAAGTGGCGGCTTTGATCATGTGACGGTCTGACAGATCTTATGATCTGATTCATGACCTTGTTGGTACTGTGGGTTTTTAGTAGTCGGCTATGCCTTCGTACTTACCCGTCAGAGCTTTATTATGACACAGGTGGGACACGGTGTTCATGTGTGTTCCTTGGTGCTTTTATATCATAGCCGCTGGCGGTGAGGAAGGTATTCCACGGGCATGATTGATGTTGTGGGCACGAGACCCATTGTTATATTTGAGTGATGACTTGAGGCGTGAGTCACGACTTGACATATCGCTTTGTTGTAAGCGTAGTTTGGTTATCATACATGTCTCTTGCTTTATATGATCGCTATGATTTCATTTCTGATATGTATTTTGATTTCACATACTCGGTACTTGTTATCGACCTCCTTGGGCTGCGTTCATGCCGCGAGTTGAGGTACACGATCGTTGATCCTAGCTCTCGAGTCACGATTTGCGTTGGGAAGCTCCGTTTCTCGGAGGCTTATCGGTGGTATAGTCCTCGTCGTAAGTGTTTACATTCGGGGTTTGGCGGGGCCATCGCCATTGTTGTCATATCATTCTTAGAGTTACGAGTAATCTTGTTGTGGCGGGGTTTGTAAAAGGATTAAAGCGCTCATGTTGAAAAAGTTGCTATTTATATTTATCTTTGAAGGTAACCGTTTTTGGTTGCTTTGTCTTCTTATTTCCTGTCTTATTACACTTTGGTTTCATGTATTGTCTTTATGTTCCGTGATTACTACGATGTATGTCTACTTGGGTGCGGGTAAGGCACGATCCGCGAGCAGGTTGGGTCGTGACACGTGGCGGCATGAGGCGAGTTGGATCTGCGATTCAGTTCGGCCCAGAGGTACCGTGGTTCACCCGAGGCGGATAGTTTGAGGCTACGGGATTTCTGAGTTGTAGCCCGCGAGTTTTACTGGTCGAGGCGGAGGATGATCCGCAGGAGTTCATCCGTCGATTCTGAAGGATTATGAGAGTGATCGGGCGTCGGAGACCGAGTGCGTGATCTTCGGTTCGCGTCGGTGCGTGATACCGCGATCGATTGGTTTGATTCGTGGGAGTTATCCGGGAGAGCAGCGTCCCGGCTACTTGGGATGAGTTCTCGGAGGCTTTTCTCACTCACTTCTTGCCTCGCGGATGAGGAGGCGCGGTGATTTTCTTCTTTGAGGCGAGAGAGGCGCGATTAGGGAGTACAACGTCGAGTTCGATTCTTTGGCTCGATATGTCCCTGCATTAGTAGCGGATATGGAGAGGCGGGTGCATCGCTACGCCAGGGCTAGATGATTATATGGCGAGTCTTGTGCGGTGTGGCTCTTCACCATGCGTGGACATTACCCGCACGCAGCTCATGCACTGGATGCGAGGCGTAGAGACCGACGGGTCGAAAGATATCGATAGAAGAAGGCCAAGACGGCGGTTCTTTTGGTAGTTCGGGGTGGGCGGCCTCGTGACGTCTAGATTTGCGCCACAGCCAGCTCAGAGAACTCCTACATCATTTTCTGACAGCCGAGCATTCGGGCGGTCGGGGCGGGACTTCGAACTTCCAGGGTAGCAAGGGTGCTAACCGATCGAGGTCCGCTCAGTGTGTCCGTTGTGGTAGATTCCATTCAGGGAGCTGTAGTACTACTTCGGGAGCTTGCTACACTTGTGGCCAGCAGGGTCATTATGCGAGTCTGTCAGGCCGAGCGTAGAGGTAGTCGGCGCCGAGTGCATTGCGGTCTTCATCCTCTGATTACGCCGGACGAGGTACTCGTGGGCCGGCAGGTCGCGGCAGAGGTCATGGCGCGGGTCCCAGTTCTAGCGGTCCTCAGAACCGCATTTATGCCTTGTCCAGCCGGCAGGACCAGGAGGCGTCGCCTGATGTCGTCACAGGTACTTTATCAGTTTCTGGTTATGATGTGTACGCCTTGATAGATCCGGGTTCTACTCTGTCCTATATATCTCCCCTTATTGCTAGTAGGATAGGGATAGAGCCTGAGTCCATAGACCCTTTCGAGGTAGCTACGCCAGTGGGTGATTCGGTGGTAGCTCGGCGGGTATATAGGGCTTTCCCAGTGTCTTTATGCAGTCGTCAGACCCTAGCCGACTTGATAGAGTTGGACATGACGGATTTCGATGTGATCATGGGTATGGATTGGTTAGCTTCTTGCTACGCCAGTGTAGACTGCAGAGAGAGAGAGTGATGCGGTTCGGTTTCTGAGGCCGGTTATTGAGTGGGAGGGGAACACGGTGTCGCCGAGGGGTAGGTTTATTTCCTACCTCAAGGCTAGGAAGATGGTGCAGAAGGGGTATATCTACCATCTCATTCGGGTGTTTGATACTGAGGCTGCGGTACCAGATTTTCAGTCAGTTCCAGTAGTCAGAGAGTTCCCAGATGTGTTTCCAGACGACCTCCCAGGTATCCCTCCGGAGAGGGAGATAGAGTTTTGTATCGATGTGCTGCCAGACACTCGGCCTATTTCCATTCCGCCATACAGAATGGCACCTGCCGAGTTGAGAGAGTTGAAGGATCAGCTTAGAGATTTGCTAGAGAAGGGCTTCATCAGACCTAGTGTTTCTCCCTGGGGAGCGCCGGTATTGTTCGTGAAGAAGAAGGACGGGACGCTGCGCATGTGTGTTGATTACAGGCAGCTGAACAAGGTGACCATTAAGAACAGATACCCCCTTCCCAGGATTGATGATTTGTTCGACCAGTTGCAGGGTGCGAGATGTTTCTCCAAGATTGATCTGCGATCGGGCTATCATCAGGTGCGAGTCAGAGAGGTGGATGTCCCTAGGACTGCATTACAGGACGATACGGGCATTATGAGTTCAGGGTCATGTCTTTTGGGTTGACCAATGCTCCGGCGGTATTCATGGATTTGATGAACCGAGTGTTCAAACCATTTTTGGACACATTTGTGATAGTGTTCATTGATGATATCTTGGTTTATTCTCGCTCAGAGCAGGAGCATGCGGAGCATTTGAGGACTGTGCTGAGAGTTCTCCAGGACCAGCAGTTATACGCCAAGTTTTTGAAGTGTGAGTTCTGGTTGACTTCGGTGGCTTTTCTTGGGCATATTGTCGGGGCTGATGGTATCCGGGTGGATCTGACAAATCGAAGCGATCGAGTTGGCCTCGACCTACTACTCCGACAGAGGTTCGTAGTTTTCTGGGCCTTGCAGGTTATTATCGGCGGTTCGTAGAGAAGTTTTCTTCTATCTCTGCACCTTTGACTAGGCTGACTCAGAAGGCAGCTAAGTTTTAGTGGACTGATTCTTGTGAGCAGGGTTTCCGATTCTTGAAGGAGGCGGCCGTCCCGTTCTTACTCTTCCAGAGGGTCCAGACGGCTATGTCGTGTATTGTGATACGTCAGGCATCGGGTTGGGATGTGTGTTGATGCAGCGAGGGCAAGGTTATAGCGTCGCATCCCGGCTTAAGAAGCATGAGGAACTACCCACCCATGATTTGGAGTTAGCGGCGGTGATTCACGCCAAGATGCGGAGGCACTATTTGTATGGGGTTCGTGGATATTTATACCGACCACAAGAGCCTCGGTATATCTTCGACGGAAGGGAGTGAACTTACGGCGAGACGGTGGTTAGAGTCGCTCAAGGATTATGATGTTGACATCCTGTACCACCCGGGAAGGCGATGTTGTGGCAGATGCTCTGAGTCGTAGGTCGATGGGAGTCTATCGGATGTGCGTGGGAGGAGGGCACGGTTTGCGATTTGCATCAGTTAGCGAGCCTTGGTGTCCGTTTGATTGATTCTGATAGCAGTGGGGTTCGAGTTCGAGAGGTTGCCGAGTCTTCCATCGTCGAGGAGGTGAAGAGGCAACAGTTTGAGGATCGATTTTGACACTGCATCGCGATCTGACTCTTCGTGAGGAAGGGTCCTTTTGAGTAGCACGATGGGGTGCTAAGGTTTGAGGCGAGTTGTGTGTTCGGATATTGCAGGACTTGGCGGCGAGTTCTAGGGGAAGCACACAGCGCGCGTTACTCTATCCATCCAGGGTCGACCAAGATGTACCACGACCTTAGATCTGTGTATTGGTGGGATGTCTTGAAGAGGGACGTTGCAGGGTTCGTAGCTTAGTACCCGTGTTGTCAGCAGGTGAATGTAGAGCACCAGAGGCCTGGTGGTTTGTTGCAGACGATAGAGATCCCGACCTGGAAGTGGGAGGTGATCAACATGGACTTTATCACAGGATTACCTCGCACTCAGATGAGACATGATTCTATTTGGGTTATCGTCGACAGGCTGACGAAATCAGCCCACTTTCTTCCCGTCAGGACGACTTTTCGGTGAGGATTATGCGGACTTTACATCCGAGATATCGTCGATGCATGGAGTCCTATTTCTATCATATCGGCCGAGAGCCCGCTTTGGCTAACTTACGGAGTCTTTTCAGAATGGTTTAGGGGCAGCGGTGAGCACAGTCTTGCATTCCATCCACGCATGACGGACAGACGGTGGCGCACTATCCGCACTCTTGAGGATATCTGCGAGCTGTGTGTTATTGACCGAGGTAGCTGGGAGGATCATTTGCCTCTAGTTGAGTTTGCATATAATAATAACTACCACTCCAGTATTCAGATGACACCTTATGAGGCCTTGTATGAGAGGAAGTGCAGATCGCCGATAGGCTGGTTTGATAATGGCGAGTGCGATTAGTAGGACTAGATTTGGTGCATGCGATGGATAAGGTGAAGCTTATCCAGAGCGATTCTTGGCAGCTGAGTCGGCGAAGTCATATCGCAGATCATCGTCGTCGGCATCCGGAGTTCGAGTTGATGATTGGGTTTTCTGAAGGTGTCACCCATGAAGGTGTGATGAGATTCGGGAAGAAAGGGAAACTTCGGCCCAAGTACATTGGGCGTATCGATTGTCGCGGGGTAGGCAAGATTGCCTATGAGTTGGATCTGCCGTCCGATCCGGAGGCGGTATCCGGTGTTTCATGTTTCTATCTTTGAGGAGATGTATCGGGGATCCATCTAGATCGCATCCGATTGACGATGTCGGTGACCAGGGGTTATCGTTTGAGAGATTCCATAGCGATAATCGATCGTCGGGTTAGGCGTCTGCGGACGGGGCGTGGCCGTCAAAGTTCTGTGGCGGAACGAGCTCAGGGAGGAGATGACGTGGGAAGCTGAGGAAGACATGAGGCAGAAGTATCCTAACGTATTCCCCACACCTCCAGGTAACTTACTTTCCTATTTGCTGATTTTTAATTATCGTATTTGCTTAAGTGTTATATTGTGGCCATGTGTGGCACTTGCAAACTGTTAAGTTGTGAGGTACTTTATCGTTAACTGTCTTGGGAAGGAACATTCGGGACGAATGTTTCTAAGGAGGGGAGAATGTTATACCCCGTATTTCCAGAGTATGTACGTGAGGACGTACGTACAAAAGTTTAGCCTTAGTTAGGCACTTTGGACGAAATGTTTGTGCACAACTCACTAAAAGAATCGTTTTTCGACGAAACTTTTTACAAAACTTGCGAAGGGAAAATTACGGCTATGTCATTTATATTTTTTGTGGATTTTTCCGAGAGATGAAATATTTTGGACCAACGGGAGGGTGACACTTGTCACCCTCAATGGACGGCAAAATGGGCAACTTGGACGATTTTTTTGTGGCTTTTTCTTTAGTCAAGGTTAGGTAGGATATTTGTGGAGTAGATGGATAAGGTGTACTTGCCCAAATCTCCACCCTACACTTGCATAGCACTTGGCTTCATCTTGGCCATTGGTTGGCCTTTGGTTGGCCTATAAATACTCCCCTAACTTGAAGGTTTTCTTCATCCATAAATCAATTCTCCAAGTCTTGAAAATCCTCCCCCTCTCTTTGTAGTATTCTCGTCCAAGAGCCCTCCCCCTCCCCCTTGAGAAGGCCCTTGGCGAATACCACCCCCTTAGAAGTTGCCTTCTAGTATAGTTACTATACCAAAGTACCCTAGCCCAAATCCCTTATAGTAGTTAAGTAGAAGTTGTTAGAAACTTCTAAGGGTTTTTTGGAGCTATCGGAGCGTGCAATTAGGAGCTAAACCTTGCTCAGGATCGACATTTAACTTGGATAATTTTTGGGCTTATCGAGGTAAATACTCTTGTCCTTCTATTGTAATTGGATATTACATATAAGAATAGTTAAGACTTGAGTATAGGATATAGAAGAATATTAAAGAATAGAATTGAACTGTTATCACAGTAGAAGGGTATAAATGAAGAATAATTGAACTGTACTTACATAGGACTGTTTTTACAGTAGACTTGAGTAGCTTGACGGGTAGGGAAGTGCTGCCCAATTTTCCGTAGAATAGAGAACCCTCTGCTTAGAACTGTATACAAAATAGTCTAGACGTTGATAGACGTATCTGACTATTATAGGTTGATTCTCTGCGCGCGACATATTCGACTTGGCAGGTGGATTTCGCCGAGAAGGTATGTGATTCTTCCTATACTCTTGAGCATGATATTTTAAAATATATATATAGTACGGTAGACGTACGTGTGTTAACTGGACGTAGTTTTACGGCAATGTCTTTTGACTTAAGCCTGAATAATAAGAACCTTGAAGTATTTCAAAAGAATTATGAATCATTTTTAAAGAAGAGTAATACTTGGTTTTTAAACAGAAAACTTAAGAGTTATACTAGCTTTATGGGAAGTTAGGTATAGCGACTTAAGAATGATAAAAGGAACGGTTTTACTTGTTTGTTTATGAAAATCTTGTATTGACTTCTGCAAGTATAGTAAGATGGTTTGATAAGTAAACATGTTATGATACTACGTGTGTTAGTGTCTTGTGATGTTATTATTGTTGTGCTTACGTTGTTAAACGTTAAGACCGTTGTACTGTTATTATATCACATACCCCCTTGACTTGTTATACCGAGGGCTTGCCACCCTTGATGCGGGTCTATACGGCCTATGCGGTGCGTGTGACTATGCGGGCTGCGGGAGTTCCGGATTGATCATTCGGGTGTTTTAGCGTCACGGGGATGCCACATGCGGTGCGTGTGCCTAGAAAAGACTATTCTGATTTACCTATTATTGTTCTTGTTTGTGATATGGCACTATGTGCAATTTGTCACGACCCGAATCCCGGGCCCGTGACTGGTGCCTTACCCCGGGCACCCTAGTGATACAACATCAGAGAAAACCAGCGGAAAATAAAACACGAGTCATGAAACAAGAGATATAATAAGTAAGCAGGCCAAAAATAGTTGCCTTGGTATATACATAAAAACCCGAGCAGTTAACCTTTTACAAACCACCCGTGATTACTCTGAGACCTCTAAGATTTACAACAACTATGACGGACGGGGCCCGCCATACCCCGAATGTATAAGCATCTACGACTCGGGTAACATACCAAAGATAAGCCTCGAAGGAACGGAGCTTTCAATCTGTTGAAAGGTGATCCTAAAGCGGGGATCGGCGGCCGATGTACCTTTTACTGCGGCATGAACGGCCCCGAAGGAGGTCGATCTAACAGTACCAAGTATGTGGCGTAAAAATCGTAAATGAAATCATAATAGTCTATATAAAGCGGGGAGACATGTATGATAGCAAACTACGATTCACAACATAGAAGCGATCGTATGTCAAGTCGTGGACTCACGCCACAAAGTCATCCTCCGTACGTGGAACTCCTTCCTCACTGCCGGCAGTCTAGGTACAAATCATGTGATACGTATAACAGGTCTCGGCCCATCTTATGGACCCAATATAGAAAAGGGTGGAATACATTCCCGGTTCATCCCATGAACCGTGAGTCGAGTGGAATACATTCGGATGAACCGGTAGTCAAGTGAAATACATTCCCGGATGAACCGGTCCTCAAGTGAAATACATTCCCGGATGAACCGGTCCTCAAGTGAAATACATTCCCGGATGAACCGGTCCTCAAGTGAAATACATTCCCGGATGAACCGGTAAGCAAGTGAAACACATTCCCGGATGAACCGGTAGTCGAGTGAAATACATTCCCGGATGAACCGGTAATCAAGTGATATACATTCGGATGACCAGAGTCGAGTAGAGAACACGATTTACACAACAAGGCTATCACACGTAACATGGTCAAGTTTCATAACAATAAGTATAAGCAAGTTACACACGACTCAAGGTACTTGCATTTTATATCAAAGTCCGGATTTTAACCTTAAAGTACTACGTCCGTTAAATTCCTTTTAAGATCCATTTCTTTTACAAAGGTCACCCGATACCCGTAGTATAAAATTTGAGTGACTAACATTGTTAAGTAAACCAAAATGCTTTCCTTTGTAAAATCAAGTGACAACCTTATTTTCCAAACGTTCAAGTTGCCTAGTTTCGAATGCTCAAGTTTCTCATTTTAGAAAAAGGTTTCGTAGTTCATAGTTTTAAATCCTTTAAAACATAATTCTCCTTTAAACGTTTTGAGAAACCTATGTCTTATAAGTGAGTAGGTATTCTTTGTTTATAATCAATCTTATTAAGCAGCCATGATCTAGGAAATGTAATATCATTTTGTCTCATCTTAGCTTCTATGCAGATGGAGGTTTCTACTGGTTTTAATAATACTTCATTAGTCAATACATTTTCCTTTTATTAACGCTGCAGTGGTTTGTCGATACACATTCTGATTTCCGAAATCAGTATAACATTCTTAAGCCGTTATACCTAACTTCCCATAAAGCTAGTATAACTTTTAAGCTTTCAAAACCCAAGTAATACTCATTCTTTCAAAACGATTCATAGATCTTTTGAAATGCTTCAAGTTCTTTATTAACACATATCAAGCCAATTATTATTCAAATCAGTTACCTTTTAAAAACCACAAAGTATGTGCTTATCCACATAAAGCTATTATAACCAACTTCCCATAAAGCCGTTATAACACTTTATGTTTTAAATCAATCAAATACATTTAGCACATGTACGTCTACCGTACTACATAGTTCACACATATCATGCTAGAAGAGATAGGAAGAGGTTCACATACCTCGCGACGATTGTCGACTAATAGCAAAACGCTCCAAGTACCTCAAACCGCCGGCTACTCCTTAAGCCAAGTGGATCACTCCACGTAGTACTACAACCTATAGAGGCCACAAAGCGCCTATTAATACCTTTAGATCGGCGTAGAATATTCTACGAGAAAATTCGGCGACCTCCCGCAACAGCGTAAATCTCCTCCTCTATCGAGGCCGCTACCAAGCCAACCGGGGTTAACACGTCCGACCGACGTGTACAATTCTACTACGGCAATGCTACACAAGTCTCTTATGTCTGATCCTATGTAATTACGATTCGATTCTCTTATTTAAATTCAGCTTAAGTCGCAAGACATTGCGTAAGTATTATCGAGCTTAAGTCAAAAGACATTGCCGCACAATTATAATGTTCAGTTCTATATATAGTATACTTCAACTATATATTCCTACAACATGTAATTTCCAATTACAATGAAGGTCAAGAATGTTTACCTCGATAAGCCCAAAATTATCCGAGTTTATATGTCGTTCTGAACAAGGTTTAGCTCCTACTCAGTGCGCTCCAAAAGCGCACTAAGAAATCCTTAGAAGTGTCTACACAACTTCTACTTAATACTTCAACTACGGGTGAAGATTTTTCCTTAGGGTTTCGTTTAGTGGCTAAAGGAAAGTATAATAGTACTTTCCAAGGCCGTATAAGTATAACCTTGGAAAGTACAACAAGGTATTTGGGCTAAAGTATTTTGGACATAATAACAATACTAGGAGAGTATTTCTATACCACAAAGGGGGTATTATACGAAAACAACTAGGCTAGGGGGTACCCAGTGCTAGCACCACTAGGAGGGGATACTTTCGGCCAGGGCCTTCTCAAAGGGGGAGGGTGTGGCGGACGACTACTACAAGGAGAGGGAGGAGATTTCAAGACTTAGGCACATTTTGGATGAAGAACTCTTCAAGCTTAGGGGTATTTATAGGTCAAGCCATGGCCAACCAATGGCCAAGATGAAGACAAGTGTGGTGCAAGTGTAGGGTTAGATTTCCACCATGTGTACCTTATCCATCTACCACACAACTTGCACAAAAATATCCTACCAACTAAAGCCCTCTTTTTCGTCCACCATTGCCCCATTTGTTCCAATGTGAGGTGACACATGTCACCCTCGTTGGTCCACAATGTTTTCTCTCGGAAAAATCCAAAAAATATAAATGACATAGCGAATTTTCCCAACAAAAGCTGGAAACGTTTCGTCAACGACTCTGTCGGGTGTTGTGTACAAATTTGAAACTTGCCTAACTTAAGGCTCAAATTTTCTACGTACGTCCTCACGTACATACTCTGAAAATACGGGGTATAACATTCTTCCCCCCTTAGAAACATTCGTCCCGAATGTTCCTTCTCAAGTCTCAACACAAACATGCGCCAGTATAGTCTTCACTGCTATCCGTACGAAAACAATCATGCCACACCTGGCCATGAAATAACAAATGCACAAAATACGAAATCCCAAGTCCACGAGGAATCACCTCTGTTATCACAAAAGAAACGATCACACTCGTTCACTTCTCCCCTACCTCGTCGTACCCTGTTCGAACACTCGAACCCTTCCCAGTACACGCACCACACTTCAGTCAACGCTTCTGTTTCCAACCCTTGGAGTCACTACCTCCCAAACTTGGTCATCTTACTAACCTCGATTTCCTCTAAGGCCACTCTCGGCCTTCACGAACTGACAGTCGAACGTATCCACGAACTCATAAGATGGTCATCTAAACTTGGGCCTAGCACCCTTGTGACCTGCCACCGGCGGGACCACCCGAGCTGACCTTTCCTCGAAGCGGGGCGGGTTGGCCCGCATGGCCCCAACCCGACCACTATCGCGCCAACTCTTGCTCGCCGACACGGAACAATCTTGCTAAAACACATCATGAAAGCTACCACTTTCATTTACCCAACCCAGGGACTTATCACACAATACATTCTAGGCATAAAATGCACTCTGACAAGGATCACTCGCAAAATCTTGTACTCAAGACGGCCTTACATCTAAGGTCTCCACTGTAATATTCTAAGGTTCATCATTTTCTCACCCCCAGGCTTACCCTTTCACTAAGCATGTTTCTAAATCACATTTTAGCACCAAGCTATCCGAACATAACACTTAACACATTATCATAACAAACAAAACTCTAGATGGTTAAGATATACCTGAAGCTACCGCTCCACTCTAATCATAAGTGCGCCTGCAGGCATGTATGAAAGCGATGAACACGCCATCGATCCGGTAGTCGCGCCGAGCTGCAGTACCTCTCCTATAAGCACGATCTTCGTCACATGGCCGACGGCGCGCAGTGAAACAAGCACGATAAAAACGACATTCCGGGATGATGTTTGCCACATCGTGCACCTGAGAGGGGACATGAATCCGTGGCTAGCACTCACGTATACCGTGAACGAAGCCACGGAGCTCGACCAGCTCGAATACCTGAGCGCCCGAAGGCGGGGGACCACTCTATCTTGGTGGAGGTACATAACTAGGCTCGCCGAGGCGGTCCGCCTCGAAAGTTACCAAAGGACCTGCTGTTCGGCCTCTTCGCGATCTCGGTCATTCCGTCGACCTCTCCGTGCCTCACATCCTAGTGCATGAGCTTGCATGCGGGCAATGTCCATGCCCGGCTGAAGAGCTACACCCGTACAAGCCTCTGCCAAGTAATCGTCCAGCCCGGTGACGTAGCGGTGTACTCTGTCCTCCATATCCGCTACTACAGCGGGAACATACCGAGCTAATGAGTCGAACCACATTGTACTCTCTAACCGTCCGCCCGTCCTGCCTCAACGTCAAAAATCTGTCGGCCCGAGCCCTCCTCATCTGTGGAGGCAAGAAATGTGCAAGAAATGCCCTCGAGAACTCGTCCCAAACTGCTGGAAGTGCATGCTCTTCCCGGGACAACTCCCACGAATCAAACGATCAGCTGCGAGATCACGCGGTGATGCGAACCAATACCATCGACTGCGCCTCGAGGCTCGATCACTCTCATGATCCGCTGTAGCTGTCGGATAAACTCCTGAGGATCGTCCTCAGCTCTCGATCCATAGAACACTGGAGGGCTACAACTCAGGAAGTCCCGTAGCCTCAGCGTATGCGCTCGGGGTGTACTACGGGTGCTCTGGTGAGGCTGCTGCATCCAGCCTATCCTCATATCGGCCACAACCACGGCGATGGCGGGCCATCTCCTTGTACCCATCTCATCGGCTCGGTGTGGGGATGGAGGCTCAGTCTTGTAGTCTCGGCCCATCGCTGCGCTCTAAACTCTTTGGTCTTGGCGGCGTCGCGAAACCCGCCGTCGAATCTTGTCTCAGTCTTGGCCGGGCTGCGCGCTCGTACTCCTCAGTATCTCACTAACTCCTCGATCGCCTTGCCCACTGGCTCAGGTTGCCTGCGGAGGCATAGCGGTAAAGGAAAGGAATATGTCGGAGGGTCGATTTATCACACGGCTCTAAGGCACGATCTCGGAATGGGAAGGATGGAAACCAATCCTAAATGTCCTGCAGACCTCACGATTATAGATGTGGTGCACACACCGATAATCAAGACTCTACTAGACACGATGCGTAGACACTTTCCGAGGACTAATCGCTCGATACCACTTTTGTCACGACCGAATCCGGGCGTGGATCGTGCCTTACCGGGCACCCTAGTGATACAACATCGAGAGAAAACGGCGGAAAAATAAAACACGAGTCATGAAACAAGAGATATAATAAGTAAACAGCAACCAAAACAGTTGCCTTGGTATATACATAAAAACCGAGCAGTTAACCTTTTACAAACCACGCCACAACGATTACTCTGCACCTCTAAGATTTACAACAACTATGGGGACGGGGCCCGCCATACCACGAATGTATAAGCATCTGACTCGGGGTAACATACCAAAAGATAAGCCTCGAAGGAACGGAGCTTTCAATACGCTGAAAGGTGATCCTAAGCGGGGATCGGCAATGATGTACCTTTTACTGCGGCATGACGCGGCCCCGAAGGAGAGTCGAGACAACAGTACAAGTATGTGAAGCGTAAAAATCGTAAATGAAATCATAATAGTCTATATAAAGCGGGAGACATGTATGATAACAAACTACGATTCACAACATAGAAGCGATCATGTCAAGTCGTGGACTCACGCCCTAAAGTCATCCTCATGCGTGGAACTCCTTCCTCACTGCCGGCAGTCTAGGTACAAATCATGTGATACGTATAACAGGTCTCGGCCCATCTTATGGACCCAATATAGAAAAGGGTGGAATACATTCCCGGTTCATCCCATGAACCGGTAGTCGAGTGGAATACATTCCCGGATGAACCGGTAGTCAAGTGAAATACATTCCCGGATGAACCGGTCCTCAAGTGAAATACATTCCCGGATGAACCGGTCCTCAAGTGAAATACATTCCCGGATGAACCGGTCCTCAAGTGAAATACATTCCCGGATGAACCGGTAAGCAAGTGAAACACATTCCCGGATGAACCGGTAGTCGAGTGAAATACATTCCCGGATGAACCGGTAATCAAGTGATATACATTCCCGGATGACCCGGTAGTCGAGTAGAACACAGTACTTACACAACAAGGCTATCACACGTAACATGGTCAAGTTTCATAACAATAAGTATAAGCAAGTTACACACGACTCAAGGTACTTTCATTTTATATCAAAGTCCGGATTTTAACCTTAAAGTACTACGTCCGTTAAATTCCTTTTAAGATCCATTTCTTTTACAAAGGTCACCCGATACCCGTAGTATAAAATTTGAGTGACTAACATTGTTAAGTAAACCAAAATGCTTTCCTTTGTAAAATCAAGTGACAACCTTATTTTCCAAACGTTCAAGTTGCCTAGTTTCGAATGCTCAAGTTTCTCATTTTAGAAAAAGGTTTCGTAGTTCATAGTTTTAAATCCTTTAAAACATAATTCTCCTTTAAACGTTTTGAGAAACCTATGTCTTATAAGTGAGTAGGTATTCTTTGTTTATAATCAATCTTATTAAGCGACCATGATCTAGGAAATGTAATATCATTTTGTCTCATCTTAGCTTCATGCGGATGGAGGTTTCTACTGGTTTTAATAATACTTCATTAGTCAATACATTTTCCTTTTATTAACGCCGCAGATGGTTTGTCGATACACATTACGATTTCAAATCAAGATAACATTCTTAAGCCGTTATACCTAACTTCCCATAAAGCTAGTATAACTTTTAAGCTTTCAAAACCCAAGTAATACTCATTCTTTCAAAACGATTCATAGATCTTTTGAAATGCTTCAAGTTCTTTATTAACACATATCAAGCCAATTATTATTCAAATCGATTACCTTTTAAAACCACAAAGTATGTGCTTATCCACATAAAGCTATTATAACCAACTTCCCATAAAGCCGTTATAACACTTTATGTTTTAAATCAATCAAATACATTTAGCACATGAACGTCTACCGTACTACATAGTTCACACATATCATGCTAGAAGAGATAGGAAGAAGTCCACATACCTCGCGACGATTATCGACTAATAGCAAAACGCTCCAAGTACCTCAAACCGCGGCTACTCCTAAGCCAAGTGGATCACTCCACACGTAGTACGACAACCTACAGAGGCCACAACGCCCCTATTCATCCCTGTAGATCCCGACGTAGAATATTCTGAGAAAATTGGCAAAGACCTCCCGCAACAACAGCGTAAATCTCCTCCTCTATCGAGGCCGGCTACCAAGCCAACCAGGGGGTTAACACGTCGACCGACGTGTACAATTCTACTACACAAAGAATGCTACACAAGTCTATGTCTAATACCCTATGTAATTCTGATTCGCTTCTCTTCTTTAAATTCAGTCTTTAGTCGCAAGACATTGACGTAAGTATTATTCAGGCTTAAGTCAAAATACATTGCCGCACAATTATAATGTTCAGTACTATATATAGTATACTTCAACTATATATTCCTACAACATGTAATTTCCAATTACAAATGTAAGGTCAAGAATGTTTACCTCGATAAGCCCAAAATTATCCGAGTTTATATGTCGTTCTGAACAAGGTTTAGCTCCTACTCCGTGCGCTCCAAACGCACCAAGAAACCCTTAGAAGTGTCTACACAACTTCTACTTAATACTTCAACTACGGGTGAAGATTTTTCCTTAGGGTTTCGTTTAGTGGCTAAAGGAAAGTATAATAGTATTTTCCAAGCCAGATAAGTATAACCTTGGAAAGTACAACAAGGTATTTGGGCTAAAGTATTTTGGACATAATAACAATACTAGAGAGTATTTCTATACCACAAGGGGGTATTATACGAAAACAACTAGGCTAGGGGTACCCACGCTAGCACCACTGTGAGGGGGATACTTTCGCCAAGGGGCCTTCTCAAAGGGGAGGGTGTGGCGGACGAATAATACAAGGAGATTGGATGGAGATTTCAAGACTTAGGCACATTTTTGGATGAAGAACTCTTCAAGCTTAGGGGGGTATTTATAGGTCAAGCCATGGCCAACCAATGGCCAAGATGAAGACAAGTGTGGTGCAAGTGTAGGGTTAGATTTCCACCATGTGTACCTTATCCATCTACCACACAACTTGCACAAAAATATCCTACCAACTAAAGCCCTCTTTTTCGTCCACCATTGCCGCCCCATTTGTTCCAATGTGAGGGTGACACATGTCACCCTCCCGTTGGTCCACAATGTTTCGTCTCTCGGAAAAATCCGCAAAAAATATAAATGACATAGCCGGAATTTTCCCAACAAAAGCTGTGGAAACGTTTCGTCGAAAAACGACTCTAATCGGGTGTTGTGTACAAATTTCGAAACTTGCCTAACTTAAGGCTCAAATTTTCTACGTACGTCCTCACGTACATACTCTGAAAATACGGGGTATAACACAATTGAACTGATTGTATTTTCAAATGGTTTTAAATACTTTGATTTCATTTAAGTACTTTACGAGCCACATACTGTTGTTATCTTGACCTCCTTCGGGGGGCTACGTTCATGCCGCAGGTAAGGGCAAGCAGGTGCTAGATCCACATCCTTAGGATCTTTTTGCTTTGGTGTCAGGAGCTCCATCTTCTCCGGAGGCTCGACTTTTGGGTATGATCTCCTTGTTGTTGTATATAGTTTTGTACATTCAGGGTATGGCGGGGCCCTGTCCCGCCATAGTTGTTTATCTTCTTAGAGGTCTGTAGTTCTATTGTACAGTTGGGATGTAACTGCTAAACTATGTTTATATATATATGCCGAAAGGCGACATTTTCTCACATAAAACTGTGTCTCATTTTACAACTGTTTCATGTCTTGTTTTTATATTCCGCTGATTATTCTGATGTATGACTACTTGGGTGCCCGGGTAAGGCACCAGTCACGGGCCCCGGAACGGGTCGTGACATTTCAGATGGCCCTGTATGAGGCCTTGTATATAAGAAAGTGTAGATCGCCGATTGGTTGGTTCGACGTAGGCGAGGTTCAGTTATTTGGGCCAGACTTGATTCAACCGGTTGTGGATAAGGCGAAGCTTATCCAGAAAAGATTATTAGTAAGCTCAGAGTCATCAGAAGCTTTATGCAGATAACCGACGTTGACACATGGGGTTCAGGTTGACATTTCAGTATGAGTATTGTTATGTGGCCACGTGTGGCATTATTGGTATGTAGGGGTTGTAAGGAGACTATGTCGCTATCTTTAAGTTTGACTCCGAAAAGAACATTCGGGGTCGAATGTTTCTAAGGGGGGAAGAATGTTACACCCCGGAATTCCAGGATATGTTTATAAGAACGTACGTAAGAACTCAAAAATGTTAAGATTGGAGACGAGTAAAAATTTATCGGAATTATGGAATTGTCGGAAGACGAAATATTACGACGAACGGGAGGGCGACACGTGTCACCCCCCTTAGTGGTCTTGGACGAAAATGGCATGGATAAGATGGTCATTTGACCATAATTTAAATGACCAAGTCTTGCTAAGACAAAGAGCTTGACATTGTTGACTTGTCAAAGGGCCACTTGGGCTTGATCCTAGTGAAATGCTTCCAAGCCATCCATATGTGCTAATCTTGACCCTCTATTGTATTATATATATGTACTAGTAGCAAGACAAAGGCTCTACACTTAGAAAAAAAATTCAAGAATTGAAGAACACTTATTGGAAGCTCTCGGGTTTGAGGGTTCCTTCAAGACAAAAAATTTCAATTTTTGTCCAATAAGCTCCACACTTTAAAACAAGGTTCATAATGGTATTGTAAGGGTATCTCAATAGAAAGATCCCGGAAAAGTGACGTTTTCGTATTAGTCGCAAGGCGAAAACCTAAGGAGTTCTCCAACTTTGAAGTTGGAATTTGAAGATGAGTTCTTCATAAGCTTCTAAGGGTTGCTTGGAGTGGATTGGAACGTCAAAAAGAGGAGCTAAAGTTTCTAAGGATCGACTTGTAATCTTGGATCATATTTGGGCTAAATGAGGTAATAATCTTCATCTTACTTTTGTAATTGAAGATTCTATGTTATGATAAGTTATAAGTGATCATGTGATATGTGTTATGAATATTGGTAAGGGTTATGGAAGTTTAGAAGCTCAATCCAAAAATGACATGTTGAGTCATTTGAAATTGAATTACATTTTGGTCATTAATTAGAATCGTCGCATATTACCTACTTGAAGATTGTAGTAGTTATATTCAATTGCGGCTTGATAACATGTTATACTAAACAACTTGAATTGAAAAAGGAAATTGGAAAGGTTGATATGTTGATACACATTTGGCCGAATTGACATTGTATTTTTGGACTAGTTTGATATAATTGTGGAGCGGAATTTTACACGTCTTGTAGGCGTCCCCTATTGATAACTACATTGTTTAGCCTTAAATGTGGCGTGTTTGGTTATTGAATTCGTCCTTGAAAAAGGTGGCAAAGTATGTAGAAACAAAGGAAGTGCTGTCCGATTTTCCGTAGAATTTAGTAGCTTTGCACTTGGAATATTCTACGTTTGAAACTAGAAGTTAATAGACGTATTATGGTCATTATAGTTTGACATACTACGTACGGCATATTGGACTTAGCAAATGGATTGAACCGAAGAGGTATGTGGAACTTTCTTATCTCTTGAGCATGAATAGTTGTAAGTATATAGTACGGTAGACGTACGAGGTTTTGACGAATTTAGTTCCTTTGATATCCTTGGCTTATTATAAGAAATCTCCAAGTTGGTTGAGTTAGGGAATTAACTCACTTGTTTAAAATATTAAGGATATCTTACTTTCTAAATGTTAAGAGACTTAAAGTATTTTTGAAGGTATATGACACTTGTTTTGTTTGGAAAGTTTAAGTCTCTCGGTTATAAAGAAGAATGTAAGTTTCTAAAGTATAAAGCTAGTATAACGGCTTTATGGGAAGTTGGTTATAATAGCTTTATGGAAATTTAAAGAGTGGTTTACTCTAAGAAATTTAAGTATGAAAAATGACTTGAAATAATGAAAGGCAAATTGATTTTAAAGGCATCAATTGCTTAAAGTTTTAAAAGAAAGAAGTCACTTGATTTAGAAGCCTAAATATATTTCTAAAAGGTATTGTGACTTGTCTTGAAAAGTAGTTATGACTTGATACTACGGTTATTAGCATCTTGGAAGTTTTATATGAAAAAAAGTCATTTTAAAAGAATAGAAGTACGTAGTACTTTGGGTTAAATTCCTGGATTTTGTAATGACATGTTAGTGCCTTAAGTAAACTAAAATGAGAGTGTATATGAATAAGACTAATAAGAAGTTAGGGGGATTTCTTAACTTGCTTATGTAATGTATGATAAGCCGGTAGTGCTTATGTTATGTATGATAAGCCGGTAGTGCTTATGTTATGTATGATAGCCGGTTGTGCTAGTGATTTATTGTGCATTACGGGGTCATTCCCCGGGTTTGTGGCATTTGCATATTCCGTGGATTTGCTACCCATGATGCGAGGAATACCTCATGCGGGTCTACACGACCTATGCGGGCGGATACAGTCTATGCGAGGAATACCTCATGCGGGTCCATACGACCCTTGCGGGTGAAATAGTCCCAGAAGTAGGATTGCTTAATGATACTGCGGGCGGGTGGCCCTGCTTTGATCATGAGCCTCCTATTTTTATGCAGTAAAGTATACTCTTGTTTACTCTCATTGTTAGTAAGGCACAGTGTACTGTTATATGAGTTATCATACATGTCTCCAGTTTTATTTTAGACTTATGATTTCACTACAGTACTTTCAGTTTCACATATTTGGTACATGTTGTACTGACCTCCTTCGGGGGGCTGCGTTCATGTCGCAGGTAGAGTACAGGTTGCTGATCCTCACCCTTAGGATCACTGTTCAGCTGTTGAGAAGCTCATTTATTTCGGAGGCTTATCCCTGGTATTGTCGGTTGTTGTACGTTCAGGGGTATGGCGGGGCCCTGTCCCGCCAAAGTTGTTATTCTTAGAGGTCTGTAGTCACATTTGTGGATTGGGTTTGTAAGAACAGAGATGTACTGTTTTAATTTTGTATTATGTATATGTTACGAAAGGTGGCCTTATCGGCTAGCCTGTTGATGTCTACTGTCTAAGTATGATTTTTATTTTATGAGTTGTGTATGTTCCGCTGCTATTCTCTGATGTATACCTGAAAGGGGTGCCCAGGTAGGGCACTAGTCGCGGGCCCGGGGTCGGGTCGTGACAAGTTCTTCCTGTCCTTCCTCTACCATTGGTCCTTACGCTGTTTTGGAATAATCATACATTTGTGAACCTTGCATAACTATAACTTCATTCACATTTATCCTTCTTGTCATAATCGTTCATTCTACTCATCGAAAAACGTTTCCGCCTTGATACTTGATCATATCGTTCCATTCATACTTATTAACCGTCTTCATATCCCTTACGACCATTCTTCGATTATTCCATAGTTCTCGTTTTCAATTTCCCTTAATGCGCTATTGTTATCCAAAGATTATTTAGAGTTGCAACATGCTGTCCAATGAAATCGAAGACCTTACTAGTCCAATACCTATAGCATGCTTTATCTTACCAACATTGATACATGTAATTCTCAATAATACGATGTATGGCCCTTTACGCACGGACGAGAGGTTTATGTCCCCTTTCACCATCGTGGGTAACTTGATCTTTATTTACACTCAATCCAACCTCAATCTCCCTACTAATCATAGGATTATCGGAAGAAGGCATTGTTGTAATCATAAACATGATAAGGTTTACAGAGTGATACAATCTTCTGTGTTCCGGTGCGTAGTACTTCCTTACTTTACTCTCTTCTTTCCAAAACAAATGTTTTGCTTCCTAGGCTTGCATTATTTCTTCTGTATATGCATGAGACAACTTCTCATAATCTCGAAACTTTTTACATCATACTGCCCTTATGGCGTATCAAAATCAATCGCCTAGTAGGAGTCACTCATTTACGAGCTACGAGTATGGACTAACCAAAGTCTTTTGGTGACCGGCATTACTAAAACAGTATAAGGCACAAGTTAAACTCGAATTCTTAAGACTCACCTCTACTACACGATCTATGACATGAAAGAATGGAAATCATTCCTAAATGCCTAGCAGCCTCTTATTTATAAGTGTGGTGCACAATAAACCCATAAATAAGACACGACTTGTAGACTCTCTACGACAGACCGGCTCTGATACCAAGTTTGTCACGACCCAAACCGGAGGGCCATGATGGGAACTCGACCTTACCTGACGAGCACCACTCTTCATATACATACCAGCTAACCAAAAACAATCAAGGCCATAAGGGTCGTTACCAAATATTCGGTTGACATATACATCACAGCCGACAGGGCCAAATACAACTACTATACACAATATATCTCTCTACAAACCTCTAAAGAATATATGACATCAGAAGGACGGGACAGGGCCTCGCCATATCCATATGCATATGCAACTATCATACCTAGACTAGACTACAACTCTGGAACAAATAGAGTGCTCCAACATCAACTGAACCAGCAACCTAATAGTGTGAATTGTCACCTGCGGCCATGAAATGCATCATCCCCCGGCAAAAGGGATGTCAGTACGACTTATGTACCGAGTATGTTAGAATTGAAAAATAGCATAACAGGGATATAACAATAAACTGAAACAGAACCAGGAGATAATAACAGTCGATAGCATCAGCCGACAGAAATAGCTGACCAGTAGTGAATGCCTAAATGTCATACACAATGCGGTATACATATACGTTGGACTCATCACATCTTCATTACCATAACAGTCTCTGTGGGAATCATATCATATTGTGAATACCTAAATGTCATGCATAATGCAAATGCGGTATACATATATATATTAGCCACACAAAGGTATATGTCACGACCCGACCTCGGGCCTGCAACTGGTGTCTTACCCCGGGCACCCTAGTAATAATACATCAGATAATATCAGCGGAAATAACTCATAAACATGTAACAATGTAAAATAGGAAACATGTCAATCGATAGGTCGCCTTTCAACATATATATATAAAACCCGAGCAGTTATCATTTACAAAACCCCACTTAAAACAGGACTACAGACCTCTAAGAGTTTTTATAACAATTATGGCGGGACAGGGCCCCGCCATACCCCTGAATGTACAAGAACCTACAATCTCAGGGAATCATACCAAAAGATAAGCCTCCGGAGAAATGTAGCTTCCCAAAACGCAGAACTGTGACCCTAAGAGCGAGGATCAACAACCGGTGTACCTCTACCTGCGGCATGAACGCAACCCCCCGAAGGAGGTCAGTACATCAGGTACCAAGTATGTGAAACTGAAAATAATGTAATGAAATCATAACAATCTATATAAAACAGGAGACACGTATGATAACCAAACTACAGTACACAATATATAAGCAGTCATGTCAAGTCAGGGACTCATGCCCTCAAGGTCATCACTCAAATATAACCATGGGTCTCACGCCCACAATATCAATCATGCCCGTGGAATTCCTTCCTCACTGCCGGCAGTTTATGATATAATATAACACCAAAATGTACACATGAACACCAGGTCCCACCTGTGTCATAAAACGCACGCTGGCAGTAGGAAAGCTAACCACTGATCCGGCTGCATCATAAAATCGGCCGGGGCAATGCGAAGGCATAGCTATCGAGATCCGGCTGCGTCAATCGATCGGCAAGTACGAAAGCGCCACTACGGATCTAGCCTGCCGCCACGAGATATGACCGAGGCAAGTACGAAAGCCATCTACCAGAGTCTGTCGTACCAAACTATGCTATAGAACTGACCGGGGCAAGTACGAAAGCCAACTACGGATCCACTGCAGACAAGAATGGCGGGGCAAATCGGGCTATCTACCAGATCCTGCCTGCATCATCAACCTCATGGAGAGCTAGTCCTTGGAATAACAATAACAATGGAAGCATACCCGTGGGCCACCCAACGTGTTAGTATGTCCAAGTAAATAACACGATAACAATCATAGTGGAAGCATACCCGTGGACCATCCAACAGCGTCGGTATGTCCAAGTAAACAACAAGATAACAATCATAGTGGAAACATACCCGTGGACCATCCAACGTGTCAGTATGTCCAAGTAAACAACAAGATAACCGGCCCTCCATCGAGAGACGCGGTAGCATAGAAATATCACACTTGCACAACAAAGGCTATCACAACTAGCATAGGCAAGTTTAACATACTTTTAGACTTTCATTTTATGCCAACAATCCGAGTTTTAACCCCAAAGTACTACATACTTCAATTCTCTTAAAAAAGATCCCTTTTTACGTAAAAACCACACGATACTAATACGCATAGTATCAAGACACTTTCATGTTCAAATCAAGTACTTTATACTTTTTAAACCAAGTGGCTTACACTTTTAAAACAACGTCAAGTATACTTTTAATACCCAAGTAACTCACTCTTTTAAGATCAAGACACTCACACCTTTTAAAATCAAGCCACCTATACTTTTCCAATCAAGACAAGTTCAATATTTAAAAACAAGTTACTTACACTTTTAAACTCAAGTAACTTGCTCTTTTCAAAACAAGTAACCTATACTTTTAAATCAAGTTACTTCTCCTTTCCCAAAATCAAGTTGTTTATAAATCAAGTCTCTTATCTTTCAAGATCAAGTCTCTTAACTTTCAAAATCAAGTCTCTTAATTTTCAAAATCAAGTCTCTTAATTTTCAAAATAATCAAGTCTCTTATCTTTCAAGATCAAGTCTCAAGTTTAAATTAAATAATTAAGCCATTCTTTTATCTTCATAAAGTCGCTATAACTAACTTCCCATAAAGCTATTATAACACTTTATGTTTTAAACCAACCAAAGACAACCACACTCATTTCTGAAATTATGAGAACTTTATTCTTTTAAGATCAAGTATCAATTTCCTTCCGAATAATGATTCATAACTTTTTAGAATAATTCAAGGCTCTTAACATTTAGAACTCAAGTCAAGGACATCAAAGTGAAACCAAATTCATTTAACACACGTATGTCTACCGT
Organism: Przewalskia tangutica; assembly: GCA_029844215.1. Classification (NCBI taxonomy): domain Eukaryota; kingdom Viridiplantae; phylum Streptophyta; class Magnoliopsida; order Solanales; family Solanaceae; genus Przewalskia; species Przewalskia tangutica. Next base: position 47,352,054 of record CM056739.1, on the reverse strand, counting down.
ACTATATATTTCACAACAATCATGCTCAAGAGGATAGGAAGAATCACATACCTCTTCGGCTTATCCACTAGTCAAGTCGAATATGCCGCGCGTAGAATATGAACCTATAATAATCAAATACGTCTATCAACGTCTAGATCTCTTCGTAGAATATTTTTAAGTATAGGGTCTCTTATTCTACGGAAAATCGGGCAGCACTTCCCCTGTTTTTACGTACTTTTCCACCTTTTTCGCGGCCCGAAATTCAATAACCAACATGCCACATTTAAGGCGCAATAATACAACAATACTAAAGGGGATTACACGCCTAACTGGACGTGTAAAATTTTGCGCCACAATAAACAAAACATTTCATTAGTCCAAATTAAAAACAGTCCAATGTAAATACAGTCCATTAGTTGGTGTTCTTGGCCAACTACTACAATCAAAATTATCCAATTTTCAGCTAGCATGCCGGAATTACTTCTTTAATCTTCCAACTTATATTCCAATCTTTATATAAGTTATAATAACTTTGTTATTAACTGTCAACAGGTAATAGGTAACGTTTTTACCATTTTAATGGCTAGCATGCCAATTTTTCGATTTTAGCAACTTAACAAGGTCCAAATCTTTTCCATCATTTTCCCATGTATCACCTACTTATTTATATACAACCAACATATATAATATCCAACTTCACAAGGAGGACAAAGTTCATTACCTCAAAAAGCCCAAAATAATCCAAGAACTAAAAGTCGATCGCAAGTTTAGCTCCTATTCCTTACGTTCCAATCCGCTCCAAGCAACCCTTAGAAGCTCCTAACCAACTCTTCTTCAAGATCCAACTTCAAAAAGTGAAGAACACTTTAGGTTTCAAACTTGCAAGATTCGGCCAATGGGTATATTTTAGGCTAAGGGTGTAAAATCTTGTCTAACACTTGATTAATAACCTTCCTAACACATCAAGGAAGAACACTTAAGAGTTTAAGAATTGTTGGACAACTTTTGGTCAAGATTCATAGCCATGGCCGAGAGCTCCTAGACAAGGGAGAGAGTATTTTCAAGTCTTGGAAATAATTCTAAGTGTGGAAGATTTCATCCTACTAGTGTGATGATATAACACCACCAAGGGCTAGGATTAAAACATGTGTGTGGTTGAGATTAGGGACAAGTGTGTGTGGGTCCCACAAGCCACTTGTCCACACAAATATCTCACAAATATCTTCTTCCACTTGTCCACACCAATCTCGCCCAACATGGGCCAACACGGGGTGACACGTGTCGCCCTCCTATTCGTCCAAAATATTTTCATCTCCCAAAAACATCCATATTGGCCAAAATCTCAAAAATAATGTGGGCCCCACAAAACCGTAAATTTCTCCCGTGGGTCCCACGTGACCAATTCTGGAAAATAAAATCCATAATTCTCTTATATTCCAAGAAGTCCAAATACCAAAATTGAGAATCCAATTCCCAATAATAAACTTTTTTCCTTCACGAGGTTCGGAATATTTTTCGTCGTAAATTCAAAACTTTCTTCCCTTTCGTACTTAGTGTTATATTCTCGTACGTACGTCCTCACATACATACTCTGGAACTACGAGGTGTAACATTATCTTCCTTCCCCATAACCGCCTCTGTGGGAATCAGGTTATATCTGCCTTTGTGGGCATAATCATTATCATATTGGCCTCACTGGGCATCTTTTTTTTCATGATAGTCTGTACCAATTGCAGGTAGTGTGCGTATATAACGCTTTCCCTTTTCCCCATCCCCTACATATACATATAATATTTACCATATAATAGTGTGTATAACACATGTAGGTTCGCGGTAATACATGAATGCAATGCAAATGCATTAATGATGAACTTATCGGATGACAAAATATCCTTATACCTTCAGTTGACCTTGGGAATCTTAACGTCGTTCCCATATTCCTCAATAAGGATTTAGGAACATACATTCGACTAACATTGAGAATCTTAACATCTTTCCAATATACCTCAATAAGGATTTAGGAACATGTTTAGACATGCGTTTAACATAGCAATCAATAACATGAATATTCTTAACTACTAAGAGTAGAATAATTTATGGAGCAATATCACGGTTATGTTTCGTTACATGGAACATGCCAAAAGAAGAAAGTATTTTTTCCGTAGCATATCTTTTTACTTCCGATCATTCATTGACACAATAATGAAATTATTTTTCCTTTCAACAACACACCGCTCTGCACGAGTTATACAACCTTCTCGGTTAATATACCATAAGTAACAACACCTTCAGCACCTTAGACAACCACTGTAATACCTATTTTCTTTTAAATGTTTTTGAGATCTCGTACTGGTATAATGAGAAAACCAAAAAGGAATAAGAACTGCACGATTATGTTTCAGTGACATCTATCCCATACTTCATTTTTTAAAAGAAAAGGAATGATCACTAAAACATAATACAATACATTGTATTTCTCCTCCAAATGTGATTAGTAAAGAATTAAAGGATAAGGTCCAAATTTTGACATGCTTTGCTACTTTACACGGGTCATCTTGGCACTTCAAGTGCTATGACTCTTCACTTTCCATTTGGTGTTAGCTTGACTTATCTACTGCCATATGGCAGATTTATCCATGTGACAACTTATAATCAACACTTATCCAATTAATTTCGTACTCTCCCACATTATTAATTTATTGATCTAAGTTCACTTATTTAGTAATGACTTATGCAACATTCATATACTCAATGTCATAATCATGAGATATAACACTAGTTCATAACCTTTTTTGGGACATACAATTATTATTACTAGTCATCGTTATCACGTCTTTTTCAAATCCTGAAATTATTTCGAGATCGCATCCTTTTATATGCTACGCTCTTAATTTGCGCACGTGAATATGACAAAAAATTCTCCAACGCTTGCGTCTATTTATTTACACACTCCTAGCAATTTTACATACGCATAGCGACTCAAACCATGACCCGAAAGTACGGGATGCTACAACCCTAGTTTTTGCTATATATAGACTAGGGTGTCTTTTTTCTTTCTATGGTCGAGCAAGAGAGACAGAGAGAATTGTAAACTCAAACTCCCTATTTGATTATAGTAAAATCTGCAGCGGCAAAGTGGACGTAGCTCTCGTATTGAGGGTGAACCACTATAAATCTGTGTGTGTTATTTGTTATTCGCTTATTTACTATTTTCTAGTTAGGTTTGATTTGGGGCTCAAATACTAATAATTTGTATCAGAGCGACAAGTTGTGTTACAATTTAGAAAACGATGTGACGCGAAGATGGTTCGGCGCACGGCATCGAGAAATTATATGGTACGAATTTTGCATTTTGGAGAATGCAGATTGAAGATTATTTGTACGGCGGAAAGCTTCATGAACCACTGAGTCTGAAGCTAGAAAAGATGAATGATGCATATTAGAATCTCCTTGGCAGACAGGTTCTGGGAGCTATTCAATTGACGATGTCGTAAAACGTTGCTCATAACGTGGCGAAGGAGAAGACCACCACTGACATAATAAAGGTTTTATCCGACATGTATGAGAAATCTTCGGCAAACAATAAGATATTTCTCATGAATAAACTTTTTCATCTAAAGATGGAGGAAGGTGCTCATGTTGCTACACACATGAATGAATTCAAAATGATTGTCAAATGTTGCGATCGAGTTTGACGATGAAGTGCAAGCCCTAACTTTGCTGGCGTCTCTACCAAATAGCTGGAAGCCAATGAGAGCAGCGGTTCGTAATTATGTTGGCAGTAATAAACTAAAATTCAATGATGCTAAAGATTGTATCCTTGCTGAGGAGGTTCGCCAGATAGATTTTTGTGAGACATCGACGAGTTCTGCTTTGAATGTTGAGAACAAAGGCATAAATTATGATAGAAATTACAACCGAAATAAGGGCAAGTTGAAGTCAAGTATTGGCAGGGGTCAATCCAGATCCGGGCAAACACTTGAGTGTTGGAACTGTGGGAACCTGGGTTACATCAATAAGAATTACAGGGCATCGAAGAAGGAGGACAACAAGGGGGTGTAATCAATTCTAAGATATTGGTGATGCGTTGTTATTGTCTAATGACATCCCGATTGACTCTTGGGTGCTTGACTCAGGAGTGTCTTTCCACACCACCCCACATCATGATATAATGATGAATTATGTTGCTGGAAATCACAAAAAAATCTATTTTGCAGATGGTAAGCCTTTAAACATTATTGGTATTTGAGATATTAATTTGAAGATCTCAAATGGAAATGTGTGGAAGATCACAAAGATCAGACATGTGTCGAAGCTGATGTGTAATTTGATCTCAGTGAGTCATCTTGATGATGAGGGACATGATTTTAATTTTGGTAATGAGTCCTAGAAGGTGACGAAGGGTGTTATGGTGGTTGGTCGAGGTAAGAAAATTGGAACTCTGTATATGACGATGAATTGTCGTGATACAGCTGTTGTTGAGAACATCAAGGAGACAGAGTTGTGGCATTGCAGGGAGGGGAATATGAGAGAGAAAGGGATGAGAATCATCAAACGTAAGGAGGGCCTCAATCTCTCACAAGAAGAATATGTGAAGAATGTTCTCAATAGGTTCAACATAGATGATGGCAAGCCAGCCAGTACTCCCTTAGTTGTACACTTTCGTTTGTCAAAGGATCAGTCACATATGATCGAGGACGAGAATGAGCATATGGACAAGTACCCTATACCTCTGTTATTGGAAGTCTTATGTACGTGATGGTATGTACGAGGTCAGACATTGCACATGCAGTGGGAGTTGTTATCATATTTATGAGCAATCCGGGAAAGCAACACTTGGAGGTTGTGAAGTGGATTTTCAGGTATCTGAGGGGCAGCTCAAGTTCAGTTTTGTGTTTCCGAAAGTTAGAGACAGGATTACAGGGATATGTTGATGCTGACAATGGTTGTGATGTTGATAGCAGAAAGAGCACATCCGGGTAAGTTTACACCTTCGGAGGTACTACGATTTTCTAGGTTTCAAAGTTGCGGAAGATAGTTGTCACGACCCGACCCCGGGCCCGCGACTGATGCCCTACCTGGGCTCCCCTTACATGTATACATCAGAGAATAGCAGCGGAACATACATACAACTCAAAAAGTACAAGTCATGAAAATTTCAACAAGCTAGCCGATAAGGCCACCTTCCATAAAAATATACATAACCCAAAAAGCAGTCACATGCCTTTTTTTTACAACCCAGTCCACAAGATATGACTACAGACCTCTAAGAATTTTTACATAACAACAGCGACGGGACAGGGCTCCCCCATACCCCTGAATGTACATAAATCTACAACATCAGGGAAACTGTATCAAAAGACAAGCCTCCGGAGAAATAGAGCTTTCTGACAACTGATCAGTGATCCTAAGTGTGAGGATCCACAACCTGCTTACCCCTACCTGCGGCATGAACGCAGCCCCCGAGAAAGGGGGTCAGTACAACAGATGTACCAAGTATGTAAAACTGAAAGTACTGAAATGAAATCATATAGTCTAAAATAAAGCTGGAGACATGTATGATAATCCAAATAACAGTACACTGTGCCTTACTAATAATGAGAGTAAACAAGAGTATACTTTACTGCGTAAAAATATGAAGCTCATGATCAAAGTAGGGCCACCCGCCCGTAGTATCATTTTTTGACGGAAAATTTTCCGAACCTTGTGAAGGAATTTTACGTTTTCAATAATTTATTTAATTTGGATTTTTCCGAGAGATGAAATATTTGGACCAATAGGAGGGCGACATGTGGCACCCTTAGGTGGCATGTTGGACGAAACAAGTGGGCAAGTGGCCAAGTCAAGAAGTCAAGTCTTGGAAGATTTTTTTTTTGTGGTACAAATGGAGGAGGGTTGGACGTTTTTTGGGTGCTAGTGGCTAGCCACATGTCTCTTTGTTGTGGGGGACATATGTCCCAAAGTTGTGGTGGACATATGTCCTAATGTTGTGGTGGAAACTTGGTGGAAGACTCCACTCACACAAGCTACCAAATCTACACCCTCCACTTGCTTGAATCTTGGCCCTTGATTGTTCTATAAATACCCCCCTTAAGTGCAAGACTTCTTCATCCACTTAAATATTTTCCAAGTCTCAAAACTCCCTCCCCCCTTAGAGAAGCTCTCGTCCAAACTCCCTCTCCCCCCCCCCTTCTAGTTGCTTCGTCCGAAACACCCCCCCCCCTTGGTAGAAAAATGTCTTCAAGTATTGTTACTATTTCAAAATACCTTATCCCAAATCCCTTGTAGTATTCCCAAGTTACCTCTATACTAAAAGCCCGGAAATACTACTTTATTTCCTTTAGTCACAAAACAAAACCCTACGAAAATCTTCATAGTTGGTTGAAGTATTAAGTAGAAGTTGTTTAGAAACTTCTAAGGGTTTCTTGGAGCGAATTGGAGCGTACAGAATAAGAGCTAAACGTTGCTCAGGATCGACATATAATCTTGGATAATTTTTGGCTTGTCGAGGTAAATATCTTGTCCTTCTATTGTAATTAGAGATTACATACTGTAGAAGTATAGAAATGAGTATAAGATTTATAGAAGGATGGTATATAAGAAGAGAATTGAACTGTACTTACATAGGACTGTATTTACAGTAGACTTGTGTAGTTTGACGGGTAGGGAAATGCTGCCCAATTTTCCGTAGAATAGAGAACCTTCTGCTTAGAATATTCTACAGAGTAGTCTAGACGTTGATAGACGTATTTGACTATTATAGGCTGATACTCTGCGCGCGACATATTCGACTTGTCATGTGGATTGAGCCGAGGAGGTATGTGATTCTTCCTATCCTCTTGAGCATGATACTTTTGAAATATATAGTACGATAGACGTACATGTGTTAACTAAACTTGGTTTTACTTTGATGTCTTTTGACTTGAGTTTTAAATGATAAGAATCTTGGAATTATTTCAAAAGAGTTATGAATCATTTTTGAAAGGAAAGTAATACTTGGTTTTAAAAGCTTAAGAGTTATACTAGCTTTATGAGAAGTTAGGTATAACGACTTAAGGAAGATAAAATGAACGGTTTACTTATTTGTTTATGAAAGTCTTGTATTGATTTCTGGAAAGTGTAGTAAGATGGTTTGATAAGTAAACATGTTATGATGCTACGTGTGTTAGTGTCTTGTGATGTTTGTGTAAGGGTGTTTTATTGTTGTGCTTACGTTGTAAAATGATAAGCCTGTTGTACTGCTATTATATCACATACCCCCCTGACTTGTTATGATGCCGAGGACTTGCCACCCTCGATGCGAGGAATACCTCATGCGGGTCCATGTGACCTATGCGGAGCTGCGGGAGTTCCAGGATTGATCACTCCGGGTGTGTTACGTCGATCACGAGGATACCTCACGCGGTCCATAGGACTACGCGGACCGGGGTCCAGGATGATCTGCGGGTTAGTTACCCCCGATGCGAGGAATACCTCATGCGGGCCTATGTGGCCTATGCGGACTGCGGGAGTTCTAGGATTAGGCACGCATAATGATACTATGGGCGAATGGCCTTGCTTCGATCATTAGCGGCCTAGAAAAGACCAGTTATGTTATACCTATTTTGTTCTTGGTTATGCTGTGGCACTATGTGCGGTTACATTAGTTGTTTCGTATATATTTGTAAAATTGGTTTTAAAATGATATGATTTCATTTAAGTACTTTACAGTTTCACATACTTGGTAGCTGTTGTACTGACCTCCTTCGGCCTGCGTTAAATGTCGCGGTAGGTACTCTGTTGTTGATCCCCGCTCCTAGGATCACCGTTTACGCTTTTGGGAAAGCCCCTTTCTCGAGGCTTATCGTTTGGGTATGATCTCCTGTCATTATAGCTTTATGTACATTCAGGTATGGCGGGGCCTGTCGCCATAGTTGTTTACATTCCTAGAAGTGCAGTAGTCTGTTGTAAGTTGGGATGTAACTGTTCACTCTTTATGTATATATACATGCGAAGGCAATCTTTTCTTGGATAAACTGTCTCATTTTACATATGTTTCATGTCTTGTTTTTATATTCATTGGTTACTCGATGTATGTCTACTTGGGTGTCGGGTAAGGCACGATCACGCCCGGATCGGTCGTGACAAAAGTGGTATCAGAGCAGTTAATCCTCGGAAAGTGTCTACAGACCGTATCTAGTAGAGTCTTGATTTGTTATACCCCGTGGTTAGGGCCAGGACCTCGGTCAGGTCTGCGCCATGGCCACGGAGCGAGCCGGCGCGCGCTGGTAATTGTAGGGCGCGTGGCCGGTCGTGGTCGCGAAACCAGGGTCGCTGGTTTCAGCGCCGAGAAGATCGCAGGAGTCGCGAGGAGTTGCAGGCGGAAGGCCTGGCGCCGAGGCGGGACGTCAGGCGGAAAATCTTAGGACAAGTCATATTTTGATTTTGAACGGGCCTGAGTGGGGGACAAGTGTCCCCCCATCTGATTTTTACATATATTGACCAAGTCTTAAAGACTTGGTCATTTGTCATCTCTCTCTTTGAAAAACCTCTTCCTTCTCTCTAAATATTTCAAGCTCCTCCTTCTCTCTAAAAATCCAAGAGGATTCTAGCCTTAAGAAAAATCTGAAAAATTAAAAGACAAGAAGGAAGCTTGTGGCTAGCTTGTGAAGGTGGTGGTGGTGGTATTCTTGGTAAAAAGGCTAGCAAATTGTTGGATAAAATTTGGCTAAAGCTCTAAGGTAATGATTCTTCCTCTATTATTAGTTTATAGAGTTGCATGTTATGAAGAAGATACTTATGGTGGTAAATAATGCTCTTAGAGTCATTGCATGCTAGAAATGTGGGTTGAATATGAAGGATTTGGCTAAAGAAATATTATGAGCATGTTGTAGCCTAAAAATCACCTTAGAATTGTTAAGTGTACTTTTATAACTTATGGGGCAGAATTTTACACACCCAAGATTAGGTGTGTAATCCCTTTTGTGTTGGTTTGGTTGTTGGGCCTTAATAAGGCATTTGAATGTTGAAAAATCGGCCTTTGAAAAGGTGGCAAAGTGAGTAGAAACAAAGGAAATGCTGCCCAATTTTCCTTAGGAATTGATAACTTGAATTTGGAATTTCTACATTGAAATTAGAGGTTAATAAACACACTATGGTTATTATAGGTTGACATATTACTTGCGGTAGTTGGACTTAGCAAGTGGATTTGACCAAGGAGGTATGTAGAGCTTTCCTATCTCTTGAGCATGAGTAGTTGTATCTATGTAGTACGGTATACGTACAAGATTTGATAATCTACACTTGTTTTAAAAGTATATGATGCTTGTTTCATTTCAAAAGTATAAGTCCTTTGGATTTAAGGAAAATGTATTTCACAAAGGTATAACGCTAATATAATGACTTTATGGGAAGTTGGTTATATTAGTTTTTGGAAAGGTTCACAAAGAATGGTTTACTCTAACTAAAACAAGTACGGGTAAAGGATTTGAAACTATGGAAGGTGGATTGATTTTTAGGCATTGGTTGCCTAAGGTTTTAAAGGAAATGAAGTCACTTGATTTAGAAGCCTATTATATTTCTAAAAGGAAATGTGACTTGTTTTGAAAAGAAATTGTAACTTTTGTTTTTTTAGGTAAATGCAAATATTATTACTAATAATGAAAAAGGAAGTGGCTACAATCAATCATTGAGGTATCTCAAGCCTCAACGTAATGCAAACAAGAAGAGATAGAGGGGAGGGGTGGTCACTCAAAAGGTGTCATTACAGGAGGGGATAAAATCATAGAGAACTCTATAAGATGTTGTTTTGATTCTTGCAATGACCTCTTCTGCCGGAAAGCTTGTGCCTTCAAAGAGCATTGTGTTTCTTGCCCTCCAAATCTCATAAACCATTATGCAAAAAGTGAGCAAAATAGCTTTGGCTCGAATGCTTGTCCCGCGGGGTTCTTTCTTAATCCATTTAAGGGAGCTTTCAGCTTGTCATCTCTCTTCTAATACCCAACCAATCTTTTATGCTCTTCCAAATCATGTGTGTATAGGGGCAGGCAAAGAAGAGGTGTTCCCTTGTTTCATTAGCTTGCTTGCAGAACCCGCAAGATTTATCCTCCAAGTTGAGAAATGATAGAGTATCCTTTGTAGCTAACCGCTTTCTGCAATTTAGCCACATAGTAAAAGAGAATTTGGGAGGAATGAAGCCTTTCCAAATTTGTGACATCCAAGGCTTTTTAGCTTGCTTAGTGCGCAAGACATCATACACGAGGCTTGAATCAAATATACTGTTGGCACAACATTTTGTAAAGCCGTCAATAGCATCACCATGGCTACCAAAGATAGAAAAGAATTTGTCGCGAATCCCACAAATCTTTTTGATTAAGGGGGAGTCTCTAGGACGTACCTCATAGTCACAAATTGTAATACTTCTCAAATAGTGGCTATTTATCCATTGGACCCAAAGAGAATCAGCTTCCGTGTGAGTTTGCCAAATCGTCCTGGATAGCAAGGCATGATTCCATTCGTTGATGTTCATAAGACCAAAGCCACCTTCAGATTGAGGCAAGCAAATGATATCCCAAGCAACTCTTGGTGGTTTCCCTCCCCATAAGAACTGAATACAAGCAGACCGTATCTTGTTGATAATAGTGGCCGGGATAGGAAGAGCCCGGAACCAAAAGCTCTCAACCCCTTGGACAACCGACCTGATTAGTTCCAGTTTACCAGCATAAGAAAGGGTGTGATGCCCCCATTTTTGAATGTAATTCGAAATAGCACTAATGAATGGGGCAAATTGATCCACCGAGACTGAAATTGGGGACAAAGGAATCCCCAAGTATCGTACCGGAAAGCTTCCAATGGCGAAACCCACTCTGGACAATATCAAGTCGTGAACTGTAGAATGCATTCCTGCTAAGTAGACAGAGGATTTAGCAGGGTTAAGAGTTAATCCTGAGGCAGCCTCCAACTCTTCCAGACAATTCATAAGAATCCCAACTGAAGATATATCTCCTTTGGCAAAAAGCATGAGGTCATCCGCGAATGCCAGATGAGTAATGCCCAATTTCTTACACTTTGGAAAATATGAGAAAGCACTTGCCTCAGCCTTCATTTTAAGCATCCTTGAGAGGTATTTCATGCACAAGATGAAGAGAGTAGGGGACATGGGATCACTATGGTGATTAGTATCTTGGAATCTTTGTATAAAAAGAGTTTTTCTTAAAAAGTTAGAAGTACATGGTACTTGGGTTGAATTCCCGGATTTTCTATTAAAAGACATGTTAGTGCCTTAGGATACTAAAATGAGAGGATATAGTAATAATGTTAATAAGAAGTTAGGGGATTTCTTAACTTGCTTATGTTATGATAAGTCGGTAGTGCTTGTGTATGATATGATAGGCCGGTAGTGCTTATGTATGATATGATAGGCCGGTAGTGCTTATGTTATGTATGATAGCCGGATGAGCTATGTTATATATTTGTATTATTACGGGGTAAACCCCGGGTTATTATCTATGCCATGGATTTGCTACCCATGATGCGAGTGCGACGCTTGCACTCATGCGGATCCGGACCACAGGATCCATGCGGGTGAAATAGTCCCATGCGAGTACGGCGATGGTACTCATGCGGATCCACAGGATCCATGCGGGTGAAATAGTCCCATGCGGGTGAAATAGTCCCATGACGAGGCGGATGACCTCATGCGGGTCCACAGGACCCATGCGGGTGAAATAGTCCCAGGAGTAGGACTGCTTAACGATACTATGGGCGAGGTACCCTGTTTTGATCGTGAGCCTCCTATTTTTATGCTATAAGTTTTATACTTGTTACTCTCATTGTTAGTAAGGCACAAGTCTGAGAAATTGATTTTTATCTATGACTCAACTTATCTTTGACTTGTGATATTACTCTGATATTTTCGCTTTTACATACTTGGTACGTTGTGTCACGACCCCTTCCTGGGGCTGCGTTCATCCGCGGTAAGGAAGCGGTGGTAGATCCTCATTCCTAGGATCTCTTACTCAGGTGTCAGGAGCTCCATTTCTTCGGAAGCTCGACTTTTGGTATGGTTCTCCCCGGTGTTGTGATATTTTGTACATTCAAGGGCATGACGGGGCCCTGTCCCGTCGTAGTGTTACTCATTCTTAGAGGCCTGTAGTCTTTTCATAACTTGGGTTGTTAAAGGATATAGCTGTTCGGTTTTATGTACTTTTGGGGTAGCCATTTTGGGCTAGACTATTTATACCATTATGGTTGTTTTATTTTGAGTTTATATTCCGCTGGTTTTCTCTGATGTTGTGTCACAAGGGTGCCCGGGTCAAGGCACCGGTCACGGATCCGGGGTCGGGTCGTGACATGATTATCGGTGTGTTGTGCACCACACCAATAATCAGGAGGCTATAGGATATTTAGGATTGGTTTCCATTCTTCTCACTCTGAGATCGTGCCTTAGAGTTGTGTTATAAGTTGGACCCCTCTAACGTATTTCTTTTCTGTACCAGTTATGCCTCCACGCAAGGCAACCCGGGCCCAGAAGGGCAAGGCAGCCGAGGGAGCTGCTAGTAGGACACCGAGGGTCACGAGGGCCCAGGCCCAGACTTTACCCGAGGCGATACCTCAGACGGCGAGTTCTACGACGCCGCCGGCCCCAGCAGAGTTTAGAGCCGCAGCAGTGGCCACTGAGACCACAGTACCTGCGCCTCCAGTCCCACAGCCTGGAGCAGAGGAGATGGGTTACAGGGAGATGGCCCAGTTACTAGCCAGGATTGTGGCCAGACATGAGGATAGGCTGGACGCAGCAGTTCCAGTAGCACCCGTGGTTCATCCTAGATCGGATAGCTTGAGACTACGGGATTTTCTGAGTTGTAGCCCGCCAGAGTTCTACGGGTCGAGGCCTGAGGATGATCCGCAGGAGTTCATCCGACAGCTACAGCGGATCATGAGAGTGATCAGGGCTTCGGAGACCGAGTCAGTGGTCTTAGGTTCACATCGGCTGCGTGATACTGCAGTCGATTGGTTTGATTCGTGGGAGCTGTCCCGGGGAGAGCATGCACTTCCAGCGGTATGGGACGAGTTCTCGGAGGCTTTTCTCAGCCACTTCTTGCCTCCGCAGATGAGGAGGGCACGGGCCGACAGATTTCTGATGCTGAGACAGAGAGGGCGCACAGTCCGGGAGTACAACGTGGAGTTCGACTCGTTGGCTCGATATGTCCCCGCATTGGTGGCAGACATGGAGGACCGAGTGCACCGCTACGTCACCGGGCTCGACGACTATTTGGCAGAGGGTTGCTCAGGTGTAGCTCTTCAGCCGGGCATGGACATTGCCCGCATGCAGGCTTATGCACTGGGATGTGAGGAGCGTAGAGGCCAGCGGGTTGTCAGATTTCAGCAGAAGAAGGCCAGGACGGCAGGGTCTTTTGGTGGCTCTCGGGGTGGACGATCTCAGCAGCAGACTAGATTTGCACCACCGCCAGTTCAGAGCACTCCTACACCGTCTTCAGGACAGCCAGGGTATTCGGGGGCAGATCAGGGCCCCAGGACTTCGGACTTCCAGGGTAGCAGGGGTGCTAACCGATCGAGGTCCTCTCAGTGTGTCCGATGCGGTAGATTCCATTCCGGGAGTTGTGGTACTACTTCGGGAGTTTGCTACACTTGCGGCCAGCAGGGTCACTATGCGAGAGATTGTCCGACCAGAGACAGCGCAGATGGTAGGGTCACCTCTGGTCTTTCGCGGTCTTCTTCACTCACGGTTACTTTCGCCCGAGGCGGTGCTCAGGGACCAGCAGGTCGCGGCAGAGGTCGTGGCAGGGGTCCTAGTTCTAGCGGTCCTCAGAACCGCATTTATGCCTTGTCCAGCCGACAGGACCAGGAGGCATCACCGGATGTCGTCACAGGTACCTTATCAGTTTCTTGTTGTGACGTGTATGCCTTGATAGATCCGGGTTCTACCTTGTCATATATATCTCCCCTTATTGCTAGTAGGATAGGGATAGACCCTTTTTAGTCAGTTCCAGTAGTCAGAGAGTTCCCAGATGTGTTTCCAGACGACCTCCCGGTTATCCCTCCTGAGAGGGAGATAGAGTTTTGTATCGATGTGCTGCCAGCCACTCGGCCTATATCCATTCCGCCATACAGAATGGCACCTGCCGAGTTGAGAGAGTTGAAGGACCAACTGAGAGATTTGCTGGAGAAAGGCTTCATCAGGCCTAGTGTTTCTCCCCGGGAGCGCCGTATTGTTCGTGAAGAAGAAGGGCGGACGCCGCGCATGTGTGTTGATTACGCACCTGAACAAGGTGACTATTAAGAACGATACCCCTTCCTGTGATTGATGATTTGTTCGACCAGTTGCAGGGTGCGAGATGTTTCTCCAAGATTGATCTGCGATCGGGCTATTATCAGGTGCGAGTTAGAGAGACGGATGTCCCTAGATCGCATTCCGAACTGCACGCACTATGAGTTCAGGGTTATGTCTTTCGGTTTGACCAATGCTCCGGCGATATTTATGGATTTGATGAACCGAGTGTTCAAGCCATTTTTGGATACGTTTGTGATAGTATTCATTAATGACATCTTGGTTTATTCCCGCTCAGAGCAGGATCATGCGGAGCATTTGAGGACTGTGCTGAGAGTTCTCCAGGACCAGCAGTTGTAGGCCAAGTTTTCCAAATGTGAGTTTTGGTTGGCTTCGGTGGCTTTTCTTGGGCACATTGTCGGGGCCGATGGTATTCGGGTGGATACGGCCAAGATCGAGGCAGTCAGGAGTTGGCCTAGACCTACTACTCCTGTCACGACCCGACCTCGGGCCCGCGACTGGTGCCTTACCCCGGGCACCCTAGTGATACAACATTAGAGAAAATTAGCGGAAACAAAAACTTAAACAGGAAATAAGATACAGGATAAGAAAACAGGTTAACCAAAATGGTCACCTTCATGTATATACAATATAACCGAACAGCATAATCCTTACAAACACCGCCCACAACAAGATTACTGCACTTAAGAATGTAACAACAACTATGACGGGACAGGGCCCCGCCATACCCCTGAATGTACAAGTACCTATAGTGACAGGGGACTATACCAAAAGATAAGCCTCCGGAGAAACGGAGCTTCCCAACGCCGAATCGCGATCCTATGAGCGAGGATCAACAATCGGTGTACTCTACTCGCAGATGAACGCAGCTTCGGGCGAGGTCAAGATAACAGTACCAAGTATGTGAAACTGAAAATATCAGAATGAAATCACATTTCATCATTTTATAAAACCATTTCGCAATAAGTAAACAGATAGGTCAAGTAAGGGTACGCATATCCCCAAAATGATAACTCACACATAACTATGGGTCTCACGCCCATAATATCAATCATGACCGTGGAACTCATTCTCATCACGGCAGCATGATGTAAAACCACACCCATATGTGAACTCGAACACTAGATCCCGCCGTCATGAAACCGATCGCCAAGTAGAATAGCCAACTACCACCAAGGCTAGTCATATCCCTTCACGCAAGGTACTAAGCCAACTACCAAAAAAGCTAGCCACGCAACTGGCCGAAGCAAGTATCTTAAGCTAACGTACAATAGCCTACCGTCTCACGAGATATGACCGTGACAAGTATCTTAAGCTATCTACCAGAGCCTGCCGATACACGAGAAATGACCAGGACAAGTATCTAAAGTGTGCCTGAACCACATGTACAAATCAAGCTCGTGATCGCTCGTCACCGCGGCAAGCTTCATGGATTAGCGATCCATGGACAAATAACATAATCCTCATAATGACCGCATGCCCCAAGATCTTACCGGTATAAGCATGGCCATGAAACCATCCCATCGACGCATACCCGTGGACCATCCATCGTGGTAAGATGTCCAAAGGAAATAACAAGATAATACTCAAAGTGGACGATACCGTGACCATCCAACGTGTCAAGATGTCCAAAAGAAATAACCAGATAATACTCAAAGTGGACGATACCGTGGACCATCCAACGTGTCGGTATGTCCAAGCAATCAATCGATAGTCGGCCCTTCCCGAGACACAGAGTACGTAAACAAAACATTTGCACAACAAAGGCTATCACAACAAGCATAGGCAAGTTCAACGTACTTTCATTTTATGTCAACAATCCGGGTTTCAACCCCAAAATACTACATACTTTCATTCTTTCAAAAAGACCTCTTTTTACGTAAAAGCCACACGATACTAATACTCGTAGTATCAAACACGTTTTCTTTTCAAACCAAATTACTTCACCTTCAGAAAAATCTTTACAAGACTTTTAAAATCAAGTACTCTATACTTTTTAAACCAAGTGCTTTTCTTTAAAAACAACATCAAGTATACTTTAAAACCCAAATAACTTACTCTTTTCAAAACAAGTAACCTATACTTAAATCAAGTTACTTCTCCTTTTCCGAAATCAAGTTGTTTAGCTTTCAAAATCAAATCTTTCTTTTATCTTCATAAAGTCGTTATAACTAACTTCCCATAAAGCTATTATAAAACTTTATGTTTTAAACAAACAAAATTCATTTCACACACGTACGTCTACCGTACTATATAGTTCACAACAATCATGCTCAAGAGTATAGGAAGAATCACATACCTTTTTAGCTTAAACCACAAGCCAAGTCAAGTATGCCGCGCGTAGAAGATCCACCTATAATAATCACAATATATCTATCAATCTCTAGTTCCCTTCGTAGCATATTCGAAGTAAACATTTCCTTATTCTACGGAAAATTCGGCAGCACCTCCCCCCCCCCCTCGCAAACACATAAATAACCTCCCCCTAATAAGGCCTGCTACCAAGCCAACAACTCCAAGGGGATTACACGTCTAACCGGACGTGTTCAATTCTGCCTCACAATATACTACACAAGTCTACTGTAAATACAGTCCAATGTAAATACAGTTCAATCCTTTATAATAATCCTTCCAATATATCTTATACTCAATTCTAAACTACTACAATATGTAATATCCAATTACAATAGGGGGGACATAGATCATTACCTCGATAAGCCCAAAATCATCCAAGATATAAGTCGATCCTGAGCAACGTTTAGCTCCAAATACTTACGCTCCAACCCGCTCCAAGCAACCCTTAGAAGTTTCTAAACAACTTCTCTAAACACTTCAACCAAGCTAGGAAGATTTTTCTAGGGTTTCGTTTTGCGACTATTGGAATAAAGTAGTATTCCGGGCTCCTAGTATTGAAATAACTTTGGAATACAAATAGGGATACTAGGCTAAGGTATTTGGGATTTATACTACAATACTCAAAGTATTTTCTACTCAAGAGGGGGAGGGGGACGAAATCAACTACAAAGGGAGGGAAAATATTTTGCTTTGGAAAGCTTAAGTGTGGATGAAATGAAGTCTCAGACTTGGGGTATTTATAGCGAATTCAAGGGCCAAGATTAATGCAAGTGTGTGGTGAGATTGGGGTACAAGTGTGGTGCCACAAGCCACTTGTCTAAGCAAGACAAGTGCTCAGCCACACGGCAACAAAATCGCCACAAGCAGTGTCAAGCCATTTCGCCAAGGCCACCTAAGGGGGGTGACACGTGTCGCCCCTACTCGTCCAAAATATTTCGTCTTACGAAAATATCCAAAATACCGAAAATCTCAAAAACAAAGTGGGCTCCACAAAACCGTAAATTTCTCCAGTGGGCCCCACGTGACCATTTCAGAAAATAAAATCTCATATTTCTAATATAATCAAAGAAGCCCAAATACTAAACTGGGAATCCAATTCTCATCAACGAACCTTTTTCCTTCACAAACCCTAAACTTTTCCGCGAAAAACCACATCTTTTTCTTTCCAAAATTTCGCCGTATTCTCGCACGCACGCCCTCACATACATACCACGGAACTACGGGTATAACATTCTTCCTTAGAAACATTCGTCCGAATGTTTCTTCTAAGTCTCCAAACGCATTTGCGCTGTGATAGTCTCCACTACTACATTTACAAACCGATCACGCCACCACCGCCGTAATATAACATGCGCAGTAACTCAAATCCAAGCCAACAAGGAATCATTTCTCATCTCACAAAAGCTCCCACTAGCTTCAATTTACACTAAGGCCATTCCCGGCCTTCACGATCCAATTATGGTCGAACGTATCCACGAACCCGTACGATGTCTTCCTAGACTTGGGCCTATCACCCTCGTGACCCTATCACAAAGAGGGACCACCACAAATTAACCCCACCCCAATCCGGGCTGC
Source organism: Przewalskia tangutica (assembly GCA_029844215.1). Classification (NCBI taxonomy): domain Eukaryota; kingdom Viridiplantae; phylum Streptophyta; class Magnoliopsida; order Solanales; family Solanaceae; genus Przewalskia; species Przewalskia tangutica. The sequence continues at coordinate 47,333,855 of CM056739.1, read as the reverse complement.
GGGTTGACCCTCGACCTTGCCTCAACCCGACCCATTTTGCGCCAAACTCTCTCGTTCCCCAATCCGGAACAATCTCACTAATCAAGTCACGAAAACCTAGTGGTCTTCTTAGCTCAACTACCCTCTTATAATTCACACCACTCAGGGACTTATCACACAAATATACCCCACATATACTATGCACTCCGACAAAGGTCAATCGTAAACAAAATCTTTTACTCATGACGGCCTCGCATCTAAGGTCTCCACGTATAATATTCTAAGGCTCACAATTTCCCTGTCCCCAATCTTACCTTTTCAACTAACCATGTTTTCTAAATCACATTTTAACAAAAAGCTATCCGAACATAACACTTAACACATCGCCATAACATCAATGCATACTAGTCTCTAAAGGGTTAAGAATATACCTGTAACTATTGCTTCACCTTCCCTTTTGTCGTTCTAAACATGTTCCTTCCCTGCACGGCGCACAAAAGAAGGAGATGAACCACCACGATCCCAAGGCCGAGTCTCTACATCCGAGCTACTGGTTGGAAAATTTCTCGCAAATGGCCTGCCGCCGCATGTAAAACAACCCTTCAATACTGTGACACTTCACACGGGTTTACCATATCGCTACATTTTGGTCGGGTGGTTTATCCGCCAGACCCCAACTCCCAAAACTCAACCGTTGGAGCCACGACTTTCTCCCAAGATCAGAGGACCACTGCATCGGGCGGAGGTGCATAACTAGTTCGCACGCGCGGTCCGCCTTGAAAGTTACCAGCGACTCGCCGCCCCGGCCTTCTTCTCGCTGGTATCGTCAATCCGCCGCCTCCGCTCTCACACCCAAGCGCATAAGCTCGCACGCGGCAATGTCCATGCTCGGTCAAGAGCTACACCCGAGCAACTCTACGCTAGATAATCGTCAAGTCTCGCGTGACATAACGTGCACTCGCCCTCCATATCGCCACTAACGCAGTGGACATATCGAGCCAACGAGTCGAACTCCAAGTTGTACTCCCAACCGCACGCCTCTCGTCTCAAAGATCGAAATTTGTCGCCCGTTTCCTCATCTGCGAGGCAAGAAATTGCCGAGAAATGCCTCCGAGAACTCGTCCCACACACCGAGGCGATGCTTCCCGACAACTCTCATGAATCAAACCACCGATCGCAGATCACGCACCGATGCGAACCTAAGACCACCGACTCGGTCTCAAGCCTTGATCACTCTCACGATCCGTCAGAATGTCGGATGAACTCCTCGCGATCATCCTCGTGCCTCGACCCATAGAACTCAAAGTGGCTGCAGCCAAAAAGTCCCGTAGTCTCAAACTATCTCGACCGGGGTGAACTACGGTGCCATCGAACCTCGACTCTCGCTCGCCCTCGTGTCTAGCCACAATCCTAGCTAGTAACTGGGTCATCTCCTTATAATCCATATCCTCTGTTCCTGGCCGTGGGACTGGAGGCTCAGGTAATGTGGCCTCAGTAGAGACCGCTGCTGCACTACTCGCAGCCTCCTTCGCCGCCGCTTCTTCGGGCTCGTTGCCTTGCGCGAGGCATAATCGCATAAAAGAATACGTCGTAAGGAGTCCAACTTACAACACACTCTAAGGCACGATCTCAGAGTGAGAAGAAATAGAAACCAATCCTAGATATCCCATAGCCTCCTGATTATAGGTGTGGTGCACAACACGCCGATAATCAAGACTCTACTAGATACGGTCTGTAGACACTTTCCGAGGATTAATCGCTCGATACCACTTTTGTCACGACCGACCTCGGCCCGCGATCGTGCCTTACCGGCACCCTAGTGATACAACATCCGAGAAAATCAGCGAAACAAAACTTAAACAGAAATAAGATACAAGATAAGAAAACAGTTAACCAAAACGGCCACCTTCATGTATATACAATATAACCGAACAGCATAATCCTTTACAAACCTTGCCCACAACGATTACATGCACTTCAAGAATGTAACAACAACTATGACGGGACAGGGCCCCGCCATACCCCTGAATGTACAAGTACCTATAGTGATAGGGGACTATACCAAAAGATAAGCCTCCGGAGAAACGGAGCTTCCCAAACGCTGAACTGCGATCCTATGAGCGAGGATCAACAACTGGTGTACCTCTACCTGCGGCATGAACGCAGCCCCCCGAAGGAGGTCAGTACAACAGGTACCAAGTATGTGAAACTGAAAATACTGTAAAGAAATCACATTTCATCATTTTATAAAACCATTTCGCAATATGTAAACAGTTAGGTTAAGTAAGGGGACGCATATCCCCAAAATGATCACTCACACATAACTATGGGTCTCACGCCCATAATATCAATCATGCCCGTGGAACTCATTCCTCACTGCCGGCAGTACATGATGTAAAACCGCACCCATATGTGAACCTGAACACTAGATCCTGCCTGCGTCATGAAACCGATCGGGCCAAGTAGAATAGCCAACTACCAGTCCGAAGGCTAGTCATATCCCTTCACGGGCAAGGTACGGAAGCCAACTACCAGTTAAAAAGCTAGCCACGCAACTGGCCGAAGCAAGTATCTTAAGCTAACGCACAATAGCCTACCGTCTCACGAGATATGACCGTGACAAGTATCTTAAGCTATCTACCAGAGCCTGCCGATACACGAGAAATGACCAGGACAAGTATCTAAAGTGTGCCTGAACCACATGTACAAATCAAGCCCGTGATCGCTCGTCACCGCGGCAAGCTTCATGGATTAGCGGTCCATGGACAAATAACATAATCCTCACAATGACCGCATGCCCCGGCATCTTACCTAGGTATAAGCATGGCCATGAAACCATCCTACTGGACGCATACCCGTGGACCATCCATCGTGTCAGTATGTCCAAAGGAAATAACAAGATAATACTCAAAGTGGACGATACCGTGACCATCCAACGTGTCAAGATGTCCAAAAGAAATAACCGATAATACTCAAAGTGGACGATACCGTGACCATCCAACGCGGTCAAGATGTCCAAGAAATCAATCGATAACCGCCTCCCGAGAGACACGGAGCACGAAACAAAACACTTGCACATCAAAGGCTATCACAACAAGCATAGGCAAGTTCAACGATTTTCATTTTATGTCAACAATCCGGTTTCAACCCCAAAATACTACATACTTTCATTCGCTCAAAAGACCTTTTACGTAAAAGCCACACGATACTAATACTGTAGTATCAAAACACGCTTTCTTTTCAAACCAAATTACTTCACCTTCAGAAAATCTTTACAGACTTTTAAAATCAAGTACTCTATACTTTTTAAACCAAGTGCTTTTCTTTAAAAACAACATCAAGTATACTTTTAAAACCCAAATAACTTACTCTTTTCAAAACAAGTAACCTATACTTAAATCAAGTTACTTCTCCTTTCCAAATCAAGTTGTTTAGCTTTCAAAATCAAATCTTTCTTTTATCTTCATAAAGTCGTTATAACTAACTTCCCATAAAGCTATTATAACACTTTATGTTTTAAACAAACAAAATTCATTTCACACACGTACGTCCACCGTACTATATAGTTCACAACAATCATGCTCAAGAGTATAGGAAGAATCACATACCTTTTTAGCTTAAACCACAAGCCAAGTCAAGTATGCCGCGCGTAGAAGATCCACCTATAATAATCACAATATAGCTGTCAATCTCTAGTTCCCTTCGTAGCATATTCAAGTAAACAGCCTTTATTCTACGGAAAATTCAGAAGACCTCCCCGCAAACACATAAATAACCTCCCCCTACCAAGGCCTGCTACCAAGCCAACAACTCCAAGGGATTACACGCCTAACCTGACGTGTTCAATTCGCCTCACAATATACTACACAAGTCATCAGAATACATACCCAATGTAAATACAATTCAATCCTTTATAATAATCCTTCCAATATATCTTATACTCAATTCTAAACTACTACAATATGTAATATCCAATTACAATAGGGGGGACATAGATCATTACCTCGATAAGCCCAAAATTATCCAAGATATAAGTCGATCTTGAGCAACGTTTAGCTCCAAATCCTTACGCTCCAACCCGCTCCAAGCAACCCTTAGAAGTTTCTAAACAACTTCTCTAAACACTTCAACCAAGCTAGGAAGATTTTTCTAGGGTTTCGTTTTGCGACTATTGGAATAAAGTAGTATTCCGGGCTCCTAGTATTGAAATAACTTTGGAATAACTTTGGAATACAACTAGGGATACTAGGCTAAGGTATTTGGGATTTATACTACAATACTCAAAGTATTTTTGTTATACCCGTAGTTCCAGGGTATGTATGTAGGGACGTACGTACGATAATACGACAGAAATTTTGGAAAGAAAGAAAGGTGTGATTTTTCGACGGAAAAGTTTTCGGGTTTTGTGAAGGAAAAAGGTTCGTTAGTTGGAATTGGATTCCCAGATTTGGTATTTGTACTTCTTGGATTATATTTGAATTATGGGATTTTATTTTCGGAAATGGTCACGTGGGGCCCACGGGAGAAATTTACGGTTTTGTGGGGGCCACTTTGTTTTTGAGATTTTCGGTATTTTGAATATTTTCGGAAGACGGAATATTTTGGACGAATCGGGGGGCGACACATGTTACCCCCATGTGGCACCCTTTGCCGAATTGGAGGGACAAATGGCTAGGCCGAAATGGCCATGACACTTGGAGAGTTTTTCGTTGGCCATGTGTTGTGGTGGGACCCACACACACATGGCCCAATCTTGACCACCCACTTGACTTGATCATGGCCCTTGATTCCTCTATAAATACCCCCCTTAGTTGAAGAGTAATTTCATCCACACTTAAGCTTTCCAAAGCAAAATATCTCCCTCCTTTTAGCTTGTATTTTCGTCCCCCTTCCCCCACTTGTGTAGAAATACTTTGAGTATTATTGTATAATCCCAAATACCTTATCCTAGTATCCCTAGTTGTATTTCAAAGTTGTTTTAATACTAGGAGCCCGGAAATACTACTTTATTCCAAAAGTCGCAAAACGAAACCCTAGAAAAATCTTCATAACTTGGTTGAAGTGTTTAGAGAAGTTGTTTAGAAACTTCTAAGGGTCGCTTGGAGCGGGTTGGAGCTAAACGTTGCCCAGGATCGACTTATAATCTTGGATAATTTTGGGCTTATCGAGGTAATGATCTATGTCCCCCTATTGTAATTGGATATTACATGTTGTAGTAGTTATACTTGAGTATATTATATTGGAAGGATGATTATAAAGGATTGAATCAGATTTACATTGACCGCATTTACAGACTCGTAGTATTATTGTGAAGCAGAATTGAACACGTCCGTTAGACGGTAATCCTCGAGAGTTTTGGCCCGTAGCGCCTTGATAGGAGGTGATTTATGTGATAGCAGTGGGAGGTGCCGCCAATTTTCGGTAGACTAAAGGAATCTGTGAGTTAGAAACTTCTACGAAGAGATCGAGACGTGGATAGTGGTTTTTGTGGCGATATGGAAGTACTACGAGTAGCGATTCTACTAAGGGCGGTGGAAAAGGCTAGCAAGGTTGAAATACTTGGAGCATTTTGCTAATTGTCGATAATCGTCGCGAGGTATGTGAACCTCTTCCTATCTTTTCTAGCATGATTGTTGTAGAATCGTGCAAAGACGGTAGACGTACATGTGCTAAGTGAATTGGTTGGTTCAAAACATAAAGTGTTATAATAGCTTTATGGGAAGTTAGTTATAACGACTTTATGTAGGTAAAAGAATGATTTATTGATTCTAGAAGTTAAGAGACTTGATCTTGAAAGATAAGAGACTTAACTTATAAATGACTTGATAGGAAATATTAAGGACTTGGTTCAGGTTAAACAGTTGGAAACCGCTTTTATGAGAAATGGGTATTTGGTCTTTAAAAGGAACTTGATTTCTAAAAGAAAAGAGACTTGAGGAATCAAGAGTTTTGGTTTAAAAGAGAGACATGGTTTTGTCTTAAATTGGTTTAAAACATAAAGTGTTATAACAGCTTTATGGGAAGTTAGTTATAACGACTTTATGAAAGCAAAAGAATGGTTTTATCATTGGTTTTAAAATGGTAACTTGATTTAAGTATAGGTTACTTGTTTTGAAAAGAGTAAGTATTTGAGTTTTAAAGAGTATACTTGATGTTGTTTTAAAAGAAAGGCACTTGGGTTAAGAAGTATAGAGTACTTGATTTTAAAAGTCTTGTAAAGGTTTTTACGAAAGTAAAGTAATTTGGTTTGAAAAGGAAATGTGTTTTTGATACTACGAGTATTAGTATCTTTTACGTAAAAAGAGGTCTTTTGAAAGAAAGAAAGTGGGTATTATTTTGGGTTTGAAACCCGTATTGTTGACATAAAATGAAAGTACCTTGAGTTGTGTGTAACTTGCCTATGTTTGCGTGTGATAGCCTTGTTGTGCAGATTGTATTTTTATACCACCGCGTCTCTCGAGGGCGGTTGATTTGTTATGATCTTACTTGGACGCATCGGCAGGACGAGGATTCCAGTGCGCTCCCGTTGATAGCGTTATTCCATGGACTAGCTCTCCGAGGTTTTACCGATTCGGCCTTGGTATCCGGTGGTTGGCTTCGTACTTGCCCCGCCTCGTGGTCGGCCTTGGTACCGGTAGTTAGCCTTCTGGACTTGCCGCTCGGTTTAGTGGCGAAGTCTCGTGACGCGCATTGTATCCGTAGTTAGCCCTCGATTACTTGCCGCCACGTGATTCGGGTTTGGTATCCGCGATTGGCAGATTACTTGCCGTGACGCTTCGTGGGCGAAGTCTCGTGATACGCCTTGGTATCCGGTAGTTAGCCCGTGATTGCCGGCCACCTACGTGACACGCCTTTGGTATCCGGTAGTTGGCTTTCGACCCCCGTATCGCTTCGTGGTTTGGTTGTATAGTATTGTTAGTACGGCTTTGGTATCCGGTAGTTGGCTTTCTACTTGCCACGATTGATGACGCGGCTTTGGTATCCGGTAGTTAGCCGTACTTGCCTGCACGGTTTATGACTCAGTGGGACCTAGTGTTTATGTGTACTCTCGTGTTATTATATCATGCATCGTGATGAGGAAGGTATTCGACGGGCATGATTGATGTTGTGGGCGTGAGACCCATAGTTATATTTGAGTGATGACTTTGAGGGCGTGAGTCCCTGACTTGACGTGACTGCTTACATATTATGTACTGTAATTTGGTTATCATATATGTCTCCTGTTTTTTTTATATATAGACTACTATGATTTCATTTATAGTATTTTCAGTTTCACATACTTGGTACCACAGATCGACCTTCGGGGCCGCGTTCATGCCGCAGTAGGTACATCGGTTGTGGATCCTCGCTCTTAGGATCACAATTCAGATTTTGGGAAGCCCGCTTCTCGAGGCTTATCTTCGTATAGTCCCCGTCGGTAGTTACTTGTACATTCAGGGGTATGGCGGGGGCCTGTCCCGTCATAGTTATGGTTACATTCTTAGAGGTCTGTAGTACTGTTGAGGGCAGGGTTTGTAAAAGGATTTAACTATTCAGGTTGATATATATGTATATATTCAGAAGGTGACTTTTAGTTGCTTTGTTTCATACTTTATGTCTTGTCTCATGTTTTAGTTTTTATTTCCGCTGATTTTCTCTGATGTTGTATCACTAGGGTGCCCGGGGTAAGGCACCAGTCACGGGCCCGGGATCGGGTCGTGACAATTTTCTACTCAAGAGGGGGAGGGGGACGAAATCAACTACAAGGGGAGGGAAAATATTTTGCTTTGGAAAGCTTAAGTGTGGATGAAATGAAGTCTTGCACTTAAGGGGGGTATTTATAGAGAATTCAAGGGCCAAGATTAATGCAAGTGTGTGGTGAGATTGGGGTACAAGTGTGGTGCCACAAGCCACTTGTCTAAGCAAGACAAGTGGCTAGCCACATGGCAACAAAAATCGGCCATGCCGTTGTCAAGCCATTTCGCCAAGGCCACCTAAGGGGTGACACGTGTCGCCTCTACTCGTCAAAATATTTCGTCTTCAAAATATCCAAAATACCGAAAATCTCAAAACAAAGTGGGCCCACAAAACCGTAGAATTTCTCCGTGGCCCCACGTGACCATTTAAAAATAAAATCTCATAATTCTAATATAATCCAAGAAGCCCAAATACTAAACTGGGAATCCAATTCCATCAACGAACCTTTTTCCTTCACAAACCCTAAACTTTTCCGTCGAAAAATCACATCTTTCTTTCTTTCCAAAATTTCTGTCGTATTCTCGTACGTACGTCCTCACATACATACCCTGGAACTACGGGGTATAACAACTCCGACAGATGTGCGCAGCTTTCTGGGCCTTGCAGGTTACTATCGGAGGTTCGTGGAGAAGTTTGCTTCTATTTCGGCACCTTTGACTAAGCTGACTCAGAAGGCAGCTAAGTTTGATGACGGATGCTTGTGAGAGGGCTTCCGATCGGAAGGAGAGGTTGACGACCGCCCCAGTTCTTACTCTTCCAGAGGGTCCAGACGGCTATGTGGTGTATTGTGATGCGTCAGGCATCGGGCTTGGATGTGTGTTGATGCAGCAGGGTAAGGTTATAGCGTACGCATCTCGACAATTTCGAAGCATGAGAAGAACTACCCCACCCATGATTTGGAGTTGGCAGCGGTGATTCACGCCTTGAAGATCTGGAGGCACTATTTGTATGGAGTTCATGTGGATATTTACACAGACCACAAGAGCCTCCAGTATATCTTCACCAGGTACCTGAACTTACGACAGAGACGGTGGTTAGAGTTACTCAAGGATTATGATGTCGATATCCTGTACCACCCAGGGAAGGCCAATGTTGTGGCAGATGCCCTTAGTCGTAGGTCGATGGGGAGTCTATCAGATGTGCAGCCAGAGAGGAGGGGCATGGTCCGCGAGTTACATCAGCTAGCGAGCCTTGGAGTCCGACTGATTAGTTCTGATAGCAGTGGGGTTCGGGTTCGAGAGGTTGTCGAGTCTTCCATCGTCGAGGAGGTGAAGAGGCAACAGTTTGAGGATCCGATTTTGACACGGTATCGTGATACGACTCTTCGTGAGGGGAAGGGTCCTTTTGAGGTAGCACCTGATGGGGTGCTAAGGTTTGAGGGCAGGTTGTGTGTTCCAGATATTGCAGGACTTCGCACCGTGAGTTCTAGGGAAGCACACGGTGCGTTACTCTATCCATTCGGGGACAAAGATGTACCACGACCTCAGATCTGTGTATTGGTGGGATGGCCTAAAGAGGGACGTTGCAGAGTTTGTTGCTCAGTGCCCGTGTTGTCAGCAGGTAAAGGTAGAGCACCAGAGGCCTGGTGGATTATTGCAGACGATAGAGATCCCGACCTGGAAGTGAGAGGTGATCAACATGGACTTTATCACAGGATTACCTCGCACTCAGAGGAAGCATGATTCTATCTGGGTTATCGTCGACAGGCTGACGAAATCAGCCCACTTTCTTCCCGTCAGGACGACTTTTTCGGCCGAGGATTATGCCAGACTTTACATCCGAGAGATCGTGAGACTGCATGGGGTCCCTATTTCTATCATATCGCATGAGGAGCCTGGGCCACGCTAACTTCGAGGTCTTTCCGGAAGGATTAGGGACGCAGTGAGCCTCGATCGCATTCCATCCTCGATGCACGGACAGCAGAGCGTACTATCCGCACCCGAGGATATGTTGCGAGCCCGTGTTATTGATTTCGTGGGTAGCCGGGAGGATCATTTGCCGCTAGTAGAGTTTGCGATAATAACAGCTACCACTCCGGATCGGACGGCGCCATGAGGCCTTATACGAGGAAGTGCAGTCGCCGATAGGCTGGTTTGATGGGCGAGGTGATTGGTTGGTCCGACTTGATACAGCAGTGCGGATAAGGTGAAGCTTATCCAGAGCGTTCTCGACACCGAGTCGGCAAATCGTATGCAGATCATCGTCGTCGGCATCCGAGTTTGAGGTTGATGATTGGGTTTTTCAAGGTGTCACCCATGGCGGTGTAATGAGATTTGGGAGGAAGGGAAACTCGGCCAAGGTACATTGGGCGTTATCGATTGTCCGCAGGTAGGCAAGGTTGCTATGAGTTGGATCCGCCGTCCGATCCGGAGGCGGGCATCCGGTTTTCATGTTTCTATGTTGAGGAGATGTATCGAGATCCATCTAGAGTGCACCGACGACGATGTCCAGTGGATCGAGGGTTGTCGTATGAGGAGATTCCCATAGCGATAATCGATCGTCAGTTAGGCGTCTGACAAAGGATGTGGCTTCCGCCAGGTCTTATGGCGAACGAGCACAGTGGAGATGACGTGGGAAGCAGAGAGGACATGAGACGAAGTATCCTCACTTATTCCCACACCTCCGTGTAACTCACTTTCCTACTTGATTTTAATTGATATATGCTTAAGTGTCATTGTGGTGCGTGGCATTTGCAAACTGTTTAAGTTATGAGGAACTTTATCGTTATCTGTCTTGAGAAGGAACATTCGGGACGAATGTTTCTAAGTAGGGGAGAATGTTATACCCCATATTTCCAGAGTATGTGTGCGAGGACGTACGTACGAATATACAAGCCCTAAGTAGATTAAGGATGTAAGATTTGTTTTTTTCGACGGAAAATTTTCCGAACCTTGTGAAGGAATTTTACGTTTTCAATAATTTATTTAATTTGGATTTTTCCGAGAGATGAAATATTTGGACCAATAGGAGGGTGACATGTGGCACCCTTAGGTGGCATGTTGGACGAAACAAGTGGGCAAGTGGCCAAGTCAAGAAGTCAAGTCTTGGAAGATATTTTTTTTGTGGTACAAGTGGAGGAGGGTTGGACGTTTTTTGGGTGCTAATGGCTAGCCACATGTCTCTTTGTTGTGGGGGACATATGTCCCAAAGTTGTGGTGGACATATGTCTCAATGTTGTGGTGGACACTTGGTGGAAGACTCCACTCACACAAGCTACCAAATCTACACCCTCCACTTGCTTGAATCTTGGCCCTTGATTGTTCTCTAAATACCCCCCTTAAGTGCAAGAATTCTTCATCCACTTAAATATTTTCCAAGTCTCAAAACTCCCTCCCCCCTTAGAGAAGCTCTCGTCCAAACTCCCTCTCCCCTTCTAGTTGCTACCAAACACCCCCTTGGTAGAAAAATTGTCTTCAAGTATTGTTACTATTCCAAAATACCTTAGCCCAAATCCCTTGTAGTATTCCCAAGTTACCTCTATACTAAAAGCCCGGAAATACTACTTTATTTCCTTTAGTCACAAAACGAAACCCTAGGAAAATCTTCATAGTTGGTTGAAGTATTAAGTAGAAGTTGTTTAGAAACTTCTAAGGGTTTCTTGGAGCGAATTGGAGCGTACAGAATAGGAGCTAAACGTTGCTCAGGATCGACATATAATCTTGGATAATTTTAGGCTTGTCGAAGTAAATATCTTGTCCTTCTATTGTAATTAGAGATTACATATTGTAGAAGTATAAAAATGCGTATAAGATTTATAGAAGGATGGTATATAAGAAGAGAATTGAACTGTACTTACATAGGACTGTATTTACAGTAGACTTGTGTAGTTTGACGGATAGGGAAATGCTGCCCAATTTTCCGTAGAATAGAGAACCTTCTGCTTAGAATATTCTACAGAGTAGTCTAGACGTTGATAGACGTATTTGACTATTATAGGTTGATACTCTGCGCGCGACATATTCGACTTGGCAGGTGGATTGAGCCGAGGAGGTATGTGATTCTTTCTATCCTCTTGAGCATGATACTTTTGAAATATATAGTACGGTAGACGTACATGTTTTAACTAAACTTGGTTTTACTTTGATGTCTTTTGACTTGAGTTTTAAATGATAAGAATCTTGGAATTATTTCAAAAGAGTTATGAATCATTTTTGAAAGGAAAATAATACTTGGTTTTAAAAGCTTAAGAGTTATACTAGCTTTATGGGAAGTTAGGTATAACGACTTAAGGAAGATAAAAGGAACGGTTTACTTATTTGTTTATGAAAGTCTTGTATTGATTTCTGGAAAGTGTAGTAAGATGGTTTGATAAGTAAACATGTTATGATGCTACGTGTGTTAGTGTCTTGTGATGTTTGTGTAAGGGGGTTATTATTGTTGTGCTTACGTTGTAAAACGATAAGCCCGCCAGATCGCTATTATATCACATACCCCGACTTGTTATGATGCCGAGGACTTGCCACCTCGATGCGAGGAATACCTCACGCGGGTCCACGTGACCTACGCGAGTCGCGGAGTTCCGTGATTGATCACCCGGTGTTACACCGACGCGAGGATACCTCACGCGTCCATGGGACTATGCGACTTCGGGGTCTAGGATGATGTCGCGTTAGCTACCCCGATGCGAGGAATACCTCACGCGCCTATGTGGCCTATGCAGATCGCGGAGTTCCAGGATTAGGCACGCATAATGATACTATGGGTGAATGGCCTTGCTTCGATCATTAGCGCCTAGAAAAGACCGCTTATGTTATACCTATTTTGCTCTTGGTTACGCTGTGGCACTATGTGCGGTTACATTGTTGTTTCGCATATTTGTAAAATTGGTTTTAAAATGATATGATTTCATTTAAGTACTTTACGCTTTCACATACTTGGTACCTTTATCGACCTCCTTCGGGGCCGCTCACGCCGCAGTAGGTACTCGCTGTTGATCCCCGCTCCTAGGATCACCGTTGCTGGGAAAGCCCCTTTCTCCGAGGCTTATCGTTGGTATGATCTCCCGTCATTATAGCTTTATGTACATTCAGGTATGGCGGCCCCGCCCCGCCATAGTTGTTTACATTCCTGCAGGTCCGTAGTCCCGTTGTAAGTTGGGATGTAATCGCTCACTCTTGATGTATATATACGCCGAAGGCAATCTTTTCTTGGATAAACTGTGTCTCATTTTACATATGTTTCATGTCTTATTTTTATATTCCGCTGGTTACTCTGATGTATGTCTACTTGGGTGCCCGGGTAAGGCACCAGTCACGGGCCCGGGATCGGGTCGTGACACATAGGTCCTGTGGACCCGCAATGGAGCAATTTGCTCCGCATGAGACTATTTCACTCTCATGGGCCCGGTGTTATACCCCGTATTTCCAGAGTATGTACGTGAGGGCGTACGTATAAAAGTTTAAGCCTTAAGTTAGGCTAGAGACGAAATTTTGTGCACAACTACCAAAAAGAATCGTTTTCCGACGAAACGTTTTACAAAACTTGCGTAGGGAAAATTACGGCTATGTCATTTATTATTTTTGCGGATTTTTCCGAGAGATGAAACATTTTGGACCAACGAGAGGGCGACACTTGTCACCCTCAAGTTGGCGGATTTGAGGCGTCCATTTGCACGATTTCAAGCCTTGGAGTAGGTAGGATATTTTGTGATATTTTGTGTGGTAAATGGATAAGGTACACTTGCCCAAATCTCCACCCTACACTTGCCTACCACTTGGCTTCATCTTGGCCATTGGTTGGCCTATAAATACCCCCCTAACTTGAAGGTTTTCTTCATCCACAAATTGTCTTCCAAGTCTCAAAATTCCCTCCCCTCTCTTGTAGTGTTTCGTCCAACACCCTCTCCCCCTCTAGCCTAGTGGCTTCGGCCGAGAGCCCCCCCTTGGTAGAAAGTTGTCTTCCAAGTATAGTTACTATTCCTAAATACCCTAGCCCAAATCCCTTATAGTATTTAAGTAGAAGTTGTGTAGAACTTCTAAGGGCTTCTTGGAGCTATCGGAGCGTGCAAATTAGGAGCTAAACCTTGCTCAGGATCGACATTTAACTTGGATAATTTTGGGCTTATCGAGGTAAATACTCTTGTCCTTATATTGTAATTGGAAATTACATACTGTAGTAGTATAGAAATGAATATAAGATTCATAGAAGAGAATTGAACTGTAATAGAAGGATATTACAGATAAGACTCGAACTGAAATCACATCAGAAGAATATTAAAGTAGAAGATTGAACTGTACTTACATAGGACTGTATTTACATTAGACTTGTGAAGTTTGACGGGTAGGGAAGTGCTGCCCAATTTTCCATAGAATCTTGTATCTAGATTTATTCTACCGAGTAGTCTAGACATTGATATACTTGTATAACCGTTATAGGTTGAGATCGCGAGTAGCGTATTCTACTCGGCGGTGGAAAAGGCTAGCAGGATTACGATTTTGGAGCTATTTGCTAATAGTCGATAATCGTCGCGAGGTATGTGATTCTTCCTATCCTCTTGAGCATGATATTTTAAAAGAATATATATAGTACGCAGACGACGTGTGTTAACTGAACGTGGTTTTACTGCGATGTCTTTTGACTTGAGTCTAATAATAAGAATCTTGAAGTATTTCAAAAGAATTAAGAATCATTTTTGAAAGAAGAGTAATACTTGGTTTTAAAAGCTTAAGAGTTATACTAGCTTTATGGGAAGTTAGGTATAACGACTTAAGAGAGGTAAAAAGAATGGTTTACTGATTTTAGAAGTTAAGAGACTTGATCTTAAAAGATAAGAGACTTGACTTAATTATATTAATATGAATTTTGTTAAAAAGTATGAAACCTCATTCGTGAGTAATGATTATTTGGTTTTTAAAAGGAATAATGTTTTACTGATTTCGGAAATCAGAATAAGTATCGAACAAACCACCGCGTTAATAAAGGGAAATGTATTGACTAATTAAGTATTATTAAAACCAGAGAAACCTCCATCCGCATGAAGCTAAGATGAGACAAAATGATATTACATTTCCTAGATCATGGTTGCTCTAATAAGATTGTTATAAACAAGAATAACCTACTCACACATAAGGCATATGTTTCTCAAATTGTTTTAAAGGAGAATTATATTATTAAGTGACTAAGACTATGAACTACGAAACCTTTCGAAAATGAGAAACTTGAGCATTTGAAATTAGGCAAACTTGAACGTTTGGAAAAGAATGTTGCTACTTGATTTTACAAAGAGAAGTGTTTTGGTTTACTTAAAAGATAGTCACTCTATTTTTATACTACGGGTATTATGTGACTTTTGTGAAAGAAGCGGATCTTTTAAAGAGTTAATGTATGAAGTACTTTGGGGATAAAAACCCGAACTTGTTAAAATAAAGTAGAAAGTACCTTGTGTGAATAACTTGATTGTGTTAGTTTGTGATAGCCTTGTAATACTTTCTTGTTGATTTGATAAGTAAACATGTTAGGATGCTATGTGTGTTAGTATCTTGTGATGTTTGTGTAAAGGGGTTTCCCTTGTTGTGCTTATGTCGTTTAACGATAAGCTGTTATGTTAGTATTATATCACTCACCTCTTGACATGATTCCGGGGGTTAAGCTGTCCTCCGATGCGGGGTAGACTCATGCGGGTCTGTGTGACCTATGATTCGAGAATACCTACGCGGTGCAGTGACCTATGCGCGAGCTACGAGTTCCGTGTTAGTGTGCGGCCTTTGTGGTCATGTGGTCTATGTGGCCATGCGGACTGCGAGTCCAGGACGTTGCCGGGGAGTAGCTACCCTCGATGCGGGGAATACCTCACGCGGGCCATCGAGTGGCCTATGCGCGAGTCGCGGAAGTTCAGGACTAGACGCGCGACATTAGATATCACGCGCGAGTGGCCGCCGATCATGTGGCGGTCTAGACAGATCTCATGATACGCTTTATGACCTTGTTGGTACTGTGGGTTTTAATAGTCGGTTATGCCTTCAGATTTACTCTGCAGACGGTTTTATTATGACACAGTGGACTCGTGTTCATGTGTATTCCTTGGTGCTTTTATATCATAGATCGCAGCGTGAGGAAGGTATTCCACGGGCATGATTAATATTGTGGGCGTGAGACCCATAGTTATATTTGAGTGATGACTTTGAGGCGTGAGTCCTCGACTTGACACGATCGCTTATTTATCAGGAATCGTAGTTTGGTTATCATATATGTCTCCCGCTTTATATAGACTACTATGATTTCATTTACGTATTTTTAGTTTCACATACTTGGTACTGTAATCGACCTCCTTCGGCCGCGTTCACGCCGCAGTAGAGGTGCACGATGTTGATCCCCGCTCTAGGATCACGATTCAGCAGATTGGAAGCTCCGTTTCTTCGGAGGCTTATCTTTGGTATAGTCCCCTGTCGTTGTAGGTACTTACATTCAGGGGTATGGCGGGGCCCTGTCCCGCCATTGTTGTTATATCATTCTTAGAGGTCTGTAGTACTGTTGTGGGCAGAGTTTGTAAAAGGGATGTAACTGTTCAGATTTAAGTTTTTATATATATACGCCGAAAGGCAACTTTTCGCAGAAAAACTGTTTTACACTTCATATTATTTCATGTCTTGTTTTATGTTCCGCTGATTACTCTGATGTTGTATCACTAGGGTGCCCGGGGTAAGGCACCAGTCACGGGCCCGGGTTCGGGTCGTGACACCCGGTGGACCCGCAACGAGTACAAACGCTGCACTCGCATCATGGGTAGCAAATTCATAGAATAAGTAGTAACCCGGGAGTTTACCCCGCAAGAATAACATAACACTAGCACAACCGACTAACATACATAACATAAGCATGTTAAGAAATCCCTTAACCTCTTATTAGACTTAATTATCATGCACTCTCATTTTATTTAACTTAAGACACTAACATGTCATGAAAAAATCTGGGAATTTACCCAAAGTACTACGTACCTTTATCCTTTTAAAGATGACTATTTCTCTTATAAAACCCCCAAGATACTAACACCCGTAGTATCAAGGTTTGTCTACTTTTCAAAACAAGTCACTACACCTTTAGAAATACATTTTTAGGCTTCTAAACCAAGTGACCCTTACTTTAAAACTTTAAGCAATTGATGCCTTTAAATCAAATTGTCCTTCTTTATTTCAAGTCATTTATCTTTGTTTACCTTATTAGAATAAACCATTCTTTTAACTTTCCATAAAGTTATTATAACCAACTTCCCATAAAGCAGTTACACTAACTTTATGTTTTAGAAACTAAGACATTTTTCATCTTTTTAAAACAAGTGAGTTAATTCTCTAAATCAACCAAACTTAGACATTCTTAGATTAAGTCAATGATACCAAAATGAAACCGAATTCCTTTAAAACTCGTACGTCCACCGTACTATACATTTGTAAAACTCATGCTCAAAAGATAGGGAAAGTTCTACATACCTCTTCGGTTCAATCCACTTGCTAAGTCCAATATGCCGCATGTAGTATGTCAACCTATAATGACCATAATACGTCTATCAACTTCTAGCTTTCTAACGTAGAATATTCTAAGTGTAAAGTCACTTATTCTACGGAAAATTGGACAGCACTTCCTTTGTTTCTACGTACTTTTCCACCTCGCCGTTTTCTCTCTGTCTCTGTCTTCCTCGGCCATCTTGATCTGGTTATATCAAGAGAAAGTTTTTCAAGGCCATAAATCAATAACCAACATGCCACATTTAAGGCTCAACAATTCAGCTAACCAAAGGGGATTACACGCCTAACAGGACGTGTAAAATTCTGTCCCACAATTAATATAAAATTGTCCAATATTAAATGGCCATTCTCGGCTCAATTGTGTAACAACATAAAGTTCATTCCAATTCCTTTTCAATCCAAATTGTTATTCTAACATGTTATATAGCCACAATCGATTTTAACAACTAAATCCCGTCTTTCTATAACATGCGACGATCGTAATTAATAATTAAATTGAATTACAATCCTAATGGCTAACATGAACTTTTCGGATTTTAGGCTTCCAAAATTCCATAGCACTTATCAATCTTCATAATATATATAACATGATCATTTCTAACTTATCATAACATGAAATCTTCAATTACAATAGTAAGACGCAGATTTATACCTCAATTAAGCCCAAATCTAATTCAAGATTCAAAGTTGATCCTTAGCAACTTTAGCTCCTCTTCTTGATGTTTCAATCCACTCCAAGCAACCCTTAGAAGCTTATGAAGAACTCTTCTTCAAGTTCCAACTCCAACTATGAAAAACCCCTTAGGTTTTCATGTTGCGACTAACGTAAAAACATAGTTTTTCCGGGATTTTTGTATTGGGATATCCTTAGAATACCTCTAGGGATCTTAGTTTTGAATATTGAGATTTATGAACAACAATTGAAGAATGTTTTATAAATAAAAGGCTCATGGCCGAGAGCTCATCTTAGAGTACAAGAATGTGTGGAAATTTTTCTAAGTGTTGTGATAAGTCTTGCTACTAGTATATGTATATATAATACAATGAAGGGTCTAGATTAAAACATTTGTGTGGCTTGGATTTATCAAGACTAAAAAATCTTTGTCATGTTGGCAAGTTGACTTAGTCAATTTTGTCAAGCTTGTCTTCAAGACTTGCACATTGACCTTGGTCAATTCGACCAAGCCTATAAGGGGGGTGACACGTGTCACCCTCCTATTGGTCCATAATATTTCATTTTCCGAAATTTCCATAATTGGTCAAAATATCAGAAACCTTGTGGGCCCCACAAAAACGTAAAATTTCTCGGTTGGGTCCCACGTATCCAACTCTGTAAATAAACTTCCATAGTTTCGATAAATTCTAAACGTCTCAAATAGCATATTCGAGAACCCAATTCTCATTAACAAAATACTTCTCTTTCCCGAGGTTCGGATGATTTTTCCTTCGGAAAACAATTATTTCTTTCGTTCAAATTTTTAAAGTCCTGCTTTCTTACGTACATTCTCTCAAACATGTCCTGGAATTACGGGGTGTAACAATAGTACCTCTCTCTACATGTGAGCTTGATTACGTTGTCGTGACGGAGGCCACAAAGGAGATGATATCGCTACAATATTTTCTGTAGGAATTGGATCAGAACCACGACGGGAGTGTGATATACTGTGATAGCCAGAGTGCCATTCATTTGGTAAAGAATCCGGTCTACCATGCTCTCACGAAGCACATATAACTCCGGTACCATTTCATTAGATCAACTTTGGAAGATGGAGTATTAGTGCTTGGGAAGATCTCAGGAAGTCAGAATCTAGCAGACATGCTGACGAAGGGTGTGGCGAATGATAAACTGAAGTTGTGTGCAACTTCAGTTGGACTTTTTGGATGAGGATCGGAGTCACCGCTGCATATGGAGACAGATGATTGAAATTAGTCTCCAAGGGAGATTGTTGAGTTGTGGGGCCTAATTCAGTTCAAAGTGAATGAGATGGTAAACCCCTCCCCCCCTTGGAATTTCGGGCTTATATTATGTTCACCCTAGTTTTTTGCTATATATAGACTAGGGGCGCCATTTTTCTTTCTGATGTCAAGCAAGAGAGAGAGAATTGTAAACTCAAAACTCCCTATTTGAATATTATAGTATAATTTGCAGCGGCAAATTGGACGTAGTTCTCGCATTGAGGGTGAACCACTATAAATTTGTGTGTGTTATTTGTTCTCGCTTATTTACTGTTTTCTGATTAGGTAGGATTTGAGACTCAAATCCTAACCGTAATAAGCCAAAAACACAAATGCAACATAAAAAAGATGTATCTAACTTTAGACATTTCAATTCACAACAAAAACACTTAAAACTGTGAATCTCATATTACACACTAGAACAAGAATTAAGAAAAATACTCATAACTTGTTTAATTTATTATTTCAACTACATTGCTAAATACTGGAAATACTGAAGTGACATAACGAAATTTTCCACTACTAAATATACAGGAAATCTGCAGGACGTCCCGTATATGTGCTAGAAAATGATCTTGTAGTAAATTCATGTTTCCTATTTCCTCCATCAAATCTATTCACTTTGCTCTCAGCATGAAACCTTGTCATTGGCATAATAGGCTCATAATTCTTTAAGTTCCTCTGAGGCATCTCAATTGATGTTTTTTCACTAACTTTATATGCATCTCCAACAACCCCTACAGCTTTATGACTGTTACATCCCAAAAGAATGCCCGAACGACGTTTCGTTTTGTCTCTCCCATTGTGGACTACCCTATTGTGATTTGTCCTTATTGAGGGTATTTTGAGATCTTCTGAATCAGACATTATGGAGAAATCAGCTGCACTAGCAGTAACAACACTCCAATCAATGCTAACTTCACTTGGAGCATAACATGACATTCCGTCCGAACCCTGTCTAGCAACGCTTGGATTTGCTGTATTATTACTTGGGAAACTTTCAATCTCAAATAAATCTGAACTTGCATCACTTTCTGCATAATCATCCTCATATGTTCCATTTGAACTTGCTCCTATGTTGATGATATCAATTTCTTCAGCTTTTGGAACAATTGCATCCCATGTTAACATGCCTATTTTTTTCTCAAGGCTCATTTTGCTTCTTTCTTTATCTGTTATTGGAAAGCCAAACACTTCTATGGACTTTCTTGGTTCTTCTTCTTCCTTTTGTAATTGTATCTTCACGCCTGGATTTCCACCTTTAGGATGGAAAACCGGAACTCCAAGTCCCAATTCATCAATTTTCTTTAAGTGCAAATCTTGATGATTAGCTCCTTTTGTACTGGACTCAGAACTTTGAGCCAAGATTCTAGTTTTGATGGGACTTTGTATTGATTTTCCATCATAGATTGCCCTGTTGAAACTCTTTTCGCCGAGTTGATCATAAACCTCAACAGAGTTCTTATCTTTGCAATAACAATTACAGCCAATTCTTGCAAGGAATTTCTTGCCATAAGACTTGTTATTAGGCTTTGTTGTCTGCGGCTGATGATGATGATTTCTTGAAATATTCTGCAGTAATGCACTTCTGCTATTCCAACTTGATTCTGAATGAATACTTGGAGTTGGTGGCCTAGTTGTTTGCTTCAAAGAAACTAGATTAGTAACTGGCTCAACAATCTTATGTTTGTTTTGTAGTTCACCATTTTCTTGATTTTCTTCATCAACCACTTCATTGAAGTATTTTTCTGCACTAAAGATGTCTATTTCTTCATAGTCTTCCTTCTTGCTCAAATTTCTACTTAACTCAATATTGAGTACAAAGGTTTCTTCACTACCATTTAGGTAAGAAGAAAATGAGGCATCACGAAGATTGTTACCACTTTTGGTGGCTTCTAGTTCTGATGAACTAACTTTGACCATAGCCATCTGGAGACTAAATTTTGTATTTGAGTGCAAGAAGTAGATGCTTTTTTATAATGTAAGCAAACAAAAAAAGGTAAGGGGAAAAGGACTCAAAAGAAGAGAATTTTGTGAAGAAAAGGCTTTGTGAGAAGTTAGATGGAAGCACTAAACTACAATAGGAAACTGATGAAAAATAGTTTCTATACAGATATAATAGGAATCATAGGAGGAAAAGGGGAAAAAGAAAAAGGAAGCCAGTTCACTATTGAAGTTGATGGTGCTTAATAAAGCAATATACCCTTTTTCTTCCTTCCCTATTTAAGATAATACATCACTAGTTATAAGAGTTCTCAACATCAGATTGTGATTTTCCTTTGACATTTGTCCCACCTTTTAGGGTGTGTTTGGTATGTCCAAAAAATGTTTTCCAATTGCTTCATATTTGGTTGATCAAACATGTTTTGAAAAATACTTTATTTAGGAAAGTAACCAGAATAACAACATACTCACTGTAGTTCTACAAGTGGAGTCTTGGAAGGCTAGATTGTACGCAAACCTTACCTTTACCTTGGTAGGTAGATAGATTTCTGATAGACCATCGGCTCAGAATAAAGCAATAGCAAAGCAGGTCAAATAGGAAAAAGGAAACAGTAACTACAACAAAAATAGTATGGTAAGCGAAAAACAAGAGATAGTAAATCAATCAATATATATATATTATAAAGCTAAGAATAAAATAGGTGATGTGGCACCTCCTTGGGCCAAAGATGCTATTTATCTTTTTTCTCCTTTTTTTTATTTTTCTCTTATTTTTTCAATTATTTTATTTTAAAAGGTCTTCTCCATAACTCATAGCTCTTTATTTATCATAAATTCTAATCTTAATTCATATTAATAATATTCATAACCTCCGAGCCAATTGTTTAATGTACAAATTTATGACATCTTAAAATTACATCAATTTCTATTCATATAAATTTACTTCTAGCTATCCTCTATCTTTGTAGTGCAATAGTCATCACCAATATATAACTTTTTTTTTTGTTTCTTGATGGTATGAATGGAGGAATTCGTAAAAAAAAAATGATTTCAATTTTTTCTTTGCTTGTTTTTTTTTTTTTGAGAATTTGATTATGCTATGTTGATAAAATAGTTCTTATTTACACTTTAACTCATAATTATTGTATTTTATAAAGTATCATTTGCTTAGTTATTTTTATTTTTGTGTTTTTTCTTTGTTAGCGAGGTTAACTTATTATGTCTCCATGTCGAGATGTTTTCGAAAGTGAAAGCAGAGAAAAAAAAGCATATGTATGTGTGAATGCTACTTAAGGAAGTAAATATATTTTATTTCGTTGTCATGTGAATCAACTTATATAATATACCTACTGAAAGAGCATGAGAACGTAAAATTAGTTTGTGATTTTCAAACTTTTTTTTTGTAAGCGATTTTCGGACTCGCGGCCCGAGCAATTTTATATATATGAAAAGAAAGATACAGGAGGCCCCATAGGAAAAAAGTAAAGTACATGAAAAGAAATCACCTATAGGAGGTTATTTATTGATATGTAAATTTGTAGTCTTCAAATTTTTCATTTTGTTTTTGTTGATAAAAGTCCTCTAAGTTTTACGGATTTTCAAAAATTATTACCACAATTTGTTGATTCTATACTCTTTGGTAATTCTACTTGAAATGTGTAGAAACAGTATTGGGTTAGAATAAAAATAATTTAATAAAGGTATTTGTCTCACCCTTTGTTATACCCCGTATTTCCAGAGTATGTACGTGAGGGCGTACATAGAAAAGTTTGAGCCTTAAATTAGGCAAGGGACGAAAATTTTGTTCACAACAACCAAAAATAATTGTTTTCCGACGAAACGTTTTCCAAACTTTGCGAAGGGAAAAATACGGCTATGCCATTTATTATTTTTGCGGATTTTTCCGAGAGATGAAATATTTTGGACCAACGAAAGGGTGACACTTGTCCCTCAAGTGGACGGCAAAGCTAGGGGAGTTGGTGCACGTTTTTTTCATTTATTTTGCCTAAAACATTTGGTCAATGGTTGGTAGGATATTTTGTGTAGTTGATGAGCAAGTGGGACCCACTTACACTTGTCCAAATCCACACCCTACACTTGCCCACCACTTGTCTAAATCTTGGCCATTGATTGGCCTATAAATACCCCTCTAATGCAAGACTTATTCTTCATCCACACTTATGAAATTCCAAGGAAAATACTCCCTCCCCTTTGTGTAGATTTCGTCCAAAGCCTCCCTCTCCTCCTCGAGAGCCCTCTACGAACCCCCTTGCCTAGTGGTTTTCGTAAAATACCCCCCCCCCCCCCTTGGTAGAAAAGTATTCTCCAAGTATTGTTACTATTCCAAAATACCTTGGCCCAAATACCTTGTAGTATTCCAAGGTTACACCTATACTAAAAGCCCAGAAATACTATTATACTTTCCTTCAGTCACAAAAACGAAACCCTAAGGAAAATATTCATAGTCGGTTGAAGTGTTAAGTAGAAGTTGTGTAGAACTTCTAAGGGTTGTTTGGAGCGGGTTGGAGCGTTCGAATAGGAGCTAAACGTTGCTCAGATCGACATTAAAACTTGGATAATTTTGGGCTTATCGAGGTAAATACTATCATCCTTCTATTGTAATTGGAAATTACATACGTAGTAGTATAGAAATGAGTATAAGATATATAGAAGGATGGTATAAGAGAAGAGAATTGAATTGAAATCACATCAAGAATATTAAAGAAGACCGAATCAGATTTACATAGGACAGTATTCTGTAGACTTGTGTAGTTTGGCGCAGGAAGTGCCGCCCAATTTTCCGTAGAATCTTGTATCTAGATTTATTCTGCAGAGTAGTCTAGCCATTGATAGACTTGTATAACCGTATAGGTTGAAGATCGCGAGTAGCGTATTCTACTCGAAAGGTGGAAAAGGCTAACAGATTACGATTGGAGCTAATTGCTAATAATGATAATCGTCGCGAGGTATGTGATTCTTCCTATCCTCTTGAGCATGATATTTTAAAAGAATATATATAGTACGGTAGACGACGTGTTAACCGAACGTGGTTTTACTCCGATGTCTTTTGACTTGAGTTTTAAATAATAAGTATCGAAGCATTTCAAAAGAATTAAGAAACCTTTTGAAGAAGAGTACTTGGTTTTAAAGCTTAAGAGTTATACCAGCTTTATGGGAAGTTAGGTATAACGACTTAAGAGAGATAAAAAGAATGGTTTATTGATTTTAGAAGTTAAGAGACTTGATCTTAAAAGATAAGAGACTTGACTTAATTGAATTAATATGAATTTTGTTAAAAAGTGTGAAACCTCATTCGTGAGTAATGAGTACTTGGTTTTTTTTAAGGAAGAATGTTTTACTGATTTCAGAAATCAGAATAAGTATCGAACAAACCACTGCAACGCTAATAAAGGGAAATGTATTGAATAATTAAGTATTATTAAAACCAGTAGAAACCTCCATCTGCATAGAAGCTAAGATAAGACAAAATGATATTACATTTCCTAGATCATGGCTGCTTTAATAAGATTGATTATGAATAAGAGTAACCTACTCACACATAAGACATACGTTACTCAATTGTTTTAAAAGAGAGTATGTTATTTGATTAAGACTATAAACTATGAAAGCTTTCGAAACTAAAAGACTTGAGTATCTGAAATTAGGCAAACTTGAACTTTTGGAAAAAGAATGTTGTTACTTGACGTTGTTCTAAAAAGTGTAAGCCACTTGGTTTAAAATAGTGTAAAGTACTTGATTTTAACATGAACGTATTTGGTACTACGGATAATAGTATCGAGTTGTTTTTACGTAAAAAGAGGTCGTTTTGAAAGGATAAATGTATGTAGTACTTTGGGATTAAAACCCGGATTTGTTGTAATAAAATAAATGTCTGTAAGTATGATTGAACTTGCCTATGCTTGTGGTGATAACCTTTGTTGTGCAAGTGTTGTATTTCTGTGCTACCGCGTCTCTCGTTGGCTATCTGATTGATTGATGGACATACTACACGATGGGTGGCCCACGGCATGCTTCCACTATATCGATCCTTTCGACATACCGACACGACGGGCGCCCACGGGTATGCTTCCATTAGGAGTGTTATCTTGTTATTTGCTTTGGACATACTAACACGATGGGTGGCCCACGAGTATGCTTCCATTTTTTATTGTTATCTTGTTACTTCCTTTTGGATATACTGACACGATGGGTGGCCCACGGGTATGCTTCCATTAGGAGTGTTATCTTGTTATTTGCTTTGGACATACTGACACGATGGGTGGCCCACGGGTATGCTTCCATTAGGAGTGTTATCTTGTTATTTGCTTTGGACATACTGAAACGATGGGTGGCCCACGAGTATGCTTCCATTATGATTGTTATATTGTTATTAGTTTGGACATATTGACACGATGGGTGGCCCACGGGTATGTTTCCATTAGGATGGTTCCATGGCCATGCTTGTACCAAGGTAAGATGCCGGGGCATGCGTCGTCATGTTAAATTCCCGAGTTATATTTGAGTGATGACTTTACGGGCGTGAGTCCCTGACTTGATATGTGTGCTAGATTATATTGTGAACTGTAGTTGGTCATCATACATGTCTCCTGTTTTATATAGACTGTTATGATTTCACTTACAGATTTTTCGCCACATACTGTACTGTTAGATCGACTCTTCGGGGCCGCTCATGCCGCAGTAGAGGTACACCCGCCGTTGATCCTCGCCATAGGATCGCAGTCAACAGATTGGGAAGCTCCGCTTTCTCGTGAGGCTTATCTTTTGGTATGTTTTCCCGAGTCAGAGGTTCTTGTACATTCGTGGGTATGGCGGCCCCGTCCCGTCATAGTTGTTGTATAAAAATCTTAGGTCCAGAGTAATCGCTGTGTGGTTGTAAAGGATGTAATCGCTTAAACTTTGTATATATATATGCCGAAAGGCGACTTTCTCTCAGATAAAATGTGTCTCATTTTACATTTGATTCATGTCTTGTTTTATGTTCTGATTTCTCGATGTATGACTACTGGTGCCCGTAAGGCACGACCACGCCCCGAACGGGTCGTGACAAAAATGGTATCGCATCGCTTAATCCTCGGAAAGTGTCTGACTGCATCGTTCAGTAGAGTCTTGATTATCGATGTGTTGTGCACCACATCTATAATCGTGAGGTCGCAGGACATTTAGGATTGTTTCCATTCTTCTCATTCCGAGATCGTGCCTTAGAGCCGTGGTTGTAAGTTGGACCTCCGACGTATTTCGCTTTTACCGCTTATGCCTCCGCGCAAGGCAACCCGCCTGGGATGGGCAAGGCAATGAGGAGCCGCTAGTATGATACATAGGAGTACTGCGGCGCAGCCCGGACATTACCTCGAGATAGTGCTTGACGGCGAGTTTTGTGACGCCGCCAAATTTCAAAGCAGAGTTTAGAGCCGCACAGTTGGGCCGAGACCACAAGACTGAGCCTCCACCCCACACCGGAGCAGAGGAGTTGGGTACAAAGAGATGGCCCGCCATCGCCGTGATCGTGGCCGCATACGAGGATAGCCGGATGTGCGCCTGGCCCAAAGAGTACCACGGGTTCACCCTAGATCGGATAGTTTGAGGCTACGGACTTTTGAGTTGTAGCCCGCCAGAGTTCTATGGGTCGAGGCACGAGGATGATCCGCAGGAGTTCATTCGACGCCATACGGATCATGAGAGTGATCAAGGCTTCGAGACCGAGTCGGTGGTCTTAGGTTCGCATCGGCCGCGTGATACCGCAATGATCCGGTTTGATTCGTGAGTTGTCAGGAGAGTATGCACTTCCACCGTATGGAGCGAGTTCTCGTGGCATTTCTTGCACATTTCTTGCCTCCACGGATGAGAAGGCTCGGGCCGGCGATTTTTGACGCTGAGGCGCACCGCGCATTTGCTCGGGAGTACAATGTGGAGTTCGACTCATTGGCTCGGTATGTCCCCGTCAGAGTAGCCGATATGGAGGATGAGTACACCGCCACGTTACGGCTAGATGACTACTTGGCGAGGCTTGTTCGGGTGTAGCTCTTCACCGAGCATGGACATTGCCCGCACGCAGCTTATGCACTGGGTGTGAGGAGCGAGAGGTCGACGAATGACCAAGATCGCGAAGAGGCCGTAACATCGTGGTCTTTTGGCGACTTTCGAGGCGGACCGCCTCGAAGAGACTAGTTATGCGCCCGCCAAGACAGAGTGGTCCTCCACAATCTTCAGGCCATCCAGAGTATTCTGGAGCAGGTCAGGGCTCCAAGGGTTCAGATCTTCGTGGGAGCAGGGTGTTAGCACCAAGCCACCCCTACCTCGTTGGATCGCTGTGGTAGACTATCATGTGAGTGTCGTGCTCAGACGGGGTTTGTTTTACATGCGCAGGCCATTTTATGAGAAACCGTCCGACCGAGGTAGCATCGCGGATAGCACTGACTACGAGATCTATGGCTGGTTCATCACCTTCTACAGCTATGCGCCCTGCAGGGCAGGCCTATGATTAGAGTGAAGCGGTAGATACAGGTATATCCTTAACCCTCTAGAGTTTTGTATGCTTGATATGATGATCTTATTGTGTGCTATGTACGGATAGCGTTGTGTTATTTGTGAGTTAGAAAACATGGTTAGTTGGAAGGATAAGTATGGGGGCAGGGAAGGTGTGAACCTTAGAATATTTCACGATTGAGACCTTAGATGTAAGGCCGTCTTGAGTAAAGGATTTTGCAAATGATCCTTGTCGAAGTGCATTATATGCCTAGGGTGTATTAGTGTGATAAGTCCATGAGTAGTGTGAGATGGAAGTGGTAGTTTTCATGATGTGAATTAGTAAGATTGTTCCGGATCGAGAAACAAGAGAGTTCGGCACGATGGAGGGTCGGGTTGAGGACGTATTGCGGGTCAACCCGTAGCCCGGAATGAGGTGGGGTCAGTTCGAGGTGGTCCCGCCGGGTGGTAGGGTCACGAGGGTGCTAGGCCCAGGTTTAGGTAATCATCGTATGAGTTCGTGGATATGTTCGACCAGAATCGGATCGTGAAAGCCGGGAATGGCCTTAAGGGAGATTGAGGCTAGTAAGATGACCAAGTTTGGAGGTGGTGACTCCAAAGTTTTGGAAACTGAAGCAATGACTGAAGTATGGTACGTACACTAGAAAGAGTTCAAGTGTTCGAAAAAAGTACGACGAGTAAGGAAAGAAGTGAACATGTGCTGAGAGAATAGAAATGATCATTACTTTTGTGAAGTAAAGGTGCGAAGGGGGTATCTTTTAGACCGGGGGTGGAAGATTTTGTAATGCTAGAGGTGATTCCTTGTTGACTTGGGATAAGTATTTGCGTGTGTGTTATTTGGTGGCCAGGTGTGGCATTGACAACTTGTTAAGAGGAACTTTATCGTTATCCGTCTTGAGAAGGAACATTCGGGACGAATGTTTCTAAGGAGGGGAGAATGTTATACCCCGTATTTCCAGAGTATGTACGTGAGGGCGTACGTAGAAAAGTTTGAGCCTTAAATTAGGCAAGGGACGAAAATTTTGTTCACAACTACCAAAAAGAATTGTTTTCCGACGAAACGTTTTCCAAACTTTGCGAAGGGAAAAATACGGCTATGCCATTTATTATTTTTTCGGATTTTTCCGAGAGATGAAATATTTTGGACCAACGAGAGGGTGACACTTGTCCCTCAAGTGGACGGCAAAGCTAGGGGAGTTGGTGCACGTTTTTTCATTTATTTTGCCTAAAACATTTGGTCAATGGTTGGTAGGATATTTTGTGTAGTTGATGAGCAAGTGGGACCCACTTACACTTGTCCAAATCCACACCCTACACTTGCCCACCACTTGTCTAAATCTTGGCCATTGATTGTCCTATAAATACCCCTCCAAAGCAAGACTTATTCTTCATCCACACTTGTGAAATTCCAAGGAAAATACTCTCTCCCCTTTGTGTAGATTTCGTCCAAAGCCTCCCCCTCCCCCTCCTTGAGAGGCCCTCGGCCGAACCCCCCCCCCCTTGCCTAGTTGTTTTCGTAAAATACCCCCCCTTGGTAGAAAAGTATTCTCCAAGTATTGTTACTATTCCAAAATACCTTGGCCCAAATACCTTGTAGTATTCCAAGGTTACACCTATACTAAAAGCCCATCAATACTATTATACTTCCCTTCAGTCACAAAAACGAAACCCTAAGGAAAATCTTCATAGTCGGTTGAAGTGTTAAGTAGAAGTTGTGTAGAACTTCTAAGGGTTGTTTGGAGCGGGTTGGAGCGTTCAGAATAGGAGCTAAACGTTGCTCAGGATCGACATTAAAACTTGGATAATTTTGGGCTTATCGAGGTAAATACTACTGTCCTTCTATTGTAATTGGAAATTACATACTGTAGTAGTATAGAAATGAGTATAAGATATATAGAAGGATGGTATAAGAGAAGAGAATTGAATTGAAATCACATCAGAAGAATATTAAAGAAGAAGACTGAACTGTACTTACATAGGACTGTATTTACAGTAGACTTGTGTAGTTTGGCGGGTAGGGAAGTGCTGCCCAATTTTCCGTAGAATCTTGTATCTAGATTTATTCTGCAGAGTAGTCTAGACATTGATAGACTTGTATAACCGTTATAGGTTGAAGTACTGCGAGTAGCGTATTCTACTCGAAAGGTGGAAAAGGCTAACAGGATTACAGTACTTTGGAGCTAATTGCTAATAGTCGATAATCGTCGCGAGGTATGTGATTCTTCCTATCCTCTTGAGCATGATATTTTAAAAGAATATATATAGTACGGTAGACGTACGTGTGTTAACTGAACGTGGTTTTACTCCGATGTCTTTTGACTTGAGTTTTAAATAATAAGTATCTGGAAGCATTTCAAAAGAATTAAGAAACCTTTTTGAAAGAAGAGTACTTGGTTTTAAAAGCTTAAGAGTTATACCAGCTTTATGGGAAGTTAGGTATAACGACTTAAGAGAGATAAAAAGAATGGTTTATTGATTTTAGAAGTTAAGAGACTTGATCTTAAAAGATAAGAGACTTGACTTAATTGAATTAATATGAATTTTGTTAAAAAGTGTGAAACCTCATTCGTGAGTAATGAGTACTTGGTTTTTTTTAAGGAAGAATGTTTTACTGATTTCAGAAATAATAATAAGTATCGAACAAACCACTGCAGCGCTAATAAAGGGAAATGTATTGAATACTTAAGTATTATTAAAACCAGTAGAAACCTCCATCTGCATAGAAGCTAAGATAAGACAAAATGATATTACATTTCCTAGATCATGGCTGCTTTAATAAGATTGATTATGAATAAGAATAACCTACTCACACATAAGGCATACGTTACTCAATTGTTTTAAAAGAGAGTATGTTATTTGATTAAGACTATAAACTATGAAAGCTTTCGAAACTAAAAGACTTGAGTATCTGAAATTAGGCAAACTTGAACTTTTGGAAAAGAATGTTGTTACTTGACGTTGTTCTAAAAAGTGTAAGCCACTTGGTTTAAAATAGTGTAAAGTACTTGATTTTAACATGAACGTATTTGGTACTACGGATAATAGTATCGAGTTGTTTTTACGTAAAAAGAGGTCTTTTTGAAAGGATAAATGTATGTAGTACTTTGGGGTTAAAACCCGGATTTGTTGTAATAAAATAAATGTCTGTAAGTATGATTGAACTTGCCTATGCTTGTGGTGATAACCTTTGTTGTGCAAGTGTTGTATTTCGCTACCGCTGCTCTCGCCGAGGAGGCATTATCCGATTGATTGATGGACATACCGACACGATGGTTGCCCACTGCATGCTTCCACTATATCGATCCTTTCGACATACCGACACGATGGGTGGCCCACGGGTATGCTTCCATTAGGAGTGTTATCTTGTTATTTGCTTTGGACATACTGACACGATGGGTGGCCCACGAGTATGCTTCCATTATGATTGTTATCTTGTTACTTTCTTTTGGACATACTGACACGATGGGTGGCCCACGGGTATGCTTCCATTAGGAGTGTTATCTTGTTATTTGCTTTGGACATACTGACACGATGGGTGGCCCACGGGTATGCTTCCATTAGGAGTGTTATCTTGTTATTTGCTTTGGACATACTGACACGATGGGTGGCCCACGAGTATGCTTCCATTATGATTGTTATATTGTTATTTCCTTTGGACATACTGACACGATGGGTGGCCCACGGGTATGTTTCCATTAGGATGGTTCCATGGCCATGTGTCACGACCCAAACCGGGGCCCGTGACTGGTGCCTTACCCCGGGCACCCTAGTGATACAACATCAGAGAAAATCAGCGGAACATAAAGCATAAATATGAAACAAGAGACATGATAAATAAAAGCAAATAGGCCAACCAAAACGGTTGCCTTCCAACATATATATATAAACATTTGAACAAGCATAATCCTTACACCGCCCACAACAAAGGCTGCACTTCTAAGATTTATACAACAACTATGACGGACAGTGGCCCCGCCATACCCCGAACGCATAAGAACTTACTGCACTGTGGTAACATACCAAAGATAAGCCTCCGACGAAACGGAGCTTCCCAAAACGCTGAAATGATATCCTAAACGCGGATCGACAGTGACGATTTCTACCGCGCATGATGAACGCACTTCAAGGAGGTCAAGACAACATGTACCAAGTATGTGAAATCAGAAATATCAGAAATGAAATCATAGCACTATATAAAGGTGAGACATGTATGATAACCAAACTACAAGACACAACATATAAATAGTCATATCAAGTCGTGGACTCACGCTCCAAATCATCACTCGTGCGTGGAATTCCTTCCTCACCGCCAGCCTATGATATGATAACAATAAGACAAAGAATCCAAAAGGAGCATACCCGCAGCGCCACGATCGTGTCGTGATGTCCAAAGGGAACAAATAAGACAACATTCCAAATGGAAGCATACCCGCGCGCACGATCGTGTCGATGTCCAAAGGGAACAATAAGACAAAGATTCCAAATGGAAGCATACCCGCGCGCCACGATCGTGGTCAAGATGTCCAAAGGGAAACAATAAGACAACAAGGCGGTAATCAAAGTGGAAGCATACCCGCGCGCTACGATCGCGGTCAAGATGTCCAAAGCGATTAACAAAAGTAACACTATCAACAGAACGCATCTGCGGAATTTATCCGTCACCGCCGGCCACGCCCAAGTAAGTTCTCAACAAGTCAACCGACTCCATCGAGAGACGCCAGAGTATAGAAACACAATTCTTGCACAACAAAGGCTATCACAACAAGCATAGGCAAGTTTCACAACAACAAGCATAGGCAAGTTTCACAACAACAAGCATAGGCAAGTTTCACAACAACAAGCATAGGCAAGTTTATACACAACTCGAAGTACTTTCATTTTATGCCCAAGTCCGGGTTTTAACCCTAAAGTACTACGTACGTTAAATTCCTTTTAAAGAGATCTATTCCTTTTATAAAAGTCACCCGATACCCGTAGTATAAAAAAATAGAGTGACTTATATCTTTTAAGTAAACCAAAACAACTTCCATACTTTCCTTTTTAAAACCAAATTAAGGCAACACCATGCCTTCTTTTTGAGCAAAACACTTCTCTTTTAAAGTCAAGTTACCACATTAAAACCAATGATAAAACCTTTCTTTTGTTTTCATAAGGTCGTTATAACCAACTTCCCATAAAGCTGTTATAACACCTTATGTTTTAAACCATTTTAAGACAACACAATGCCTTTCTTTTCCCTAAAGTTCCAGTTTGCCTAATTTCAATTACACAAGTCTCTTTTTGAAAAGTTTCATAGTTCAATGCCTTAATCTCTTTTAAAACAATTGAGTAACATATGCCATAAAGTAGGTTATTCTTGTTCATAACCAATCTTATTAAGCCCATGATCTAGAAAATGTAATATCATTTTGTCTCATCTTAGCTTCATGCAGATGGAGGTTTCTACTGGTTTTAATAATACTTAATTATTCAATACATTTTCCTTTATTAACGCCGCAGTTGGTTTGTCGATACACATTCTGATTTCCGAAATCAGTAAAACATTATTCCTTTCAAAAACCAAGCACTCATTACTCACGAATGAGGTTTCACACAAACATCCATATTAAATCAAGTCTCTTATCTTTTAAGAATAAGTCTCTTAACTTCTAAACCATTAAACCATTCTTTCAAAAGGTTTCTTAATCTTTTAGAATACTTCAAGGTTCTTTATTATCACACATCAAGTCGGTTATAAGTCAAATCGCTTATCTTTAAAAAAGAAACCACAAAGCATTTCTCATTTACATAGAGTCGTTATAACCAACTTCCCATAAAGCCGTTATAACACTTTATGTTTAAAAACAATCAAATACATTTAACACACGTACGCTCACCGTACTACATAGTTATACACATATCATGCTAGAACAGATAAGAAGAGGTTCACATACCTCGCGACGATTATCGACTAATAACAAAACGCCCAAGTACCTCTCAAACCGCTTGGCTACACTCTAAGCCAAACAGATCACTCCACACGTAGTACTACAACCTATAGAGGCCACAAGGCGCCTATTAATATCTTTAGATCCCGACGTAGAATATTCTACGTAAAATTCGCAAAGACTCTCCCGCAACAGCGTAATTCTCCTCTCTATCGAGGCCGCTACTAAGCCAACCGCGGGGTTTATACGCTTAACCTGACGTGTACAATTATACTTCACGAGAATGCTATACAAGTCCATCGTAATACACCCTAAGTAATTACGTCGCTTCTCTTCTTAAAGTTCAGGCTTAAGTCGCAAGACATTGCCGTAAGTATTACTCAGGCTTAAGTCAAAAGACATTGCCGTAAGTATTATTCAGGCTTAAGTCAAAAGACATTGCCGTAAGTATAATTCAATTCTATATATAGTATACTTCAACTATATATTCCAACAACATGTAATTTCCAATTACAACAGAAGGTTAAGAGTGTTTACCTCGATAAGCCCAAAATTATCCAAGTTATAAGTCGATCCTGAGCAAGGTTTAGCTCCTACTCCGTGCGCTCCAACCCGCTCCAAACAACCCTTAGAAGTTCTTACCAACTTCTACTTAACACTTCAACCGACTATGAAGGTTTTCCTTAGGGTTTCGTTTAGTGGCTAAAGGAAGTATAATAGTATTTGGGCTTTTGTATAAGTGTAACCTTGGGAATACTACAAGGTATTTGGGCCAAGGTATTTGGGCATTATAACAATACTTGGAGAGTATTTCTATACCACAAAAAGGGGGGTATTTATACGAGACAACTAGGCTAGGGGGGGGTATACCCTACGGCCAAGCCTCTACAAAGGGGGAGGGGGAGGCCCTCTCGGCCAAAGCTTCACAAGGGAGGGGGGGAGGGGCTTTGGACGAAGCAAACAAGAGGGAGGGAGTAGTGTGAGACTTAGAAACATTGCTCATGTTTGGATGAAGAAAGTCTTCAACTTAGAGGGGTATTTATAGGTCAAGGAATGGCCAACCAATGGCCAAGATTCTTCCAAGTGTTAGGCAAGTGTAGGGCTAGGATTAAGCTATGTGCACCTTATCCATCTACCACACAACTTGCACAAAATATCCTACCTAACCATGCCACCTATTTTCGTCCAAACCGCCCACAAGTCCTTCCAATGTGAGGGTGACATATGTCACCCTCCCGTTGGTCCAAAATGTTTCGTCTCTCGGAAAAATCCGCAAAAATTATAAATGACATAGCCGGAATTTTCCCTTCGCAAGTTTAGTAAAACGTTTCGTCGAAAAACGATTCTTTTTGGCACTTGTGCCCAAATTTCGAAACTAGCCAACTTTAAGGCTCAAATTATAATACGTACGCCCTCACGTACATACTCTGAAAATACGGGGTATAACATTCTCCCCTCCTTAGAAACATTCGTCCCGAATGTTCCTTCTCGAAACAGATAACGAAGAAGTTCCTTCTAAACAAGTTGTCAACGCCACACCTGGCCACGTAACAACACACGTTCTCTTCCCAACTTACTCGTCGTGCCCTTCTCGAACACTTGAACTCTTCTAGTATACGTACCACACTTCAGTCATCGCTTCAGTTCCCAACACCTTGGAGTTACAACCTCCAAACTTGGTCATCTTACTAGCTTTACTTTCCTCTAAGGCCATTCCCGGCCTTCACGAACCGATTCTGGTCGAACATATCCACAAACTCATACGATGGTCATCTAAACCTGGGCCTAGCACCCCGTGACT
This sequence comes from Przewalskia tangutica, assembly GCA_029844215.1. Classification (NCBI taxonomy): domain Eukaryota; kingdom Viridiplantae; phylum Streptophyta; class Magnoliopsida; order Solanales; family Solanaceae; genus Przewalskia; species Przewalskia tangutica. Next base: position 47,298,549 of record CM056739.1, on the reverse strand, counting down.
TACCACCGGCGGGACCACCCAGAGCGGACCCCACCTCGAAACAGGCCGCGGGTTGGCCCTCAACATGGCCCCAACCCGACCCACTTAACGACACGCTCTTGATCCCCGATCCGAACAATCTTACTCTCTACAGTCATGAAAGCTACCACTTCCATTTCACACTACCCCGGGACTTATGACACAATACATTCTAGGCATAAAATGCACTCCGAAAAGGATCACTAGCAAAAAAACTTGTACTCAAGACGGCCGTAACATCTAAGGTCTCATCTGTAATATTCTAAGGTTCATCATTTTCACCCTGTGCTTACCCTTTTTCACTAAGCATGTTTCTAAGTCACATTTTAGCACAAAGATATCCGAACATAACACTTAACACATTATCATAACATACAAAACTCTAGATGGTTAAGGATATACCTGAAAATAGGCGGTTCAAAGGACCGCTAAAATCGAACTTCCACCGCGACCTCTACCGTGGCCTCCCGCGCATGAACATCCTCGCTCGCTGGAAGGTGAAGAACCCGCAATCGACCGTAGTCTGTGCTATCCTACCAGCGCTACCCTCGGCCTGGGACAGTTTCTCCCAAAATGGCCTCGCTGGCCGCATGTAAAACAAACTCCGGACTAGCACGACACTCCCCATCGCGAGTCTACCACGGCGTCACAACGAGGTAGGGTGGCTTCACCGTTAACACCCCGCTCTCCAAAATCTGAACCTCGGAGCCCCGACACGCTCAAAACTTTGGACGCTCAAGATTGTGAGGACCACTCAGATCGGGCGGAGGCGCATAACTAGTTCGCTGCCGAGGCGGTCGCTCAAAATCACCAAAGGACCTCGCAGCTTCGCCCTCTTCTCGCGACTTTGGTCATTCCGTCGATTTCTCCGCCTCACCTCTGCGCATAAGTCGCATGCGGCAATGTCCATGCCCGATCAAGAGCTACACCGAACAACTCTCTAGGTAATCATCGAGCCTCGTAACATATCGGTGGACTCGATCCTCCATACTAGATAATAACGCGGGGACGTACATGGCCAATGAGTCGAACTCCACATTGTACTCCCGCACCGTACGCCCGTTCTGCCGCAACACCAAAAATCTGTCGGCCCGAGCCCTCCTCATCTGTGGCGGCAAGAAGTGTGCAAGAAATGCCTTTGATAACTCATCCCAGAAAGCCGGAAGTGCATTTTCTCCCCGGGACAGCTCCCACGAATCAAACCAATCGACTGCGGTATCACGCACCGATGCGAACTCAGACCACCGACTCGGTCTCCGAGGCCTTGATCACTCTATGATCCGTCAGAATCGCCGGATGAACTCCTCGCGATCATCCTCGTGCCTCGACCCATAAAACTCGGGCGTTACACCGTAAAATCCCGTAGTCTCAAACCGCTCGCTTGGTCAATCTACGGTGCTATCGATCGAATCGCCGGCCCAATTTTATCCTCAAGTTCGCCACAACCTCGCCATTAATCGGGCCATCTCTTGTAACCCATCTCTCTCGCCTACCAGTAGGATGGAGGCTCGTGCATCGTGGTCTCTGAGACTGCCGCCGCTTCTACTCGTATCTCCTCTCGCCGCTTGCCTTCTCGCCCGGGTTACTGCGCGAGGCATAATCGTAAAAACGAGATACGTCGGAGGGTCCAACTTACAACATAGCTCTAAGGCACGATCTCGTAATGAGAAGAATGGAAACTAATCCTAAATGTCCTATAGCCTCGACATTATAGATGTGGTGCACAACACACCGATAATCAAGACTCTACTAGACACGGTCAGACACTTTCCGAGGATTAATCGCTCGATACCACTTTGTCACGACCAACCGGCCCGTGGATCGTGCCTTACCCCGACACCCTAGTGATACAACATCGAGAAAATCAGCGGAACATAAAGCATAAATATGAAACAAGAGACATGATAAATAAAGCAAATAAAGCAACCAAAGCGGTTGCCTTCCAACATATATATATAAACATTTGAACAAGCATAATCCTTACACTCGCCCACAACAAAGGTGCACTTAAGATTTATACAACAACTATGATGGACAGGCTCCCGCCATACCCCGAACGCATAAGAACTTACGGACTGTGGTAACATACCAAAGATAAGCCTCCGACGAAACGGAGCTTCCCAAAACGCTGAAATGAGATCCTAAACGCGGATCGACAACCGATGTACTTTACCGCTGCAGATGAACGCACTTCAAGGCGAGGTCAAGATAACAGTACTAAGTATGTGAAATCAGAAAATATCAGAAATGAAATCATAGCATCTATATAAAGCGTGAGACATGTATGATAACCAAACTACAAGACACAACATATAAATAGTCATATCAAGTCGTGGACTCACGCCCAAATCATCACTCGTGCGTGGAATTCCTTCTCACCGCGGCGATCTATGATTTGATAACAATAAGACAAAGAATCCAAAAGGAGCATACCCGCGCGCTACGATCGTGGTCGGTATGTCCAAAGGGAACAAATAAGACAACATTCCAAATGGAAGCATACCCGCGCGCTACGATCGTGTCGCGATGTCCAAAGGGAACAATAAGACAAAGATTCCAAATGGAAGCATACCCGCAGCGCTACGATCGCGGTCAAGATGTCCAAAGGGAAACAATAAGACAACAAGCGGTAATCAAAGTGGAAGCATACCCGCGCGCTACGATCGCGTGTCGGTATGTCCAAAGTGATTAACAAAAGTAACACTATCACCGTGAACGCACTGCGGAATTTATCCGCCACGCCGGCCACGCCCAAGTAAGTTCTCAACAAGTCAACCGACCTCCATCGAGACGCCAGAGTATGAAACACAATTCTTGCACAACAAAGGCTATCACAACAAGCATAGGCAAGTTTCACAACAACAAGCATAGGCAAGTTTCACAACAACAAGCATAGGCAAGTTTCACAACAACAAGCATGCAAGTTTATACACAACTCAAGTACTTTCATTTTATGCCCAAGTCCGGTTTTAACCTAAAGTACTACGACGTTAAATTCCTTTTAAAGAGATCTATTCCTTTTATAAAAGTCACCCGATACGTAGTATAAAAAAATAGAGTGACTTATATCTTTTAAGTAAACCAAAACAACTTCCATACTTTCCTTTTAAAACCAAATTAAGGCAACACCATGCCTTCTTTTTTGACCAAAACACTTCTCTTTTTAAAGTCAAGTTACCACATTAAAACCAATGATAAAACCTTTCTTTTGTTTTCATAAGGTCGTTATAACCAACTTCCCATAAAGTTGTTATAACACCTTATGTTTTAAACCATTTTAAGACAACACAATGCCTTTCTTTTCCCTAAAGTTCCAGTTTGCCTAATTTCAATTACACAAGTCTCTTTTTTGAAAAGTTTCATAGTTCAATGTCTTAATCTCTTTTAAAACAATTGAGTAACATATGCCATAAAGTAGCAGTTATTCTTGTTCATAACCAATCTTATTAAGCAGCCATGATCTAGAAAATGTAATATCATTTTGTCTCATCTTAGCTTCATGCGGATGGAGGTTTCTCTGGTTTTAATAATACTTAATTATTCAATACATTTTCCTTTATTAACGCTGCAGTGGTTTGTCGATACACATTCTGATTTCCGAAATCAGTAAAACATTATTCCTTTCAAAAACCAAGCACTCATTACTCACGAATGAGGTTTCACACAAACATCCATATTAAATCAAGTCTCTTATCTTTTAAGAATAAGTCTCTTAACTTCTAAACCATTAAACCATTCTTTCAAAAAGGTTTCTTAATCTTTTAGAATACTTCAAGGTTCTTTATTATCACACATCAAGTCGGTTATAAGTCAAATCAGTTATCTTTAAAAAAAGAAACCACAAAGCATTTCTCATTTACATAGAGCTGTTATAACCAACTTCCCATAAAGCCGTTATAACACTTTATGTTTAAAAACAATCAAATACATTTAACACATGTACGTCTACCGTACTACATAGTTATACACATATCATGCTAGAACATATAAGAAGAGGTTCACATCCCTCGCGACGATTATCGACTAATAGCAAAACGCTCCAAGTACCTCAAACCGTCGGCTACACTCTAAGCCAAGCAGATCACTCCACACGTAGTACTACAACCTATAGAGGCCACAAGGCGCCTATTAATATCTTTAGATCCCGACGTAGAATATTCTACAGAAAATTCGGCAAAGATTTCCCGCACATGGCGTAATTCTCATCTCTATCGAGGCTACCAAGCCAACCAGTGGGGTTTATACGTTTAACCGGACGTGTACAATTATACTTCACAGTAATGCTATACAAGTCTACTGTAATACAGTCCTAAGTAATTACCGTTCAGTTCTCTTCTTAAAGTTCAGGCTTAAGTCGCAAGACATTGCCGTAAGTATTACTCAGGCTTAAGTCAAAAGACATTGCCGTAAGTATTATTCAGGCTTAAGTCAAAAGACATTGCCGTAAGTATAATTCAATTCTATATATAGTATACTTCAACTATATATTCCAACAACATGTAATTTCCAATTACAACAGAAGGTTAAGAGTGTTTACCTCGATAAGCCCAAAATTATCCAAGTTATAAGTCGATCCTGAGCAAGGTTTAGCTCCTACTCCGTGCGCTCCAACCCGCTCCAAACAACCCTTAGAAGTTCTTACCAACTTCTACTTAACACTTCAACCGACTATGAAGGTTTTCCTTAGGGTTTCGTTTAGTGGCTAAAGGAAGTATAATAGTATTTGGGCTTTTGTATAAGTGTAACCTTGGGAATACTACAAGGTATTTGGGCATTATAACAATACTTGGAGAGTATTTCTATACCACAAAAAGGGGGGTATTTATACGAGACAACTAGGCTAGGGGGGGGTATACCCCACGGCCAAGCCTCTACAAAGGGGGAGGGGGAGGCCCTCGGCCAAAGCTTCACAAGGGAGGGGGAGGGCTTTGGACGAAGCAAACAAGAGGGAGGGAGTAGTGTGAGACTTAGAAAGATTGCTCAAGTTTGGATGAAAAAAGTCTTCAACTTAGAGGGGTATTTATAGGTCAAGGAATGGCCAACCAATGGCCAAGATTCTTCCAAGTGTTAGGCAAGTGTAGGGCTAGGATTAAGCCATGTGCACCTTATCCATCTACCACACAACTTGCACAAAATATCCTACCTAACCATGCCACCTATTTTCGTCCAAACCGCCCACAAGTCCTTCCAATGTGAGGGTGACACATGTCACCCTCCCGTTGGTCCAAAATGTTTCGTCTCTCGGAAAAATCCGCAAAAATTATAAATGACATAGCCGGAATTTTCCCTTCGCAAGTTTAGTAAAACGTTTCGTCGAAAAACGATTCTTTTTGGCACTTGTGCCCAAATTTCGAAACTAGCCAACTTTAAGGCTCAAATTATAATATGTACGCCCTCACGTACATACTCTGGAAATACGGGGTATAACACCATGCTTGTACCAAGGTAAGATGCCGGGGCATGCGGCCGTTTGCGGGTTAAATTCCCGAGTTATATTTGAGTGATGACTTTACGGGCGTGAGTCCCTGACTTGATATGTGTGCTAGATTATATTGTGAACTGTAGTTGGTCATCATACATGTCTCCTGTTTTATATTGACTGTTATGATTTCTCTTACGATTTTTCGCCACATACTGTACTGTCATCGACCTCCTTCGGCCGCTCATGCCGCAGTAGAGGTACACCGCCGTTGATCTCGCCATAGGATCGCAGTCAACAGATTGGGAAGCTCCGTTTCTCGAGGCTTATCTTTTGGTATGTTTTCCCGAGTTGTAGGTTCTTGTACATTCGGGGTATGGCGGGCCCTCCGTCATAGTTGTATAAAAATCTTAGAGGTCTCAGAGCTTGTTGTGGCGGGTTGTAAAAGGATATAGCTGCTCAAACTTTGTATATATATATGCAGAAGCGACTTTATCTCAGATAAAATGTGTCTCATTTTACATTTGATTCATGTCTTGTTTTATGTTCCGCTGATTTCTCTGATGTATGACTACTTGGGTGCCCGGGTAAAGCACCAATCACGGGCCCCGGAACGGATCGTGACACCCTTTCTGCCCAAGAGAATAGAATTATTGTTGTTTATTGGACATTCATTCAACATTTATTGTTTTAATAATTTATAGAGAAGTGAATTATTAGTGTTGGTACGAAATAATTCCTTTTTTTCTGGTTTAAAACATGGCAAGGGGTAGTCATAAATGAGTAGCGATAAGAGAAGTTAGTCAAAACATAAATATTTTAAAATGTTTCATAAGATTAATTTAGCCATAGGTAAAAGAAAAATTGATTTAATTATTGAAGGAAGGTTAATTATTTAGAAGGATAGATATACGAGAAAGAAAAGGATTAAGAAAAAAAAGAATGTAATATTGTTTATAACTTATGATATATTTTATATTTAAATATCTAAGTTATATCTTTAAAGAATAATTATATATGCATAATTAGATCATTAAAAAAAATAGAATCGAAAGGGTACAAAATTTGATGAAAAAGGCAATTAAACTTAAATTTTAAATCGCACAATTTGAAACGCAATAATATTTACGGGACGAACAAGGATGGTATTAAAATTTTAATGTTTTGAGCTCTCCAAACTTACAAATATTACTTTGTGCAAAAATAATTATTTGCAAGAAGGATGCAAAACAAACAAAACACCAAAAAAATAAGGTAAATTTAAAAAGGCCGTATAAAAGTTCTTACAAATAAGTTTCGACTAACATTGAAATATGTCCGTTGATGCACTTTATCGGCAAGTGACTTTTATGTTCTAAAAACTTGAGAAATGAAAGAGGAACATAACCATTTATAACCAAATTATTTATGAAGTAATTTTGGATATTTAATATAACACATAAATCATGAATTTATAAGATATAGTTAATTAAGAGAAAATTTAGTTTTGACATTTTTTGTAAAAATTAGTAGAAGAAAATAGGCAAATCAACTTGATTATTTTAAGGAAATATAACTTCAATTGCTAATTTTTCAGAGGGATTGAAAAAAAAAAGATAAAAAATATATGAAAAGAGAGTAGGTAAAAGGGAGTCAAAAAATAATGTTAGGGTGAATATAAAGAAAGAAATTATTACATAAGAAAACTATTAAGATGGGAAATGGAAGGAAAAAATATAAGAAACAGAAAAATAGATAATCAAGAAAAATTACAAAAAAAGAAGACGAGAAATTCAATAATGTCAAGAAGGTAATGAGCAGGTTGAATAAAGACATACAATGTTGACAATTAGGACGTTTCGCGAGTTTATGACTCGTGCTCTTTTAGATTCTGATGTTTTTTTATTTGAAATCGTGTTGTATACAAATGCTTTTGAATAATATTTTCTGCTTACTTACCAAACATTAAAATATAAGTAATCATGTATTTTTCAGAAGTACGTTTTTAGTAAAAAAATATTTTCCTTCGTATCAAACACACTCTAGAGTTTTAGTACTTGTGAGAACTTTCCCACTTTTTAAAAGTGGTAGATTTACACTTTCTTCTACTCCACTTACTAATTTATTTATTAATCTTAAATTGTAATTCAATTTTGAATAAAGAGAAAAACAGTTTTCATGGAAAATGAACTCCATTGTACCAAACACATTTAACCTGTAATGATTTTCCAGGTGGCTAGTTACTTTCAGCTTTGCAATCTCTTAACCATAAAACTTGTATAGTAAAATCGGTTATATAAATTTACTGTTTGAATTTAATATCTAGCAAGAAATGTAGAATATATTATTGTCCTTTGTGGAATATATTTAATTTGTTTTAAATATGGTGTAGAAGTAGATGGGGTTAGGAATCTATCAAAAAAGAATTCATATTAATGCAGTTACCCCACGTTAGCTTGAGCTTTAGCTATCACAAATTATAATTTATAACACAAGAACAAGTCAATTTAATGGTGCTTTGTGAATTTGGCCCATAAAGATTGTTGGCCACACAAGATTCACAATATCTAACAACATTTGCAATCAAATCTGAGTATGAACGGATAATTTTTTTTAACTCATTTGGTATCAATAATGGTGGTCATTCATGTATACATGCTCCTTGTCGGCATATTCTTCTGCAGAGCCACAAATTCACATAATACTTGATACACATAATACAAGATCTTACAACTCAATTAGCAACATGTAAGGTGGGCTAGTCCCACCATCGAGGGGTGTGATGGGATGGTTAGGATTTCTCCATACTTAACAGGATGTCACAGTACATGGCAAGTATTGTCCGCTTCGGTTAAGTGGTCTAATTTCAATCATATATCTCCATCTGCAGCGGTAACTCTGATCCTCATCCAAAAAGTCTAACTGACGTTGCACACAACTTCAGTTTATCATTCTACACGGCCTTCGTCAGCATGTCTGCTGGATTCTGACTTCCTAAGATCTTCTCAAACACTAATACTCCATCTTCCAAAACTGATCTAATGAATGGTACCAGCATTGTATGTGCTTCATGCGAGCATGGTAGACTGGGTTCTTTGCCAAATGAATGGAACTCTGGCTATCACATTATAGCACACTCCACTCGTGGTCCTGATCAAATTCTCGCAGAAAAGATTGTAGTCATATCATCTCATGTGTGGCCTCCATCACAGAAATGTACTCGGCTCACAGCTAGAGAGAGTTAATATTTTATGCAACTTTGAAACCTAGCAAATCGCAGTACCTCCGAATGTGTAAACATACCCGGATGTGCTCTTTCTGCTATCAACATTACCACCATTGTCATCATCAACATATCCCTGCAATCATGTCTTTGACTTTTGGAAACACAAAGCTAAACTTGAGCTGCCCTTCAGTTACCTGAAAATCTAATTCACATCCTCCCATTGTTGCTTTCCCGGATTGTTCATAAACCTGCTAATAACTACCACTGCATGTGCAATGTCTGGTCTCGTACATACCATCGCGTACATAAGACTGCCAATAGCAGAGGCATAAGGTATCTTGTCCATATGCTCCTTTTTGTCCTCAGTCACAAGCGACTGATCCTTTGACAAACTAAAGTGTACAACCAAGGGAGTATGACTTGGCATCATCTATGTTGAACCTCTCGAGAACCTTCATCACGTAATCTTCTTGTGAGTGCTTGAGGCCCTCCTTACTTCTGATGATTCTCATCCCAAAGATTTGGTTTGCAACTCCCAAATCCTTCATTGTAAATTCTTCTGACAGCTTCTTCTTCAGCCTATCAATCTCATGTAGGTCTGTTCCTACGATCAGCATGTCGTCAACATAAATGAGTAGTATCATGTAAGAGTCTTCAAATCTCTTGAAGTAACAACAGTGATCTGCTTTGCACCTTAAGAATTCAGTTTTCTTCATAAAGCTGTCAAACTTCTTATACCACTGTCTTGGAGCCTGTTTCAGTCCGTACATGCTCTTTTGAAGCTTGCACACCAACTTCTATTTTCCTTTGACCTCAAATCATCAGGTTGCTTCATGTAGATTTCCTCTTCTAAGTCATTGTGAAGAAAATCAGATTTCACGTCTATCTGTTGAAGATGCAAATCTTCCTTTGCTACCAGCCCAACAGTTCTGATTGTCACCAACTTGACTACGAGAGAAAAGATCTTCGCGTAGTCAATTCCTTCTTTATGTTGATATCCCTTCACAACCAGCCTCGGTTTATAACGCTTACTTCCACCGTGTTCTTCCTTTATCCTGTAGACCCATTTGTTCCGCAATGCCTTCTTCTCCTCTGGTAATTTAGCTAACTCACATGTATGATTTGACAACAATGAGTCAATCTCATCTTTCATTGCCAGCTCCTACTTGATTGATTCATCAACTTACGTCACTTCTTCGTAACATTTCGGCTCCCCTCTGTCAGTGGGCAGAATGTAGTTGAGGGACGGAGAGAACCAATGAACCGGCTTACTGATCTTGAATGATATGCGTAATTCTATGATCGGCGTCTGCTGATTTGTTTCAGAATCAACATTTTCTTCAACCTCGCCATCATTGACTTGTTCCTCTACCGTAGTAGTATATGGATGTAGCTCGGGTGCCGAGAAGTCTCTCAAATCAACTGGTTCTGATTCCCTGTTCTTAGTTTCTGAACTCTCCGCAACTTGTCTTTGTAAACCACATGTTCATTGAAGATGACGTCCTTTCTTCGGATAATATTTCGATTTTGGTCATCCCAGAATCGATAACCAAACTCGATGTCACCATATCCAATAAAATAACACTTCTTAGATTTCGGATCAAGTTTACTTCTAGCAGTAGCATCAATATGAATATAGGATAAGCAACCAAACACTTTCAAAAAAAAAAGATTTACCTTTTTTCACCCCAAGTCTCGTATAGAATTCCGAATTCCAAAGGAACAAACGGTATTCGGTTAATCAAGAAGGTTGCGGTATTAATTTCATCTATTACACCCCGTATTTCCAAGGCAATGAGATGAGAATGTGCGTGAGAAATTGAGATTTGAATATTGGAAAGAAAGAAAACTATTTTTTCTTAAGGAAAAATTCCGAAAAATTTGTGAAGGAAAAAGTTTATTAATTGGAATTTGGTTCTCAAATTTGGTATTTAAGACTTATAGATTATATTGGAATTTTGGATTTTAAGTTCCGGATATGGTCATGTGAGGCCCACGGGAAAATTTTACGATTTTGTGGGGCCCACAATATTTTGAGATATTTTGGCCAAATATAGATATTTTGGAGGAAGAAATAATTTGGACCAATCGGAGGGAGACACGTGGCACCCCACCCCCTTGTCTTGCTCAGATGACTAGTAGTAGATATTTTGAGACTTAAGGGGACAAGTGGATAAGTGGATCCCACTCCACTTGTCCATAAATATCTATATATAGAAAGGGCTTGCAAGACTTGTCTTCTACACTTAGCCATATCTCACAAATATTTTCTTCCTTTGAGCTCAAAACCAAGAGCACCAAGAACACCTAGTGTTGGTTAATTTATTTCATCCAAGATTAATGTCACGACCCGACCCCGGGCCCGCGACTGGTGCCCTACCTGGGCACCCTTACAGGTATACATCAGAGATAATCAGCGGAACATACATGAAACTTATAAAATAAAATAACAGAAATAAAACAACAGGTTAGCCGATGTGCTACCTTTCCTGACATACATATACAACCAAGCGCTTGCCTTACCTTAACAAACTGACCCACAATATGTGACTACAGACCTCTAAGAGTTTTAACATAACAACAGTGGCGGGACAGGGCCCCGCCATACCCCTGAATATACATGAATCTACAACCTCAGGGGATCCGTACCAAAAGATAAAGCCTCCGGAGAAATGGAGCTTTCCAAGAACTGAACAGTGACCCAAGAGCGTGGATCAACAAGCTATGTACCTCAACCTGCGGCATGAACGCAGCCGGCGAGGTCGATGCGAAATATGTACCAAGTATGTGAAACTGAAAATACTGTAATGAAATCATAGCAGTCTATAAAAAGCTGGAGACATGTATGATAACCAAAATAACAGTACACTGTGCCTTACCAAAATGAAAGTACTGAAAGTCAGTTTTACCTTTTTAAAGACTATTTCAACACATGAACAATAGTCACACAGGGCTACCGACACGAGCCCTCAAATATCAAAGCGTGCCCGTGGAATCCCCCCATCACTGTCGGCAGCTATAAGTGAATAACATAACCATGTGACGCGCCCGTGGCATCCTACCTCACTGTCGGCGTACACACATACAACACATATATATATCTATACCCCGCCGTGGAATCCCCATCACCGCGATAAATGTAGTGGTAACATATAACCATGTGACGCGCCCGTGGCATCCTACCTCACTGTCGGCGTACACACATACAACTCGTATATATATATACAACGTGGCCGCATGCCCCGGAATCCCTCATCATATAAGCATGGCCATAACGTGCCCCCAGAATCCCTCATCGTGGGTACATGTCTTCATGGGGAGCTAGCCCATGGAGTAATAATATAACATGCCCCCGGCATCCCTCATCGTGGGTACATGTCTTCATGGGGAGCTAGCCCATGGAGTAAAATATAACATGGTCGCATGCCCCGGAATCCCTCATCGTATAAGCATGGCCATGGGTAATAAAAATACATCCGGGAATCTAACCCGCCTCCTGGTCGCATGCCCCGGAATCCCTCATCCTATAAGCATGGACAAGATCAATTACAATGGAAACATACCCGTGGAATCCTCCGACTGCCGGTACGCCCAATAAATTCACAACAAGTCAGCCGACCCTCCAACTGAGAGTCACGGCAATGTAAACATATAATACTTGCAATCAAGGCTATCACAAGCAAGCATAGGCAAGTTCATTAAATCTTTAGACTTTCACTTTTACATACTCAAGGCACTTTTCGTTTCACATAAAAATCCGGGAATTTAACCCCAAGTACTACGTACTTCCATTCTTTTCAAAAGATTCCTTTTCATATAAAACCCCAAGATACTAGCACCCGTAGTATCAAGGCTTGTGTACATGTCACATAAGTCACTATACTTTTAGAAATACATTTCTACTTTCTAAATCAAGTGACCCTTACTTTAAAGCTTTAAGCAAGTGATACCTTAAAATCAAATTGCCCTTCCTTATTTCAAGTTACTCCTTTGTTTACATTATTAGAGGAAACCATTCTCGTAACCTTCCATAAAGCCGTTATAACCAACTTCCCATAAAGCCGTTATAACCCTTTATGGTTTTAGACAAATTCATTCCTTTTTCAACCAAGAGACTTATACTTTCCAATCAATTTCTTAACTTTCAAAATACTTTAAGTCTCTTAACTTTTAGAAATCAAGTTTCTTAACCTTATATCTCAAGTAACTTACATCTTTTAAAAACAAGTTACTTCCCTTAAATCATGTCATTTCTTCCTTTAAGAATCAAGTTCTATTACTTGAAAAAAAATAAAGCCTCTCAACCCTTTAAGAGTTTAAGGTTCATAATCTTAAAACTTCATAATGTAACTTCTTTAAGTTAAGTACATATGCCTTATACTTGTTTATAACGATCTTATTAAAGTAGCCATGATCTAAAAAATGTAATACAATTTTGTCTTATCTTAGCTTATATGCAGATGGAGAATTCTACTTATTTTAATATTATCAATTGTCATTACATTTTCCTTTATTAACGCTGCAATGACTTGTTCGATACTTATTCTCATTCGTGCCATAAATTAGCCAAGTCAACTTGGCTCCAAAATACCTCCTAACGACTCTTACCAACATCCCCCATAAGACTCGGTAAGGACTTAGGATAACTTTGACATAACCTTTACATAGAGTAAATCACACACATACCTCTTAACTTCTAAGAGTAGAAGGAAACATGAAATAATCCCACATGTATATTCCATACATAGAATCATGCCAAAGGAAGGAAGAGGTTCACATACCTCACGACGATTATCGACAAGTAGCAAAATGCTCCAAAGTACTTCAACCTTGATAGCTATTCCATCCTTCAAGTAGAATACGCTATACTTAGTACTTCAACCTATAATGGCCACAATACGTCCATTAACCTCTTACTTCAAACGTAGAATATTCTAAGTGTAAAGTCACTAAATTCTACGGAAAATCGGACAACACCTCCTTTGTTTCTACTTACTTTGCCACCTTTTTCAAGGCCGAATTCAATAACCAAACACGCCACATTTAAGGCCCAATCAATGCAATTAACAATAGGGGATTACACGCCTACTAGACGTGTAAAATTCCGCCCCACAAAAGATATCAACTAATACAAACTACTAGGCCAATTCGGCCACATTGAGATACAACAATACCAATTCTTATCCAATTTCCTTTTCAATCCAAGTTGTTAGCATAACATGATATCAAGTCGCAATCGATTATAACTACTATAATCTTCAAGTAAGTAACATGCGACGATTCTAATAAACGACCAAATTGTAATCCAACTTCACATGGCTTAAATGACATTTCGATTTTTAGGTTACAATCAACCCATAACACTTATGAAACTTCAACACATATACTTCATGCTAGCAAACATGTAAGGCTAACAACAATATATAATCTTGTAACACTTAAGAGACAAGATTATTACCTCAATGATTCGTAGTCCAACTCCAAATCTGAAGTCGCTCCTTAGCAACTTAGAGCCTCTTCTAGACACTTCAATCCGCTACTTGAGACCCTTAGAACAACACCAACAAATTTCCTTCAATCTTCCAAACAAAACCTAGAAAAGCAACTAGGTTTTCTCCTTGCGACTAATACGAAAACTATCTTTTTCCGGGATTTTTCTATTGAGATATCCTTACAATACACTCATGAACCTTGGTTTAAAGTGTGGAGCTTAATAGACAACAAACAATTTTTTTTCTAGTTGGGGAGGAGTGAATCCGAGAGCCCCTTGAGTGTTCTTCAAAAAATTTTGAATTTTTTCTAAGTGTGGAAGTTAGTCTTGCTACTAGTACTACTATATAGCACAATGGAGGGTCAAGATGTGCACATATGTGTGGCTTGGATGCAATTCTTATTAAATATCAACTAAGTGGTCCCATTGACTAAGTCAAATATATCAAGCTCACTACTTGCAAGACTTGTCATCTTAAAAATATGGTCAATGACCATTTTGGCCATGTCCAATTCGCCCAAGCTCACTTAAGAGGGGGTGAAACATGTCACCCTCTCATTCGTCACAATATTTCGTTTTCCGACAATTTTATAATTCCGATAAATTTTTACAAGTCTCAAATCTTAACATTTGGGATTCTCACGTACGTTCTTAAAACATGTCCTGTAAATACGGGGTGTAACAATTAAACCCCTAAACCAAGTGCTAAGCCAAGATCATTATTCCATAAGTTTTTGTTGGTTTTGGTCGAGAATGAGGTGGAGAAAACCCTAAGTCTTATCGACTTTTTGGAAGCGAAACGTGAAGTGAAGTTGTGTATAAGCTCATAGGGGTCACATATATGTGATTGGAACTTGAAGAAGTGGAGCGAAACGAAAACTGTTGACCAATAAATACCGGACTATTTTGGGGCGTTTTTGGGCACAAAATGAGGTAAAAGTCCTTCTTCTTTTAAAATAATTGGATATTACTTATTGTTATAATGTATGGATGAACTTGTACTAAAAATAATGAGGATTAAAAAGTGTTTGGATAATATTTTAAGGCTTGGCCGAGAGCTAGACTAATTTTGAGGTTTTCAGATTTCATTGGTTATTGTCGTTATTTACACTTGGTACATGTTATATAATGAAGGAAATATTGTAGTTGATAGATTATATAACTTGTATAACATGTTGGAACTTGAATTGGAATAAAAAGAATTAAGGAAAAAGACATTGGATTGTTGTAGTTATTGTTGGACGAAACTGCCCAAAACTGTTAGACGTTGTGATGTCGTTTTATGGACTGTTTTGGGGTGCATATATGCTGGAAAATCAGCCCCTAACATGCATGTTTAATGTGGTAAAATTACTAATGAAAGTCCCAAGGAATAAGGGTGTTAAAGGCTTCACATTGTACCCTTAATGTTGGTTTATTAGTGGACTGTTTTATGGACTGTTTTGCGGATTGTTTTGTATAGATTGTGGGGCCGAATTTTACACGTCAAGTTAGGCGTTTAATCCCATTTTGTTAATTGTTGGTTGTGCCTTAAATGTGGCTTGTTGGTTGATGAATTCGGGCCTTTGAAAAGGTGGAAAAGTACGTAGAAACAAAGGAAGTGCTGCCCAAATTTCCGTAGAATTAGAGGGACATTATTTGGTATAAGTATTACACTAGTAAGCTTGATATTGATAGAAGTGTTATTGCCATTTTAGGTTGAAGTACTACATGTAGAATAGTCTACGTGGCTTGAGGAATAGCCGATAAAGGTTGAAGTACATTGGGGCGTATGCTACTTGTCGTGTTGGCTAGTCATCAACGAGGTATGTGAACTACTTCCTTCTATCGGCATGATTGATTATTGAAGTGTACTTGTCTTGATTCTTGAAGTACACGCCCCTTGTTATTTGAAGTATACTTGCCTTGTTATTTGGAGTATACATGTCACGACCCGACCCCGGGCCCACGACTGGTGCCCTACCTGGGCACCCCTTACATGTATATATCAGAGAATAGCAGCGGAACATACATAAACTCATAAACTACTAGACAGTAAATATCAACAGGCTAGCCGATAAGGCCACCTTCCAAAAAAATATACATCTTTGTTCTTACAACCCAATCCACAAGATATGACTACAGACCTCTAAGAATTTTTACATAACAACTGTGACGGGACAGGGCCCCGCCATACCCCTGAATGTACAACAACCGACAATACCAGAGATCTGAACCAAAAATAAGCCTCCGGAGTAATAGAGCTTCTTAACAGCTGAACATTGATCCTAAGAGTGAGGATTAGCAACCTGTATAACTCTACCTGCGGCATGAACGCAACCCCCCGAAGGAGGTCAGTACAACAGGTACCAAGTATGTGAAACTGAAAGTACTGTAATGAAATCATAATAGTCCAAAATAAAGTTGGGGACATGTATGATAACCACATTAACAGTACACTATGCCTTACTAATAATGAGAGTAAACAAGAATAAACTTTTTCGATTTTAAAATAGGAAGCTCATGATTAACCTATGGCCATCTGTCCGTAGTATCATTCTGCAATCCTACTCTTGGGACTATTTCACCCGCATAGGCCGTATGGACCATCATGAGGTAATCTCCTCGCATAGGACTGGTCCGCCCCGCATGGGACTATTTCACCCGCATGAGCCCTACGGACTCGCATGAGGTATTTCTCGCATCGTGGGGAGCAAATCCACGGAATATGCAAATACAACAAGCCCGGGGAATGACCCCGTAATGAACAATACATCACTAGCACAACCGGCTATCATACATAACATAAGCACCACCGACTTATCATATATAACATAAGCACCACCGGCTTATCATACATAACATAAGCACCACCGACTTATCATACATAACATAAGCACCACCGGTTTATCATAATTATCATAAGCAAGTTAAGACATCCCCTAACTTCTTATTAGCCTTAATTATCATGCACTCTTATTTTAGTTAACTTAAGGCACTAACATGTTATTACAAATTCGGGAATTTAACCCAAAGTACTACGTACTTCCGTTCCTTTAAAAAAGAACCCTTTTTATATAAAAACCCCAAGATACTAATACCCGTAGTATCAAGGCTTGTCTACTTTTCAAAACAAGTTACTACACCTTTAGAAATTCATTTCAAGGCTTTGACACTAAGTAACTTCTACATTCACAACCTAGGCAACTCATGCCTATAAATCAAGTAGACACTTTCTTAACCTTCCATAAAGCCGTTATAACTAACTTCCCATAAAGTCGGTATAACTCTTTATGTTTTAGACAAATTCATTCTTTTTATAACCAAGAGACTTATACTTTCAAAACCAAGTATCATAACTTTCAAAATCCTTCAAGTCTCTTAACTTTAGAAATCAAGTTTCTTAACTTTAGAATAATTCAAGAAATTATTACTTTCCAAATCAAGTATTCTATACTTTTTCAAGTCACAAAATCTTTGTTTACCTTATTAGAATAACCCATTCTTTTAACTTCCCATAAAGTTGTTATAACCAACTTCCCATAAAGTCGTTATACTAACTTTATGCTTTAGAAACTAAGACATCTTAACCTTTATAACAAGTGAGTTAATTCTCTAACTCAACCAACTTGGACATTCTTAAACAAGTCAAGGATACCAAGTGAAATTAAATTCATTTAAATCTCGTACGTCCACCGTACTATACATTTATAGCTACTCATGCTCAAGAGATAATAAAAGTTCCACATACCTCTTCGGTTCAATCCACGTGCTAAGTCCAATATGTCGTACGTAGTATGTCAGCCTATAATGACCATAACACGTCTTATCAACTTCTATCTTTCTAACATAGAATATTCTAAGTGTAAAGTCACTTATTCTACGGAAAATCGGACATCACTTCCTTGTTTCTACGTACTTTTCCACCCTTTTCAAGGCCCGAATTCAATAACCAAACATGCACATTTAAGGTTCAACAATGTAGCTAACAAAAGGGGATTACACGCCTAACAGGACGTGTAAAATTCTGCCCCACAATTGATATTAAAATAGTCCAATAACCAATGCCATTCTCGGCCATAATATACAACAATGCAAATTCTTATCCAATTCCTTTTCAATCCAAGTTGTTTAGTCTAACATGTTATTTAGCCGCAGTCGATTATAACAACTACAATCTTCAATTAGATAACATGCGACGATTTTAACTATCGACCAAATTGTATTTCAATTTCAATGACTAACAAGGTCATTTTCGGATTTAGGCTTCCAATATCCATAACACTTATAAATCTCCAAAACATATATCTCATGTTTGTTAAAATGTATAACTACATCAACATGAAATCTTATAACACTAAGAGGACAAGATTGTTACCTTTACAAGCCTTAATCCAACTTCAAGATCCGAAGTCGCTCCTTAGAAACTTAGCTGTTATACCCCGTATTTTCAGAGTATGTACGTGAGGGCGTACGTACAAAAGTTTAAGCCTTAAGTAGGCAAAGGGACGAAATTTGTTCACAACTAGCGAAAAGAATTGTTTTCCGACGAAACACTTTCCGGACTTTGCGAAGGGAAAATTACGGTTGCAACATTTATAATTTTTGCGGATTTTTCCGAGAGATGAAATATTTTGGACCAACGAGAGGGCGACACTTGTCCCTCAAGTGGACGGCAATGGAGGGGAATTCCTTGCACGTTTTTGGCCTTTATTTTTGGTCAAGGATTAGGTAGGATATTTTGTGATATTTGTGTGGTAGATAGATAAGGTGGGACCCACACAACACTTGTCCAAATCTCATCCATCCACTTGCTTTGATCTTGGCCATTGGTTTCCCTATAAATACCCCTCTAATGCAAGACTATTTCTTCATCCACACTTGTGAAATTTCAAGGCAAAATCCCTCTCCCCCTTAGTGTAGTTTTCGTCCAAGGTTCCCCTCCCCCTTTTGAGAGGCCTTGGCCGAAACAAACCCCCCCTTTTCCTTGAGTTGTCCTCGTAAAATACCCCCCCCCCCCCTTGGTAGAAAAGTATTCTCCAAGTATTGTTACTATTCCAAAATACGTTGGCCCAAATACCTTGTAGTATTCAAAAGTTACCTCTATACTAAAAGCCCAGAAATACTATTATACTTCCCTTCAGTCACAAAAACGAAACCCTAAGGAAAATCTTCATAGTAGGTTGAAGTATTAAGTAAAAGTTGTGTAGAACTTCTAAGGGTTTCTTGGTGCGTGTTGGAGCGTACAGAATAGGAGCTAAACCTTGCTCAGGATCGACTTTTTAACTTGGATAATTTTGGGCTTATCGAGGTAAATACTCTTACCCTTCTATTGTAATTGGAAATTACACACTGTAGTTGTATAGAAATGAGTATAAGATATATAGAAGGATGGTATAAGAGAAGAGATTTGAATTGAAATCACATCAGAAGAATATTAAAGAAGAAGACTGAACTGTACTTACATAGGACTGTATTTACAGTAGACTTGTGTAGTTGTCGGGTAGGGAAGTGCTGCCCAATTTTCCGTAAAATAAGGAATCTGTATCTAGAATTATTCTGCAGAGTAGTCTAGACGTTGATAGACTTATATGACCGTTATAGGTTGAAGTACTGCGAGTAGCGTATTCTACTCGAAGGGTGGAAAAGGCTAGCAGGATTACAGTACTTTGGAGCTATTTGCTAATTGTCGGTAATCGTCGCGAGGTATGTGATTCTTCCTATCCTATTGAGCATGATATTTTAAAAGAATATATATAGTACGGTAGACGTACGTGTGTTAACTGAACGTGGTTTTACTTCGATGTCTTTTGACTTGAGTCTTAAATAATAAAGAATCTTGAAGTATTTCAAAAGAATTAAGAATCGTTTTTGAAAGAAGAGTAATACTTGGTTTTGAAAGCTTAAAAGTTATACTAGCTTTATGGGAAGTTAGGTATAACGTCTTAAGAGAGATAAAAAGAATGGTTCATTGATCTTAAAAGATAAGAGACTTGACTTAATTGAATTGATATGAATTTTATTAAAAAGTGTGAAACCTCATTCGTGAGTAATGAGTATTTGGTCTTTAAGAGAATAATGTTTTACCGATTTCGGAAATGAGAATAAGTATCGAACGAACCACTGCAGCGTTAATAAAGAAAAATGTATTGACAATTAAGTAATTATATTAAAACCAATAGAAACCTCCATCTGCATAGAAGCTAAGATAAGACAAGATTGTATTACATTTCCTAGATCATGACTGCTTTAATAAGATTGTTATAAACAAGATTAACCTACTCACAATTAAGGCATATATTACTCAAATTGTTTTAAAAAGAGAATTATGTTATTAAGTGATTAAGACTATGAACTACGAAACCTTTCGAAAATAAGAGACGTGAATATTTGAAATTAGGCAAAGTTGAACTTTGGAAAAGAATGTTGTAACTTGACTTTAAAAGGAGAAGTGTTTTGGTCTAAAAAGAAGGCATGGTATTGTCTTAATTTGGTTTAAAAAGGAAAGTATGGAATTGTGTTGGTTTACTTAAAGATGTTAGTCCTTCTATTTTAATACTACGGGTATCGGGTGACCTTTGTAAAAGAAATGGATCCTTTAAAAAGAATTTAATGTACGTAGTACTTTGGGGTTAAAACCTGGACTTTGGCATAAAAAGAAAGTACCTTGAGTTGTGTGTAACTTGCCTATGTTTGCGTGTGATAGCCTTGTCGTGCTAGTATTGTATTTCTATACCACCGCGTCTCTCAATGGAGGGCCGATTGATTTGTTATGATCTTACTTGGACGTACCGGCAGTGACGGAGGATTCCACGGGTGCGCTCCTGTTGATAGCGTTATTCCATGGACTAGCTCTCCATGAGGTTTTACTGATTCGGCCTTGGTATCTGGTGGTTGGCTTTCGTACTTGCCCCGTCTCGTGGCTGATTCGGCCTTGGTACCTGGTAGTTAGCCTTCGCACTTGCCCCGTTCAGTTTAGTGGCGAAGTCTCGTGATGCGGCCTTGGTATCTGGTAGTTAGCCCTCGTACTTACCCCGGTCAGCTACGTGACACGGCTTTGGTATCTGGTAGTTGGCTTTCATACTTGCCCCGTATCAGTTTCGTGGCGGAGTCTCGTAATCTGACCTTGGTATCTCAGTAGTTAGCCCTCGTACTTGCCGTATCGAACCGTGGTTTGGTTGTATAGTATTGTTAGTACGGCTTTGGTATCGGTAGTTGGCTTCGTACTTGCCGTGAAACCGTTTTGGTTGTATAGTATTGTTAGTACGGCTTTGGTATCTGGTAGTTGGATTTCGTACTTGCCCCGGTCAGTTGATGATGCGGCTTTGGTATGTGGTAGTTAGCGCCGTACTTGCCGTCACGGTTTATGACTCAGGTGGGACCTGGTGCTTATGTGTACTCCTTGGTGTTATTATATCATAGACTGCCGGCAGTGAGGAAGGTATTCCACGGGCATGATTGATGTTGAGGGCGTGAGACCCATAGTTATATTTGAGTGATGACTTTGAGGGCGTGAGTCCCTGATTTACGTGACTGCTTATTTATTGTGGACTGTAGTTTGGTTATCATACATGTCTCCTGCTTTATATAGACTACTATGATTTCATTCTGATATTTTGATTTCACATACTTGGTACTGTTATGCGACCTCCTTGGGCTGCGTTCATCCGCATGGTAAGTACACCGCGATTGTTGATCCTCGCTCATAGGATCACAGTTCAGCGTATTAGGAAGCTCCGTTTCTCCGGAGGCTTATCTTTTGGTATAGTCCCCTGTCACTGTAGGTACTTGTACATTCAGGGGTATGGCGGGGCCCTGTCCCGTCATGTTGTATAAAAACTCTTAGAGGTCTATAGTACTGTTGTGGGCAGGGTTTGTAAGGATATAACTGTTCAAGTTTTTAATTATATATATACAAGAAGGTAACCGTTTGGTTGACCTGTTTTATTATCATATCTCTTGTTTCATGTTTAAGTTTTTATTTCTGCTGATTTTCTCTGATGTTGTATCACTAAGATGCCCGGGGTAAGGCACCAGTCACGGGCCCGGGATCGGGTCGTGACAAAAGTGGTATCAGAGCAGTTAATCCTCGGAAAGCGTCTACAGACCGTGTCTAGTAGAGTCTTGATTATCGATGTGTTGTGCACCACATCTATAATCAGGAGGCTGCAGGACATTTAGGGTTGGTTTCCATTCTTCTCATTTTGAGATTGTGCCTTAGAGCTGTGTTATAAGTTGGACCCCTCTGACGTATTTCGTTTTCTGATTATGCCTCGCGCCTTGAGCAACCGGGCAGATGGGCAAAGCAGCCGAGAAAGCGCTAGTAGGATCTGAGAGAAGTGCGAGCGCGAGCCGGTCATTACGAGATAGTGCTTGACGGCGAGTTTTGCGACGCCGCCAGCGAGTTTAGAGCGCGGCGGTGGGCTGCTGAGACCACGATACTGAGCCTCGGCCCGCGGCTGGAGGCGAGAGGTTGGGGTACAAAGAGATGGCGATTATTGGCGGGGATAGTGGCAAGGCACGAGGATAAAATTTGGATCTGGCGATTAGATGCCGTAGTACCGTAGTTCACCCGAGGCGGATAGTTTGAGGCTGCGGGACTTTACGAGTTGCGACCCGCCAAGTGTTTTATAGATCGAGGCACGAGGATGATCCGCGAGAGTTCATCAAGCGATTCTGACGGATCGTGAGTGATCAAGGCTTCGGAGACCGAGTCAGTGGTCTTAGGTTCACATCGGCTGCGTGATACCACAGTCGACTGGTTTGATTCGTGGGAGCTGTCCCGGGGGGAGCATGCGCCTCCAGCTATTTGGGACGAGTTCTCGGAGGCATTTCTCAGCCACTTCTTTCCTCCGCAGATGAGGAGGGCGGGCGACAAATTTTTAATATTGAGGCGGGGCAGGCGAAGCGGTTCAGAGTACAATGTGGAGTTTGGCTCACTAGCTCGATGCGTCCCGCGTTAGTAGGCGACATGGGGGCGAGTGCACCGCCACGTCACCGGGCTTGATGACTACTTAGCGAGGCTTGTTGGTGTAGCTCTTCACCGGGCATGGACATTGCCGCATGCGAGCTTATGCACTTGGGTGTGAGGCGGAGAGGTCGGCGGAATGGCCGGGATCAGCGAAGAGGGCGAGGGCGGCGAGGTCTTTTGGCGACTTTCGAGGCGGACCGCCTCGGCCAGAAGAACTAGTTATGTACCTCGCCCGATCTGAGTGGTCCTCCACGATCTTGGGACATTCGGGATATTCGAGGCGGTCAGGGTTCTCAGGTTTCAGATTTTCAGGGGAGTAGGAGTGCTCGCCGGATGAGGCCACCCTTGTCTCAGTGTGGCCGTTGTGGAAAAATTCATAAGGGTGAGTGTCGTACTAATTTTGGAGATTGTTATGCTTGCGGCCAACAGGGCCATTTGGCGAGAGACTGTCCGACCAGAGGTAGCACTAGTAGGATAGCACAGACTACGAGATCAGTTGCGGGTTCTTCACCTTCCATAGCTAGGCAGGATGTTCATACACCGGCAGGCCACAACAGAGGTCGCGGTGGGAGTTCCCAGTTTTAGCGGTCCTTTGAACCACCTATTTTTCAGGTATATCTTTAACCCTCTAGAGATTAGCATGCGTGATACGATGATTATATGTTGAGTACTATGTACAGATAGCGTTGTGTATATTGTGGTTTAGAGACATGGTTAGTTGAAAGGTTAAGTATGGGGACAGGGAAGGTATGAACCTTAGAATATTACACGTTGAGACCTTAGATGTAAGGCCGTCTTGAGTAAAAGATTTATGTTTATGTTGACCCTTATCGGAGTGCAAATGTATTCTGGGATAATTCCATGGGTTGTGTAAGATGAAAGTGGTAGCTTTCAGGACTTGAATAGGTAAGATTGTTCCGGATCGGGGAACAAGAGTTTGGCGCGATTTTGGGTCCGTTTGAGGACCATTCAGTCACGACCCGAACCCGGGCCCGTGACTGGTGCCTTACCCCGGGCACCCTAGTGATACATCATCAGAGTAATCAGCGGAACATAAAACAATAACATGAAACCAATGCAATAAGACAGTGAAATAAGAAGACAAGCTAACCCAGCGGTTACGCCATAATATATAACAATTTGAGCGATTACATCCCTTTCTACAACTCGCGCCACGGATTACTACAAACCTCTAAGAATGATACGACAACAATGGCGGGACAGGGCCCCGCCAAACCCCTGAATGTAAACACCTACTACGACAGGGGACTATACCACTGATAAGCCTCCGGAGGAACGGAGCTTCCCAAGCGAGCGTGACCACGAGAGCTAGGATCAACGGCGGTGTACCTCAACTGCGGCATGAACGCGGCCCGAAGGAGGTCGATAACGGTACCAAGTATGTGGCGAAAAATCACGTAAATGAAATCATAATAGTCTATAAAGCGGGAGACATGTATGATAACCAAACTACGATTTACAATAAATAGCGATCGTGTCAAGTCGGGGACTCGCGCCTCAAAGTCATCACTCAAATATAACTATGGGTCTCAAGCCCATACCATCAATCATGCGTGGAATACCTTCGCCGGCTGATAGTTTATGATATAAAAGCACCAAGAAATACACATGAACACCAGGTCCCACGTGTCCTAATAAAGCGATGCAGGGTAAATCACGAAGGCATAACCGACTACTAACACCCGCGGTACTAACGGTCATAAATCGTATCATGATATCTGTCTAGGCGTCACATAATCAAAGCCGGTCACTCGCGCGGTATCAAATGTGCGCGTCTAGCCACGGAACTCTCGTAGCTCGCATAGGCCAACCTCGTAGGCCGCGTGAGGTATTCCTCGCATCGAGGTAGCTACTCCGGCATCGCCTGGACTCGCGATCGCGTAGCATGAGACCGCGTGACCACAAGGGCGCAAACTAACACGGAACTCCGTAGTTCGCATGGATCCCCGGACCCGCATGAGGTATTCTTGAATCATGGTCCTGCATCGCTGAGTCTACCGCGTCGGAGGCAGCTTAACCTCGGAGACAAGTCAAGGTGAGTGGTACAATACCAACATAACGGTGAGAGTCAAACAACTTTAAAAGCGCGATCGAGGAAAACCCCTTTACACAAAACATCACAAGATACTAACACGTAGCATCCTAGCATGTTTACTTATCAAATCAACAAGAAAGTATTACAAGGCTATCACAAACCAACACAACCAAGTTATACACACAAGGTACATTCTAATATATGATTAACAAGATCGGGTATCTACTCCCAAAGTACTTCATACATTATCTTTTAAAAGATACGTTACGTTTACAAAAGTCACACAATACGTAGTATATGAAAATAGAGTGATTATCTTTTGAAGTAAATCAAAACACTTCTCTTCGTAAAATCAAGTAACAACATTCTTTTCCAAATGTTTCAAGTTTGCCTAATTTCAATTACTCAAGTTTCTCATTTTCGAAAGGTTTCGTAGTTCATAATTTTAATCACTTAATGATATAATTCTCCTTTAAAAGCAATTTGAGAAACATATACGTCATACGTGAGTAGGTTATTCTTGTTTATAACAATCTTATTTAAGCGACCATGATCTAGGAAATGTAACATCATTTTGTCTCATCTTAGTTTCTATGCGGATGGAAGTTTCTCTTGGTTTTACTAATACATTATTAGTCAAAACATTTCCCTTTATTAGCCATTTGTGGTTTGTTCGATACTTATTACGATTTCCGAAATCAGTAAAACATTATTGCTTTTAAAATCAAGTACTCATTACTCGCGAATGAGGTTTTACAACATTTTTAACAAAATGTTAATTACCAAGTAAAACAAGTTAAGTCTCTTATCTTTAAGATTAAGCCTCTTAACTTTTAAAATCAGTAACCCATTCTCTTTACCTCTGTTAAAACGTTATACCTAACTTCCCATAAAGCTAGTATAACTCTTCTTTATTATCACACATCAAGTCAGTTACCTTTTAAAATCACAAAGCATTTTACGTATCGTCTGCGTACTACATAGTTATACACATATCATGCTAGAAAAGATAGGAAGAGGTTCACATACCTCGCGACGATTATCGACTAATAGCAAAACGCTCCAAGTACCTCAAACCGTCGGCTACTCCTTAAGCCAAGTAGATCGCGCCACGCATGGTACTTCAACCTATAAGGCCACAAGGCGCTTATTAACATCTAGGTCTAATCGTAGAACATTCTACAGAAAATTCGGCAGCACCTCCCCCCCCGCAACAGCGTAAATCTCCTCCTCTATCGGGGCCGGCTACCAAGCCAACCAGGGGGGGTTATACGACTAATCCGGACGTGCACAATTCTACCTCACAGAAAAGCTACACAAGTCTACTGTAATACAGTCCTATGTAATTACAGTTCAGTACTCTTCTTTCGAAAAGGTTTCTTATTATTCAGGCTTAAGTCAAAAGACATTGCCGATAACTACGTTCAGTTCTATATATAGTATACTTCAACTATATATTCTAACAACATGTAATTTCCAATTACAATAGGGGGACAAGATAATTACCTCGATAAGCCCAAAAATTATCCTAGTTTAATGTCGCTCCTGAGCAACGTTTAGCTCGACTCAGTGCGCTCGACCCGCTCCAAACCACCCTTAGAAGTTCTAACCAACTTCTACATACTACTCCCACTAACTATGGAGATTTTCCTTAGGGTTTCGGTTTGAGACAAAAAGGGACATTTAGGTAGTATTTTCGGGCTCTACGTATAGAGGTATCTTTGGAAAACTACAAGGTATACGGCTAAGGTAATTTGGGCATTACAACAATACTTTTGAGAGTATCTCTATACCACAAAAAAAGGGGGGGTATTATACGAAAACAACTAGGCTAGGGGGGTACCCACCGGCTAGCACCTGAGGAGGGGAGAACTCTCGGCCAAGGGGTAGGGGGATGGTGTTGGATGAGAACACAAATAAGAGAGGGGGAGGATTTTAACACTTAGAGATTTGTAGAATGGATGAAGAAGTCTTCAAATGGGGGGTATTTATAGGTCAAGCAAAGGCCAACCAATGGCCAAGATCATGCCAAGTGCAAGGCAAGTGTAGGGTCAAGATCAAGCCAAATGCACCTTATCCATCTACCACCAAAATATCCTACCAACTCCTTGACCAAACAATGGCCAATTCGTCCAACCCCTTTACCGGCCAAGTCCTTCCAATGAGAGGGTGACAAGTGTCGCCCTCTTGTTGGTCCAAAATATTTCGTCTCTCCGAAAAATCCGCAAAAATTAAAAATGACATAGCCGGAATTTTTCCTACGAAAGCTGTGGAAACGTTTAGTCAAAAACGACTCTAACCGTGTTGTGCACAAAGAATAATTCGGCCAAGCCTATTCTCAAGTTCAAATTTTCTACGTGCGTCATACGTACATACTCGAAAATACGGGTATAACATTCTCCTCCAGAAACATTCGTCGAATGTTCCTTCTAAGTCTCAAACCAAGCGTGCGCGATATAGTCTTCACTACTATACTTACACGAACAATCCTGCCACAACTGGCCACAACAACACCTGCGCAAAAATACTTACATCCAAGTCCACGAGGAAACACCTCTAACATCACAAACGCTCCCATCCAAGTGTCTAAAATATAATTCCTTCGCACTTTCTCCATACAAAAGAAATGGTCACATCTCTGCTCGCAATACATGCTCGCTTCTCCATTTACTCGTCGTGATACCACTTTTGTCACTTTGCGCGAGGTTCTAGTGTCACTCGGCGACCTAACAAATGGTACCGGGCTGCGTCACGATCCCCGAGGTATCGTACACTCGAACTCTTACCACATTTACGATCTTCGCCCGGTTTCCAAAACTCGGGTTACTATCTCTAACGTGGTCATCATTAACGGGAACACTGCGGATGGATCTCGATACTTTCCGATCATAACAATACGAAAAGACCGGACGTATTGCCTCCTAAGTCGGACGGCAAAAGCTAACATATAGGCAACTGGCCTATTCTTCACATGAACTCAAAGGGCCCAAGTAACTCGGGCTAAGTTCCTCTGTTTTCCAAAACTCGTCACATGACCGGGGTGGTACTTTGAAGACCGACCGTCAACTGAACTCTAGCGTCGTCGCCGATTATCCGCACGATTTCTCGAGTGCGGAACCTCTTCTAGACAAGCTTTACCTATCCACGATCTGTGGAACAAGCTGAACCATTATCTGAATCTTGCCAACATCGAACCAATCGGCCAGGTGACTTACACATCCGCCCTACAAGGCTTCATAAGGCGACATACGAACACTGAAATGGTAGCTTAAACAATCACTCCACAGGAGACAACAATCCCACGACTACCCGAAATCCACACATCGCCCGGCAGGCGAATGCGGTCGAGACTCACTGAGTTATTAACCTGCTTGGTAAAACTTCCGAAACAAAAAGCAGTACCACTGGCTCCACATGCGTCATAAGGTGAAGGTAGGCACCGTGCGACCTTACAACCTTTACGATAAATCAACACCGCCGAGTAAGCGGTCTTTGCTAGAAGACAAGGCGGTGACCTCGCCGGCGACTCATGGTCGAACGATCCACGAACTCGTCTGTTGGTTAACAAAACTTGGGCCTAACACCCTCATAACCCTAACCCAGCGGGACCACCACAAACTGACCCCACCATACAGTCGCGGGTTGACCATGGCGTGGCCTCAACCCGACGGCAACACGCAAGACACTAGCTCCCGACAGGAAAACTCTCACTAATTACGTTACGAAAACCTAGCGGTCTTCTTAGCTCAACTACCCTCTTTCATTCCACACTACTCAGGGACTTATCCCACAAACATAGCTCACGTGCACTATGCACTCTTATAAGGGTCAAACATAAACATACGTCTTTTACTCGAGATGGCCTTACCTCTAAGGTCTTCACGTATAATGCTCTAAGGCTTACATTTTCTCTAGAGGGTTAAGGATATATCTATATCTCTTCGCTTCACTCCTTAGTCATTCTAATCAAACTGCGTGAGGCGTAAGCTAAGGAAGATGACGAACTACCCACCGATCCACGAAGGCTAAGTCCTCCTGAGGACACTCTTTCGCACGTGGCACGGCGGCGTCGGTAAACGAGCACCAACAAAAGACGACATTCCCGGGTTGACATCTACCACCGTGAATACGAGGAAAAAGCGAATCCGGTGGTGGAGCCTACGTGTAGCGTGAACCGGAAACTCGAGCTCGACTCCGCTTACCCCGAACGTTCTGAAATCCATGGAAGACCACTCTGCACTGGCAGAGGTGCATATCTAATCTGCTGGTGAGGCGACTTGCCTCGAAAGTTACCAAAGGACCTTGCTGCTCTGGCCCTTCGTCGCCGTTAACCCGTCGATCTACGTTTCTTGGCTCGCGCGCATAAGCCCGCATACGTGCCATGCTCGAAGCCTGGCGAAGAATTATTCTTGCACAACCCTCTCTTAGATAGTCATCAAGACTCACGGTACATCAGTATACTCTCTGGTAGCCAAATCCATAGCTAGTAACAGGGTCGCCTCTTGGCGATCTATATTCTCTGTTCCCGGTCGTGGAACTGAAGGTTCAAACATCATGGCGCGATGAGAGCGCCGCCGCAGTGCTAAACTCTGCTTGGGGCTTAGTGACGTCGCAGAACTCCCGAATGAAGCACCACGGTGATGATTGGGCTGTGCCACGTAACCCTCGTACTCTACTCGCAGCTCCTCGGTGCCTTGCCCTCCCAGGCGGGTTGCCTACGCGCGGAGGCATAGCGGTAAGGAAAGAAATACGTGAGAGGGTCAAACTTACAATCTGACTCTAAGCACGATCTCAGATTGAGAAGAATAGAAACCAATCCTACATATCCTATAGCCTCACGATTATTGGTGTGGTGCACAACACACCGATAATCAAGACTCTTGGATCTGATGCGTCAGACACTTTCCGAGGATTAATCGCTCTGATACCACTTTTGTCACGACCGAACCGGGCGTGATCGTGCCTACCGAGCACCCTAGTGATACATCATCAGTGTCAGTGGAACATAAAACAATAACATGAAACCAATGCAATAAGACGGTGAAATAAGAAGACAAAGCAACCCAAAGCGGTTACCTTCATAATATATAACAATTTGAGCGATATCCCTTTCTACAACTCGCCCACAACAAGCATTACATGCACTTCTAAGAATGATACGACAACAATGGCGGACAGGGCCCCGCCAAACCCCGAATGTAAACACCTACTACGCAGGGACTATACCACCGATAAGACTCGGAGGAACGGAGCTTCCCAAACGCCGAAGCGTGACCGAGAGCTAGGATCAACGATCGCGTATTCAACTCGCGGATTTAACGCACTCGGGCGAGGTCGATAACAGTACCAAGTATGTGAAATCAAAATATCAGAATGAAATCATAATAGTCTATAAAGCAGAGACATGTATGATAACCAAACTACGATTACAATAAATAAGCGAATATGTCAAGTCGTGGACTCACGCCTCAAAGTCATCACTAAAAAATAACTATGGGTCTCAAGCCCATACCATCAATCATGCCCGTGGAATACCTTCCTCACTGCCGGCAGTTTATGATATAAAAGCACCAAGAAATACACATGAACACCAGGTCCCAACTGTGTCCTAATAAAACAAGACAGGTAAGGCACGAAGGCATAACCGACTACTAACACCTACAAGACTAACAGTGGTCATAAAGCGTATCATGATATCTGTCTAGACCGTCACATGATCAAAGCTGGTCAATCGCCCGCAATATCAAATATGCGCGTCTAGCCCTGGAACTCTCCTTAGATCCGCATAGGCCATGCTCATAGGCCCGCATGAGGTATTCTCGCATCGAGGGTAGCTACTCCCAAGATCGCCCCGACTCGCGATCCGCGTAGCCACAAAGACCGCATGACCACAAGAGCGCAAACTAACCCGAACTCCCAGAGTTCCGCATGGATCCCCGACCCGCATGAGGTATTCTCGAATCATGGTCCTGCATCACCGAAGTCTACCCCAGACGGAGGCGCCTTAACCTCCGAGACAAGTCAAGGTGAGTGGTACAATACCAACATAACGGCCGAGAGTCAAACAACTTTAAGCGCGATGAGGAAAACCCCTTTACACAAAACATCACAAGATACTAACACACGTAGCATCCTAGCATGTTTACTTATCAAATCAACAAGAAAGTATTACAAGGCTATCACAAACCAACACAACCAAGTTATACACACAAGGTACATTCTAATATATGATTAACAAGATCGGTATCTACTCCCAAAGTACTTCATACATTATCTTTTAAAAGATAGGTTACGTTTACAAAAGTCACACAATACGTAGTATATGAAAATAGAGTGATTATCTTTTGAAGTAAATCAAAACACTTCTCTTCAGAAATCAAGTAACAACATTCTTTTCCAAATGTTTCAAGTTTGCCTAATTTCAATTACTCAAGTTTCTCATTTTGAAAGGTTTCAGAGTTCATAATTTTAATCACTTAATGATATAATTCTCCTTTAAAAGAAATTTGAGAAACATATGTACGATACGTGAGTAGGTTATTCTTGTTTATAACAATCTTATTTAAGCAGCCATGATCTAGGAAATGTAACATCATTTTGTCTCATCTTAGTTTCTATGCAGATGGAAGTTTCTACTGGTTTTACTAATACATTATTAGTCAAAACATTTCACTTTATTAGCGCCTTTGTGGTTTGTTCGATACTTATTCGATTCAAATCAAGAAACATTATTGCTTTTAAAATCAAGTACTCATTACTCGCGAATGAGGTTTTACAACATTTTTAACAAAATGTTAATTACCAAGTAAAACAAGTTAAGTCTCTTATCTTTAAGATTAAGCCTCTTAACTTTTAAAATCAGTAAACCATTCTCTTTACCTCTCTTAAAACGTTATACCTAACTTCCCATAAAGCTAGTATAAC
This sequence comes from Przewalskia tangutica, assembly GCA_029844215.1. Classification (NCBI taxonomy): domain Eukaryota; kingdom Viridiplantae; phylum Streptophyta; class Magnoliopsida; order Solanales; family Solanaceae; genus Przewalskia; species Przewalskia tangutica. The sequence continues at coordinate 47,266,486 of CM056739.1, read as the reverse complement.
TCTTCTTTATTATCACACATCAAGTCAGTTACCTTTTAAAATCACAAAGCATTTTACACATGTACGTCTACCGTACTACATAGTTATACACATATCATGCTAGAAAAGATAGGAAGAGGTTCACATACCTCGCGACGATTATCGACTAATAGAAAAACGCTCCAAGTACCTCAAACCGTCGGCTACTCCTTAAGCCAAGTAGATTGCGCCACGCATGGTACTTCAACCTATAAGGCCACAAGACGCTTATTAACATCTAGGTCTAATCGTAGAACATTCTACAGAAAATTCGCGGCCTCCCCGCAACAGCGTAAATCTCCTCCTCTATCGGGGCCGGCTACCAAGCCAACCAGGGGGGGGGGGTTATACGACTAATCCGGACGTGCACAATTCTACCTCACAGAAAAGCTACACAAGTCTACTGTAATACAGTCCTATGTAATTACAGTTCAGTACTCTTCTTTCGAAAAGGTTTCTTATTATTCAGGCTTAAGTCAAAAGACATTGCCGATAACTACGTTCAGTTCTATATATAATATACTTCAACTATATATTCTAACAACATGTAATTTCCAATTACAATAGGGGGACAAGATAATTACCTCGATAAGCCCAAAAATTATCCTAGTTTAATGTCGCTCCTGAGCAACGTTTAGCTCCAACTCCGTGCGCTCCAACCCGCTCCAAACCACCCTTAGAAGTTCTAACCAACTTCTACATACTACTCCCACTAACTATGGAGATTTTCCTTAGGGTTTCGGTTTGAGACAAAAAGGGACATTTAGGTAGTATTTTCTGCTCTACGATAGAGGTATCTTTGGAAAACTACAAGGTATACGGCTAAGGTAATTTGGGCATTACAACAATACTTTGAGAGTATCTCTATACCACAAAAAGGGGGTATTATACGAAAACAACTAGGCTAGTGGGTACCCCACGCTAGCACCACAAGGAGTGGAGAACTCTCGGCCAGGGAGGGGATGGTGTTGGACGAGAACACAAATAAGAGAGGGAGGATTTTAACACTTAGAGATGTGTAGACTGGATGAAGAAGTCTACAACGGGCGGGTATTTATAGGTCAAGCAAAGGCCAACCAATGGCCAAGATCATGCCAAGTGCAAGGCAAGTGTAGGGTCAAGATCAAGCCAAGTGCACCTTATCCATCTACCACCAAAATATCCTACCAACTCCTTGACCAAACAATGGCCAATTCGGCCCAACCCCTTTACCACCCAAGTCCTTCCAATGAGAGGTGACAAGTGTCGCCTCTTGTTGGTCCAAAATGTTTTGTCTCTGAAAAATCCGCAAAAATTAAAAATGACATAGCCGGAATTTTCCTACGAAAGTGTGGAAACGTTTTCAAAAACGACTCTAACCGTGTTGTGCACAAAGAATCATTCGCCAGCCTATTCTCAAGTTCAAATTTTTCACGCACGCCCCACGCACATACTCAAAATACGGTATAACACATTCGCGTCGCACGGCACCGTTCAAAGGGGTCAGTTCGAGGTGGTCCCGCCAGGTGGTAGGGTCACGAGGGTGCTAGGCCCAAGTTTAGATGACCGTTGTATGAGTTCGTGGATATGTTCGACCAGAATCGGATCGTGAAGGCCGGGAATGGCCTTAAAGGAGATTGAGGCTAGTAAGATGACCAAGTTTGGAAGTAGTAACTCCAGAGATTTTGGAAACTGAAGTGATGACTGAAGTATGGTACGTATACTAGAAGAGTTCAAGTGTTCGAGAAGAGTACAACGAGTAAGGAAAGAAGTGAACATGTGCTGAGAAAATAGAAATGATCATTACTTTTGTGAAGTAAAGGTGCGTAGGGGATATCTTTTAGACCGTGGGTGGAAGCTTTTGTAATGCTAGAGGTGATTCCTCGTTGACTTGGGTTAAGTATTTGCGCGCGTGTTATTTTTGTGGCCAGGTGTGGCATTGGCAACTTGTTAAGTTATGAGGAACTTTATCGTTATCCGTCTTGAGAAGAAACATTCGGGACGAATGTTTCTAAGGAGGGGAGAATGTTATACCCCGTATTTTCAGAGTATCTACGTGAGGGCGTACGTACAAAAGTTTAAGCCTTAAGTAGGCAAAGGGACGAAATTTGTTCACAACTAGCGAAAAGAATTGTTTTCCGACGAAACGCTTTCCGGACTTTGCGAAGGGAAAATTACGGTTGCAACATTTATAATTTTTGCGGATTTTTCCGAGAGATGAAATATTTTGGACCAACGAGAGGGCGACACTTGTCCCTCAAGTGGACGGCAATGGAGGGGAATTCCTTGCACGTTTTTGGCCTTTATTTTTGGTCAAGGATTAGGTAGGATATTTTGTGATATTTGTGTGGTAGATAGATAAGGTGGGACCCACACAACACTTGTCCAAATCTCATCCATCCACTTGCTTTGATCTTGGCCATTGGTTTCCCTATAAATACCCCTCTAATGCAAGACTATTTCCTCATCCACACTTGTGAAATTTCAAGGCAAAATCCCTCTCCCCAGTAGTTTTCGCCCAAGGTTCCTCCCCTTGAGAGGCCTTGGCCAAACAAACCCCTTTCCTCGAGTTGTCCTCGTAAAATACCCCTTGGTAGAAAAGTATTCTCCAAGTATTGTTACTATTCCAAAATACCTTGGCCCAAATACCTTGTAGTATTCCAAAGTTACCTCTATACTAAAAGCCCAGAAATACTATTATACTTCCCTTCAGTCACAAAAACGAAACCCTAAGGAAAATCTTCATAGTAGGTTGAAGTATTAAGTAAGTTGTGTAGAACTTCTAAGGGTTTCTTGTGCGTGTTGGAGCGCATGCACAGGAGCTAAACCTTGCTCAGGATCGACTTTTTAACTTGGATAATTTTGGGCTTATCGAGGTAAATACTCTTACCCTTCTATTGTAATTGGAAATTACACACTGTAGTTGTATAAAAATGAGTATAAGATATATAGAAGGATGGTATAAGAGAAGAGATTTGAATTGAAATCACATCAGAAGAATATTAAAGAAGAAGATCGAATCAGATTTACATGTGATCAGATTTACAAGAGACTTGTGTAGTTGTCGCAGGGAAGTCACGCCAATTTTCCGTAAAATAAGGAATCAGATCTAGAATTATTCGCAGAGTAGTCTAGACGTTGATAGACTTATATGACCGTTATAGTCAAGATCTTGCGAGTAGCGTATTCTACTCGGCGGTGGAAAAGGCTAGCAGGATTACGATTTGGAGCTATTTGCTAATCATTTTAATCGTCGCGAGGTATGTGATTCTTCCTATCCTCTTGAGCATGATATTTTAAAAGAATATATATAGTACGGTAGACGTACGTGTATTAACTGAACGTGGTTTTACTTCGATGTCTTTTGACTTGAGTCTTAAATAATAAAGAATCTTGAAGTATTTCAAAAGAATTAAGAATCGTTTTTGAAAGAAGAGTAATACTTGGTTTTGAAAGCTTAAGAGTTATACTAGCTTTATGGGAAGTTAGGTATAACGTCTTAAGAGAGATAAAAAGAATGGTTCATTGATCTTAAAAGATAAGAGACTTGACTTAATTGAATTGATATGAATTTTATTAAAAAGTGTGAAACCTCATTCGTGAGTAATGAGTATTTGGTCTTTAAGAGAATAATGTTTTACTGATTTCGGAAATGAGAATAAGTATCGAACGAACCACTGCAGCGTTAATAAAGGAAAATGTATTGACAATTAAGTAATTATATTAAATCCAGTAGAAACCTCCATCTGCATAGAAGCTAAGATAAGACAAGATTGTATTACATTTCCTAGATCATGGCTGCTTTAATAAGATTGTTATAAACAAGATTAACCTACTCACAATTAAGGCATATATTACTCAAATTGTTTTAAAAAGAGAATTATGTTATTAAGTGATTAAGACTATGAACTACGAAACCTTTCAAAATAAGAGACGTGAATATTTGAAATTAGGCAAAGTTGAACTTTGGAAAAGAATGTTGTAACTTGACTTTAAAAGGAGAAGTGTTTTGGTCTAAAAAGAAGACATGGTATTGTCTTAATTTGGTTTAAAAAGGAAAGTATGGAAGTGTGTTGGTTTACTTAAAGATGTTAGTCCTTCTATTTTAATACTACGGGTATCGGGTGACCTTTGTAAAAGAAATGGATCCTTTAAAAAGAATTTAATGTACGTAGTACTTTGGGGTTAAAACCTTGAATTTGGCATAAAAAGAAAGTACCTTGAGTTGTGTGTAACTTGCCTATGTTTGCGTGATAGCCTTGTCGCTAGTATTGTATTTCTATACCACCGCCTCTCGATGAGGCGGTTGATTTGTTATGATCTTACTTGGACGCACTGCAAAGTGACGGAGGATTCCACAGCGCGCCTCGCTTGATAGCGTTATTTCACGGACTAGCTCTCCACGAGGTTTTACCGATTCGCCTTGGTATCCGTGGTTGGATTTCGACTTGCCCGCCTCGCGTGGCTGATTCGCCTTGGTACTGGTAGTTAGCCTTCGCACTTGCCTGCTCGGTTTAGTGGCGAAGTCTCGTGACGCGCTCCTTGGTATCCGCGTAGTTAGCCCTCAGATTGCCCGCCGCTACGTGACACGCTTTGGTATCCGTAGTTGGCTTTGACTTGCCCGTGACGCCTTCGTGGCGAGTCTCGTGATACGCCTTGTATCCGGTAGTTAGCCCTCGCATTTGCCCAAAGACGCCTTCGTGGTTTGGTTGTATAGTATTGTTAGTACGGATTTGGTATCTGGTAGTTGGCTTTCGTACTTGCCCCGTATCAGCTTCGTGGTTTGGTTATATAGTATTGTTAGTACGGCTTTGGTATCTGGTAGTTGGATTTCGTACTTGCCGGCCGATTGATGCGGCTTTGGTATTCGTAGTTAGCCTTCACATGCCCGTGACGGTTTGGCGACTGCGTGGACCGTGCTTATGTGTACTCCTTGGTGTTATTATATCATAGACTTCTGGCAGTGAGGAAGGTATTCCACGGGCATGATTGATGTTGAGGGCGTGAGACCCATAGTTATATTTGAGTGATGACTTTGAGGCGCGAGTCCTCGATTTACGTGGATCGCTATTTATCAGGGATCGTAGTTTGCTATCATACATGTCTCCCGCTTTATATAGACTACTATGATTTCATTTACGATTTTCAGTTTCACATACTTGGTACTGTTATCGACCTCCTTCGGGCCGCGTCATGCCGCAGTAGAGGTACACCGCTTGTTGATCCTCGCTCATAGGATCACATTCAACAGATTGGAAGCTCCGCTTTCTCCGAGGCTTATCTTTCGTATAGTCCTCACATCGTAGGTACTTGTACATTCAGGGGTATGGCGGGGCCCTGTCCCGTCATGTTGTATAAAAACTCTTAGAGGTCTGTAGTACTGTTGTGGGTAAGGTTTGTAAGGATGTAACTGTTCAAGTTTTTAATTATATATATACAAGAAGGTAATCGTTTGGTTGGCCTGTTTTATTATCATATCTCTTGTTTCATGTTTAAGTTTTTATTTCCGCTGATTTTCTCTGATGTTGTATCACTAAGGTGCCCGGGGTAAGGCACCAGTCACGGGCCCGGGATCGGGTCGTGACATTAGCTCATTTCCTTGACACTTCAATCCACTATTTGAAGCCCTTAGAAGTTCATAAACAACTTTCCTTCAATTTCCAATCAAAACTATGAAAACGACTTAGGTTTTCACCTTGCGACTAATGTAAAAATGAAACTTTTTCGGGATCTTTCTATTGGGATAACCTTACAATACCTCTAGGAACCTTGGTTTGAAGTATTGTGAATTATGAACACCAAACGAATTTTTTTCTTGTTCTTAAATGACCAAACCCGAGAGCTCCCTCTTCAAGTTTCTAAGTTCTCTAATTTTTCTAAGTGTTAAAGCCTTGTCTTGCTACTTAGGATGATTATATAACAAAATGGAGGGTCTAGATTACAACATTTGTGTCACGACCCGACCCCGGGCCCGCGACTGGTGCCCTACCTGGGCACCCCTTTCAGGTATACATCAGAGAATAGCAGCGGAACATACGCAACACATATACATACTTAGACAATAAACATCACAGACTAGCCGATAAGGCCACCTTCCATAAAATATACATAAACCAAAAGTAAAACAATACATATCTGTTTTTAAAACCCAATCCACAAATGTGACTACAGACCTCTAAGAATAACATTTGTGGCGGGACAGGACCCCGCCATACCCCTGAATGTACATATATATACAACATCAGGGAAAACCGTACCAAAAGACAAGCCTCCGGAGAAATGGAGCTTCGGACACCTGATCAGGGACCCTAAGAATGAGGATCCACCACCTGCTTACCCATACCTGCGACATGAACGCAGCCCCCGAGGAAAGGGGGTCAGTACACAATATGTACCAAGTATGTAAAACTGGATAAATACTGCAATTTACATCATAAGTCTAAAATAAAGCTGGAGACATGTATAATAATCAAATTACAAGACATCAGGTTTTACTAATCGTCACGACCCATTCGGGCCCGTGGATCGTGCCTGGGGCACCCAAGTAGTCATACATCGAGTAATCGAAATATAAAACAAGACATGAAACAGCTTTATAAAATAAGACACGCTTTATGTGAGAAAACGTCGCTTTTCGCATATATATATAAACATGGTTTAGCGATACATCCGATCTGCATAACAAGACTATGCACTTAAGGAAATATATAACTATGGGACAGGCCCCGCCATACCTGACCGTACAAAACTATCTACAAAAGTGAGATCATACCCAAAATTAGAGCCTCCTAAAAGATGGAGCTCCCGACACCAACGCAGAGATCCTAAGAATGTGGATCTAGCACTGCCGCTCTTACCTGCAGATGAACGCAGCCTTCAAGGAGGTCAAGACAACAGTACTAAGTATATGAAATCAGAAATACTTAAATGAAAACATATCATTTTAAAATCAGTTTTGCAAGTATGTATGAAACAACCAAGGGGACCGCATATACACATCATAAACAAGAGCAACAATAGGTAAATCAGAATGTGTCTTTTCTAGGCCGGGAATGATCAAGCAGGCCAATTTCCCGTAGTATCACCATGCAAGCCTAATCTCGACTCCGTAGTCCGCATAGTCCACTCACATAGGCCCGCATAGGTACATAACCCCGCATCGAGGGTAGCTACTCCTGCATCGCCCCGACTCGTAGTCCGCATGGCCACATAGACCGCGTGAGGTATAACCCCACATCACTAACTCCGAACTCTCGTAGCTCCGCATAGGTCCCATGGACCCGCATGAGGTATTCTCGAATCATGGTCCCAGACCGCCTGAGTCTACCCCGCATCGGAGGGCAGCTTAACCCCCGGTAATATGTCAAGAGGTGAGTGATAGTACACTAACATAACACATTATCTTTAAACAACATAAGCACAACAAGAATACTCTCTTATACAAACGTTACAAGACACTAACACACATAGCATCATATCACGTCTACTTATCAAACCATCTTATTATTCTTTTCACAATTCAATATAAGTCTGTTATAAACACATAGGCAAACTGCTTTTTATCATTCTTAAGTGTTATACTTAACTTCCCATAAAGCCGTATAACTCTTAAGCTTCGCTTTAAAACCAATTAGTTCTCTTCATTAAAAATGATTCAAGATTCTTTGAAATGTTTTCGCTTCTTTATTATTCAGCTTAAGCCGTGAGGCATTGCAGTAAGTATTATTCAGCTTAAGCGTGAGGCATTTCCGTAAGTATTATTCAGCTTAAGTCAAAGACATTGCCGTAGTTATATCAGTTAACACGTATTACGTCTACCGTAGTACATATATATATTGTATAATATCATGCTTTAGGAAGAATCACATACCTTCTCGGCGATATCCACCTGCCAAGTTGAATATGTCGCGCGCAGAGAATCAACCTATAATAGTCACAGACATCTATCAAAGTCTAGACTACTCTGAAGGTCATTCTAAACAGAGAGTTTACAATTCTATGGAAAGTCGGGCAGCACTTCCCTACCCGGTGAGCTATATAAGTTCATCAGAAAACAAATTCTATGTAAGTACGCTTTGATTATTCTTCTTTAAACCCTTCATCGTGATAACAGCTCAATTCTATTCGTGATATTCTTCTAAGTATTTTATACTTATTCTTATACTACTACGATGTATTTTCTAATTCAAAAGAGGGTTAGGATTATTTACCTGGTAAGCCCAATAATATCCTAGATAAAGTCGCACCGAGCAAGGTTTAGCTCCTAAGTTGTACGCCCAGAGTCTAAGAAACCTTAGAAGTTCTTCACAACTTCTACTAAGGACTAAGGATTTGGGCTAGGTATTTTGGGCATTATAACAATACAAGAAGGCAACTTTTCTACCAAGAGGGGGTAGGTTTCGCCAGGCTAGGGGAGGCCTCAGCCAACTTTACTCAAGGGGGGGTGGAAAGGTGTTTGGACGAAATGGCTTTAAGGGAGAGGAGAGGATTTTTCAAGACTTGGAAGTAATTTTGTGGATGAAGAGTTCTTCATCTAAGGGGGTATTTATAGGTCAAGCCATGGCCAACCAAGGGCCAAGATGATGCCAAGTGCAAGGCAAGTGTAGGGTGAGGATTTAGGCAAGTGTCCATTCTATCTACTACACACAAATATCCTACCAACTCCTTGACTTGTGCAAAGGCACAAAAAATGTGCCATCCTAGTCCAATTCGTCCAATGGACGATTTCAAGTCCACCAATCGAGGGTGCCAAGTGTCGCCTCCCGTTGGTCCAAAATGTTTCGCCTCGAAAAATCTGCAAAATTAGAAATGGCATAGCGGAATTTTCCCTACTAAGTCGTGGAAACGCTTTCGTCGAAAACGATTCTTTTAGCGAGTTGTGCACAATTTTGAACTTGGCCTAACTTTATACTAAACTTTGACGCACGCCTTACGCATACTCCGAAATACGGTATAACATTCTCCTCCTTAGAAACATTCGTCCCGAATGTTCCTTCCCAAGACGCTTATCGATAAAGCCTAAATAGCGGTTTGCAAGTGCCACACCGCCACAATATAACACTTAACAATTTACGAAAGTTAAATCAAGAAAAGGAAAGTAAGTTACCCGGAGGTGTGGGAATAAGTGAGGATACCTCCGCCTCATGTCCTCCTCGCCTTCCCACGCCATCTCCTCCTAAGCTCGTTCCGCCACAAGACTTTGACGAAGCCACATCCTCGTCCGCAGACGCCTAACCCGACGATCGACTATCACTACGGGAATCACCTCATACGATAACCCCTGGTCACCGACGCCACAATCGGATGTACCCTAGATGGATCCCGATACATCTCCTCAAAGATAGAAACGTGAAACACGATGCACCGCTCCAGATCGGACGGCAGATCCAACTCATAGCAACCTTGCCTACCTCGCGACACCAAACGCCCAATGTACTGGCCGTGTTTCCTTCTTCCCGAATCTCATCACACCCTTCATGGGTGACACCTTCAGAAAACCCAATCATCAATCGCGAACCTGGATGCCGACGACGATGATTCGTGATACGATTGCCGACTCGAGCCGCCAATAGCCGCCTCGGATAAGCTTCACCTTATCCACGCTCGCTGCACCAACCGTCCCACTAGCCGCACTCGCCCACATCGAACCAACCTATAGGCGATCCGCACTTCCTCCCATACAAGGCCTCATAAGGCGCCATCTGAATACCGGAGTGGTAGCTATTATTGTACGCGAACTCAACTAGAGGCAAATGATCCTCCCGGCTACCTCGAAGTCGATAACACAGCTCGCAAAGATATCCTCAAGAGTCCGGATAGTGCGCCTACCGTCTCGTCTGCTCTGGATGGAATGCGATTCGTGCTCACCGCCCCTAAACCTTCTCGAAAGACCTCTGAAGTTAGCCGTAAACCGGGCTCCTCTCATGCGATATGATCGAAATAGGGACTCCATGCACCGACGATCTCTGATGTAAAGTCCGCATAATCTTCACCAAAAGTCGCCCCGACGGAAGAAAGTGGGCTGATTTCACACCACAATGATAACCCATATAGAATCATGTCTCCTCCGAGTGCGAGGTAATCCCGTGATAAAGTCCATGTTGATTACCTCCCACTTCCGTGTCGGGATCTCAATCGTCAGAATAAAACCACTGTGCCTCCGTGCTCTACCTTCACCGCCGACAACACGCACCGAGCTACGAACTCGCAACGCCCTCTTCGCCATCCCACCAATACACGCATCTAAGGTCGTGGGTACATCTTGGTCGACCTGACGGATAGAGTAACGCCGCTACGCGGTGCTTCCCCAAGAACTCGCAAGTCCTCAAACATCCGAACACACAACCTTCCTCAAACCTTAGCACCCCATCAAAGCTACCTCGCGACCCTTGCCCTCACGAAGAGTCAGATCACGATAACGTGTCAAAATCGATCTCGAATCGTTGCCTCTTCACCTCCTCGACGATGGAAGACTCGCAACCTCACGAACTCAACCCCACCGCTATCGGAATCAATCAAACGGACACCAAGGCTCGCTAATCGATGCAAATCACGAACCATGTCCTCCTCTCTAGCCGCACATCCGATAGGCTCCCATCGACCTACGACTAAGAACATCCGCCACAACATTGCTTTCCCGTGGTACAGATATCAACATCGTAATCCTTAAGCAACTCTAACCACCGCCTCGCCGTAAGTTCACTCCTCCGGTGAAGATATACCGAGGCTCTTGTGGTGCAGAAAAATATCCACGTGAACCCCATACAAATAGTGCCTCCAGATCTTCAAAGCGTGAATCATAGCTGCCAACTCCAAATCATGGGTGGGGTAGTTCTCCGTGTTTCTTCACCGTCGGATGCATATGCTATAACCCCGCCATGCTGCATCAACACACATCCCAACCCGATGCCCGACGATCACAATACACGCATACATAACCGTCTCGACTCCGAAGAGTAAGAACGCGGCCGTCGCCTTCTTTCAAAGAATCGAAACCCCGCCACAAGCATCACCATCAAACTTGGCCGCTTTCGAGTCACCCTAGTCAATGGTGCGTAGATAGCAAACTTCTCCACGAACCGCCGATAATATCCTCGCAAGGCCCAAAATCGCGAACCTCTCGAGTAAGAGTTCAGGCCAAGTCCTAATCGCCGATCTTGGCCGATTCCACTCGAATGCCATCACCCGGCAATATGCCCAAGAAAAGCCACCAAGTCAACCAAAACTCACATTTGGAAAACTTGGCGCATAATCGCCGGTCTGGAGAATCACAAGATCGCCTCAATGCTCCGCACGCTTCCCGCCCGAGCGAATAAACCAAGATATCATCAATGAACACTATCACAAACGTGTCTAAAAATGGTTTGAACACTCGATTCATCAAATCCATGAATACCGCGAGCATTGGTCAACCCAAAAGACATGACCACGAACTCATAATGCCCGCACGGGTCCGAATGCGATCTAGGGACATCCACCTCTCGACTCGCACTGATGATAGCCCGATCGCAGATCAATCTTGGAGAAACATCTCGCACTCGCAACCGGTCGAACAAATCATCAATCCGGGAAGGGTATTCGTTTAATGGTCACCTTGTTCACCGTCAGATCAACACACATGCGCAGGCCCCGCCCTTCTTCTTTACGAACAATACCGGCTTCCTGCGAGAAACACTAGGCTCGATGAAGTCCTTCTCCAAAGAAATCCCTAAGCCGATCCTTCAACTCTCTCAACTCGGCAGTGCCATTACGTATGGCGGAATGGAAATAGCCGAGTGTCCGCAATATGTCTATACAAAACTCAATCTCCTCTCGCAGGGATACCCGAGGTCGTCTGAAACACGTCGGGAACTCTCTCACCACCGAACCGACGGAAAATCTGGTACCGCAGCCTTCAGATCAAACACCCGAACGAGATGGTAGATATACCCTTCGCACCATCTTCCTAGCCTTGAGGTAGGAAATAAACCTACCCCGGCGATACCGTGCTCTCCCACTCAACAACCGGCTCCTCAGAAATCGGAACTGCATTACTTTCTCTCGCAGCTTACATTGGCGTAGCAAGAAGCTAGCCAATCCATCCTCATGATCACGTGAAGTCAATCATCTCCAACTCTATCAAGTCGCCAGTGGTCCGATGATCAGAATGGTCACAGGACAAGCTCTATATACCCGCCGAGCTACCACCGAATCACCATCGGCGTAGCTACCTCGAAAGTGGTCTATGGACTCGTGCTCTATCCCTATCCTACTAGCAACAAGGGAGATATATAGGACATAGTAGAACCGGATCTATCAAGGCATAAACATCAAACCCGAACCGATAAGGTACTGTGGCGACATCGGTGAGGCCTCACGATCCCGGTGGACAAGGCATAAATGCGGTTCTGAGGACCGCTAGAACTGGGACCCGCGCCACGACCTCTGCCGCGACCTGCTGACACATGAGTACCTTGCCCTCCGGGGCGAGTAACTGTCGGGGATGAAGAAGACCCGATGAAAGAACCTGTAGGCTGACTCCTACCACCCGCGCCACTCCTAGTCGGGCGCCGCAAAATGACCACTGCCTGGCCACAATCAAACAAGCTCCGTAGCACCACAACTCCCGGTGGGACCTACCGACGGCCACACCGGCGGGTGGTCCCGACGGCCGCACTTCACGCCTGGATGTCAAGTCCCGGGCCTCGGTTCCGCTCGAATGTCTCGGCTGCGGCTGAGGATGGCAGAGTGCTCGAGCCGCCGTGGTGCAAATCTCGACCGCCGAGGCCGCCACCACGATAACCACCAAAAGACCTCGCTGCCTGGTCTTCTTCTCGCCGCTGTCACAACCCGTCGGTCTCTACGCCTCACATCCAAGAGCATGAGCTCGCATGCGGTAATGTCCATACCGGCCAAGAGAAACACCCGCACATGACTCGCCATATAATCGTCTCAGCCCGTGACGTAGCGGTGCACCCTATCCTCCATATCTCGCTACCAACGCTGGGACATATCGAGCCAATGAATCAAACTCAACATTGTACTCCGACAAGCGGCCCTCCGCCTCGCCAGCAAAAATCTATCACCGCGCCTCCTCATCCGTGGAGGCAAGAAGTGAGTGAGAAAGCCTGCGAGAACTCATCCCAGTAGCTGGGACGCGTGCTCTCCCGATAACTCCCATGAATCAAACCAATCGATCGCGTATCACGCAGCCTATGTGCACCAAAGATCACGGACTCGGTCTCCGACGCCCGATCACTCTCAAAATCCTTCAGGTCGACGGATGAACTCCTGCGATCATCCTCCCTCGACCCGTAAAACTCAAGGGCTACAACTCAGAAGTCTCGTAGCCTCGACTCTCTCGCCTCGTGAACCACGGTACGATCGAGGCTGGATCGAATTGCCGCGATCCACCGCCTCGTGTTCGCCACAATCCTAGCTAATAGCCGGGCGATCTCCTTGACTCCTATCTCTCCGCCCGGCCGTGGGACAGAGGCGCGGTATCGTAGTCTCGGCTGGGATCGGGCGTAGAACTCGCCGTCTCGTATAGATCGGGCCCGAGCCTCGTGACTCTAGGTGTCCCACTAGCGCCTCGGCCGCTTTGCCCTTCTGGGCCCGTTGCCTTTACGTGAGGCATAATCAGCATGTAAAAGGAATACGTTAGAGGGTCCAACTTTAACACACTCTAAAGCACGATCTCAGAGTGAGAAGAATGGAAACCAATCCTAAATATCCTATAGCCTCTCGATTATTGGTGGTGCACAACACACGGATAATCAAGACTTACTAGATACGGCCTGTAGACACTTTCCGAGGATTAATCGCTCGATACCACTTTTGTCACGACCCATTCCGGCCCGTGATCGTGTCTTACCGGCACCCAAGTAGTCATACATCGAGTAATCAATGAAATATAAAACAAGACATGAAACAGCTTTATAAAATAAGACACGCTTATATGAGAAAACGTCGCTTTCGATATATATATAAACATGGTTTAGCGATACATCCGATATTGCATACAACATGACTACTGCACTCTAAGGAAATATACAACTATGGCGGACAGTGGCCCCGCCATACCCCGATCAGACAAAAACTATCTACAACAGGAGATCATACCCAAAAGTAGAGCCTCCTAAAAGATGGAGCTCCCGACACCAACGTAGAGATCCTAAGAATGTGGATCTAGCACTGCCGCCTTACCGCATGAACGCACCCGAAGGAGGTCAAGACAACAGTACTAAGTATATGAAATCAGAAATACTTAAATGAAAACATATCATTTTAAAATCGGTTTGCAAGTATGTATGAAACAACCAGGGGACCGCATAGTGCCATCATAAACAAGAGCAACAATAGGTAAACGTAATGTGTCTTTTCTAGGTCCGCGAATGATCGAGCGGGCCAATTGCGTAGTATCACCATGCAAGCCTAATCTCGACTCCAGAGTCCGCATAGGCCACTCACATAGGCCCGCATAGGGTACATAACCCCGCATCGAGGGTAGCTACTCCTCAAGATCGCCCCGGGCTCGTAGTCCGCATGGCCACATAGACCGCATGAGGTATAACCCCGCATCACTAACTCGAACTCCGTAGCTCCGCATAGGTCCCTGGACCCGCATGAGGTATTCTCGAATCATGGTCCTGCATCGCCTTTAGTCTACCCCGCACGGAGGCGCCTAACCCCTGTAATATGTCAAGAGGTGTGTGATAGTACACTAACATAACAGCTTATCTTTAAACAACATAAGCACAACAAGAATACTCTCTTATACAAACGTTACAAGACACTAACACACATAGCATCATATCACGTCTACTTATCAAACCATCTTATTATTCTTTTCACAATTCAATATAAGTCTGTTATAAACACATAGGCAAACTGTTTCTTTTATCATTCTTAAGTGGTTATACTTAACTTCCCATAAAGCTAGTATAACTCTTAAGCTTCCATTTTAAAAACCAATTAGTTCTCTTCTGTTAAAAATGATTCAGTATTCTTTTGAAATGTTTTCAGTTCTTTATTATTCAGGCTTAAGCCGTGAGGCATTGCCGTAAGTATTATTCAGGCTTAAGCCGTGAGGCATTTCCGTAAGTATTATTCAGGCTTAAGTCAAAGACATTGCCGTAGTTATTATTCAGTTAACACATGTACGTCTACCGTACTACATATATATATTGTAAAATATCATGCTTTAGGAAGAATCACATACCTTCTCGGCGAAATCCACCTGCCAAGTTGAATATGTCGCGCGCAGAGAATCAGCCTATAATAGTCACATACATCTATCAAAGTCTAGACTACTCTGAAGGTCATTCTAAACAGAGGGTTTACAATTCTATGGAAAGTCGGGCAACACTTCCCTACCCGGTGAGCTATATAAGTCTACTGTGAAAACAGTCCTATGTAAGTACAGTTTGATTATTCTTCTTTTAAACCCTTCTACTGTGATAACAGTTCAATTATATTCTGTGATATTCTTCTAAGTATTTTATACTTATTCTTATACTACTACAGTATGTATTTTCTAATTCAAAAGAGGGTTAGGATTATTTACCTCGGTAAGCCCAATAATATCCTAGATAAAGTCGCGCCTGAGCAAGGTTTAGCTCCTAAGTTGTACGCTCAGAGTCTAAGAAACCTTAGAAGTTCTTCACAACTTCTAAGAAGGACTAAGGGATTTGGGCTAGGGTATTTTGGGCATTATAACAATACAAGAAGGCAACTTTTCTACCAAGGGAGGGGGGGTAGGTTTCGGCTAGGCTAGGGGGGGGGGAGGCCTCGGCCAACTTTACTCAAGGGGGGGGGGGGGGAAGGTGTTTGGACGAAATGGCTTTAAGGGAGAGGAGAGGATTTTTCAAGACTTGGAAGTAATTTTGTGGATGAAGAACTCTTCATCTAAGGGGGTATTTATAGGTCAAGCCATGGCCAACCAAGGGCCAAGATGATGCCAAGTGCAAGGCAAGTGTAGGGTGAGGATTTAGGCAAGTGTCCATTCTATCTACTACACACAAATATCCTACCAACTCCTTGACTTGTGCAAAGGCACAAAAAACGTGCCATCCTAGTCCAATTCGTCCAATGGACGATTTCAAGTCCACCAATTGGAGGGTGCCAAGTGTCGCCCTCCCGTTGGTCCAAAATGTTTCGTCTCTCGGAAAAATCCGCAAAAATTAGAAATGGCATAGCCGGAATTTTCCCTACGGAAGCTGTGGAAACGTTTCGTCGGAAAACGATTCTTTTAGCGAGTTGTGCACAATTTTCGAACTTGGCCTAACTTTAAGGCTAAACTTTCGTACGTACGCCCTTACGTACATACTCCGGAAAGACGGGGTATAACACTAACAATGAGAGTAACCAGGTGTATATTTTACTGCATAAAAATAGGAGGCTCATGATCAACGTAGGGTCTCCCGCCCATAGTATCATTAAGCGATCCTACTCCTGGGACTATTTCACCCGCATAGGCCGTATGGACCCGCATGAGGTAACTTCCTCGGATAGACTGTATCCGCCCGCCCTACATACCAATAATGCCACACGTGGCCACATAAATGCACTTAAGCAAAATACTTCAATTAAAACTTGACAAGTAAGGGAAATGAATTACCTGAAGGTGTAGAGAATAAGTGAGGATACTTCCTCAACATGTCCTCCTCCGCTTCCCAAGTCATCTCCTCCTTATTTTCATTCCGCCACAAGACTTTGACGGAAGCCACATCCTTGGTCCGCAGTCGCCTGACCTGGCGATCGAGTATCGCTATGGGACTCTCCTCATACGATAACTCCTCTGTCACCTGGACCTCGCTAGCTGGGAAAACTCTAGATGGATCTACGATACACTTCCGCAACATAGAAACATGGAAGACCGAATGTACCTCCTCTAACTCTGATGGCAGATCCAACTCATAGGCAACCTTTCCTACCCTACGGACGATCTGGTAAGGCCCAATGTACCTTGGGCTAAGTTTCCCTTTCTTCCCGAACCTCAACACACCCTTCATGGGTGATACCCTCAAGAAGACCCAATCGTCTACCTGAAACTCCAAATGTCGACGCCGATTATCCGCATAAGACTTCTGCCGACTCCGAGCTGCTAACAGTCTGTCCTGGATAAGCTTCACCTTATCCACAGCCTGCTGAATCAAGTCTGGGCCAACTAACTGAACCTCGCCCACGTCGAACCAACCAACCGGCGACCTACATTTCCGCCCATACAAAGCCTCATATGGCGCCATCTGAATGCTAGAATGGTAGCTGTTGTTATAAGCAAGCTCCACAAGAGGCAAATGATCCTCCCAGCTACCCCTGAAATCAATAACACAGGCTCGCAGCATATCCTCAAGTGTCTGGATAGTGCGCTCCGCCTGCCCGTCGGTCTGAGGGTGAAACGCAGTACTAAGACTCACCTGTGTCCCTAATCCCTTCTGGAAAGACCTCCAGAAGTTAGCCTAAACTGGGCTCATCTGTCTGATATAATCGATATAGGGACTCCGTGCAGTCTCACAATCTCCCTGATATACAATCTGGCATAATACTCAGCTGAATACGTAGTCCTGACTGGAAGAAAGTGGGTTGATTTCGTCAGCCTGTCTACAATAACCCAGATGGAATCATACTTCCTCTGAGTACGAGGTAACCCTGTAGAAAAATCCATGTTGATCACCTCCCACTTCCATGTCGGAATATCAATGGCCTGCAATAGCCCACCGGGCTTTTGGTGCTCAACTTTGACCTGCTGACAGTTAGGACACTGAGCAACAAAACCTGCCACGTCCCTTTTCAGGCCATCCCACCAATACATACATCTGAGGTCATGGTACATCTTAGTCGACCCTTGATGAATAGAATAACGCACCGCAGGCCTTCCCGAAATCTGACGAAGTCCTGCAACATCGGAAACACACAATCTGCCCTCAAACCTTAGCACCCCATCAGGCGCTACCTCAAATAGACTCTTCTCCCCTCGAAGAGTCGTATCTCAATCAGATCATAATCTGGTCTCATCATCGCCGCCCTTCACCTCATCAACGATGGAAGACTCGACAATCTCACGAACCCGTACCCCACTATCATCGGTATCGACCAATCGAACCCCAAGGCTCGCTAGCTGATGGATCTGACGGACTATGTCCTGTCTCTCTGGCTGTACCTCTGACAGACTCCCCATCGATCTATGACTCAAAGCATCTGCAACCACGTTGGCCTTTCCCGGATGATATAGGATGTCAACATCATAATCCTTCAATAACTCTAACCACCGTCTCTGCCACAAGTTCAGCTCCCTCTGCATGAAGATGTACTGGATGCTCTTGTGGTCTGTATAAATATCCACATGAACCCCATATAAATAATGTCTCCAAATCTTTAAGGCATGAATAACCGCGGTCAACTCTAAGTCGTGGGTAGGGTAATTCCTCGCATGCTTCCATAACTGCCGGGAAGCATAGGCTATAACCTTGCCATGCTGCATCAACACGCAGCCTAGCCCGATAACCGAGGCATCACAATAAATCACGTAGCCCTCTAACCCCTCGGGAAGAGTAAGAACTGGAGCCGTCGTCAACTTTTCCTTCAGTAATTGGAAGCCCTTCTCACAAGCTTCTGTCCACTGGAACCTAGCTGCTTTCTGAGTCAGCCTGGTCAATGGTGCTGATATCGAAGCAAACTGCTCCACAAACCTACGATAATAACCTGTCAGCCCTAAGAAACTGCGCACCTCCGTCGGAGTAGTAGGTCTCGGCCAATACTTGACCGCCTCAATCTTTGTCGTATCAACCTGAACACCGTTAGCCCCAATAATGTGCACCAGGAATGCCACTGAGGCCAACCAAAACTCACACTTGGAGAACTTGGCGAATAGCGCCGGCTCGGAGGACCCAAGTACCGCCTCCAGTGATCGCATGCTCCCGCCTGCGCGAATAAACCAGGATGTCATCAATGAATACTATAACAAACATATCCAAAAATGGATTGAACACCCGGTTCATCAAATCCATAAATACCGCTGGAGCGTTGGTCAAACCGAAAGACATCACCCTATACTCATAGTGCCCATATCAGGTCCTGAATGCAGTCTTTGGGATATCTGCCTTTCTAACTCGCACCTGATGATAACCAGACCGCAGGTCTATCTTGGAGAAACACCTCGTACCCTGCAACTGGTCAAACAAATCATCAATCCTGGGGAGGGGGTATCTGTTCTTGATGGTTACCTTTGTCACGACCCGACCCCGGGCCGCGACTGGTGCCCTACCTGGGCACCCTTCTAATCATACAACATAATAAACTGCGGAAGATAAATAACACTCTTTTTTTTTTAAACAAGGCCAAGCCGATAAGGCTGCCATAACATAAAAATTACCCGAAAGGGTCTACACTGTTTAACAATGTAAAAACAACTCTAGCCGACATTTCTGATGGATGAATACGGACCTCAAGATTTGAACAAATACTATGACGGACAAGGCCCCGCCGCACTGAATATACATAGCCATGACAACTCGGAACATTGAGCCATCTCAAAATGCCAACCAGATCCTAAAAGCACGCGGATCCACAATCGTACCTAAAATCATGGACATGAACGCAGCCCGGGGTCAATACAACAGTACGAATATGGAGCGGAAAATAAGGTACGAGAACAAATCATAAGCGTACAAAGAATGACAGGGGCAAGTATAAAGAAAGGGTAAATACCAGATCCTACCGTGTCATTTCCATCTCGTGAACTTAATCGTACCTTATTATCTTTTCCCATTTTTCCATAAGAGTATAGTCAAATTATTACGTACATACTTAAGAAAACTCATCAAGTTCATAAACATATAACTTACGTATCTTGCATAACCTAATCCATCCCTTTATGGAGGAACGCCTATCTTTCGGCCCAACTGACGCGATAGAGTCACATAAGTCCGCCCATAAAGGTATACCGCCACCAACTGGGACGCGATAAAATCACATAAGTCTGCCCATAAAGGTATACTGCATAAAATAGGAGGCTCATGATCAAAACAGGGTCCCTCGCCCGTAGTATCGATAAGCAATCCTACTCATGGGACTATTTCACCCGCATAGGTACTGTGGATCCGCATGAGATATTTCTCGCATAGGCTGTACCCGCCCGCATGGGACTATTTCACCCGCATAAGCCCATAAGGACTCGCATGAGATATTCTTCGCATCATGGGTAGCAAATCCACAGAACAGGTGGTATAACGTCTTGGGGGTTTACCCCTCATTTATACTCTTACCCTGAAGCAGGTGGTATAACGTCTTGGGGGTTTACCCCTCATTTATACTCTTACCCTAGAGAAGGTGGTATAACGTCTTGGGGGTTTACCCCTCATTTATACTCTTACCCTAACTCAACCGGCCATCATACATAACATAAGCCCTACCGACTTATCATACATAACATAAGCACTACCGACTTATCATACATAACATAAGCACCGCCGGCTTACCATACATAACATAAGCACCACCGGCTTATCATACATTACATAAGCAAGTTAAGAAATCCCCTAACTTCTTATTAGCTTGTTCATATACACTATCATTTTTGTTTACTTAAGACACTAACATGTCATTATAAAATCTGGGAATTTAACCCAACGTACTACGTGCCTCTACTCCTTTAAAATGATTCTCTTTCAAATAAAACTTCCAAGATACTAATAACCGTAGTATCAAGTCATATCTACTTTTCACGACAAGTCACAATACTTTTTAGAAATACATTTATAGGCTTCTAAATCAAGTGACTTCTTTCTTTAAAACCTTAAGCAATTGGTACCTTTAAAACAATTTGCCCTTCTTTATTTCAAATCATTTCTTTGCTTACATTACTGAAGAAAACCATTCTTTTAATCTTCCATAAAGTTGTTATAACCAACTTCCCATAAAGCCGTTATAACTCTTTATGTCTTATACAAATTCATTCATTTTATGACCAAGAAACTTATACTTTCAATTCAAATCACAAAGCTTTCAAAATACTTCAAGTCTCTTAACTTTTAAGAAAATAAGTTTCTTAACTTTAGAATGGCAAGAAATCAATACTTTCCAAATCAAGTATTCTATACTTTTAAATCAATTCATTTCTTCCTTTAAGAATCAAGTCCCATAACTTGAAAAATAAAGTCCCTTAACCTTTTAAAAATTTGAGGCTCATAGTCTTAAAACTTCATACGTACTGGCGCATTACCAGGTTTCGAAGCATTATTCAAAGACAGAGCTTTTAAGACCTTTAACAGCGGCAAAGACTTCGAACTTTCGAGATCCTACTTCTTTCTTTGATTCACGTACAAGACTAGATAAGTGTGGGAGATTCCAGAGGGGTTGGTGAAGTCGTAATTTCTTTCTTTTCTTGCTTCCGTCGCGAAGTTTGACTTCGCGCTATAAATTAAGTAACATATACTTTGGTGCGTTGTGAATAAGTTATACTTATTTATAACGATCTTAATCGAGTAGCCATGATCTAGAAAATGTAATACAATTTTGTCTTATCTTAGCTTCTATGCAGATGGAGAATTCTACTCATTTTAACTTAATTGATTGTCATTACATTTTCCTTTATTAACGCTGCAGTGGCTTGTTCGATTCTTATTCTCATTTGTGCCGTAACTTAGCCAAGTCAACTTGGCTCCAAATACCTCCTAACGACTCTTACCAACATCCCCCATAAGACTTGGTAAGAACTTAGGATAACTTAGACATAACCTTTACGTAGAGTAAATCAACATACATACCTCTTAACTTCTAAGAGTAGAAGGAATCATGAAATAGTACTACATGTATATCCCATACATAGAATCATGTCAAAAGAAGGAAGAGGTTCACATACCTCGCGACGATTATCGACAAATAGCAAAATGCTCCAAAGTACTTCAACATTGATAGCTATCCCATCCTTCAAGTAGAATACGCTATACTTAGTACTTCAACCTATAATGGCCATAATACGTTCATTAACCTCTAGCTTCGAACGTAGAATATTCTAAGTGTAAAGTCACTAAATTCTACGGAAAATCGGACAGCACTTCCTTTGTTTCTACATACTTTGTCACCTTTTTCAAGGCCGAATTCAATAACCAAACACGCCACATTTAAGGCCCAACAATTCAGCTAACCAAAGGGGATTACACGCCTTAACAGGACGTGTAAAATTCCGCCCCACAAATTAATACGAAACTAGTTCCATATTTAAAGCCATTCTTGGCTAAACATATACAACAACACAAAGTCCTTTTCCGATTCTTTTTCAATCCAACTTCTTAGACCTAACATGTTATATAGTCATAAACAACTTAACAATTATAATTCCTTCTTTATATAACATGTGACGATTAAACTAATAATCCAATTGAATTGAAATCTTAAAGGCTAAATCATGCAACTTTTCGGATTCTATCCAAATATTCCATAACACATATCATTCTTCATAATATAATCCACATGATCATTTCTAACTACTACAACATGAAATCTTGAATTTTAATAGCAAGACGGAGATTATTACCTCCTTAAGCTCAAAATGATCCAAAACCCTAAGTCGATCCTTAGCAACTCCAACTCCTTTTCTTGACGTTCCAATCCGCTATTTGCAACCCTTAAAAGCTTGTGAAAAACTCCTCTTCTATTTCCAACTTCAAAGTTGAAGAACACCTTGGGTTTTCGCCTTGCGACTAACGTAAAAATGTGGTTTTTCCGGGATCTTTCTATTGAGATATCCTTACAATACCCTTAGGGACCTTGGGTTAAAGTATTGTGAATAATGGAACAAAATTACAAATTTTTCTTGTGGCTAAATGGACAAAGCCGAGAGCTCCCTCTAGCTCTTCAAGGTTCTCTAATTTTTTCTAAGTGTTGGAAGACAAGTCTTGCTACTAGTGTGCTTATATAATACATTGGAGGGTCTAGATTATAATACTTGTAAAGTTTGGAGGGAAAATATCAAGCCAAGTGGCCCTTGGACTTAGTCAACAATATCAAGCTCTTAATTAGCAAGACTTTGTCATCTATACATTGGTCAAATGACCATTGTACCCTTGCTTCAATTTCGTCCAAGACCAATGTAGGGGGTTCCACGTGTCGCCCTCCCATTCGTCCATAAAATTCTGTAACCCTCGTGGGTCCCACAAAACGTAAAATTCCTCGAGTGGGCCCCACGTGACCAATTCCGTAAAAATAAATTTCCATAATGATAATAAGTTCCATACTCTTCAATTAATGCATTTTGAGAATCTAATTCTCACCAACGAACATTTCTCCTTTCCGACGTTCGGAAGTTTTTCCGTCGGAAAAATAATTCTTCCTTTCGTACCAATTTCAAGTCTTGTGTTTCTTACGTACATTCTCTTAAACACGTCCTGGACTTACGGGGTGTAACATTATTCCCCCCTTAGAAACATTCGTCCTCGAATGTTCTTTCGGAATCCAATCTAATTAGATAGTGACATAGTCTCCTTTTACTACACCCTTCATACAACATATGCCACCCATGGCCACATACTATACTTATACTAAAACATCAACCTTAGCACTCACGAAGCCAACTAGTCCATACTCATAATGACCTCAAAGTCTGTCATCATCACCTCTGCTAGGTCTACTAGGGTCTGACGATTGTATCTGTTACACCCCGGAATTCCAGGATATGTTTATAAGAACGTACGTAAGAACTCAAAAATGTTAAGATTTGAGACGAGTAAAAATTTATCGGAATTTTGGAATTTGTCGGAAAACGAAATATTGCGACGAACGGGAGGGAGACACGTGTCACCCCCCCTTAGTGGTCTTGGACGAAAATGGCATGGATACAATGGTCATTTGACCATATTTTAAATGTCCAAGTCTTGCTAAAGCTAGAGCTTGATAAAATTGACTAAGTCAAATGCCACTTGGCTTGATCGTTGTGAAAAGCATCCAAACCACCCATTTGTTCTAATCTTGACCCTCCGTATATTTATATAAGCTTCCTAGTGCAAGACAAGGCTTTACACTTAGCCAAATTTTCAAGAAAATTGGATGAACATGGAAGAGTGCTCTCGGCCAAGCTAGGGTTTCAAGGGAAATTTTTTCAATTTTTGTCCAATAATCCCCATACTTTAAACCAAGGTTCCTAAGAGTATTGTAAGGGTATCTCTATAGAAAGATCCCAGAAAAGTGGCGTTTTCGTATTAGTCGCAAGGCGGAAACTAAAGGAGTTATTCAACTTTGAAGTTTGAACTTGAAGAGGAGTTCCTCATAAGCTTATAAGGGTTGCTTGGAGTGGATTGGAACGTCGAAAGGAGGAGCTAAAGTTGCTAAGGATCAACTTGTAATCTTGGATCATATTTGGGCTAAATGAGGTATAATCTTCGTCTTACTTTTGTAATAGAAGATTCCATGTTATTATAAGTTAGAAATGATCATGTGATATGTGTAATGGAGTTTGATAAGTGTTATGGAAATTTGGAAGCTCAAATCCGGAAATGACATGTTAAGCCATTTGAAATTGAAATACAATTTGGTCAATAATTAGAATCGTCGCATGTTTACCTACTTGAGGATTGTAGTAGTTATAATCAAATGTGGCTAGATAACATGTTATATTAAACCACTTGGATTGAAAAGGGATTGGAAACGAATTTGTATTATTGTCCTTATTTTGCCGAATGGACATTATATGTTGGACTAGTTTGATATTTATTGTGGGGCGGAATTTTACACGTCTTGATTAAGCGTGTAATCCCCTATTGTTAACTACTTTGTTGAGCCTTAAATGTGGCGTGTTTGGTTATTGAATTCGGCCTTGAAAAAGGTGGCAAAGTATGTAGAAACAAAGGAAGTGCTGTCCGATTTTCCGTAGAATTTAGTGACTTTGCACTTGGAATATTCTACGTTTGAAGTAAGAAGTTAATAGACGTACTATGGTAATTATAGGTTGACATACTACGTGCGGAGTTGTTACATCCCGTAAGTTCAGGACATGTATAAGAGAATGTACGTAAGGAAACAAGACTTGGAAATTAGTACGAAAGGAAGAATTGTTTTTCCGACGGAAAATCTTCCGAACGTCGGAAAGGAAAAATGTTCGTCGATGAGAATTGGATTCTCAAAATGTATTATTTGAGGAATATGGAACTTTTAACATTATGGAAGTTTATTTTTACGGATTTGGTCATGTGGGGCCCACCCGAGGAATTTTACGTTTTGTGGGGCCCACGAGGGTTACTGAATTTTATGGACGAATGAGAGGGCGACATGTGCACCCCCACATATGGTCTTGGACGAAATTTAGTAAGTGTAGAATGGTCATTTACCATGGTGGAAGATAAGTCTTGCTAAGCTTGAGATTGTTGACCAAGTCAACTTGTCCACTTGGCTATTATCCATGTGATCTTCATCTTAGCCACCCATTTGTTTAAGTCTAAGCCATCCAATGTGTTATATAAGCTTACTACTAGTGCAAGACAAGGTCTTCAACACTTAGAATTTATCACAACATTTCTTGTCCCTTTAGAAGCTCTCGGGTTAGTGCCATCTCCCACATAAAATATTTGTAGTTTTGATCCTTTGTTCACAAGACTTAAACCCAATGTCCCTAAGGGTATTATAAGGATATCTCAATAGAAAGATTTCGGAAAAATAGCGTTTTCGTATTATTCGCAAGGCGGAAACTTAAGGAGTTCTTCAACTTTGAAGTTGGAACTTGAAGATGGGTTCTTCATAGGCTTCTAAGGAGTGCTTGGAGCGGATTGGAACATAAGGAAATGAGCTAAGAATTGCTAAGGCGCGACTTTGAATCTTGGAATTTTTAAGGGCTTATAAAGGTATAAATTTTGTCGTTTTAGTGGTTAAGACTTACTTATTGTTGTAGATATGGATATTAGCAAGCATGAGTTATATAGTATGAAGTTTGATAAGTATATTGGCTATTGGAACCCTAATCCGAAAACTAGCATGTTTAGCCTTAAGATTACAATTCAAGTCGATTACTAGTTTAAGTCGTCGCATGTTGTGTAAAGAAGGAAATTGTAGTTGTTGAAGTTGTCTATGACTATATAACATGTTTGACCTTAGAACTTGGAATTGGAAAAGGGTTGGAAAAGACTTTAAATTGTTGGTTATGTTGTTGGCCGAGAATGGCTTGAATATGGAACTACTTCGTATTATTGTGGGGCGGAATTTTACACGTATTGTAAGGCGTGTAATCCCCTTTGTTTGGTTGTTGTTTTGAGCCTTAAATGTGGCGTGTTGGTTATTGTATTCGGCCTTGAAAAAGGTGGCAAAGTGAGTAGAAACAAAGGAAGTGCTGCCCGATTTTCCGTAGAATTAGAGACCGTATACTTAGTATTATTCTACGTTAGAGACTAGAAGTTGATAGTATTGTTGTGTGTTATACCCCGTATTTCCAGAGTATGTACGTGAGGGCGTACGTAGAAAAGTTTGAGCCTTAAATTAGGCAAGGGTCGAAAATTTTGTTCACAACCCCCGAAAAGAATTGTTTTCCGATGAAACGTTTTCCGGACTTTGCGAAGGGAAAATTACGGCTATGTCATTTATAATTTTTGCGGATTTTTCCGAGAGATGAAATATTTTGGACCAACGAGAGGGCGACACTTGTCCCTCAAGTGGACGGCAAGCCATGGGAGTTCTTGGCACGTTTTTTGTGTTGATTTTTTGTAACGCCCCGAACCCGCCCGCATCGTGCCTTACCGCACCCTAGTGATACAACATCGAGAAAACCAGCGGAAAATAAAACATGAATCATGAAACAAGAGATATAATAAATAAACAAAGCAACCAAAACAGCTTGCCTTCAAGATATACATAAAACCCGAACAGCTTTAATCCTTTTACAACCCCGCCACAACAGCATGCACTCTAAGATTTACAACGACTATGACGGACAGGTCTCGCCATACCCCGAATGTACAAGCACCTACAACTCGTGGAACACATACCAAAAGATAAGCCTCCTGAGAAACGGAGCTTCCCAAAACGCTGAACCGAGATCCTAAGAGCGAGGATCCACGATCGATGTACTTCTACCATGCAGATTTAACGCAGCCTCAAGGAGGTCAAGATAACAGTACCAAGTATGTGAAACTGCATAATATCAGAAATGAAATCATACTAGTCTATATAAAGCAGAGACATGTATGATAACCAAACTACGCTCACAACATAAAATCATCACTCCAATATAACTATGGGTCTCACGCCACAACATCAATCAGTTCGCATTATGGCCGCATGCCTAATATCGTGACGGTGTAGACATGTCCATGATGCAACAATAAGACAAAGAATCCAAATGGAAGCATACCCGCGCGCTACGATCGTGGTCAAGATGTCCAAAGGGAAACAATAAGACAACTTTCCAAATGGACGATACCCGATGCGCTACGCATCGTGTCGATGTCCAAAAGGAAATCACGCGCGATAATCGAAATGGAAACATACCCGCGCGCCACGATCGCGTCAAGATATCCAAAGCGACAACTACAAGACCTTAACCAAAATGGAAGCATACCCGCGCTACGATCGTGTCAAGATGTCCAAAGCGATTAACAACAATAATACTATCAACAGAACGCACTGCGGAATTTCTCCGCCACCGCAGACATCCAAGTAAGTTCTCAACTGGCCAACCGACCTCTATCGAGACGCAGAACACGTAAAACACAACGCTTGTACAATAAAGGCTATCATCACAAGCATAGGCAAGTTTCACAACAACAAGCATAGGCAAGTTTCACAACAACAAGCATAGGCAAGTTTCACACAACTCAAAGTACTTTCATTTTACGCCAAAGTCCGGGTTTTTAACCCCAAAGTACTACATACGTTAAGTTCTTTTAAAAGAGAGCCATTATCGTTATAAAAGTCACCCGACACCCGTAGTATTAGAATGACCAACCCACCTTCTTTTTCAAAATCAAGTAACAACATTCTTTCCTAAGTTCCAGCTTTGCCTAGTTTCAATTACTCAAGCTTCTCATTTTCAAATGGTTTCATAGTTCCCAAACTTAATCACTGATTCCTTTTAGAGCAATTGAGTAACATATGTCATATATGTGAGTAGTTTATTCTTGTTTATAACGATCTTATTACAGCAGCCATGATCTAGAAAATGTAATATCATTTTGTCTTATCTTAGCTTCTATGCAGATGGAGGTTTCTACCGGTTTTAATACAACACATCATTATTCAATACATTTTCCTTTATTAACGCCGCAGTTGGTCTGTCGATACACATTCGATTCCCAAATCGTGAAACATTATCCCTTTAAAACCAAGTACTCATTACTCACGAATGAGGTTTCACACAAACATCCACATTAAAACAAATAAGTTAAGTCTCTTATCTTATAAGATCAAGTCTCTTAACTTCTAACATCAGTAAACCATTTTCACTTACATAAGGTCGTTATAACTAACTTCCCATAAAGCTATTATAACACCCTATGTTTTAAATCAACCAAATCACTTAGCACACGACGCCTACCGCACTACATAGTTCACAACAATCATGCTAGAAAAGATAGGAAGAGGTTCACATACCTCGCGACGATTTATCGACAATAAGCAAAATGCTCCAAGTACTACAACCTTGCTAGCCCTTTCCACTCCTCGAGTGTAATACGCTACTCTTAGTACTTTCACCTATAAAGGTCACAAACGCCTATTAACCCCAAAACACAAGTTTTCTATCTTTCTAAAGAAAATTCAAAAGACTCCCCCCGCAACAACAGAAATCTCCTCCTCTATCGAGGCCGCCACTAAGCCAACCAGTGGGGTTTACACGCCTAACCTGACGTACAATTCTACACAAGTCTACCGCAATACTCCTATGTAAATACGATTGGGCTTCTTTATTCTTCAGCTTAAGTCAAAAGACATCCGAATACTAAGTAGTTCTATATATAGTATACTTCAACTATATATGCTAACAAACATGTAATTTCCAATTACAATAGAGGACAAGATAATTACCTCGATAAGCCCAAAATTATCCAAGTTATAATGTCGATCCCGAGCAAGGTTTAGCTCCACTCCGCGCTCCAAACCACTCCAAACAACCCTTAGAAGTTCTAACTAACTTCTACTCAAATACTTCAACCAACTACGAAGATTTCCTTGTGGTTTGGTTTGAGACTAAAAGGACAAAAGGTAGTATTTCCTGACTCTACGAAAGAGGTATCTTTGGAATACTACAAGGTACAAGGCTAAGGTATTTTGGGCATTATAACAATACTAGGGAGTATTTCTATACCACAACAAGGGTATTATACGAAACAACTAGCAGTGGGTACCCCACTACCAAGACACCACAGGGGGAGGAGGAGGCCTCGCCAAGACTCTCAAAAGAGGGGATGAGTTGGACGAACTCAACACTGTATGAGGGAGGGATTTTTAGGCTTGAAGGTTTCATTTGTGGACGAAGAGTTCATCAACATAAGTGGGTATTTATAGCAAAACCAAAGGCCAACCAGTGGCCAAGATCCTTCCAAGTGTAAAGCAAGTGTAAGTGGCAAGATTAAGCCAAGTGCACCCTAAACCCTACTCCACAAAACACTCCACAAAACAATGCACCAAACAAGGCACACTTCAGGGCCAATCGCCATGCCAACCCACCTCGACCGCCCCTCCAAATCACAACGCAGGTGACAGTGTCACCTCCCGCTGGTCCAAAAGGTTTCGCCTTCTAAAAATCCGCAAAAATACAAAATGACATAGCCGAATTTTCCTTCGCAAGTTACGCGAAAACGCTTCGCCGAAAACGACTCTAACCGCGTTGGCACAAATGTTATTTCGCCATGGTGCCACATGGGGTGACACGTGTCGCCTCGATTCGCCAGAATATTTCGCCTTCCAAAATATCCAAAATACCGAAAACTCAAAACAAAGCTCCACAAAATCAGAATTTCTCCCGTGGCCCCACGTGACCATTTCCAAAATAAAATCTCAAAATTCTAATATAATCTATGAAGTCCAAATACCAAATCTGGGAATCCAATTCCCATTAACGAACCTTTTCTTCACAAATAACCGAAACTTTTCCGTCGAAAACTCACATCTTTCTTTCTTTTCAAAATTTTCTCGCACTTCGCACGCACGCCCTCACATACATACCCCGCAACTACGGGTATAACATTCTCCTCCTTAGAAACATTCGTCCCGAATGTTCCTTCTCAAGTCGAATAACGATAAAGTTCCTCTAACAAGTTGCCAATGCCACGCCGGCCAATAAATAACATACGCCCTCTTCTTTCCTTACTCGCCGCCCTTCTCGAACGCTTGAACTCTCCCATTACGCACCATACTTCACCATTACTTCCGCTCTCAAAAATCTGAGTCACTACCTCCAAACTTGGTCATCTTACTAACCTCAAACTTCTTAAGGCCATTCTACCTTTACGAACCGCTCGGTCGAACGCGCCCACGAACTCATACGATGATCATACAAACTGGGCCTAGCACCCTCGTGACTCTACCACCGGAGGACCACCTAGAACTGACTCCCACTTAAACCGTTACGTTGACCCGCAAATGGTCCTCAACCCGACTTCAACCAAGGCTAAACTCTTGCTCCCGATCCTAACAATCTTACTAATTCACATCATGAAAGCTACCACTTCCATCTCACACTACCCATGGACTTATCACACAAATAAATCCCACGATACTACTCACCCTTATAAAGGTCAAACATAAACGAATCTTTTACTCAAGACGACCTTACCTCTAAGGTCTCACTGAAATAGTCTAAGGTTCACACTTACCATGCCTCCATACGTATCCTTCCAACTAACCATGCATTCTAACTCACACATATCACAATGCTATCCGTACATAGCACACAATAATGAGATCATCATAACAAGCATACCAAACTCTAGAGGGTTAAGGATATACCTGAAGCTACCGCTCCACTCTAATCATAGGCCACGCAGGCGCATAGTCAGTAGGTGATAAACCACCCAGATCCCAAGGTCGAAGTCAGAACATCCGCGCTACCCTTGGTCGGAGCCTCGCAAATGGCCTCGCTGGCCGCATGCAAAACAAACTCCCAATCTAGCACGACACTCTCCAAAATGGAGTCTACCACAATGGTCACAACGAGGCAGGTGGGTGGCTTCACCGTTAACACCCCGCTTCCGAAAATCTGAACCTCGAGCCCCGACCGCTTCTCAAGACGGAGGACCACTGCACTGGGGTATATAACTAGCTCGCCGAGGCGGTCCGCCTCGAAAGCCACCAAAGGACCTCGCCGCCCCGCCCTCTTCTCGCGATCCAGTGTCATTCCGTCGACCCTCCGTGCCTCACATCCTAGTGCATGAGCTCGCACGCGGCAATGTCCATGCCCTACAAGAGAAACACCCGCACAAGACTCACCATATAATCATCTAGCCCTGACGTAGCGATGCACTCCTATCCTCCATATCCGCAACTAGCGCAGTGGACATATCGAGCCAAAGAATCGAACTCGACATTGTACTCCTCGACAGCCGCGCTCTCTGCCTCAAGAATAAAAATCATTACTGCGCCCTCCTCATCCGCGAGGCAAGAAGTGCGTGAGGAAAGCCTCAAAACTCATCCCATTCTCGCTGAGGTGCATGCTCTCCCGAAAGCTCCCATGAATCAAAACCAATCGATCATGGATCACGCAGCCGACGCGTAACCAAAGGTCACAGACTGCCAAGCCTTGATCACCCGCATGATCCGGTCAGAATCGCCGGATGAACTCCTCGCGATCATCCTCGTGCCTCACCCATAAAACTCGCGCTACAACTCAAAGTCCCGTAGCCTCAAACTATCCGCCGGGGTGAACCATCGTGCATCGAATCGAATCGCCGTGATCCAAATTATCCTCATATTCGCCACGACCGCCAAAGAATCGCCATCTCTTGTAACCCATCTCCTCCGCCCTGCATCGTGGACCGAGGCTCGTGTATCGCGTCTCAGCAGCCATTGCCGCGCCTAACTCTCTGGGCCGGGCGGCGCTACAAAACTCGCTGTTAAGCACTGCCTCGTGATCGACGCTCGCGCCGAATCCCTCTCAGATTCACTAGCAGCCTCCTCGGCCGCTTTGCCCTTCGGGCTCGCTGCTTTGCGCGAGGCATAATCGTAAAAACGAGATACGACTGAGGGGTCCAACTTACAACACAGCTCTAAGGCACGATCTCAGAATGAGAAGAATGGAAACTAATCCTAAATGTCCTATAGCCTCCTCGACATAGATGGTGCACAACACACCGATAATCAAGACTCTACTAGACACGTGTCAGACACTTTCCGAGGATTAATCGCTCGATACCACTTTTGTAACGCCCGAACCCGCTCGCATCGTGCCTTACCCCGCACCCTAGTGATACAACATCGTGAGAAAACCAATGGAAAATAAAACACGAATCATGAAACAAGAGATATAATAAATAAACAAAGCAACTAAAACAAATTGCTTTCAAAGATATACATAAAACCCAACAGCTTTAATCCTTTTACAACCCCGCCTACAACAGCTTCTGCTGCACTTAAGATTTACAACGACTATGACGGACAGGCCCGCCATACCCCAATGTACAAGACCTACAACTCAGTGGAACACATACCAAAAGATAAGCCTCCGAGAAACGGAGCTTCCCAAAACGCTGAACCGAGATCCTAAGAGCGAGGATCCACGATCGACGCACTCTACCGCAGATGAACGCACTCAAGGAGGTCGCATAACAGTACCAAGTATGTGAAATCGCATAATATCAGAATGAAATCATACTAGTCTATATAAAGCAGAGACATGTATGATAACCAAACTACGCTCACAACATAAAACACCATCACTCCAATATAACTACGGGTCTCACGCCCACAACATCAATCGTTCAGACATGGCCGCATGCCCCTAATATCAGACGGCAGGTATACATGTCCATGATGCAACAATAAGACAAGAATCCAAATGGAAGCATACCCGCGCGCTACGCATCGTGTCAAGATGTCCAAAGGGAAACAATAAGACAACTTTCCAACGGACGATACCCGCGCGCCACGATCGTGTCAAGATGTCCAAAAGGAAATCACAGAGATAATCGAATGGAAACATACCCGCAGCGCTACGATCGTCGTAAGATATCCAAAGCGATTAACCACAAGACCTTAACCAAAATGGAAGCATACCCGCGCGCTACGATCGTGTCGATGTCCAAAGCGATTAACAACAATAATACTATCAGAACGCACTGCGGAATTTCTCCGCCATCACGCAAGACATCCAAGTAAGTTCTCAACTACCAACCGACTCTATCGAGAGACGGTAACATAAAACACAACGCTTGTACAATAAAGGCTATCATCACAAGCATAGGCAAGTTTCACAACAACAAGCATAGGCAAGTTTCACAACAACAAGCATAGGCAAGTTTCACACAACTCAAAGTACTTTCATTTTACGCCAAAGTCCGGGTTTTTAACCCCAAAGTACTACATACGTTAAGTTCTTTTAAAAGAGATCCATTACTGTAATAAAAGTCACCCGATACCCGTAGTATTAGAATGACCAACCCACCTTCTTTTTCAAAATCAAGTAACAACATTCTTTCCTAAGTTCCAGCTTGCCTAGTTTCAATTACTCAAGCTTCTCATTTTCAAATGGTTTCATAGTTCCCAAACTTAATCACTTTGATTCCTTTAGAGCAATTGAGTAACATATGTCATATATGTGAGTAGTTTATTCTTGTTTATAACGATCTTATTACAAAGAAATGATCTAGAAAATGTAATATCATTTTGTCTTATCTTAGCTTCTATGCATTTGAGGTTTCTACCGGTTTTAATACAACACATCATTATTCAATACATTTTCCTTTATTAACGCCGCAGTGGTCCTGTCGATACACATTCTGATTCCCAAATCAAGAAACATTATCCCTTTAAAAACCAAGTACTCATTACTCACGAATGAGGTTTCACACAAACATCCACATTAAAACAAATAAGTTAAGTCTCTTATCTTATAAGATCAAGTCTCTTAACTTCTCACATCAGTAAACCATTTTCACTTCATAAGGTCGCTATAACTAACTTCCCATAAAGCTATTATAACACCCTATGTTTTAAATCAACCAAATCACTTAGCACACGCACGCTCACCGCATTACATAGTTCACAACAATCATGCTAGAAAAGATAGAAGAGGTTCACATACCTCGCGACGATTTATCGACAATAAGCAAAATGCTCCAAGTACTACAACCTTGCTAGCCCTTTCCACTCCTCGAGTGTAATACGCTACTCTTAGTACTTTCACCTATAAAGGTCACAAACGCCTATTAACCCCAAACACAAGTTTTCTATCTTTCTAAAGAAAATTCAAAGACTCCCCGCAACAACAGAATCTCCTCCTCTATCGAGGCCGGCCACCAAGCCAACCGTGGGTTTACACGCCTAACCTGACGTGTACAATTCTACACAAGTTCATCGCACACACCCTATGTAAATACATCAGCTAAGTTCTTTATTCTTCAGCTTAAGTCAAAAGACATCCGAATACTAAGTAGTTCTATATATAGTATACTTCAACTATATACGCTAACAAACATGTAATTTCCAATTACAATAGAGGACAAGATAATTACCGATAAGCCCAAAATTATCCAAGTTATAATGTCGATCCCGAGCAAGGTTTAGCTCTAATTCGCGCGCCCAAACCACTCCAAACAACCCTTAGAAGTTCTAACTAACTTACTCAAATACTTCAACCAACTATGAAGATTTCCTGTGGTTTCTGGCTGAGACTAAAGGACAAAAGGTAGTATTTCCTGACTCTACGAAAGATATCTTCGGAATACTACAAGGTACAAGGCTAAGGTATTTCGCATTATAACAATACTAGGAGTATTTCTATACCACAACAATGGTATTATACGAAACAACTAAAGCAGTGGGTACCCCACTCCAAGACACCACAAAGGGAGGAGTGAGGCTCTACCAAGACTCTCAAAGAGGGGGATGAGCTGGACGAACTCAACACTAGAGTGAGGGAGGATTTTAGGCTTGAAGGTTTCATCTGTGGACGAAGAGTTCATCAACATATGGGTATTTATAGCAAAACCAAAGTGCCAACCAAGGCCAAGATCCTTCCAAGTGTAAAGCAAGTGGTGGCAAGATTAAGCCAAGTGCACCCTAAACCCTACTCCACAAAACACTCCACAAAACAATGCACCAAACAAGGCACACTTCAGGGCCAATCGCCAAGTGCCAACCCACTCGACCGCCCTCCAAATCACAACGAGGTGACAAGGTCACCCTCCCGCTGGTCCAAAAGGTTTCGCTCTCTAAAAATCCGCAAAATACAAAATGACATAGCCGAATTTTCTTCGCGTTACGCAAAACGCTTTAATTAAAAACGACTCTAACCGTGCCAGACAAATGTTATTTCTACTGGTGGCGCCCACGGGGTGACACGTGTCGCTCGATTCGCCTGCGTATTTCGCCTTCCAAAATATCCAAAATAATCGAAACTCAAAAACAAAGCTCCCCTACAAAACCAGAATTTCTCCGTGGGCCCCACGTGACCATTTCCGGAAATAAAATCTCAAAATTTAATATAATTCCATGAAGTCCAAATACCAAATCTGGGAATCCAATTCCCATTAACGAACCTTTTCTTCACAAATAACCGGGAAACTTTTCGAAAACTCACATCTTTCTTTCTTTTCAAAATTTTCACGCCGCTCGACGCACGCCTCTCACATACATACCCTAACTACGGGTATAACATTTTTGGTCAAGGAGTTGGTAGGATATTTTGTAGATATTTTGTAGTAGATGAAAATGTGACCCACAAACACTGGCCCAAATCTCACCCTCGAAGTCCTCTTCACTCTAGGCCTTCTCAGGACTTCCTCTTGAGTGTTGTCTCGTATAAATACCCCCCCCCCTTGGTAGAAAAGTATTCTCCAAGTATTGTTACTATTCTAAAATACCTTGGCCCAAATACCTTGTAGTATTCCAAGGTTACACCTATACTAAAAGCCTAAATACTATTATACTTCCTTTCAAATACAAAACGAAACCCTAAGGAAAATCTTCATAGCCGGTTGAAGTATTAAGAAGAACTTATGAGAACTTCTAAGGGCTGTTTGGAGCGGTTGAGCCGCCTTGAGTAGGTTTTTCAAACTGCCTGTGATCGACATTAAAACTTGATAATTTTGGGCTATCGAGAGGTAATACTATTCTTCTATTGTAATTGGAAATTACATACCGTAGGTGTATAGAAATGAGTAAGATATAAGGATGGTATAAGAGAAGAGAATTGAATCAAATCACATCGTAAGAATATTAAAGAAGTTAAGATTAAATTGTACTTACATAGGACCAGATTTAACTTTTTCAGCTTTGACTGCAGTAGTAGTCACCAATTTTCCGTAGACCAGTATCTAGATTTATTCTACCGAGTAGTCTAGACATTGATAGACTTGTATAACCGTTATAGGTTAGCATGCAGTAGCGATTCTACCCAAGGTGGAAAAGGCTAGCAGGATTACAAGATTGGAGCTATTTGCTAACAATGATAAATCGTCAGCGAGGTGATTCTTCCTATCCTCTTGAGCATGATATTTTAAAAGAATGTATATATAGTACGATATACGTACGTGTGTTAACTTAACGTGGTTTTACTCCGATGTCTTTTGACTTGAGCTTAATAATAAGAATCTTGAAGTATTTCAAAAGAATTAAGAAACCTTTTTGAAAGAAGAGTAATACTTGGTTTAAAGCTTAAGAGTTATACTAGTTTGGGAAGTTAGGTATAACGACTTAAGAGAGATAAAAAGAATGGTTTATTGATTTTAAAAGATAAGAGACTTGATCTTAAAAGATAAGAGACTTGACTTAATGTATTAATATGAATTTTGTTAATACGTGTGAAACCTCATTCGTGAGTAATGAGTACTTGGTTTTAAAAAGGAATAATGTTTTACTGATTTCGGAAATCAGAATAAGTATCGAACAACCCACTGCAACATTAATAAAGGGAAATGTTTTGACTAATTAAGTATTATAAAACCAAGAGAACCTCATCCGCATAATAAGATGACGACAAAATGATATTACATTTCCAGATCACGGTCATTAATAAGATCGATATGAACAAGAATAACCTACTCACACATAAGTATATGCTTCTAAGTTGTTTTAAAGGAGAATTATATTTTTTAAGTGATTAAAGCTACGAACTACTAAACCTTTCAAAATGAGAAACTTGAGCATTTGAAATTAGGCAAACTCAACGCTTGGAAAATAATGTTGTTACTTGATTTTACAAAGGGAAGTGTTTTGGTTTACTTAAAAAGATAGTCACTCTATTTTATACTACGTATCAGCGATCGTGGAAAGAAACGGATCTTTTAAAGAATTAATGTATGTAAGTGCTTGGGGATAAAACCCAACTTGTTGACTTAAAGTAGTGAAGTGCTTCGCGTGAATAACTTGACTATGTTGGTTTGTGATAGCCTGTAATACTTTCTCGTTGGTTCGATAAATAAATACGTTAGGACGCCACGTGTTAAGGTCTTCAGAATGCTGTAAGGGGCTTTCTTGATCAGGCTTTATGTTGTTTAACGATAAGTTCGCATGTTAGTATTATATCACCACCTTGACTTGATCCCGGGGTTGTCGCCTCCACGCGGTAGCCTCAGCACGCGTAGACTATGATTCGAGATACCTCACGCGGGTCCAGTGGTCATGAGCTACGAGTTCCGTGTTAGCGTGCGCGCTTTATGGTCACGCGGTCTACGTGGCCATACGACCGCGAGTCCAGGACGCCCGGGGAGAGCTACCACCGATGCGGAATACCTCTACGCGGGCCTACGCGAGTGGCCTACGCGAGTCAGCGGAGTTCCAGACTAGACGCGCGACATTAGATATCGCGCGAGTGGCCGCCTTCATCATGTGGCGGGCCAGACAGATCTCATGATACATTTTATGACATTGTTTCAGACTGTGGGTTTTAGTAGCGGCTATGCGCTTCGCATTTACTCAGACGGTTTTATTATGACACAGTGGACTGGTGTTCATGTATTCTCGTGCTTTTTATATCATGATCGTCAAGTGATGGGAAGGTATTCCACGGGCATGATTGATGTCATGGGCGTGAGACCCATAGTTATATCGAGTGATGACTTTGGCGGAATGAGTCCTCGACGGATACGACCGCTATTTATCAGGAATCGTAGTTTGGTTATCATATATGTTGTTATACCCCAGATTTCGAGTATGTACGCTGAGGACGACGTGACAAAAGTTTAGCCTTAAAGATAGGCCAAGTTCGAAATTTGTACACAACTCGCTAAAAGAATCGCTTTCGACGAAACGCTTTCACAATTTTCGTAGAGAAAATTCCGCCATGTCATTAAGTATTTTGCGGATTTTTCCGAGAGACGAACATTTTGACCAACGGAGGGCAACACTGGCACCTCCCATCGATGGACTCCGAATCGCCCATTGGACGAAAATGGAGAACATTGGCACGCTTTTGCGGCTATGGCACAAGTCAAGGAGTTGGTAGGATATTTGTGTTTAGTTAATCCTCACCCTACACTTGCTCTTGCACTTGTCTTCATCTCGGCCATCGTCACAAGGCTTGAGCTATAAATACCCCTTTGATGAAGAGTTCTTCATCCACAAAGTTATCTTCCAAGTCTAAAAATCCTCTCCTCCCTTTGTAGCCATTTCGTCCAAACACCTCCTCCTCGGCGTGGCCTGGCCGAATACCCCCTAGCCTCAGCCAAAAATCTACCCCCTCCCTTGGTAGAAAAGTTACCTTCTTGTATCGTTATAATGCCCAAAATACTCTAGCCCAAATACCTTAGTACTTAGTAGAAGTCATGAGAACTTCTAAGGTTCTCGAGCATACAACTTGTGAGCAAAACCTTGCTCAGCGACTTTTCTAGGATATTATTGGGCTTACCGAGGTAATAATCCTAACCTCTTTGAATTAGAGAATACTTATCATTATAGTATAAGAATAAGTATAAACACTTAGAAGTATATCACGTAATAGAATTGAAGTGTTAATCACTTAAAAGGGTTTAAAAGAAGAATAATCAAATCAGATTACATAGGATCGCTTTCACAGAGACTTATATAGCTCACCGCAGGGAAGTCGCTCGACTTACCAGAGAATTATGAACCCCCTATTTAGAATGACCTTCAGAGTAGTCTTTAATAGATATTCGTGACTATTAGGTCGACTTCTCACATGACATATTCAACTCGCAGTGGTTTTCACGGTATGTATGTGATTCTTCCTAAAGCATGATATTTTACAATATAACTACTGCAATGTCTTTGACTTAAGCCCGACAATACTTACAGAATGCCTCACTGGCACGCTTAAGCCTGACAATACTTACTGAATGCCTCACGGCTTAAGCCTCAATAATAAAGAATCAAAACATTTCAAAAGACTATCAATCATATTAACAAAAGAGAACTAATTGGTTTTTAAATGTGCTTAAGAATTATACTAAGCTTTATGGGAAGTAAGTATAACCACTTAAGATTTATAAAAGAAACAAGTTTGCCTACGTGTTTATAATGCATTGTATCAGGAAAAGAATAATAAAGATGGTTTGATAAATAGACATGATATGATGCTACGGTGTTAGTATCTTGTAACGCTTGTATAAAGTAGTATCCTTGTCAGGCTTATGTTGTTTAAAGATGTTGTTATGTTAGTATACTATCACCACCTCTCGAGACGATACCGGGGTTAAGTCGCCTCCGACGCGGGTAGACTCAAAGGCCTGGGACCACGATTCGAGAATACCTCACGCGGTCCAGGGGCCTATGCGAGCTACGAGTTCCGTGTTAGTACGCGGGTTATACCTCACGCGGGTTCAGGTGGCTACGCGACAACGAGTCCAGATTTACGCCGAGGAGTAGCTACCTCGACGCGGGTTATACCTCACGCGCCCACGCGAGTGGCCTTCCATGCGACCGAGTCCAGGATTAGGCTCGCACGATGACGGGGCGAGTGGCCCTGCTTTCGATCATTCGCAGCTTCAGACAAGACTCATTACGCTTACCTATTGTTGCTCTTGTTCAGGATGCGGCACTACGCGCGGCTTCTCGTTGTTTCATACATATTTGTAAACCGGTTTTAAAATGATATGTTTCATTTAAGTACTTTACGCTTTCGCATACTTAGTACTGTGATCGACTCTCCTTCGGGCCGTTCATGCCGCAGTAAGGGCAAGGTGTGTTAGATCCGCATTCCTAGGATCTCTACGTTGGTGCTCTGGAGCTCCATCTCTTCCGAGGCTCTACTTTCGTATGATCTCCCCAGAGATAGTTTTGTATACAGGTATGGCGCCCCGTCTCCGCCATAGTTGTATATTTCAGAGGTCTCAGTAGTCATGTTGTATAAATACCTGGATGTAAATCACAACTATGATTATATATATGCCGAAAGCGTGTTTTTCTCACATAAATCGTGGTCTTATTTTATAAATCGCTTCATGTCTTGTTTTATATTTCCGCCGATTTCTCCGATGTATGACTACTGGTGCCCAGGTGGCACAAACACGCCCCGAACGGTCGTGACAAAAGTGGTATCGTGAGCGCTTAATCCTGAAAGTGTCTACGCATCGCATCTAGTAGTTCGATTATCTACGTGCCGCACCACACCAATAATCGTGAGGCTATAGGATATTTAGGATTGGTTTCATTCTTCTCATTCCGAGATCGCACAGAGTCGGTTATAGTCGACCTCTAACGATTCCTTTCCTCGTAATAGCTTATGCTCCACGAAGGCAACCCGCCCGTAAGGCAAGGCAATGGCGAGTCGCTAGCAGACACCCAGAGTCACGAGGGCTCGTGCCCGGGCCATACCGCAGACGGCGAGTTCTATGACGCCGCCCTTCAAAGACAGCACAGCACTCCACACCTCCCGCCCCACACCGGGCGGAGGAGTTAGGGTATGCGAGACGGCCCGCCTTTTGGCAAAGTCAGGCCCGACACGGCGAGAGGCCGACGCGCAGCTCCAGCCCAGCCTCCAATCTGCTCACCCGAGGCGCAGAGTCTGAGGCTACGAGATTTCGAGTCAGAGTTCGCCGAGTTTTACGGGTCGAGGCCGAGGATGATCCGCAGGAGTTCATCCGCCGATTCAGAGGATTTTGAGAGGATCGTGGCCTGAGACCGAGTCCGTGATCTTTGGTTCACATAGTCCGCGTGATACCGCAAATGATTGGTTTGATTCACGGAGTTATCCCGTGGAGAGCACGCGCCCCGCCTACTGGGATGAGTTCTCGCAGGCTTTCTCACTCACTTCTTGCCTCCACAGATGGCGAGGGCGCTGGCCGATAGATTTTTACCGAGGCAGAGGACGACCGCCGTGAGTACAATGTCGAGTTTGATTCATCGCTCGATATGTCCCAAAGATTGCAGCAGAGCATGAGGATAGGTACACCGCCATGTCACCGGCCAGACGACTATATGGCCGAAGTCTTCAGGCGGGGTTTCTCTCCACCGTACGGACATTACCCGCACGCAGCTCACGCCTGACGCGGCGAGCGCAGAGGTCGACGGTCGACGCAAGCAGCAGGTTAAGGCCAGACGAGGGTCTTCCGTGGTTATCGAGCGGGCGCCTAAGCAGCTAGCCTAGATTCGCACCACAACCACGTGAGCACTCGCACCGCCCTCAAAGACAAACGAGTTTTCGGGGCGCACTGCGCCCCGTGGCTTCGTGACGCCCGCAGTAGCAGAGGCATCGCCGACGACCACCTCCGCCGTGGCCGGACGTAGATCCCATTACGGAAGGCGGTACTACTTATGGATCTTGTTACGCCAGGCCAGCAGGTCACTTTGCGAGGATCGTCCGACCGGGGCGCTGGTGGTAGGCTCACTTTCGTGTTCGTGGCGCTTCATCATCTCCTACGCTATCGCCCGAGGCGGTGCCGCGGGTCGCCAGGTCGCGGCAGGTCGTGGCGCAGTCCCGGCCTAGCGGTCCTCGAACCGCATATATGCTTGTCCACCGACAGATCGTGAGGCCTCACCGATGTCGCCACAGTACCTTATCGCTGGTTTGACGGTATGCTTTGATAGATCCGGTTCTACTGGCCCCATATATCTCCCCTCGCTGCTAGATGGTGGATGTAGAGCTCGAGTCCATAGACCTTTCGAGGTAGCTACGCCAATGGTGATTCGGTAGCTCGCGTATATGTAGCTTGTCCCGCGACTATTTACGCCGCCTGACCTCAGCGACTTGACAGAGTCGAGATGATTGACTGACGTGATCACGGGACGGATTGGCTAGCTTCGCTATGCCAATGTAGACCGCAGAGAGAGTAGTACGGCCCAGCTTCGGCGAGCCATTGCCGAGTGGAGCACCAGATCGCCGGCGGTAGGTTTATTTCCTACCAAGGCTAGGAAGACGGTGCAGGGGTATATCTACCATCTAGTTCGAGTGTTTGATATCGAGGTCATGCAGATCGCATTTTCACCGCCTCGTGAGTCGAGTTCCCGACGCTGCTCCTGCACGACCCCTGCATCCTCCCGAGAGGAGATTGAGTTTTGTATTGACTTATTGCGACACTACTTATTTCCATTCCGCCATACGTAACGGCACCGCCGAATGAGAGAGCCAAGGATCACTTTAGGATTTGCTAGAGAAGCGGTTTCATTAGGCCCATGTTTCTCCCGGGGCGCATTGTTCGCGAAGAAGGACTGACGCCGCGCATGTGTGTTGACATAGTACCAACAAGGTGACCATTAAGAATGTATAATTTCTCCCGTGATTGATGATTTGTTCGACCACGGCAGGTGCGAGATGTTTCTCCAAGATCGACCGCGATCGCTATCATCGTACGCAGTCGAGAGGCGGATGTCCCTAGGATCGCATTCGACCCAGTGACGCATTACGAGTTCAGTGGTCGCGTCTGGTTGACCAATGCTCCGCAGATTCATGGATTTGACGAACCGAGTGTTCAAACCATTTTTGGACACGCTTGTGATAAAGGTTCATCGATGATATTCGCTTATTCTCGCCAGAGAGTGAGCACGCGAGCATTTGGCGACCGTGGCCGACAGCTTCTCCAGACCAGCTTGTACGCCAAGTTTTCCAAACGTGAGTTTTGCTGACTTCAGCGGCGCTTCGCATATTGTCGGGCCGACGGCATTCGAGTTGATACGCCAAGATCGGCAACAGACTTGCCGAGACCTACCATCCGGCAGCAGGTTCGCAGCTCGGGCCTCGCAGTTATTATCTACGTTCGTGGAGAAGTTTGCTTTATCTTCGCACCATCGATCAGCCGACTCGTATGCGCAACAAGTTTCAGCCGATCGATGTCGCGAGCGTGGTTTCCAGCTACCGAAGAGAGATCGACGACCGCTCGCTTCTTACTTCCGCAGGTCCACGGTTATGTCGTATCGTGACGCGCCAGCATCGGTTGGGATGGTTGACGCAGCATGGCAGAAGTTATAGCATACGATCCCGACACCAAGAAACACGAGAGGAACTACCCCACCCATGATTGAGCCGGGCGCGATTCACGCCAAGATCCGAGGCACTATTTGTACTGGGGTTCACGTGGATATTTATACGCACCACAAGAGCCTCCAGATATCTTCACCTGCAGGAGTCGAACTTACGACAGAGACGGTGGTTAGAGTTGCTTAAGGATTACGATGTCGATATCCTATACCACCCGTAAGGCCAACGTCAGGGCGTACGCCCGAGTCGTAGGTCGACGGAGCCTATCGACGCGCAGCAGAGAGTGAGGACACGGTTCGTGATTTGCATCGCTTAGCGAGCCTCAGGTCCGCTTGATTGATTCCGATAGCAGCTGGGTTAGAGTTCGTGAGGTTGCCGAGTCTTCCATCGCCGGCGAGGCGAAGAGGCAACAGCTCGAGGATCCGCCTTGATTCGAGCATCGCGATATGCCTCTTCGCGGCAAGCGGTCCTTTTGAGGCAGCACCGGCCGGGTGCTAAGGTTCGAGGGCAGCTGTGTGTTCCAGATGTTTCGTGACTTCGGCAGGTGTTCTCGGGGAAGCACACAGAGCATTTATCCATCCAGTGGTCGATCAAGATGTATCACGACCTTAGACCGTGTATCGTGGGATGGTTTGAAGAGGGACGCTGCAGAGTTCGTAGCTCGCCCGTGTTGTCGCAGCGAAGGCAGAGCACCGCAGGCCCGTGGTTTGTTACGCACGATAGAGATCCCGACCGGAAGTGGAGGTGATCAACACGGACTTCATCACGTGATCGCCTCGCACTCGAGGAGACATGATTCCATACGGGTTATCGCCGACAGTCGACGAAATCAGCCCACTTTCTTCCCGCTCGGACGACCTTTTCTACCGAGGATTACGCCAGACTTTACATCCGAGAGATCGCCGATCGCACGGAGTCCCTAGTTCGATCATATCGCATGCAGGAGCCCGCCATTTACGCTAACT
Organism: Przewalskia tangutica; assembly: GCA_029844215.1. Taxonomy (NCBI): domain Eukaryota; kingdom Viridiplantae; phylum Streptophyta; class Magnoliopsida; order Solanales; family Solanaceae; genus Przewalskia; species Przewalskia tangutica. Next base: position 47,222,047 of record CM056739.1, on the reverse strand, counting down.
TCCGAGGTCCTTCCAGAGGGGTTTAGGGACGCAGTGAGCCCGAGTACCGCATTTCATCCACGCATGCATCTGACAGCAGAGCGCACTATCCGCACTTCGAGGATATGTCGCGAGCCCGTGTATTGACTTCAGCAGTAGTCGAGGATCATTTGCCCTAGTTGAGTTTGCATATAATAATAGCTACCACTCCAAGATTCGACGGGCGCCATGAGGCCTTGTATGGAGGAAGTGCAGATCGCCTATAGGTTGGTTCGATGGGCGAGGTGCAAATGGGACCAGATTTGGTACAGCAGCCGATAAGGCGTTTTATCCGAGAGCGCTTATCGATACCGTAGTCGCATGTGGTCGATGCAGATCATCGCCGCCAGATCTTGAGTTCGAGGTTCATGATTGGGTTTTCCTAGCTGCCACCCATGGCGGTGCGATGAGATTCGGAAGAAGGAAACTCACCAAGCGTACATCGGGCCATTTCGCATTGTCCGCAGGTAGGCAAGGTTGCCATGAGTTGGATCCGCCGTCCGATCCGGAGGCAGGCATCCGGTTTTTCACGATCTATGCCGGCGAGATGTATCGGGATCCATCTAGTGGTACACCCGATCGGGCGACGCCCAGTGACCGGCGGGTTATCGGGATGAGGAGATTCCCATACGATAGTCGATCGTCGTTAGCGCCCGCGACCAAGGACGCGGCTTCCGCAAAGTCTGCGGGCGAACGAGCTTAGTGAGGAGATGACGGGGAAGCCGGCGAGGACACGAGGCAGAGGTACCTCACCTATTCCCACACCTCCGTAATTCACTTTCCTACTTGTAAATTTTCGTTATCGCTTTTACCTAAGTGTTGTTTCAGGGCCGCGTGTGGCTTTTGCAATCGCTAAGTTTTGAAGAACTGATCATTATCCGCTTGGGAAGGAACATTCGACGAATGTTTCTGGCGAGGGAGAATGTTATACCAGATTTCCGAGTATGACGCGAGGACGACGCATAAAAGTTTAGCCTTAAAGATAGGCCAAGTTCAAATTTGTACACAACTCGCTAAAAGAATCGCTTTCCGACTAAACGCTTCCAAATTTTCAGAGAAAATTCCGCTATGTCATTAAGTATTTTTATGATTTTTCCGAGAGACGAACATTTTGACCAACGAGTGGCAACACTTGGCACCTCCCATCGATGGATTTCAATCGCCCATCGACTAAAATGGAGAACATTGGCACGCTTGTGCTACGGCACAAGTCAAGGAGTTGGTAGGATATTTGTGTTTAGTTAATCCTCACCCTACACTTGCCTTGCACTTGTCTTCATCTTCGCCATCGGGTCGCCAAGGCTTGAGCTATAAATACCCCCTTTGATGAAGAGTTCTTCATCCACAAAGTTATCTTCCAAGTCTAAAAATCCTCTCCTCTCCTTTGTAGCCATTTCGCCCAAACACCTCCTCCTCGCGAAGGTGGCCTGGCCGAATACCCCTAGCCTAGCCAAAAATCTACCTCCCTCCTCGTAGAAAAGTTACCTTCGTATCGTTATAATGCCCAAAATACCCTAGCCCAAATACCTTAGTACTTAGTAGAAGTCATGGAGAACTTCTAAGGTTCTGAGCATACAACTTGTGAGCAAAACCTTGCTCAGCGCGACTTTTCTAGATATTATCGGGCTTACCGAGGTAATAATCCTAACCCTCTTTGAATTGAGAATACTTCATCGTTATAGTATAAGAATAAGTATAAACACTTAGAAGTATATCACGTATAGAATTGAAGTGTTAATCACTTAAAAGGGTTTAAAAGAAGAATAATCAAATCAGATTTACATAGGACTGCTTTCACAAAGAGACTTATATAGCTCACCTAGTGAAGTGCGCCTGACTTATCAGAGAATTATGAACCCTGCTTAGAATGACCTTCAGAGTAGTCTTTAATAGATATTCGTGACTATTATAGTCTCTCTCGCGACATATTCAACTCGCAGTGGTTTTCACGGTATGCATGCGATTCTTCCTAAAGCATGATATTTTACAATATAACTACGGCAATGTCTTTGACTTAAGCCTGAATAATACTTACTAAGAATGCTCACGCTTAAGCTCGAATAATACTTACTAAGAATGCCTCACGCTTAAGCCCGAATAATAAAGAATCAAAACATTTCAAAAGACTACCGAATCATATTAACAAAAGAGAACTAATTGGTTTTTAAAATGTGCTTAAGAATTATACTAAGCTTTATGGAAGTAAGTATAACCACTTAAGATTTATAAAAGAAACAAGTTTGCCATGTGTTTATAATGCACTTGTATTGTGAAAAGAATAATAAAGATGGTTTGATAAATAGACATGATATGATGCTACGTGTTAGTATCTTGTAACGCTTGTATAGGTGAGTATCCTTGTGGCTTATGTTGTTTAAAGATAAGTTGTTATGTTAGTATACTATCACCACCTCGAGACGACACGGGTTGTCGCCTCCGACGCGGTAGACTCAAAGCGGTCCGGGACCATGATTCGAGAATACCTCACGCGGGTCCAGGGGGCCTACGCGAGCTACGAGAGTTCCGTGTTAGTATGCGGGTTATACCTCACGCGTCAGGTGGCCATGCGACAATGAGTCCAGGACGACGCCGAGGAGTAGCTACCGACGCGGTTATACCTCACGCGGCCCACGCGAGTGGCTCATGCGACTCGGAGTTCAGATTAGGCTCGCAGACGACGATGGGGCGAGTGGCCTGCTTCGATCATTCGCACCTGACAAGACTCATTACGCTTACCTATCGTTGCTCTTGTTTGTGATGTGGCACTACGCGCGCTTCTCGGTTGTTTCATACATATTTGTAAACTGGTTTTAAAATGATATGTTTCATTTAAGTACTTTACGCTGCATACTTAGTACTGTTGTAATCGACTCCTCGGGCCGCTCATGCCGCAGTGGGCAAGCAGTGTTAGATCCGCATTCCTGGGATCTCTACGCTGGTGTGAGCTCCATCTCTTCCGAGGCTCTACTTTTGGTATGATCTCCTGTTGTAGATAGTTTTGTACAGGTATGGCGGGCCCCGCCCCGCCATAGTTGTATATTTCAGAGGTTCTGTAGTCACGTTAAATGCTGTCGGATGAATCACGAACTATGATTATATATACGCCGAAAGCGGTGTTTTTCTCACATAAATCGTGGTCTTATTTTATAAATCGTTTCATGTCTTGTTTTATATTTCACGATTTCTCCGATGTATGACTACTGGGTGCCCCAGAAGGCACTACCACTGCCCCGAACAGGTCGTGACATATGTCTCCCGCTTTATATAGACTACTATGATTTCATTTATGATTTTCGGGCCACATACTTGGTACCGCCAGATCGACCTTCGGGCCGTTCATGCCGCAGTAGAGGTACATCGCTTGTTGATCCTCGCCATAGGATCACGCTCAGCTTGGGAAGCTCCATTTCTCGAGGCTTATCGGTGGTATAGTCCCATGTCGTTGTAGTACTTACATTCGGGGTATGGCGGGGCCCGTCCCGCCATTGTTGTTATATCATTCTTAGAGGCGTGTAATCGCTGGCGAGTTGTAAATGGGATGTCTTCGCTCGATTCAAGTTATTTATATATATATGCCAAAGGCAACTTTTCGCAGAAAAACTGCTTTTACACTTCATATTACTTCATGTCGGTTTTATGTTCGATTACACGATGTATGTCTACTGGGTGCGGGTAAGGCACCCACGGCCAAGGTTCGGTCGTGACATTGTGACTATTATAGGTTGACACTTCTACGCAAACAGATTCGCTTAGCTTAGGATTTAGCGAAAGGTATGTGAACTATCTACTCTTCTAGCATGATTCCTTAAGATAAAGAAAGTATGTCCTACTCCTTAAATGATCCATTCCTTGGTTGTATTTGGATTGCCTAAAATAGAATTCGTTCTATGTACTTCCTTGATTGTACTTTGATGTTTAAATTGTAAGTTGTATAATCCATTTCCTTAGTGAAGTTGGATTCTTAAAAGTGAAAGTATTTTACTTAAAGTACATAGAGTCTTGAAAAGGAAGTGGTTTCCAAATCTTTTGGCTAGTGCCTTAGTTCCAAAACCTAAGGGTCATTATAATGACTTTAGGGGAGTCAAAGGAGTGATTTACTTATTTGATTTAAAAGAGGAGAAATGACATGATTTAAGAGAAGAAACTTGTTTTCTAAATATTAAGAGACTTGTAATATTTTGAAAGTTAAGAAACTTGATTTGTAAGTATGTGATACTTGGTTTTAAGTATAAGTCTCTTGGTTATAAAAAGGAATGAATATGTCTAAAACCATAAAGGGTTATAACGGCATTATGGGAAGTTGGTTATAACGGCTTTATGGAAGGTTAAGAAAGTTGTCTATTTTGATTATTAGGCATAAGTTGCCTAGATTGTGAAAATTTGAAGTTACTTGATTTCAAGCTTTGAAAAGAGTTTTCTAAAAGTGTAGTAACTTACTTTGAAAAATAGACACACCTTGATACTACGGGTGTTAGTATCTTGGGGTTTTACATAAAAATGAGTCTTTCGAAAAGAATGTACGTACGTAGTACTTTGGCTTGTTTAATTGAGAATTATGCTATGTGTGCCTTGATAAGTACTTTGGCTTGTTTAATTGAGAATTATTCTATGTGTGCCTTGATAAGTACTTTGGCTTGTTTAATTGAGAATTGCCAATGTGTGTTGGTGATAGCATTTGAGTACAAGTATTATGTTTTATTACGTTGTCGACTACCGGAGGTGGTACCGTCTTGTTGTGAGTTTACTTGGACGTACCGACAGTGATGTTGTTATACCCCGTATTTCCAGAGTATGTACGTAAGGGCGTACATACAAAAGTTTGAGCCTTAAAGTTAGGCATAGGGCAAAATTTGTGCACAACCCACTAAAAGAATCGTTTTCCGACGAAACGTTTTACAAAACTTGCGTAGGGAAAATTACGGCTATGTCATTTATAATTTTTGAGGATTTTTCCGAGAGACGAAATTTTTTGGACCAACGGGAGGGTGACACTTGTCACCCTCATATGGACGGCAACTTGGGCAAGTTGGACGATTTTTGTGGCCTTGCATTAGTCAAGGTTAGGTAGGATATTTTTGTGTAGTAGATGGATAAGGACACTTGGGTGAATCCCCACCCTCCACTTTCCCTCCACTGCCATCATCTTGCCATTGGTTGGCCTATAAATACCCCTAACTCAAGGTTTTCTTCATCCACAAATCATTTCTCCAAGTCTTGAAAATCCTTCCCCTCTCTTGTAGTGTTTCGTCCAACACTCCCCTCCCTGTGAAGGCCCTCGCCGAAACATCTTCCCTCTAGCCTAGTAGCTCTAGCGAAACCCCCTTGGTAGAAAGTTGTCTTCCAAGTATTGTTACTATTCCAAATACCTAGCCCAAATCACTTATAGTATTAAGTAGAAGTTGTTTAGAAACTTCTAAGGGCTTCGAGCTATCTGAGCGTGCAACTTAGGAGCTAAACCTTGTTCAGGATCGACATCTAACTTGGATTATTTTGGGCTTATCGAGGTAAATACTCTTGTCCTTCTATTGTAATTAGATATTACATATAAGAATAGTTAAGACTTGAGTATAAGATACTTAAAAGGATATTAAAGAATAGAATTGAACCGTAATTACATGAAGGATATTCTGAGAAGAGAATTGAACCGAAAGCACGATAGAAGGGTATAACGGAAGAAGAATTAAATCAGACTTACATAGGATTTGTATTCTGATGAACTTGGGTAGCTTGACGGGTAGGGAAGTGCTGCCCAATTTTCCGTAGAATAGAGAACCCTCTGCTAGAACTTTATACAAGATAGTCTAGACGTTGATAGGCGTATTTGATTATATAGTCGATACTCTGCGCGACATATTCGACTTGGCGGTGGTTTTCACGAGAAGGTATGTGATTCTTCCTATCCTCTTGAGCATGATATTTTAAAGTATATATATAGTACGGTGAGCGACGTGTGTTAACTGAACATGGTTTTACTTGACTTGAGTCTAAATAATAAAAACCTGGAAGTATTTCAAAAGAATTATAATCATTTTTGAAAGAAGAGTAATACTTGATTTTTAAACAGAAAGCTTAAGAGTTATACTAACTTTATGGGAAGTTAGGTATAACGACTTAAGGAAGATAAAATGAACGGTTTTACTTATTTGTTTATGAAAATCCTGTATTGATTTCTGCAAAGTGTAGTAAGATGGTTTGATAAGTAACATGTTAGGATGCTACGTGTGTTAGTGTCTTGTGATATTGTTATTCTTGTTGTGCTTACGTTGTTAAATGGTAAGTCCGTTGTACTGTTATTATATCACCTACCCCCTTGACTTGTTATACCGAGGGCTTGCCACCCTTGATGCGGGTCTATACGGCCTATGCAGTCTGTGTGACTATGCGGAGCTGCGGGAGTTCCAGGATTGATCATTCCGGGTGTTTTAGCCCGATCACGGGGATGCCACATGCGGTGCAGTGTGACTACGCGGTCTATGAGACTATGCGGATGCGGGAGTCGAGGAGGGCACGGGGTTAGCTACCGTCGAGGAATACCTCATGCGGATGCATGTGTGACCTATCTGATCGCGGGAAGTCCAGATTAAGCACGCATAATGATACTATGGGCGATTGGCCTTGCTTCGATCATTCGCGCCTAGATAAGACCGGATTACATTATTTCTATTTTGCTCTTGTTTATGTTGTGGCACTATGCGATTGAACCAGTTGTATTTGCAAATGGTTTTAAATACTTTGATTTTACTTTAGTACTTCTGATTTCACATACTTGGTACTGTTGTCTTGACCTCCTTGGGCCTGCGTTCATGCCGCAGTAAGGGCAGAGTGCTAGATCCGCATCCTTAGGATCTTTGCTTTGGTGTCAGGAGCTCCATCTTCTCCGGAGGCTCGACTTTTGGTATGGTTCTCCCTGATGTTGTAGATATATGTACATTCAGGGTATGGCGGGGCCCTGTCCCGCCATAGTTGTTTACATTCCTAGAGGTCTGTAGTCATGTTGTAAAGTTGGGATGTAATTGTTCACTCTTTATATATATATGCCGAAAGACGACTTTTCTCAGATAAATTGTGTCTCAATTTACATTTGTTTCATGTATTGTTTTTATATTCCGCTGATTACTCTGATGTATGTCTACTTGGGTGCCGGTGAGGCACGATCCACGCCCCGGGCAGTCGTGACAAAAGTGGTATCGAGCGATTAATCCTCGGAAAGTGTCTGCAGACCGTATCTAGTAAGTCTTGATTATCGGTGTGTTGTGCACCACACCAATAATCGTGAGGCTATAGGATATTTAGGATTGGTTTCCATTCTTCTCATTACGAGATCGTGCCTTAGAGCCGTGTTATAAGTTGGACCCTCTAACGTATTCCTTTTACAGATGATTATGCCTCGCGTAAGGCAACCCGGCGAGAAGGGCAAGCGGCGAGAGGCGCTAGTAGGACACCGAGTCACGAGGCTCGAGCCCGATCTATACCGAGATGGCGAGTTCCATGACGTCGCCGGCCCAAAGAGACCACGCACCGCGCACCTCGTCCCACGGCTGGGCGAGAGGAGTTAGGAGTATAAGAGATGGCCCGATTATTGGCGAGATTGTGGCGAACGTGAGGATAAATTTGGATCGCGGTTCGATTCGATGGTGCATGGTTCACCCGAGATCGCGACGATTTGAGGCTACGGGATTTTCGAGTTGTAGCGCGAGTTCTGGTCGAGGCACGAGGATGATCCGCGAGTTCATCCGTCGATTCTGAGAGGATCGTCACGGGTGATCAAGGCTTCAGAGACCGAGTCCGTGATCTTCGGTTCGCATCGGCTGCGTGATACCGCAGTCGATTGGTTTGATTCGTGGGAGCTTTCCCGGGGAGAGCATGCACCTCCAGCAGTATGGGACGAGTTCTCGGAGGCTTTCCTCACTCACTTCTTGCCTCCGCAGATGAGGAGGGCACGGGCCGACAAGTTTTTGTTGCTGAGACAGAGAGGGCGCACAGTTAGGGAGTACAACGTTGAGTTCGATTCGTTGGCTCGATATGTCCCTGCGTTGGTAGCAGATATGGAGGACAGGGTGCACCGCTACGTCACCGGGCTAGATGATTATATGGCCGAGTCTTGTGCGGGTGTTGCTCTTCAGCCGGGTATGGACATTACCCGCATGCAGGCTCATGCACTTGGATGCGAGGCGTAGAGGCAAGCGGGTCGGCGGATATCAGCAGCAGAAGAAGGCCAAGACGGCCGGATCTTTTGGTAGCTCTCGGGGTGGACGGCCTCAGCAGACGTCTAGATTTGCACCACAGCAGCTCAGAGCACTCCTACATCATTTTCGGTACAACCAGAGTATTCGGGGCAGGTCAGGGCCCCAGGACTTCGGATTTCTAGGGTAGCAAGGGTGCTAACCGATCGATGTCCGCTCAGTGTATCCGATGTGGTAGATTCCATTCGGGAGGTTGTGGTACTACTTCGGGAGCTTGATACACTTGTGGCCAGCAGGGTCATTATGCGAGTCTGTCAGGCCGAGCGTGGCCCGATGGTAGGGGTCACTGCAGTGCATTGCGGTCTTCATCCCGCCATTACTCGCCCGAGGGCGTGGTACTCATGGACCAGCAGGTCGCGCAGGTCGTGGCGCGGGTCCCGATTCTAGCGGTCCTCGAGCGCATTTATGCCTTGTCCACCGGCAGACTGAGGCGTCGCTGGCGTCGCCGCAGTACCTTATCGGTTCGGTTATGATGTGTATGCCTTGATAGATCCGGGTTCTACTGCATCCTATATATCTCCCTTATTACTAGTAAGATAGGGATAGAGCACGTATCCATAGACCCTTTTGAGGTAGCTACGCGATGGCGATTCGGTGGTAGCTCGACGGGTATATAGGGCTTGCCGATGACTTTATCGATCGTCGGACCTAGCCAACTTGATAAAGTTGGACATGACCGATTTCGATGTGATCACGGGCATGGATTGGTTAGCTTCTTGCTACGCCAATGTAGACTGCAGGAGAGAGTGATGCAGTTCGGTTTCTGAGGCCGGTTATTGAGTGGGAGAACACCGTATCGGCGAGGTAGGTTTATTTCCTACCTCGAGGCTAGGAAGATGGTGCAGAAGGGTACATCTACCATCTCGTTCGGGTGTTTGATCATCGAGGCTGCGGTGCGATTTTGATCGATTCGATGGTCGAGAGTTCCCGACGTGTTTCAGGCGACCTCCGGGTATCCTCCCGAGAGGAGATAGAGTTTTGTATCGATGTCTTGCGGACACTCGGCTATTTCCATTCCGCCATCTGAATGGCACCGCCGAGTTGAGAGAGTTGAAGGACCGGTGAGAGATTTCTTTGGAGAAAGGGCTTCATCAGGCCTAGTGTTTCTCCCAGGGCGCGGTATTGTTCGTGAAGAAGAAGAAGGATGGGGCCGCTGCGCATGTGTGTTGATTCTGAGCGGTGAACAAGGTGACTATTAAGAACGAATACCCTTCCGGGATTGATGATTTGTTCGACCACCGCGGTGCGAGATGTTTCTCCAAGATTGATCTGCGATCGCTATCATCAGTGCGAGTCGAGAGGCGGATGTCCCTAGGGTGCATTCGGACCATGCGGGCATTATGAGTTCAGTCATGTCTTTCGGGTTGACCAATGCTCCGCGTATTCATGGATTTGATGAACCGAGTGTTCAAGCCATTTTGGACACGTTTGTGATAGTGTTCATTGATGATATCTTGGTTTATTCGCTCGAGCGAGGAGCATGCGGAGCATTTGAGGCTGTCTTTGAGAGTTCTCGAGACCAGCGATTATCGCCAAGTTTTGAAATGTGAGTTCGGTTGACTTGGTGGCTTTTCTTGGGCATATAGTCGGGGCGATGGTATTGGATGGATACGGCAAGATCGAGGCGATCGAGAGTTGGCCTAGACCTACTACTCCGGCGAGGTTCGCAATTTTACGGGCTGCGAGTTATTATCGGTTCGTAGAAGTTTGTATCTCTTCACCATTGACTAGGCCGACTCGGGGCGGCTAAGTTTCAATGGACGATGCGTGTGGCGGGGTTTCCGATTCTTGAAGGAGGCGACGACCGCCCCCGTTCTTACTCTTCCAGAGGGTCCAGACGGCTATGTCGTGTATTGTGATGCGTCAGGCATCGGGTTGGGATGTGTGTTGATGCAACAGGGCAAGGTTATAGCGTACGCAACCCGACAGCTTAAGAAGCATGAGAGGAACTATCCCACCCATGATTTGGAGTTGGCAATGGTGATTCACGCCTTGAAGATCTGGAGGCACTATTTGTATGGGGTTCATGTGGATATTTATATAGACCACAAGAGCCTCCAGTATATCTTCAGCCAGAGGGAGCTGAATTTACGACAGAGACGGTGGTTGGAGTTGCTTAAGGATTATGATGTCGATATCCTGTACCACCCGGGGAAGGCCAATGTTGTGGCAGATGCCCTTAGTCGTAGCTATCAGATGTGCAGCCGGAGAGGAGGGGCATGGTTCGCGAGTTGCATCAGTTAGCGAGCCTTGGTGTCCGTTTGATTGATTCTGATAGCAGTGGGGTTCGAGTTCGAGAGGTTGCCGAGTCTTCCATCGTCGAGGAGGTGAAGAGGCAACAGTTTGAGGATCCGGTTTTGACGATGCGTGATACGACTCTTCGTGAGGAATGGTCCTTTGAGGTTATCACGACCGAACGGGCCGTGGGTGCCTTACCCCGGGCACCCTAGTGATACAACATCAGAGTAATCAGCTGAATATAAAACAATAACACGTAATGACATGAAGTATGAAACAATAATCTGAGAAAGTTGTCTTGCGGCATATATAAATATCAACTAGAACAGTTACATCCCTTTTTACGCTTCGCCACAGTACTACAGACCTCTAGAGTGACATGACAACAATGGCGGGACGGGGCCGCCCATACCACGAATGTAGCACCTACTACGGCGGGGACTATACCATCGATAAGCCTCGGAGAAAGCGAGCTTCCTAACGCTGTGACCACGAGCTAGGATCAACGGCCGGGTGTACCTCAACTGCGGCATGAACGCGGCCGAGAAGTCGATCAACAGTACAGTATGTGGCGAAAATGCTGTAAATGAAATCATAGTTGTCTATATAAAGCAGGAGACATGTATGATAACCAAACTGCAGTTCTCAATAAATAAGCAGTCATGTCAAGTCAGGGACTCACGCCCTCAAAGTCATCACTCAAATATAACAATGGGTCTCACACCACAATATCAATCATGCGTGGAATACCTTCGCCACCGCGATCTATGATATAAAAGCACCAAGGAATACACATGAACACCAGGTCCCACCTGTGTCATCATAAAACCATACGGGGTAAGTACGAAGGCATAGCCGACTACTAAAAACCCACAGTACAAACAAGGTCATAAACTGTATTATGAGATCTGTCTAGACCGTCACATGATGAAAGCTGGCCACTCGCCCGCAGTATCTAATGTGCGCGTCTAGCCCTGGAACTTCCGCGACTCGCATAGGCCACTCGATGGCCCGCATGAGGTATTCCTCGCATCGAGGGTGCTACTCCCGGCGCCCCGGACTCGCGATCCGCGTAGGCCACATAGACCACATGACCATAAAGGCCGCACACTAACCTGGAACTCTCGTAGCTCCGCATAAGCCCCCAGGACCCGCATGAGGTATTCTCGAATCATGGTCCCAGACCGCCTGAGTCTACCCCGTATCGGAGGGCAGCTTAACCCCCGGAATTATGTCAAGAGGTGAGTGATGTAATACTAGCATAACGGCTTACCGTTAGACAACATAAGCACAACAAGGGAAACCCCTTTACACAAACATCACAAGACACTAACACACGTAGCATCCTAGCATGTTTCCTTATCAAATCAACAAGAGGTATTACAAGGCTATCACAAACCAACACAATCAAATTATTCACACAAGGTACTTTCTACTATATGATTAACAAGATCGGGTTTTTATCCCCAAAGTATTTCATACATTAACTCTTTAAAAGATACGTTACTTTTACAAAAGTCACACAATACCCGTAGTATATAAAAATAGAGTGATTATCTTTTGAAGTAAATCAAAACACTTCCCTTTGTAAAATAAAGTACAACATTATTTTCCAAACGTTCAAGTTTGCCTAATTTCAATTACTCAAGTTTCTCATTTTCGAAAGGTTTCGTAGTTCATAGTTTTAATCCTTTAAAACAATTTGAGAAACATATACCTTATGTGTGAGTAGTTTATTCTTGTTCATAACAATCTTATTACAGTCATGATCTAGGAAATGTAATATCATTTTGTCTCATCTTAGCTTTTATGCGGATGGAAGTTTCTACTGGTTTTAATAATACTTTATTAGTCAAAACATTTCTTTATTAGTATTTGTGGTTTGTTCGATACTTATTCTGATTTCCGAAATCAGTAAAACATTATTCCTTTAAAAACCAAGTACTCATATTAATTAACCAAGTCAAGTCTCTTATCTTTTTAAGATTAAGTCTCTTAATCTTCTTTTTTTTTTTAGGTAAATGCAAATATTATTACTAGAAACTTAAAGAAAAGTGGCTACAATCAATCATTGAGGGTTCTCAGTCCTCAACGTAATTTAAAGAAGAAACGGGGGAGTAAGGAGTTGTCACTCGAAGGTGCCATTACAACAAGGGATAAAATCATAGAGTACTCTTAGTCCGCAAAGACCGCGGACATTCCCACATAGTATTTTCATTGGGAAACAAAGGAGGTTTTTCCAGCACCTCCGCGCTTTGCTGCCTTAGTCTTTCCACTGCCCTTTGACATGAACTTCTTTGGCATAACTTCTTTCCAGCCATCATCTTTCCTGCCGGAAGCCATAGCGTGTGTATCAGCCAAGCTATGCTCGCGTTCAAAGGTAACACTCTTAGGCGGCAAGGACACTCGCTTAACACGTGTTAGTACGCCCGTCCAAGGAAGGTTGCGGGTTCAAAGGCTGCAGGATCAGAATGCATAGACTTATAACGCACCACTATCGGCTTGTGCATTGCCTTCCCGTGGTGGGCCTAGAGGGCAAAGCATGTGGTTTCCGCAACGTTCTTTGCTCGGGATTACCCAAAACCGAAGGGCCGGCGTAATCGTGGCATCCTGCGCGCCAAGGACCAGGAGGTGTTGTATGCTCATTATCTTCAATATCCATCAAGTTGTCGGTATCTGTGGGATGTAGGGAGGTTGGTGGATAAGGTGTGGAGGGAGTGGCACCATCCGCGCCTCTGCCGACATTAGCACAAGTAGGAACTTCCTTATTGTAAGGAGGAACCACAGAATTGCGCTTCTTAGGAGCAACATCCATGTTGGCATCATATCCCAGAGTTTTACACTTCATATGGTTGTGTCCAAAAGTCGCACAATGAAAGCAAAGTCGGATAATTTTCATAGTTAACCCTTTGAGTGTACCTTCCGCCATCAGAAGATTGACAATAAACTCACTTATAGGCTCCTTGCTGACATTCACTTCTACAAGAACTCTAGCATAGTTCATTTTAGATCTTTCCTTAGTGAATTGATCCGTGTAAAGAGGTATTCCAACACGGGAAGCAATCTTACTAAGGCCCGTTGCACTCGGATGGAAAGGGAATGTCGGAAAGTGACCCAATAGGAATGTCCATAAACAACTCATCAGTTATGAGAACTCCTTTATTGATAGCTTTGAGCATCATAGTCTTCCGTAGACCATATAAGGGCCACCATGAAGTACATTAGTGCGCTCTTCCTCCGTCATGAACTTGAACACCGTCCAACCTTTGCCATATGGTATGATCGACATTTTACTCCCATCCCTTCACAATGGTGTTCAACGCCTCTCTTCGGGAAGGGACAGTGAAGCAACCAATTAAGCAATAACCCCAAGTTTCTATGAATGGGACTTCATCCTCCACTTCAATGTCTACTTCCTTACCTTGCTGTTCAATAAATTGCAACTTCATTCCTTTTGCTTCAATCCTAGTACCCGCAAAGACTCCTGCATAAGTCTTCTTTGGAGGGGTGGGACCTTTGCCATGATTCGGGGGGTGATTCTTAGGAGTAGTGTCCGCGGGTGGGGTTTGATATGGTTTTGAAGGAGCATTTGTGTGTAAATCATAGGGAGGCATTTCAGGAGGTAAGGACAGAGGGGGGGAGGTAGAATGATTAGTGCTTGGACCCGCGTTGGGAGAAAGAATACGCGTGCCATTTGGTAGGGTAGGGAAAGTGTCTCGGGTTTTGGTAGGTAGAGAAGGAAGGGAAGGAAGAAGAGGTGTGGTGTTGAGTAAATCAGGTAGTAGTGAGGGGGTATTGGTTGAGAGAGGGTGTTTGTTTAAGTTTATGCTCGTGCTCAAGGAAGAGCTAAAGACGAACGGTTTATTTAAGTTCTTGATGTTTGCTCCTTCAAGCACACTGCCTAAAGAGGGGAAGGCATCATCAGTTACACTTAGTGAATTCTGGGGTTGATGTCTAACTACACGAGAGGGCGCATTGGATCCCGAAACATTTAATACAGACCCCTTGGCTCCCGTGTTATTAAAGGCGATGTAGTTCCTAGGCTCCTTGGGAATAGAATTCGTTTTGTTTCCCTTAACTGACTTTAATCCTTGTATTACGGGAATAATAAAAGACCCATGAGTGCCCGCCTGACCCGCCTTGGTAGTCTGATCATCATTAAGTCCCGTCCTAGAGAGAGACTCCTTGGTACCCGAAGCCTTAAAGTGTGACGCCTCGGCTCCCATAATATTAATGCGAGGCACTTGTCCCACAACTGACTTGGCTCGTTGAATAATGGGGGTAATCAATGTTCCATGGGTGTCCTCTTGGCCCGCCTTTGTAATATGATCGTCATAAAAGTCAATAAAACCCTTCTTTTTATCTTTCTTAAGCCGTTATACCTAACTTCCCATAAAGCTAGTATAACTCTTTTAAAACCAAGTATTATTCTTCTGTTAAAAATGGTTCAGTATTCTTTTGAAATACTTCAAGATTATTCAGGCTTAAGTCAAAAGACATTGCCGTAATTATTATTCAGGCTTAAGTCAAAAGACATTGCCGTAATTATTATTCAGTTAACACACGTATGTCTACCGTACTATATATATTCTTTAAAATATCATGCTCAAGAGGATAGGAAGAATCACATACCTCGCGACGATTATCGACTATTAGCAAAACGCTCCAAAGTACTGTAGTCCGGCTAGCCTTTTCCACCCTCCGAGTAGAATACGCTACTCGCAGCACATTCAACCTCGGTAAGCCCAAAATTATCCAAGTTATAATGTCGATCCTGAGCAACTTTTAGCTCCTACTCCGGGCGCTCCAACCCGCTCCAAACAACCCTTAGAAGTTCTACGCAACTTCTTCTAAATACTCCAACCAACTATGGAGATTTTCCTTAGGGTTTCGGTTTGAGACAAAAAGGACATAAGGTAGTATTTCCGGACTATACGTAGAGGTAACTTTTTGGAATACTACAAGGTATAAGGCTAAGGTATTTTGGGCATAGTAACAATACTTGTAGAGTATTTCTACCAAGAGGGGGGGTATTTATACGAGACAACACCACAAGTGGGGGGGTGTGTACAGTCTCGGCCAAGGGCCTTTACTAGGGGGGGGGAACTCTCGGCCACAAGGCCTCACAAAGGGGGAGGGTGTGTTCTTGGACGAGAACACCACACTAAGGGGGGGGGGGGAGAGCTTTCAATACTTAGAAAGATTTTAGGATGTAGAAGTCTTGACAAGGAGTGGTATTTATAGGTCGCCACGCCAACCAATGGCCAAGATCATGCCAAGTGCAAGGCAAGTGTAGGTCAAGATTCATCCATGTGTACCTTATCCATCTACCACACAAATATCACAAAATATCCTACCAACCCTTTGACTCCTTTTCGTCCAAACCGCCTAATGCGCCAATGTGAGGGTGACACATGTCACCCTCCCGTTGGTCCAAAATGTTTCATCTCTCAGAAAAATCCGCAAAAATACTAAATGACATAGTCGGAATTTTCCCTTCGCAAGTTGTGTAAAACGTTTCGTCAAAAAACGATTCTAATTGGGTGTTGTGCACAAAAATATCTCGGCCAAGTCTACTTCAAGTTCAAATTTTTCTACGTACGTCCTCACGTACATACTCTGGAAATACGGGGTATAACATTCTCCCCTCCTTAGAAACATTCGTCCCGAATGTTCCTTCTAAGTCTCAGAACATACGTGCGCCAGTATAGTCTTCACTATTATACGTACGAAAACAAACATGCCCCACCTGGCCACAATACAACACGCGCAAATACTCAATTTCAAGTCTACGAGGAATCACCTCCATTACTACAAAAGCTCCTACCCAAGGTCTAAAAGATACTCGCCGCGCCACTTTACAAACGAAACGATCACTACTATGTTCTCAACACATGCCCGCTTCTTCCCTTACTCGTCGTACCCTTCTCATACTCTCGAACTCCTTCTCATGACTTACCACATTTCCTCTACTGCTTCAGTTTCCAAAATCTCAGGTTTACTATCTCCAACTTGGTCATCATTAACTGGGAACACTCTGGATGGATCTCCGATACTTTCCCGAACATAACAACACGAAAGACTGGACGTACTGCCTCCTAAGTCGGACGACAATGCTAACTATAGGCAACCTAGCCTATTCTTCACATGATCTGAAAAGGCCCAAAGTAACTCGGGATAAGTTTCCTCTGTTTTCCGAATCTCGTCACACCCTTCCGGGGTGGTACCTTCAAGAAGACCCACCGTCATCCTGAACTCCAAGCGTCGTCGCCGATCCTCCGCACAACTTCTGTTGACTCTGAGCTGCCAATAACCTCTTCTGGATAAGCTTCACCCTATCCACATCCTGCTGGACAAGTATGAACCAACTATCTGAACCTTGCCAACATCGAACCAATCGAACGACAACTTACGTTTCCGCCCCTACAAGGCGTCATAAAGAGATATTCGAATACTGAAATGGTAGTTATAAAACACTCCCTCAACAGGAGGCAACAATACCCACAGCTACCCCTGAAATCCAAACTCTGGCTCAAGGGCGAATACGACATCGATATTTACCGAGTTCCTAACCCACTGGTAAAACTTCCCGAAAAGAAACAGCCAAAACTTGGGCTTCACTGTCTGTCATAAGGTGAAGGTAGGAACCTCGTGCAGCCTTACAACCTTCCTGAAATAATCATCTCGCAACTTACTACCGAGAACACGGTTTGATTAAAAGATAAGACGGGCTGACCCTATCGGCCCGACCTCGTCGAGCAACGATCCACGAACTCGTCGATGGTTAACTAAACTGGGCCTAACACCCTCGTGACTTAACACAAAGCGGGACCACCACAAACTGACCCCACCACCATACGGGCGCGGTCGACCCGCAACATGGCCTCAACCCGACAGCCGCGCAAAACACTAGCTCCCCGATCCGGAACAATCTTACTAATCACGTTACGAAAACCTAGCGGTCTTCTTAGCTCAACTACCCTCTTTCATTTCCTACTACTCAGGGACTTATCCCACAAATATGTCACGACCCGTTCCGGGGCCCGTGACTGGTGCCTTACCCGGGCACCCAAGTAGTCATACATCAGAGTAATCAGCGGAATATAAAAACAAGACATGAAACAGTTGTAAAATGAGACACAGTTTATCTGAAGAAAAGCTTGCCTTTCGGCATATATATATAACCCAAGTTCTGCAGTTACATCCCAACTGTACAATAGGACTACAGACCTCTAAGGAAGTAAACAACTATGACGGGACGGGGCCCGCCATACCACAATGTACAAAAACTATCTACAATCTGAGAGATCATACCCAAAAAGTAGAGCCTCGGAGAAGATGGAGCTCGACACCAAAGCAAAGATCCTAAGGATGTGGATCTAGCACTGCTTGCCCACTGCGGCATGAGCGGCCCCGAAGGAGGTCAGTACAACAGGTACCAAGTATGTGAAACTTTAAAGTACTTAAATGAAATCAAAGTATTTAAAGCCATTGCAAATACAATCAGTTAAATTTGCACATAGTGCCACAACATAAGCAAGATCAACATAGATATATCAGAATGGTCTTTCCTAGGCGCGAATGATCGAAGCAAGGCTAATCGCCCATAGTATCATTATGCGTGCCTAGCCTCGACTTCCCGCACCGCATAGGTCACTGCAGACCGCATGAGGTATTCCTCGCATCGGGGTAGCTAACCCGGTACCCTCTCGGACTCCGCGATCGCATAGTCACCACGCATCGCGTAGGCATCCCGCGTCGGGCTAAAACACCGGAATGATCAATCCGGAGCTCGTAGCTCGCGTAGTCTCATGAACCGCATAGTGTATAGACCGCGTCAAGGGTGGCAAGCCCCGGTATAACCGATCGAGGGTAGGTGATATAATAACGACAATCGACTTACCGTCTAGCAACGTAAGCACAACAAGAATGACCCCCTTTCACAACATTACAAGACACTAACACACATAGCATCATAGTATGTCTATTTATCAAACAATCTTAATATACCTTACAGAAATCAATACAAGGTTTTTATAAGCAATTAAGTAAACAGTTCTTTTTATCTTTCTTAAGTGGTTATACCTAACTTCCCATAAAGCTAGTATAACTCTTAAGCTTTTGTTTAAAAACCAACTGTTTCTCTTCTGTTAAAAAAATGATTCATTATTCTTTTGAAATGCTTCAAGATCTTTTATTACTCAGGCTTAAGTCAAGAGACATTGCCGTAGTTATTGTTCAGGCTTAAGTCAAAAGACATTGCCGTAGTTATTATTCAGTTAACACTAAATGCGTCTATCGTACTATATATTTAAAATATCATGCTCAAGTATAGGAAGAATCACATACCTTCTCGTGAAATCCACCGCCAAGTCGAATATGTCGCGAGAGAATCGACCTATAATAGTCAATATCGCCTATCAACGTTAGACTATTACATGCTTGATTCTAAGCGAGAGGGTTCTATATTCTACGAAAATCGGGCGACTTCCTACTGCGGTGAGCTACTCAAGTCTCATTGTGAAAACGATCTATGTAAATCTGATTCCATATTCTTCTTTTAAACCCTTCTATCGTGATAACAGTTCAATTCTATTCTTTAATATTCTTCTAAGTACTTATACTTATTCCTATTCTTCTACGGTATGTATTCTCTAGTTACAAAGAAGGATAAGATTATTTACCTCGGTAAGCCCAATAATATCCTAGATAAAAGTCGCTCACGAGCAAGGTTTAGCTCCTAATTTATGCGCTCAGATAGCTCCAGAACCCTTAGAAGTTCCCAACAACTTCTACTAAGATCTTATAAAGGGAATTGGGCTAGGGTATTTGGAAGACAACTTTTCTACCAAGGGAGGGGGGGTAGTGTTTCGGCTAGGGCTTCTTTTAGAGGGTATTCGGCGAGGGCCTTCATGGGGAAGTGGCGGCTTGGACGAAATACAACAAGAGAGGAGGAAGGATTTTCAAGACTTGGAAATTGATTTGTGGATGAAGAACTCTTCATCTTAAGGGGGGTATTTATAGGTCAAGAAGTGGCCAACCAATGGCAAAGATGATGCCAAGTGCAAGACAAGTGTAAGGTCAAGATTTGGGCAAGTGTACCTTAGCCAACTTGCACACAAAATATCCTACCAACTCCATGACAAAATAGGCCACCCAATTCGTCCCATTTCCGCCTCAAGTCCGCCAACTAGAGGGTGACAAGTGTCGCCCTCTCGTTGGTCCAAAATGTTTCATCTCTCGGAAAAATCCGCAAAAAATATAAATGACATAGCCGGAATTTACCCTACGCGAGTTTAGAAAAACGTTTCGTCGAAAAACGATTCTTTAAGTGAGTTGTGCACAAACTTTTTCGTCCAAGGTCTTTTACTTAGGCTAACTTTTGTACGTACACCCTCACGTACATACTCTGGAAATACGGGGTATAACAAAATATATCTCACGTGCACTATGCACAGCGATAAGGGTCAAACATGAAATAATTCTTTTACCAAAGATGGCCTCGCCTCTAAGGTCTCTACGTATAATATTCTAAGGCTCCCACTTTCTCTATCCCCCAATCTTACCCGGTTAACTAACCGGGATTTCTAATCACGATTAACACAAAGCTAACTGAGAATAATACTTAAGATATTAGCATCTTATCATACATACAAATCTCTAGAGGGTTAAGGATATACCTGTATCTCCTGCTTCACTCTCCTTTGTCGTACTAATCAAACCTGCACTGTTGGGCGCATAGATGGGGAAGGTGATGAACTAGCCACTGCTCCCGACGGCTGAGTCTCCATATCCGCACCCACCCTTGGTCAGACAATTCCTCGCAAAATGGCCCTGCTGGCCGCAAAAATAACAAACTGCCGAAGAAGCACGACACTCCCCCGAATGACCCCTACCACAACGGCCACACCGAGGTGGGGGTGGCCTCTTCGCTAACGCCTTCCTCTCCGCACCATCAATCCACAATCGATCGATGGCCGAGTCCTCCTACTGCATCCTTCCTCATAGAACATTCTCGCTACACGGCTCGACGGCCGCAGGAGAAACAAGTGTTAACAAAAAGATGACATTCCCCGGGATGACGCTTTGCCACTGTGAACACCGAGGAAAATCGAACTCGTGAGGGACACTGCGATCGGGCGGAGGCGCATGTCTAATCTGCCTGGCGAGGTTCGCCGAGAGTTACCAAATGATCCCGCCAATCGGGCCCTTCTTACGATCTTGGTTAACTGCCGATCTCTATGTCTCTCACCGCACATAAGCTCGAACGCAAGAAAAGCTCATTCTCGATCAAGAGCTACTTCTTCACAACCCTTCTTTAGATAATCATCAATACCTTTGATATATCGGACATAAAATACTCTCTGGTTGCCAAATCCTTTGCTAGTAACAGGCCGTCTCCTTGCAATCCATATTTTACGCTCTAGTCGTGGAACCAAGGTCCAGATGTCATGGCCGCAGAGGAATCGCCGCCACTGTACAACTCTGCTTGCACGACGCCTCGTAACTCCTCGCATGAAGCATCACCCCAGTGATGATTGGGCTGTGCCCTTCTAACTCTCTCAGATTTACTCGCAGCCTCCTGGCCGCTTGCCTTCTTCGGGCCCGAGTTGCGGCGCGAGGCATAAGCTGGTAAAGCAAAGGAATACGTTAGAGGGTCCAACTTATAACACACTCTAAAGCACGATCTCGAGTGAGAAGAATGGAAACCAATCCTAAATATCCTATAGCCTCACGATTATTGATGTAGTGCACAACACACCGATAATCAAGACTTACTAGATACGGTCAGACACTTTCCGAGGATTAATCGCTCGATACCACTTTTATCACGACCGAACTTCGGGCGTGGATCGTGCCTTACCGGGCACCCTAGTGATACAACATCGAGTAATCGGAATATAAAACAATAACACGAAATGACATGAAGTATGAAACAATAATCTAAAAGTTGCCTTGGCGATACATAAATATCAACTAGAACGATTTACATCCTTTTTACGCTTCGCCTACAGCGATTGCTACACTACTAAGAGTGACATGACAACAATGGCGGACAGGCCCCGCCATACCGCGAATGTAAGCACTACTACGACGGGACTATACCACTGATAAGCCTCCGAGAAACGAGCTTCCCAAACGTTGAATCGTGACCGAGAGCTAGGATCAACGATGGTGTACCTCAACTGCGGCATGAACGCACCCCGGGCGAGGTCGAACAGTACCAAGTATGTGAAATCAGAAAATGTCAGAATGAAATCATAGTAGTCATATAAAGAAGGAGACATGTATGATAACCAAACTACGCTTCGATAAATAAGCGATCATGTCAAGTCGTGACTCACGCCTCAAAGTCATCACTCAAATATAACAATGGGTCTCACACCCACAACATCAATCATGCGTGGAATACCTTCCTCACCGCCATAGCCTATGATATAAAAGCACCAAGGAATACACATGAACACCAGGTCCCACCTGTGTCATCATAAAACCGTACGGGGTAAGTACGAAGGCATAGCCGACTACTAAAAACCCACAGTACAAACAAGGTCATAAACTGTATTATGAGATCTATCTAGACAGTCACATGATCAAAGCTGGCCACTCGCCCGCAGTATCTAATGTGCGCGTCTAGCCCTGGAACTTCCCGCAGCTCCGCATAGGCCACTCCAATGGCCCGCATGAGGTATTCCTCGCATCGAGGGTAGCTACTCCCGACATCGCCCCGACTCGCGATCGCATGGCCACATAGACCGCATGACCATAAAGGCCGACACTAACCTCGAACTCGTAGCTCGCATAGGCCCTCAGACCCGCATGAGGTATTCTCGAATCATGGTTCCGCATCGCTGAGTCTACCCCGACGGAGGCGGCTTAACCCCTAATTATGTCAAGAGGTGAGTGATGTAATACTAGCATAACGGCCACCGTTAGACAACATAAGCACAACAAGGGAAACCCCTTTACACAAACATCACAAGACACTAACACACGTAGCATCCTAGCATGTTTCCTTATCAAATCAACAAGAAGTATTACAAGGCTATCACAAACCAACACAATCAAATTATTCACACAAGGTACTTTCTACTATATGATTAACAAGATCGGTTTTTATCCCCAAAGTATTTCATACATTAACTCTTTAAAAGATACGTTACTTTTACAAAAGTCACACAATACCCGTAGTATATAAAAATAGAGTGATTATCTTTTGAAGTAAATCAAAACACTTCTCTTTGTAAAATCAAGTACAACATTCTTTTCCAAATGTTCAAGTTTGCCTAATTTCAATTACTCAAGTTTCTCATTTTCGAAAGGTTTCGTAGTTCATAGTTTTAATCCTTTAAAACAATTTGAGAAACATATACCTTATGTGTGAGTAGTTTATTCTTGTTCATAACAATCTTATTACAGCAGCCATGATCTAGGAAATGTAATATCATTTTGTCTCATCTTAGCTTTTATGCAGATGGAAGTTTCTACTGGTTTTAATAATACTTTATTAGTCAAAACATTTCCCTTTATTAGCGCTGCTGTGGTTTGTTCGATACTTATTCTGATTTCCGAAATCAGTAAAACATTATTCCTTTAAAAACCAAGTACTCATATTAATTAACCAAGTCAAGTCTCTTATCTTTTTAAGATTAAGTCTCTTAATCTTCTTAAAGTCAATAAAACCCTTCTTTTTATCTTTCTTAAGCCGTTATACCTAACTTCCCATAAAGCTAGTATAACTCTTTTAAAACCAAGTATTATTCTTCTGTTAAAAATGGTTCAGTATTCTTTTGAAATACTTCAAGATTATTCAGGCTTAAGTCAAAAG
The DNA here is from genome assembly GCA_029844215.1 of Przewalskia tangutica. Lineage (NCBI taxonomy): Eukaryota > Viridiplantae > Streptophyta > Magnoliopsida > Solanales > Solanaceae > Przewalskia > Przewalskia tangutica. The sequence continues at coordinate 47,198,719 of CM056739.1, read as the reverse complement.
ACATTGTCGTAATTATTATTCAGGCTTAAGTCAAAAAACATTGCCGTAATTATTATTCAGTTAACACACGTACGTCTACCGTACTATATATATTCTTTAAAATATCATGCTCAAGAGGATAGGAAGAATCACATACCTCGCGACGATTATCGACTATTAGCAAAACGCTCCAAAGTACTGTAGTCCGGCTAGCCTTTTCCACCCTCCGAGTAGAATACGCTACTCGCAGCACATTCAACCTCGGTAAGCCCAAAATTATCCAAATTATAATGTCGATCCTGAGCAACGTTTAATTCCTAATCCGGGCGCTCCAACCCGCTCCAAACAACCCTTAGAAGTTCTACGCAACTTCTTCTAAATACTCCAACCAACTATGGAGATTTTCCTTAGGGTTTCGGTTTGAGACAAAAAGGACATACGGTAGTATTTCCGGACTATACGTAGAGGTAACTTTTTGGAATACTACAAGGTATAAGGATAAGGTATTTTGGGCATAGTAACAATACTTGTAGAGTATTTCTACCAAGAGGGGGGGTATTTATACGAGACAACACCACAAGTGGGGGGGTGTGTCTGGTCTCTGCCAAGGGCCTTTACTAGTGGGGAACTCTCGGCCACAAGGCCTCACAAAGGGGGAGGGTGTGTTCTTGGACGAGAACACCACACTAAGGGGGGGGGGGGAGAGCTTTCAAGACTTAGAAAGATTTTAGGATGAAGAAGTCTTCAACAAGGGAGGGGTATTTATAGGTCAAGCCATGGCCAACCAATGGCCAAGATCATGCCAAGTGCAAGGCAAGTGTAGGGTCAAGATTCATCCATGTGTACCTTATCCATCTACCACACAAGTATCACAAAATATCCTACCAACCCCTTTGACTCCTTTTCGTCCAAACCTCCCAAAGTAACGCCCAATGTGAGGGTGACACATGTCACCCTCCCGTTGGTCCAAACTGTTTCATCTCTCGGAAAAATCCGCAAAAATACTAAATGACATAGCCGGAATTTTACCTTCGCAAGTTGTGTAATACGTCGTTTAAAACGATTCTAATCGGTGTTGTGCACAAAAATATCTCGCCAAGTCTACTTCAAGTTCAAATTTTTCTACGTCGCCTCACGCATACTTTGAAATACTGGTATAATGCAGGTAGCACTGATGGGGTGCTAAGGTTCGGCGAGTTGTGTTCCGGATATTGCAGACTTCGCAAAGAGGTTCTAGGGAAGCACAGACGTTACTCATCCATCCGGTCGACCAAGATGTACCACGACCTCAGATCTGTGTATTGGTGGGATGGCTTGAAGAGGGACGTTGCAGAGTTTGTGGCTCAGTGCCCGTGTTGTCAGCAGGTGAAGGTAGAGCACCAGAGGCCTGGTGGTTTGTTGCAGACGATAGAGATCCCGACCTGGAAGTGGGAGGTGATCAACATGGACTTTATCACAGGATTACCTCGCACTCAGAGGAAGCATGATTCTATCTGGGTTATCGTCGCGGTCGCGAAATCAGCCCACTTTCTTCCCGTCAGGACGACTTTTTCGGCTGAGGATTATGCCAGACTTTACATCCGAGAGATCGTCAGACTGCATGGAGTCCCTATTTCTATCATATCAGACAGAGGAGCCCAGTTTACGGCTAACTTCTGGAGGTCTTTCCAGAAGGGTCTAGGGACGCAGGTGAGCACAGTCTTGCATTCCATCCTCGCATGACGACAGTGACCATCTATCCGCACTCTTGAGGATATGCTGCGAGCCTGTGTTATCGACTTAAGGGGTAGCTGGGAGGATCATTTGCCTCTAGTTGAGTTTGCGTATAATAATAGCTACCACTCCAGTATTCAGATGACGCCTTATGAGGCCTTGTATGGGAGGAAGTGCGGTCGCCGATAGTTGGTTTGATGTGGGCGAGTGCGAGTGGGACCAGATTTGGTGCAAGCGATGGATAAGGTGAAGCTTATCCAAGAGATTCTTCGACATTTCGAGTCGACATAAGTCATACGCAGATCATCGTCGTCGCATCTAGAGTTTGAGGTTGATGATTGGGTTTTCAAGGTGTCCACCATGGCGGTGTAATGAGGTTCGGGAAGAAGGGAAACTCACCAAGGTACATTGGGCCTATCGATTGTCCGCAGGTAGGCAAGGTTTCTTACGAGTTGGATCCGCCATCCGATCCGAGGCGATGCATCCGGTTTTTCACGTTTCTATCGAGGAGATGACGGGGATCCATCTGGTACACCGATTGACGATGTCCAGTGTGAGGTTATCGTGAGGAGATTCCCATAGCGATAATCGATTGTCGTTAGGCGTCTGGACGAGGGACGTGGCTTCCACAAAGTCTTGTGGCGTAACGAGCTCGGGAAGAGATGACATGGGAAGGCGAGGACATGAGGAGGCAGAAGTATCCTCACATATTCCCCACACCTCCAGGTAACTCACTTTCCTACTTGTAAATTTTCATTGTCATATATGCCTAAGTGTTGTTTTGTGGCCATGAGAGGCATTTGCAAACTGTTTAAGTTATGAGGAACTTTATCATTATCTGTCTTGGGAAGGAACATTCGGGACGAATGTTTCTAAGGAGGGGAGAATGTTATACCCCGTATTTCCAGAGTATGTACGTAAGGGCGTACGTACAAAAGTTTGAGCCTTAAAGTTAGGCATAGGGCGAAATTTGTGCACAACCCACTAAAAGAATCGTTTTCCGACGAAACGTTTTACAAAACTTGCGTAGGGAAAATTACGGCTATGTCATTTATAATTTTTGCGGATTTTTCCGAGAGACGAAATATTTTGGACCAACGGGAGGGTGACACTTGTCACCCTCATATGGACGGCAACTTGGGCAAGTTGGACGATTTTTGTGGCCTTGCATTAGTCAAGGTTAGGTAGGATATTTTTGTGTAGTAGATGGATAAGGACACTTGGGTGAATCCCCACCCTCCACTTGCCCTCCACTTGCCATCATCTTGGCCATTGGTTGGCCTATAAATACCCCCCTAACTTGAAGGTTTTCTTCATCCACAAATCATTTCTCCAAGTCTTGAAAATCCTTCCCCCTCTCTTGTAGTGTTTCGTCCAACACTCCCCTCCCATGAAGGCCCTTCGCCAAAACATCTTCCCCTCTAGCCTAGTAGCTCTGGCGAACCCCACTTGGTAGAAAGTTGTCTTCCAAGTATTGTTACTTATTCCAAATACCCTAGCCCAAATCACTTATAGTATTAAGTAAGTTGTTTAGAAACTTCTAAGGGCTTCGGAGCTATCGGAGCTGCAACTTAGGAGCTAAACCTTGTTCAGGATCGACATCTAACTTGGATAATTTTGGGCTTATCGAGGTAAATACTCTTGTCCTTCTATTGTAATTAGATATTACATATAAGAATAGTTAAGACTTGAGTATAAGATACTTAAAAGGATATTAAAGAATAGAATTGAACGTAATTACACCAAGGATATTACAGAAGAGAATTGAACTGAAATCACAGTAGAAGGGTATAACAGAAGAAGAATTAAACTGTACTTACATAGGACTGTATTTACAGTAGACTTGGGTAGCTTGACGGGTAGGGAAGTGCTGCCCAATTTTCCGTAGAATAGAACCCTCTTAGAACTTTATACAGTATAGTCTAGACGTTGATAGACGTATTTGACTGTTATAGGTCGATACTCTGCGCGCGACATATTCGACTTGGCAGGTGGTTTTCGCCGAGAAGGTATGTGATTCTTCCTATCCTCTTGAGCATGATATTTTAAAGTATATATATAGTATGGTAGACGTGCGTGTTAAGCGAACATGGTTTTACTTGACTTGAGTCTAAATAATAAAAACACGAAGTATTTCAAAAGAATTATAATCATTTTTGAAAGAAGAGTAATACTTGATTTTTAAACAGAAAGATTAAGAGTTATACTAGCTTTATGGGAAGTTAGGTATAACGACTTAAGGAAGATAAAAGGAACGGTTTTACTTATTTGTTTATGAAAATCCTGTATTGATTTCTGCAAAGTGTAGTAAGATGGTTTGATAAGTAACATGTTAGGATGCTACGTGTGTTAGTGTCTTGTGATATTGTTAATCTTGTTGTGCTTACGTTGTTAAACGGTAAGTCCGTTATCTTTATTATATCACCTACCCTCGACTTGTTATCACAGGGCTTGCACCTTGATGCGGTCTATACGACCTATGCGATGCGTGTGACTATGCGAGCTGCGGAGTTCTAGGATTGATCATTCCGGTGTTTTAGCTCGACGCGGATGCCCTATGCGGTCAATGACTATGCGGTCTATGAGACTATGCGGATCGCGGAGTCCAGAGGTACCGGGTTAGCTACCCCGACGCGAGAATACCTCATGCGGTGCGTGACTATGCGATCGCGGGAAGTCCAGGATTAGGCACGCATAATGATACTATGGGCGATTTGTCACGACCCGAACCGGGGCCCGTGACTGGTGCCTTACCCCGGGCACCCAAGTAGACATACATCAGAGTAATCAGCGGAACAAACACAACCATATGAGATAGCAGTATAAAACAATAATCTGTGAAAACTTGCCTTTCGGCATATATATAAATGACAACTTTTAACATGAACAGTTTAATCCTTTTTACAAACCATGCCCACAACAGTACTACAGACCTCTAAGAATGATATGACAACAATGGCGGGACAGGGCCCCGCCAAACCCCTGAATGTAAACACTTACTACGGCGGACTACACCACCGATAAGCCTCCGAGAAACGGAGCTTCCCAAACGCTGAACTGTGACCGAGAGCTAGGATCAACGATCGTGTACCTTCAACTGCGGCATGAACGCAGCCCGAAGGAGGTCGATGCAACAGTGCAGTATGTGAAACTAAAAATACCGCAAATGAAATCATAATAGTCTATAAAGCGGAGACATGTATGATGACCAAACTACGCTTTACAATAACTAAGCGATCATATCAAGTCGTGACTCACGCCTCAAGTCATCACCAAAGAACATAACGGTGGGTCTCACGCCCACAACATCAATCGTGCGTGGGACACATTCTCACCGCTTAGCTTTATGATATAAAAGTTCCAAGGAACACACATGAACACCGGTCCCACCTGCCATAATAACACCGTGACGGGTAAGTGCGAAGGCATAGCCGTCTACTAACACCCACGTACCAACAAGGTCATGAATCGTATCATAAGATCTGTCTGCACCGTCACATGATCAAAGCCGCCACTTGCCCGCAGATCTAATGCGCGCGTCTAGTCCTCGAACTTCCCGCACTCGCGATAGGCCAATCTCATCGCCCGCATGAGGCATCCCCGCATCGAGGGTAGCTACTCCCAAGATCGCCCCGACTTCGCATCCGCATGGCCACGCGACCGCGTGCCCATAAAGGACGACACTAACACGGAACTCGTAGTTCGCATAGGCCGGACTGCGTGAGGTATTCTCGAATCATAGTCCATCGACCGCTGAGTCTACCCCGCGTCGGAGGGCGCTTAACCCCTAATCATCTCAAGAGATGAATGCCACAATACTATCATAACGGCCGATAGTTAATAAGCACAATCAGGAAACCCTTCACACAAACATCACAAGATACTAACACACGTAGCATCCCAACATGTTTACTTATCAACGCAATCAAGAAAGTATTACAAGGCTATCACAAACCAATACAATCAAGTTGTTCACACAAGGTACCTTCTACTATATGATTAACAAAATCGGGTTTTTATCCCCAAAGTACTTCATACATCAACTCTTTAAAAGATACGTTACTTTCACAATGTCACACAATACGTAGTATAAAATAGAGTGGCTATCCTTTTAAAGTAAATCAATTACTTCTCTTTGTAAAATCAAGTAACAACATTATTTTTCAAACGTCCAAGTTTGCCTAATTTCAAATGTTCACGTTTCTTATTTTTAGAAAGGTTTCGTAGTTCATAGTCTTATTCATTTAAGAATATAATTCTCTTTTAAACAACTGAGAAACATAAGCCTTATATGTGAGTAGGATATTCTTGTTTATAACAATCTTATTACAAAGACATGATCTAGAAATATCATTTTGTCTCATCTTAGCTTCATGCGGATGGAAGTTTCTCCGGTTTTCATAATACTTAATTATTCAAAACATTTCCTTTTATTAACGCTGCAGATGGTTTGTCGATACACATTCGATTTCCAAATCGATAAAGCATTCTGCCGTTATACCTAACTTCCCATAAAGCTAGTATAACTCTTAAGTTTTCAAATACCAAGTATTACTTCTCCTTTCAAAATGATTCAAAAATCTTTTGAAAATACTTCAAGTTCTTTCTTATCATATAACAAGCCAGTTATAGTTCAAATCGATTACCTCTTAAAAACCACATGTATTTTCTTACTAACATAAAGCTGTTATAACCAACTTCCCATAAAGCCGTTATAACACTTTATGTTTTAAACCATTCAAACACATTTAGCACATGTACGTCTACCGTACTACATAGTTCACACATATCATGCTAGAGAGATAGGAAGAGGTTCACATACCTCGCGACGATTATCGACTAATAGCAAAATGCTCGAGTACCTCGCCGTCGGCTACTCCTAAGCCAAGTAACGCGCCACACGTAGTACTTCAACCTATAAGGCCACAAGGCGCATTAACATTCAGGTCTCATCGTAGAACTTTCTACGAAATTTACGCAAAAAGACTCCCCGACAGCGTAAACCTCCTCTCTAACGAGGCCGCTACCAAGCCAACGGGGTTATACATCTAACCCTAACTGGTACAATTCTACTCCACGGCACTACTACACAAGTCTCTGAATGGTCTATGTAATTACAGCTCAAGACTATATATAGTATACTTCTACTATACAATCTAACAACATGTAATTTCCAATTACAATAGGGGACAAGATAATTACCTCGATAAGCCCATAATTATCCGAGTTTAAAGTCGATCTGGGCAATCGTTTAGCTCCAACTCAGCGCTCAACCCGCTCTAAACCACTTAGAAGTTCTAACCAACTTCTACACAAAACTCCAACGGACTATGGAGATTTTCCTAGGGTTTCGGTTTGTGGTGACGGGAAGTATAATAGTATAACTGGCTTTTTGTAAAGGTATAACCTTAGAATACTACAAGGTATATGGCTAAGGTAATTTGGGCATTATAACAATACTTTTGAGAGTATTTCTACCAAGAGGGGTATTATATGAAAACAAACTAGGCTAGGGGTACCTGGCCACACCACAAAGGAGGGTGGCTACCTCGGCCTACCCCACTGTGGGGAACTCTCGACGAGGGCCTCGAAAGGGGAGGAAGGCTCTCAAGACTTAGGCATTTTGATGAAGAAGTTTATCAAAGGAGAGGGTATTTATAGCACAAGCCAAGGCCAACCAATGGCCAAGATCTAGCCAAGTGCCTAGCAAGTGTAGGGCCAAGATTCACCCAAGTGTCTAGCCAACTTGCACACAAAATATCTACCAAAAATATCTCCCACAAATCGTCCAAGCCGCCCACTTTGCCCACCAATGAGAGGTGCAGCCGCCTCTCGTTGGTCCAAAATGTTCCGTCTCTCGGAAAAATCCGCAAAAATACTTAATGACATAGCGGAAATTCCCTACGAAGGCGTGGAAAGCGTTTCGAAAAAGCGACTCTAAGGGTGTTGACAAACATATTTCGCCCAAAGGTGCCACGGGGGTGACACGTGTCGCCCCGATTAAATCCAAAATATTTCGTCTTAGAAAATATCCAAAACGCCAAAATCTCAAAATCAAAGCGGCCCACAAAACCAGTAAATTTCTCCGTGGGCCCACGTGACCATTTTCGAAAATAAAATTCCATAATTCTCTAATATTCCAGAAGTCCGAATACCAAACCGGGAATCCAATTCCCATAAGCGAACCTTTTTCCTTCACAAAACGGAAACTTTTCCGTGGAAAATTCACCTCTTTCTTCCTTTCCAATCTTTACGTCAGATTCTCGCACGCACGCCCTTGCATACATACCACGGAACTACGGGTATAACATTCTTCCTTAGAAACATTCGTCCCGAATGTTCCTTCTAAGTCTCAAACAAGCGTGCGCCAAGATAGTCTTCACTACTATACTTACGAAACAATCCTCGCCATACCGCCACGTAAATACCGCAACACTTACATATAAGTCCACTAGGAAACACCTCTAAGATCACCACAAATATTACTACTTTGTCACTTTGTAGCGAGCATTGCTCCGACGACCCAACAAGCGATGCGGCCGCACGCGATCACCGTTGTACACCGGATTCTTATCACATTTACGATCCGCTTTAGTATCCAAAACTCGGGTTACTATCTCTAACGTGGTCATCATTAATCGATCATTACGGATGGATCTTCGATACTTTCCCGAACATAACAATACGAAAGACGGACGTCCTTCCTCCTAAGTCGGACGGCAAATGCTAACATATAGGCAACCCGCCTATTCTTCACATGAACTCACAAAGGCCCAAAGTAACTCGGGCTAAGTTCTTCGTTTCCAAAACTTCGTCACACCGCCCGGTGGTACTTTCAAGAAGACCGTCAACTGAACTCTGCGTCGTCGCCGATTATCCGCACAATTCCTCCGAGCCGCGAACTTCTTCTAGACAAGCTTCACTATCCACGATCTGTGGAACAAGCTGAACCAACTATCTCAACCACGCCAACATCGAACCAATCGGCCGCAACTTGCATTTCTGCCAAGGCGTCGCAAGGCGACATCCGAACACTTGAAATGGTAGCTTAAACACTTCAACCGAGACAACGATCCTCACGGCTACCTCGAAATCAAAACAACGCCCGGCGGCGAATGCGTCTGAGACTCACACGAGTTCTAGCCCCGCTGGTACAAACTCCCAAAGAGAAACATGCACTGGCTCCATCGTTCATAAGGTGAAGGTAGGCACTGCAACCTCACAACCCTTTGAGATAACATCAACATCGCCGAGGAACGACCGACCGAGAACACGATAGTCGCCCCATCGGCGGACCACCGGTGAACGCATCCACGAACTTGCACTGGCTAACTAAACATGGGCCTAACACCTCATGACCCTAACACAAAGAGGGACCACCACATGACCCACCACCAAACCTACCGCGGGTTGACCCGCACGTAGCCTCAACCACGACCCGCGCGCAAAATACCATCTCCCGGAAGGAACAATCTTACTAAACACGTTTAAACCCGGCGGTCTTCTTAGCTCGACTACCTTCCTTCAAATCACGCTACTGGGACTTATCCCGAACATAGCTCACGTGCACTATGCACTCCTATAAGGGTCAAACATAACACTACACCTTTCTCGAGATGGCCTTACCTCTAAGGTCTTTACGTATAACACTCTAAGGCTCACACCTTCTCTATCCCCAAAATCTTACTCGCTAACCCACCGTGATTCTAATCACAACTAACACACCGCTATCGAACATAGCACTTAAGGTATACTCACCTTGAAAGTTACCGGGACCTCGCGCTCGCCCTCTTCTCGCTGTCCTTGGTTAACCCCAATCTCTACGTTTTCGACTGCATATAAGCCCGCATACGTGCCATGCTCAAGCCCAATGAAGAATTACTCTTGCACAACCTCTCTTAGGTAGTCATCAAGACTCGTGGTACATCGGTATAATCTCGTAGCCAAATCTATAGCTAGTAATGTGGTCGCTTTGAAATCTATATTCACTGTTCTGGCCGTAACCGGCGTTCAAATATCGTGGACGCAGAGGAACTGCCGCCATGCTAAACTCTGTGGGGCTAGTGGCGTCGCAGAAATCCCGAATGAAGCACTACCCTAGGCAATGATTGGGCTGTGCCCTCGCCACCCTCCGAACTCTACTCGCGGCTCCATTGCTCGCTCTCCCTCCCGGTTGCCCTACGCGAGGCATAATGATAAGGAAAAGATTTCGTCAGGGTTCAACTTACAACACCTCTAAGGCACGATCTCGAGTGAGAAGAATAGAAACCAATCCTAAATATCCTATAGCCTCACGATTATTGATGTGGTGCACAACACATCGATAATCAAGACTTCTTCGATACTGCGTAGACACTTTCCGAGGATTAGCGCTCGATACCACTTTTGTCACGACCGAACCGGGGCGTGGATCGTGCCTTACCGGGCACCCAAGTAGACATACATCGAGTAATCAATGAACAAACACAACCATATGAGATAGAAGTATAAAACAATAATCTGGAAAACTTGCCTTTCGATATATATAAATGACAACTTTTAACATGAGCAGTTTAATCCTTTTACAAACCATGCCCACAACGATTACTGGACCTCTAAGAATGATATGACAACAATGGCGGGCGGGCCCCGAAACCCACGAATGTAAACACTTACTACGGCGGGACTACACCATCGATAAGCCTCCGAGAAACGGAGCTTCCCAAGCGAATTGTGACCACGAGAGCTAGGATCAACGATCGTGTACCTCGACTGCGGCATGAACGCGGCCCCGGGCGAGGTCGATAACAAACCGAGTATGTGAAACTAAAAATACCGCAAATGAAATCATAATAGTCTATAAAGCGAGACATGTATGATGACCAAACTACGATTTACAATAACTAGCGATCATATCAAGTCGGGGACTCACGCCTCAAGTCATCACCAAAGAACATAACATGGGTCTCACGCCCACAACATCAATCGTGCGTGGGACACGTTCCTCCTTAGCGGTTTATGATATAAAAGTTCCAAGGAACACACATGAACACGAGGTCCCACTGTGCCATAATAACACCGTGACGGGTAAATGCGAAGGCATAGCCGTCTACTAACACCAGCGTACCAACAAGGTCATGAATCGTATCATAAGATCTGTCTGCACCGTTACATGATCAAAGCCGCCACTTGCCCGCAGATCTAATGTGCGCGTCTAGTCCGAACTTCCCGCGACTCCGATAGGCCAATCTCATCGCCCGCATGGCGTCCCCGCATCGAGGTAGCTACTCCGGCATCGTCACGACTTCGCATCGCATAGCCACAAGGACCGCATGCCCATAAAGGCGACACTAACACGAACTCGTAGTTCCGCGATAAGCCGGTGCCGGGACTGCATGAGGTATTCTCGAATCATAGGTCCATCGACACGCTGAGTCTACCCCGTCGGAGGCGGCTTAACCGGAATCATCTCGAGATGAATGCCACAATACTATCATAACGGTGATAGTTAATAAGCACAATCAAGGGAAACCCCTTCACACAAACATCACAAGATACTAACACACGTAGCATCCCAACATGTTTACTTATCAACGCAATCAAGAAAGTATTACAAGGCTATCACAAACCAATACAATCAAGTTGTTCACACAAGGTACCTTCTACTATATGATTAACAAAATCGGGTTTTATCCCCAAAGTACTTCATACATCAACTCTTTAAAAGATCGTTACTTTCACAATGTCACACAATACGTAGTATAAAATAGAGTGGCTATCCTTTTAAAGTAAATCAATTACTTCTCTTTGTAAAATCAAGTAACAACATTATTTTTCAAACGTCCAAGTTTGCCTAATTTCAAATGTTCACGTTTCTTATTTTTAGAAAGGTTTCGTAGTTCATAGTCTTATTCATTTAAGAATATAATTCTCTTTTAAACAATCGAGAAACATAAGCCTTATATGTGGTAGGATATTCTTGTTTATAACAATCTTATTACAATGACCATGATCTAGGAAATATCATTTTGTCTCATCTTAGCTTCATGCGGATGGAAGTTTCTACTGGTTTTCATCATACTTAATTATTGAAAACATTTGCTTTTATTAACGCTGCAGGGGTTTGTCGATACACATTACGATTTCAAATCAAGAAAGCATTCTTAAGCGTTATACCTAACTTCCCATAAAGCTAGTATAACTCTTAAGTTTTCAAAAACCAAGTATTACTTCTTTCAAAATGATTCAAAAATCTTTTGAAAATACTTCAAGTTCTTTCTTATCATATAACAAGCCAGTTATAGTTCAAATCAGTTACCTCTTAAAAACCACATGTATTTTCTTACTAACATAAAGCTGTTATAACCAACTTCCCATAAAGCCGTTATAACACTTTATGTTTTAAACCATTCAAACACATTTAGCACATGTACGTCTACCGTACTACATAGTTCACACATATCATGCTAGAGAGATAGGAAGAGGTTCACATACCTCGCGACGATTATCGACTAATAGCAAAATGCTCCGAGTACCTCGCCGTCGGCTACTCCTTAAGCCAAGTAGAACGCGCCACACGTAGTACTTCAACCTATAAGGCCACAAGGCGCTTATTAACATTCAGGTCTCATCGTAGAACTTTCTACAAATTTGTGGACAGCGTAAACCTCCTCCTCTAACGAGGCCGGCTACCAAGCCAACGGGGTTATACATCTAACCCACCGTACAATTCTACTCCACTGCACTACTACACAAGTCTCCATGTCTGGTCCTATGTAATTACTGATCAAGACTATATATAGTATACTTCTACTATACAATCTAACAACATGTAATTTCCAATTACAATAGGGGACAAGATAATTACCTCGATAAGCCCATAATTATCCGAGTTTAAAGTCGATCCTGGGCAATCGTTTAGCTCCAACTCCGAGCGCCCAACCCGCTCTAAACCACCCTTAGAAGTTCTAACCAACTTCTACACAAAACTCCAACTGACTATGGAGATTTTCCTAGTGGTTTCGGTTTTGGATTGACGGAAGTATAATAGTATAACCGGGCTTTTGTAAAGGTATAACCTTAGAATACTACAAGGTATATGGCTAAGGTAATTTGGGCATTATAACAATACTTTGAGAGTATTTCTACCAAGAGGGGGTATTATATGAAAACAAACTAGGCTAGTGGGTACCCAGCCACACCACAAAGGAGGTGGCTACCCTCGCCTACCCCACTGGGGAACTCTCGACGAGGGGCCTCACGAAAAGGGGAAGGCTCTCAAGACTTAGGCATTTTGATGAAGAAGTTTATCAAAGGAGAGGGTATTTATAGCCTGAGCCAAGGCCCAATGGCCAAGATCTAGCCAAGTGCCTAGCAAGTGTAGGGCGAGATTCACCCAAGTGTCTAGCCAACTTGCACACAAAATATCTACCAAAAATATCTCCCTTGCCCTCCCAAATCGTCCAAGCCGCCCACTTTGCCGCGATGAGAGGGTGCAGTGCGCCTCTCGTTGGTCCAAAATGTTCGTCTCTCGGAAAAATCCATAAAAATACTTAATGACATAGCGGAAATTCCCTACGAAAGTGAAAGCGTTTAGTCGAAAAGCGACTCTAGCAGGGTGTTGTGCACAAACATATTTCGGCCCAAAGGTGCCACGTGGGGTGACACGTGTCGCCCCGATTAAATCAAAATATTTCGTCTTAGAAAATATCCAGCGGCCAAAATCTCAAAATCAAAGCGGGCCCCACAAAAGTAAATTTCTCCGTGGGCCCACGTGACCATTTCGAAAATAAAATTCCATAATTCTCTAATATTCGGGAAGTCCGAATACCAAATCGGGAATCCAATTCCCATAAACGAACCTTTTTCCTTCACAAAAACCGGAAACTTTTCCGTGGAAAATTCACCTCTTTCTTCCTTTCCAATCTTTCTGTCGTATTCTCGTACGTACGTCCTTGCATACATACCCTGGAACTACGGGGTATAACACGATTGGCCTTGCTTCGATCATTCGCGGCCTAGATAAGACCAGTTACATTATTTCTATTTTGCTCTTGTTTATGTTGTGGCACTATGCGATTGGTAGTTGTATTTGCAAATGGTTTTAAATACTTTGATTTTACTTGATACTTCTGATTTCACATACTTGGTACTGTTATCGACCTCCTTGAAGCTGCGTTCATGCCGCAGGTAAGGGCAAACAGGTGCTAGAGCCGCATCCTTAGGATCTTTGCTTTGGTGTCAGGAGCTCCATCTTCTCCGGAGGCTCGACTTTTGGTATGGTTCTCCCTGATGTTGTAGATATATGTACATTCAGGGTATGGCGGGGCCCTGTCCCGCCATAGTTGTTTACATTCCTAGAGGTCTGTAGTCATGTTGTAAAGTTGGGATGTAACTGTTCACTCTTTATATATATATGCCGAAAAGCGACTTTTCTCAGATAAATTGTGTCTCAATTTACATTTGTTTCATGTCTTGTTTTTATATTCCGCTGATTACTCTGATGTATGTCTACTTGGGTGCCCCGGTAAGGCACCAGTCATGGGCCCCGGAACGGGTCGTGACAGATGTGGGATTCCACGGGTATGCTTCTATTATTTGTGTTACTCCTTGAACATGCTTATATGATGTGGGATTCTGGGGCATGTGATCAGGAGGCGGGTTAGATTCCCGGATTTATAATGTCATGTTAGTGCCTTAAGTAAACCAAAATGAGAGTGTATATGAATAAGACTAATAAGAAGTTAGGGGGATTTCTTAACTTGCTTACTTATTGTGTGATAAGCCGGTAGTGCTTATGTTATGTATGATGGCCAGTTGAGGTAGGGTAAGAGTATAAATGAGGGGTGTATCCCCAAAGATCGTTATACCACCTGCTTTATCATTTTCTCCAGGGTAAGAGTATAAATGAGGGGTGTATCCCCAAAGATCGTTATACCACCTGCTTTATCATTTTCTCCAGGGTAAGAGTATAAATGAGGGGTGTATCCCCAAAGATCGTTATACCACCTGCTTTATCACTTTCTCCAGGGTAAGAGTATAAATGAGGGGTGTATCCCCAAAGATCGTTATACCACCTGCTTTATCACTTTCTCCAGGGTAAGAGTATAAATGAGGGGTGTATCCCCAAAGATCGTTATACCACCTGCTTTATCACTTTCTCCAGGGTAAGAGTATAAATGAGGGGTGTATCCCCAAAGATCGTTATACCACCTGCTTTATCACTTTCTCCAGGGTAAGAGTATAAATGAGGGGTGTATCCCCAAAGATCGTTATACCACATGTTTCCGTGGATTTGCTACCTATACTTTTGATTACTCTCATTGTTAGTAAGGCACTGTGTACTGTTATTTGAGTAGTGACTTTGAGGCATCGTCACGACTTGATATGGCCTTATGTATTGCGTCTTGTAGGTTGGCTATCATACATGTCTCTGTTTTGTTTAGATATTATGATTTCATTCTGATTACCTCTTTTCACATACTTGGTACATTCTTCGTACTGACCTCCTTCGGGGGGCTGCGTTCATGCCACAGGTTTAGGTACGCTGTTTGGTGATCGGCAGGTGTAGGACTACGCTCGAGTTTTGGATAGCTCCTTCATTCGGGAGTTTATCTTTTGGTATAAGTTCTTTCGATCTGAGCTTTTATCTGATTATGGATGCAGCGGGGCCTTGTCCGTCATAGTTATCACGACGACCGGGCGTGGATCGTGCCTACCGGGCACCTAGTGATACAACATCGAGAGAAAATCTGCGGAAATAAAAACTTAAACATGAAACAAGAGATATGATAATAAAGCAGGCCAACCAAAGCGGTTTCCTTCTTGCATATATCTGAAATTGAGCGATTTACAACCTTTACAACCCGCCCACAACAATACTACGGACCTCTAGAGTGTTATAACAAAAATGACGGGACGGGGCCGCCATACCACGAATGTAAGTACCTACAACGGCGGGGACTATACGAAAGATAAGCCTCGGAGAAGCGGGCTTCCCAAAATCTTTGGCGTGATCCTATGGCGAGGATCAACAATCGGTGTACCTCTACTGCGGCATGAGCGGCCCCGAGGAAGTCGATGCACATGTACCAAGTATGTGGCCCGAAAATCAGAAACGAAATCATAAGTCTAAATAAAACAGGAGACATGTATGACAACCAAACTACAGTTCACGACATAAAAACAGTCATGTCAATGCAGGGACTCACGCCCTCAAAGTCATCACTAAAATATAACCAAGGGTCTCACGCCCACAATATCAATCATGCGATCATCGCCACACGCCCCGCAATTCTCCATCGGTGTAGACATGTCGAGGATGCAATAACGATATCGGTAATCAACCACGTCGCGTGGCCACATGCCGGGAATTCTTCATCGGTGCGAACATGTCCATGTAACAACAATAACAATATATCGGATAATCAACCACGCATGGCGCATGCCGGAGTGCGCCGGTGCGAGCGTATGTCCATGTAACAATAATAATATATCGGGTAATCAACCTGCGCGTAGCCACATGCCGGAATTCTGCATCGGTGCAGACATGTCCATGTAACAACAATAACAATATATCGGGTGATTAACCCGCCGCATGGCCGCATGCCCCCGGAATTCTGCATCGGTGCAGACATGTCCATGTAACAACAATAACAATATATCGGGTGATTAACCCGCCGCATGGCCGCATGCCCCCGGAATTCTTCATCGGTGCAGACATGTCCATGTAACAACAATAACAATATACCGGCCCTCCATCGAGAGACGCGGTAGCATAGGAATACAACTTTTCACACAACAAGGCTATCACAAGCAAGCACAAGAAAATTACCATACTTCAATTCCCTTACAAATTGTCATGACCCATTCCGGGGCGTGGTAGTGCCTTCTGGGGCACCCAGTAGTCATACATCCAGTGTCGGCGGAAATATAAAACAAGACATGAAACGATTTATAAAATAAGACCACGATTTATGTGAAAACATCGCCTTTCGGCATATATATATAAACATGGTTTAGCGATTACATTCGATCTTGTACATGACTACAGACCTCTAAGGAAATATACAACTATGGCGGGACAGGGCCCGCCATACCTGGATAATACAAAACTATCTACAACAGGAGATCATACCCAAAAGTAGAGCCTCGGAAAAGATGGAGCTCAGGCACCAACGTAGAGATCCTAAGAATGTGGATCTAGCACTGCTTGCCCTTACTGCGGCATGAGCAGGCCCCGAAGGAGAGTCGATAACAACGGTACTAAGTATATGAAGCGTAAAATACTTAAATGAAAACATATCATGTTAAAATCAGTTTTGCAAGTATGTATGAAACAACGAAGGGGACCGCGCATAGTGCCATCATAAACAAAACAGAACAATTAAACTAGCGAGTCTTTTCTAGTGTGAATGATCGAAGCGGGACCAATTGCGTAGTATCACCATGCAAGCCTAATCACGGACTCCGTAGTCCGCATAGGCCACTCACATAGGCCCGCATGGGTACATAACCCGCATCGAGGGTAGCTACTCGGCATCGTCCCGGACTCGTAGTCGCGTAGCCACATAGACCGCGTGAGGTATAACCCGCATCACTAACACCGGAACTCCGTAGCTCCGCATAGGTCCCTTGGACCCGCATGAGGTATTCTCGAATCATGGTCCTGCATCACTGAGTCTACCCGCGTGGTCGCGGCTTAACCCGGTAATATGTCGAGGTGAGTGATATTATACTAACATAACGACTTATCGTTAAACAACATAAGCACAACAAGAATACTCTCTTATACAAGCGTTACAAGACACTAACACACATAGCATCATATCATGTCTACTTTATCAAACCATCTTATTATTCTTTTCACAAGTCAATATAAGTGCATTATAAATACATAGGCAAACTGTTTCTTTTATCATGCTTAAGTGGTTATACCTAACTTCCCATAAAGCTAGTATAACTCTTAAGCTTTTGTTTTAAAAACCAATTAGTTCTCTTACATTAAAAAGCGATTGATTACTCTTTTGAAATGCTTTGATTTTTATTATTCAGCTTAAGTAGTGAGGCATTCCGTAAGTATTATTCGGAGCTTAAGCCGTGAGGCATTCGTAAGTATTATTCGATTAACACGTATGCGTCTCTGGTACTACATATATACTTTAAAATATCATGCTTTAGGAAGAATCACATACCTTCTCGTGAAAACCACCGCCAAGTTGAATATGTCGCGAGAGAATCGACTATAATAGTCGAACACGCCTATCAGCGTTGGACTACTTTATGTGATTCTAAGCAGAGGGTTCTATATCCTACGGAAAATTGGGCAGCACTTCCTGCGGTGAGCTACTCAAGTCTCTGTGAAAGCGATCTATGTAAGTACAATTTGATTAATCTTCTTTTAAGCCGCCTTCTTGTGATAACAGTTCAATTCTATTACGTGATATTCTTCTAAGTATTTATACTTATTCTTATACTACTACGTATGTATTCTCTAATTCAAAAGAGGTTAGGATTAGTTACCTCGGTAAGCCCAATAATATCCTAGATAAAGTCGCGCTGAGCAAGGTTTAGCTCCTAAGTTGTATGCGCTCAGGTAGCTCAGAAACCTTAGAAGTTCTTCACAACTTCTACTAAGGACTAAGGGATTTGGGCTCGGGTATTTTCGGAATTATAACAATACTATAATACAAATTTTCTACCACGGGAGGGGGTAGATTTCGGCTAGGCTAGGGGAGGATGCCTCGGCCAAGCTCACTAAAAGGGGTGTTGGGCGAAAAAGGCTACAAAGGGAAAGGAGAGGATTTTCAAGACTTGGAAAGGAATTTGTGGATGAAGAACTCTTCATCTTAAGGGGGTATTTATAGGTCAAGACATGGCCAACCAAGGGCCAAGATTTAGCCAAGTGCTAGGCAAGTGTAAGGTCAAGATTAGGGCAAGTGTCCTTGGCCAACTTGCACACAAAATATCCTACCTAATCCTTGACTTGTGCAAAGGCACAAAAGCGTGCGCCGTTGCCCAATTCGTCCAATGGACGATTTCAAGTCCACCAATTGGAGGGTGCCAAGTGTCGCCCTCCCGTTGGTCCAAAATGTTTCGTCTCTCGGAAAAATCCGCAAAAATTAGAAATGGCATAGCCGGAATTTGCCCTACGAAAGCTGTGGAAACGTTTCGTCGGAAAACTATTTGTTTTGTGAGTTGTTCCCAAAAAAACATTTTGTGCCTAAACTTTAAGGCTAGACTTTTGTACGTATTCCCTTACGTACATACTCTGGAAATACGGGGTATAACCTTCTCCCCTCCTTAGAAACATTCGTCCCGAATGTTCCTTCCCAAACGATTAACGATAAGGTCCTTCATAACTTAAGCGATTGCAAATGCCACACACGGCCACAAACAACACTTAGGCATAGCGATAATGAAAATTTACAAGTAGGAAAGTGAATTACGGAGGTGTGGGAATAGGTGAGATACTACGCCTCATGTCCTCGCCGACTTCCCACGTCATCTCCTCACGAGCTCGTTCGCCACAAGACTTTGTGGAAGCAGCGTCCTTGGTCGCAGACGCTAACGGCGATCGATTATCGCTATGGGAACCTCGCCATACGATAACCCCCGGTCACACTGGACATCGTCAATCGGGTGCACCACTAGATGGATCCGATACATCTCGCCGGCATAGATCGTGAAAAAGCGGATGCATTGCCTCGGATCGGACGGCAGATCAACTCATAGGCAACCTTGCCTACCTGCGGACTATACGAAGCCCAATGTACCTTGGTGAGTTTCCTTCTTCCGAATCTCATCACACCGCCATGGGTGACACCTTGAGAAAACCCATCATCGCTGCGAACTCGGATCACGACGGCGATGATCTGCGTCGACCACATCGACTACGGCTGTCGATAGCCGCTCTCGGATAAGCACCTTATCCATCTGCTTTGCACCAAATCTGGTCCCACTGCTGCATCTCGCCCACCTCGAACCAACCTATAGGCGTCTGCACTTCCTCCCATACAAGGCCTCATAAGGCGCCATCCGAATCTTTGGAGTGGTAGCTATTATTGTCGCGAACTCAACTAGAGGCAAATGATCCTCGACTACCCACGGAAGTCGATAACAGGCTCGCGGCATATCCTCGAGAGTGCGGATAGTGCGCTCGGCTGTCCGTCTGCGTGGATGGAATGCGATGCTCGTGCTCACTGCGTCCCTAAACCTCTGGAAGACCTCGAAGTTAGCGTAAGCGGGCTCCTGCATGCGATATGATCGAAATAGGGACTCCATGCGGTCGGCGACCTCTCGGATGTAAAGTCGGCATAATCCTCGGTAGAAAAAGTCGTCTGACGGGAAGAAAGTGGGCTGATTTCGTCGACTGTCGGCGATAACCCATATAGAATCATGTCTCCTCCGAGTGCGAGGTAATCACGTGATGAAGTCCATGTTGATTACCTCCCACTTCCGGTCGGGATCTCAATCGTGCGTAACAAACCACGGGCCTCCGGTGCTCTACCTTCACTGCCGACAACACGGGCGAGCTACGAACTCGCAGCGTCCCTCTTCAAGCCATCCCACGATACGGATCTAAGGTCGTGGTACATCTTGGTCGACCACGGATGGATAGAATAACGCGTCTTTGTGTGCTTCCCAAGAACTGCTGCGAAGTCACGAAACATATGGAACACACAACCTGCCCTCAAACCTTAGCACCCGTCGGTGTTACCTCAAAGGACCGCGCCCTCACGAAGAGGCGTATCACGATATCGAATCAAAGTGGATCCTCGGTATTGCCTCTTCACCTCGCCGGCGATGGAAGACTCGGCAACCTCACGAACTCTAACTCCACCGCTATCGGAATCAATCAAGCGGACACGAGGCTCGCTAAGCGGTGCAAATCACGAACCATGTCCCTCCTCTCTGCTGCACATCGATAGGCTCCCATCGACTACGACTAAGAGCATCGCCACAACATTGGCCTTCCGGGTGGTACGGGATATCAACATCGTAATCCTTAAGCAACTCTAACCACCGTCTCGCCGTAAGTTCAGCTCCTCTGGTTGAAGATATCTTTGGAGGCTCTTGTGGTGCGTAAAAATATCCACGTGAACCCCGTACAAATAGTGCCTCGGATCTTGGCGTGAATCACACGGCCGACTCCAAATCATGGGTGGGGTAGTTCTCTCGTGTTTCTTGGTGTCGGGATGCATATGCTATAACCTGCCATGCTGCGTCAACACACATCCCAACCCGATGCACGCGCGTCACAATACACGACATAACCATCCGGACCCTGCGGAAGTAAGAGCGGGGCGGTCGTCGGTCTCTCTTTCAGCTGGAAACCACGCTCCTGCATCGATCCACTGAAACTTGGTGCGCTACGAGTCGGCCTAGTCAATGGTGCGAGAGATAAAGCAAACTTCTCCACGAACCGCCGATAATATCTGCAAGGCCCGAGCTGCGAACCTGCAGCCGGAGTAGTAGGTCTAGGCAAGTCTGACGCCTCGATCTTGGCGTATCCACTCGAATGCCATCGGCCCGACAATATGCCCAAGCGCCACGAAGTCAACAAAACTCACATTTGGAAAACTTGGCGTACAAGCTACAGTCTGGAGAAGCTGTCGGCCTAATCCTCAAATGCTCGCGTGCTCCTCGCTCTGGCGAGAATAAACCAAGATATCATCAATGAACACTATCACAAGCGTGTCCAAAAATGGTTTGAACACTCGGTTCATCAAATCCATGAATACGCGGAGCATTGGTCAACCAAAAGACATGACCACGAACTCATAATGCGTCGGGTCACGAATGCGATCCTAGGGATATCCACCTCTCGACTCGTACGATGATAGCGGCCGTAGATCAATCTTGGAGAAGCATCTCGCACCACCGGTGGTCGAACAAATCATCAATCACAGGAAGGGTATTTGTTCTTAATGGTCACCTTGTTCATTGCGTAATCAACACACATGCGCGGCGTCGTCCTTCTTCTTCACGAACAATACGGCGCTCCCGGGGGAAAACACTAGGCTGATGAAGCCGCTTCTCCAGAAATCTCTAAGTGATCCTTGACTCTCAACTCGGCGGGTGCCGTTACGTATGGCGGAATGGAAATAGGCGAGTGTGCGCAATATGTCAATACAAAACTCAATCTCCTCTCGGGAGGGATACGGGAGGTCGTGCGGAAACACGTGCGGAACTCTCGACCACTGGCAGCGGAAAATCTGGTACGCGACTTGATATCAAACACGAGCGAGATGGTAGATATACCCCTCGCACCATCTTCCTAGCCTTGAGGTAGGAAATAAACCTACCCTCGGCGATACCGTGCTCCTCTCACTCAACAATGGCTCCTCGAGCTGGAACCGTACTACTCTCTCTGCGGTCTACATTGGCGTAGCAAGAAGCTAGCCAATCCATCCATGATCACGTCGAAGTCAATCATCTCCAACTCTATCAAGTCGGCTGGGTCCGCATTGTAAATGGTCACAGGACAAGCTCATATACCGCCGAGCTACCACCGAATCACCAGCTGGCGTAGCTACCTCGAAAGGGTCTATGGACTCGGGCTCTATCCCTATCCTACTAGCAACAAGGGAGATATATGGGGCCAGTAGAACCGGATCTATCAAAGCATACACATCAAACCCAGGCCCGATAAGGTACTGTGGCGACATCAGGTGAGGCCTCCTGATCCTGTCGGCTGGACAAAGCATAAATGCGGTTCTGAGGACCGCTAGAACTGGGACCCGCGCCACGACCTCTCCGCGACCTGCTGGTCCATGAGTACCTTGCCCTCCGGGGCGAGTAGCTGGGGATGAAGAAGGCAGCGAAAGAAAGAACATGGTGACCCTACCATCGGCCGCTTTGGTCGGACGGTTCCTCGCATAGTGACCTGCGGCCTGGCCCGAAACAAGCTCCGTAGCACCACAACTCCGAAGTGGGATCTACGCGTCGGCCATGAGGGGTGGTCGTCGGCGATACTGCTGCTCACGGGCGTCACGAAGTCACGGGGCCTGATGCGCTCTCGAATGTCTGGGTCTGAGGGCGGTGCGGGAGTGCTCGAGTGGTTGTGGTGCAAATCTAGGCTGCGAGGCTGCCCACCACGATAGCCACCAAAAGACCTGCCGTCTGGTCTTACCTGCTGCTGCTGTCAACCCATCGATCTACGCTCTCACATCCAAGAGCATGAGCTGCATGCGGGTAATGTCCATACGGTGAAGAGAAACACCGCGCATGACTCGGCCATATAATCATCTAGCCCAATGGCGTGGCGGTGCACCCTATCCTCCATATCTGCTACCAATCTGGGACGTATCGAGCCAATGAATCAAACTCGACATTGTACTCCCTGACAGTGCGTCCTCTCTGCCTCAGCAGTAAAAATCTATCAGCCCGCGCCCTCCTCATCTGTGGAGGCAAGAAGTGAGTGAGGAAAGCCTCGGAGAACTCGTCCCAAGTAGCTGGGGACGCGTGCTCTCCCCGGGATAACTCCCATGAATCAAACCAATCGACTGCGGTATCACGCAGCCTATGTGAACCAAAGATCACGGACTCGGTCTCCGATGCCACGATCACTCTCAAAATCCTCTGTAGGCGGCGGATGAACTCCTGCGGATCATCCTCGGCCTCGACCAGTAAAACTACGGCGGGC
The DNA here is from genome assembly GCA_029844215.1 of Przewalskia tangutica. Lineage (NCBI taxonomy): Eukaryota > Viridiplantae > Streptophyta > Magnoliopsida > Solanales > Solanaceae > Przewalskia > Przewalskia tangutica. Next base: position 47,175,402 of record CM056739.1, on the reverse strand, counting down.
TCTGACTCAGGAAGTCTCGTAGCCTCAAACTCTCGCCTCGGGTGAACCACGCAGTGCAATGGGGCTGGGACTGCTGCGCATCCGGCTGTCTCGTATGCGCCACGATCACGGCGATGGTGGGCCATCTCCTTGTACCCTAACTCCTCTGCCCCAGGCTGGGGGACAAGAGGTGCGGGTACTGTGGTCTCTGCTGGGGCCGGCAGCGTCGTGGAACTCGCCGTCTCAGGTATAGACTGGGCCTGAGCCCTCGTGACTCTCGGTGTCCTCTTGGCGGCTCCGCCGCTGCCTTGCCCTTCTGGGCCCGGGTTGCCTTACGTGGAGGCATAACTGTTACAGAAAATGAATACGTTAGAGGGGTCCAACTTTAACACAGCTCTAAAGCACGATCTCAGAGTGAGAAGAATGGAAACCAATCCTAAATATCCTATAGCCTCCTGATTATTGGTGTGGTGCACAACACGATAACCAACTTCTTTGGATCTGATGCGTAGACACTTTCAGAGGATTAAGCGCTCGATACCACTTTTGTCACGACCCATTCGGGGCGTGGTGGTGCCTTACAAGGGCACCCAAGTAGTCATACATCGAGTAATCGGAAATATAAAACAAGACATGAAACGATTTATAAAATAAGACCAGCTTTATGTGAAAACATCGCCTTTCGGCAGATATATACATAAACCTGGTTTAGCAGTTACATCCGACACTGTACAACATGACTACAGACCTCTAAGGAAATATACAACTATGGCGGGACAGGGCCCGCCATACCCTGACTGTACAAAACTATCTACAACAGGGAGATCATACCCAAAAGTAGAGCCTCCGGAAAAGATGGAGCTCCCGACACCAACGTAGAGATCCTAAGAATGTGGATCTAGCACCTGCTTGCCCTTACCTGCGGCATGAACGCAGCCCCCCGAAGGAGGTCAGTACAACAGGTACTAAGTATATGAAACTGTAAAATACTTAAATGAAAACATATCATGTTAAAATCAGTTTTGCAAGTATGTATGAAACAACCAAGGGGACCGCACATAGTGCCACATCATAAACAAGAGCAACAGCGGTAAGCGTATGAGTCTTTTCTAGGCTGCGAATGATCGAAGCAGGGCCAATTGCCCATAGTATCACCATGCAAGCCTAATCCTGGACTCCCGTAGTCCGCATAGGCCACTCACATAGGCCCGCATAGGGTACATAACCCCGCATCGAGGGTAGCTACTCCTCGGCATCGTCCTGGACTCGTAGTCCGCATGGCCACATAGACCGCATGAGGTATAACCCTGCATCACTAACCTGGAACTCCCGTAGCTCCGCATAGGTCCCTTGGACCCGCGTAGGTATTCTCGAATCATGGTCCTGCATCACCGAGTCTACCCCGCATCGGAGGCGACTTAACCCGGTAATATGTCAATAGGTGAGTGATATTATACTAACATAACGACTTATCGTTAAACAACATAAGCACAACAAGAATACTCTCTTATACAAGCGTTACAAGACACTAACACACATAGCATCATATCATGTCTACTTTATCAAACCATCTTATTATTCTTTTCACAAGTCAATATAAGTGCATTATAAATACATAGGCAACCTGTTTCTTTTATCATGCTTAAGTGGTTATACCTAACTTCCCATAAAGCTAGTATAACTCTTAAGCTTTTGTTTTAAAACCAATTAGTTCTCTTACATTAAAAACGATTAAGTACTCTTTTGAAATGCTTTGATTTTTATTATTCGTGCTTAAGCGTGAGGCATTCTGTAAGTATTATTCGATTAACACGTATGCGTCTGGTACTACATATATACTTTAAAATATCATGCTTTAGGAAGAATCACATACCTTCTCAAAACCACCGCCAAGTTGAATATGTCGCGCAGAGAATCGACTATAATAGTCGACACGCCTATCAGCGTTCGACTACTTTGTAAATGATTCTAAACAGAGGGTTCTATATCCTACGGAAAATTGGGCAGCACTTCCCTACCCGGTGAGCTACTCAAGTCTACTGTGAAAACAGTCCTATGTAAGTACAATTTGATTAATCTTCTTTTAAGCCCTTCTACTGTGATAACAGTTCAATTCTATTCTGTGATATTCTTCTAAGTATTTATACTTATTCTTATACTACTACAATATGTATTCTCTAATTCAAAAGAGGGTTAGGATTAGTTACCTCGGTAAGCCCAATAATATCCTAGATAAAGTCGCGCCTGAGCAAGGTTTAGCTCCTAAGTTGTACGCTCGGTAGCTCGAAACCTTAGAATTTCTTCACAACTTCTACTCAGGACTAAGGGCTGTGGGCTTGGGTAATTTGGGCATTATCACAAGACTAGAAGCCAACTTTTCTACCCAGGGAGGGGGGGTAGATTTCGGCTAGGCTAGCGGCGAGGGGTTGCCTCGGCCAAGCTCACCAAAACGGGGGGGTGTTGGACGAAAAAGGCTACAAGGGAAAGGAGAGGATTTTCAAGACTTGGAAAGGAATTTGTGGATGAAGAACTCTTCATCTTAAGGGGTATTTATAGGTCAAGACATGGCCAACCAAGGGCCAAGATTTAGCCAAGTGCTAGGCAAGTGTAAGGTCAAGATTAGGGCAAGTGTCCTTGGCCAACGTGCACACAAAATATCCTACCTAATCCTTGACTTGTGCAAAGGCACAAAAACGTGCGCCATTGCCCAATTCGTCCATGGGCGATTTCAAATCCACCAATTGGAGGGTGCCAAGTGTCGCCCTCCCGTTGGTCCAAAATGTTTCGTCTCTCGGAAAAATCCGCAAAAATTAGAAATGGCATAGCCGGAATTTGCCCTACGAAAGCTGTGGAAACGTTTCGTCGGAAAACTATTCGTTTTGTGAGTTGTGCCCAAAAAAACGTTTTGTGCCTAAACTTTAAGGCTAGACTTTTGTACGTATTCCCTTACGTACATACTCTGGAAATACGGGGTATAACACAAATATCCATTCTTTCACAAGAAGTCACCTGATACCAACACTCATAGTATCCAAAACAGAGTAACTATTATCTTAAGTAAACCAAAATAGTTTTGTCACGACCCGAACCCGGGCCCGTGACTGGTGCCTTACCCCGGGCACCCTAGTGATACAACATCAGAGAAAATCAGCGGAAATAAAAACATGAACATGAATTAAGAGACAAGATAATTAAACAGGCCAACCAAAACAGTTGCCTTCATCATATATATACATAAATACCGACGATTATCCTTTTTACAAACCACATCCCAGCGATTACTCTACAGACCTCTAAGATTTTTACAATAGCTATGACGGGACAGGGCCCCGCCATACCACTGAATGTATAAGAATCTACAGACTCAGGGTAACATACCAAAAGATAAGCCTCCGAAGAAATGGGGCTTCCCGACACGCTGAACTGTGATCCTATGAGCGAGGATCCACAACCGATGTACTTCCACCTGCGGCATTGTTATACCCCGTATTTTCAGAGTATGTACGTAAGGACGTACGTAGAAAATTTGAAACTTGTACTAAGGCTTGGCCGAATTAATTTTGTTCACAACACCCGTTTAGAGTCGTTTTTCGACGAAACGTTTTCACGACTTCGTAGGGAATTTCCGCTATGTCATTTTTAATTTTTGCGGATTTTTCAGAGGCGAAGCGTGTTGGGCCAACAAGAGGCGCCACTTGGCACCTCCCATTGGCGGACGTGAGCTCGGTTTGGACGAAATGGAGAGGTGTAGTTGGTAGGATATTTTGTGTGTTAGTTGGTCGAGGACACGTGGGTGAATCTTGGCACTGCCTTGCACTTGGCAAGATCTTGGCCATTGGTTGGCCTTCACTTGACCTATAAATACCCCTTCCCTTTGAAGACTTCTTCATCCAAAAAAATCTCTAAGTCTTGAGAGCTCCCCCTCCCCATTTCGTGAGGCCGCCTTGGCCGGGAGTAGCGCCCCTAGTAGTGTGGCCGTGGGGTACCCACTAGCCTAGTTGCTTTCGTATAATACCCCCCTTTGTGGTGTAGAAATACTCTCAAAAAGTATTGTTATAATGCCCAAATTACCTTAGCCGTATACCTTGTTGTATTCTAAGGTTATACCTATACGAAAATGCCCAGAAATACTATTATACTTCCGTCAGTCACAAAACCGAAACCCTAGGAAAATCTCCATAGTCCGTTGGAGTATTGTGTAGAAGTTAGTTAGAACTTCTAAGGGTGGTTTAGAGCGGGTTGGAGCGCTCGGAGTTGGAGCTAAACGATTGCCCAGGATCGACTTTAACTAGGATAATTATGGGCTTATCGAGGTAATTATCTTGTCCCTCTATTGTAATTGGAAAGTACATATTGTTAGAATATATAGTTGAAGTATACTATATATAGAACTGAACGTAGTTATCGGCAATGTCTTTTGACTTAAGCATTAATAATACTTACGGCAATGTCTTGAGAATTAAGCCTGAATTTATAAGAAGAATCTTTACTGTAATTACAGTGTATTACGATGAGACTTGTGTAGTAGTACAGTGGAGTAGAATTGTACGTTAGGGTTAGGCGTATAACCCCTGGTTGGCTTGGTAGCCGGCCTCGATAGAGGAGGAGATTTACGCTGTTGCGGGGGGGGGGAGGTTCTGCCGAATTTTCTGTAGAATGTTCTACGATGAGATCTAAATGTTAATAAGCGCCTTGTGGCCTTATAGGTTGAAGTACTACGTGTGGCGCGATCTACTTGGCTTAAGGAGTAGCCGACGGTTGGAAGTACTTGGAGCGTTTTGCTATTAGTCGATACTCGTCGCGAGGTATGTGAACCTCTTCCTATCTCTTCTAGCATGATATGTGTGAACTATGTAGTACGGTAGACGTACATGTGCTAAATGTATTTGATTGGTTTAAAACATAAAGTGTTATAACGGCTTTATGGTAAGTTGGTTATAACAGCTTTATGTTGGTAAGAAAATACTTGTGGTCTTTAAAAAGTAACTGATTTGAACTATAACTGGCTTTGTTATGTGTTAGTAAAGAACTTGAAGTATTTCAAAAGATTTTTGAATCATTTTGAAAGAAGAAGTAATACTTGGTTTTTGCAAAACTTAAAAGTTATACTAGCTTTATGGGAAGTTAGGTATAACGGCTTAAGAATGTTTCTTGATTTGAAATCGAGAATGTGTATCGACAAACCAACTGCGGCGTTAATAAAAGGAAATGTTTTGACTAATTAAGTATTATTAAAACCGGTAGAAACTTCCATCCGGATAGAAGCTAAGATGAGACAAAATGATATTTCCTAGAACATGGTCTTTGTAATAAGATTGTTACAAACAAGAATATCCTACTCACATATAAGACTTATGTTTCTCAGATAGTTAAAAGAGAATTATATTCTTAACTGAATAAGACTATGAACTACGAAACCCTTCTAAAATAAGAAACTTGAACATTGGAAAAGAAGGTTGCTACTTGATTTTACAAAGAGAAGTAATTGATTTACTTTAAAAAGATAATCACTCTATTTTCATATACTACAGGTATTGTGTGGTTTTTGTGAAGTAACGTATCTTTTAAAGATTTAATGTATGAAGTACTTTGGGGATAGGTACCCGAACTTGTTAGTAGAAAGTACCTTGTGTGAATAACTTGATTGTATTGGTTTGTGATAGCCTTGTAATACTTTCTTGTTGATTTGATAAGTAAGCATGTTAGGATGCTACGTGTGTTAGTATCTTGTGATTATTGTGTAAGGGGGTCACTCTTGTTGTGCTTACGTTGTCAAACGTTAAGCCCGTTGTACTGTTATTGTATCACATACCCCCTTGACTTGTTATACCGAGGGCTTGCCACCCGATGCGGGTCTATACGGCTATGCGATCCTTGTGACTATGCGCAGTGCGGTAGCTCCAGGATTGATCATTCCGGGTGTTTAGCCTGATGCGGGGGATTCCCTATGCGGTCTGTTGAGACTATGCGGTCTTTTGAGACTATGCGGGCTGCGGGAGCCTAGGCGGATACCGAGGGTTGGCTGCCTTCGATGCGGGGTATACCTCAGGCGGTCTGGGACCATGATTCGAGGAATACCTCATGCGGGTCTGTGGGTGACCTATGCGGAGCTGCGAGAGTTCCAGGATAGACGCGCACATTGATATTGCGGGCGAGTGGCCAGCTTCGATCATGTGGTGCGGTCTAGAAAGACCTCGAGATACAGTTTGTGGTATTTTTGGTACTGTGGGTCTTAGTAGTCGGCTATGCCTTCGTACTTGCCCCGTACGGTTTTATTGTGATAACTTTGAGGGCGTGAGTCCCTGACTTGACATATCGCTTATTTATTGTGAAGCGTATTTTGGTTATCATACATGTCTCTGCTTTATATAGTCTACTATGATTTCATTCTGATTTATTTTGATTTCACATACTTGGTACTGTCTTGACCTCGCCCGGGGCTGCGTTCATGCCGAGTAAAGGTACACGATCGTTGATCCTAGCTCTCGTGTCACAGTTTAGCGTTTGGGAAGCTCCGTTTCTCGGAGGCTTATCGATGGTATAGTCCCAATGCGTCGTAAGTGTTTACATTCGGGGTTTGGCGGGGCCCTGTCCTCCATTGTTGTCGTATCATTTCTTAGAAGTGCATGTAAATGCTGTTGTGGGCAGGGTTTGTAAAAAGGATTAAACTGTTCATGTTGAAAAAAGTTGTTATTTATATATATGCCGAAAGGCAAGTTTTCCTCAGATTACTGTTTGTACTTCATTTGTTTCATGTATGTGTTTTATGTTCCGCTGATTACTCTGATGTTGTATCACTAGGGTGCCCGGGGTAAGGCACCAGTCACGGGCCCGGGTTCAGGTCGTGACAAAAGTGGTATCAGAGCAGTTAATCCTCGGAAAGTGTCTACAGACCGTATCCAGTAGAGTCTTGATTATCGGTGTGTTGTGCACCACACCAATAATCAGGAGGCTATAGGATATTTAGGATTGGTTTCTATTCTTCTCACTCTGAGATCGTGCCTTAGAGTTGTGTTGTAAGTTGGACCCTCTGACGAAATTCTTTCCCCTATCGTTATGCCTCCGCGTAGGGCAACCCGGGCCCAGGAGGGCAAGGCAGCCGAGGGAGCTGCGAGTAGAGTTCAGAGGGTTACGTGGGCACAGGCCCAATCATTACCTAGGGTAATGCTTCATTCGGGGATTTCTGCGACGTCACTAGCCCAGTAAAGTTTAGCACGGCGGCGGCAGTTCCTACTGCGGCCATGATATTTGAACGCCGGTTCCACGACCGAGCAGAATATGGATTACAAAGGCGACCACATTACTAGCTATGGATGTGGCTACCAGAGAGTATCGATGTACCACGGGTCTTGATGACTATCTAAGAGAGGTTGTGCAAGAGTAATTCTTGATTAGGCTTGAGCATGGCACGTATGCGGGCTTATCGCAGCGAGCCAAGAAACGTAGAGATTTACGGGTTAACAAAGGGCGGCGGAGAGGCGAGCGGCAAGGTCCTTTAGTAACTTTCGAGGCGAGTCGCCTCGCGGCCAGATTAGATATGCACCTCGCGGTGCAGTGGTCTTCCACGATTTCGGGGCGTTCGGGGTGTGCGAGGAGTTGGTCGAGAACTCCGTGGCTTCCGGTTCATGTGTGAGCGTCATTCAGGGAATGTCGTCTTTTAGTTAGTACTTGTTGTACCTACGACCGTCCGGTCGATGTCGATGGGGTGTCCTTGTAGGAGGACTTAGCCTTCAGATCGGTGGGTAGTTCGTTATCTTCCCTAGCTATGCGCCCTACGTGGCAGGTTTGATTAGAACGACTAAGGGGAGTGAAGCAGTAGATATAGATATATCTTTAACCCTCTAGAGATCAGTACGTGTGATAAGGTGAGTTTACCTTAAGTGCTATGTTACGATAGCGATGTGTTAGTCGTGATTAGATCATGGTTGTTTAACCGAGTAAGATTTTGGGGATAGAAGGTGTGAGCCTTAGAGCTTTTACGTAAAGACCTTAGAGGTGAGGCCATCTCGAGAAAGGTGTAGTGTTATGTTTGACCCTTATCGGAGTGCATTGTGCGCGTGAGTTATGTTGGGATAGGTCACAGTAGTGTGGAATGAAGGGGGTAGTTGAGCTAAGAAGACCGCTAGGTTTTGAAACGTGATTAGTGAGATTGTTCGGATCGGGAGCTAGTATTGTGCGCGTTGCGGGTCGGGTTGAGGCCACGTTGCGGTCAACCCGCGGTAGGTTTGGTGGTGGGGTCAGGTTGTGGTGGTCCCTTGTGTTAGGGTTGTGAGGATGTTAGGCCCAAGTTTAGTTAACCGAGCGAGTTCGTGGGTGCGTTCGACCGATGGTCGGGCGATGGGGCAGCCCATCGTGTTCTTGATCGGGGACCGTTTACTCGTGTTGAGTTATCGAGAAAGGTTGTAGGGCTGCACGGTGCCTACCTACACCTTAAGGCAGATGGAGCCAGTTTACTACCGCTTTTTCTGGAGGTTTTGCCAGGCAAGGTTAGGAACTCAGGTGAATCTCAGAATCGCATTCGCCCTCGGGCCAGTGTGTGTATCTCAGAGGTAGTCGTGGGGATTGTTGTCTCCTGTGGAGGAAGTGTTTAATCTACCATTTCAGTGTTCGGATATCGCCTTATGAAGCCTTGTAAGGGCGGAAGTGTAAGTTGCCGGTCGATTGGTTCGATGTTGGCAAGGTTCAGACAGTTGGTTCAGGCTTGTTCCAGCAGACTGTGGTTAGGGTGTGACGAGTTTTGGTATGACAGAGGAAACTTAGCCCGAGTTACTTTGGGCCTTTTTGAGTTCAGGTGAGGAATAGGCCAGGTTGCCTATATGTTAGCATTTGCCGTCCGACGTAGGAGGCAGTGCGTCCGGTCTTTCGTATTGTTATGTTCAGGAAAGTACCGGAGATCCATCCAGAGTATCCCCAGTTAATGATGACCACGTTAGGGATAGTAACCCCGAGTTTTGGAAACTGAAGCAGTATCAGAATGTGGTAAGACTTCGAGTGTACGACATCCTCAGGGATCGCAAGCAGCCCGGTCTCATTTGTTGGGTCGTCGGAGCAAGGCTCGCGACAAAGTGACAAAAGTGGTACCATTTGTTGGGTCGCCTGAGAAGGTTAATGCCTCAGGCAAAGTGACAAAGTGGTATCTACGGCGAGTAAAGAGAGAAGCGAGCATGTATGGAGAGCATAGATGTGATCATTTCTTTTGTAAAGAGAAGGTGCGAAGGAAGTATATTTTAGACCCCGGTGAGAAGTGATTTGTGGTGATGTAGAGGTGTTTCCTCGTGGACTTGGATGTAAGTTTTTACGCAGGTGCAGCTGTGGCAGGATTGTTCTCGTAAGTATAGTAGTGAAGACTATACTGGCGCGCGTTTGTTTTGAGACTTATAAGGAACATTCGGGACGAATGTTTCTAAGGAGGGGAGAATGTTATACCCCGTATTTTCAGAGTATGTACGTAAAGACGTACGTAGAAAATTTGAAACTTGTACTAAGGCTTGGCCGAATTAATTTTGTTCACAACACCCGTTTAGAGTCGTTTTTCGACGAAACGTTTTCACAGCTTTAGTAGGGGAATTTCCGGCTATGTCATTTTTAATTTTTGCGGATTTTTCCGAGAGACGAAACGTGTTGGGCCAACAAGAGGGCGCCACTTGGCACCCTCCCATTGGCGGACGTGAGAGCTCGGTTTGGACGAAATGGAGAGGTGTAGTTGGTAGGATATTTTGTGTGTTAGTTGGTCAAGGACACATGGGTGAATCTTGGCCCTACACTTGCCTTGCACTTGGAAAGATCTTGGCCATTGGTTGGCCTTCACTTGACCTATAAATACCCCTTCCCTTTGAAGACTTCTTCATCCAAAAAAATCTCTAAGTCTTGAGAGCTCCCCCTCCCCATTTCGTGAGGCCCCCTTGGCCGAGAGTAGCGCCCCCCCTCCTAGTAGTGTGGCCGTGGGGTACCCCCCCCCCTAGCCTAGTTGCTTTCGTATAATACCCCCCTTTGTGGTGTAGAAATACTCTCAAAAAGTATTGTTATAATGCCCAAATTACCTTAGCCGTATACCTTGTTGTATTCTAAGGTTATACCTATACGAAAATGCCCAGAAATACTATTATACTTAGTCGGTCCACAAAACCGAAACCCTAGGAAAATCTCCATAGTCCGTTGGAGTATTGTGTAGAAGTTAGTTAGAACTTCTAAGGGTGGTTTAGAGCGGGTTGGGCGCTCGGAGTTGGAGCTAAGCGATTGCCGGGATCGACTTTAACTAGGATAATTATGGGCTTATCGAGGTAATTATCTTGTCCCTCTATTGTAATTGGAAAGTACATATTGTTAGAATATATAGTTGAAGTATACTATATATAGAACTGAACGTAGTTATCGGCAATGTCTTTTGACTTAAGCCTGAATAATACTTACGGCAATGTCTTGCGACTTAAGCCGGAATTTATATGAAGAATCTTTGACTGTAATTACAGTGTATTACGATGAACTTGTGTAGTAGTGTAGTGGAGTAGAATTGTACCGTTAGGGTTAGGCGTATAACCCCTGGTTGGCTTGGTAGCGGCCTCGATAGAGAGGAGATTTCTGTTGTGCGGGGAGGTCTTTGAATTTTCGGTAGAATGTTCTACGATGAGATCTAAATGTTAATAAGCGCCTTGTGGCCTTATAGGTTGAAGTACTACGTGTGGCGCGATCTACTTGGCTTAAGGAGTAGCCGACGGTTGGAAGTACTTGGAGCGTTTTGCTATTAGTCGATACTCGTCGCGAGGTATGTGAACCTCTTCCTATCTCTTCTAGCATGATATGTGTGAACTATGTAGTACGGTAGACGTACATGTGCTAAATGTATTTGATTGGTTTAAAACATAAAGTGTTATAACGGCTTTATGGGAAGTTGGTTATAACAGCTTTATGTTGGTAAGAAAATGGGTTGAAGTATAACTGGCTTGTTATGTGTTAGTAAAGAACTTGAAGTATTTCAAAAGATTTTTGAATCATTTTGAAAGAAGAAGTAATACTTGGTTTTTGCAAAACTTAAAAGTTATACTAGCTTTATGGGAAGTTAGGTATAACGGCTTAAGAATGTTTTACTGATTTCGGAAATCAGAATGTGTATCGACAAACCACTGCAGCGTTAATAAAAGGAAATGTTTTGACTAATTAAGTATTATTAAAACCAGTAGAAACTTCCATCTGGATAGAAGCTAAGATGAGACAAAATGATATTTCCTAGATCATGGCTGCTGTAATAAGATTGTTACAAACAAGAATATCCTACTCACATATAAGACTTATGTTTCTCAGATAGTTAAAAGAGAATTATATTCTTAACTGAATAAGACTATGAACTACGAAACCCTTCTAAAATAAGAAACTTGAACATTGGAAAAGAAGGTTGCTACTTGATTTTACAAAGAGAAGTAATTGATTTACTTTAAAAAGATAATCACTCTATTTTCATATACTACAGGTATTGTGTGGTTTTGTGAAGTAACGTATCTTTTAAAGATTTAATGTATGAAGTACTTTGGGGATAGGTACGAACTTGTTAGTAGAAAGTACCTTGTGTGAATAACTTGATTGTATTGGTTTGTGATAGCCTTGTAATACTTTCTTGTTGATTTGATAAGTAAGCATGTTAGGATGCTACGTGTGTTAGTATCTTGTGATTATTGTGTAAGGGGTCACTCTTGTTGTGCTTACGTTGTCAAGCGTTAAGCGTTGTCTTCGTTATTGTATCACATACCCTTGACTTGTTATACAGGGCTTACCACCCTTGATGCGGTCTATCGGCCTATGCGATCCTTGTGACTATGCGGTCGCGGTAGCTCGGGATTGATCATTCGGGTGTTTAGCCCGATCGCGGACACTACCGTACATGAGTCCAATCCAGCATATGAATCTGGACCTCTAGGAGTTAAATCGAAATATGACGGGACAAGGCCCGCCGTACCCAAACTGCCAAAGCACATCTTGAAGGATATATACCAAAAGATAAACTCACGGACAGAGGAGCTATCCAAAACCACGGCGAGGATCCTACACTGCCGATCACCAAGCAGCGTACCTACATCTGCGGCATGAGCGCAGCCGCGAAAAGGAGTCGATGCGAAAAATGTACCAAGTAGGTGAGCGATGAAATGCGTAATAAAATCATAACAGTCTAAACAAAACAGGAGACATGTATGATAGACAACCTACAGTACATATCACATAAGCAGTCATATTAAGTCAGGGACGCAGGCCCTCAAAGTCACTACTCAAATATAACTATGGGTCTCACGCCCATAATATCAATCATGCCCGTGGAATCCTTCCTCACGCGTGATCCATGATATAATAACACCAATAAGGATACATGAACACCAAGTCCCACCTGTGTCCTAAATACCTCGTGGTCTCATGCCCCGGAATCCCACATCGTAAAAGCATGACCATAGGGTGACACAAACAAATCCGGGGACATATATGATAATCAAATTACAACACACTTTGCCTTACTAACAATGAGAGTAAACAGTAGTATCCTTACAATATAAAATAGGAAGCTCACGATCAAAGCAGGACCACCCGCCCGCAGTATCATTTAGCAATCCTTCTCCTGGGACTATTTCACCCGCATAGATCACGTGGACTCGCGTGAGGTATTCCTCGCATGGGACTATTTCACCCGCATAAGCCCTTACGGACTCGCATGAGGTATTTCTCGCATAGGCTGGACCCGCCCGCATGGGATTATTTCACCCGCATAAGCCCTTACGGACTCGCATGAGGTATTCCTCGCATAGGCTGGACCCGCCCGCATGGGACTATTTCACCCGCAAAAGCCCTTACGGACTCGCATGAGGTATTCCTCGCAACGTGGGTAGCAAATCCACGGAATATCCAAATACCACAAACCCGGGGAATGACCTCGAAACGACTGATATACCAATAGCACACGACCGGCTATTACCAGCACACATAGGCAATCCTCAATTAAACAAGCCAAAGTCCTTATCAAGGCACACCTAGACAAATTCTCAATTAATCCAGCCAAAGTACTTATATGTTATACCCCGTATTTCCAGAGTATGTACGTGAGGGCGTACGTATAAAAATTTGAGCCTTAAAGATTTGGCAAGTTTCGAAAATTGTACACAAGTGCCGAAAAGAATCGTTTTTCGACGAAACGTTTTACTAGACTTGCGAAGGGAAAATTTCGGCTATGTCATTTCTAATTTTTTTTGCGGATTTTTCCGAGAGACGGAATATTTTGGACCAACGAGAGGGCGACACTTGTCACCCTCAAGTTGGTGGTCTTGGTCGGTCTTGTGGCCGAGAAGGGGGAGGATTTTGTGGCATGTTTTTGTCACGACCCGTTCCGGGGTCCGTGACTGGTGCCTTACCCGGGCACCCAAGTAGTCATATATCAGAGAAATCAGCGGAATATAAGACAAGACAAGAAACATTATTAAAAAGAGAAACAGTTTATCTGATGAAAAGCTTGCCTTTCGGCATATATATATAACCCAAGTTTTTCAGTTACATCACAACTGTACAATAGGACTACATACCTCTAAGGAAGTAAATAACAATGGCGGGACAGGGCCCCGCCATACCCTGAATGTACAAAAACTATCTACAATACAGGGAGATCATACCCAAAAAGTAGAGCCTCCGGAGAAGATGGAGCTCCCGACACCAACGCAAAGATCCTAGGGATGCGGATCTAGCACCTGCTTGCCCTTACCTGCGGCATGAACGCAGCCCCCCGAAGGAGGTCAGTACAACAGGTACTAAGTATGTGAAACTGTAAAGTACTTAAATGAAATCATATCACTTTAAAACCAATTTTACAAATATGCACGAAACAACCAATGTAATCGCATAGTGCCACATCATAAACAAGAGCACAATAGATAAAGCGTATGTGTCTTTTCTAGGTGCGAATGATCGAGCAGGCGATCACCCGTAGTATCACTACGCTAGCCTAATCTGGACTCCGTAGTCGCATAGGCCACTCGTAGGCCCGCATAGGGTATAACCCCGTCGAGTAGCTACTCCTCGGCATCGCCTGGACTCGTAGTCCATGGCCACATATACCGCATGAGGTATAACCCCGCACACTAACACGGAACTCGTAGCTCGCATAGGTCCCTGGACCCGCATGAGGTATCCTCGCATCATAGTCACAGTTGCACGAGGTATACCTGCGTCGGAGGCGACAACCCCGGTATTATGTCAAGAGGTGAGTGATATAATACTAACATAACAACTTATCGTTAAACAACATAAGCACAAGAATACCCTCTTATACAAACGTTACAAGACACTAACACACATAGCATCATATCATGTCTTCTTATCAAACCATCTTATTATTCTTTCCATAAATCAATATAAGTCTGTTATAACCACATAAGTAAATTGTTCCTTTTATCTTTCTTAAGTTGTTATACCTAACTTCCCATAAAGCTAGTATAACCCTTAAGCTTTTTGTTTAAAAACCAATTAGTTCTCTTCTGTTAAAAATGATTCAGTATTCTTTTGAAATGCATCAAGATTCTTATTATTCAGGCTTAAGTCAAAAGACATTGCCGTAAGTATTATTCAGGCTTAAGTCAAAAGACATTGCCGTAATTATTATTCAGTTAACACATGTACGTCTACCGTACTATATATATATTTTAAAATATCATGCTTAGGAAGAATCACATACTTTCTCGGAGAAATCCACCTGCCAAGTCGAATATGTCGCGCGCAGAGAATCAGCCTATAATAGTCAAATACGTCTATCAACGTCTAGACTATTACGCATGCGATTCTAGCGAGAGGGTTCTCTATTCTACGGAAAATTGGGCAGCACTTCCCTACCCGGTAAGTTATATAGTCTACTGTAAAAACAGTCCTATGTGAGAACAGTTCACTACTATTCTGTAATATCCTTCTAAGTATTTAATACTTATTTCTATACTTCTACAGTATGTATTCTCTAATTACAAAAGAAGGACAAGTTTATTTACCTCGGTAAGCCCAATAAAATCCTAGATAATACGTCGATCCTGAGCAAGGTTTAGTTCCTAAGTTGTATGCTCCGATAGCTCCAAGAACCCTTAGATGTTCTTCACAACTTCAACTAAGTACTAAGGGATTTGGGCTAGGGTAATTTGGGCATTATAACAATACTAGAAGGAAACTTTTCTACCAAGGGAGGGGGGTAGGTTTCGGCTAGGCTAGGGGAGGGGAGGTTGCTTCGGCCAAGCCACTTAGGCTAGAGGGGGGGGGGGGGAGGGGTGTTGGACGAAAATGCTCAAGGGAGAGGAGAGGATTTTCAAGACTTGGAGAAAGATTTGTGGATGAAGAACTCTTCATCTTAAGGGGGGTATTTATAGGTCAAGAAGTGGCCAACCAATGGCCAAGATGATGCCAAGTGCAAGGCAAGTGTAAGGTCAAGATTTGGGCAAGTGCCCTTATCCATCTACTACACAAATATCCTACCAACTCCTTGACTTTGTGCAAGGCACAAAAAACGTGCCAACTTGCCCCATTTTTGCCGTCCAATGAGGGTGACAAGTGTCACCCTCCCGTTGGTCCAAAATGTTTCGTCTCTCGGAAAAATCCGCAAAAATTATAAATGACATAGCCGGAATTTACCCTACGTGAGTTTAGTAAAACGTTTCGTCGAAAAATGATTCTTTTCGAGTGTTGTGCACAAACTTTTTCGTCCATAGCCTAACTTTAAGACTAAACTTTTGTACGTACGCCCTCTCGTACATACTCTGGAAATACGGGGTATAAAATTCTCCCCTCCTTAGAAACATTCGTCCCGAATGTTCCTTCCCAAGACAGATAACAATAAGGTTCCTCATAACTTAAACAGTTTGCAAATGCCACATACGGCCACAAAACAACACTTAGGCATATATGGCAATGAAAATTTACAAGTAGGAAAGTGAATTACCTGGAGGTGTGGGGAATAGGTGAGGATACTTCTGCCTCATGTCCTCTCGCCTTCCCACGTCATCTCCTCCCGAGCTCGTTCGCCACAAAACTTTGTGGAAGCCACGTCCTTGGTCCGCAGACGCCTAACCTGACGATCGACTATCGCTATGGGAATCTCCTCATACGATAACCCCTCGGTCACCTGGACATCGTCAATCGGGTGTACCCTAGATGGATCCTCGATACACCTCCTCAGCATAGATACGTGAAAAACCGGATGCACTGCCTCCAGATCGGACGGCAGATCCAACTCATAGGCAACCTTGCCTATCCTGCGGACAATCGACACCCAATGTACCTTGGTGAGTTTCCTTTCTTCCCGAATCTCATCACACCGCTTCATGGGTGACACCTTCAGAAAACCCAATCATCAATGCGAACTCCGGATGCCGACGACGATGATCTGCATATGACTTCATCGACTTCGAGTACATCGCCGCTCTGGATAAGCTTCACCTTATCCATTGCCTGCTGCACCAAATCTGGTCCCACTAGCTGCACCTCGCCCACATCAAACCAGCATATCGGCGATCGCACTTCCTCCGCACAAGGCCTCATAAGGCACCATCCGAATCTGAGTGGTAGCTATTATTATATGCAAACTCAACTAGAGGCAAATGATCCTCCCGGCTACCCACGAAGTCGATAACACAGCTCGCAACATACCTCAAGAGTGCGGATAGTGCGCTCGGCTGTCCGTGCATGCGTGGATGGAATGCGACTCGTGCTCACTGCATCCCCAAACCCTTACGGAAAGACCTCCGTAAGTTAGCGTGGCGGGCTCCTGCATGCGATATGATCGAAATAGGGACTCCATGCGATCGGCGATCTCTCGGATGTAAAGTCCGCATAATCCTCAGAAAAAGTCGCCCTAACGGGAAGAAAGTGGGCTGATTTCGTCACCGTCGACGATAACCCATATAGAATCATGTCTCCTCCGAGTGCGAGGTAATCCCGTAATGAAGTCCATGTTGATCACCTCCCACTTCCGGTCGGGATCTCTATCGCGTCAGAACAAACCACCGGGCCTCGGTGCTCTACCTTCACTGCGACAACACGGGATCGAGCTACGAACTGCAACGTCCTCTTCAAGCCATCCCACCAATACACGGATCTAAGGTCGTGGTACATCTTGGTCGACCACGGATGGATAGAGTAACGCTTGTAGTGTGCTTCCCAGAACTCGCCGAAGTCCTGAAACATCTGGAACACACAACCTGCCCTCAAATCTTAGCACCCCATCAGGTGCTACCTCAAAAGGACCCTTCCACTCACGAAGAGTCGTATCACGATAACGTGTCAAAACTGGATCCTCGAACTGTTGCCTCTTCACCTCCTCGACGATGGAAGACTCGGCAACCTCACGGACTCGAACCCCACTGCTATCATAATCAATCAAACGGACACCAGGCTCGCTAATCGATGCAAATCACGAACCATGTCCTCCTCTGCTGCGCATCGATAGACTCCCATCGACTACGACTAAGAGCATACGCCAACATTGGCCTTCGCGGGTGGTACAGGATATCAACATCGTAATCCTTAAGCAACTCTAACCACCGTCTGCCGTAAGTTCGGCTCCTCGGTGAAGATATACTGGAGGCTCTTGTGGTCTGTATAAATATCCACATGAACCCCATACAAGTAGTGCCTCCAGATCTTCAAGGCGTGAATCACCGCTGCCAACTCCAAATCATGGGTGGGGTAGTTCCTCTCGTGTTTCTTCAGCTGTCGGGATGCATACGCTATAACCTTGCCCTGCTGCATCAACACACATCCCAACCCGATGCCTGACGCATCACAATACACGACATAACCGTCTGGACCCTCTGGAAGAGTAAGAACGGGGGCGGTCGTCAGTCTCTCCTTCAAAGAATCGAAACCCCGCCACAAGCATCGGTCCTGAAACTTAGCCGCTTACGAGTCGGCCTAGTCAATGGTGCGTAGATAGAAGCAAACTTCTCTACGAACCGATAATAACTCGCAAGGCCCGAGCTGCGAACCTCTGTCGGAGTAGTAGGTCTAGGCCAAGTCCTGACTGCCTCGATCTTGGTCGTATCCACTCGAATGCCATCAGCCCCGACAATATGCCCAAGAAAAGCCACCGAAGTTAACCAAAACTCACATTTGGAAAACTTGGCGTACAGCTGCTGGTCTCGGAGAACTGTCAGCACAGTCCTCAAATGCTCCGCATGCTCCTGCTCTGAGCGAGAATAAACCAAGATATCATCGATGAACACTATCACAAACGTGTCCAAGAATGGTTTGAACACTCGGTTCATCAAATCCATGAATACCGCCGGAGCATTGGTCAACCCAAAAGACATGACCCTGAACTCATAATGCCGTCTGACGTCGGAATGCGATCCTAGGGACATCCGCCTCTCTGACTCGTACCTGATGATAGCCCGATCGCAGATCAATCTTGGAGAAACATCTCGCACCTGCGGTGGTCGAACAAATCATCAATCACAGGAAGGGGTATCTGTTCTTAATGGTCACCTTGTTCACCGCTGTAATCAACACACATGCGGCGTCCGTCATTCTTCTTCACGAACAATCGGCGCTCCCGGGGAGAAACACTAGGTCTGATGAAGCCCTTCTCCAGCAAATCTCTCAGCTGGTCCTTCAACTCTCTCAACTCGGCAGGTGCCATTCTGTATGGCGGAATGGAAATAGGCCGAGTGTCTGGCAGCACATCAATACAAAACTCTATCTCCCTCTCTGGAGGAATACACGGGAGGTCGTCTGGAAACACGTCTGGGAACTCTCTGACTACTGGGCCGGAAATCCGCACCGCTGCGACCTCGATTATCAAACACGAACGAGATGGTAGATGTACCTTCTCGCACCATCTTCCTAGCCTTGAGGTAGGAAATAAACCTACCCCTCGGCGATACAGTATTCCCCTCCCACTCGACAACCGGCTCCTCAGGAAACTGGAACCGTACTACTCTCTCCCTGCAATCTACATGGGCGTAGAAAGAAGCTAGCCAATCCATACCCATGATCACGTCGAAATCAGTCATATCCAACTCTATCTAGTCGGCTAGGTCCGGCATCGTATATGGTCATCGGACAAGCTCTATATACCGCCGAGCTACCACCGAATCACCCATCGCGTAGCTACCTCGAAAAGGGTCTATGGACTCGGGCTATATCCCTATCCTACTAGCAACAAGGGAGATATATGGGGCAGTAGAACCGAATCTATCAAGGCATACATCATAATCGTGGCGATAAGGTACTGTGACGGCGTCAGTGAGGCCTCACGATCTGCCCGGTGGACAAGGCATAAATGCGATTCGAGGACCGCTAGAATCTGGGACCGCGCCACGACCTGCCGCGACCTGGCTGGCCCATGAGTACCACGCCTCGGGCGAGTGGCGAAGGAGATGATGAACCGCAGCAGACCACATGGTGAGCCCTACCACCCGCGCTGCCTCCGGTCGGACAGGCCCTCGCAAAATGACTCGACTGGCCACAACTGTAACAAACTCTCGGAGGAGTACCACAATTCCCGAAATGGGATCTACCACATCGGCCATTTGAGGTGGTCCCGACCGCCAAGCACTCTGCCACGCGAAAGTCCGAAGTCACAGGGCCCGTCACGCCCCGAATACTGGGTGTCTTGAGGGCGGTGGGGAGTGCTCTGAGCTGGCTGTGGTGCGAATCTAGACCGCTGCTGAGGCCGTCCACCCTGATAACTACCAAAGGACCCTGCCGTCCTGGTCCTCTTCTGCTGCTGTCGGTCAACCCGTCGGTCCCTACGCTCCTCGCATCCAAGTGCATGAGCCTGCATGCGGGTAATGTCCATACCCGGCTGAAGAGAAACACCCGCACAAGACTCGGCCATATAATCATCTAGCCCGGTGACGTAGCGGTGCACCCTATCCTCCATATCTGCTACCAACGCTGGGACATATCGAGCCAAAGAATCGAACTCGACATTATACTCCCTAACTGTGCGTCCCCTCTGTCTCAGTAACAAAAATCTGTCGGCCCGCGCCCTCCTCATCTGTGGAGGCAAGAAGTGAGTGAGGAAAGCCTCCGAGAACTCATCCCAAGTAGCTGGGGACGCGTGCTCTCCCCGGGATAACTCCCACGAATCAAACCAATCGACTGCGGTATCACGCAGCCGATGCGAACCGAAGATCACGGACTCGGTCTCCGACGCCCTGATCACTCTCATAATCCTCTGTAGCTGACGGATGAACTCCTGCGGATCATCCTCCGGCCTCGACCCGTAAAACTCTGGCGGGCTACAACTCAGGAAATCTCGTAGCCTCAAACTATCTGCCCTCGGGTGAACCACGGGTACTCTTGGGCCGAATCTGATCGCCAGATCCACTGTCCTCATATCTGGCCACGATCCTGGCCAATAGCTGGGCCATCTCCTTGTACCCTAACTCCTCCGCCCCAGGTTGTGGGATAGGAAGTGTGGGTACTGTGGTCTCTGCTGGGGCCGGCGGCGTCATGGAACTCGCCGTCTGAGGTATAGACTGGGCCTGAGCCCTCGTAACTCTCGGTGTCCTACTAGCAGCTCCTCGCGCTTGCCCGCCGGGCGGGTTGCCTTACGTGGAGGCATAATCTTATGAGAAAGGAATACGTTAGAGGGGTCCAACTTATAACACAGCTCTAAAGCACGATCTCAGAGTGAGAAGAATAGAAACCAATCCTAAATATCCTATAGCCTCCTGATTATTGGTGTGGTGCACAACACACCGATAATCAAGACTCTACTAGATACGATGCGTAGACACTTTCCAGGATTAACGACTCGATACCACTTTTGTCACGACCCGTTAATTCGTGGATCGTGCCTACCCGCACCCAAGTAGTCATATATCGGAGAAATCGTGGAATATAAGACAAGACAAGAAACATTATTAAAAAGAAAGCAGTTTATCGATGAAAATCTTGCCTTTCGGCATATATATATAACCAAGTTTTGATTACATCCCAATGCATAATAGGACTACAGACCTCTAAGGAAGTAAACAACTATGGCGGGACAGGGCCCCGCCATACCCTGAATGTACAAAAACTATCTACAATACAGGGAGATCATACCCAAAAAGTAGAGCCTCCGGAGAAGATGGAGCTCCCGACACCAACGCAAAGATCCTAAGGATGCGGATCTAGCACCTGTTTGCCCTTACCTGCGGCATGAACGCAGCCCCCCGAAGGAGGTCAGTACAACAGGTACTAAGTATGTGAAACTGTAAAGTACTTAAATGAAATCATATCACTTTAAAACCAATTTTACAAATATGCACGAAACAACCAATGTAACCGCACATAGTGCCACATCATAAACAAGAGCACAATAGATAAACTGTAACAGGTCTTTTCTAGGCTGTGAATGATCAAAGCAGGGCCAATCGCCCGTAGTATCACTACGCAAGCCTAATCCTGGACTCCCGTAGTCCGCATAGGCCACTCACATAGGCCCGCATAGGGTATAACCCCGCATCGAGGGTAGCTACTCCTCGGCATCGTCCTGGACTCGTAGTCCGCATGGCCACATAGACCGCATGAGGTATAACCCCGCACACTAACACGGAACTCGTAGCTCGCATACGCCCTCGGACCGTATGAGGTATCCTCGCATCATAGTCACACTGCATCGCACGAGGTATACCGCGTCGGAGGCAACTTAACCCCTGTATTATGTCAAGAGGTGAGTGATATAATACTAACATAACAGCTTATCGTTAAACAACATAAGCACAACAAGAATACCCTCTTATACAAACGTTACAAGACACTAACACACATAGCATCATATCATGTCTTCTTATCAAACCATCTTATTATTCTTTCCATAAATCAATATAAGTCTGTTATAACCACATAAGTAAACTGTTCCTTTTATCTTTCTTAAGTTGTTATACCTAACTTCCCATAAAGCTAGTATAACCCTTAAGCTTTTTGTTTAAAAACCAATTAGTTCTCTTCTGTTAAAAATGATTCAGTATTCTTTTGAAATGCATCAAGATTCTTATTATTCAGGCTTAAGTCAAAAGACATTGCCGTAAGTATTATTCAGGCTTAAGTCAAAAGACATTGCCGTAATTATTATTCAGTTAACACATGTACGTCTACCGTACTATATATATATTTTAAAATATCATGCTTAGGAAGAATCACATACCTTCTCGGCGAAATCCACCTGCCAAGTCGAATATGTCGCGCGCAGAGAATCAGCCTATAATAGTCAAATACGTCTATCAACGTCTAGACTATTCTGTAAACAGTTCTAAGCAGAGGGTTCTCTATTCTACGGAAAATTGGGCAGCACTTCCCTACCCGGTAAGTTATATAGTCTACTGTAAAAATAGTCCTATGTGAGAACAGTTCAATACTATTCTGTAATATCCTTCTAAGTATTTAATACTTATTTCTATACTTCTACAGTATGCATTCTCTAATTACAAAAGAAGGACAAGTTTATTTACCTCGGTAAGCCCAATAAAATCCTAGATAATACGTCGATCCTGAGCAAGGTTTAGTTCCTAAGTTGTACGCTCCGATAGCTCCAAGAACCCTTAGAAGTTCTTCACAACTTCAACTAAGTACTAAGGGATTTGGGCTAGGCTATTTTGGGCATTATAACAATACTAGAAGGCAACTTTTCTACCCAGGAAGGGGGGTAGGTTTCGGCTAGGCTAGGGGAGGTTGCTTCGGCCAAGCCACTTAGGCTAGAGGGGGGGAGGGGTGTTGGACGAAAATGCTCAAGGGAGAGGAGAGGATTTTCAAGACTTGGAGAAAGATTTGTGGATGAAGAACTCTACAGCTTAAGGGGGGTATTTATAGGTCAAGAAGTGGCCAACCAATGGCCAAGATGATGCCAAGTGCAAGGCAAGTGTAAGGTCAAGATTTGGGCAAGTGTCCTTATCCATCTACTACACAAATATCCTACCAACTCCTTGACTTTGTGCAAGGCACAAAAAACGTGCCAACTTGCCCCATTTTTGCCGTCCAATGAGGGTGACAAGTGTCACCCTCCCGTTGGTCCAAAATGTTTCGTCTCTCGGAAAAATCCGCAAAAATTATAAATGACATAGCCGGAATTTACCCTACGCGAGTTTAGTCAAACGTTTCGTCGAAAAACGATTCTTTTCGAGTGTTGTGCACAAACTTTTTCGTCCATAGCCTAACTTTAAGACTAAACTTTTGTACGTACGCCCTCTCGTACATACTCTGGAAATACGGGGTATAACAGTTTTGTGCCTTGTTTGGTGCCTTGTTTTGTGCCATGTTTTGTGGAGTAGGGTTAGGGTGCACTTGGCTTGATCTTGGCCTTACACTTGCCTTGCACATGGCTTGATCAAGGCCATTGGTTTCCCTATAAATACCCCTCCCTTGTTGAAGACTTCTTCATCGTAAAATCTTTCTAAGTCTTGAATTCCTCCCTCCCCTCTTGTGTAGTTCTCGTCCAAAGAGTCCCCCTTTTGTGAGCCCTTGGCAGAGCCTCCCTCCCCTTTGTAGTGTCCAGCCGAGGTACCCTGCCTTGTGGTCCTCGTATAATACCCCCCCTCTCTTAGTAGAAATACTCTCCAAGTATTGTTATAATGCCCAAATACCTTAGCCCATATACCTTGTAGTACTTTCCAAAGTTACCTCTATACGTAGAGCCCGGAAATACTATTATACTTTCCTTTAGCCACTAAACAAAACCCTAAGGAAAACCTTCATAGTCGGTTGAAGTGTTAAGTAGAAGTTGCGTAGAACTTCTAAGGGTTGTTCGGAGCGGGTTGGAGCGCACGGAGTAGGAGCTTAACGTTGCTCAGGAGCGACATTAAACTTGGATAATTTTGGGCTCATCGAGGTAAATACTACTGTACTTCTATTGTAATTGGGAATTACATACTGTAGTAGTATAGAAATGAATATAAGATTCATAGAAGAGAATTGAACTGTAATAGAAGGATATTACAGAATAGACTTGAACTGAAATCACGTCAGAAGAATATTAAAGAAGTAGATTAAACTGTACTTACATAGGACTGTATTTACAGTAGACTGATAACCTTTATTGGTTGAATGTTCTGCAAGTTGCATGTGCTACTTAGAAGGTGGACAAGGCTAGCTGGGTTATAGCCGATGAGCGTTTTGCTTATAGTCGATAATCGTCGCGAGGTATGTGATTCTTCCTATACTCTTGAGCATGAAGTATTTTAACGGAATATATATATAGTACGGTAGACGTACGTGTGGCAATGTCTTTTGACTTAAGCCTGAATAATATATATATATAGTACGGTAGACGTACGTGTGTTAACTGAATGTAGTGTTACGGCAATGTCTTTTGACTTAAGCCTGAATAATAAGGACCTTGAAATATTTTTTAAAAAGGAATATATATATAGTACGGTAGACGTACGTGTGTTAACTGAATGTAGTGTTACGACAATATTTTTTGACTTAAGCCTGAATAATAAAGAATCTTGAAGTATTTCAAAAGATTAATAAACCGTTTTGAAAGAAGAGTAATACTTTGTTTTGAAAACATAAGAGTTATACTAAGCTTTATGGGAAGTTAGGTATAACGTCTTAAGAGTGGTAAAGAGAATGGTTTACTGATTTTTAGAAGTTAAGAGACTTGATCTTAAAAGATAAGAGACTTGACTTAATATGGATGTTTGTGTGAAACCTCATTCGTGAGTAATGAGTACTTGGTTTTTAAAAGGGAATAATGTTACACTGATTTCGGAAATCAGAATGAGTACCGACAAACCACTGCAGCGTTAATAAAGGAAAATGTATTGAATAATGAAGTATTATTAAAACCAGTAGAAACCTCCATCTGCATAGAAGCTAAGATGAGACAAAATGATATTACATTTCCTAAGATCATGGCTGCTTAATAAGATTGATTATGAACAAGAATAACCTACACTTATAAGGCATATGTTTCTCAGATTGTTTAAAAGAGAATTATATTCTTAAATGATTAAGACTATGAACTATGGAACTTTTCTAAAATAAAGAGACCTGAGTAATTGAAATTAGGCAAACTGGAACTTTAGGGGAAAGAATGTTGTTGAAAAAGGAAAGTGTTTTGGTTTACCTAATCATGTGAGTCACTCTATTTTTATACTACGGGTATCGGGTGACCTTTATAAAAGGAATGGATCTCTTTAAAAGGAATTTAACGTGCGTAGTACTTTAGGGTTAAAACCCGGACTTGATATAAAATGGAAGTACCTTAAGTTGTTGTATAACTTGCCTATGCTTGTTGTGGTGTAACTCGCCTATGCTTGTTGTGATAGCCTTTGTTGTGCAAGAATTGTGTTTCTATACTACCGCGTTTCTCGATGGAGGGCCGGTTGACTGTTGAGAGCTTACTTGGACGTATCGGCAGTGACGGAAGATTCCACGGGTATGCTTCCATTATTATTGTTACATGGGCATGTCTACACCGATGTAGAATTCCGGGGGCGTGTGGCCATGCGGCAGGGTTGATTACCCGATATATGGTTATTATTGTTACATGGGCATGTCTGCACCGATGTAGAATTCCGGGGGCATGTGGCCATGCGGTAGGGTTGATTACCCGATATATGGTTATTATTGTTACATGGACGTGTCTGCACCGATGTAGAATTCCGGGGGCATGTGGCCATGCGGCAGGGTTGACCACCCAGTATATTGTTGTTGATGTTACATGGACATGTCTGCACCGATGCAGAATTCCGGGGGCATGTGGCCATGCGGCATTGTTATTATTGTTGCATCATGGACATGTCTGCACCGATGCAGAATTCCGGGGGCATGCGGCCATGATGCGAACATGATTGATGTTGTGGGCGTGAGACCCATAGTTATATATTGAGTGATGACTTTGAGGGCGTGAGTCCCGGACTTGACTGCTTTTATGTTGCGTACTGTATTTTGGTTATCATACATGTCTCCTGCTTTATATAGACTGTTATGATTTAACTGCAGTATTATCAGTTTCACATACTTGGTACCTGTTGTACTGACCTCCTTCGGGGGGCTGCGTTCATGCCGCAGGTAGGAGTACACCGGTAGTTGATCCTCGCTCATAGGATCACAGTTCAGCGTATTGGGAAGCTCCGTTTCTCCGGAGGCTTATTCTTCGGTATGTGTTCCCGAAGTTGTAGGTTTTGTACATTCAGGTATGGCGGGGCCTGTCCGTCATGGTTGTTGTAAATCTTAGAGGTCCAGTAATTTGTGGCGGAGTTTGTAAAGGATTAAACTGCTCGGTTTTTATGTATTTATACGCAGAAGGCAACCGTTTTGGTTGCTTTGTTTATATATAATATCTCTTGCTTCATGTCTTGTTTTTATGTTCCGCTGATTTTCTCTGATGTATGACTACTTGGGTGCCCGGGTAAGGCACCAGTCACGGGCCCCGGAACGGGTCGTGACAAAAGTGGTATCAGAGAAGTTAGTCCTCGGAAAGTGTCTACAGACCGTGTCTAGTAGAGTCTTGATTATCGATGTGTTGTGCACCACATCTATAATCAGGAGGCTGCAGGACATTTAGGATTGATTTCCATTCTTCTCATTCTGAGATCGTGCCTTAGAGCTGTGTTGTAAGTTGGACCCCTCTGACATATTTCGTTTTCACCAGTTATGCCTCCGCGCAAGGCAAACCGGGCCCAGGTGGGCAAGCGGCGAGGAGGCGCTAGTGAGATACAGAGGAGTACGACAGCGCGAGCGTCATTACACGAGATGCTTCAGACGGCGAGTTTTGCGACGCCGGCCCAGCAGAGTTTAGAGCGCAGCGGTGCGATGAGACCACGATACTGCACGCCGGTCCCCGGCTGAGGCGAGAGTTGGGGTACAAAGAGATTGCCCGCCATCGCCGTGATCGTGGCGGACATGAGATAGGTGGGCCGCAGCGATTCGTAGCACCATGGTTCACCCAAGATCGGATAGTTTGAGGCTACGGGACTTTCGAGATGTAGCCCTTGAGTTCTACGGGTCGAGGCTCGAGGATGATCCACGGGAGTTCATCAAGCGATTCTGACGGATCATGAGAGTGATCAAGGCTTCGGAGACCGAGTCAGTGGTCCTAGGTTCACATCGGCTGCGTGATACCGCAGTCGACTGGTTTGATTCGTGGGAGCTGTCCCGGGGAGAGAATGCACTTCCAGCCGTTTGGGATGAGTTTTCGGGGGCATTTCTTGCACACTTCTTGCCTCCACAGATGAGGAGGGCTCGGGCCGACAGATTTTTGATGTTGAGGTAGAACGGTCGTACAGTTCGGGAGTACAATGTGGAGTTCGACTCATTGGCTCGGTATGCCCCCGCTGTAGTAGCTGATATGGAGGACATAGTACACCGCTACGTTACCGGGTTAGATGACTACTTGGTAGAGGCTTGTTCGGGTGTAGCTCTTCAGCCGGGCATGGACATTGCCCGCATGCAGGCTTTTGCACTTGGGTGTGAGGCACGGAGAGGTCGACGGAATGACCAAGATCAGCAGAAGAGGGCCAGAACAACAGGGTCCTTGGGTGACTTTCGAGGCGGACCGCCTCAGCAGCATACTAGTTTTGTACCTCCGCCAGTGCAGAGTGGTCCTCCACAACCTTCAGGAGCAGGTCAGAGCTCCAGGGGTTCAGATTTCCAGGGGAGTAGGTGTGTGGGCGGATCGATCACCCCTACCTCGGTGTGGTCGATGTGGTAGACCGCATTTCGGGGAGTGTCGTGGTACCAAGGGAGCTTGTTATTTTTGCGGCCAACAGGGCCATCTAGCGAGACTGTCCAGGCGAGTAGCTGGTAGGATAGCATGACTACGGATCGATTGCGGGTTCTTCACCTTCCATAGCTAGGCAGGATGTTCATACACCGGCAGGCCACGGCAGAGGTCGCGGTGGAAGTTCCCAGCTTTAGCGGTCCTTTGAACCGCCTATTTTCAGGTATATCCTTAACCCTCTAGAGACTTGTATGTATTGTTGTGATGATAATGTGTTAAGTGTTATGTTCGGATAGCTTTATGCAAAATGTGATTTAGAAACCTGGTTAGTGTAAAAGGGTAAGCCTGGGGGTGAGAAAATGATGAACCTTAGAATATTACAATTGAGACCTTAGATGTAAGGCCGTCTTGAGTACAAGATTTTGCGGGTGATCTTTGTCAGAATGTATAAGTATACGTGGAGTAATTGTGGGAAAATTCCTTGGGTGGTGTAAATGGAAGTGGTAGCTTTCATGACCTGTATAGGTAAGATTGTTCCGGATCGGGAAACAAGAGCTTGATGCGTTAAGTGGGTCGGGTTGGGGCCATGTTGCGGGCCAACCCGCGGCCTGTTTTGGGGTTGGGTCAGCTCTGGGTGGTCAGCGGTGGTAGGGTCACGAGGGTGCTGGGCCCAAGTTTGGTTGACCATCGTATGAGTTCGTGGGTGTGTTCGACCAGAAGCGGATCGTGAAGGCCGGGAATGGCCTTAAGGAAGATTGAGGCTAGTAAGATGACCATGTTTGGAGGTGGTGACTCCAAAGTTTTGGGAACGGAAGCGATGACTGAAGTATGGTACGTATACTAGAAGAGTTCGAGTGTTCGAGAAGGAGCAGTAAGGAAGGAAGAGAACGTGTGTTATTTCGTGGCCAGGTGTGGCGTTGGCAACTTGTTAGAAGAACTTTATCTTTATCCGTCTTGAGAAGGAACATTCGGGACGAATGTTTCTAAGGATGGGAGAATGTTATACCCCGTATTTCCAGAGTATGTACGTGAGGGCGTACGTATAAAAATTTGAGCCTTAAAAATTTGGCAAGTTTCGAAAATTGTACACAAGTGCCGAAAAGAATCGTTTTTCGACGAAACGTTTTACTAGACTTGCGAAGGGAAAATTCCGGCTATGTCATTTCTAATTTTTTTTGCGGATTTTTCCGAGAGACGGAATATTTTGGACCAACGAGAGGGCGACACTTGTCACCCTCAAGTTGGTGGTCTTGGACGGTCTTGTGGTAGAAGGGAGGATTTTGTGGCATGTTTGTGCCTTGTTTGGTGCCTTGTTTTGTGCCATGTTTTTTGGAGTAGGGTTAGGGTGCACTTGGCTTGATCTTGGCCTTACACTTGCCTTGCACATGGCTTGATCAAGGCCATTAGTTTCCCTATAAATACCCCTCCCTTGTTGAAGACTTCTTCATCCTAAAATCTTTCTAAGTCTTGAATTCCTCCCTCCCCTCTTGTGTAGTTCTCGTCCAAAGAGTCCCCCCCCCCTTTTGTGAGCCCTTGGCCGAGAGCCTCCCCATCCCCCTTTGTAGTGTCTAGCCGAGGGGTACCCCCCCTTGCCTTGTGGTCCTCGTATAATACCCCCCTCTCTTAGTAGAAATACTCTCCAAGTATTGTTATAATGCCCAAATACCTTAGCCCATATACCTTGTAGTACTTTCCAAAGTTACCTCTATACGTAGAGCCCGGAAATACTATTATACTTTCCTTTAGCCACTAAACAAAACCCTAAGGAAAACCTTCATAGTCGGTTGAAGTGTTAAGTAGAAGTTGCGTAGAACTTCTAAGGGTTGTTCGGAGCGGGTTGGAGCGCACGGAGTAGGAGCTTAACGTTGCTCAGGAGCGACATTAAACTTGGATAATTTTGGGCTCATCGAGGTAAATACTACTGTCCTTCTATTGTAATTGGGAATTACATACTGTAGTAGTATAGAAATGAATATAAGATTCATAGAAGAGAATTGAACTGTAATAGAAGGATATTACAGAATAGACTTGAACTGAAATCACGTCAGAAGAATATTAAAGAAGTAGATTAAACTGTACTTACATAGGACTGTATTACAGTAGACTGATAACTTTTATTGGTTGAATGTTCTGCAAGTATCATGTGCTACTTAGAAGGTGGACAAGGCTAGCCGGGTTATAGCCGAGGAGCGTTTTGCTTATAGTCGATAATCGTCGCGAGGTATGTGATTCTTCCTATACTCTTGAGCATGAAGTATTTTAACGGAATATATATATAGTACGGTAGACATACGTGTGGCAATGTCTTTTGACTTAAGCCTGAATAATATATATATATAGTACGGTAGACGTACGTGTGTTAACTGAATGTAGTGTTACGGCAATGTCTTTTGACTTAAGCCTGATTAATAAGGACCTTGAAATATTTTTTAAAAAGGAATATATATATAGTACGGTAGACGTACGTGTGTTAACTGAATGTAGTGTTACGGCAATGTCTTTTGACTTAAGCCTGAATAATAAAGAATCTTGAAGTATTTCAAAAGATTAATAAACCGTTTTGAAAGAAGAGTAATACTTGGTTTTGAAAACATAAGAGTTATACTAAGCTTTATGGGAAGTTAGGTATAACGTCTTAAGAGTGGTAAAGAGAATGGTTTACTGATTTTTAGAAGTTAAGAGACTTGATCTTAAAAGATAAGAGACTTGACTTAATATGGATGTTTGTGTGAAACCTCATTCGTGAGTAATGAGTACTTGGTTTTTAAAAAGGGAATAATGTTTCTTGATTTGAAATCAGAATGAGTACCGACAAACCACTGCATCGTTAATAAAGGAAAATGTATTGAATAATGAAGTATTATTAAAACCAGTAGAAACCTCCATCTGCTTAGAAGCTAAGATGAGACAAAATGATATTACATTTCCTAAGATCATGGCTGCTTAATAAGATTGATTATGAACAAGAATAACCTACACTTATAAGGCATATGTTTCTCAGATTGTTTAAAAGAGAATTATACTCTTAAATGATTAAGACTATGAACTATGGAACTTTTCTAAAATAAAGAGACCTGAGTAATTGAAATTAGGCAAACTGGAACTTTAGGGGAAAGAATGTTGTTGAAAAAGGAAAGTGTTTTGGTTTACCTAAACATGTGAGTCACTCTATTTTTATACTACGGGTATCGGGTGACCTTTATAAAAGGAATGGATCTCTTTAAAAGGAATTTAACGTGCGTAGTACTTTAGAGTTAAAACCCGGACTTGATATAAAATGGAAGTACCTTAAGTTGTTGTATAACTTGCCTATGCTTGTTGTGGTGTAACTCGCCTATGCTTGTTGTGATAGCCTTTGTTGTGCAAGAATTGTGTTTCTATACTACCGCGTCTCTCGATGGAGGGCCGATTGA
This sequence comes from Przewalskia tangutica, assembly GCA_029844215.1. Lineage (NCBI taxonomy): Eukaryota > Viridiplantae > Streptophyta > Magnoliopsida > Solanales > Solanaceae > Przewalskia > Przewalskia tangutica. The sequence continues at coordinate 47,144,358 of CM056739.1, read as the reverse complement.
CTGTTGAGAGCTTACTTGGACGTATCGGCAGTGACGGAAGATTCCACGGGTATGCTTCCATTATTATTGTTACATGGGCATGTCTACACCGATGTAGAATTCCGGGGGCGTGTGGCCATGCGGCAGGGTTGATTACCCGATATATGGTTATTATTGTTACATGGACATGTCTGCACCGATGTAATTCCGGGGGCATGTGGCCATGCGGCAGGGTTGATTACCCGATATATGGTTATTATTGTTACATGGACGTGTCTGCACCGATGTAGAATTCCGGGGGCATGTAGCCATGCGGCAGGGTTGACCACCCAGTATATTGTTGTTGATGTTACATGGACATGTCTGCACCGATGCAGAATTCCGGGGGCATGTGGCCATGCGGCATTGTTATTATTGTTGCATCATGGACATGTCTGCACCGATGCAGAATTCCGGGGGCATGCGGCCATGATGCGAACATGATTGATGTTGTGGGCGTGAGACCCATAGTTATATATTGAGTGATGACTTTGAGGGCGTGAGTCCCGGACTTGACTGCTTTTATGTTGCGTACTGTATTTTGGTTATCATACATGTCTCCTGCTTTATATAGACTGTTATGATTTAACTGCAGTATTATCAGTTTCACATACTTGGTACCTGTTATCGACCTCGCCGGGGCTGCGTTCATGCCGCAGGTAGGAGTACACCGGTAGTTGATCCTCGCTCATAGGATCACAGTTCAGCGTATTGGGAAGCTCCGTTTCTCCGGAGGCTTATTCTTCGGTATGTGTTCCCTGAGTTGTAGGTTCTTGTACATTCAGGGGTATGGCGGGGCCCTGTCCCGTCATGGTTGTTGTAAATCTTAGAGGTCTGTAGTACTGTTGTGGTCAGGTTTTTAAAGGATTAAACTGTTCGGGTTTTTATGTATTTATATGCAGAAGGCAACTATTTTGGTTGGCCTGTTTATATATAATATCTCTTGCTTCATGTCTTGTTTTTATGTTCCGCTGATTTTCTTTGATGTATGACTACTTGGGTGCCCGGGTAAGGCACCAGTCACGGGCCCCGGAACGGGTCGTGACATTATCAAGGCACAAATAGGATAATTCTCATTTAACAAGCCAAAGTACTTATCAAGGCACAAATAGGATAATTCTTATTTAACAAGCCAAAGTACTTATCAAGGCACAAATAGAATAATTCTCATTTAACAAGCCAAAGTACTTATCAAGGCACAAATAGAATAATTCTCATTTAACAAGCCAAAGTACTTATCAAGGCACAAATAGAATAATTCTCATTTAACAAGCCAAAGTACTTATCAAGGCACAAATAGAATAATTCTCATTTAACAAGCCAAAGTACTTATCAAGGCACACTTAGACTAATTCTCAATTTATCAAGTCAAAGTACTACGTACGTACATTCTTTTCAAAAGACTCCTTTTTATGTAAAATCCCAAGATACTAACACCCGTAGTATCAAGGCGTGTCTATTCTTCAAAGTAAGATACTATACTTTTTGAAACTCATTTCAAAGATTGAAACCAAGTAACTTCAAATTTTCACAAACTAGGCAACTTATGCCGATTAATCCAAATACACAATTTTCTAAACCTTCCATAAAGTCGTTATAACCAACTTCCCATAAAGCCGTTATAACCCTTTATGGTTTTAGACATATCCATTCCTTTTATAACCAAGAGACTTATACTATTAAAACCAAGTATCACATACTTACAAATCAAGTGCTCAACTTTCAAAACACTTCAAGTCTCTTAATATATAGAAAACAAGTTTCTTCTACTTTTAAACCTCAAGTAACTCACATCTTTAAGACAAGTTACTTCTCTTAAATCATGTCATTTCTCCTCTTTTAAACAATTAAGTAAATCACTCCTTTGACTCCCCTAAAGTCATTATAATGACCTTTAGGATTTTGGAACTAAGGCACTAGCCCAAAAGATTTGGAAACCACTTCCTTTTCAAGACTCTATGTACTTTAAGTAAAATACTTTCACTTTTAAGAATCCAACTTCACTTAAGGCAATGGATTATACAACTTACAATTCAAACATCAAAGTACAATCAAGGAAGTACACAGAACAAATTCTATTTTAGGCAATCCAAATACAACCAAGGAATGGATCATTTAAGGAGTAGGACGTACTTTCTTTATCTTAAGGAATCATGCTAGAAGAGGAGATAGTTCACATACCTTTTCGGCTAATGTCCACAAGCTAAGCCGAATACGCCGTACGTAGAAGTGTCAACCTATAATGGTCACAACAAGACTATCAACTTCTAGTCTCTAACGTAGAATAATACTAAGTATACGGTCTCTAATTCTACGGAAAATCGGGCAGCACTTCCTTTGTTTCTACTCACTTTGCCACCTTTTTCAAGGCCGAATACAATAACCAACACGCCACATTTAAGGCTCCAAACAACAACCAAACAAAGGGGATTACACGTCTTACAATACGTGTAAAATTCCGCCCCACAATTCATACAAAGTAGTTCCATAATTAAAGCAATTCTCAGCCAACTTACAACCAACAACACTAAGTCTTTTCCAATCCCTTTCCAAATTCCAAGTTCTTAGGTCAACATGTTATTTAGTCATAGACAACTTCAACAACTACAATTTCCTTCTTTATACAACATGCGACGACTTAACTAATAATCAACTTGAAATGTAATCTTAAGGCTAAACATGCTAGTTTTCGGATTAGGGTTCCAATAGCCAATACACTAATCCAACTTCATAAAATATAACTCATGCTTGCTAATATCCATAGCTACAATGATAAGTAAACTTAATTACTAAAACGACAAGATTATACCTTTCCAAGCCCTTAAAATTTCCAAGATTCAAAGTCGCGCCTTAGCAATTCTTAACTCCTCTCCTTAGGTTCCAATCCGCTCCAAGCACTCCTTAGAGACCTATGAAGAACCCATCTTCAAGTTCTAACTTCAAAGTTGAAGAACTCCCTTAGTTTCCGCCTTGCGACTAACGTAAAAATGCGTTTTTTCCGAAATCTTTCTATTGAGATAACCTTAAAATACCCTTGGGGACATTGGGTTAAAGTCTTGTGGCTAATGGATCACAAACTAAAAAATTTCTTGTGGAGGAATGGACTAAGCCGAGAGCAACATTCTTGAACAAGACTAGTTCTTGAAAAATTTCACTAAGTATAGAATGCTCAAGTCTTGCACTACTAGTATACTTATATAACACATTGGAGGGCCAAGAATATAACAATTTTGTGGCTTAGATGAAGATCACAAGGATTAAGCCTATGTGGACAAGTTGACTAGTCAACAAAATCAAGCTTAGAAGACTTATCATCTACATAGGTCAAATGACCATAACACCCTTGCAATATTTCGTCCAACATCATGGATGGGGTGCCACGTGTCGCCCTCTCATTCGTCCATAAAATTCCGTAACCCTCGTGGGCCCCACAAAAATGTAAAATTCCTCGGGTGGGCCCCACGTGACCAAATCCGTAAAATTAAATTTCCATAAGGTTAAAAGTTCCATACTCTTCAAATAATGCATTTGGAGAATCCAATTCTCAACAACGAACATTTTTCCTTTCCGACGTTCGGAAGATTTTCCGTCGGAAAATCAATTCTTCCTTTCGTACTAATTTCCAAGTCTTGTTTCCTTACGTACATTCTCTTATACATGTCCTGGACTTACGGGGTGTAACATTCTTCCCCCCTTAGAAACATTCTTCCCCGAATGTTCTTAGTCGGTTGCCAAGTTATACAAACTCCGGCATAAACTCTATACTATGCCTATCAATCAATACTCCACAAGACTAACGACGCCACACCTGGCCATCGCCTAACATACGTAAACATAACAATGGACCTTCCGTCCGCTACCCCTTCTCACAAACTCAAAGGTTACAGTCTTCTAAAATATGGGATCCTTAGAGGTTCCTTTCTTTCCTTACTTGTCATATTTTCTCGTACTTTCAAACTCATCTAGTACACGTACAAAATCTCAAATTTTGTTTCTGTTCTCCAATCCTTGGAGTTACTATCCAAACTTGGCCATATTGTTACTTACATTCCCGTTAAGGCTCTTCTCGGTCCTTACGACCTAGTTCCGGTGGAACGCGTCCACAAACTCGTACAACGATTAACTAAACTTGGGCCTTGCATCCTCGGGACCCTATCACATAACGGGACCATTTCTAACTGACATCACCCCATTCCATACTACCGGCTAACCCGAAATGAGTCCATAACCCGACTCATCGTCACACTTAACTCCTCATTCCTAGTCTGAAATAAATCTCTCTCTTATCTCCAGGTACTTCTCACCCTATCCTCCCATTCACTAGAGGTTCGTCACATAGGCCAAAGTATTTCTACTGCACAATCTTCCCTATTGGTCTTACACTGTTACGGGGTAATTACAACTTGTGAACTCTACACAACTATAGTCTCAGTTCACTTATCATTCTTGTCAACATTCTTAACTTTTCACTTTACAAATCAAGGTATCCCCACCTCTGGGGTACTATCACTTATAACTGCTAGAAACATAGGGAAAACATATATGCTAGGGCAAGATCTGAATCTAACAATGTACGTATGATTCAAAAGAATCGAAATATACCTGTAACCTCATGAGATGTTGCCTCCTGATCCTGTCCAGTAGTGACGTCATCTATGCGGTTCGAAGGACCGCCAGAACTATAAACTCCACCCTGACCTCTACCACGATGGCCGACATCCAACACCCGCTCGGGGGCACAACTGTGGAGGAAAGGGAATCAACCATCGGCCTCATAGGCTGAGCCACCTCACCGGTGCTCCTTATAAAAGGACATACCCTCCGAATATGGCCCGGACGACCATAATAAAAACAAACACCCGTGCCATAACTATAACGACATTTCCCCGAATGACGCTTACCACATCTGAAACACTGAGGAATAGGTGGCCTCGACTGAGGAAGCCCTCTGCTCCTCTGAGGACCTCGACCCCTGGAGCTTGGACCGACTCCTAAATACCTTATGGGGTCCAATATCCCACCTGTGAGTTGCGGGGGTATGTACTGGGTATGCTGGGACGAATATCTCACTCGCTGCTGAGGCAGCTCGTCCAAAAACTCACCGGGATAACCAACCGGTCTAGCCCTCTTACGCTGATCTCCGCGTTGGCCCTCTACCCCCTGTACATCTGTCTGTACTGGCCGAATAACCTCCTGCTGATGAAACTGTAGCACTGCTATCTTGGTCAATAACATAATGGCTTCCTTCATGACCCTAAAGTCTTCCCTTAACTGAGAAACTGGAGGCTCTGTTGCTGGGGCCTCAAAACCTGGCGAAGAAGAACTCGCCGACTGCGGAACCACATCCGGTATGCCCTGGGCATAAGCCCTATCAACTCCCTGAGTCTGACTAGTAGCTCCTGCTACTCCTTTGCCCTTCTGGGCGGCTGTTGCCCTCCTTGGAGGCATAACTGTAACACAACAACACGTCAGAGAGGAATTATCTTACTAACACAGCTCTAGGGCACGATCTTAGAGTGAGAAGAATAGAAACCAACTCCTAAATGTCCTGTAGCCTCCTGTTTATGGGTGTGGCGCGCAACACACCGATAATCAAGACTCTACTAGACACGGCCAGACATTAGATGATCGCTCTCGATACCACTCTGTCACACCCGAACCCGGGCGTGGATCGTGCCTACCCGCACCCTTCTACCTTAACAATACAAGTAAACTGCGGAAATTAAATAACACCTCTTTTTTTTTCTTTTAAAGCAACCGTACGTGCAAGGGAAATCTGACAAGGCTGCCATATATACATAAACAAAAGACACTACACCGTACATGAGTCCAATCCCACATATGAATACTGCACTTGTGAGTTAAATCGAAATATGACGGACAAGGCCCCGCTGCATCAAATCTGATAAAGCCTATACTGAAGGATATATACCAAAAAGATAAACTCCTGGACAGAGGGAGCTATCCAAAAACCCTGAGCAGGATCCTACACTTGCCGATCACCAAACAGCGTACCTACACCTGCGGCATGAACGCAGCCCCCCGAAGGAGGTCAGTACGAAAAATGTACCAAGTAGGTGAACAATAAGTACTGTAATAAAATCATAACAGTCTAAACAAAACAGGAGACATGTATGATAGCCAACCTACAGTACATATCACATAAGCAGTCATATCAAGTCAGGGACGCAGGCCCTCAAAGTCACTACTCAAATATAACTATGGGTCTCACGCCCATAATATCAATCATGCCCGTGGAATCCTTCCTCACTGCCGGCAGTCCATGATATAATAACACCAATAAGGATACATGAACACCAAGTCCCACCTGTGTCCTAAATACCTCGTGGTCTCATGCCCCGGAATCCCACATCGTAAAAGCATGACCATAGGGTGACACAAACAAATCCGGGGACATATATGATAATCAAATTACAACACACTGTGCCTTACTAACAATGAGAGTAAACAGTAGTATCCTTACAATATAAAATAGGAAGCTCACGATCAAAGCAGGACCACCCGCCCGCAGTATCATTTAGCAATCCTTCTCCTGGGACTATTTCACCCGCATAGGTCACGTGGACCCGCGTGAGGTATTCCTCGCATGGGACTATTTCACCCGCATAAGCCCTTACGGACTCGCATGAGGTATTCTCGTGATAGGTGAACCCGCCGCACGGGACTATTTCACCGCATAAGCCCTTACGGACTAGCGTGAGGTATTCCTCGTGACAGGCTGGACCCGCCCGCATGGGACTATTTCACCCGCATAAGCCCTTACGGACTCGCATGAGGTATTCCTCGCATCGTGGGTAGCAAATCCACGGAATATCCAAATGCCACAAACCCGGGGAATGACCCCGAAACGACTGATATACCAATAGCACACGACCGGCTATTACCAGCACACATAGGCAATCCTCAATTAAACAAGCCAAAGTCCTTATCAAGGCAAACTTAGACAAATTCTCAATTAATCCAGCCAAAGTACTTATCAAGGCACAAATAGAATAATTCTCATTTAACAAGCCAAAGTACTTATCAAGGCACAAATAGGATAATTCTCATTTAACAAGCCAAAGTACTTATCAAGGCACAAATAGAATAATTCTCATTTAACAAGCCAAAGTACTTATCAAGGCACAAATAGAATAATTCTCATTTAACAAGCCAAAGTACTTATCAAGGCACAAATAGAATAATTCTCATTTAACAAGCCAAAGTACTTATCAAGGCACAAATAGAATAATTCTCATTTAACAAGCCAAAGTACTTATCAAGGCACACTTAGACTAATTCTCAATTTATCAAGTCAAAGTACTACATACGTACATTCTTTTCAAAAGACTCCTTTTTATGTAAAATCCCAAGATACTAACACCCGTAGTATCAAGGCGTGTCTATTCTTCAAAGTAAGATACTATACTTTTTGAAACTCATTTCAAAGCTTGAAACCAAGTAACCTCAAATTTTCACAAACTAGGCAACTTATGCCGATTAATCCAAATAGACAACTTTCTAAACCTTCCATAAAGCCGTTATAACCAACTTCCCATAAAGCCGTTATAACCCTTTATGGTTTTAGACATATCCATTCCTTTTATAACCAAGAGACTTATACTTTTAAAACCAAGTATCACATACTTACAAATCAAGTGCTCAACTTTCAAAACACTTCAAGTCTCTTAATATATAGAAAACAAGTTTCTTCTACTTTTAAACCTCAAGTAACTCACATCTTTAAGACAAGTTACTTCTCTTAAATCATGTCATTTCTCCTCTTTTAAACAATTAAGTAAATCACTCCTTTGACTCCCCTAAAGTCATTATAATGACCTTTAGGATTTTGGAACTAAGGCACTAGCCCAAAAGATTTGGAAACCACTTCCTTTTCAAGACTCTATGTACTTTAAGTAAAATACTTTCACTTTTAAGAATCCAACTTCACTTAAGGCAATGGATTATACAACTTACAATTCAAACATCAAAGTACAATCAAGGAAGTACACAGAACAAATTCTATTTTAGGCAATCCAAATACAACCAAGGAATGGATCATTTAAGGAGTAGGATGTACTTTCTTTATCTTAAGGAATCATGCTAGAAGAGGTGATAGTTCACATACCTTTTCGGCTAATGTCCACAAGCTAAGCCGAATACGCCGTACGTAGAAGTGTCAACCTATAATGGTCACAACAAGACTATCAACTTCTAGTCTCTAACGTAGAATAATACTAAGTATACGGTCTCTAATTCTACGGAAAATCGGGCAGCACTTCCTTTGTTTATACTCACTTTGCCACCTTTTTCAAGGCCGAATACAATAACCAACACGCCACATTTAAGGCTCCAAACAACAACCAAACAAATGGGATTACACGCCTTACAATACGTGTAAAATTCCGCCCCACAATTCATACAAAGTAGTTCCATAATTAAAGCCATTCTCGGCCAACTTACAACCAACAACACTAAGTCTTTTCCAATCCTTTTCCAAATTCAAAGTTCTTAGGTCAACATGTTATTTAGTCATATACAACTTCAACAACTACAATTTCCTTCTTTATACAACATGCGACGACTTAACTAATAATCAACTTGAAATGTAATCTTAAGGCTAAACATGCTAGTTTTCGGATTAGGGTTCCAATAGCCAATACACTAATCCAATTTCATAAAATATAACTCATGCTTGCTAATATCCATAGCTACAATGATAAGTAAACTTAATTACTAAAACGACAAGATTATACCTTTCCAAGCCCTTAAAATTTCCAAGATTCAAAGTCGCGCCTTAGAAATTCTTAACTCCTTTCCTTAGGTTCCAATCCGCTCCAAGTACTCCTTAGAGGCCTATGAAGAACCCATCTTTAAGTTCTAACTTCAAAGTTGAAGAACTCCCTTAGTTTCCGCCTTGCGACTAACGTAAAAATGCGTTTTTTCCGAAATCTTTCTATTGAGATAACCTTACAATACCCTTGGGGACATTGGGTTAAAGTATTGTGGCTAATGGATCACAAACTAAAAAATTTCTTGTGGAGGAATGGACTAAGCCGAGAGCAACATTCTTGAACAAGACTAGTTCTTGAAAAATTTCACTAAGTATAGAATGCTCAAGTCTTGCACTACTAGTATACTTATATAACACATTGGAGGGCCAAGATTATAACAATTGTGTGGCTTAGATGAAGATCACAAGGATTAAGCCTATGTGGACAAGTTGACTAGTCAACAAAATCAAGCTTAGAAGACTTATCATCTACATAGGTCAAATGACCATAACACCCTTGCAATATTTCGTCCAACATCATGGAGGGGGTGCCACGTGTCGCCCTCTCATTCGTCCATAAAATTCCGTAACCCTCGTGGGCCCCACAAAAATGTAAAATTCCTCGGGTGGGCCCCACGTGACCAAATCCGTAAAAATAAATTTCCATAAGGTTAAAAGTTCCATACTCTTCAAATAATGCATTTGGATAATCCAATTCTCAACAACGAACATTTTTCCTTTCCGACGTTCGGAAGATTTTCCGTTGGAAAAACAATTCTTCCTTTCGTACTAATTTCCAAGTCTTGTTTCCTTACGTACATTATCTTATACATGTCCTGGACTTACGGGGTGTAACAGTTATCATACATGTCTCCTGCTTTATATAGACTACTATGATTTCATTTACAGTATTTTCAGTTTCACATACTTGGTACCTGTTGTCGACCTCGCTTGGGCTGCGTTCATGCCGCAGGTAGAGGTACACCGGTTGTTGATCCTCGCTCATAGGATCACAGTTCAGCGTTTTGGGAAGCTCCGTTTCTCCGGAGGCTTATCTTTGGTATAATCCCCTGTCATAGTAGGTACTTGTACATTCAGGGGTATGGCGGGGCCCTGTCCCGTCATAGTTGTGGTTACATTCTTAAGTGCAGCATCTTGTTGTGGCGGGGTTTGTAAGGGATTTAACTGTTCGTGTTGGTATTTATATATACAGGAAGGTAACCGTTTTGATTAGCCTGTTGCTTATTTTATGTATTGTTTCATGCTTAAGGTTTTTATTTCCGCTGATTTTCTCTGATGTTTGTATCACTAGGGTGCCCGGGGTAAGGCACCAGTCACGGGCCCGAGGTCGGGTCGTGACATAAAGACAACCCAATTCATTTAACACACGTACGTCTACCGTACTATATATTTCACAACAATCATGCTCAAGAGGATATGAAGAATCACATACCTCCTCGGCTAAATCCACTTGCCAAGTCGAATATGCCGCGCGTCGAATATCCACCTATAATAACCATAACACATCTATCAACCTCTAGTTTTCCTCGTAGAATATTTCTAAGTATAAGGTCCTTTATTCTACAAAAAATTGGGCAGCACTTCCCCTGTTTCTACGTACTTTTCCACCTTTTTCAAGGTCCAAAATCAATAGCCAACATGCCACATTTAAGACGCAAGTAAATCAGCAACTCAAAGGGGATTACACGCCTAACTGGACGTGTAAAATTATGCCCCACAATATACAAAAGAGTCCGTTAGTCCAAAGTAAATACAGTCCAGTTTTCGGTTAGCATGCCAATACTTATTTCATTACTTCTTTATTAATCCAACTTATATTCCAATCTTCCTTCCACATATATACTCAATTATAAACTACTACAACATGTAATCTCCAATTACAATAGAAGGACAAAGATCATTACCTCGATAAGCCCAAAATTTTCCAATGATTAAAAGTCGATCCTTATGAATCTTAGCTCCAATTCCTTACGTTCCAATCCACTCCAAGTAAACCTTAGAAGTTCCTAACCAACTTCTTTTAACACTTCACCCAAAAATATGAAGATCACCTTAGGGTTTCACTTTGCGACTATCAGTTTAACGTAGTATTTCCGGGATTTTTGTGTTGGGATATCTTTAGAACACTACTAGGGACACTTGGTTGAAGTGTTGGGATTTATCAACAACAATTGAACAAATTCTATGCCTAAGGGGAGGGGGTGTCGAGAGTGAGCATAAGGGAGGGAGTATATTTTCCTTGGAAATTAATATAAGTGTTGATGAAGTCTTCACTACAAGGGTGTATTTATAAGAAAACCAAGGGCTAGGATGCAAGCAAGTGTGTGGTGAGATTTGGGAACAAGTGTGTGTGCCCACAAGCCACTTGTCCAAACAAGAAACTTGAGACAAGTGGCTAGCCACATGTCTCACCATTTCGGCCAACATGGTCACATGGGGTGACACGTGTCTCCCCCCTATTCGTCCAAAATATTTCATCTCCCGAAAATATCCATAATGCCCAAAATCTCGAAAATAATGTGGGCCCCACAAAACCGTAAATTTCTCCCGTGGCCCCACGTGGCCAATTCCGAAAAATAAAATCTATAATTATATTATATTCCCAGAAGTCCAAATACCAAAATTGAGAATCCAATTCCCAATAATAAACCTTTTTCCTTCACGAGGTTCGGAATATTTTCCGTCGGAAATTCAAAATTTTCTTCCCTTTCGTACTTAGTGTTATATTCTCGTACGTACGTCCTCACATACATACTCTGGAACTACGGGGTGTAACATTCTTCCCCCCTTAGAAACATTCGTCCCGAATGTTCCTTCTAAGTCTCCAAACACACATGCACCGGTATAGTCTTCACTACTATACTTACAAAACCAATTATGCCACACATGGCCATAATATAACACACGCGCATTACTTAAATCCAAGCCAACGAGGAATCACCTCTAAAGTGTAACATCACTATTAACTCTCATTCAAGGTCTAAAAAGAATACTCCCTTCGTACCTTCACTTCCATTCTTTTAACACATGTTCGCTTCTTTTCTTACTCGTCGTACCCTTCTCGTACACCCGAACTCTTTCTAGTAAACGTACCATATTTCAGTCATCGCTTCAGTTTTCAAAACCTTGGAGTTACTATCTCCAAACTTGGTCATTATACTAGCTTCAATTTCCCTTAAGGCCATTCTCGGCCTTCACGACCCGATTTTGGTCGAACGCGTCTACGAACTCGTACAATGGTTACCTGAACTTGGGCCTTCCACCCTCGTGACCCCATCACCTAGCGGGACCACCTCAAACCAACCCCACTTCATTCCGGGTTGCGGGTTGACCCGCAATTGGCCCTCGACCCGACCCATTATCACACTAAATTCTTATTCCTGGAACAAATCTCACTCAACAAGTCATGAAAACCTAGTGGTCTTCTTAGCTTAACTACCCACTGTCATTCCATACCACTCACGAAATTATCACACTAATATACCCCACGTATACTATGTACTATGACCAAGATCAACCGTAAAATCTTTTACTCAAGACGGCCTTGCACCTAAGGTCTCAACGGTTATCAACATTCTAAGGATCACAATTTCTTTATCCCCAAACTTACCTTTCCTACCAACCAGGTTTTCTAAATCATAATTTACACAAAACTACCCGTACAACACTTAATGTCACGACCCGTTCCGGGGCCCGTGACTGGTGCCTTACCGGGGCACCCAAGTAGTCATACATCAGAGTAATCAGCGGAAATATAAAGCAAGACATGAAACAGTTTATAACATAAGACACAGTTTATGTGAGAAAACATCGCCTTTCGGCGTATATATATAAAATCATGGTTTAGCGATTACATCGCATAACATGACTACTGAGACCTCTAAGGAAATATACAACTATGGCGGACAGGCCGCCATACCCGATCAGATAAAACTATCTACAACAGGGAGATCATACCAAAAGTAGAGCCTCCGGAAGAGATGGAGCTCCCGACACCAACGTAGAGATCCTAAGAATGCGGATCTAGCACCTGCTTGTGTCACGACCCGTTCCGGGGCCCGTGACTGGTGCCTTACCCGGGCACCCAAGTAGTCATACATCAGAGAAAAACCAGCGGAATATAAAACAACCAAGATATGAAACAGTATAAATAAGACACAGTTTCTGGGAAAAAGGTTGTCTTTCGGCATAATGTATATAAATAACCCAAAACGAACAGTTACATCCCAACCTTACAACAGGTCTACAGACCTCTAAGAGTTTAAAACAACAATGGCGGGACAGGGCCCCGCCATACCCCTGAATACGAATATCTACAACGACAGGGGACCATACCAAAATGCTAAGCTTAGGAGAAGCGGAGCTTTCCAAGCCCAGCGGTGATCCTAAGAACGGGGATCAACGGTAGGAGTACCTTTACTGCGGCATGAACGCGGCCAGGAGGTCGATCTAACAGTACCAAGTATGTGAAACGAAAAATCGTAAATGAAATCATAGTAGTCTATATAAGGCGGGAGACATGTATGATAAGCCAAAACTACGATTCACAATAAATAAGCGATCATGTCAAGTCGAGGACTCATGCCTCAAAGTCATCACAATAGAACGTGCGGGGTAAATGCGAAGGCGTGGCCGACTACTAAAACCCGCAGTACCAACAAGGTCATAAATCGTATCATGAGATCTGTCTGCACCGTCACATGATCAAAGCCGCCACTCGCGCAGATATCTAATGTGCGCATCTAGTCCTCGAACTTCCCTTGACTCGCATAGGCCAAACAGATAGGCCCGCATGAGGTATAACCCGCATCGGTAGCTACTCCCGGCAGCGTCCTAGACTCGTCGTCGCATGGCTACAAGAACCGCATGACCACAAGGGCGCATACTAACTCGGAACTCCAGATTCCGCATAGGCCATCTGCACCGCATAAGGTATTCTCGAATCATAGGTCCATCGACCCGCTGAGTCTACCGCGTGGAGGGCTTAACCGGAGTTATGAATGATATAATATCAACATAACCGATTATTGCTAAACAACATAAGCACAACAAGGAAAAACCTCTTTACACAAATATCACAAGATACTAACTCACGTAGCATCCTAACATGTTTACTTATCCAGTCAACAAGAAAATATTACAAGACTATCACAAATCAATACAATCAAGTTATTCACACAAGGTACTTTCTACATTATGTTAACAAGTTCGGGTTGTTAGCCCCAAAGTACTTCATGTATTACTCTTTTAAAAGATCCGTTTCTTTTACAAAAGTCACACATAACCGTAGTATAAAAATAGAGTAATTATCTTTTGAAGTACATTAAAACACTTCTCCTTGTAAAATCAAGTAACAACATTCTTTTCCTAACGCTCAAGTTTGCCTAATTTCAATTTCTCAAGTTTCTCATTTTGAAAGGGTTTGTAGTTCATAGTTTTAATCCTTTAAAACAATTTGAGAAACATATACCCTAAGTGTGAGTAGGTTATTATTATTCGTAACAATCTTATTACAGCAGCCATGATCTAGTAAATGCAATATCATTTTGTCTCATCTTAGCTCCTATGCAGATGGAAGTTTCTACTAGTTTTAATAATACCTTATTAGTCAAAATAATTCTCTTTATTAGCGCTTTGTGATTTGTTCGACATTTATTACGATTGGTAAAACATCATTCCTTTTGAAATGTTTTGATTCTTTATTATTCAGCTTAAGCGTGAGGCATTCTGTAAGTGTTATCGAGCTTAAAGCGTGAGGCATTGCCGTAGTTATTATTCGATTAACACGTACGCGTCACCGCTATATATATTGTAAAATATCATGCTTTAGGAAGAATCACATACCTTCTCGGCGGAGACCACTTGCCAAGTTGAATATGTCGCGCGCAGAGTATCGACCTATAACAGTCAAATACGTCTATCAACGTCCAGACTGTACTGTACAAAGTTCTAAGCAGAGGGTTCGTTATTCTATGGTCATTTGGGCACTTCCCTGCGGTGAGCTACTCAAGTCTCTGTGAAAGCGATGCGGTTCATTATTCATCTTTTAAACCCTTCTACGTGATAGCTTCAATTCTATTCTGCAATATCCTTCTAAGTATTCAATACTTATTCCTATACTTCTACAGTAAGTATATTCTAATTTACAAAAGGAGGATAAGGTTATTTACCTCGGTAAGCCCAATAATATCCTAGATAAAAGTCGCGCCTGAGCAAGGTTTAGCTCCTAAGTTGTGCGCTCCGGTAGCTCCAATAAACCTTAGAAGTTCTTCACAACTTCTAGTAAGGACTAAGGGATTTAGGCTAGGGTAATTCGGGCATTATAACGATACTAGAAGGCAACTTTTCTACCAAGGGAGGGGGGGTAGTGTTTCGGCTAGGCTAGCTTTAGAGGGGGGGGGGGTTGCTCTCGGCTAGGGCTTCTCAAAAGTGGAGGGGTGTGTTTGGACGAAACAACAAGAGGGAGAGGGAGGGATTTGAGACTTAGATAGATTGCTCAATTTAGGATGAAATAACTCTTCAACAAGGGGGGTATTTATAGGTCAAGACATGGCCAACCAATGGCCAAGATTATGCCAAGTGCAAGGCAAGTGTAGGGTGAGGATTTGGGCAAGTGTCCTTGGCCAACTTGCACACAAAATATCCTACCAACTCCAAGACAAACAAGTCATCCCAATCGGCCCTATTGCCGTGTGACATCCATCAATGAGAGGGTGACAAGTGTCGCCCTCTCGTTGGTCCAACGTGTTGCGTCTCTCGGAAAAATCCGCAAAAATTAGAAACGACATAGCGAATTTATCCTACGCGAGTTGTGTAAAGCGTTTCGTCGAAAACGACTCTAGCGGGTGTTGTGTACAAAGTGGAATTCGTCCAGCCAACTAGGGGGTGACACGTGTCGCCTCCTACTCGCCCAAAATATTTCATCTTAGAAAATATCCACAATGGCCAAAATCTTGAAAACAAAGTGGGCCCACAAACCGTAAATTTTCTCGTGGGCCCAGCGTGACCATTTCAGAAAATAAAATTCCATAATTCTCTAAAATTCCAGAAGTCCGAATACCAAATCGGGAATCCAATTCCCATTAACGAATCTTTTTCCTTCACAAAAACCGGAAACTTTTCCGTGGAAAAATCACCTCTTTCTTCCATTCCATTCGATGTCGTATTCTCGCACGTGCGCCCTCGCGATACATACCTTGAAACTACGGTATAACATTCTCCTCTCCTTAGAAACATTCGTCGAATGTTCCTTCTAGTATCAAAACAAGCAGCGCCAAGATAGTCCTCGCTATACTTACGGAAACAACCACACACCACGCTGGTCACAACACAACAAGCGCGCATACTTATCTCCAAGTCCGAGGAATCACTCTATCACAAAATATTCCTACCGCGATCTAAAAGATGCTCCTCGCCTACTCTTTACAAACGAATGATCACACCTATGCTCGTAATGCTCCGTTCTTCCACTTACTCGTCGTGATACCACTTTTGTCACTTTGTCGCGAGCTGCTCGACGACCACAAATGGTACCGGGCTGCTTGATCCTCGAGGATGTCGTACACTTCTTGTACGCTCGAACTCTTACCACCCTTCTGTTACTGCTTAGTTTCCAAACCTCGGGGTTACTATCTCTAACGTGGTCATCATTAACTGGGAACACTCTGGGTGGATTTCCGATACTTTCCCGAACATAACAATACGAAAGACCGGACGTACTGCCTCCTAAGTCGGACGACAATGCTAACATATAGGCAACCTGGCCTAATCTTCACATGAACTCAAAAAGGCCCAAAGTAACACGGCTAAGTTTCCTCTGTTTTTCCAAAACTCGTCCCACCCTATCCACAGTCTGCTGGAACAACCCTGAACCAACTATCTGAACCTTGCCAACATTGAACCAATCGATCGGCAAATTATACTTCCGCCCCAACAAGGCTTCCTAAGGCGACATAAAGCTGAAATGGTAGCTTAAACATTCCTACAGGAGACAACAATCCCCACAACTATTCACGAAATCGAACATCGCGAGGGCGAATCGATTTCTAAGACTTACTGAGTTCCTAATCTTGCGGTAACTCTTCGGAAAAAACAGTAGTAACTTGGACTCCGTCGGCCCATAAGGTGAAGGTAGGCACCCGCAGCCTTACAACCTTTACGGCATAATCACCCCTCAGAGTACAGTGCTGCTAGAGACAAGACGGGCCGACTGACCTCATCGGGGTCGAATGTATCCACGAACTCGCGTTGGTTAACTAAACTTGGGCCTAACATCTAGTGACCACTACCCGTGACCACAAAAACTGACCACCACCAAACAGCCACGGTCGACCCGCCACACGGCCTCCACCCAACCCGCAACGCAAACACTAGCTCGCGATTCGGAATAATCTCACCAATCACGTTTAAACCTAGCGGTCTTCTACCCTTTCATTCCACATTACTCGAGGATTCATCCCACAAAATATCTCACGATACTATGCACCTCGATAAGGGTCAAACACGAAATAATTCTTTTACCAAAGATGGCCTCGCCTCTAAGGTCTCTACGCATACATCCTAAGGCTCCCACTTTCTTTATCCCCAATCTTTCCGATTAACTACTCATGCTTCCCAATCACAATTAACACAATGCTATCGAAAATAATACTTAAGATATTCGCTACACATATAAATCTCTAAAGGGTTAAGGATATACTGTATCTACGCAGCACTTCC
The DNA here is from genome assembly GCA_029844215.1 of Przewalskia tangutica. Taxonomy (NCBI): domain Eukaryota; kingdom Viridiplantae; phylum Streptophyta; class Magnoliopsida; order Solanales; family Solanaceae; genus Przewalskia; species Przewalskia tangutica. The sequence continues at coordinate 47,126,828 of CM056739.1, read as the reverse complement.
CAGGTCGTTCTAATCAAACCCGCCTGTGCAGTGACCGGGAAGGTGATGAACTATCCACGATCAAGGCCGAGTCTCTACATCCGCACCACCCTTGGTCGGACAATTCTCGCAAAATGGCCTGCTGTCGCAAACATAACAAGACGCGGAAGAACGACACTCCCGATAACATCGACCACAGCGGCCACACCGAGGTGGGGTGGCCTCTGCGCTTACACCCTCCTCCAAACCATCGCATCCACAACTGGTCTAGTAGTGAGTCCTCGTACTTGTATCCTTCCTCATAGAACATTCCCTTGCCATATGGCCCTGACGGCCGCAATAAAAACAAGCACCAGTAAAAAGACGGCACTTCCCGGGATGACACCTGCCACACTGTGAACACTGAGGAAAAACTGAACCCTGTGGAGGGACACTCTGCACTGGCGGAGGCGCATGTCTAATCTGCTGCTGAGGCGATTCGCCTCGAGAGTTACCAAATGATCCGCCAATCGGGCCTCTTACGCCGCTCTCGGTCACTGCCGATCTCTACCTCTCTGCCACGCACATAATCCCGAGCATGGCTTTGGCTCGCCCTCGATCAAGAGCTACTCCCTCACAACCCTTCTTTAGATAAGCATCAATATCCTTGGAATACCGGTACATAAAATACTCTCTGGCTGCCAAGTCCTTTGCTAGCAACAGGGCCGTCTCCTTCCAATCCATATTTTCTGCTTCCAAGTGGGCGAAAGTCGGATGTCATGACCGCAGATGGAAGCTGCGCGGCCAAACTCTGCTCTTGGCGGCGTCTCGAACTCCGCATGAAGCATCACGGTGATGATTGGGCTGTGCTTCTAAATCTCTGTACTCTACTCGCAGCTCCTTCGGCTGCCTTGCCCTTCTGGGCCCGAGTTGCCTGGCGCGGAGGCATCACTGGTAAAGGAAAGGAATACGTTAGAGGGGTCCAACTTATAACACAGCTCTAAAGCACGATCTCGAGTGAGAAGAATGAAACCAATCCTAAATATCCTATAGCCTCACGATTATTGGTGTGGTGCACAACACACCGATAATCAAGACTCGACTAGATACGGTCTGTAGACACTTTCCGAGGATTAACTGCTCTGATACCACTTTTGTCACGACCGTTAGGGGCGTGGTGGTGCCTTACCCGGCACCCAAGTAGTCATACATCGAGAGAAAAACCAATGGAATATAAAACAACCAAGATATGAAACGGTATAAATAAGACACGGTTTAGGAAAAAGGTTGTCTTTCGGCAGAATGTATATAAATAACCCAAAATGAAGAGTTACATCCCAACCTTACAACAGGTCTACAGACCTCTAAGAGTTTAAAACACCAATGGCGGGACAGGGCCCGCCATACCTGAATACGAATATCTACAACGGCAGGGACCATACCAAAATGCTAAGCTTAGGAGAAAGCGGAGCTTTCCCAACGAAGCGGTGATCCTAAGAACGGATCAACGGTAGGAGTACGCTTTACTGCGGCATGAGCGGCCGAAGGAGGTCGCACAATGTACCAAGTATGTGAACCGAAAAATCGTAAATGAAATCATAGTAGTACATATAAGGCGGGAGAGACATGTATGATAAGCCAAAACTACAGTTCCTGATAAATAAGCGGCCATGTCAAGTCGAGGACTCATGCCTCAAAGTCATCACAATAGAGGCAAATGCGGGGTAAATGCGAAGGCGTGGCCGACTACTAAAACCCACGGTACCAACAAGGTCATAAAGCGTATCATGAGATCTGTCTAGGCCGTCACATGATCAAAGCCGCCACTCGCCGCGATATCTAATGTGCGCATCTAGTCACGGAACTTCCGCACTCGCATAGGCCAAGCAGATAGGCCCGCATGAGGTATAACCCGCATCGAGGTAGCTACTCCCGGCAGCGTCTAGACTCGTCGTCGCGCATGGCTACAAGAACCGCATGACCACAAGCGCCGTGATACTAACTCGGAACTCCAGCGGTTCGCGATAGGCCATCTGAGACCGCATAAGGTATTCTCGAATCATAGGTCCATCGACCACTTTGAGTCTACCCGCGTCGGAGGCGGCAACCGGAGTTATGAATGATATAATATCAACATAACCGATTATTGCTAAACAACATAAGCACAACAAGGAAAAACCTCTTTACACAAATATCACAAGATACTAACTCACGTAGCATCCTAACATGTTTACTTATCCAGTCAACAAGAAAATATTACAAGACTATCACAAATCAATACAATCAAGTTATTCACACAAGGTACTTTCTACATTATGTTAACAAGTTGGGTTGTTAGCCCCAAAGTACTTCATGTATTACTCTTTTAAAAGATCCGTTTCTTTTACAAAAGTCACACAATAACCGTAGTATAAAAATAGAGTAATTATCTTTTGAAGTACATTAAAACACTTCTCCTTGTAAAATCAAGTAACAACATTATTTCCTAACGTTCAAGTTTGCCTAATTTCAATTTCTCAAGTTTCTCATTTTGAAAGGGTTTGTAGTTCATAGTTTTAATCCTTTAAAACAATTTGAGAAACATATACCCTAAGTGTGAGTAGGTTATTATTATTCGTAATAATCTTATTACGTGACCATGATCTAGTAAATGCAATATCATTTTGTCTCATCTTAGCTCCTATGCAGATGGAAGTTTCTACTAGTTTTAATAATACCTTATTAGTCAAAAATAATTCTCTTTATTAGCGCTCCTGTGATTTGTTCGACATGTATTCTGATTGGTAAAACATCATTCCTTTTGAAATGTTTTCAGTTCTTTATTATTCAGGCTTAAGCCGTGAGGCATTGCCGCAAGTATTATTCAGGCTTAAGCCGTGAGGCATTGCCGTAGTTATTATTCAGTTAACACATGTACGTCTACCGTACTATATATATTGTAAAATATCATGCTTTAGGAAGAATCACATACCTTCTCGGCGGAGACCACTTGCCAAGTTGAATATGTCGCGCGCAGAGTATCGACCTATAACAGTCAAATACGTCTATCAACGTCCAGACTGTACTGTACAAAGTTCTAAGCAGAGGGTTCGTTATTCTATGGTCATTTGGGCAGCACTTCCCTACCCGGTGAGCTACTCAAGTCTACTGTGAAAACAGTACAGTTCTATTATTCATCTTTTAAACCCTTCTACTGTGATAACAGTTCAATTCTATTCTGCAATATCCTTCTAAGTATTCAATACTTATTCCTATACTTCTACAGTAAGTATATTCTAATTTACAAAAGGAGGATAAGGTTATTTACCTCGGTAAGCCCAATAATATCCTAGATAAAAGTCGCGCCTGAGCAAGGTTTAGCTCCTAAGTTGTGCGCTCCGGTAGCTCCAATAAACCTTAGAAGTTCTTCACAACTTCTAGTAAGGACTAAGGGATTTAGGCTAGGGTAATTCGGGCATTATAACGATACTAGAAGGCAACTTTTCTACCAAGGGAGGGGGGGTAGTGTTTCGGCTAGGCTAGCTTTAGAGGGGGGGGGGGTTGCTCTCGGCTAGGGCTTCTCAAAAGTGGAGGGGTGTGTTTGGACGAAACAACAAGAGGGAGAGGGAGGGATTTGAGACTTAGATAGATTGCTCAATTTAGGATGAAATAACTCTTCAACAAGGGGGGTATTTATAGGTCAAGACATGGCCAACCAATGGCCAAGATTATGCCAAGTGCAAGGCAAGTGTAGGGTGAGGATTTGGGCAAGTGTCCTTGGCCAACTTGCACACAAAATATCCTACCAACTCCAAGACAAACAAGTCATCCCAATCGGCCCTATTGCCGTGTGACATCCATCAATGAGAGGGTGACAAGTGTCGCCCTCTCGTTGGTCCAACGTGTTGCGTCTCTCGGAAAAATCCGCAAAAATTAGAAACGACATAGCCGGAATTTATCCTACGCGAGTTGTGTAAAACGTTTCGTCGAAAACGACTCTAAGCGGGTGTTGTGTACAAAGTGGAATTCGTCGAGCCAACTAGGGGTGACACGTGTCGCCCTCCTACTCGTCCAAAATATTTCATCTTCCGAAAATATCCACAATGGCCAAAATCTTGAAAACAAAGTGGGCCCCACAAAACCGTAAATTTTCTCCCGTGGGCCCCACGTGACCATTTCCGAAAATAAAATTCCATAATTCTCTAAAATTCCAAGAAGTCCGAATACCAAATCTGGAAATCCAATTCCCATTAACGAATCTTTTCCTTCACAAAAGCGGAAACTTTTCCGTGGAAAAATCACCTCTTTCTTCCATTCCAATTCGAATGTCGATTCTCGCACGCACGCCCTCGCATACATACCTTGAAACTACGGGTATAACGACTTGCCCTTACCTGCGGCATGAACGCAGCCAGAAGGAGGTCGAGATAACGGTACTAAGTATGCTAAATCAGAAATACTTAAATGAAAACATATCATTTTAAAACCAGTTTACAAATACGTGTGAAACAACCAAGGAAACCGCACGTAGTGCCACATCACAAACAAGAGCAACAATAGGTAACTGTAATAGGTCTTGTCTAGGCTGCGAATGATCGAAACAGGCCACTCGCCCATATCATCATTGCAAGCCTAATCTGGACTCGAGTCGCGTGGGCCACTCGCGTGGGCCCGCATGAGGTATAACCCGCGTCGAGGGTAGCTACTCCTCGGCATCGCCCCGGACTCGTTGTCCGCGGGCCACATAGACCGCATGAGGTATAACCCGCATACTAACACGGAACTCTCGTAGCTCGCGTAGGCCCTGGACCCGCATGAGGTATTCTCGAATCATGGTCCTGCATCACGAAGTCTACCGCGTCGGAGGCGACTTAACCCCCGGTATCATCTCAAGAGGTGAGTGATAGTATACTAACATATCAGCTTATCTTTAAACAACATAATCACAACAAGAATACTCTTTTTCACAAACGTTACAAGACACTAACACACATAGCATCATATCATGTCTACTTATCAAACCATCTTATTATTTTTTTCACAATTCAATATAAGTCTGTTATAAACACATAGGCAAACTGTTCCTTTTATCACTCTTAAGTGGTTATACTTAACCTCCCATAAGGTTAGTATAACTCTTAAGCTTCTGTTTAAAAACCAATTAGTCTTCTTCTGAAAAAGATTCAGTATTCTTTAAAAATGCTTCCAGATCTTTATTATTCAGGCTTAAGCCGTGAGGCATTGCCGTAGGTGTTATTCGGGCTTAAGCGTGAGGCATTGCCGTAAGTATTATTCAGAGCTTAAGTCAAAGACATTGCCGTAGTTATATTTTAGTTAACACGTACGCGTCACCGTACTATATATATTGTAAAATATCATGCTTTAGGAAGATTCACATACCTTCTCGTGAAAACCACCGCCAAGTTGAATATGTCGCGAGAGAGTCACCTATAATAGTCACGATATCTATCAAAGACTACTCAAGGTCATTCTAAGCAGGGTTCATAATTCTACGGTAAGTCGGGCAGACTTCCCTACGGTGAGCTATATAAGTTCATGTGAAAACAGTCCTATGGCAGTACAGTGTGATTATTCTGGTTTTAAACCCTTCTACGTGAGTATTACTTATTCTTATACTTCTACAGTATGCATTCTCTAATACAAAGAGGGTTAGGATTATTACCTCGGTAAGCCCAATAATATCCTAGAAAAAGTCGCGCCTGAGCAAGGTTTTGCTCCTAAGTTGTATGCTCCAAGAACCTTAGAAGTTCTTCACAACTTCTACTAAGTACTAAGGTATTTGGGCTAGGGTATTTTGGGCATTATAACGATACAAGAAGGTAACTTTTCTACCAAGGGAGGGGGGGTAGATTTTTGGCTAGGCTAGGGGGGGGTATTCGGCCAAGGCCACTTAGGCTAGAGGGGGAAGAGGGCTTGGACGAAATGGCTAACAAGGGAGAAGGGAGGATTTTCAAGACTTGGAAAGTAATTTGTGGATGAAGAACTCTTCATCTTAAGGGGGGTATTTATAGGTCAAGAAGTGGCCAACCAATGGCCAAGATTTAGACAAGTGCAAGGCAAGTGTAGGGTGAGGATTAACTATACACAAATATCCTACCAACTCCTTGACTTGTGCACAAGGCACAAAAAACGTGCTCCTCCTAGCCCAAATCGTCCAAATGGACGATTTCAAGTCCATCAATTGGAGGGTGACAAGTGTCGCCCTCCCGTTGGTCCAAAATGTTTCGTCTCTCGGAAAAATCCGCAAAAATTAGAAATGGCATAGCCGGAATTTACCCTACTAAAGCTGTGGAAACGTTTCGTCGGAAAACTATTCGTTTTGTGAGTTGTGCCTAAAAAAGCGTCGAGGCTTATCTTTAAGGCTAGACTTTCGTACGTATTCCCTTACGTACATACTCTGGAAATACGGGGTATAACATTCTCCCCCCCTTAGAAACATTCGTCCCGAATGTTCCTTCCCAAAGCGATTATCGAAGAAGCTTAGCGATTGTAAATGCCACACACGGCCACGAGCAACACTTGGCGAAATGATAACGAAAATTTACAAGTAGGAAAGTGAATTTACGGAGGTGTGGGAATAGGTGAGATACTTCCGTCTCATGTCCTCCCGGCTTCCACGTCATCTCCTCTCGAGCTCGTTCGCCACAAGACTTTGTGGAAGCCACGTCCCCGTCATGAGCGCCTAACTCGACGATCGACTATCGCTATGGGAATCTCCTCATCGATAACCCCGGTCACTGACATCGTCAATCGGTGTACCTAGATGGATCCGATACATCTCCTCGGCGATAGATACGTGAAAAACCGGATGCACCGCCTCGGATCGGACGACAGATCCAACTCATAGGCAACCTTGCCTACCTGCGGACGATCTGAAGCGACCCAATGTACTGAAGTGAGTTTCCCTTCTTCCGAATCTCATCACACCCCATGGGTGACACCTTCAGAAAACCCAATCATCAATGCGAACTCGGATGTCGACGGCGATGATCTGCGCATCGACTTACGCCGACTCGTTTGTCGATAGCCGCTCTCGGATAAGCTTCACCTTATCCACCGCTGCCACCAAATCTGGTCCCACTAGCCGCACCTCGCCCATCGAACCAACCTATAGGCGATCGCACTTCCTCCCATACAAGGCCTCATAAGGCGCCATCTGAATCTGGAGTGGTAGCTATTATTATACGCGAACTCAACTAGAGGCAAATGATCCTCCCAACTACTCGAAGTCAATAACACGGGCTCGCGGATATCGCCGAGAGTGCGGATAGTGCGCTCTGCTGTCCGTGCATGCGTGGATAAAATGCGAAGCTCGTGCTCACTGCGTCCTAAACCCTCTGGAAGGACCTCCGAAGTTAGCGTAAAGGGCTCCTCGGATATGATCGAAGTAGGGACTCATGCGATCGACGATCTCTCGGATGTAAAGTCCGCATAATCCTCGGTAGAAAAGTCGTCCCGACGGGAAGAAAGTGGGCTGATTTAGCCACTGCCGACGATAACCCATATAGAATCATGTCTCCTCCGAGTGCGAGGTAATCCGTGATGAAGTCCATGTTGATTACCTCCCACTTCCGTGTCGGGATCTCAATCGTTCAGAACAAACCACGGGCCTGCGGTGCTCTACCTTCACTGCCGACAACACGGGCACCGAGCTACGAACTCGCAACGTCTCTTCAAGCCATCCCACCAATACACGATCTAAGGTCGTGGTACATCTTGGTCGACCGGATGGATAGAGTAACGCGCTGTGTGCTTCCCAAGAACCTCCGCGAAGTCCTCAAACATCTGGAACACACATGCGCCCTCAAACCTTAGCACCGTGGTGCTACCTCAAAAGGACCCTTGCCTCACGAAGAGTCTGTATCACGATATCGAATCAAAGTGGATCCTCGAGCTGTTGCCTCTTCACCTCCTCGGCGATGGAAGACTCGGCAACCTCACGAACTCTAACCCCGCTGCTATCGTAATCAATAAAGCGGACACCAAGGCTCGCTAATCGATGCAAATCACGAACCATGTCCTCCTCTCTAGCGCATCGATAGGCTCCCATCGACCTACGACTAGAGCATACGCACAACATTGGCCTTCCGGGTGGTACAGGATATCAACATCGTAATCCTTAAGCAACTCTAACCACCGTCTTCGCCGTAAGTTCAGCTCCTCTGGTGAAGATATCTTGGAGGCTCTTGTGGTGCGTATAAATATCCACGTGAACCCCATACAAATAGTGCCTCGGATCTTGGCGTGAATCACGGTACGCGACTCCAAATCATGGGTGGGGTAGTTCCTCTCGTGTTTCCTCACCGTCGGGATGCATATGCTATAACCCCGCCATCTGCATCAACACACATCCCAACCCGATGCCGACGCGTCACAATACACGACATAACCGCTCGACCCTCCGGAAGAGTAAGAACGGGCGGTCGTCAATCTCTCTTCAAGAATCGAAACCCCGCCACAAGCATCACCATCGAACTTGGCCGCTTTCGAGTCACCTAGTCAATGGTGCGAGATAAAGCAAACTTCTCCACGAACCGCCGATAATAACTGCGCAAGGCCCGTAAAAGCTGCGAACCTGCCGGAGTAGTAGGTCTAGGCCAAGTCACGATCGCCGATCTTGGCCGTATCCACTCAAATGCCATCGGCCCGAGCAATATGCCCAAGAAACGCCATCAAGTCAACCAAAACTCACATTTGGAAAACTTGGCGTCTGTGCGATCTGAGAATCACGGCCGGATCGCCGAAATGCTCCGCATGCTCACGCTCTGGCGAGAATAAACCAAGATATCATCAATGAACACTATCACAAGCGTGTCCAAAAATGGTTTGAACACTCGGTTCATCAAATCCATGAATACGCGGGCATTGGTCAACCCAAAGACATGACTACGAACTCATAATGCGTCTGGGTCGGAATGCGATCCTAGGGACATCCACCTCTCGACACGAACCGATGATAGCGACGCGGTCAATCTTGGAGAAACATCTCGCGCCCTCGGTCGAACAAATCATCAATCCCGGAAGGGGTATACGTTCTTAATGGTCACCTTGTTCACCGTCTAATCAACACACACGTGCGCGTCGTCCGCCCTTCTTCTTCACGAACAATACGGCGCCCCGGGAAACAGGCCTAATGAAGCCCTTCTCCGGCCAAATCCTCGGTGGTCCTTGACTCTCTCAACTCGGCGGTGCCATTACGTATGGCGGAATGGAAATAAGCGAGTATCCGCAATATGTCAATACAAAACTCGATCTCCTCTCGGGTGGGATACGGGAGGTCATCTGAAACACGTCGGGAACTCGTCGACTCTGGGCGTGAAAATCTGGTACCGCGCCTTGATTATCAAACACCAACGAGATGGTAGATATACCCTTCGCACCGTCTTCCAGCCGAGGTAGGAAATAAACCTACCACCGGCGTCTGGTGCTCCTCCCACTCAACAACGGCTCGCCGAAGCGGAACCGTGCTACTCTCTCTGCGGTCTACATTGGCGTAGCAAGAAGCTAGCCAATCCATCCCCATAATCACGTCGAAGTCAAACATCTCCAACTCTATCAAGTCGGCTGGTCGGCGATCGTAAATGGTCACAGGACAAGCTCTATATACCCGTCGTGCTATCACGAATCACCCATGGCGTAGCTACCTCGAAAGGGTCTATGGACTCGTGCTCTATCCCTATCCTACTAGCAACAAGGGAGATATATAGGGCGAGTAGAACCGGATCTATCAAAGCATACACATCAAACCCGAAGCGATAAGGTACTGCGACAACATCGGTGAGGCCTCACGATCTGTCGGTGGACAAAGCATAAATGCGGTTACGAGGACCGCTAGAACCGACCCGAGCCACGACCTCTGCGCGACCGGCTGACCCACGAGCACCACGCCTCGGGCGAGTAATCGTAGGAGATGATGAAGCGGCAGAACGAAGGTGAGCCCTACCACCGCTGCCCGGTCGGACGATCCTCGCAAAGTGACCTGCTGGCCACAATCGTAACAAGCTCAAAAGTAGTACCACACTTCCGTAATGGGATCCACCGCATCAGCCACGGCGGGGTGGTCCCGTCGGCGATACCTCGCTACTGCGACGTCCGAAGCCACAGGGCCCTGCGCCCTCGAAAACTCTGGTTGTCTTGAGGACGGGCGGGAGTGCTCTGGTGGGCGTGGTGCGAATCTAGATCGGCGAGGCCGCCACCACGATAACCACGAGAAAACCCTCCGTCCGGCCTTTCCTGCTGCCTGCCCACTCATCGACCTCTGCGCTCTCTCGCATCAGGCGTGAGCTGCATGCGGGTAATGTCCATACCGGTGGAGAAACCCGCACATGACTCGGCCATATAGTCGTCTAGCCCGGTGACATAGCGGTGCACCCTATCCTCCATATCTGCTACCAATCTTTGGGACATATCGAGCCAATGAATCAAACTCGACATTGTACTCCCGGCGGTCGTCCTCGCCTCGGCCGGTAAAAATCTATCGGCCGCGCCCTCATCCGTGGAGGCAAGAAGTGAGTGAGAAAGCCTCGAGAACTCATCCCAAGTAGGGGGGGGCGTGCTCTCCCGGGATAACTCGTGAATCAAACCAATCATTGCGGTATCACGCAGCCTATGTGAACCAAAGATCACGGACTCGGTCTCCGGCATACGATCACTCTCAAAATCCTCTAAAGCTGACGGATGAACTCCTGCGGATCATCCTCCGGCCTCGACCCATAAAACTCCGGCGGGCTGCAGCTCAAGAAGTCTCGTAGCCTCAAACTCTCTGCCTTTGGGTGAACAACGGCACGATCGAGCTGGAGCTGAACCGCCGCATCCGGCCTCTCTCAGTCGGGCCACAACTTTGGCCAAAGGCTGAGCCATCTCCTTGTACCCTAACTCCTCCGCCAGGTGTGGGGCGGGAGGTGTGGAGTGCTGTGGATTCTTGGCTGGGCGGCGTCATAGAACTCGCCGTCTCTGGTATAGGCGGGCTCGAGCCCTCGTGACTCTGGGTGTCTGCTAGCGACTCCACGGTGCCTTGCCGCCGGGCGGGTTGCCTTCGTGGAGGCATAATCATTACAGGAAAGGAATACGTTAGAGGGTCAACCTATAACACGCCTTCTAAAGCACGATCTCGGAATGAGAAGAATGGAAACCAATCCTAAATATCCTATAGCCTCACGATTATTGGTGTGGTGCACAACACACCGATAATCAAGACTCTACTAGATACGGCGTAGACACTTTCCGAGGATTAATCGCTCGATACCACTTTTGTCACGACCGTTCGGGGCGTGGTAGTGCCTTAAGGGGCACCCAAGTAGTCATACATCGAGTAATCAGCGGAAATATAAAGCAAGACATGAAATGATTTATAACATAAGACACGCTTTATGTGAAAACATCGCCTTTCGGCGTATATATATAAAATCATGGTTTAGCGATTACATCCGACATCATACAACATGACTACTGCACCTCTGAAATATACAACTATGGCGGGACGGGGCCCGCCATACCTCGACATAAAAACTATCTACAACAGGGAGATCATACCAAAAGTAGAGCCTCCGGAAGAGATGGAGCTCCCGACACCAACGTAGAGATCCTAAGAATGCGGATCTAGCACTTTCTTGCCCTTACCTGCGGCATGAACGCAGCCCCCCGAAGGAGGTCAGTACAACAGGTACTAAGTATGCGAAACTGTAAAATACTTAAATGAAAACATATCATTTTAAAACCAGTTTACAAATACGTGTGAAACAACCAGAAACCGCACGTAGTACATCACAAACAAGAGCAACAATAGGTAATCGTAATAGGTCTTGTCTAGGCTGCGAATGATCGAAAGCAGGGCCACTCGCCCATATCATCATTCGCAAGCCTAATCTGAACTCGAGTCCGCATAGGCCACTCACGTGGGCCCGCATGAGGTATAACCCGCATCGAGGGTAGCTACTCCTCGGCGCCGTCTGGACTCGTTGTCGCATGGCCACATAGACCGCATGAGGTATAACCCGCATACTAACTCGGAACTCTCGTAGCTCCGCATAGGCCCCTGGACCCGCATGAGGTATTCTCGAATCATGGTCCTGCATCGCCGAGTCTACCCGCGTCGGAGGCGGCTTAACCCCGGTATCATCTCAAGAGGTGAGTGATAGTATACTAACATATCACTTATCTTTAAACAACATAATCACAACAAGAATACTCTTTTCACAAACGTTACAAGACACTAACACACATAGCATCATATCATGTCTACTTATCAAACCATCTTATTATTCTTTTCACACTTCAATATAAGACTTTTATAAACACATAGGCAAACTGTTCCTTTTATCACTCTTAAGTGGTTATACTTAACCTCCCATAAGGTTAGTATAACTCTTAAGCTTCTGTTTAAAAACCAATTAGTCTTCTTCTGAAAAAGATTCAGTATTCTTTAAAAATGCTTCGGATCTTTATTATTGGGCTTAGTAGTGAGGCATTCTGTAGGTGTTATTCGGGCTTAAGCGTGAGGCATTGCCGTAAGTATTATTCAGCTTAAGTCAAAGACATTGCCGTAGTTATATTTTAGTTAACACGTATGCGTCTACGTACTATATATATTGTAAAATATCATGCTTTAGGAAGATTCACATACCTTCTCAAATGAAAACCACCGCTAAGTTGAATATGTCGTGCAGAGTCACCTATAATAGTCACAGATATCTATCAAAGACTACTCAAGGTCATTCTAAACAGGGTTCATAATTCTCTGTAAGTCGGGCTGACTTCCCTACCGTGAGCTATATAAGTCTCTGTGAAAAGCAGTCCTATGTAATCTGAGTTTGATTATTCTTCTTTAAACCCTTCTAAGTGATTAATACTTATTCTTATACTTCTACAGTATGCATTCTCTAATACAAAAGAGGGTTAGGATTATTACCTCGGTAAGCCCAATAATATCCTAGAAAAAGTCGCGCCTGAGCAAGGTTTTGCTCTAAGTTGTATGCTCAGAACCTTAGAAGTTCTTCACAACTTCTACTAAGTACTAAGGTATAAGGGATCGGGTATTTTGGTCATTATAACGAAACAAGAAGGTACCTATTCTACAAATGGAGGGGTAGATTTTGGCTAGGCTAGGGGTATTCGGCCCAAGGCCACTTAGGCTAGAGGGGGAAGAGAGCTTGGACGAAATGGCTAACAAGGGAGAAGGGAGGATTTTCAAGACTTGGAAAGTAATTTGTGGATGAAGAACTCTTCATCTTAAGGGGGGTATTTATAGGTCAAGAAGTGGCCAACCAATGGCCAAGATTTAGACAAGTGCAAGGCAAGTGTAGGGTGAGGATTAACTATACACAAATATCCTACCAACTCCTTGACTTGTGCACAAGGCACAAAAAACGTGCTCCTCCTAGCCCAAATCGTCCAAATGGACGATTTCAAGTCCATCAATTGGAGGGTGACAAGTGTCGCCCTCCCGTTGGTCCAAAATGTTTCGTCTCTCGGAAAAATCCGCAAAAATTAGAAATGGCATAGCCGGAATTTACCCTACGAAAGCTGTGGAAACGTTTCGTCGGAAAACTATTCGTTTTGTGAGTTGTGCCTAAAAAAAACGTCCAAGGCTTATCTTTAAGGCTAGACTTTCGTACGTATTCCCTTACGTACATACTCTGGAAATACGGGGTATAACACTTAACATGTAATCATTTTATCAACGCATACTAGTCTCTAGAGGGTTAAAGACCTGGATCTATTGCTTCATTTTCCCTTTGTCGCTCTAATCATAATCCTTCCCTGTTGGGCGCATAGCTATAGAAGGCGATGATCCATCCACCGATCCCGAAGGACGAGACTTAACATCTGCGCTACCCCTGGTCGGATAATTCCTCGCAAAATGGCCCTGTTGACCGCATGTAAAACAAGCTCTCTGAACACCATGACATTCCCCCGCATGGGGGCTACCACACTGGCCACACCGAGGTAGGGGTGGCTTCATCTGGCCAACACCCCTACTTCCCCGAAAACCAGAACCCTTGGAGCCCTGACCTGCTCCTGAATACCCCGGACATCCTGAAAACTGTGGAGGACCACTATGCACTGGCGGAGGCGCATAACTAGCCTGCTGCTGAGGCGACCCGCCTCGAAAGTTACTGTCACGACCCAACCCCAGGCTCGCGACTGGTGCCCTACCTGGGCACCCCTTACAGGTATACATCAGAGAATAGCAGCGGAACATATAAAACTCATAAATGCTAAAACAGTAAGTATCGACAGGTTAGCCGATAAGGCCACCTTCCGTAAAATATACGTGAACCAAAATGAAGTAAACCAGTATATTTCTGTTCTTAAAAACCCAATCCACAATGTGACTACAGACCTGTTACACCCCGGAATTTCAGGATATGTTATAAGAACGTACGTAAGAACTCAAAAATGTTAAGACTTGAGACGAGTAAAATTTTATCGGAAATTTTGGAATTTGTCGGAAAACGAAATATTGCGACGAACGGGAGGGTGACACGTGTCACCCCCCTTAATGGTCTTGGAAGAAAATGACATGGAGAAAATGGTCATTTGACCACAATTTAAAAGACCAAGTCTTGCAAAGACAATTAGCTTGACATTGTTGACTAAGTCAATGCCACTTGGCTTGATCCTTGTGAAATGCATCCAAACCACCCATTTGTTCTAATCTTGACCCTCCATATATTTATATAAGCTCCTTAGTAGCAAGACAAGGCTAAACACTTAGAAAATTTTCATGAATTTTGAGAGAAGCTTGAGGGAGCTCTCGGCTTTACCTAGGGTTTGAAGGAAAAAAATTTCAATTGTTGTCCAATAATCTCCCCACTTTAAACCAAGGTACCTAAGGGTATTGTAAGTGTTTCTCAATAGAAAGATCCCGGAAAAATGGTGTTTTCGTATTAGTCGCAAGGCGGGAACTAAAGGAGTTCTTCAACTTTGAAGTTGGAACTTGAAGATAAGTTCATCATAAGCTTCTAAGGGTAGCTTGGAGTGGATTGGAATGTCAAAAGAGGCGCTGAAGTTGCTAAGGATCGACTTGTGATCTTGGATCAAAATTGGGCTAAATGAGGTATAATCTTCGTCTTACTTTTGCAATTGAAAATTCCATGTTATTATAAGTTAGAAATGATCTTGTGATATGTGTTATGAAGTTTGATAAGTGTTATGGAAATTTGGAAGCTTAAATCCGGAAATGACATGTTGAGTCATTGAAATTGAATTACAATTTGGTCGTTAACTAGAATTGTCGCATGTTACTTACTTGAAGATTATAGTAGTTATAATCGATTACGACTGGATATCATGTTATGTTAACAACTTGGATTGAAATGGAAATTGGATTAGAATTGATGTTGTAGTACTTCAAGTTTGCCGAATTGGCCTAGTAAGTTGTATTACTTTGATATCGTTTGTGGGGCGGAATTTTACACGTCTAGTAGGCGTGTAATCCCCTATTGTTGATTGCATTGTTTGGGCCTTAAATGTGGCGTGTTTGGTTATTGTATTCGGCCTTGAAAAAGGTGGCAAAGTGAGTAGAAACAAAGGAAGTGTTGTCCGATTTTCCGTAGAATTTAGGGACTTTGCACTTGGAATATTCTATGTTTGAAACTAGAAGTTAATAGACGTACTATGGTCATTATAGGTTGACGTACTACGTACGGCGAATTGGACTTAGCAAGTGGATTAAACCGAAGAGGTATGTGGAACTTTCTTATCTCTTGAGCATGAATAAGTTGTAAATGTATAGTACGATAGACGTACAAGATTTTGACGATCTAGGCCTATTTGATATCCTTGGCTTATTTTAAGAATGTCCAAGTTGATTGAGTTAGGGAATTAACTCACTTGTTTAAATATTAAGGATATCTTGGTTTTCAAAAGTTAAGAGACTTTAAGTATGTTGAAAGTATTATTGATACT
Source organism: Przewalskia tangutica (assembly GCA_029844215.1). NCBI lineage: Eukaryota > Viridiplantae > Streptophyta > Magnoliopsida > Solanales > Solanaceae > Przewalskia > Przewalskia tangutica. The sequence continues at coordinate 47,110,961 of CM056739.1, read as the reverse complement.
TGTTTTGTTGGAAAGTTTAAGTCTCTTGGTTATAAAGAAGTATGTAAGTTGCTAATGTATAAAGCTAGTATAACGGCTTTATGGGAAGTTGGTTATAATAGCTTTAAGGAAGGTTAAAAAGAGTGGTTTACTCTAAGTAATTTAAGTATGTTAAATGACTTGAAATAACGAAAGGCAAATTGATTTAAAGGCATCAATTGCTTAAGGTTTTAAAAGAAAGAAGTCACTTGATTTAGAAGCCTATAATTTTATTTCTAAAAGATATTGTGACTTGTCTTGAAAAATAGTTATGACTTGATACTATGGTTATTAGTGTCTTGGAAGTTTCGTATGGAAAAGAGTCATTTTAAAAGAGTAGAAGTATGTAGTACTTGAGTTTATAAAATGAAAGTCTATAGATTTTATGAACTTGCCTATGTGTGCTGGTGATAGCCTTTGAGTGCAAGTGTTATGTTTTATTACGTTGCCGCGACACTCGGTTGGAGGGTCGGCTGTCTTGTTGTAAGTTTACTTGGACGTACCGACAGTGATGTGGGATTCCACGGGTATGTTTCCATTATTTGTGTTACTCCTTGGACATTCTTGCGATGTGGGATTCCGGGGCATGTGACCAGGAGGCGGGTTAGATTCCCGAATTTATAATGTCATGTTAGTGCCTTAAGTAAGCTAAAATGAGAGTGTATATGCATAAGACTAATAAGAAGTTAGGGGGATTTCTTAACTTGCTTATTTATTGTGTGACGGCCGGTTGAGATAGGGTAAGAGTATAAGTGAGGGGAAAACCCCCAAGACGCTATACCACCTTCTCCAGGGTAAGAGTATAAATGAGGGGTAAACCCCCAAGATGTTATACCACCTTTTTTACCACCTTCTCCAGGATAAGAGTATAAATGAGGGGTAAACCCCCAAGACGTTATACCACCTGCTTTAGGGTAAGAGTATAAATGAGGGGAAAAACCCCCAAGACGTTATACCACCTATTTCCATGGATTTGCTACCCATGATATGATCGGGAGTCTCCTTTTGTGATGTTGTACGTATTCCCTTGATTTACTCTCATTGTTAGTAAGGCACTGTGTACTGTTAATTGAGTTATCATACCTGTCTCCAGTTTTAGTATAGACTTATGATTTCATTCTGATGCTTTCGGTTTCACATATTTGGTACATGTTGTCTTGACCTCCTTGAAGTGCGTTAAATCCGTGAGTAGAGTGAGTTCTTGATCCCGCTCTTAGGATCCTTTGTTCTGTTGAGAAGCCCCTTTATTGGAGGCTTATCCTTGGTATGGTCGGTTGTTTTACATTCGAGGTATGGAGGGCCTGTCATGAGTTGTTATTCTTAAGTGCAGTAGTCACATTTGTGGATTGGGTTGTAAGAAAAAAACAATGTCTTATTTTATTTGTATGGTTTCTGAAAGGTGGCCTTATCGGCTAACTTTGTTGTTATTTTTATGTTTAAGCTTTTATGATTGTGTATGTTCATTGCTATTCTCGATGTATCACGAAAGGGTGCGGGTAGGGCACGATCGCGAGCAGGGTGGTCGTGACAAAAGTGGTATCGAGCGATTAGTCCTCGGAAAGTGTCTGATGCCGTGTCTAGTAGAGTCTTGATTATCGGTGTGTTGTGCACCACATCTATAATCGAGAGCTGCGATACATTTAGGATTGGTTTCCATTCTTCTCACTCTAAGATCGTGCGATAGAAATTTGTATGGTTAGGGTCGTCTCTCCCAACAAGTTAGGATTGTTTGCCACTCTGAGAAAGCGTGATGACCGGGAAAGATTATGTGGATTGCGTATCCAGGTTGGTAATATTTGTAGTTGGTATTGTGACATACATCTATACAGATTTATGTATGAGGGTCAGACGCGTGTTGCCTAGAATGATTTTAGATTACCAGAATACGGTAAGGACTAAATAGATACCGGGAAGGTATGAACAGTTAAGGAACTCTCATCAAGGTTTTACATGCTAATTTGAGATAATTAGGAAATGATGAGCTGTATGAGAATGTAATGGACCCTTATGAGGTCATAATTGAGGGACTAAATGGAAGACTATGTTAATAAGTTAAGTTACGTGGTATGATAAAGAGAATGGTACAGGTAAGATCCGTATGGAGTAAGTATGGTTGTTATGGTCAAGACAACACGATTATAGTATATTGAGAAGTTTTTGTACCCGTCTACGGGGGGAATGATAAGTTAGGCTTGGAGCATGGAAATTGTGAGCCTAGGAATGTTGATAACCACCGAGACCTTAGATATATAAGGCCTTCTCGGGTAGTAAAGTTAAGATAGACCAAGGAAAAGAGTTAAATACGACGCCGAGTCGGGTTGTGGATCTATTAAGGGTCGCCCCATAGCTTGAAATTAAATGGGATCAGTTGGTAGTAGTCCCGCTATGTGATAGGTTCACGAGGGTGCAAGGCCCAAGTCTAGTTAATCGATTTACAGGTTCGTGGACGCATTCCACCGGAACCAGGTGGTGAGAGCCGGAACTGGCCTTATGTTGTTTAGAATAGTAACTCCAAAGATTGGAGGCCCGAATCAGTATGAAGGCTATGTACGTACACTACAATAAGTTTGGAAGTACGGGAAGAAATGCGACCGATGAAAGAGAGCAACCAAGTGTAAAGAAATGGAACCGGAATCCATGAGGACCTTTCGATGTAACTACACCCGTGAGTATTGGGTGGTAGCTGAGCGGTTAGATAATAATTGCAGGTAACGATACAGTCGTTGGACCCTAGTAGACCTAGCAGAGTTGTTATGACAGACGTTGAGGTCATTATGAGTACGAACTAGTTGGCCTCTTGTTATGCCAACGTGGACTACAGAGAGAGAATTGATTCGGTACCAGTTTCCCGGTAAGCCGGTTATCGAGTGGAAAGGAAGAGAAGTGGGGGTAACCAGTGAATTATCCTTCCTTCTTTGACATTGTTGTTTTTTTTATAAGTCTGTGTGACTTGTTCACTTGAGGTAATTGATGCAGAAAGTAAGAAATACTCGAATTTGAAGGAGTTTATGCTAAGTGCCCTTGGATGTACTTGGAGTTGGTTTGGTGTGGCGGTCAGGGCCACGACCTTCCGAATAAGTTCAGGATAGCGCGCAAGCAAGAATAAGATAAGTACGAGTGTGGCTGCAGAAAATAGAAGACATCGTTGGTAGATTTTGAAAATCTATACGTTTAAGGTGGCGATTGATGATTTTGATTTTGATAGAGAGATAAGTTCTCTCCCCCTCGTAAAAGGACAGTTTTACGTATTATGGGGTTGCGTGTACCCATGTTGTTAGACGCAGGATATGAGACTGGTAGGGTCTCCGGTATCGTCATGCCATAGGTTACAATTGTAGATAACCGTGGGAAAGGTGTTGTGTTGGGGAAATTAAGAACGACGTTCCACGAAGTCGAGGAAGTGTCGGGAGGACAAAAATGCAGGTGAAATGCGCGTATATGAAGCTATGCGATTATGAATCAAGATAGAAATACTTTCGCTGATAATAATGCCTAAGGTAAGGATATGGCCAGAGTGATAAATGAAAATACGACTATGGTTATGAAATTTGCACGAGATATGATGAACCCAGACTAGTGTAAGACCATTAGTAAATAATGGGCAGTAAGAACACCTTAAGGAAAGGTGGTAGCATCGGGTTACTACTTGACGAGATCAAGGAAACCTCCCCCCCCCCTAAATTGGGATGGACAGTAAGTCTTAGCCAGGAGGCAAGCACAGGAATTAAGTCTAAGTTTAGTGACCAAGTTTGTTTGCGACGGAGAAAGGGAAACAAGAACCATGATTGAGATTAATGATACGAATATTTAGGAATGAGAAAGGCTTTCAGTTATTGGAAGATAAGTTGACTCGACTACAGTTCTAACTCCTCCTGAAAGACTAGAGGGTTAGGTTATTATTATGATAGCACGTTGGGTGTTGGGCAACCAGATAGACTGGACGTGATCCGTGAGATTCTTCAGTTACCGAGCCTAGGGGTTCGATTATTTGTTTCCAAGGTTAATGACGTTTAGATCCGAGAGGTTGCCGAGTCTTCCGTCATTGAGGAGGTAAAGCGGCAGTTTGAGGATCGATTATGATACGGTATCAAATACGGCTCTCAGAAGAGAAGAGCATGTTTGAGTAGCCGGATGAAGTCTTTGTGAGATGAGGATAGATTGCGTGTACCCGGTACTGCAGGACTAGTCAGCAGGTCTTAGGGGAGGCACGCAGTGCTTATTGTTCTAATTGTTCGGGGTCGACTAAGTTGTGTCGTGACCTCAGATGTATGTATGGGTAAGAAGACCGGAAAAGGGACATAGCGGAGTTTACTGCTTAGTGTCCGAGTTAGTAGCAGGTCATGGTTGAGCACCAGAAGCCCAGTGGGCTATTGCAGGCGATTGAAATCCCAACCTAGGTATGAGAGGTAATTAATATGGATCTTGTTACAGGGTGGCATCGTACTCGGAGGAAGTGCGACTCCCTGGGGGCCATGGTAAATAGGCTGACGAAACCAGCCGTGTTCTTCCGGTTAGGACCACTTACTCGGCTGAGGTTCGTGCTAGCTTTTTTTTTAGCAGGGGGATTGTGAGACTGCACGGGGTTCCTACGTTTATGATGCCAGACAGATGAGCTCGATTGCAGATAACTTCTGGAGGTTTTTCAGAAGGGTTTTTTTTAGGGACAGGTGAGTCTCAGTGTTGCATTACACCCTCAGACCAACGGACAGGCAGAGCGTACTATCCAGGCACTTGATGATAGGTTGCGGGCCTGTGTTCTTGATTTCAGAAATAGCCGGGAGGGTTAATTGCCTCTTGTTGTGTTACATACTATAACAGATACCCTTCCAGTATTTCAGATGGCCCTGTATGAGGCCTTGTATGTATGAAAGTGTAGATCGCCGGTTGGATGGTTCGACATAGGCGAGGTTCAGTTATTTGGTCCAGACTTGATTCAGCGGGCTGTGGATAAGGCGAAGCTTATCCGGGAAAGATTATTAGGAAGCTTAGAGTCAGCAGAAGCTTTATGCAGATTACCGACGTTGACACATGGGGTTCAGCTTGACATTTTAGTATGAGTATTGTGGTGTGGCCTCGTGTGGTATTATTGGTATGTAGGGGTTGTAAAAGAAGACTATGTCGCTATCTTTAAGTTTGACTCCCGAAAGAACATTCGGGGACGAATGTTTCTAAGGGGGGAAGAATGTTACACCCCGGAATTTCAGGATATGTTATAAGAATGTACGTAAGAACTCAAAAATGATAAGACTTGAGACGAGTAAAATTTTATCGGAAATTTTGGAATTTGTCGGAAAACGAAATATTGCGACGAACGGGAGGGCGACACGTGTCACCCCCCCTTAATGGTCTTGGACGAAAATGACATGGAGGAAATGGTCATTTGACCACAATTTAAAAGACCAAGTCTTGCAAAGACAATTAGCTTGACATTGTTGACTAAGTCAATGCCACTTGGCTTGATCCTTGTGAAATGCATCCAAACCACCCATTTGTTCTAATCTTGACCCTCCATATATTTATATAAGCTCCTTAGTAGCAATACAAGGCTAAACACTTAGAAAATTTTCATGAATTTTGAGAGAAGCTTGAGGGAGCTCTCGGCTTTACCTAGGGTTTGAAGGAAAAAAATTTCAATTGTTGTCCAATAATCTTCCCACTTTAAACCAAGGTACCTAAGGGTATTGTAAGTGTTTCTCAATAGAAAGATCCCGAAAAAATGGTGTTTTATTAGTATTAGTCATGGCGGGAACTAAAGGAGTTCTTCAACTTTGAAGTTGGAACTTGAAGATAAGTTCATCATAAGCTTCTAAGGGTAGCTTGGAGTGGATTGGAATGTCAAAAGAGGCGCTAAAGTTGCTAAGGATCGACTTGTGATCTTGGATCAAAATTGGGCTAAATGAGGTATAATCTTCGTCTTACTTTTGCAATTGAAAATTTCATGTTATTATAAGTTAGAAATGATCTTGTGATATGTGTTATGAAGTTTGATAAGTGTTATGGAAATTTGGAAGCTTAAATCCGGAAATGACATGTTGAGTCATTGAAATTGAATTACAATTTGGTCGTTAACTAGAATTGTCGCATGTTACTTACTTGAAGATTATAGTAGTTATAATCGATTGCGACTGGATATCATGTTATGTTAACAACTTGGATTGAAATGGAAATTGGATTAGAATTGATGTTGTAGTACTTCAAGTTTGCCGAATTGGCCTAGTAAGTTGTATTACTTTGATATCGTTTGTGGGGCGGAATTTTACACGTCTAGTAGGCGTGTAATCCCCTATTGTTGATTGCATTGTTTGGGCCTAAAATGTGGCGTGTTTGGTTATTGTATTCGGCCTTGAAAAAGGTGGCAAAGTGAGTAGAAACAAAGGAAGTGTTGTCCGATTTTCCGTAGAATTTAGGGACTTTGCACTTGGAATATTCTATGTTTGAAACTAGAAGTTAATAGGCGTACTATGGTCATTATAGGTTGACGTACTAAATGCGAATTGGACTTAACAAGTGGATTAAACCGAAGAGGTATGTGGAACTTTCTTATCTCTTGAGCATGAATAAGTTGTAAATGTATAGTGCGATAGGCGTCTGAGATTTTGTGATCTAGGCCTATTTGATATCCTTGGCTTATTTTAAGAATGTCCAAGTTGATTGAGTTAGGGAATTAACTCACTTGTTTAAATATTAAGGATATCTTGGTTTTCAAAAGTTAAGAGACTTTAAGTATGTTGAAAGTATTATTGATACTTGTTTAGGAGCTAAACGTTGTTCAGGATCTACATTTAATCTTGGATAATTTTGGGCTTATCGAGGTAATAATCTTTGTCCTTCTATTGTAATTGGAGATTACATATTGTAGTAGTTCAGAATTAAGTATAAGATATATAGAAGGATGGTATAAAAGAAGAGAATTGAACTGTACTTACATAGGAATTTGTATTCTGATGAGACTTGTGTAGTTTGTGGTGGGAAATCTGCGATTTTTAGTAGAATAGAGAACCTTCTGCTTAGAATATTCTACAGAGTAGTCTAGACGTTGATAGACGTATTTGACTATTATAGGTTGATACTCTGCGCGCGACATATTCGACTTGGCAGGTGGATTGAGCCGAGGAGGTATGTGATTCTTCCTATCCTCTTGAGCATGATACTTTTGAAATATATATAGTACGGTAGACGTACATGTGTTAACTAAACTTGGTTTTACTTTGATGTCTTTTGACTTGAGTTTTAAATGATAAGAATCTTGGAAATATTTCAAAAGAGTTATGAATCATTTTTGAAAGAAAAGTAATACTTGGTTTTAAAAGCTTAAGAGTTATACTAGCTTTATGGGAAGTTAGGTATAACGACTTAAGAAAGATAAAAGGAACGGTTTACTTATTTGTTTATGAAAGTCTTGTATTGATTTCTGGAAAGTGTAGTAAGATGGTTTGATAAGTAAACATGTTATGATGCTACGTGTGTTAGTGTCTTGTGATGTTTGTATAAGGGGGTTATTCTTGTTGTGCTTACGTTGTTAAACGATAAGCCCGTTATCTTGCTATTATATCATATACCCACGACTTGTTATTATGCCGAGGACTTGCCACCTCGATGCGAGAATACCTCATGCGGGTCCATGTGACCTATGCGATGCGGTAGTTCGGGATTGATCACTCCGGGTGTGTTACGCGTCGAGGATACCTCATGCGGTCCATAGGACTATCACGGACCGGGGTCGAGGATGATCTGCGGGTTAGCTACCCCGTCGAGAATACCTATGCGGGCCTATGTGGCCTATGCGGTGCGGGAGTTCCAGGATTAGCACGCATAATGATATTATGGGCGAATGGCCTTGCTTGATCATTAGCGGCCTAGAAAAGACCACATGTTATATCTATTTTGCTCTTGGTTATCTTTGTGGCACTATGTGCGATTACATTGGTTGTTTCGTACATATTTGTAAAATTGGTTTTAAAATGATATGACTTCATTTAAGTACTTCTGATTTCACATACTTGGTACTGTTATCGACCTCCTTGGGCTGCGTTCATGCCGCAGCTAGAGGTACTCCTGTTGTTGATCCCCGCTCCTAGGATCACCGTTTCTGCTTTTGGGAAAGCCCCGTTTCTCCGGAGGCTTATATTTTGGGTATGATCTCCCTGTCATTGTAGATTTATGTACATTCAGGGTATGGCGGGGCCCTGTCCCGCCATAGTTGCTTACATTCCTAGAGGTCTGTAGTCCTGTTGTAAAGTTGGGTTGTAACTGTTCACTCTTTATGTATATATACATGCCGAAAGGCAATCTTTTCTTGGATAAACTGTTCTCATTTCATAATTTTTTCATGTCTTGTTTTTATATTCCGCTGGTTACTCTGATGTATGTCTACTTAGGTGCCCGGGTAAGGCACCAGTCACGGGCCCGGGTTCGGGTCGTGACATAAACGTCAAGTATACTTTTAAAACCCAAGTAACTTACTCTTTTAAGATCAAGACACTCACACCTTTTAAAATCAAGTCACTTAACTTTCAAAATCAATTCTCATATCTTTTAGGATCAAGTCTCAAGTTAAAATTAAATAATTAAGCCATTCTTTCATCTTCATAAAGTCGCTATAACTAACTTCCCATAAAGACATTATAACACTTTATGTTTTAAACCAACCAAAGACAACCACATTCATTTATGAAATTAAGAGAACTTTATTATTTTAAAGACCAAGTATCAATTTCCTTCAGAATAATGATTCATAACTGTTTAGAATAATTCAAGGTTCTTAACATTTAGGACTCAAGTCAAGGACATCAAAGTGAAACCAAATTTATTTAACACACGTACGTCTATCGTACTATATATCTTACAACAATCATGCTCAATAGGATAGGAAGAATCACATACATACTATGGAAATACGGGGTGTAACAGTGTTCTTGGCCAACTACTATAATCAAAACTGTCCAGTTTTTGGCTAGCATGCCAAAATTGTTTCATTACTCTTTAATAATCCTCCAACTTATATTACAATCTTTATATAAGTTATATTAACTTGTTATCAACAAGATTCCTTCATGTCAACAAGTAATAGGTAATGTTTTAACAACTTTAATGGCTAGCTTGCTAATTTTCGGTTTTAACATCTTTAATGGCTAGCATGCCAATTTCGGTTTTTAACATCTTATTAAGGTCCAAAACTTTTCAATCTTCCTTCCACATATCACATACTCATTTTATATACTACTAACTTATGTAATTTCCAACTTCACTAAACGAACAAAGATTATTACCTCAATAAGCCCAAAATTTTCCAAGATTATAAGTCGATCCTTAGGAATCTTAGCTCATATTCCTTACGTTCCAATCCACTCCAAGCAACCCTTAGAAGTTCCTAACAAACTTCTTTTAACACTTCATCCAAAAATATGAAGATCACCTTAGGGTTTCACTTTGCGACTATCGGATTAATGTAGTATTTCCGGGATTTTTGTGTTGGGATATCCTTAGAACACCACTAGGGACACTTGGTTTAAGTATTGTGATTAAGAAACAACAATTGATGAATTTTTCTTCAACTAGGGGGGGGGGGTGCCGAGAGCACACAAGGGATGGAGTATAATTGTCTTGGAAATTTCTAAGTATTGAAGTCTTCAACCACAAGGTGTGTATATATAAGACAACCAAGGGATAAGAATAAATCAAGTGTGTGGTTGAGATTGGGGACAAGTGTGTGTGGTTCCCACAAGCCACTTGTCCAACAAATATCTTGAGCCACTTGGCTTGCCACTTGTCCTCACTTTCTCGCCCAACATGGGACACATGAGGGTGACACGTGTCGCCCTCCTATTGGTGCAAAATATTTCATCTCCCCAAAATCTCCATAATTGGTCAAATATCGAAAACCTTGTGAGCCCCACAAAATCGTAAAATTTCCCGGGTGGGCCCTACATGACCAAATCTGGAAATACAATTCCATAATTCTTATAAATCCTATAAGTCTTAAATACCAAAATTGAGAATCCAATTTCCAATAACAAACCTTTTTCCTTCACGCGGTTCGGAAGATTTTTCTTAAGAATAACGAATTCTTCTTTCGTTCAAAAATTTTAAAGTCCTGCTTCCTTACTTACATTCTCTTAAAATGTCCTACAATTACGGGGTGTAACACCGCAGGTCTAGGTATTCAGTTGTGGATTCGCGAGCTTATGATCCTTGTTCAGCTTTATGGGATAGCTCCAATGTTCCGGAGCTTGTCATTATGGCTAGGTATATTCAGAGGTACGGCGGGGCCTTGTCTCGTCATAGTATTTGTCTAAAATCTTAGAGGTTTGTATTCATATGTGGGCTGGACTGGCTAGAGTTGTATTTACATTGTTGAACAGTGTAGACCCTTTCGGGTGACTTATATCATGGTAGGCTTATCGGCTTTGCCTTTGTTTAAGGAAAAAAAATAAGTGTTATTTATCTTCCGCGGTTTATTGTGTTGTATGAATAGAAGGGTTCCCAGGTAGGGCCCCAGTCGCGAGCCCGGGGTTCGGGGCGTGACAAACACTCTTGGTCACGACCCAACTCGATGGGCCGTGACTGGTGCCCTAGTTGGACACCCGTATACAAACTTGTTACATATAATCAGACTGATACCAAGGATAATGTAGAAATTTGTACAAGTATGCAGCAGACTCATAATGCTACATATCAGAATGAACCTGTCTCTCGAGGAGTCACAGCTAATCAATCATAATAAAATAGGCAAGCCGAAAAGGCTGCCACTATACACGGGAATATCCAAAATGAACTACAAATGTACAGTTGACCAAAACACGTATACAACCCACACATGTCCATAGACCTCTAAGAGTATAAAGTGAAATATGAAGGGACATGGCCCCGTCGTACCCCTGAATATGCATAAGTCTATGACAAAGGATCTACACCAAAATGATTAGGCTCCGGAACAATGGAGCTCTCCAAATAGCTGAGCAGAAATCCTAAGCTGGAGGATCACCAAACTGAGTGTCTGTACCTATGGGCATGAAACGCAGCCCCCCGAAAAAAGGGGGTCAGTACAAAAAATGTACCGAGTATATAAAACATGAAGTACGGTAAAGAAGATCATAACTGGCCAAAAGATGACAGGAGACAAGTATAATAATCAAAGATACCAATGCACACGTGTCTTATGAAATGACAGTCATACATGTCCATATCATATACCATACCCGACCCATTATGGGACTCGGTGAATGAAGTCATATATATGTATATACCGTACCCGGCCCTCTAGTGAGGGTCTCGGTGAAATAATCATATCCATATATACCGTACCCGGCCCTCTAGTGAAGGGTCTCAGTGAAATAATCATATATACCGTACCCGACCCTCTAGTGAGGGACTCGGTGAACAATGCAATGAAGTTGTGCACGAACATACCCGGCCCGGGACTCGGTGAAATGATATAATCACATTTTGCACGAATAGAATATCATGAGCAACCATATATAAATTAAATAATCATCTGAGCCTCAATGGAATAATTAGAATGAACTATCACTGGATAATCAAAGGCAACTATCATATCAAGTATCACTAGGAATTAGGATTCATTGGAATTACGTACGTCCGTCGTACACTCATTTTATGTAACTCATGCCCCAAAGAAAAAAGAGATAGTTTCACATACCGTTTGTCGTCTGTACCAACTCAATAATTAGAATTCGTCTCGATTAGCACTTCAACCTATAACAATAGTAACATGTCCGTCAACTCTATGATTTCTAGTATACGTTATATATCGAATGATAACTCATTTTATGTAAAAATTTGGGCAACACTTTGTTACACCCCGTAATTTCAGGGCAATGAAATGAGAACGTAAGTTAGGATATACGATTTGAATGTTGGAAGGAAAGGATTTTTATATTTTCTTATATGGAAAATTCTCGAGACTAATGTGACGACGAGAAGTAGTACTGATATTGAATTCTTTTCAATAGAGTGTGGGTAGAAAAGGAAGAAAATGAGCTCCCAAAATATAAAGGACGAAAGTTGGCAGATCAGGACGAAAGACTGCAGCACCGCGGTGCCATAACTACTGAAAGTCGCAGAACTTTAGGCACCGCGGTGCCAGACTGCAGTACCACGGTGCTGAGGCGGGAATTTCAGAAAATTGGCTAAGTATGGGAGATATTTTGTGAAGGGAATACAAGTGGACAACTGGGGTTCATGGATCCCCCCTCCACTTTTCCTACAAGCTCATATTATATACAAGTCTTGCAAGACTTTGTCACAATTAGCTTCATTATCCAAACCCTCTTTTCTCTTCCTTTTCTTGCAAGTTTCGAAATTTTCATAACCAAGTGAAGAACAAGACTAACTTATTTTCCAAGATTAAGCACCTTACCCAAGTTCTAAGCCAAGTTAACACACCAAACAGTGGTCACAGTTTTGACAAGAAAATAGTTTTGAAACCCTAAGCTTGGAGATGAACTTGTTGGAAGAAAAAAACAAGAAAGTGAGATAGTTACAAGCTTGTAGAGGATACATGTGTGTTATCGTAACGTGAAGATGTGGTGCAAAACAGAAGTTGTTGGCCGAGAACTAGTGGACTATTTTTGGCTAAAGTGAAGGTAAGATTTTTTTCTTCCTCTTGAAGTAATTGGAAGTTACATGATTTTATAGTTAAGAGATGAACTTGTGTTAAGTGAAATGGATAATAAGATGTGCATGTCACATATTTGGCATGTTAGCCGATTTTGGACTGTTTTTAGTATATTGGACTGATGGTTATTGTTGTGCTGTTTTGGGGACTGTTTGTGGAGTTATAATGTTGAAAATTTGGTTACCATTATGCATGTTTAATATGGTAATGGCTAACGTATGTCCTAAAGGAATAAAGGTGTAGAAACGCTTCACATTTCACCCTCGTTGTCATTGAAGTAAGGATTGTTTTATGGACTGTTGTTATATGGATTAAGAGGTCGAATTAACATGTGAAGTAGGCATGTCGATCACCTTGGTTGTTGTTTTGAACTACCCTTAATTGGTACTTGGTTATTGATGTTATTGGCCTTGTTTGTAAGTTGTGGATGTGAGTATATATAGGGGAAGTGTCGCCCAAATTGTTATATGAAAGGAGAGTCATTATGTGGTATAGTGTATACTAGTATCATGAAGTTGATAGACGTGTTGTTGTTATAGGTTGAAGTACCTATTTGAGGCGTATTCTACTTGTCGTGTTTGTATAGCCGATGAGGTATGTGAACTATCCCTCCTTCTTTTGGCATGTTCTACGTACGAAATATACATGTGGTATTGTTTCATAATTCATTCTACTCTTAGAAATTAAGGGGTATTCATGTTATTGATTCTATGCTTAAAGCATGTCTAAGTTATTCTTAAGTCCTTATTAAGGCATATGAGACAAATGTTGATAAGAGTTTTTTTTTGAAAGCATGTGAGCCGAGTTGACTCTGCTTACTTAAAGGAATTGTTAAGTATTAAGTTCTAAAACTGGTTTAATAAGTAAGTGTTATACCCCGTAGTTCTGGCCATGCGTATGGGAGCGTACGAAAGGGATTAAGACTTAAAATTTTTGAAAGATAGGTTGACGGATTGTTTCGGACGGGTTTTCGGTCAACTTTAAGGCGGGTTATGACCCGTTACATTGAGAGTTCCTAGGTGATTCAAAGGCCTAGTGTGTAGTTCGTTGAGTTTAGTTTCCAACGCAAGCAACCGTTCGTCGATAGGACATCGGCGTAGAAAGTTATGGGAGTTACAAGTTCAATGCGCAGTCGGACAAGAAAGGTGTTTGATCGAGTCACGGGCATGGCGGGGCACGCGCGTTATTCTGGGGGGTCGCTGAAGTTGCAGCGCCGCGGCGCCGGAGGGCAGGGACGCGGCTCCGGAAATCCCGAAAGTTCACAGAAGATTCAGCACCGCGGCGCCGGCTGCAGGGCCGCGGCGCCGAGGCGGTGTTTTTGGCGGAAAAACTGAGGAAAATCAGATTTCTTCTTTTTAAAAGGCCATGGGAGGGTGACAAGTGCCCCCCCCCCCCATCTGATTTTTGCATGTCTTATATATTGACCAAGTCTTGAAGACTTGGTCATCTTTCAAAGCTATTCTCTCTCTAAATTAGAAGCTCTCCCTTCTCTCTAGAATTTCAAGAGGAAATCAAAGCTTGAGGAAAATATGAAAAAGTGTGGCAAGAAGGAAGCTTGTTGGCTAGCTTGTAGGAGTATTGTGGTGGTGTTTTTGGAAAGGAGGATAGCAAATTTGTTGGATTAATTTGGCTAAAGCTCTAAGGTAACAATTCTTCTCTTGTAGCTAGTTTTTGGTATTGCATGTAAAGAAGAAAGAACTTATAGTTGGAAATATGACTCTTAGATAAATTGCATGTAAGAAATATGGTTTGGATATGAAAGAATTGGATAAGAAGGTTATGTAAGCATGTTGTAGCCTAAATATTACCTTAAACTTGTTAAGTTAGTTGTTGTACATTGTGGGGCAGAATTTTACACATCCAAGTTTAGGTGTGTAATCCCCTTTGAAATGTTTGGATTGTTGGGCCTTAAATGTGGCGTTTGGATGTTCAATTCGGCCTTGAAAAAGGTGGCAAAGTATGTAGAAACAAAGGAAATGCTGCCCAATTTTTCATAGAATTTAGTGACTTTGAACTTGGAATATTCTACATTGTAACTAGAGGTTAATAAGCGTATTATGGTCATTTTAGGTTGACATACTACGTGCGGTATTTTGGACTTAGCAAGTGGTTTGACCGAAGAGGTATGTGGATGTCACGCCCCAAATCTCGGGCCCGTGACTGGTGCCCCTACGTGGGCACCCTTCTACCCATACAACATAAATAAACCGCGGAAGATAAATAACACTCATTTTTTTAAAACAAAGGCAAAGCCGATAAGGCTGCCATAATATAAATCACCCAAAAGGGCCTACACTATTCAATAATGTAATTACAACTCTAACCAGTCCAGCCCACATATGAATACAGACCTCTAAGATTTTGGACCAATACTATGACGGGACAAGGCCCCGCCGTACCCCTGAATATACATAGCCATGATGACAAGCTCCGGAACATTGGAGCCATCTCAAAATGCTGAACCAGGATCCTAAGCCGCGGATCCACAACTGTGTGCCTAAACCTGCGGACATGAACGCAGCCCCCCGAAGGGGGTCAGTACACAGGTACCGAATATGGAACGGAAATAAGGTACAGTAAACAGATCATAACTGTACAAGAGAATGACAGGGGCAAGTATAAAAAGTAAATACCAGATCCTACCATGTCATTACAACTCATGAACTTAATCGCACATTCTTATCTTTTCCCATTTTCAATAAGAGTTATAGTCAAATTCTTACGTACATACTTAGGAAAAATCATCATGTTCATTACCATATAACTTACTTATCTTGCATAACATAATCCGACCCTTTATGGAGGGACGCCTCATTTTGGAGTTCAATTTGATTATCCATACGTGATAATGTAACCCGACCCATTTGCGGGACACGGCGAATTCATAAGAATCTTCCCACGAAGGTATACTGCCCGGCCTATTCTAGGACGCGATAAGGTCATATAGTCTGCCCATAAAGGTATACTGCCCGGCCCATTCCTGGGACGCGATAATGTCATATAGTCTGCCCATAAAGGTATACTGCCCGGCCCATTCCCGGTACGCGATAATGTCATATAGTCTGCCCATAAAGGTATACTGCCCGGCCCATTCCTGGGACACGATAATGTCATATAGTCTTTCCATAAGCGTATACTGCCCGACCCATTCCTGGGACACGATAATGTCATATAGTCTGCCCATAAAGGTATACTGCTGTTACACCCCGTAATTACAGGACATGTTTTAAGAACGTAAGTAAGAACTCACAAATGTTAAGATTTGATACTTGAAAAAAAAAATTATCGGAAATTATGGAATTGTCGGAAAATGTATTATTGTGACGAATGGGAGGGCGACACGTGTCACCCCCCTTATGTGATGCCTTGGTCGAATTGTGCAATGGCAAGAAGGTCATTGGACCTTTGTTGCAAGACAAGTCTTGCAACTTGTGTAGCATGAGAATGTTGACTAAGTCAAAGGTCAATTGGTCTTGATATTTATGTAGACTACATGTAAACCACCCATGTGTTTATATCATAACCCTCCAAGGTACTATATATTACTACTAGTAGAGAGAGAGCTTTACACAGAAAAATTACACAAAAAATTGAAGAACATAGGCATAGAGCTCTCGGGTTCCCTCCTTTCCTAAAGGAAAAAAATTTGTTTCTTGTTCATTCAACTCCCCACTTTAAACCAAGGTTCTTGAGGGTAGTGTAAGCATATCTCAATAGAAAAATCTTGGAAAAAGGTAGTTTTCGGGTTAGTCGCAAAACGAAAACCTAATGGTCTTTCTAGGTTTTGTTTGGAGTTTTGAAGGATAATTGTTGGTGTTGTTCTAAGGGTCTCAACAAGTGGATTGAAGTGTCTTGGAGAGGCTATAAACTACTAAGGAGCGACTTCGGATTGGAGTTGGATTGAGAATCATTGAGGTATAATCTTGTTCTTTGAAAGTATTACAAGATTATTTATATTGTTGTTGTTAGCTTTGTATGTTGCTAGCATGAAGTTGTTATATTGAAGTTATAAGGACTATGGATTGATTATAGCCTTGGAAATCCAAAATGTAATGTAAGCCATGACTAAGTTGGATTACAATTTAATCGTTGTTAGAATCGTCGCATGTTATTGACTTGAAGATTATGGTAGTTATAACCAAATGCGACTTGATATCTTATTATGCTACCAATTTGGATTGAAATGGAAATTGAATAAGAATTGGTATTGTTGAACTCATTGTGGCCGAATTTGGACATGTATTTGTATTAGATTGTTAACGTTTGTGGGGCGGAATTTTACACGTCTAGTAGGCGTGTAATCCCCTATTGTTTAATTGCTTTGATTGTGCCTTAAATGTGGCGTGTTTGGTTATTGTATTCGGCCTTGAAAATGTGGCAAAGTTAGTAAAAACAAAGGAGGTGCTGTCCGATTTTCCGTAGAAATTGGAGACTAACACTTATAATATTCTACGTTTGAAGTGAGGCGTTAATAGACGTATTGTGAATATTATAGGTTGACATACTACGGGCGGGACTTGGTACTTGGCAAGTGGTTTGACCCGGCGAGGTATGTAGAACTTTTCCTACCTTTGAGCATGACTAGTTTCACGTATATAGTACGGTAGACTTACAAGGCTTTGACATTCTTTACTAGCTTTATGAAATGCCAAGTCGGGTGAGTTAGGAGATTAACTCACTTCTTTGAAAAATATTAAGGATGTCTTAAAGTTTTATTAAAGTTAAGGGACTTGATGAGTTTGAAAGTATGTGATACTTGTTCGTTTTAAACATATAAGTCCCTTGGATAGGAAATTGTACTTAACTAAGGTATAAAGTGAATATGAGGACTTTATGGGGAGTTGGCTATATTGACTTTATGAAAAGATAAATGGCTTGATTTAATGGAAGGCAATTCGATTTTAAGGTATCAATTGCCTAAGGTTTTATAAGAAAATGAATCACTTGATTTAGAAAACTAACTTTATTTCTAAGGGTGTTGTGACTTACCTTGAAATGTAATTTGGACTTGATACTAGGATTAATAGTATCTTGGAAGTTTTCTACTAAAAAGAGTCATTGTTTTAAAGAGTAGAAGTACGTAGTACTTGGGTTAAATTCCCGGTTTTTTATAAAAAACATGTTAGTGCCTTAGGTAAACTAGAATGAGAGTGTTTATAAACAAGGATAGTAAGAAGTTAGGGGATTTCTTAACTTGCTTACATATTGTATGATAAGCCGGTAGTGCTTATGTTATGTGTGATAGCCGGATTTGGGCTAGTGATATATTTTTCGTTGCGGGGTCATTCCCCGGGATTGTGGCATTGTATATTTCCGTGGATTTGCTACCCACGATGCGAGGAATACATCATGCGAGTCCGTAAGGGCTTATGCGGGTGAAATAGTCCCATGCGGGCGGGTCCAGCCTATGCGAGGAATACCTCATGCGAGTCCGTCAGGGCTTATGCGGGTGGAATAGTCCCATGCGAGGAATACCTCACGCAGGTCCATTGGACCTATGCGGGTGAAATAGTCCCAGGAGTAGGATTCCAATCCTATTTTTCGTTGTAAGTATACACCTAGTTTACTCTCATTGCTAGTAAGGCACAGTGTACTGTATTTTGATTATCATACATGTCTCCGGCTTTGATTTAGACTTATGATGTAATTACAGTATTTTCCAGTTTTACATACTTGGTACATATTGTGTACTGACCCCCTTCCTCGGGGGCTGCGTTCATGCCGCTGGAAAGGGTAAGCAGGTGGTGGATCCTCACTCTTAGGATCACTTATCAGACGTCGGAAGCTCCATTCTCCGGAGGCTTGTCTTTCTTTTAGTGATCTTTCCCTAATGTAGTAGATTTATGTACATTCAGGGGTATGGCGGGAGCCTGTCCATACGATTATTATTCTAAGTGCGTATTCACATATGTGGTTGGGCTGTAAGAACTAAGTGGTACTTTTGATTATGTTTATATTATGGAAGGCGGCCTTATCGGCTAGCCTGTGATGTTTATTATTTACACGTGTGTTTATGTGTGTATGTTCCGCTGCTATTCTTTGATGTATACCCGAACGGGGTGCCCAGGTAGAGCACAAGTCGCGGCCCGAGGTCGGGTCGTGACAAAGTGG
Organism: Przewalskia tangutica; assembly: GCA_029844215.1. NCBI lineage: Eukaryota > Viridiplantae > Streptophyta > Magnoliopsida > Solanales > Solanaceae > Przewalskia > Przewalskia tangutica. Next base: position 47,092,195 of record CM056739.1, on the reverse strand, counting down.
TATCAGAGCAGTTAGTCCTCGGAAAGTGTCTACAGACCGTGTCTAGTAGAGTCTTGATTATCGGTGTGTTGTGCACCACATCTATAATCAGGAGGCTACAGGACATTTAGGATTGGTTTCCATTCTTCTCTCCCTAAGATCGTGCAGTAGAGCTGTCTTATTAGGTTGAATCCTCTCTGACCTAGTCTTATGAAACAGATATGCCTCCACGGAAGGCGACCAGAGCCCAGAAGGGCAAGGCAGCGGAGGCGCTAAGCGGTACTCGAGAGGTTACGGGCTCGAGCACGATTATGCCCGAGGTAGTAGGCGGGTCGGAGTTCACCACGCGGCGATATTAGAGGCGAGGCGGCGGTAGCTCGAGGTTCGGTGCGGCCTCGGTTCCACCATTTGCGAGTATAGAGACTACGAGGCGGTCGGTTATTGACCCGATATAGTAGTCGAGCGTGGCAAGCGAGCGGCGACCCTGTAGAGCGGTTTGCGGATTAGGGATTTTCCGGGATGTCATCCACTGAGTTTTATGGTTCGAGTGCGATGAGGATCGCGGGAGTTCATTCGGCAGCTGACGGACCATGCGAGTTCTTAGGGCTTGAGAGGCAGTGCATTACACTAGCCTCGTCTGGGTTGCGCGATATTGCGTTGGCGGTTTGAGTCGTGGTTGCTTTCGAGAGGTGATGATGTTCTTCCGGCTGTTTGGGAGGAGTTTCTGAGAGGCCTTCATGGATCACTTCTTGCCTCACGAGATGAGAGAGCCGGGTAGACAGTTCTTGACCTTTAGGCGAGCGGGAGGATTGTTAGGGAGTCTGACTGAGTTTGACTCCTTGGCGGACATGCTCACACTATTGTAGGCGACATGGCGGATAGAGTTCATCGATATGTGATGGGGCTAGGCGTCATATGATTCTGACATGCTTGGGGTGGCTCTTGGCCGGTATGGACATTGCTAGGATGCGAGCCTATCTGCGAGGATAGAGAATAGAGATGGAGGACCAGTTGGCGAGCGGCCAGAGGGCAGTGACATCGAGTCTCGGGCGATTTCGAGGCGGACAGCCTCAGCAGCAGACTGGGTCCACTTTCCAGCCAGCACAGAGTGCTCCGTCACGGTTTTCTGGCAGGAGGTCCGATCAGCAAGGTCATTCAGGAGCAGGTCAGGGCTCCAGGGCTTCGAGGTTTCAGGGAGGCAGAGATCCTCGCCGATCGAGACCACCCACATCTCGGTGTGCTCGATGCGGTAGATCTCACGAGCGAGTGTCGTGTTCTGCGGGAGGTTGTTACTCTTGTGGCGGTGGGCCATTTGAAGAGAGATTATCCGTCTCAGAGGCGGCATGAGTGGTGCAAAGACACGGCCGGGATCGATTCTTGGGTCTCTTCTCCTTACGTGGTTATGCGCCCGGAGGCGGTACTGTGGACGAGCGGGCGCGGTAGGGGTCGTGGTGGTAGTTCGATTCTAGCGGTCCACGTAACCGCATATATTCTCTAGCCACCGCCAGATCGGGAGGCTTCCACGGCGTCGTCACAGTACATTATTGATTTCGTTGTGATGTTTATGCTTTGATAGATCCAGGTTCTACCTTGTTGCGGGTAGAATCGGGATAGAGCCGGTGTCGATAGAGCCGTTTGAGGTAGCTACGCCAGTGGGTGATTCGGTGTTAGGCGGCGGGTGTATAGAGGTTGTCGGTATTTATTCTGATCGTCGGACCACTTGCAGACTTGATAGAGTGGAGATGACGATTTTGATGTCATTATGGGTATGGACTGGTTGGCTTCTTGTTATGCCAACGTTGGTAGAAGGACGAGTTGGTTCGGTTCGATTTCTGGCGAGCGATTATCGAGTGGAAGGGCAACACCGCGTCGCCGAGAGGTAGGGTTATTTCTTACCTCAAGGCTAGGAAGATGGTGCGAGAAGAATACATCTATCATCTGGTTCGGGTATTCGTCTGAGGTGAGGTGTCGATTCTTGATCGGTGCCGATGGTTAGGGAGTTTCGGATGTGTTCCCGGATGATCTTGAGTATCCTCCCGAGAGGAGATCGAGTTTTGTATTGACACGTTGCGGACACTCGACCTATTTCCATTTCGCCATGAGGATGGCACTTTGTTGAGTTGAGGCTGAAGGACCAGGTGAAAGATTTCTTTGGAGAAAGGCTTTATCGGGCCTTGTGTATCTCCGCAGGAGCGCCGGTTTTGTTCGTGAAGAAGAAGGATGGGGCCAGCTGCGTATGTGTGTTGATTACGAGCGGTGAATAAGGTAACCATTAAGAATAGGTACCTCCCCATGATTGATGATTTGTTTGACGATTGCGAGTGCGAGGTGTTTCTCAAGATAGACTGCGATGCAGTTATCATCGAGTTCGAGTTCGAGCGAGATATCCCAAAGCGCATTCAGGACCGGTATGGGCACTTCGAGTTGAGTTATGTCTTTCCGGGTTGACCAACGCTCAGCGGTGTTTATGGATTTGATGAACGGGTGTTCAAGCCATTTTGACACATTTGTGATATTGTTTATTGATGACATCTGGTTTATTCGCGGTCGGAGCGAGCATGCATCACGAGAGGTACTTGGGGTTCTCGGGCCGTGATTGTCGCCAAGTTCTCAGTGTGAGTTTTGGTTGGCCTCAGTGGCATTCTGGGGCATATTATTGGGGTGATGGTGTTCGGGTGGATCGGCAAAGATTGGCGATCAAGTCTTGGCGAGACCTACTACTCGGCGAGTGCAGCGATTTCTTAGGGTGGCGGGTTATTATCGTAGGTTTGTGGAAGCGGTTGCCGATTTCAGCCAGATTGACTAGGTGACTCGGAAGGCGACCAAGTTCCGATGGATAGAGGCTTGCGAGAAGGGTTTCGAGTTCTTTGAAGGAAAGGTTGACTCTGACTCGGTTCTTACTCTTCACGAGGGTTAGGCGATGCGTGATCTATTGTGATGCCTCGGGTATCGGGTTAGGGTGTGTTTTGATGCGGCACAGCAAGGTTATAACCTATGCTTCGGCGATTCTTGGAAGCATGAGAGAATTACCCTACCCATGACTTAGAGTTGGCGCGGTTATTCATGCCTTGAAGATTTGGAGACACTATTTATGCAGGGGTTCATGTGGATATTTATACAGACCACAAGAGCCTCGGTATATATTCAGCGAGAGGAGCTGAATTTGAGGCGAGGCGGTGGTTAGAGTTCTTTGAAAGACTATGATGTTGATATTACATACCATCAGGAAAGCCAGCGTAGTTCTTGATGCCTTAGTCGTAGATCGATGGGGAGCCTATCAGTGCGGCACGAGAGGCGAGGACATGGTCCGTCAGATCAACCAGTTAGCAAGCCTTGGGGTTCGATTGATCGATAGCGGGGTACGGGTTTGTGAGGTTGCCGAGTCTTCCATCGTTGATGAGGTGAAGAGGCGACAGTTTGAGGACCCAGTGTTGGTGCGGTATTGAGATGCAGCTCGTCGTGAGAGAAAAGTCTATTCGAGTTAGCGCTGATGGGTCTTGAGATTTGAGTCGGTTGTGTGTTCCCGATGTGTCGCGACCGTCGGCGGTGCGGGGAGGCACGGCGCCGATATTCTATTCATCCGGGGTCGACCAAGATGTACCATGACCTCAGATGTTTGTATTGGTGGGATGGCCTGAAGAGGGACGTGGCAGGTTTTGTTGCACAATGTCCTAATTGCCAGCAGGTCAAGGTCGAGCACCAGAGGCCCAGTGGATTATTACAGGCTATTGAGATTCCGACTTGGAAGTGGGAGGTGATCAACATGGACTTTGTTACAGGGTTACCTCGTACTCAGAGGAAATACGACTCCATTTGGGTTATTGTTGTGGTGTGAAATCAGCCCATTTCCTTCGATCGGGGCAGCGTTTTGGTGAGACTATGCAGATTGTACATCGAGAGATTGTGAGGTGCACGGTGTCGGTGTCGATTATATCCGATAGGGAGCCCGGTTCTGATTAACTTACGGAGATCTTTCGGAAGGGTCTAGGGACAGGTGAGTCTCGATCTGACATTTCATCCTCGGTGATGGCGAGCGAGCGTACTATCCGGACAACGAGGATATGTTGCGAGCTGCGTGATTGATTTCGATGGTAGTGGGAGGATCATTTGCCGCATGGAGTTTGCTTATAACAGCGGCTACCATTCCGATATCTGGATGGCGCCATAAGAGGCTTTATATGGCGGAAATGTAGATCGCCGATTGGTTGGTTCGGCGTGGGCGAGTATGCGATTAGTTGGCGGACTTGGTACGGCGGTGTGGATAAGGTGAAGCTTAACCAGGAGAGACTGTTAGCAGCCCAGAGTCGGCAGAAGTCTTATGCGGATAATCGGCGTCGGCATTTGGAGTTTCAGGTAGACGATTGGGTCTTCTTGAAGGTGTCACCCATGAAGGGTGTGATGAGATTCGGTAAGAAGGGGAAACTCAGCCCAAGGTACATTGGGCCCTACCAGATCGTTCGTAGAGTGGGCAAGGTTGCCTACGAGTTGGATCTGCCATCAGAGTTAGAGGCGGTACATCCGGTCTTCCATGTTTCTATATTGCGGAAGTGTATCGATGATCCAGCGAGAGTTTTTCCTACCAGTGAGGTCCGGGTAACAGAGGGGTTATCGTATGAGGAGAGTCCCATAGCGATACTCGATCGCCAGGTCAGGCGACTGCGGACCAAAGATGTAGCTTCCGTCAAAGTCCTGTGGAGAAATGATAACCGGGAGGAGATGACTTGGGAAGCGGAGGAGGACATGTTGGGGAAGTATCCTCACTTGTTTCCGATACCTTCAGGTATTTCATCTTCCCTTACTTGTCAAGTTTTAATTGAAGTATTCTTTCTGCTTGAATGCTATTGTGTGGCCATGTGTGGCATTTTTGGTATGTCGGGGTTGTGAAAGGAAACTATGTCGCTAATTAAGTTTGACTCCGAAAGAACATTCGGGGACAAATGTTTCTAAGGGGGGAAGAATGTTACACCCCGTAATTACAGGACATGTTTTAAGAACGTAAGTAAGAACTCACAAATGTTAAGATTTGAGACTTGAAAAAAAAATTTATCGGAAATTATGGAATTGTCGGAAAATGTATTATTGTGATGAATGGGAGGGCGACACGTGTCACCCCCCTTATGTGATGCCTTGGTCGAATTGTGCAAGGGCAAGAAGGTCATTGGACCTTTGTTGCAAGACAAGTCTTGCAACTTGTGTAGCATGAGAATGTTGACTAAGTCAAAGGTCAATTGGTCTTGATATTTTTGTAGACTACATCTAAACCACCCATGTGTTTATATCATAACCCTCCAAGGTACTATATATTACTACTAGTAGAAAGAGATCTTTACACTTAGAAAAATTACACAAAAAATTGAAGAACATAGGCATAGAGCTCTCGGGTTCCCTCCTTTCCTAAAGGAAAAAAATTTGTTTCTTGTTCATTCAACTCCCCACTTTAAACCAAGGTTCTTGAGGGTAGTGTAAGCATATCTCAATAGAAAAATCATGGAAAAAGGTAGTTTTCGGGTTAGTCGCAAAACGAAAACCTAATGGTCTTTCTAGGTTTTGTTTGGAGTTTTGAAGGATAATTGTTGGTGTTGTTCTAAGGGTCTCAACAAGCGGATTGAAGTGTCATGGAGAGGCTATAAACTACTAAGGAGCGACTTCGGATTGGAGTTGGATTGAGAATCATTGAGGTATAATCTTGTTCTTTGAAAGTATTACAAGATTATTTATATTGTTGTTGTTAGCTTTGTATGTTGCTAGCATGAAGTTGTTATATTGAAGTTATAAGGACTATGGATTGATTATAGCCTTGGAAATCCGAAATGTAATGTAAGCCATGACTAAGTTGGATTACAATTTAATCGTTGTTAGAATCGTCGCATGTTATTGACTTGAAGATTATGGTAGTTATAACCAAATGCGACTTGATATCTTATTATGCTACCAATTTGGATTGAAATGGAAATTGAATAAGAATTGGTATTGTTGAACTCATTGTGGCCAAATTTGGACATGTAGTTGTATTAGATTGTTAACGTTTGTGGGGCGGAATTTTACACGTCTAGTAGGCGTGTAATCCCCTATTGTTTAATTGCTTTGATTGTGCCTTAAATGTGGCGTGTTTGGTTATTGTATTCGGCCTTGAAAAAGGTGGCAAAGTTAGTAAAAATAAAGGAGGTGCTGTCCGATTTTCCGTAGAAATTGGAGACTAACACTTATAATATTCTACGTTTGAAGTGAGGCGTTAATAGACGTATTGTGAATATTATAGGTTGACATACTACGGGCGGGACTTGGTACTTGGCAAGTGGTTTGACCCGGCGAGGTATGTAGAACTTTTCCTACCTTTGAGCATGACTAGTTTCACGTATATAGTACGGTAGACTTACAAGGCTTTGACATTCTTTACTAGCTTTATGAAATGCCAAGTCGGGTGAGTTAGGAGATTAACTCACTTCTTTGAAAAATATTAAGGATGTCTTAAAGTTTTATTAAAGTTAAGGGACTTGAAGAGTTTGAAAGTATGTGATACTTGTTCGTTTTAAACATATAAGTCCCTTGGATAGAAAATTGTACTTAACTAAGGTATAAAGTGAATATGACGACTTTATGGGGAGTTGGCTATATTTACTTTATGGAAAGATAAATGGCTTGATTTAATGGAAGGCAATTCGATTTTAAGGTATCAATTGCCTAAGGTTTTATAAGAAAATGAATCAGTTGATTTAGAAACCTAACTTTATTTCTAAGGGTGTTGTGACTTACCTTGAAATGTAATTTGGACTTGATACTAGGATTAATAGTATCTTGGAAGTTTTCTACTAAAAAGAGTCAATGTTTTAAAGAGTAGAAATACGTAGTACTTTGGTTAAATTCCCGGATTTTTATAAAAAACATGTTAGTGCCTTAGGTAAACTAGAATGAGAGTGTTTATAAACAAAGATAGTAAGAAGTTAGGGGATTTCTTAACTTGCTTACATATTGTATGATAAGCCGGTAGTGCTTATGTTATGTGTGATAGCCGGATTTGGGCTAGTGATATATTTTTCGTTGCGGGGTCATTCCCCGGGATTGTGGCATTGTATATTTCCGTGGATTTGCTACCCACGATGCGAGGAATACATCATGCGAGTCCGTAAGGGCTTATGCGGGTGAAATAGTCCCATGCGGGCGGGTCCAGCCTATGCGAGGAATACCTCATGCGAGTCCGTCAGGGCTTATGCGGGTGGAATAGTCCCATGCGAGGAATACCTCACGCAGGTCCATTGGACCTATGCGGGTGAAATAGTCCCAGGAGTAGGATTCCAATCCTATTTTTCGTTGTAAGTATACACCTAGTTTACTCTCATTGCTAGTAAGGCACAGTGTACTGTATTTTGATTATCATACATGTCTCCGGCTTTGATTTAGACCTATGATGTAATTACAGTATTTTCCAGTTTTACATACTTGGTACATATTGTGTACTGACCCCCTTCCTCGGGGGCTGCGTTCATGCCGCTGGAAAGGGTAAGCAGGTGGTGGATCCTCACTCTTAGGATCACTTATCAGACGTCGGAAGCTCCATTCTCCGGAGGCTTGTCTTTCTTTTGGTACAGTCTTTCCCTAATGTAGTAGATTTATGTACATTCAGGGGTATGGCGGGGCCCTGTCCCGCCACAGTTATTATTCCTAGAGGTCTGTATTCACATATGTGGTTGGGCTGTAAGAACTAAGTGGTACTTTTGATTATGTTTATATTATGGAAGGCGGCCTTATCGGCTAGCCTGTGATGTTTATTATTTACACGTGTGTTTATGTGTGTATGTTCCGCTGCTATTCTTTGATGTATACCCGAACGGGGTGCCCAGGTAGAGCACAAGTCGCGGCCCGAGGTCGGGTCGTGACAAAGTGGTATCAGAGCAGTTAGTCCTCGGAAAGTGTCTGAGGCCGTGTCTAGTAGAGTCTTGATTATCGGTGTGTTGTGCACCACATCTATAATCAGGAGGCTGCAGGACATTTAGGATTGGTTTCCATTCTTCTCTCCCTGAGATCGTGCAGTAGAGCTGTCTTATTAGGTTGAATCCTCTCTGACCTAGTCTTATGAAACAGATATGCCTCCACGGAAGGCGGCGAGCCAGAAGGGCAAAGCGGCGAGGCGCTAGCGGTACTCAGAGGGTTACACGGGCTCAGGCACAGATTATGCCTGAGGTAGTAGGCGGGTCGGCGAGTTCAGCCACGCGGCGATATTAGAGGCCAGGCGGCGGTAGCTCGAGGTTCCGGTACTGACCCTCCGTTCCTGGCCGGTGCGAGTATAGAGACTACGGGAGGCGGTCGGTTATTGACCGATATAGTAGTCGAGCGGCAAGCGAGAGCGGCGACCCTAGAGCCAAGCGGTTTGCGGATTAGGGATTTTACGGGATGTCATCCACGAGTTTTATGGTTCGAGGTGCGATGAGGATCCGGGGAGTTCATTCGGCGGCTCTGGACCATGCGAGTTCTTAGGGCTTGAGACGAGTGCATTACACTAGCCTCGTACCGGTTGCGCGATATTGCGTTGAACTGGTTTGAGTCGTGGTTGCTTTCGAGAGGTGATGATGTTCTTCCAGCTGTTTGGGAGGAGTTTACAGAGGCCTTCATGGATCACTTCTTGCCTCCTGAGATGAGGAGAGCCCGGGTAGACAGATTCTTGACCTTTAGGCAGAACGGGAGGATTGTTAGGGAGTACAGCCTGGAGTTTGACTCCTTGGCCAGACATGCTCACACTATTGTAGCTGACATGGCGGATAGAGTTCATCGATATGTGATGGGGCTAGACCGTCATATGATTCTGACATGCTTGGGGTGGCTCTTGGCCGGTATGGACATTGCTAGGATGCGAGCCTATGCGAGGGATAGAGAATAGAGATGGAGGACCAGTTGACGAGCCGGCCCAAGAGGCGGGACATCGAGTCTCAGGGCGATTTCGAGGCGGACAACCTCGTGGTAGGTCCACTTTCCGGCCAGGACAGAGTGCTCGTCACGGTTTCGGCGGGAGGTCCGATCAGAAGGTCATTCGGAGCGGTCGGGGCTCGGGGCTTGAGGTTTGAGGAGGCGAAGATCGCCGCGTCGAGACCACCCACATCTCGGTGTGCTCGATGCGGTAGATCTCACCCAGGCGAGTGTCGTGTTCCTGCAGGAGGTTGTTACTCTTGTGGCCAGCTGGGCCATTTGAAGAGAGATTATCCGTCTAGAGGCAGCATGAGTGGTACAGCCACGGACGGGATCGATTCTTGGGTCTTCTCCTTACGTGGTTATGCGCCCGGAGCGGGTACTCACGGACAGGCAGGCCGCGGTAGGGGTCGTGGTGGTGGTTCCAGTTCTAGCGGTCCACAGAACCGCATATATTCTCTAGCCAGCCGCCAGGATCAGGAGGCTTCCCCTGACGTCGTCACAGGTACATTATTGATTTCAGACTGTGATGTTTATGCTTTGATAGATCCAGGTTCTACCTTGTTGCGGGTAGAATCGGGATAGAGCCGGTGTCGATAGAGCCGTTTGAGGTAGCTACGCCAGTGGGTGATTCGGTGTTAGCTGAGCGGGTGTATAGAGGTTGTCCGGTATTTATTCTGATCGTCGGACCCTTGCAGACTTGATAGAGTGGAGATGTGATTTTGATGTCATTATGGGTATGGGTGGTTGGCTTCTTGTTATGCCAACGTTGGTAGCAAGGGACGAGTTGGTTCGGTTCGGTTTCTGGCGAGCGATTATCGAGTGGAAGGGCAACACAGCGTCGCCAGGGGTAGGTTTATTTCTTACCTCAAGGCTAGGAAGATGGTGCGAGAAGTACATCTATCATCCGGTTCGGGTATTCGATCTGGTGAGTGTCGATTCTTGATCGATGCCGATGGTTAGGGAGTTTCCAGATGTGTTCCCAGATGATCTTCCGAGTATCCCTCCTGAGAGGGAGATCGAGTTTTGTATTGACACGTTGCCAGACACTCGACCTATTTCCATTTCGCCATACAGGATGGCACCTGTTGAGTTGAGGGAGCTGAAGGACCAGCTGAAAGATTTGCTGGAGAAAGGCTTTATCAGGCCTTGTGTATCTCCCTGGGGAGCGCCGGTTTTGTTCGTGAAGAAGAAGGATGGGGCCAGCTGCGTATGTGTGTTGATTCTGAGCGGTGAATAAGGTAACCATTAAGAATAGGTACCCTCCCATGATTGATGATTTGTTTGACGATTGCGAGTGCGAGGTGTTTCTCAAGATAGACTGCGGTGCAGTTATCATCGAGTTCGAGTTCGAGGCGAGATATCCCAAAGATCGCATTCAGGACCGGTATGGGCACTACGAGTTGAGTTATGTCTTTCGGGTTGACCAACGCTCAGCGGTGTTTATGGATTTGATGAACGGGTGTTCAAGCCATTTTGGACACATTTGTGATATTGTTTATTGATGACATCTGGTTTATTCGCGGTCGAGCGCGAGCATGCAGATCACGAGGCGTACTTGGGGTTCTCGGGCCAAGCGATTGTCGCCAAGTTCTCCAAGTGTGAGTTTTGGTTGGCCTCGATGGCATTCTGGGGCATATTATTGGGTGATGGTGTTGGGTGGATACGGCAAAGATTGAGGCGATCAAGTCTTGGCGAGACCTACTACTCCGGCGAGGTGCGCGATTTCTTAGGGTGGCGGGTTATTATCGTAGGTTTGTGGGCGGTTGCTTGATTTCAGATTGACTAGGTGACTCGGAAGCGGCCAAGTTCCGATGGATAGAGGCTTGCGAGAAGGGTTTCGAGTTCTTTGAAGGAAAGGTTGACTCTGGCTCAGTTCTTACTCTTCACGAGGGTTAGGCAGATGCGTGATCTATTGTGATGCCTCGGGTATCGGGTTAGGGTGTGTTTGATGCGGCCGGCAAGGTTATAACCTATGCTTCCGGCGATTCTTGAGCATGAGAGGAATTACCCTACCAATGACTTAGAGTTGGCGCGGTTATTCATGCCTTGAAGATTTGGAGACACTATTTATGCGGGGTTCATGTGGATATTTATACTGAGACCAAGAGCCTCGAGTATATATTCGAGCGAGAGGAGAATTTGAGACAGAGACGGTGGTTAGAGTTGCTGAAAGACTATGATGTTGATATTCTATACCATCCGGGGAAAGCCAACGTAGTTGCTGATGCCTTGAGTCGTAGATCGATGGGGAGCCTATCAGAGGTACAGCCTGAGAGACAGGACATGGTCCGTCAGATCAACCAGTTAGCAAGCCTTGGGGTTCGATTGATCGATAGCGGGGTACGGGTTTGTGAGGTTGCCGAGTCTTCCATCGTTGATGAGGTGAAGAGGCGACAGTTTGAGGACCCAGTGTTGGTGCGGTATTGAGATGCAGCTCGTCGTGAGGAGAAAAGTCTATTCGAGTTAGCGCCTGATGGGGTGCTGAGATTTGAGGGTCGGTTGTGTGTTCCCGATGTGTCACGACTTCGTCAGATTACGGGGAGGCACTGCGCCGATATTCTATTCATCCGGGGTCGACCAAGATGTACCATGACCTCAGATGTTTGTATTGGTGGGATGGCCTGAAGAGGGACGTGGCAGGTTTTGTTGCACAATGTCCTAATTGCCAGCAGGTCAAGGTCGAGCACCAGAGGCCCAGTGGATTATTACAGGCTATTGAGATTCCGACTTGGAAGTGGGAGGTGATCAACATGGACTTTGTTCTGGGGTTACCTCGTACTCGGAGGAAATGCGACTCCATTTGGGTTATTGTTGTGGTGTGAAATCAGCCCATTTCCTTCGGTCGGGGCGGCGTTTTGGTGAGACTATGCGGTGTACATCGAGAGAGATTGTGAGGCTGCGGTGTCGGTGTCGATTATATCGATAGGGAGCCCGGTTCTGATTAACAGAGATCTTTCGGAAGGGTCTAGGACACTGGTGAGTCTCGGTCTGACATTTCATCCTCGGTGATGGGCGGCGAGGCGTACTATCCGACAACGAGGATATGTTGCGAGCTGCGTGATTGATTTCGATGGTATTTGGGAGGATCATTGCCCTTATGGAGTTTGCTTATAACAACGGCTACCATTCCGATATCTGATGGCGCCATAAGAGGCTTTATATGGCGGAAATGTAGATCGCCGATTGGTTGGTTCGGCGTGGGCGAGTGCGATTAGTTGGCGGACTTGGTACGGTACGTGGATAAGGTGAAGCTTAACGGGAGAAGCGTTAGCGGCCAGTGGCGAAGTCTTATGCGGATAATGGCGTCGGCATTTGGAGTTTCGGGTGAGCGATTGGGTCTTCTTGAAGGTGTCACCCATGAAGGGTGTGATGAGATTTGGTAAGAAGGAAACTCGGCCCAAGGTACATTGGGCCCTACCAGATCGTTCGTAGAGTGGGCAAGGTTGCCTACGAGTTGGATCTGCCATCAGAGTTAGAGGCGGTACATCCGGTCTTCCATGTTTCTATATTGCGGAAGTGTATCGATGATCCAGCGAGAGTTTTTCCTACCAGTGAGGTCCGGGTAACAGAGGGGTTATCGTATGAGGAGAGTCCCATAGCGATACTCGATCGCCAGGTCAGGCGACTGCGGACCAAAGATGTAGCTTCCGTCAAAGTCCTGTGGAGAAATGATAACCGGGAGGAGATGACTTGGGAAGCGGAGGAGGACATGTTGGGGAAGTATCCTCACTTGTTTCCGATACCTTCAGGTATTTCATCTTCCCTTACTTGTCAAGTTTTAATTGAAGTATTCTTTCTGCTTGAATGCTATTGTGTGGCCATGTGTGGCATTTTTGGTATGTCGGGGTTGTGAAAGGAAACTATGTCGCTAATTAAGTTTGACTCCGAAAGAACATTCGGGGACAAATGTTTCTAAGGGGGGAAGAATGTTACACCCCGTAATTACAGGACATGTTTTAAGAACGTAAGTAAGAACTCACAAATGTTAAGATTTGAGACTTGAAAAAAAAATTTATCGGAAATTATGGAATTGTCGGAAAATGTATTATTGTGATGAATGGGAGGGCGACACGTGTCACCCCCCTTATGTGATGCCTTGGTCGAATTGTGCAAGGGCAAGAAGGTCATTGGACCTTTGTTGCAAGACAAGTCTTGCAACTTGTGTAGCATGAGAATGTTGACTAAGTCAAAGGTCAATTGGTCTTGATATTTTTGTAGACTACATCTAAACCACCCATGTGTTTATATCATAACCCTCCAAGGTACTATATATTACTACTAGTAGAAAGAGATCTTTACACTTAGAAAAATTACACAAAAAATTGAAGAACATAGGCATAGAGCTCTCGGGTTCCCTCCTTTCCTAAAGGAAAAAAATTTGTTTCTTGTTCATTCAACTCCCCACTTTAAACCAAGGTTCTTGAGGGTAGTGTAAGCATATCTCAATAGAAAAATCATGGAAAAAGGTAGTTTTCGGGTTAGTCGCAAAACGAAAACCTAATGGTCTTTCTAGGTTTTGTTTGGAGTTTTGAAGGATAATTGTTGGTGTTGTTCTAAGGGTCTCAACAAGCGGATTGAAGTGTCATGGAGAGGCTATAAACTACTAAGGAGCGACTTCGGATTGGAGTTGGATTGAGAATCATTGAGGTATAATCTTGTTCTTTGAAAGTATTACAAGATTATTTATATTGTTGTTGTTAGCTTTGTATGTTGCTAGCATGAAGTTGTTATATTGAAGTTATAAGGACTATGGATTGATTATAGCCTTGGAAATCCGAAATGTAATGTAAGCCATGACTAAGTTGGATTACAATTTAATCGTTGTTAGAATCGTCGCATGTTATTGACTTGAAGATTATGGTAGTTATAACCAAATGCGACTTGATATCTTATTATGCTACCAATTTGGATTGAAATGGAAATTGAATAAGAATTGGTATTGTTGAACTCATTGTGGCCAAATTTGGACATGTAGTTGTATTAGATTGTTAACGTTTGTGGGGCGGAATTTTACACGTCTAGTAGGCGTGTAATCCCCTATTGTTTAATTGCTTTGATTGTGCCTTAAATGTGGCGTGTTTGGTTATTGTATTCGGCCTTGAAAAAGGTGGCAAAGTTAGTAAAAATAAAGGAGGTGCTGTCAGATTTTCCGTAGAAATTGGAGACTAACACTTATAATATTCTACGTTTGAAGTGAGGCGTTAATAGACGTATTGTGAATATTATAGGTTGACATACTACGGGCGGGACTTGGTACTTGGCAAGTGGTTTGACCCGGCGAGGTATGTAGAACTTTTCCTACCTTTGAGCATGACTAGTTTCACGTATATAGTACGGTAGACTTACAAGGCTTTGACATTCTTTACTAGCTTTATGAAATGCCAAGTCGGGTGAGTTAGGAGATTAACTCACTTCTTTGAAAAATATTAAGGATGTCTTAAAGTTTTATTAAAGTTAAGGGACTTGAAGAGTTTGAAAGTATGTGATACTTGTTCGTTTTAAACATATAAGTCCCTTGGATAGAAAATTGTACTTAACTAAGGTATAAACTGAATATGACGACTTTATGGGGAGTTGGCTATATTTACTTTATGGAAAGATAAATGGCTTGATTTAATGGAAGGCAATTCGATTTTAAGGTATCAATTGCCTAAGGTTTTATAAGAAAATGAATCAGTTGATTTAGAAACCTAACTTTATTTCTAAGGGTGTTGTGACTTACCTTGAAATGTAATTTGGACTTGATACTAGGATTAATAGTATCTTGGAAGTTTTCTACTAAAAAGAGTCAATGTTTTAAAGAGTAGAAATACGTAGTACTTTGGTTAAATTCCCGGATTTTTATAAAAAACATGTTAGTGCCTTAGGTAAACTAGAATGAGAGTGTTTATAAACAAGGATAGTAAGAAGTTAGGGGATTTCTTAACTTGCTTACATATTGTATGATAAGCCGGTAGTGCTTATGTTATGTGTGATAGCCGGATTTGGGCTAGTGATATATTTTTCGTTGCGGGGTCATTCCCCGAGATTGTGGCATTGTATATTTCCGTGAATTTGCTACCCACGATGCGAGGAATACCTCATGTGAGTCCGTAAGGGCTTATGCGGGTGAAATAGTCCCATGCGGGCGGGTCCAGCCTATGCGAGGAATACCTCATGCGAGTCCGTCAGGGCTTATGCGGGTGGAATAGTCCCATGCGAGGAATACCTCACGCAGGTCCATTGGACCTATGCGGGTGAAATAGTCCCAGGAGTAGGATTCCAATCCTATTTTTCGTTGTAAGTATACACCTAGTTTACTCTCATTGCTAGTAAGGCACAGTGTACTGTATTTTGATTATCATACATGTCTCCGGCTTTGATTTAGACTTATGATGTAATTACAGTATTTTCCAGTTTTACATACTTTGTACATATTGTGTGCGACCCGCTTCCTGGGCCTGCGTTAAATCCGCGAGAAAGGGTAAGCAGGTGGTGGATCCTCACTCTTAGAATCACTTATCAGACGTCGGATGCTCCATTCTCCGGAGGCTTGTCTTTCTTTTGATACAGTTTTTCCCTGATGTAGTAGATTTATGTACATTCAGGGGTATGGCGGGGCCCTGTTCCGCCACAGTTATTATTCCTAGAGGTCTGTATTCACATATGTGGTTGGGCTGTAAGTACTAAGTGGTACTTTTGATTATGTTTATATTATGGAAGGCGGCCTTATCGGCTAGCCTGTGATGTTTATTATTTACACGTGTGTATGTTCCGCTGCTATTCTCTGATGTATACCCGAACGGGGTGCCCAAGTAGAGCACCAGTCGCGGCCCGGGGTCGGGTCGTGACAACAGCCCGGCCCATTCGTGGGACGCGATAATATCTCTTTACATAACATTTTAAATAATCTTTTCACTTCTTCTTTAGTCGTTATAACAACTCCCCATAAAGCTATTATAACAACCTTTCAATTTAGAGAACTTAAGGCACTTTTTATTTCTTTTTACATTATGGAAAATTAAACCCAAAAGTACTACGTACATACATACTTAAAAAGAATCATAAAACTCCTTCTCTTCTTACATCCATAAACTTCTACTTTTAAAAACTCAAGTTACATAGCTTTCAAAAATACTTCAAGTGTCACGACCCGACCTCGGGCTAACCAAAACGGTTACCTTTCTGTATTTATATAAAAAAAATAAAAACTTGAACAGTTACATCCCTTTTACAAACCCTACCCACAACAGTACTACAGACCTCTAAGAATGTTATAACAACAACGACGGGACAGGGCCCCGCCATACCCCTGAATGTAAGTACCTACAACGATAGGGGACCATACCAAAGATAAGCCTCCGGAGAAACGGAGCTTCCCAAAACGTTGAACTGTGATCCTATGAGCGAGGATCGACGACTGGTGTACCTCTACCTGCGGCATGAACGCAGCCCCCCGAAGGAGGTCAGTACAACAGGTACCAAGTATGTGAAACTAAAAATACTGTAAATGAAATCATAATAGTCTATATAAAACAGAAGACATATATGATAACCAATTTACGATACGTAATATGTAAGCAGTCATGTCAAGTCAAGGACTCACGCCCTTAAAGTCATCACTCAAATATAACCATGGGTCTCATGCCCACAATATCAATCATGCCCGTGAAATTCCTTCCTCATTGCCGGCAGTCCATGATATAAAAGCACCAAGGAATACACGAACACGAGTCCCACGATGTCATAATAAAACCGTACGGGGTAAGTACGAAGGCATAGCCGACTACTAAAACCCACCGTACCAACAATGCTATAAGACTGTATCACGAGGTCTTTCTAGACCGCGCCACATGATCGAAGCTGGCCACTCGCCCTCAGTATCAATGTGCGCGTCTAATCCTGGAACTTACCGCAGCTCCGCATAGGCCACACATAGGCCCGCATGAGGTATTCCTCGCATCGGGGGTAGCTAACCCGCGGCATCCTCCTGGACCCCCGAAGTCCGCATAGTCCTATGGACCGCATAAGGTATAATACCTCGCATCGGCGTAACACACCCGGAGTGATCATCATGTCCTGGAACTCCGCGACTCCGCGTGGGTCATCTGGACCGCGTGAGGTATTCCTCGCATCGAGGGTGGCAAGTCCTCGGCATAATAACAAGTCAGGGGGGTAAGTGGTATAATATCAGCATAACTGCTTATCGTTAAACAACATAAGCACAACAAGAAAACCCCCTTACACAAACGTCACAAGACACTAACACACGTAGCATCATAACAAGTTTACTTATCAAACCAACAAGAAAGTATTACAAGGCTATCACAAGCCAACATAGTCAAGTTACTCACACAAAAGTCACACGATACCCGTAGTATTAAAATAGAGTAACTATCTTTTAAGTAAACCAAAACAATTTCCATACCTTCTTTTTAAATCAATCTTAAGACAAAAGCATGCCTTTCTTTTTAAACAAAGACACTTTTTCCTTTTTAAAGTCAAGTAGCAATATACATTTTAAACCAAGTGTCTTACTCTTTTAAAAACAAGTAACGTATACCTTTAAATCAAGTTACTTCTCCTTTCCCAAAATCAAGTTGTTTATAAGTCAAGTCTCTTTACTTTCAAAAATCAGGCTCTTAATCTTTCAATCATATCTTTTAAGGAAACCAACTTCCAACCTTTAAAATGTCAAGTTATCATTTTAAATCCAATGATAAAACCATTCTTTTGTTTTCATAAAGTCGTTATAAATAACTTCCATAAAGCTATTATAACACTTTATGTTTTAAACCAACCAAGGACAACTATTCTTATTTTCGAAATCAAGATAACTTTATTCTTTAAAAGACCACACACCCATTACTCATGAGTGAGGTTTTACAACTTTTAACATAATTCAAGTCCTTAATATTTCATAACAAGTCACTTAACTTTGGAATCAAGTCAAGGACACAAAAGGAAAATCAAATTCCTTTAAACACACGTGTGTATACCGCACTAAATATATTTCACAAATATCATGCTAGAAAGGATAGGAAGAGGTTCACATACCTCGCGACGATTATCGACAATTAGCAAAACGCTCCAAAGTACTCTAACCTTGCTCGCCTTTCCACCCATCAAGTAGAATATGCTACTCGTAGCACTTCAACCTATAATGGTCATAAAACGCTTATCAACTTCTAGATCCCTTCGTGGAATATTTATAAGAACAAGGCTCCATATTCTACGGAAAATTCGGCAGTACCTCCCCCCCCCCCCGTAACCTCATAAATCTCCTCATCTAACAAGGCCTTCTACCAAGCCAACAATTCCAGTGGGGGGGGGTTACACGTCTAACCGGACGTATACAATTCTACTCCACAATAATACTACAAGTCTACTGTAAATACAGTCCAATGCAAATACAGTTCAATTCTTATCCATAATCATTCTACATATAGTATACTCAACTATACATTACTATAACTTGTAATATCCAATTACAATAGGGGGGACAAAGATCATTACCTCGATAAGCCCAAAATTATCCAAGATTATAAGTCGATCCTGAGCAACGTTTAGCTCCAATTCCTTACGCTCCAACCCGCTCCAAGCAACCCTTAGAAGTTTCTAAACAACTTCTCTTAACATTTCAACTCCAAAAAGTGAAGAACACTAGGCTTGTTCTTGCCATGCTCTCGGCCAAGGGGGTACTTTAGGGGCTAGGGTGTGAAATCTTTTCTAACTTTTGGTTAATAATCTTCCTAATACACTAAGGAAGAACACTTTAAGAGTCTAAGAATTTTTGGACAACTTTTGGCCAAGGGGAAGGCTAAAAAAAACGAGAACAACAACAAGGAGAGGGGAGGGAGAATTTCCTTGAAAAACTCAAGTGTGGGATGAAGTCTTGCAAGCTAAAAGGGTGGGTATTTATAGAGAAACCAAGGGCTATGATTAATGCAAGTGTAAGGTGAGGATGGGGTACATGTGTGTGGGTAGTTGGCCAACCATTTGGCCACCACAAAAATGGGACAAGTGGCTTGCCACTTGTCCCCCAATAAAACGTCCAAGGCTAGGTGTCCATCTCCGATTCGGCCACATGGCCACATGGGGGTGACACGTGTCGCGCCCTACTCGTCCAAAATATTTCATCTTCCGAAAATATCCGCAATGCCAAAAATCCGAAAATAAAGTGGGCCCCACAAACCGTAAATTCCTCCCGTGGGCCCCACGTGACCAATTCCGGAAATAAAATTCCAAAATTCTCAAATATTCCAAAAAGTCCGAATACCAAATCTGGGAATCCAATTCCCTTTAACGAACATTTTTCCTTCACAAAATCCGGAAACTTTTCCGTCGAAAAATCACATCTTTTCTTCGTTTTAATTTAAATGTCGTATTCTCGCACGTACGTCCTCATATACATACTCTGGAACTACGAGGTGTAACATTCTTCCCCCCTTAGAAACATTCGTCCCGAATGTTCCTTCTAAGTCTCCAAGCACACCTGTGTCGGTATAGTCTTCACTACTATACTTACGAAACCAATTATGCCACACCTGGCCATAATACCACATACGCGCAAAAACTCACATCCAAGCCAACGAAGAATCATCTCTAAAGCGTATAACCATACTAATAGCTCCACCCATGGTCCAAAGGATACTTTCTTCACATCTTTACTTATAAAAAGGACACTTCCATCTTCTTAACACATCTTCGCCTCTTTTCTTACTTGTCGTACCCTCCTCGTACACTCGAACTCTTCCTCATATACGTACCACATTTCTGTCATTGCTTCAGTTTCCAAAATCTCGGGGTTACTATCTCTAACTTGGTCATCATTAACTGGGAACACTCTGGATGGATCTCCGATACTCTTCCGAAACATAGCAACATGGAAGACCGGACGTACTGTCTCCTAAGTCGGACGGCAGTGCTAACTTATAGGCAACCTGGCCTATTTTACAAACGATCTGAAAATGCCCAAAGTACCTCGGGCTAAGTTTGCCCTGCTCTCCAAATCTCGTCACACCCTTCCGGGGTGGTACATGAAGACCAGTCGGCACAACTCCAAGCGTCGGCCGCGATTATCCGCGCTAATAACCTCTTACGGATAAGCTTCACCTTATCCATATCTGCTGAATCAAGTATGGACCAACTATCGAACCTTGCCAACATCGAACCAATCGGCCGGCAACCTACGCCGCATACAAGGCTTCATAGGGCGCCACCCGAATACTGAAATGGTAGCTCTTATAACACTCCCTCAACAGGAGGCAACAATCCTCACAGCTACCCCTAAAATCAACACACGGCCAGGTGAATGCAATCACGAGACTTACGAGTTCCTATCCACTTTGGTAAAACCTCCGAAACAAAAGAAATAGCCATAAAGCGGGCTCCAGCTGTCATAAAATAAAAGTAGGAACCGTGCAGCCTTACAACCTTCACGATATCTGACATCTCGCATAACCTCCGCCGAGTAAGCAGTCTTGACTAAAAGACAAGATGGTGACCAATCAGCCTACCTCGGTCGACGCATCCACAAACTTCGTCACGATGGTTACCTAAACTTGGGCCTAACACCTCGTGACCCTATCATCTAGCGGGACCACCTCAAAGCCCGACCACATTCGGGCTGCGGGTTGACTCGTGATATGGTCTCAACCCGACCCAACCGTACTAAACTCGTTCGGTCCGGAACCACCTCACTAATCAAGTCATGAGAACCTAGTGGTCTTCTAAGCCCAACTACCCCCTTCCCTGTCACACCACTCAAGGACTTATCACCTGTATATACTCCACGTATCCAACGTACCCTGACAACGATCAAACGTACAATCTTTTACTTAAGACGACCTTGCATCTAAGGTCTCCACGTGTAATATTCTAAGGCTCAAACCTACCATGTCCTCATACTTACCCTTTTCAACTACCCATGTAATTATCCCACCTAACACAATGCTATCCGTACATAGCACTCCACATGTATCTATCATAACGACATAAACAAGTCTCTTAAGGGCTGAAGATATCTCTGTAACTACTGCCTCACTTTCCCTTTGTCGCTCTAATCAAATCCTGCTCTGCTGGGCGCATAACTATATAAGGTGATGAACCAGCCACCGATCTCGAAGGCTGATTCTCTACATCTGTGCTACCTCTGGTCGGACAAACTCTCACCAAATGGCCCTGTTGGCGCATGGCAATTTGTCAGTAGTACGACACTCCCCATAATGGAGTCTATTACAACGGCCACAACGAGGTAGGGGTGACCTCGTCTGACTAACACCCCCTTCTCCCGAACAACTGAACCCGCAACTGACTTGGTAGGCTAAGTCATCCCACATGTATCCCTCTTACCAGAAAATCGTCAATTCCTGTGACATAACGGTGCACTCTATCCTCCATGCCTGCCACTAAAGCGGGGACATAACGAGCCAATGAGTCAAACTCTATACTGTATTCCCGAACCGTCCGCCCGTTCTGCCTCAACATCATAAATCCATCTGCCCGAGCTCTCCTCATCTGCGAGGGCAAGAAGCGTGTAGAAAATGCCTCTAAGGTCTTGATCACTTTCCTGATCCGCTGCAACTGTCGAATAAACTCCTGAGGATCTTCCTCAGTTCTAGATCCATAGAACTCGGGTGGACTGCAACTCAAGAAGTCCCGAAATCTCAACTATCGGATCTAGGGTGAACTACTGGTACTGCCGGAACCTCCGACTCTCGTCTGTCCTCATTCCTAGCCACAAGCCTAGCTAGTAACTGGGCCATTTCCTTGTAACTCATATCCTCGGCTCCTGGTCGTGAAACTGGAGGCTCAGGTATCGTGGCCTCAGTAGAAACTGCTGCCGCTCTAAACTCTGCTGGGGCTAGCGGCGTCATAAAACTCGTCGTCTGAAGTACTATCTCAGGTAATGACCGGGCCTGTGCCCTCGTAACCCTCTGTGTTCTACTCGTAGCTCCCTCTGCTGCCTTGCCCTTCTGGGCTCTGGTTGCCTTGCGTAGAGGCGTAACGGGTACATAAGAATACGCCAGAGGGAGTCCAACTTATAACACAGCTCTAAGGCACGATCTCAGAGTGAGAAGAATGGAAACCAATCCTAAATATCCTGTAGCCTCCTGATTATAGATGTGGTGCACAACACACCGATAATCAAGACTCTACTAGACACGGTCTGTAGACACTTTCAGAGATTAAGCGCTCGATACCACTTTTGTCACTACGACCTCGGGCCGCGATCGTGCCTTACCGGGCACCCTGGTACAACATCAGAGAAAATCAGCGGAAAAATAAAAACTCATAAACGACAAACAGTGAAATAAGAAGACAGGCTAACCAAAACGGTTACCTTTCTGTATATATATAAAAAAATAAAAACTTGAACAGTTACATCCCTTTTACAAACCCAACCCACAACAGTACTACAGACCTCTAAGAATGTTATAACAACAACGACGGGATAGGGCCCCGCCATACCACTGAATGTAAGTACCTACAATGACAGGGGACCATACCAATGATAAGCCTCCGGAGAAACGGAGCTTCCCAAAACGCTGAACTGTGATCCTATGAGCGAGGATCGACGACTGGTGTACCTCTACCTGCGGCATGAACGCAGCCCCCCGAAGGAGGTCGATAACAGGTACAGTATGTGGCCCGAAAATCGTAAATGAAATCATAATAGTCTATATAAAATAGAAGACATATATGATAACCAATTTACGATACACAATATGTAAGCAGTCATGTCAAGTCAGGGACTCACGCCCTTAAAGTCATCACTCAAATATAACCATGGGTCTCATGCCCACAATATCAATCATGCCCGTGGAATTCCTTCCTCACTGTCGGCAGTCCATGATATAAAAGCACCAAGGAATACACCTGAACACCAGGTCCCACCCGTGTCATAATAAAACCGTACGGGGTAAGTACGAAGGCATAGCCGACTACTAAATCCCACCGTACCAACAATGCTATAAGAATGTATCACGAGGTCTTTCTAGACCGCGCCACATGATCGAAGTTGGCCACTCGCCCTCAGTATCAATGTGCGCGTCTAATCCTGGAACTTACCGCAGCTCCACATAGGCCACACATAGGCCCACATGAGGTATTCCTCGCATCGGGGGTAGCTAACCCGCGGCATCCTCCTGGACCCCCGAAGTACGCATAGTCCTATGGACCGCATAAGGTATAATACCTCGCATCGGCGTAACACACCCGGAGTGATCATCCTGTCCTGGAACTCCCGCGACTCGCACGGGTCACGCGGACCGCGAGGTATTCCTCGCATCGAGGGTGGCAAGTCCTCGGCATAATAACAAGTCAGGGGGGTAAGTGGTATAATATCAGCATAACTTCTTATCGTTAAACAACATAAGCACAACAAGAAAACCCCCTGACACAAACGTCACAAGACACTAACACACGTAGCATCATAACAAGTTTACTGTCACGACCCGAACCCGGGCCCGTGACTGGTGCCTTACCCCGGGCACCCTAGTGATACAACATCAGAGAAAATCAGCGGAAATAAAACATGAACATGAAATAAGAGATATTATAAGTAAACAGGTCAACCAAAAAGCTTTCCTTCTGCGTAAATATATACAAACCACGAGCAGTTTAATCCTTTTTACAACCACCTTACAGCGATTACAGACTCTAAGATTTACAACAACTATGACGACGGGGCTCGCCATACCACGAATGTACAAGAACCTACAACTCGAGGAACACATACCAAAGATAAGCCTCGAAGGAACGGAGCTTCCCAAAACGAAATGAGATCCTAAACGCGGGGATCGGCGGTAGATGTACTCTACTGCGGCATGAACGCAGCCCCGAAGGAGGTCGATAACAGTACCAAGTATGTGAAGCGTAAAATCAGTAAATGAAATCATAATAGTCTATAAAAGCGAGAGCGGTATGATAACCAAACTACAACACACACATGCGATTATATCAATTCGGTCTCATGCCCACAACATCAATCCCGCGTGAGTACGCCGCCACTCTGGCGATGCATGATATGATAACAACAAGACAATCCAAATGGGAGCATACGTGCGCTACGCATCGTGTCGATATGTCCAAAGGGAACAAATAAGACAACATTCCAAATGGAAGCATACGATGCGCTACGATCGTCGGCGTGTCGAAGGAAACAATAAGACAACATTCCAAATGGAAGCATACGTGCGCTACGCGTCGTGTCGGTATGTCCAAAGGAGCAAATAAGACAACATTCCAAATGGAAGCATGCGTGCGCTACGCATCGTGTCGGCGTGTCCAAAGGAAACAATAAGACAACAAGGCGGTAATCAAAGTGGAAGCATACGTGCGCTACGCATCGTGTCGATATGTCCAAAGTGATTTAACAAAAGTAACACTATCAGCGAGGCGTGCGTGGAATTTCTCGTCGCTTGCAACGCGTCCAAGTAAGTTCTTAACAAGTCAACCGACCCTCCATCGAGAGACGCGGTAGTATAGAAACACAATCTTGGCACAACAAAGGCTATCACAACAAGCATAGGCAAGTTTCACAACAACAAGCATAGGCAAGTTTCACATCAACAAGCATAGGCAAGTTTCACAACTCAAAGTACTTTCATTTTATGCCAAAGTCGGGTTTTAACCCTAAAGTACTACGCGTTAAATTCTTTTTAAAGAGATTTATTCCTTTTATATAAAAGTCACCCGATACCCGTAGTATAAAAATAGAGTGACTTATATCTTTTAAGTAAACCAAAACAACTTCCATACTTTTTTTTTTTTTTTAAGGTCGTTATAACCAACTTCCCATAAAGCTGTTATAACACCTTATGCTTTAAACCATTTTAAGACAACACAATGCCTTTCTTTTCCCTAAGGTTCCAGTTTGCCTAATTTTAATTACGCAAGTCTCTTTTTGAAAAGTTTCATAGTTCAATGTCTTAATCTCTTTTAAAACAATTGAGTAACATATGCCATAGGCGAGTAGGTTATTCTTGTTCATAATCAATATTATTAAGCAGCCATGATCTAGAAAATGTAATATCATTTTGTCTCATCTTAGCTTATATGCAGATAGAGGTTTCTCTTGGTTTTAATAATACTTAATTATTCAATACATTTTCCTTTATTAACGCTGCAGTGGTTTGTCGATATACATTCTGATTTCCGAAATCAGTAAAACATTATTCCTTCCAAAAAACCAAGTACTCATTACTCACGAATGAGGTTTCACACAAACATCCATATTAAGTCAAGTCTCTTAACTTCTAAACCATTAAACCATTTTTTTATCTCTCTTAAGGCGTTACACCTAACTTCTCATAAAGCTGGTATAACTTTTATGTTTTCAAACCAAGTATACACTTCTTTCAAAAAGGTTTCTTAATCTCTTAGAATACTTCAAGGTTCTTTTACAACTAGTCGGTTATAAGTCAAATCAGTTATCTTCTAAAAACCACAAAGCATTTCTCATTTACATAGAGCTGTTATAACCAACTTCCCATAAAGCCGTTATAACACTTTATGTTTAAAGACAATCAAATACATTTAACACATGTACATCTACCGTACTACATAGTTATACACATATCATGCTAGAACAGATAGGAAGAGGTTCACATACCTCGCGACGAGTATCGACTAATAGCAAAACGCTCCAAGTACCTCAAACCGTCACACTCTCGATCAAGCAGATCACTCCACACGTAGTACTACAACCTATAGAGGCCACAAAGCGCTATTAATATCTTTAGATCTCAATGTAGAATATTCTACAGAAAATTCAAGACACCCACACATGCGGCGTAAATCTCTCTCTATCGAGGCCGCCACTAAGCCAACGAGGGTTAACATGTCTAACGGACGTGTACAATTCTACTACACAAGAATGCTACAAGTCTCGTAATACGATCTATGTAATTACTGATTCAGTTCTCTTCTTTAAATTCAGCTTAAGTCGCAAGACATTGCCGTAAGTATTATTCGAGCTTAAGTCAAAAGACATTGCGCACAATTATAATGTTCAGTTCTATATATAGTATACTTCAACTATATATTCCTACAATATGTAATTTCCATTACAATAGAAGGTCAAGAGTGTTTACCTCGATAAGCCCAAAATTATCCGAGTTTATATGTCGATCTGAGCAAGGTTTAGCTCTACTCCGCGCTTGACCCGCTCCAACCAACCCTTAGAAGTTCTAACCAACTTCTACTTATAACTTCAACTACGGGTGAAGATTTACTTAGGGTTTCATTTTTGTGGTGAGGAAGTATAATAGTATTTTACGGGCTTTTGTATAAGTGTAACCTTGGGAATACTACAAGGTATTTGGGCCAGGTATTTGGGCATAACAACATACTAGGAGAGTATTTCTATACCACAAAGGGGGTATTATACGAAGACAACTAGGCTAGGGGTACCCAGCAAAACACCATGAGGAGGGTTTCGGCGAGGTTGGGCGAGAACCACAAGAAGGGGAGGAAGGATTTCAAGACTTAGGCAATTTTGGATGAAGAAGTTCATCAAGTTAGAGGGTATTTATAGGTCGAAATGGCCAACCAATGGCGAATTCATCCAAGTGTTAGGCAAGTGTAAGGCGAGATTAAGCCGTGTGCTACCTTATCCATCTACCCAAAATATCCTACCTAACCCTTGACCACATTTTTAGCACAAAAAGCGTGCCCAGTCGTCCTCTTTGCCGTCCCTAGCTTCCAATGTGAGGGTGACACATGTCACCCTCCCGTTGGTCCAAAATGTTTCGTCTCTCGGAAAAATCCGCAAAAATTATTAATGACATAGCCGGAATTTTCCTGTTATACCCCGTAGTTCAAGGGTATGTATGCGAGGACGTACGTACGAGAATACGACAGAAAGATTGGAAAGGAAGAAAGAGGCGATTTTTCCACGGAAAAGTTTCCGGTTTTTGTAAAGGAAAAAGGTTCGTTAATGGGAATTGGATTCCCATTTGGTATTCGGACTTCTGGAATATTAGAGAATTATGGAATTTTATTTTGGAAATGGTCACGTGGGGCCACGGGAGAAATTTACTGTTTTGTGGCCACTTTGTTTTGAGATTTTGGCCATTGTGGATATTTTGGAAGATGTTTTATTTTGGGCCAATAGGAGGGTGACACGTGTCACCCCGCCTAGGTGGCTTAGCGAATGGCATTTGTGCCTGACACTTGGTTAAGTCGTTTTCGGCGAAACGTTACCTAACTTGCGAAGGGTAAATTACGGCTATGTCATTTAGTATTTTTGCGGATTTTTCCGAGGCGAAGCGTTTTGGACCAACGAGAGGGCAACACTTGGCACCTCTCGTTGGTGGACTTGAAAGGCGTTAGGGGCGATTGGATGAGCAAGTCTTGGATGATATTTGTGTAGATATTTTGTGAGGTTTTAAGGGTAGGGTCTAGGGGCACTTGGGCATATCTTGGCCTTACACTTGCTATACACTTGGCTAGATCTTGGCCATTGGTTGGCCTTGGCTTGCTATAAATACCTCTCCTTTGATGAACTTCTTCATCCTAAATATTTCTAAGTGTTAGAATCCTCCCTCCCTTCCTTATGGTTCTCGTCCCTCCCCTTGTGGCGAGAGCACCCACTCTAGGGGTGCTAGCTGAGTGTACCCACACTAGCCTAGTTGCTTTCGTATAATACCCCCCTTTGTGGTGTAGAAATACTCTCTAGAGTATTGTTATAATGCCCAAATTACCTTAGCCGTATACCTTGTAGTATTCTAAGGTTATACCTATACGAAAAGCCCGGAAATACTATTATACTTCCCGTCAGTCACAAAACCGAAACCCTAGGAAAATCTCCATAGTCCGTTGGAGTATTGTGTAGAAGTTGGTTAGAACTTCTAAGGGTGGTTTAGAGCGGGTTGGAGCGCTCGGAGTTGGAGCTAAACGATTGCCCAGGATCGACTTTATACTTGGATAATTATGGGCTTATCGAGGTAAATATCTTGTCCCTCTATTGTAATTGGAAATTACATGTTGTTAGAATATATAGTTAAAGTATACTATATATAGAACTGAACGTGGTTAGTTGGCAATGTCTTTTGACTTAAGCCTGAAGAACTGAACTGTATTACAGTAGACTTGTGTAGTAGTACTGTGGAGTAGAATTGTACCCGTTCGGGTTAGATGTATAACCTCCCCTGGTTGGCTTGGTAGCCGGCCAGTGAGAGGAGGAGGATTCTGTTGTTGCGGGAGGTCTTGCCGAATTTTCTGTAGAATGTTCTACGATAAGATCTTAATGTTAATAAGCGCGCTTGTGGCCTTATAGGTTGAAGTACTACGTGTGGCGCGTTACTTGGCTTTAGGAGTAGCGACGGTTGGGAGTACTTGGAAGCGTTTTGCCATTAGTCGATACTCGTCGCGAGGTATGTGAACCTCTTCCTATCTCTTCTAGCATGATATGTGTGAACTATGTAATGCGGTGAGCGTCGTGTACTAAATGTATTTGATTGGTGTAAAACATAAAGCGTTATAACGGCTTTATGGGAAGTTAGTTATAACGGCTTTATGTTGGTAAGAAAATACATGTGGTTTTAAAGGTAACGATTTGAACTATAAGCGGCTTGTTATGTGTTAATAAAGAACTTGAAGTATTTCAAAAGAGTTTTGAATCATTTTGAGAGAAGAAGTAATACTTGATTTGTTTTGAAAACTTAAGAGTTATACTAGCTTTATGGAAAGTTAGGTATAACGTCTTAAGAATGTTTCTTGATTTTGGAAATCGAATGTGTATCGACAAACCAACTGCGGCGTTAATAAAAGGAAATGTTTTGGATTAAGTATTATTAAAACCAGTAGAAACTTCCATCTGCATAGAAGCTAAGATGAGACAAAATGATATTTCCTAGATCATGGCTGCTGTAATAAGATTGTTGTAAACAAGAATATCCTACTC
The DNA here is from genome assembly GCA_029844215.1 of Przewalskia tangutica. Classification (NCBI taxonomy): domain Eukaryota; kingdom Viridiplantae; phylum Streptophyta; class Magnoliopsida; order Solanales; family Solanaceae; genus Przewalskia; species Przewalskia tangutica. Next base: position 47,063,424 of record CM056739.1, on the reverse strand, counting down.
ACACATAAGACTTATGTTTCTCAGTTAGTTTAAAAGAGAATTATATTCTTAAATGAATAAGACTATGAACTACGAAACCTTTCTAAATAAGAAACATGAACATTTGAAATTAGGCAAACTTGGGCGTTTGGAAAATAATGTTATTCTTGAGTTTTACAAAGAGAAGTGTTTTGATTTACTTCAAAAGATAATCACTATATTTTCATATACTACGGGTATTGTGTGACTTTTGTGAAAGTAACGTATCTTTTAAAGAGTTAATGTATGAAGTACTTTGGGGATAAAACCCCGAACTTGTTAGCATATAGTGGAAAGTACCTGGTGTGTATAACTTGATTTTGTTGGTTGGTGATAGCCTTGTAATACCTTGTTGATTTGATAAGTAAACATGCTAGGATCTACGTGTGTTAGTATCTTGTGATGTTTGTGTAAAGGGGTTTTCCTTTGTTGTGCTTATGTTGTTTAACGATAAGTGTTATGATAGTATTATACAAAGACTCATCTCTTGAGATGATTAGGGGTTAAGGCGCCTCCGTCTGGGGTAGACTTCAGCGGGTCGATGGACCTATGATTCGAGACTACCTCATGCGGGTCGAGGGCTATGCGGGCTGCGGAAGTTCCAGGTTAGGATTCGGCCCTTGTGGTCATGCGGTCCTTGTGGCCATGAGGACGGCGAGTCCAGGAAGCTGCCGGGGAGTAGCTAACCTCGATGCGGGTTTATACCTCATGCGGGCGATCGATTGGCCTATGCGGAGTGCGGAAGTTCGAGGGCTGAAGCGCGCACATTAGATCTGCGGGCAAGTGGTCAGCTTTGATCATGTGGCGGTCTAGACAGATCTTATGATACAGTTCATGACCTTGTTGGTACTGTGGGTGTTAGTAGTCGGCTATGCCTTCGTACTTACCCTGTACGTGTTATTATGGCACAGGTGGGACCTGGTGTTCGTGTGTGTTCCTTGGTGCTGTTATATCATAAACTGCCGGCAGTGAGGAAGGTATTCCACGGGCATGATTGATGTTGTGGGCGTGAGACCCATTGTTATATTTGAGTGATGACTTGAGGGCGTGAGTCCCTGACTTGACATGACTGCTTATTATTGTGAACTGTAGTTTGGTTATCATACATGTCTCCTGCTTTATAGACTATTATGATTTCATTTACAGTATTTTTAGTTTCACATACTCGGTACCTGTTGTACTGACCTCCTTCGGGGGGCTGCGTTCATGCCGCAGGTAAAGGTACACCAGTCATTGATCCTCGCTCTTAGGGTCTGATTCGGCGTGTGGGAAAGCTCCGTTTCTCGGAGGCTTATCGATGGTATAGTCCTGTTGTTGTAGGTGTTTACATTCGGGGTATGGCGGGGCCTGTCCGCCATTGTTGTCGTATCATTTCCTAGAGGTTTGTAATCTGTTGTGGCGGGGTTTGTAAAAGGATTAAAAGCTGTTCATGTTGGAAAAAGTTGTTATATATATATATGCGAAAGGCAAGTTTTCTCAGTTATTGTTTCATATTTTATAATATGTCTTGTATTGTTTTATGTTCGTGATTACTCCGATGTTGTATCACTAGGGTGCGGGGTAAGACACGATCACGGGCGGAATCGGTCGTGACAAAAGTGGTATCGAGCGATTAATCCTCGGAAAGTGTCTGCACCGTATCGATGAAGTCTTGATTATCGGTGTGTTGTGCACGCCCAATAATCGTGGAGGCTATAGGATATTTAGGATTGGTTTCTATTCTTCTCACTCGAGTCGTGCCTTAGAGTCAGTGTTTTAAGTTGGACCTCTAGCGTATTTCTTTCCACTTACCGTTATGCCTCCGCGTAGGCACGGGCCCGGGAGGGCAAAGCGGAGGAGGCTGCGAGTAGAATCTGAGAGGTTGCGAGGCGAGCCCAATCATTACCTAGGGTAGTGCTTGTTCGGGGATTTCTGCGACGTTACTAGCCCGGCGAGTTTAGCAGCGGCGGCGGTTCCTGCTGCGGTCATGATATTTGAACCTTCGGTTCCACGGCCAGAGCAGAGAATGTAGATTGCAAAGGCGACCTGTTACTAGCCATGGATTTGGCTACGGAGATTATACCGATGTACCACGAGTCTTGATGACTACCTAAGAAAGGGTTGTGCGAAGTAATTCTTGATTGGGCTTGGCATGGCACGTATGCGGGCTTATGCGTGAGCCGAAAAAGCGTAGAGATCGGCGGGTTAACCAGGGCGTGAGAAGAGGGCGAAGCGGAGGTCGCCGGTAACTTTCAAGGTGAGTATACCTTAAGTGCTATGTTCGATAGCAGTGTGTTAGTTGTGATTAGAAATCATGGTGGGTTACCCGAGTAAGATTTTGGAGGATAGAGAAAGTGTGAGCCTTAGAGCTTTATACGTAGAGACCTTAGAGGTAAAGCCATCTCGAGTAAAAGACGTATATTATGTTTGACCCTTATAGGAGTGCATAGTGCACGTGAGCTGTGTTTGGGGATAGGTCCCTAAGTAGTGTGAAATGAAGAGGGTGGTTGAGCTAAGAAGACCGCTAGGTTTTCGTAACGTGATTAGTGAGATTGTTCCGATCGGGAGCTAGTATTGTGCGCGTTGCCGGGTCGGGTTGAGGCCACGTTGCGGGTCAACCCGCGGCATGTATGGCGGTGAAGTGCGGTTGTGGTGGTCCCGCCTTGTGGTAGGGTCACGAGGGTGCTAGGCCCAAGTTTAGTTAACCAACGTACGAGTTCGTGGATGCGTTCGACCGGTGGTCGGTCGATGGGGGCAGCCCATCGTGTTCTTCGGTCGGGACCGTTCACTCGGCAGTGTTGATTTATCAGAAAGGTTGTAAGGCTGCAGGTGCCTACCTTCACCTTATGGCGAGCAGTGGAGCCAGTGTTACGGCTGTTTTGTTTCTGGAAGTTTTACCAGGCAGGGTTAAGGACTCAGGTGAGTCTCAGAATCGCATTCGCCCTCGGGCCAGTGTGTGGATTTCAGGGGTAGTTGTGAGGATTGTTGTCTCCTGTGGAGGGAGCGTTTGAGCTACCATTTGGTGTTCGGATGTCGCCTTATGAAGCCTTGCGGCGGAAGTGTAAGTTCTTGGTCGATTGGTTCGATGTTGGCGGGGTTGGATAGTTGGTTGATCTTGTTCCAGTGGTGTGGATAGTGAAGCTTGTCTAGAAGAAGTTACGGCGGCTCGGAGGAATCGTGCGGATGATCGGTGACGCGCTTAGAGTTCGAGTTGTGGTCGGTCTTCTTGAAAGTACCACCGGACGGGTGTGACGAGTTTTGAAACGAATGAACTTAGCCCGAGTTACTTTGGGCCTTAAGAGTTCATATGAAGAATGGGCGAGTTGCCTATATGTTAGCTTTGCCGTCCGACTTAGGAGGCGGGGCGTCCGATCTTCGTATTGTTATGTTCGGGAAAGTATCGAAGATCCATCGAGAATGTTCCCGATTAATGATGCCCACGTAAAGAGATAGTAACCCGAGTTTTGGAAACTAAAGCGATGTCGAAATGTGGTAAGGTTCGAGTGTCTGACGACTTGATGATCGCGTGCGGCCGGTACCATTTGTTGGGTCGTCGAGCTAGGCTCGCGGCAAAGTGACAACGATGGTATTATTTGTGGTGATGTTAGAGGTGTTTCCTCGTAGACTTGGATATAAGTATGTTGCGCGGTATTTTACGTGGCGGTATGGCGAGGATTGTTTCGTAAGTATAGAAGTGAAGACTATCTTGGCGCGCGTATGTTTTGAGACTTAGAATGAACATTCGGACGAATGTTTCTAAGGGGAAGAATGTTATACCCGTAGTTCCGGGTATGTATGCGAGGGCGTGCGTGCGAGAATCTGACGAAAGATTGGAAAGGAAGAAAGAGGCGATTTTTCCACGGAAAAGTTTCCGGTTTTTGTAAAGGAAAAAGGTTCGTTAATGGGAATTGGATTCCCAGATTTGGTATTCGGACTTACTGGAATATTAGAGAATTATTGAATTTTATTTTGGAAATGGTCACGTGGGGCCCGGGAGAAATTCTGGTTTTGTAGAACCACTTTGTTTTGAGATTTTGGCCATTGTGGATATTTTGGAAGATGTTTTATTTTGGGCCAATAGGAGGGTGACACGTGTCACCCCGCTAGGTGGCTTGGCGAATGGCATTTGTGCACAACACGGTTAGAGTCGTTTTCGGAAACGTTCTACCTAACTGCGAAGGGTAAATTACGGCTATGTCATTTAGTATTTTTGCGGATTTTAGAGGCGAAGCGTTTTGGACCAACGAGAGGGCAACACTTGGCACCTCGTTGGTGGACTGAAAGGCGTTAGGGCCGATTGGATGAGCAAGTCTTGGATGATATTTGTGTAGATATTTTGTGAGGTTTTAAGGAGTAGGGTCTAGGGGCACTTGGGCATATCTTGGCCTTACACTTGCTATACACTTGGCTAGATCTTGGCCATTGGTTGGCCTTGGCTTGTGCTATAAATACCCCTCTCCTTTGATGAACTTCTTCATCCTAAATATTTCCTAAGTGTTAGAATCCTCCTCCCTTCCTTATGGTTCTCGTCCCTCCCCTTGTGGCGAGAGCACCCCCTCTAGGGGTGCTAGCCAGAGTGTACCCCACTGCTAGTTGCTTTAGTATAAGACCACCCTTGGTGGTGTAGAAATACTCTCAGAAGTATTGTAAGAATGCCCAAATTACCTTAGCCGTATCCCTTGTAGGATTCTAAGGTTATACCTATCTGAAAAGCCGGAAATACTATTATACTTCCGTCGGTCACAAAACCGAAACCCTAGGAAAATCTCCATAGTCAGTTGGAGTATTGTGTAGAAGTTGGTTAGAACTTCTAAGGGTGGTTTAGAGCGGGTTGAGCGCTCGGAGTCGGAGCTAAACGATTTCCCAGGATCGACTTTATACTTGGATAATTATGGGCTTATCGAGGTAAAAATCTTGTCCCTCTATTGTAATTGGAAATTACATGTTGTTAGAATATATAGTTAAAGTATACCATATATAGAACTGAACGTGGTTAGTTGGCAATGTCTTTTGACTTAAGCTGAAGAATCCCAGGCGTATTCTGATAGACTTGTGTAGTAATCTTGTGGAGTAGAATTGTACCCGTTCGGGTTAGATGTATAACCCCGGTTGGCTTGGTAGCGGCCGTGAGAGGAGGAGATTACGCTGTTTCGGGGAGTCTTTGCGAATTTTACGTAGAATGTTCTACGATAAGATCTTAATGTTAATAAAGCGCGTGGCCTTATAGGTTGAAGTACTACGTGTGGCGCGTTCTACTTGGCTTTAGGAGTAGCCGGCGGTTGGGAGTACTTGAGCGTTTTGCCATTAGTCGATACTCGTCGCGAGTATGTGAACCTCTTCCTATCTCTTCTAGCATGATATGTGTGAACTATGTAATGCGGTGAGCGTCGTGTACTAAATGTATTTGATTGGTGTAAAACATAAAGCGTTATAACGGCTTTATGGGAAGTTGGTTATAACGGCTTTATGTTGGTAAGAAAATACATGTGGTTTTAAAGGTAAGCGATTTGAACTATAAGCGGCTTGTTATGTGTTAATAAAGAACTTGAAGTATTTCAAAAGAGTTTTGAATCATTTTGAGAGAAGAAGTAATACTTGATTTGTTTTGAAAACTTAAGAGTTATACTAGCTTTATGGAAAGTTAGGTATAACGTCTTAAGAATGTTTCTTGATTTTGGAAATCAGAATGTGTATCGACAAACCACTGCGGCGTTAATAAAAGGAAATGTTTTGTGATTAAGTATTATTAAAACCGATAGAAACTTCCATCCGCATAGAAGCTAAGATGAGACAAAATGATATTTCTAGATCATGGTCTTTGTAATAAGATTGTTGTAAACAAGAATATCCTACTCACATAAGACTTATGTTTCTCGGTTAGTTTAAAAGAGAATTATATTCTTAAATGAATAAGACTATGAACTACTTAAACCTTTCTAAATAAGAAACATGAACATTTGAAATTAGGCAAACTTGGGCGTTTGGAAAATAATGTTATTCTTGAGTTTTACAAAGAGAAGTGTTTTGATTTACTTCAAAAGATAATCACTATATTTTCATATACTACGGGTATTGTGTGACTTTTGTGAAAGTAACGTATCTTTTAAAGAGTTAATGTATGAAGTACTTTGGGGATAAAACCCGAACTTGTTAGCATATAGTGGAAAGTACCGGTGTGTATAACTTGATTTTGTTGGTTGGTGATAGCCTTGTAATACCTTGTTGATTTGATAAGTAAACATGCTAGGATCTACGTGTGTTAGTATCTTGTGATGTTTGTGTAAAGGGTTTTCCTTTGTTGTGCTTATGTTGTTTAACGATAAGTCGTTATGATAGTATTATACAAAGACTCATCTCTTGAGATGATTAGGGTTAAGCCCTCCGTCTGGGGGTAGACTTCAGCGGGTCGATGGACCTATGATTCGAGACTACCTCATGCGGGTCGAGGGCCTATGCGGGCTGCGGAAGTTCAGTTGGATGCGGCCCTTGTGGTCATGCGGTCCTTGTGGCGTGCGGACGGCGAGTCGGGACGCCGGAGTAGCTACCCTCGATGCGGGGTTATACCTCATGCGGGCGATCTGATTGGCCTATCGCGGCTGCGGAAGTTCTGTGGCTAGACGCGCACATTAGATCTGCGGGCAAGTGGTCGACTTTGATCATGTGGTGGTCAGACAGATCTTATGATCTGATTCATGACCTTGTTGATGCGTGGGTGTTAGTAGTCGGCTATGCCTTCGACTTACCACATGCGTGTTATTATGGCACAGTGGGACTGGTGTTCGTGTGTGTTCCTTGGTGCTGTTATATCATAAATCGCCGCGGTGAGGAAGGTATTCCACGGGCATGATTGATGTTGTGGGCGTGAGACCCATTGTTATATTTGAGTGATGACTTGAGGCGTGAGTCACGACTTGACATGATTGCTTATTGTATGAATGTAGTTTGGTTATCATACATGTCTCTGCTTTATAGACTATTATGATTTCATTTCTGATATTTTTAGTTTCACATACTCGGCACTGTTATCGACCTCCTTGAAGGCTGCGTTCATGCCGCAGTAAAGGTACACGATCATTGATCCTCGCTCTTAGGGTCGCGATTCGGCGTGTGGGAAAGCTCCGTTTCTCGGAGGCTTATCGATGGTATAGTCCTCTGTTGTTGTAGGTGTTTACATTCGGGGTATGGCGGGCCATCCGCCATTGTTGTCGTATCATTTCCTGAAGTGCGTAAAATCTTTTGTGGGCGTGGTTTGTAAAAGGATTAAAACTGCTCATGTTGGAAAAAGTTGTTATATATATATATGCCGAAAGGCAAGTTTTCTCAGTTATTGTTTCATATTTTATAATATGTCTTGTATTGTTTTATGTTCATTGATTACTCGATGTTGTATCACTAGGGTGCCCGGTAAGGCACTACCACGGCCCGAATCGGTCGTGACATTTCCTTCAAAGTCGTGGAAGCGTTTATTTAAAACGACTCCTTTTGGTAGCTATGCACAAATTCGAACCTATGCCTACTTTAAGGCTCAAATTGTATACGTACGCCCTCACGTATATACTCTGGAAATACGGGGTATAACATTCTCCCCTCCTTAGAAACATTCGTCCCGAATGTTCCTTCTCGAAACAGATAACGAAGTTCTTCTAACAAGTTGCCAACGCCACACCTGGCCACGAAATATCACACGTTCTCTTCCTTCCTTACTCGTCGTGCCCTTCTCGGACACTTGAACTCCTCTAGCATACGTACCACACTTCAGTCATTGCTTTCCCAAAACTTTGGAGTCACCACCTCCAAACTTGGTCATCTTACTAGCTTCAATCTCCCTTAAGGCCATTCCCGGCCTTCACGATCCGCCTCTGGTCGAACATATCCACGAACTCATACGATGGTTATCTAATCGTGGCCTAGCACCCTCGTGACCTACCACCGGGCGGGACCACCTGGCTGACCCCACTTTGAAAGCCGCGGTTGGCCCTCAACATGGCCCCAACCCGACCCATCGACGCATCAAGCTCTTGTTCCCGATCCGAACAATCTTATTTATACAGTCATGAAAGCTACCACTTCCATTACACACTACCTGGACTTTATCACACAAAACGTTCTAGGCATAAAAATGCACTGGCAAGGATCACTTGCAAAATCTGGTACTCAAGACGGCCTTACATCTAAGGTCTCAATCAGAATATTCTAAGGTTCATCATTTTCTCACCTCAAGCTTACCCTTCACAACCAGGTTCTACATCACGTTTTAGCACAACGCTATCCGAACATAACACTAAACACATCATCACATCATCAATACATACAAAACTCTAGAGGGTTAAGGATATACCTGAAAATAGGCGATTCAGAGGACCGCTAAAACTGGGAACTTCCACCGCGACCTCTACCGTGGCCCGCCGGTGTATGAACATCCTGCTCGACTATGGAGGTGAAGAACCCGCAATCGATCCGTAGTCTGTGCTATCCTACCGGCGCTACCCCTGGTCGGACAATTTCTCCCAAAATGGCCCTGCTGGCCGCATGTAAAACAAACTCCCGGACTAGCACGACACTCCCCACCGTGGAGTCTACCACAGCGGTCACAACGAGGTAGGGGTGGCTTCAGCTGGCTAACACCTCTGCTCTCTCGAAAATCTGAACCCTTGGAGCCTTGACCTGCTCCTGAATACTCTGGATGCTCTGAAGATTATGGAGGACCACTCAGATCTTGGCGAGGCGCATAACTAGTCTGGCCGAGGCGGTCCGCCTCGAAAGTCACCAAAGGACCTCGCTGCTCGCCTCTTCACGACCTTGGTTATTTCGCCGATTTCTCCGCCTCACCTCCAAGTGCATAAGCTCGCATGCGGGCAATGTCCATGCCGTGAAGAGCTACACGAACAACTCGCTAGGTAATCATCGAGCCTCAGAACATATCGGTGCACTCGATCCTCCATACTAGCTACTAATGCGGGACGCATCGCCAATGAGTCGAACTCCACATTGTACTCAACCAGACGCCTGCTCGCCGCAACCCCAAAAATCTGTCGGCCCGAGCCCTCCTCATCTGTGGAGGCAATAAATGTGCAAGAAAGGCCTCTGAGAACTCGTCCCATAAAGCTGGAAGTGCATGCTCTCCCCGGGACAGCTCCCACGAATCAAACGATCATGCGGTATCACGCACCGATGCGAACCTAGACCACCGACTCGGTCTCCGATGCCTTGATCACTCATGATCCGCAGAATCGCCGGATGAACTCGCGGATCATCCTCGTGCCTCGACCCATAAAACTCGGCGTTACACCTCGTAAAATCCGTAATCTCAAATTGTTCGCTCGGGGTGAACTACGGGTGCTATCGGGATCGAATCGCGGCCCACTTTATCTCAAGTTCGCCACAACTCGCCATTAATCGGGCCATCTCCTTGTAACCTATCTCATCTCGCCTCACTGTAGGATCGGAGGCTCGTGCATCGTGGTCTGTAGAGATCGCCACGCTTCTACTCGTATCTTCCTTCACGCTTTGCCTCTTCGCCCGGGTTGCCTTGCGCGGAGGCATAACTTGTAAAGTAAAGGAATACGTCTGAGGGGTTCAACTCATCACACAACTATAAGGCACGATCTCAGAATGAGAAGAATGGAAACCAATCCTAAATGTCCTATAGCCTCACGATTATAGATGTGGTGCACAACACACCGATAATCAAGACTTACTAGACACGGTCTCAGAGACACTTTCCGAGGACTAATCGCTCGATACCACTTTTGTCACGACCGAACCGGTCCGTGAATGGTGCCTTACCCCTGGCACCCTAGTGATACAACATCAGAGAAACTCAGCTGAAATAAAACATGAACATGAAATAAGCGATATTATAAGTAAACAGGTCAACCAAAGCAGCTTGCCTTGCATAAATATATACAAACCCCGAGCAGTTTAATCCTTTTTACAACCCCGCCTACAACAAGATTACATGCACTTAAGATTTACAACAACTATGACGGACAGGCTCCGCCATACCCCGAATGTACAAGAACCTACAACTCGGGAACACATACTAAAAGATAAGCCTCAAGGAACGGAGCTTCCCAAAACGCTGAAATGAGATCCTAAACGCGGATCGACAAATGATGTACTCTACTGCGCAGATGAACGCAGCTCAAGGAGGTCAAGACAACAGTACCAAGTATGTGAAATCAGAAAATCAGAAATGAAATCATAATAGTCTATAAAAGCAGTGAGATGTATGATAACCAAACTACGACACACACATAATTGATTATATCAATTCGTGGTCTCATGCCCACAACATCAATCCCGCGTGAGTACCTTCCTCACTACCAGATGCATGATATGATAACAACAAGACAAAGAATCCAAATGGGAGCATACCCGCGCGCTACGATCGTGTCGGTATGTCCAAAGGGAACAAATAAGACAACATTCCAAATGGAAGCATACCCGCGCCACGATCGTGTCGCATGTCCAAAGGGAAACAATAAGACAAAGATTCCAAATGGAAGCATACCCGCGCGCTACGATCGTGGTCGTGATGTCCAAAGGGAGCAAATAAGACAACATTCCAAATGGAAGCATACCCGCGCGCTACGATCGTGGTCAAGATGTCCAAAGGGAAACAATAAGACAACAAGGCGTAATCAAAGTGGAAGCATACCCGCGCGCCACGATCGTGTCGTGATGTCCAAAGTGATTTAACAAAAGTAACACTATCAACGAGAACGCATGCGTGGAATTTCTCCGCCACCGCCGCAAGACGCCCAAGTAAGTTCTTAACAAGTCAACCGACCTCCATCGAGACGCCAGAGTATAGAAACACAATCTTGGCACAACAAAGGCTATCACAACAAGCATAGGCAAGTTTCACAACAACAAGCATAGGCAAGTTTCACATCAACAAGCATAGGCAAGTTTCACAACTCAAAGTACTTTCATTTTATGCCAAAGTCCGGGTTTTAACCCTAAAGTACTACGCACGTTAAATTCTTTTTAAAGAGATTTATTCCTTTTATATAAAAGTCACCCGATACCCGTAGTATAAAAATAGAGTGACTTATATCTTTTAAGTAAACCAAAACAACTTCCATACTTTTTTTTTTTTTTTTAAGGTCGTTATAACCAACTTCCCATAAAGCTGTTATAACACCTTATGCTTTAAACCATTTTAAGACAACACAATGCCTTTCTTTTCCCTAAGGTTCCAGTTTGCCTAATTTTAATTACGCAAGTCTCTTTTTGAAAAGTTTCATAGTTCAATGTCTTAATCTCTTTTAAAACAATTGAGTAACATATGCCATAAAGTAGTAGTTATTCTTGTTCATAATCAATATTATTAAGCAGCCATGATCTAGAAAATGTAATATCATTTTGTCTCATCTTAGCTTCTATGCAGATGGAGGTTTCTACTGGTTTTAATAATACTTAATTATTCAATACATTTTCCTTTATTAACGCTGCAGTGGTTTGTCGATACACATTCGATTTCCAAATCAAGAAACATTATTCCTTCCAAAAAAACCAAGTACTCATTACTCACGAATGAGGTTTCACACAAACATCCATATTAAGTCAAGTCTCTTAACTTCTAAACCATTAAACCATTCTTTTTATCTCTCTTAAGGCGTTACACCTAACTTCTCATAAAGCTGGTATAACTTTTATGTTTTCAAACCAAGTATACACTTCTTTCAAAAAGGTTTCTTAATCTCTTAGAATACTTCAAGGTTCTTTTACAACAAGTCGGTTATAAGTCAAATCAGTTATCTTTTAAAAACCACAAAGCATTTCTCATTTACATAGAGCTGTTATAACCAACTTCCCATAAAGCCGTTATAACACTTTATGTTTAAAGACAATCAAATACATTTAACACATGTACGTCTACCGTACTACATAGTTATACACATATCATGCTAGAACAGATAGGAAGAGGTTCACATACCTCGCGACGAGTATCGACTAATAGCAAAACGCTCCAAGTACCTCAAACCGTCTGCTACACTCTCAGTCAAGAAGATCACTCCACACGTAGTACTACAACCTATAGAGGCCACAAAGCGCCTATTAATATCTTTAGATCTCAATGTAGAATATTCTACGTAAAAATTCGCAAAGACTCTCCCGCATCAACAGCGTAAATCTCCTCCTCTATCGAGGCCGGCTACCAAGCCAACCAGGGGGGGGTTAACATGTCTAACCGGACGTGTACAATTCTACTACACAGTAATGCTACACAAGTCTACTGTAATACAGTCCTATGTAATTACAGTTCAGTCATCTTCTTTAAATTCAGGCTTAAGTCGCAAGACATTGCCGTAAGTATTATTCAGGCTTAAGTCAAAAGACATTGCCGCACAATTATAATGTTCAGTTCTATATATAGTATACTTCAACTATATATTCCTACAATATGTAATTTCCAATTACAATAGAAGGTCAAGAGTGTTTACCTCGATAAGCCCAAAATTATCCGAGTTTATATGTCGATCCTGAGCAAGGTTTAGCTCCTACTTCGCGCTCGACCCGCTCCAACCAACCCTTAGAAGTTCTAACCAACTTCTACTTATAACTTCAACTACGGGTGAAGATTTACTTAGGGTTTCATTTTTGTGACAGAGGGAAGTATAATAGTATTTTCTGGGCTTTTGTATAAGTGTAACCTTGGGAATACTACAAGGTATTTGGGCCAAGGTATTTGGGCATAACAACAATACTAGGAGAGTATTTCTATACCACAAAGGGGGGTATTATACGAAGACAACTAGGCTAGGGGGGGGTACCCCACGGCAAAACACCACAAAGGGGAGGGGTTTCGGCCAAGGGTTGGACGAGAACCACAAGAAGGGGGAGGGAAGGATTTCAAGACTTAGGCAATTTTTGGATGAAGAAGTTCATCAAGTTAGAGGGGTATTTATAGGTCAAGAAATGGCCAACCAATGGCCAAGATTCATCCAAGTGTTAGGCAAGTGTAAGGCCAAGATTAAGCCATGTGCTACCTTATCCATCTACCCAAAATATCCTACCTAACCTCGACCACATTTTTAGCACAAAAACGTGCCCAAGTCGTCCTCTTTGCCGTCCCTAGCTTCCAATGTGAGGGTGACACATGTCACCCTCCCGTTGGTCCAAAATGTTTCGCCTCTAAAAATCCGCAAAAATTATTAATGACATAGCGGAATTTTCCTTCAAAGTCGTGGAAACGCTTTTTAAAAACGACTCCTTTTGGTAGCTATGCACAAATTCGAACCTATGCCTACTTTAAGGCTCAAATTGTATACGTACGCCCTCACGTATATACTCTGGAAATACGGGGTATAACATTTACTTATCAAACCAACAAGAAAGTATTACAAGGCTATCACAAGCCAACATAGTCAAGTTACTCACACAAAAGTCACACGATACCCGTAGTATTAAAATAGAGTAACAATCTTTTAAGTAAACCAAAACAATTTCCATACCTTCTTTTTAAATCAATCTTAAGACAAAAGCATGCCTTCCTTTTTAAACAAAGACATTTTTTCCTTTTTAAAGTCAAGTAGCAATATACTTTGTAAACCAAGTGTCTTACTCTTTTAAAAACAAGTAACGTATACCTTTAAATCAAGTTACTTCTCCTTTCCCAAAATCAAGTTGTTTATAAGTCAAGTCTCTTTACTTTCAAAAATCAGGCTCTTAATCTTTCAATCATATCTTTTAAGGAAACCAACTTCCAACCTTTAAAATGTCAAGTTATCATTTTAAATCCAATGATAAAACCATTCTTTTGTTTTCATAAAGTCGTTATAAATAACTTCCCATAAAGCTATTATAACACTTTATGTTTTAAACCAACCAAGGACAACTATTCTTATTTTCGAAATCAAGATAACTTTATTCTTTAAAAGACCACACACCCATTACTCATGAGTGAGGTTTTACAACTTTTAACATAATTCAAGTCCTTAATATTTCATAACAAGTCACTTAACTTTGGAATCAAGTCAAGGACACAAAAGGAAAATCAAATTCCTTTAAACACACGCAAGGCTTCACCGCACTAAATATATTTCACAAATATCATGCTTGAAAGGATAGGAAGAGGTTCACATACCTCGCGACGATTATCGACAATTAGCAAAATGCTCCAAAGTACTCTAACCTTGCTCGCCTTTCCACCCATCAAGTAGAATATGCTACTCGTAGCACTTCAACCTATAATGGTCATAAAACGCTTATCAACTTCTAGATCCCTTCGTGGAATATTTCTAAGAACAAGGCTCCATATTCTACGGAAAATTCGAAGACTCCCCCGCAACCTCATAAATCTCCTTCTCTAACAAGGCCTTCTACCAAGCCAACAATTCCAGGGGGGGTGGGTTACACGTCTAACCGGACGTATACAATTCTACTCCACAATAATACTACAAGTCTACTGTAAATACAGTTCAATTCTTATCCATAATCATTCTACATATAGTATACTCAACTATACATTACTACAACATTTAATATCCAATTACAATAGGGGGACAAAGATCATTACCTCGATAAGCCCAAAATTATCCAAGATTATAAGTCGATCCTGAGCAACGTTTAGCTCCAATTCCTTACGCTCCAACCCGCTCCAAGCAACCCTTAGAAGTTTCTAAACAACTTCTCTTAACATTTCAACTCCAAAAAGTGAAGAACACTAGGCTTGTTCTTGCCATGCTCTCGGCCAAGGGGGTACTTTAGGGGCTAGGGTGTGAAATCTTTTCTAACTTTTGGTTAATAATCTTCCTAATACACTAAGGAAGAACACTTTAAGAGTCTAAGAATTTTTGAACAACTTTTGGCCAAGGGGAAGGCTAAAAAAAATGAGAACAACAACAAGGAGAGGGGATGGAGAATTTCCTTGAAAAACTCAAGTGTGGGATGAAGTCTTGCAAGCTAAAAGGGTGGGTATTTATAGAGAAACCAAGGGTAACTATTATTTTAAGTAAACCAAAATAATTTCCCTTTTTAAAGACAAGTAACAACCTTCTTTTCCAAAAGTTCAAGTTTGCCTAATTTCAAATACTCAAGTCTCTTATTTTCGAGAGGTTTCGTAGTTCATAGTCTTAATCACTTAATAACATAATTCTCTTTTAAAACAATTTGAGTAACATATGCCTTATGTGTGAGTAGGTTATTCTTGTTTATAACAATCTTATTAAAGCAGCCATGATCTAGAAAATGTAATACAATTTTGTCTTATCTTAGCTTCTATGCAGATGGAGGTTTCTACTGGTTTTAATAATAATTAATTAGTCAATACATTTTCCTTTATTAACGCTGCAGTGGTTTGTTCGATACTTGTTCTCATTTCCGAAATCAATATAACATTATTCCTTTTAAAACCCAATTACCCATTTCTCATTAAAGCGGTTTCACAACTTTTTAACATAACCCAAGTCCTTATTATTTCACATCAAGTCTTTTATCTTTTTAAAAACCACAAACCATTTCTTTGCCCACATAAAGTTGTTATAACAAACTTCCCATAAAGCCGTTATAACACTTTATGTTTTAAACCAACCAAATTCATTTAACACATGTACGTCTACCGTACTACATAGTTCACAACATATCATGCTAGAAAAGATAGGAAGAGGTTCACATACCTCGCGACGATTATCGACAATTAACAAAATGCTCCAAGTACTACAACCTTTGTTACACCCCGTAATTCAAGAACATGATTATAGAATTAAGATTGGAATGTCGAAAGGAAAGGATTTTTACATTTCCTTATACGGAAAATTTTCGAGTTTAATGTGATGACAAAAATTAATTCTAGTAATGGAATTATTTTTCATTAGAATTATGGACTTAGTGGATTTATTAAGTCTTGGTATACTATGTTACATGTCCATCGAAATGGGATGAAAAATAACTAAGTGTGGATGAAATATTTTGTGAAGAAATACTTGGCCAATAGGAGGTTAGCAAGTGCCCTCCCCACTTGTCTTGTGAAGACTCCACACACCTTTATATAGATAAGTCTTGAAGACTTAGAACAAAAGATATTCATCCATACAAACCCTCATCTCTCTAAAAACCTAGAGCAATTCGAAATCCCCATATCCAAAGACAATATCAAGATCAAAGTATTTTCTTTCCAAGATTAAGCACCCTTAACCCCTCAATCTAGGTTGGGCCGAAAATAGAATGAAACCCTAGGGGTTTTCCGTCGACTTTTTGGAAGCGAAACGTGAATAGAAGTTGATCCTAAGGTTGTAGGGGATACATATATGTGATTGGAACTTAAAGAAGTGGAGCGAAACGAAAATTGCGGACCAATAAAGACCGGATTGTTTTGGGGCGTTTTTGGGCAAAACAATGAGGTAAAAGTCCTTCTTCTTTTAAAGTAATTGGATATTAATTATTGTTATAATGTATGGATGAACTTGTGTTAAAAATAATGAAGAATAAAAAGCGTTTGAGCCATTTTTTGGGGCTAAAACCGATTTGGGACAGATTTGGTGTAAATGGAATTCGTTGGTTATTGTCGTTGTTATCTTCACCTATTGCATGTTATAATGGATTAATATTGTTGTTAATAAGTTTTTATAACTTATGTAGATGTTTTGGAACTCGAATTGGAATAAAAAGGATTAAGGAAAGAGTTATCGGATTTTAGTTGTTGCCGTAGAATCTATAAAACTGTTGGATATTGTCGTGCAGTTTTTAGGGACTGCTTTAGACGTGTTGTATGCTGGAAAATCAGCCCCTATATTTCATGTTTAATGTAGTATATTGCTAATGAAAACCCCGAAGGAATAAGGGTGTGGAAAGGCGTTGAAAGGCCTCACATTCCACCCTCGTTATAGTAATTATGGACTGTTTTAGGGGCTGTTTTGGTATGGTTTTGGGGCAGAATTTTACACGTCCTGTTATGGCGTGTAATCCCCTTTGGTTAGCTGAATTGTTGGGCCTTAAATATGGCGTGTTTGGTTATTGAATTCGGCCTTGAAAAAGGTGGCAAAGTATGTAGAAACAAAGGAAGTGTTGTCCGATTTTCCGTAGAATTTAGTGACTTTGCACTTAGAATATTCTACGTTCGAAGCTAAAGGTTAATGGACGTATTATGGCCATTATAGGTTGAAGTAATAAGTATAGCGTATTCTACTTGAAGGATGGAATAGCTATCAAGGTTGAAGTACTTTGGAGCATTTTGCTATTTGTCGATAATCGTCGCGAGGTATGTGAACATCTTCCTTCTTTTGACATGATTCTATGTATGGAATATACATGTAGTACTATTTCATGATTCCTTCTACTCTTAGAAGTTAAGAGGTATGTATGTTGATTTACTCTACGTAAAGGTTATGTCTAAGTTATCCTAAGTTCTTACCAAGTCTTATGGGGGATGTTGGTAAGAGTCGTTAGGAGGTATTTGGAGCCAAGTTGACTTGGCTAAGTTACGACACAAATGAGAATAAGAATCGAACAAGCCACTGCAGCGTTAATAAAGGAAAATGTAATGACAATCAATTAAGTTAAAATGAGTAGAATTCTCCATCTGCATAGAAGCTAAGATAAGACAAAATTGTATTACATTTTCTAGATCATGGCTACTCTATTAAGATCGTTATAAATAAGTATAACTTATTCACAACGCACCAAAGTATATGTTACTTAATTTATAAGAATTTACGTATGAAGTTTTAAGACTATGAACATCAAATTTTTAAAGGGTTAAGGGACTTTATTTTTCAAGTTATGGGACTTGATTCTTAAAGGAAGAAATGAATTGATTTAAAAGTATAGAATACTTGATTTGGAAAGAATTGATTTCTTGCCATTTTAAAGATAAGAGACTTGATTTCTAAAAGTTAAAGAAGCTTGATTTCAAAAGTTAAGAGACTTGAAGTATTTTGAAAGCTATGTGATTTGATTTGAAAGTATAAGTCTCTTGGTTATAAAAGGAATGAATTTGTCTAAGACATAAAGAGTTACAACGGCTTTATGGGAAGTTGGTTATAACAACTTTATGGAAGACTAAAAGAATGGTTTTCTTCAGTAATGTAAGCAAAGAAATGATTTGAAATAAAGAAGGGAAAATTGTTTTAAAGGTACCAATTGCTTAAGGTTTTTAAGAAAGAAGTCACTTGATTTAGAAGCCTATAAATGTATTTCTAAAAGGTATTGTGACTTGTCTTGAAAAGATATGACTTGATACTACGGTTATTAGTATCTTGGAAGTTTTATTTGAAAAAGAGTCATTTTAAAGGAGTAGAGGTACGTAGTACATTGGGTTAAATTCCCGGATTTTATAATGACATTATCGCGTCCCAGAAATGGGCCGGGAAGTAAACCTTTATGGGCAGACTATATGACATTATCGCCCCGTAAATGGGCCGGCAAAGATACCTTTATGGGCGGACTATATGACATTATCGCCCCGTAAATGGGCCGGCAAGATACCTTTATGGGCACTATATGACATTATCGGCCCCAGAAATGGGCTCGACAAAGATACCTTTATGGGCAGACTATATGACATTATCGCATCCTAAATGGGTCGGGCAAGATACCTTTATGGGCGACTATATGACATTATCGCCCCGTAAATGGGTCGCAAGATACCTTACGGGCAGACTATATGACATTATCTGTTATACCCCGTATTTCCAGAGTATGTACGTGAGGGCGTACGTACAAAATTTTTTAGCCTTAAGTAGGCAAAGTGTCGAAATTTGTACACAACTAGCGAAAAGAGACGTTTTCCGACGAAACGTTTTCCGGACTTTGCGAAGGGAAAAATACGGTTGCAACATTTATAATTTTTGCGGATTTTTCCGAGAGATGAAATATTTTGGACCAACGGGAGGGTGACATGTGTCACCCTTAAAGTGGACGAATTGGGGCGTTTTTCTTGCACAATTTTAGTCAAGGAGTTGGTTGGATATTTTGGTGGTAGATGGATAAGGTACACTTGCCCAAATCCCCACCCTACACTTGCCTACCACTTGTCTTAATCTTGGCCATTGGTTGGCCTATAAATACCCCTCTAATGCAAGTGTCACGACCCGAACCCGGGCCCGTGACTGGTGCCTTACCCCGGGCACCCTAGTGATACAACATCAGAGTAATCAGCGGAACATAAAACAATAACATGAAATAACATGAAGTATGAAATAATAATCTGAGAAAATTTGCCTTTCGGCATAATATATAAAACTTGAATCCGAACAGTTACATCCCACTTACATCTCTGCCCACAACAGTACTACAGACCTCTAAGAGTGACATGACAACAATGGCGGGACAGGGCCCCGCCATACCCCTGAATGTAAGCACCTACTACGACAGGGGACTATACCACTGATAAGCCTCCGGAGAAACGGAGCTTCCCAAACGCCAATCGTGACCGAGAGCTAGGATCCACGATCGGTGTACCTCAACTGCGGCATGTAACGCACTTCAAGGAGGTCGACAACAGTACCAAGTATGTGAAATCAAAATATCGTAAATGAAATCATAGTAGTCTATATAAAGCAGAGACATGTATGATAACCAAACTATAGTTCACTATAAGTAGCGATATGTCAGTCGTGACTCACGCCTCAAAGTCATCACTCAAAGATAACAATAGGTCTCACGCCCACAACATCAATCATGTCCGTGGAATACCTTCCTCACCGCGGCGATCTATGATATAAAAGCACCAAGGAATACACGTGAACACTCAGTCCCACTGTGTCATCATAAAACCGCACGGTAAGTGCGAAGGCATAGCCGACTACTAAAACCTACAAGCATAACAAGGTCATAACTGTATCATGATCTGTCTAGACCGTCACATGATCAAAGCTGGCCACTCGCCCGCAGTATCTAATGTGCGCGTCTAGCCCTGGAACTTCCACAGCTCCGCATAGGCCCCCCCAATGGCCTGCATGAGGTATTCCCCGCATCGAGGGTAGCTACTCCCCGGCATCGTCCTGGACTCGCCGTCCGCATGGCCACATAGACCGCATGAGGTATAACCCCGCACACTAACCTGGAACTCTCGTAGCTCCGCATAGGCCCCCTGGACCCGCATGAGGTATTCTCGAATCATAGGTCACACACGCTTTGAGTCTACCCCAGACGGAGGCGCTTAACCCCCGGGATCAAGGTGAGTGATATAATACCAACATAACAGTTTATCGTTTAAACAACATAAGCACAATCAAGGGAAACCCCTTTACACAAACATCACAAGATACTAACACACGTAGCATCCTAGCATGTTTACTTAACAAATCAACAAGAAAGTATTACAAGGCTATCACAAACCAACACAATCAAGTTATACACACAAGGTACTTTCTACTATATGATTAACAAGATCGGGTTTTTATCCCCAAAGTACTTCATACATTAACTCTTTAAAAGATACATTACTTTCACAAAAGTCACACAATACCCGTAGTATATAAAAATAGAGTGATTATCTTTTGAAGTAAATCAAAACACTTCTCTTTGTAAAATCAAGTAACAACATTCTTTTCCAAACGTTCCAAGTTTGCCTAATTTCAATTACTCAAGTTTCTCATTTTCGAAAGGTTTCGTAGTTCATAGTTTTAATCCCTTAAAACAATTTGAAAACATATACATTATGTGTGAGTAGGTTATTCTTGTTCATAACAATCTTATTACAGCAGCCACGATCTAGGAAATGTAATCTCATTTTGTCTCATCTTAGCTTCTATGCAGATGGAAGTTTCTACTGGTTTTAATAATACTTTATTAGTCAAAACATTTCCCTTTATTAGCGCTGCTGTGGTTTGTTCGATACTTATTCTGATTTCCGAAATCAGTAAAACATTATTCCTTTAAAAACCAAGTATTCATTACTCACGAATGAGGTTTCACACTTTTTAACAAAATTCAATTAAGTCAAGTCTCTTATCTTTTAAGATCAAGTCTCTTAACTTCTTAAATTAATAAATCATTCTTTTTATCTCTCTTAAGCCGTTATACCTAACTTCCCATAAAGCTAGTATAACTCTTAAGCTTTTAAAACCAAGTATTACTCTTCTGTTAAAAATGATTCAGTATTCTTTTTGAAATACTTCAAGATTATTCAGGCTTAAGTCAAAAGACATTGCCGTAATTATTATTCAGGCTTAAGTCCGAAGACATTGCCGTAATTATTATTCAGTTAACACACGTACGTCTACCGTACTATATATATATTCTTTAAAATATCATGCTCAAGAGGATAGGAAGAATCACATACCTCGTGACGATTTATCGACTATTAGCAAAACGCTCCAACGTACTGTAGTCCGGCTAGCCTTTTCCACCCTCCGAGTAATACGCTACTCGCGATTTCCGACCTATAACGGTTATACAAGTCTATCAAAGTCTAGACTACTCTGCAGGTTAATCTTCTGATGTGATTTCAGTTCAAGCCTTTTCTGTA
Organism: Przewalskia tangutica; assembly: GCA_029844215.1. NCBI lineage: Eukaryota > Viridiplantae > Streptophyta > Magnoliopsida > Solanales > Solanaceae > Przewalskia > Przewalskia tangutica. Next base: position 47,042,009 of record CM056739.1, on the reverse strand, counting down.
ATATCCTTCTATTACAGTTCAATTCTCTTCTATATACTTTCCTTGTATATACTTATACTTATTCTTATACTTCAATAGTATGCAATTCTAATACAATAGGGAGACAAGATATTTACCTCGATAAGCCCATAATTATCCAAGTTTAAATGTCGATCCTGAGCAACGTTTAGCTCCTCCTCCGGGTGCTCCAACCCGCTCCGAACAACCCTTAGAAGTTCTACGCAACTTCTACTTAATACTTCAACCAAGTATGAAGATTTTTCCTTAGGGTTTTGTTTAGTGACTGAAGGGAAGTATAATAGTATTTCTGGGCTTTTCGTATAAGTGTAACCTTGGAATACTACAAGGTATTTGGGCCAAGGTATTTTGGGTATAGTAACAATACTTAGGAGAGTATTTCTACCAAGAGGGGGTGTATTTATACGAGACAACACCACAAAGGGGGGTGTATACCCCTCGGCCAACCCCACTAGGAGGGGGGGTACTCTCGGCCAAGGGGGGAGGGGCTCTCGGCCAAGGGGGGGAAGGGGGAGGCTAGGTCGAGACACTACACTAAGGGGGAGGAAGAGAGCTTTCAAGACTTAGCACAAATTTTGGATGAAGAAGTTCATCAAAGGGGAGGGGTATTTATAGGTCAAGCCATGGCCAACCAATGGCCAAGATCATGCCAGGTGCAAGGCAAGTGTAGGGCTAGGATTCACCCAAGTGTACCTTATCCATCTACCCACAAAATATCCGACCAACTACTTGACAAACAAGGCCACACTTTCGGCCACTTTACCGCCCAACATCCTCCAATGAGAGGGTGACAAGTGTCGCCCTCTCGTTGGTCCAAAATGTTTCATCTCTCGGAAAAATCCGCAAAAATTAGAAATGACATAGCCGTAATTTACCCTACGCGAGTTGTGTAAAACGTTTCTTCTAAAAACGACTCTAACCGGGTGTTGTGCACAAAATATTTCGTCCAAGCCAACTTTAAAGTCCATAGTTTTCTACGCACGCCCCACGCATATACTCCGAAATACGGGGTATAACATTCTCCCCTCCTTAGAAACATTCGTCCCGAATGTTCCTTCTAAGTCTCAAAACATACGTGCGCCAGTATAGTCTTCACTACTATACTTACGAGAACAAACCTGCCACACCTGGCCACAGAAACACCTGCGCAAAATACTTACATCCAAGTCCACGAGGAAACACCTCTGACATCACAAAACCCCCTTACCCGAGGTCTAAAATATACTTCTTTCGCACCTTCACTTTACAAAAGAAATGATCACATCTATGCTCGCAATACATGCTCGCTTCTTCCCTTACGCTGTCGCACTTTCTCGTACACTCGAACTCTTTCTTACCATATCTCTCGCATCGATTCGGTTCCAAATCCGGTTACTGTCTCTAACTTGGTCATCATTAATTGGGAACACTCTGGATGGATCTTCGATACTCTTCTGAACATAGCCACATGAAAGATCGGACGTACTGCCTCCTACGTCGGACGGCAAGCTAACTTATAGGCAACCTGGCCTAGTATTCACATGATCTGAAAGGGCCCAAAGTAACTCGGGCTAAGTTTCTTCTGTTTTCCCAAAACTCATCACACCCTATCCGGGGTGGTACCTTCAAGAATTCCGACCGTCAACCTGAACTTTAAGTGTCGACGTCGATTATCCGCATGACTTCTGTTGATTCTGAGCTGTCGATAACCTCTCCTGGATAGGCTTCACCCTATCCCCATCCTGTCGAAACAAGTATGCCCACTATCTGAACTTTGCCAACATCGAACCGATCGACCGACAATCTACACTTCCGCCCCTACGAGGCTTCGTAAGGCGATATCCGAATACTGAAATGGTAGTTATAAAAGCATTCCCTCAACAGGAGGCAACAATATTCACAGCTACCCCTGAAATCCAAACACTGGCCCGAGGGCGAATGCGCTACAAAGACTCACCTGAGTTCCTAACCCTGCCTGGTAAAACTTCCAGAAAATGAAATAGCCACCACCTGGGCTTCACTGTCTGTCATAAGGTGAAGGTAGGCACCCCGTGCAGCCTTACAACCTTTCTGATATAATCATCACTGCCAAGTAACGGTCCTGACTGAAGGACAAGATGGGCTGACCTCATCGGCCCGACTACTGGTCGAATGCATCTACGAACTTGTACGATGTTTAACTAAACTTGGGCCTAACACCTTCGTGACCCTACCACCTGGCGGGACCACCACAAACTGACCCCACCATAAAATAAGTCGCGGGTTGACCCGCGGTGTCACGACCCGAACCCGGGCCCGTGACTGGTGCCTTACCCCGGGCACCCTAGTGATACAACATCAGAGTAATCAGCGGAACATAAAACAAGAAATGAAAATATTATGAAGTAAGAAACGATGTCGAGAAAACTTGCTTACGGCATATATATATAGATCAATTTAAATCGAACGATACATCCCATTACAACTCGCCACAACAAGATTCACGCACTTAAGAAAGATATGACAACAATGGCGGACAGGCCCGCCATACCTGAATGTAAATAACTACAACGGCGGGGACTATACCACCGATAAGCTTCGAGAAACGAGCTTCCCATACGTTGAATCGTGACCCGAGAACTAGGATCAACGATCGGTGTACCTCAACTGCGGCATGAACGCACTTCAAGGAGGTCAAGATAACAGTACCAAGTATGTGAAATCAGAAAGTACTTAAATAAAAACATATCATTTTAAAATCAGTTTTGCAAAGATGTATGAAACAACCAAGGTAACCGCACATAGTGCCACATCATAAACAAGAGCAACAATAGGTAAATCAGAATGGTCTTTTCTAGGTCGCGAATGATCAAGCAGGCCAATTGCCCGTAGTATCACCATGCAAGCCTAACTCGACTCGTAGTCCGCATAGGCCACTCATATAGGCCCGCATAGGGTATGTAACCCCGCATCGAGGGTAGCTACTCCTCGATCGCCCCGACCCGCAGTCCGCATGGCCACAGACCGCATGACCACAAGGGTCGCAAACTAACCCGAACTCCCGTAGTTCCGCATGGATCCTGGACCCGCATGAGGTATTCTCGAATCACGGTCCTGCATCACCGAGTCTACCCCGCACGGAGGCGACTTAACCTCCGGAAGTATGTCAAGAGGTGAGTGATATTATACTAACATAACAGCTTATCGTTACACAACATAAGCACAACAAGAATACTCTCTTTCACAAACGTTACAAGACACTAACACACATAGCATCATATCACGTCTACTTATCAAATCAACAAGAAAGTATTACAAGGCTATCACAAACCAACACAATCAAGTTATACACACAAGGTGCATTCTATTATATGATTAACAAGATCGAGTATCTATTCCCAAAGTACTTCATACATTATCTTTTAAAAGATACGTTACGTTTACAAAAGTCACACAATACCCGTAGTATATGAAAATAGAGTGATTATCCTTTCAAGTAAATCAAAACACTTCTCTTAGATAAAATCAAGTAACAACATTCTTTTCCAAATGTTTCAAGTTTGCCTAATTTCAATTACTCAAGTTTCTCGTTTTTCGAAAGGTTTCGTAGTTCATAATTTTAATCACTTAATGATATAATTCTCCTTTAAAAGCAATTTGAGAAACATATGTCTGATACGTGAGTAGGTTATTCTTGTTTATAACAATCTTATTTAAGCAGCCATGATCTAGGAAATGTAACATCATTTTGTCTCATCTTAGTTTCTATGCAGATGGAAGTTTCTACTGGTTTTACTAATACATTATTAGTCAAAACATTTCCCTTTATTAGCGCTGTTGTGGTTTGTTCGATACTTATTCTGATTTCCGAAATCAGTAAAACATTATTGGTTTTAAAAATCAAGTATGTTATACCCCGTAGTTGCAGGGTATGTATGTGAGGACGTACGTACGAGAGTACGGCAGAAAATTTTGAAAAGAAAGAAAGATGAGTTTTCTGGAAAAGTTTCCGTTATTTGTGAAGAAAAAGGTTCGTTAATGGAATTGGATTCCCATTTGGTATTGGACTTCATAGATTATATTAGAATTTTGAGATTTTATTTTGGGAATGGTCACTGGGCCCACGGAGAAATTTACGTTGGGCCCGCTTTGTTTTTGAGATTTGAAATTGGATATTTTCTAAGACGAAATATTCGGGGCGACACGTGTCACCCCATGTGGCACCCTTGGCCGAAATATTTATTGTGCACAACACCCGACAGAGTCGTTAAACGCTTTACTAAGCTTACGGGGAAAATTCGGCTATGTCATTTTGTATTTTTGCGAATTTTTCCGAGAGGACCAACGAGAGGGCAACACTCGCACCCTCTCGCAGTGGACCGAATGGATTGGGCAAGTTGGGCTTGATATTTGTGTAGATATTTGAGGGTTTTAAGGAGTAGGGTTAGGTGCACTTGGCTTGATCTCGCCTTACACTTGTGTAGCACTTGGCTAGATCTTGGCCATTGGTTGGCCTTTGGCTTTGCTATAAATACCCTCCTAAGACTTATTCATTCACTCCTCACTTTGTCTAAGTCTTGAAATCCCTCCTCCTCTAGTAGCTCTCGTCCTAAGCCTCTCCCTCCTCTCCTCCTTGTGGCCTTTGGCCGAGAAGGGTCCCAGCTTTGTGGTGCTAGCCGTGGTACCCCTAGCCTAGTTGTTTCGTGTATAATACCCTTGTTGTGGTATAGAAATACTCCCTAGTATTGTTATAATGCCCAAAATACCTTAGCCTTGTACCTTGTAGTATTCCAAAGATACCTCTTTACATAGAGCCGGAAATACTACCTTTGTCCTTTTTAGTCTCAAACCGAAACCCTAAGGAAATCTTCATTGGTCAAGATTTGAGCAGGTTGGTTAGAACTTGGTTGTCTGGAGTGGTTTGAGCGCGAGGAGCTAAACCTTGCTCAGGAGCGACATTAAACTCGGATAATTTTGGGCTTATCGAGGTAATTATCTTGTCCTCTATTGTAATGGGAAATTACATGCTCGTTAGATATATAGTTGAAGATACTATATATGGAACTATACTTAGTATTCGCAATGTCTTTTGACTTAAGCTCAAGAATAAAGAACTGAATCGAATCAGATTTACATAGATCAGACAAAGAGACTTGTGTAGAATTGTACACGCCCGGTTAGACGTAAACCCTCCCCGTTGGCTTGGTAGCCGCCTCGATAGAGAGAGATTTACGCTGTCATGGGGAGAATTTTCTATAGAAAGATAGAAAACTTGTGTTTTGGGGTTAATAGACGTTTGTGACCTTTATAGGTGAAAGTACTAAGAGTAGCGTATTCTACTCGAGGAGTGGAAAGGGCTAGTGCGTTGTAGTACTTGGAGCATTTTGCTTATTGTCGATAAATCGTCGCGAGGTATGTGAACCTCTTCCTATCTTTTCTAGCATGATTGTTGTGAACTATGTAGCGACGCATACGTGCTAAGTGATTTGGTTGGTTTAAAACATGGGTGTTATAATAGCTTTATGGGAAGTTAGTTATAACGACCTTATGTAAGTGAAAATGGTTTATCGATGTTGAAGTTAAGAGACTTGATCTTATAAGATAAGAGACTTAACTTATTTGTTTTAATGTGGATGTTTGTGAAACCTCATTCGTGAGTAATGAGTACTTGGTTTTTTAAAGGGATAATGTTTCACCGATTTCGAATCGAATGTGTATCGGCAGCACTCACCGCAGCGTTAATAAAAGGAAAATGTATTGAATAATGATGTGTTGTATTAAAACCAAGAGAAACCTCCATCTGCATAAGCTAAGATGAGACAAAATGATATTACATTTTCTAGATCATGGTCTGTAATAAGATCGTTATAAACAAGAATAAACTACTCACGTATAAGACATATATTACTTAATTGTTCTAAAAGGAATCAAGTGATTAAGTTTGGGAACTATGAAACCATTTGAAAATGAGAAGCTTGAGTAATTGAAAGTAGGCAAACCGAACTTAGGAAAAGAATGTTGTTACTTGGTTTTGAAAAGGAAGGTGGTTGGTCATTCTAATACTACGTATCGGGTGACTTTTATAAAAGAAATGGATCTCTTTAAAAGAACTTACGTATGTAGTACTTTGGGGTTAAAACCTGACTTTGGTATAAAATGAAAGTACTTTGTGTTGTTGTGAAACTTGCCTATGCTTGTTGTCGAAGCTTGGCTATGCTTATCGTGATAACCTTTGTTGTGCAAAGCGTTGTATTTCGTGTTACCGCGTCTCTGAGGGTCGTTGACTTGTTGAGAACTTACTCGACGCGTGCGACGGAGAAATTCCACCGCACGCCTCGCTGATAGTATTATTGTTGTTAATCACTTTGACATACCGACACGACGCGTAGCGCGGGTATGCTTCCATTTTGGTTAAGGTCTTGTGGTTAATCGCTGATATATCGACACGACGCGTAGCGCACGCATGTTTCCATTTTGATTATCGCCGTGATTTCCTTTTGACATACCGACACGACGCGTAGCGCACGCATGCGCCCATTTGGAATGCCTATTGTTTCCTCCGACATATCGACACGATCGTAGCGCACGCATGCGTCCATTTGGAAAGTTGTCTTATTGTTTCTTCGACATACCGACACGAAGCGCACGGGTATGCTTCCATCCGATTGCTTGTTGTTGAGGTCACATGGACATGTCTACACCGACGCAAGATTCGGGCACGCGGCGATGCGACCACGATTGATGTGGCGTGAGACCCATAGTTATATCGAGTGACGATCGCTTTATGTTGGGAATCGTAGTTTGGTTATCATACATGTCTCTCGCTTTATATAGACTAGTATGATTTCATTTACGATTGCACACATACTTGGTACTTGTTATCGACTGCGTTCATGCCGCAGTAGAGGTACATCGGCCGTGATCCTCGCCTAGGATCACAGGATTGAAGCCCGCTTTCTCCGAGGCTTATCTTTGCGTGTTCCCGAGTTGTAAGTTCTTGTACATCTGTGGTATGGCGGCCCCGTCGTCATAGTCATCAGATATCTTAGAGGTTGGTTGTAAAAGGATTAAAGTTTTATGTATATACAAGGCAACCGCTTTGGTTGGCCTGTTTATTTATTATATCTCTTGTATAATGACTCATGTTTTATGTTCCGCTGATTTTTCTCCGATGTATGTATCGCTAGGGTGCCCGGTAAGGCACCACGCCCGATTTGTGACATAGTGGTATCGAGCGCTTAATCCTCGGAAAGTGTCTACGCATCGTGTCTAGTAGAGTCTTGATTATCGGTGTGCACCACATCTATAATCGGAGGCTATAGGACATTTAGGATTGGTTTCCATTCTTCTCATTCCGAGATCGTGCCTTAGAGTCAGAAAGGACGTATCTCGCTTTTACCGCTTATGCCTCCGAGGCAACCAGAGCTCAGAGGGCAAGGCACCGAGGGTGCCGCTAGTGAGATACTGAGGAGTACGAGGGCGCAGCCCGCACAAGACTGAGGTTGTGCTTGACGGCGGGTTTCACGACGCCGCCAAAGACCAAAGAGAGTTTAGAGCCGCAGATGGGCCGATGAGACTACAAGACTGAGCCTCCATCCCACACCGAGCAGGGAGATGGGTCGCGAGATGGCCCGCTTATTGGCCGTGGTCAGGCCGATATGGCGATAGGCCGGATGCAGCAGCCTAGCACTGGTTCACCCCGAGCAGATAGTTTGAGGCTACGGACTTTCCGAGTTGTAGCCCGCGAGTTTTATGGGTCGAGGCTGCAGGATGATCCGCAGGAGTTCATCCCAGCTTACGCCGATCACGCGGTGATCAAGGCTTCAGAGACCGAGACCTTTGTTCGCATCGGCCGCGTGATACCGCAATCGATTGGTTTGATTCATGGAGCTTTCCCGGGAGAGCATGCACTCCAGCATGGGATGAGTTTTCGGGGCTTTCTCACGCACTTCTTGCCTCCGCATGGCGAGGGCACGCCGGCTGATTTTTGTTATCGAGACAGAGAGGCGGAGTACAATGTCGAGTTCGATTCTTTGGCTCGATATGTCCTCGCGCTAGTTGCAGATATGGAGGATAGGTGCATCGCCACGCCACCGCTTGATGATTATATGGCCGAATCTTGCGCGGTGTTTCTCTTCACCGCATGGACATTGCCCGCACGCAGCTCACGCACCAGGATGCGAGGCACGGAGGGTCGACGGAATGACCGATCAGAGGCCGTGACGGCAGGTCCTGGTGGCTTTCGAGGCGGACCGCCGAAGAAAGTTAGTTATATACCCCCACCGCATGCAGTGGTCCTCCACCGCCTTCGTGAGCGTCGTGGCTCCAAGGGTTGGCAGAGCGGTGTTAACCACCAAGCCACCCCTACCTCGTTGTGACTATCAGGTAGACTCCATTTTGGAGAGTGTCGTGCTAGATTGGGAGTTTGTTTTGCATGCGACAGCAGGCCATTTTGCGGCGAACTGTCCCACTGGGAAGCGCGGATGTTACGACTCACCTTCAGGATCTGTGGTTTATCACCTTCTATCGCCTGCAGTGTGCCTATGATTAGAGTGGAGCGGTAGCTGTATATCCTTAACCTCTAGAGTTTTGGTATGCTTGTTATGATAATCTCATTATTGTGTGCTAGCGGATAGCATTGTGATATGTGCGAATTAGAATGCATGGTTAGTTGGAAGGATACGATGAGGCATGGTAAGTGTAACCTTAGACTATTTTACGATCGAGACCTTAGAGGTAAGGTCGTCTTGAGTAAAAGATTCGTTTTATGTTTGACCTTATAAGGGTGAGTAGTATACGTGGGTTTTATTTGTGTGATAAGTCCATGGGTAGTGTGAGATGGAAGTGGTAGCTTTCATGATGTGAATTAGTAAGATTGTTCCGGATCGGGGAACAAGAGTTTGGCACGGGTCGGGTTGAGGACGTGATACGGGTCAACCCGTAGCCCGGATTAAGGTGGGGTCAGTTCTGGGTGGTCCCGCCAGGTGGTAGGGTCACGAGGATGCTAGGCCCAAGTTTGTATGATCATCGTATGAGTTCGTGGACGCGTTGGACCAGAAGCGGTTCGTAAAGGCCGGGAATGGCCTTAAGGAAGTTTGAGGTTAGTAAGATGACCAAGTTTGAGGTTGTGACTCCAGAGATTTTCAGGAACGGAAGTAATGACTGAAGTATGGTACATACTGGGAGAGTTCAAGTGTTCGAGAAGGGCACGACGAGTAAGGAAAGAAGAGGACGTGTGTTATTTCGTGGCCAAGCTGTGGCGTTGACAACTTGTTAGAGGAACTTCATCGATATCCGTCTCGAGAAGGAACATTCGGACGAATGTTTCTAAGGAGGGAGAATGTTATACCCGAGTTGCAGGGTATGTATGTGAGGACGCACGACGAGTACGGCAGAAAATTTTGAAAAGAAAGAAAGATGTGAGTTTTCACTAAAAGTTTCCGTTATTTGTGAAGAAAAGGTTCGTTAACGGGAATTGATTCTGATTTGGTATTTGGACTTCATAGATTATATTAGAATTTTGAGATTTTATTTTCTGAAATGGTCACGTGGGCCCACGGAGAAATTTACGGTTTTGTGGCCCGCTTTGTTTTTGAGATTTCAGAAATTGATATTTTCTAAGACGAAATATTCGGGCGACGGGGCGACACGTGTCACCCCACGTGGCACCCTCGTTAAATATTTATCAGGCACAACACCCGACAGAGTCGTTTTCTAAACGCTTTACTGCTACGAAGGAAAATTCCGGCTATGTCATTTTGTATTTTTGCGAATTTTTCCGAGAGACGAACGTGGACCAACGAGAGGCAACACTGCACCCTCTCGTCAGTGGATCCGAATGGATCGGGCAAGTTGGGCTCGATATTTGTGTAGATATTTGTGAGGGTTTTAAGGAGTAGGGTTAGGTGCACTTGGCTTGATCTTGCCTTACACTTGTGTAGCACTTGGCTAGATCTTGGCCATTGGCCTTTGGCTTTGCTATAAATACCCTCCTCGCGAAGACTTATTCATTCACTCCTCACTTTGTCTAAGTCTTGAAATCCCTCCTCCTCTAGTAGCCTCGCCCTAAGCCTCTCCTCCCTCCTCCTCCTTGTGGCCTTTGGCCGAGGGGTCCCCGGTGCTAGCCGTGGGTACCCCTAGCCTAGTTGTTTTCGTGATAATACCCCTTTGTGGTATAGAAATACTCCCAGTATTGTTATAATGCCCAAAATACCTTAGCCTTGTACCTTGTAGTATTCCAAAGATACCTCTTTACATAGAGCCCTAAATACTACCTTTGTCCTTTTAGTCTCAAACCGAAACCCTAAGGAAATCTTCATAGTTGGTCAAGTATTTGAGTAGGTTGGTTAGAACTTCTGGGTTGTGGAGTGGTTTGGAGCGCGGAGCTGAGCTAAACCTTGCTCAGAGCGACATTAAACTCGGATAATTTTGGGCTTATCGAGGTAATTATCTTGTCCTCTATTGTAATGGAAATTACATGTTCGTTAGGATATATAGTTGAAGTATACTATATATGGAACTATACTTAGTATTCGCAATGTCTTTTGACTTAAGCTCAAGAATAAAGAATCGAATCGAATCAGATTTACATAGATCAGACAAAGAGACTTGTAGAATTGTACACGTCCGGTTAGACGTGTAAACCCTCCCAGCCTCGATAGAGAGGAGATTTACGCCATGTGGGGAGGTCGAATTTTCTATAGAAAGATAGAAAACTTGTGTTTTGGGGTTAATAGACGCCAGGACCTTTATAGGTGAAAGTACTAAGAGTAGCGTATTCTACTGGAAAGGCGTTGTAGTACTTGGAGCATTTTGCTTATCGTCGATAAATCGTCGCGAGGTATGTGAACCTCTTCCTATCTTTTCTAGCATGATTGTTGGAACTATGTAAAGACGGTAGACGCATACGTGCTAAGTGATTTGGTTGGTTTAAAACATGTGGTGTTATAATAGCTTTATGGGAAGTTAGTTATAACGACCTTATGTAAGTGAAAATGGTTTACTGATGTTAGAAGTTAAGAGACTTGATCTTATAAGATAAGAGACTTAACTTATTTGTTTTAATGTGGATGTTTGTGTGAAACCTCATTCGTGAGTAATGAGTACTTGGTTTTTTTAAAGGGATAATGTTTTACTGATTTCGGGAATCGTAACGTGTATCGGCTGCACCACCGCAGTAATAAAAGGAAAATGTATTGAATAATGATGTGTTGTATTAAAACCAAGAGAAACCTCCATCCGCATAGAAGCTAAGATGAGACAAAATGATATTACATTTTCTAGATCACGGTACGTGAATAAGATCGTTATAAACAAGAATAAACTACTCACGTATAAGACATATATTACTTAATTGTTCTAAAAAGGAATCAAGTGATTAAGTTTGGGAACTATGAAACCATTTGAAAATGAGAAGCTTGAGTAATTGAAAGTAGGCAAACTGGAACTTAGGAAAAGAATGTTGTTACTTGGTTTTGAAATGGGTTGGTCATTCTAATACTACGTATCGGGTGACTTTTATAAAAGAAATGGATCTCTTTTAAAAGAACTTACGATGTAGTACTTTGGGGTTAAAACCTGACTTTGGTATAAAATGAAAGTACTTTGTGTTGTTGTGAAACTTGCCTATGCTTGTTGTCGCGCTTGGCTATGCTTATTGTGATAACCTTTGTTGTGCAAAGCGTTGTATTTCGTGTTACCGCTCTCGATGGAGGTCGGTTGACTTGTTGAGAACTTACTCGACGCGGACGGAGAAATTCCACGCACGCTCTCGCTGATAGTATTATTGTTGTTAATCACTTTGACATACCGACACGACGCGTAGCGCACGTATGCTTCCATTTTGGTTAAGGTCTGTGGTTAATCGCTGATATATCGACACGATCGTAGCGCACGGGTATGTTTCCATTTTGATTATCGCCAGTGATTTCGACATATCCGACACGATGCGCGTAGCGCACGCATGCGCCCATTTGGAATGCCGTCCTATTGTTTCCTCTCGACATATCGACACGATGCGTAGCGCATCGTATGCGCCCATTTGGAAAGTTGTCTTATTGTTTCTTCGACATACCGACACGATGCGTAGCGCACGTATGCTTCCATCCGGATTGCCGTTTGTTGTTGAGGTCACATGGACATGTCTACACCGATGCGATTCCGGCACGCGCCACGACGACCACGATTGATGTCGCGGCGTGAGACCCATAGTTATATCGGAGTGATGATCGCTTTATGTCGGGAATCGTAGTTTGGTTATCATACATGTCTCCCGCTTTATATAGACTAGTATGATTTCATTTACCACATACTTGGTACTGTTATCGACTCTTCGGCCGCGTTCACGCCGCAGTAGAGGTACACGGCCGTGGATCTCGCCTTAGGATCACAGCCAGATTCAAGCTCCGCCGAGGCTTATCTTTTGTGTTCCCGAGTTGTAAGTTCTTGTACATTCTGGGTATGGCCCCGTCCGCCATAGTCATCAGATATCTTAAGGGTTGTAAAAGGATTAAACTGCTCGTGTTTTATGTATATACTAAGGCAACCGCTTTGGTTGCTGTTTATTTATTATATCTCTTGTATAATGACTCATGTTTTATGTTCCGCTGATTTTTCTCTGATGTATGTATCGCTAGGGTGCCCGGGGTAAGGCACCAGTCACGGGCCCGATTTTCGGGGTGTGACAAAGTACTCATTACTCGCGAATGAGGTTTTACAACATTTTTTAACAAAATGTTAATTACCAAGTAAAACAAGTTAAGTCTCTTATCTTTTAAGATCAATAAACCATTCATTTTACCATTCTTAAGACGTTATACCTAACTTCCCATAAAGCTAGTATAACTCTTATGTTTTCAAAACCAAGTATTATTCTTCTGTTAAAAATGATTCAAAGATTCTTTTGAAGTACTTCAAGATTCTTTATTATTACACATCAAGTCGCTTATAAGTCAAATCGCTTACCTTTTAAAACCATAAAGCATTTTCTTACTTACATAAAGTCGTTATAACCAACTTCCCATAAAGCCGTTATAACACTTTTATGTTTCAAACCAATCAAATACGCTTAACACGCCAGACGCCTATCGCATTACATAGTTATACACATATCATGCTAGAAAAGGTAGGAAGAGGTTCACATACCGCGACGATTATCGACTAATAGCAAAACGCCCAAGTACCTCAAACCGCCGCTACTCCTTGCCAAGTAGATCGCGCCACGCATGGTACTTCAACCTATAAGGCCACAAGGCGCTTTATTAACATCTAGGTCTAATCGTAGAACATTCTACGTAAAATTCGGAAGACCTCCCCGCAACAACAGAAATGTCCTCTCTATCGGGGCCGGCTACCAAGCCAACCAGTGAGTGGGGTTGTACGCCTAAACCGGACGCACACAATTCTATCACACGTAAAAGCTACACAAGTTCATCAGAATACGGTCCTATGTAATTACAACAAAGACTCTTCTTTCGAAAAGGTTTCTTATAATTCGTGCTTAAGTCAAAAGACATTGCCGATAACTACGCTCAATTCTATATATAGTATACTTCAACTATATATTCTAACAACATGTAATTTCCAATTACAATAAGGTCAAGAGTGTTTACCTCGATAAGCCCAAAATTATCCGAGTTTAAATGTCGATCCCGAGCAAGGTTTAGCTCCTACTCGTGCGCTCCGACCCGCCTCCACACAACCCTTAGAAGTTCTAACCAACTTCTACTTAATACTCCAACCAACTATGGAGATTTTCCTGTGGTTTCGGTTTTGTGACTAAGGGAAGTATAATAGTATTTCTGGCTTTTCAGATAAGTATAACCTTAGAATACTACAAGGTATACTACTAAGGTAATTTGGGTATAGTAACAATACTTTGAGAGTATTTCTACCAAGAGTGAGGGTATTTATATGAAAACAACTAGCAGTGGGGTACCCCACTGGCTAGCACCACAAGGAGGCGGGGTGTATACCTCTACTACCCCACTAGTGGGTACTCTCTGGCCAGGGGAGAGGGCTCTCCGAACTCAACACAAAGGGGAGGGAGGAGGATTTTAACACTTAGGAAATATTTGGAATGGATGAAGAAGTCTTCCAAATGGGGGTATTTATAGGTCTAGCAAAGGCCAACCAATGGCCAAGATCTTGCCAAGTGCAAGGCAAGTGTAGGGCCAAGATCTTGCCAAGTGCACCTTATCCATCTACCACAAAATATCCTACCTAACCTTGACTAAACAAGGCCAAGAATTCGTCCAAGTTTCCGCCCCAAAGCCCACCAATGAGAGGGTGCCAAGTGTCGCCCTCTTGTTGGTCCAAAATGTTTCGTCTCTCGGAAAAATGTGCAAAAATTAGAAATGACATAGCCGGAATTTTCCCTACGAAAGCTGTGAAAACGTTTCGTCGAAAAACGACTCTAACCGGGTGTTGTGAACAAAAATAATTTGGCCAAGCCTATTTGAAGTTTGAATTTTCTACGTACGTCCCTACGTACATACTCTGGAAATACGGGGTATAACATTCTCTCCTCCTTAGAAACATTCGTCCCGAATGTTCTTTCTAAGTCTCGAAACAAACGCACAAGATAGTCTTCACTACTATACTTACGAGGACGATCCTGCCACACCTGGCCACAGAAACATCTGCGCAAATTCTTACACCCAAGTCCACGAGGAATCACCTCTAACATCACCACAAACACCTCTCTCCGGGGTCTAAAATATACTTCCTTCGCACTTTCTCCATACAAAAGAAATGGTCACATCTCTGCTCGCAATACATGCTCGCTTCTCCCTTTACTCGTCGTGATACCACTTTTGTCACTTTGCCGCGAGGTTCTATCATTACCCGCGACCCAACAGATGGTATCGGTCAGATGCGATCCCCGAGGTCGCCGTGACACTAACTCTACCACATTTCGACATCGTCGCTTTCCAAAACTCGTTACTATCTCTAACGTGGTCATCATTAATCGAACACTGATGGATCTCCGATACTTTCCCGATCATAACAATACGAAGACCGGACGTATTGTCTCCTAAGCCTGACAAGAAAGCTAACATATAGGCAACCCGGCCTATTCTTCACATGAACTCAAGCGGCCCAAAGTAACTCGGCTAAATTCCTCTGCTTTCCAAAACTCGCCACACCCAACCCGGTGGTACTTTCAAGAAGACCGACCATCAACTCGAACTCTAAGCGCCGCCGATTATCCGCACGATTTCTCCGAGCCGCCGTAACCTCTTCTAGACAAGCTTTACTCCTATCCACATTACCGGAACAAGCTCGAACCAACTATCCGAATCTTGCCAACATCGAACCAATCGACCGGCGATTTACACTTCCGCCCCTACAAGGCTTCATAAGGCGACATCCGAACACCAAATGGTAGCTTAAGCACTCCTCCATGCGAGACAACAATCCCTACAACTACCCTCGAAATTCAAACACCGCTCGAGGGCGAATGCGATTCTCGAGTCTCACCAGTTCCTAACCCCGCTCGTAAGACTTTTTAGAAAACGAAAATAGCCACAACTCGGGCTTCATGCCCATCATAAGGTGAAGGTATGCACCTGCAGCCTTACAACCTTTCTCGATAAATCAACATCGCCGAGTGAACGGTCCCGATCAAGAACACGATGGCTGCCCCATCGCCCGACCATCGGGTCGAACGCATCCACGAACTCGCATAATCGTTAATCGAACTGGGCCATACACCTTGTGATCCTACCACAAGGCGGAACCACCACAAACTGACCTCACCACCAAACATGCCGCGGTTGACCCGCAACGCGGCCTCACCTCGCCCCGCAACGCGCAAGACATTAGCTCCCGAACCTAAAACTCTTACTAATCACGTTACGAAAAACCTAGCAGCCTTCTTAGCTCAACTACCCTCTTTCATTCCACACTACTCGTGGACTTATCCCACAAACATAGCTCACGTGCACAATGCACTCCGATAAGTGGTCAAACATAAACAAAACATCTTTTACTCGAGACGGCCTTACCTCTAAGGTCTCCACGTATAACACTCTAAGGCTCACACTTTCTATCCCCAATCTTCCCTGCTACTAACCATGATTCCTAATCACAATTTACACATCGCTATCGTAACATAGCACTTAAGATATACTCATCTCATCATACGTACTAATCTCTGTAGGTTAAGGATAAACTCAGATTCATCGCCCACTCCCTTAAGTCGTCTAATCAAACCCGCCTGCAGGCTCATAGCTAAGGAAGGTGACGACTACCCATCGATCTGAAGGCTAAGTCCTCCTACAAGGACACTCTTTCGACATCGACCGACGGCCGTAGTAAAACAAGTACTAACTAAAAGATGACATTCCCGACGACGTCATTACACGTGAATACCGGGGAAAATCGAACCGGCCGGCCGGAACCTACGTGTAGCCGTGAACCTAAGCTCGAGCTCGACCAACTCTCCGCATACCCCAACGCCCCGAACCCCGCGAGGACCTTTCTGACCAAAGTGGATATGCGTAATCTAATGGCCAGCGAGGCGACTCGCCTCAAAAGTTACTAAAGGACCTTGCCGCTCGCCCTCTTCTCGCCCTTCGTTAACCCGCCGATCTCTACGCTTGGCTCGCGCGCATAAGCCCGCATACGTGCCATGCTCAAGCCTAATCAAGAATTACTCTTGCACAACCTCTCTTAGATAGTCTTCAAGACTCGCAGACATCGGTATACTCTCGTAGCCAAATCCATAGCTAGTAATAGGTCGCTTTTTGCAATCTATATTCTGCTCTGGCCGTGGAATCAAGGTTCAAACATCATGGCCGCAGAGGAACCGCCACAGACTAAACTCGCTGGGGCTTAGTGACGCCGCAGAACTCCCCGAACGACGCACCTAACTCGGTGATGATTGGGCTGTGCCTCGTAACCCTCCTCGAACTCTACTCGCAGCCTTCCTCGCCGCCCCGCCTCCCGGGCCCGGGTTGCCCTACGCGAGGCATAACGGTAAGGGAAAGAAATACGTGAGAGGTCCAACTTACAACATGCCTCTAAGGCACGATCTCGAGTGAGAAGAATAGAAACAAATCCTAAATATCCTATAGCCTCCTCGATTATTGGTGTGGTGCACAACACACCGATAATCAAGACTCTATCGATACTGTCAGACACTTTCCGAGGATTAATCGCTCGATACCACTTTTGTCACGACCAACCTCGCCCGTGGATCGTGCCTTACCCCGCACCCTAGTGATACAACATCGAGTAATCACGAACATAAACAAGACATGAAAATATTATGAAGTAAGAAACAGAATGAGAAAACTTGCTTACGCATATATATATAGATCAATTTAAAACCGAACAGCATATCCCATTACAACTCGCCACAACAAGCATTCATGCACTTCTAAGAAAGATATGACAACAATGGCGGACAGTGGCCCCGCCATACCCCGAATGTAAATACCTACAACGACAGGACTATACCATCGATAAGCCTCGAGAAACGGAGCTTCCCATACACCGAATCGTGACTCCCGAGAACTAGATCAACGATCGTATTCTCAACTCGCGGCATGAACGCAGCTCAAGGAGGTCGCATAACAGTACCAAGTATGTGAAATCAGAAAGTACTTAAATGAAAACATATCATTTTAAAATCAGTTTTGCAAGTATGTATGAAACAACCAAGGTAACCAACCGCACATAGTGCTACATCATAAACAAGAGCAACAATAGGTAAACTGTAACAGGTCTTTTCTAGGCTGCGAATGATCGAAGCAGGCCACCGCCCGTAGTATCACCACGCAAGCCTAATCTCGACTCGTAGTCCGCATAGGCCACTCATATAGGCCCGCATAGGTATGTAACCCCGCATCGAGGGTAGCTACTCATCGGCATCGCCCCGACCCGCACCGCACGGCCACAGAGACCGCATGACCACAAGCGGCCGCAAACTAACCCGAACTCCCGTAGTTCCGCATGGATCCTCGACCCGCATGAGGTATTCTCGAATCACGGTCCTGCATCACCGAAGTCTACCCCGCACGGAGGGCGCTTAACCTCCAAAATATGTCAAGAGCGAGTGATATTATACTAACATAACAGCTTATCGCTACACAACATAAGCACAACAAGAATACTCTCTTTCACAAACGTTACAAGACACTAACACACATAGCATCATATCACGTCTACTTATCAAATCAACAAGAAAGTATTACAAGGCTATCACAAACCAACACAATCAAGTTATACACACAAGGTGCATTCTATTATATGATTAACAAGATCGAGTATCTATTCCCAAAGTACTTCATACATTATCTTTTAAAAGATACGTTACGTTTACAAAAGTCACACAATACCCGTAGTATATGAAAATAGAGTGATTATCCTTTGAAGTAAATCAAAACACTTCTCTTAGATAAAATCAAGTAACAACATTCTTTTCCAAATGTTTCAAGTTTTCCTAATTTCAATTACTCAAGTTTCTCGTTTTTCGAAAGGTTTCGTAGTTCATAATTTTAATCACTTAATGATATAATTCTCCTTTAAAAGCAATTTGAGAAACATACGTCCGATACGCGAGTAGGTTATTCTTGTTTATAACAATCTTATTTAAGCACATGATCTAGGAAATGTAACATCATTTTGTCTCATCTTAGTTTCTATGCAGATGGAAGTTTCTACCGGTTTTACTAATACATTATTAGTCAAAACATTTCCTTTATTAGCGCCACTGTGGTTTGTTCGATACTTATTCGATTCAAATCAAGAAACATTATTGCTTTTAAAATCAAGTACTCATTACTCGCGAATGAGGTTTTACAACATTTTTTAACAAAATGTTAATTACCAAGTAAAACAAGTTAAGTCTCTTATCTTTTAAGATCAATAAACCATTCATTTTACCATTCTTAAGACGTTATACCTAACTTCCCATAAAGCTAGAATAACTCTTATGTTTTCAAAACCAAGTATTATTCTTCTGTTAAAAATGATTCAAAGATTCTTTGAAGTACTTCAAGATTCTTTATTATTACACATCAAGTCAGTTATAAGTCAAATCATTTACCTTTTAAAACCATAAAGCATTTTCTTACTTACATAAAGCTGTTATAACCAACTTCCCATAAAGCCGTTATAACACTTTTATGTTTCAAACCAATCAAATACGCTTAACACGTGTACGTCTATCGTACTACATAGTTATACACATATCATGCTAGAAAAGGTAGGAAGAGGTTCACATACCTCGCGACGATTATCGACTAATAGCAAAACGCTCCAAGTACCTCAAACCGCCGGCGACTCCTTAAGCCAAGTAGATCGCGCCACGCACGGTACTTCAACCTATAAGGCCACAAGGCGCTTTATTAACATCTAGGTCTAATCGTAGAACATTCTACGTAAAATTCTAAAGATTCCTCCCCCGCAACAACAGAAATCTCCTCCTCTATCGGCCGCTACCAAGCCAACCAGGGAGTGGGTCAGACGCCTAAACCGGACGTGCACAATTCTATCACACGTAAAAGCTACACAAGTCATCAGAATACGGTCCTATGTAATTACAGCTCAACACTCTTCTTCAAAAGGTTTCTTATAATTCAGCTTAAGTCAAAAGACATTGCCGATAACTACGTTCATTTCTATATATAGTATACTTCAACTATATATTCTAACAATATGTAATTTCCAATTACAATAGAAGGTCAAGAGTGTTTACCTCGATAAGCCCAAAATTATCCGAGTTTAAATGTCGATCCCGAGCAAGGTTTAGCTCCTACTCCGTGGCGCTCCGACCCGCCTCCACACAACCCTTAGAAGTTCTAACCAACTTCTACTTAATACTCCAACCAACTATGGAGATTTTCCTTGTGGTTTCGGTTTTGTGACTAAGGGAAGTATAATAGTATTTCTGGCTTTTCAGATAAGTATAACCTTAGAATACTACAAGGTATACGGCTAAGGTAATTTGGGTAGAAAACTACTTGACTTAGTAACAATACTTTTGAGATTATTTCTACCAAGAGGAGGGTATTTATACGAAAACAACTAGGCTAGGGGGGGGTACCCCATGGCTAGCACCACAAGGAGGGTGTATACCTCGGCCTACCCCACTGTGGGGTACTCGCCAAGGGAGAGGGCTCTCGAACTCAACACACAGGGGAGGGAGGAGGATTGGAACACTTAGGAAATATTTGGAAGGGATGAACAAGTCTTCCAAAGGGGGGTATTTATAGGTCTAGCAAAGGCCAACCAATGGCCAAGATGTTGCCAAGTGCAAGGCAAGTGTAGGCCAAGATCTTGCCAAGTGCACCTTATCCATCTACCACAAAATATCCTACCTAACCTTGACTAAACAAGGCCAAGAATTCGCCCAAGTTGCACCCAAAGCCCACCAATGAGAGGGTGCCAAGTGTCGCCTCTTGTTGGTCCAAAATGTTTCGCCTCTAAAAATCCGCAAAAATTCGAAATGACATAGCCGGAATTTTCCTACGAAACGTGGAAAACGCTTTCATTTAAAACGACTCTAACCGTGTTGTGAATAAAAATAATTCGCCAAGCCTATTTGAAGTTCGAATTTTCTACGCACGCCCCACGCATACTGGAAATACGGTATAACACGCGCATGGCCTCAACCCGACCCACTCGCAGAAACACTTGCTCCCGATCCTAACAATCTCACTAATCCATGTTACGAAAACCTAGCGTATTCTTAGCTCAACTACCCTCCTTCCTTGCACACTACTCGTGACTTATCACACAAACATATCTCACGCACTATGCACTCCGATAAGTGGTCAAACATAAAATACCTCTTTTTCTCGAGACGGCCTTACCTCTAAGGTCTCTACGTATAAGACTCTAAGGTTCACACTTCCTCTATCCCCAAATCTTACTCTGCTAACTAACCATGATATCTAATCACAATTTTTCACTTATGTTATCCGAACATAATACTTAAGATATACTCATCTTACACGCTCTAATCTCTGAGGGTTAAGGATATACCAGACATCGCTTCACTCCCTTAGTCGTTCTAATCAAACTCGCCTGCAGGCGATAGCTAGGAAGATGATGAATCGTTATCGATCACGGCCGAGTCCTTCTACTAGGACATCCTTTCGACATACGGCCCTCGACGGCCGCAGTAAAACAAGTACCAACTAAAAGACGATACTCCCGAGGACGCTCATTACATCGTGAACACCGGGAAAATCAATCCGGCCGTCAAACCTACGTGTAGCCGCGGAACCTAAGCTCGAGCTCGACTAACTCCGGATTACCCCAATGTATCGAACCTTGGAGGACCATTTCGCCGTGGACGTGTATAACCAATCTGGCCGCGAGGCGATTTGCCTCGAAAGTTACCAAATGACTATTGCTCGCCTCTTCTTCGCCCTCGTTAACCCACAATCTCTACGCTTTCAACTGCTGCACATAATCTCGAACGCAGCCATGCTCATTCCTCGATCAAGAGCTACTTCTTCACAACCTCTCTTAGATAGTCATCAAGACTCGCAGACATCAGATACTCCGTAGCCAAATCCATACTAGTAATGTGGTCGCCTTTGCAATCTATATTCTCTGCTCTGGCCGTGAATCAAGGTTCAAATATCATGGCCGCAGAGAACCGCCGCGTGCTAAACTCGCTGGGCTAGTGACGCCGCAGTAACTCCCGAACGAAGCACCTAACTCGTGATGGTTGGGCTGGCCCTCAGAACCCTCAGATTTACTCGCAGCCTCCTACCGCCTTGCCCTTCTCTGCCCGGGTTGCCTCACGCGGAGGCATAACGGCAAGGGAAGAAATACGTTAGAGGGTCCAACTTACAACACGCCTAAGGCACGATCTCACAAAGGAGAAGAATGGAAACCAATCCTAAATATCCCATAGCCTCCTCGACATCGCGTGCGCACAACACACCGATAATAAAGACTCTACTAGATACGGTCTGTAGACACTTTCCGAGGATTAACTGCTCTGATACCACTTTTGTCACGACCCGAACCCGGGCCCGTGACTGGTACCTTACCCCGGGCACCCTAGTGATACAACATCAGAGTAATCAGCGGAACATAAAACAATAACATGAAATAAAATGAGGTATGAAATAATAATCTGAGAAAATTTGCCTTTCGGCATAATATATAAAACTTGAATCCGAACAGTTACATCCCACTTACATCTCTGCCCACAACAAGATTTCATGCACTTAAGAGTGACATGACAACAATGGCGGGACAGGGCCCCGCCATACCCCTGAATGTAAGCACCTACTACGACAGGGGACTATACCACTGATAAGCCTCCGGAGAAACGGATCTTCCCAAACGCTGAACTGTGACCCTGAGAGCTAGGATCCACGACTGGTGTACCTCAACCTGCGGCATGAACGCAGCCTCGGGGAGGTCGATAACAGTACCAAGTTAGTGAAATCAAAATATCAGAAATGAAATCATAGTAGTCTATATAAAGCAGAGACATGTATGATAACCAAACTACGCCACCATAAGTAAGCAAATATGTCAAGTCGTGACTCACGCCTCAAAGTCATCACTCAAATATAACAACGAGTCTCACGCCACAACATCAATCATGCCCGTGAATACCTTCCTCACCGCGGCAATTCATGATATAAAAGCACCAAGGAATACACATGAACACCGTGTCCCACCTGTGTCATCATAAAACCGCACGGGTAAGTACGGCGCATAGCCGACTACTAAAACCCACAAGATAACAAGGTCATAAATTGTATCACGATCCGTCTGCACTGGCCACATGATCAAAGCCGGGCACTCGCCGCAGATCTAATGCGCGCGTCAGCCCTCGAACTTCCCGCAGCCTCCGCATAAGCCACTCCAATGGCCCGCATGAGGTATTCCCGCATCGAGGGTAGCTACTCCCTAAGATCGCCCCGACTCGCCGTCCGCACGGGCCACATAGACCGCATGAGGTATAACCCCGCACACTAACTCGAACTCGTAGCTCCGCATAGGCCCTCGGACCCGCATGCAGGTATTCTCGAATCATAGGTCACACAGCACTACCGAGTCTACCCCAGACGGAGGCGCCTTAACCCCGGATCGGTGAGTGATATAATACCAACATAACAGTTTATCGTTTAAACAACATAAGCACAATCAAGGGAAACCCCTTTACACAAACATCACAAGATACTAACTGTCGCGCCCTTTTCCGGCCGCGGCATTTTTTTTCTAAGAGCGAACCCTGCTCATATTAAAAGGTTAGAAAAATAAAAATAGAAAATGCTTTAAAAGAATGTTAAAATCGCAAAAGAGGCTAAAAGTGCAAAAGATGCTAAATGTTGCAAAGGGTGCTAAAATATAAGAGGATGCTAAAAAGGTGCTAACGTTTAAAAAAGATTAATTTTAAAGCTAAAGGGTTGCTAGAGTGCTAAGGGTTCATGAGTCGCCACCTAATTAATCGTGAATTAGGACACCTAAATGTTTAACTAGTTCAAGTAAAACATTAACTCCATTTTAATGGTCCGCTAAACTTAATGAGATTCAAGGTGAGGTTCTTTATTAATCTAGAGGAAGGGGTTAGCACCCTCTAAGATCCGCTTAACTTGCGGTTGTCCCGCCAAACCTAGGTTAATTGTTATATTAGAGAATAATGCGTTTTAGAAATATATAATGCTTCAAAATATTTTATAAAGAGGAGATATGTTGAATAAAATTTGTAATGCTGATGTTAAAAATATATATAGAGCTTTAAAGTGTACATTTGTTTATAGATATAGGCAAGGTTGGTTTATGATCAAAGATATGCTTTTTAAAATCCAACATGTATGACGTAGTGCAAAAGGTAATTTTTTTTTGTAATTTTATGATAAAGAAGGCTATTCGACATTCATATTGTGCTAATAAAAGTACTTTGTGAGAAAAGCAATTTATTCTATCATGTTAGTTGAGTTGAATCATTTAGTAAAGCTTTAGACATGCATGACAAGTAACTTAAAGTGTGTTCCGATTTTAGAACTACCCACCCAATTTATTATTCCAACGGGCTAATTGTTCTATGCTTCCTATTAGTTACAAAGTTAAAGAATTAGACAACAATTTAAGCGAATAATATAAAAGGTGGATATGATAGAAAGGGGGTGACTCGAAGAATGACGAGGTCCTTTTCGTCGCGGTTTGATCTCCTATACGAGATGAATGAACATAAATGCAGGCCTTCTTTGAAGTAGCTCAGATGAGTCTCGCGAGACTCTTTATTTTGCTCCGGCATGCCATGTAAAAAAACAAGAAAAGGATAAGGATTAGTATATACGAATTTTGTCAAAACAATGCAAGCAAATAAACGCGACACACACCTACACCCATATTTAATTCTATCAATCTAAATGGTGGATCGTGACACGCTAAATACCCAGACGGTGGACTATAGATGTAAAATGTAAAAACTAAAGATTCAATTGGCCTGGATTCAAGATAAATGATCGTTAAGAGAACATTTGGCTCGCATGAAATCTAGCAGGCCCAAGCAACCATCACACCAATTTTCACATATCCGAGTATACTAGGATATCTAACATACATACCAGATATGTAATCCCATTTATCATATTCATATGGCTAGCATGCTCATAAAATTAAGGGCAAAACCGATGCACCAAGGTATACGGTATATGAACTTATAACGGCATGTAAGTTATTATTTAACTCAAACCATCAGAGATCCGGCGGCCATGAATATCTTACGCATAAGCGCAAAAATGATATCAATTATGGTTCAAAACCACAAAGACATGAATTCTAGGTCGACAACATACCAAACAAATACACAACTCAGATAGGCCTTTATCGGTTTAGCGACGACTTTAGCCCGACATTATCCAAAATGAGCTTTACCAACAAGTAATAGGCATCTTGAGTTCGCTAAATCCAAACCGATCTTAAAACTAGGTGTGATATGATTTGAGGACCTAAACAACTCTTATTTCTCGAAACAAACCACAGGATAATTTCAAATCGCACTTTTGGCGATATGCCGAATAGGCCCTAATAATGGGATCATACAAGTCATTTAGCTCTCATTTAACACATTACTTTTAGTTCAAATCCCAAAATACATTCATGTTCACTTCAATTACATAGGGACATAATGAAGACGATATGGTCCGATCTAGATGTACAAACTTTTAGACACGTATTCGATTTCTTTTAGTCTTCTTTCAAACACAACACGTAAAGGTGATTCAAAGGCTTCACTATGTAATGACTAAAAGAAAAGAACCGAGTAATATAGACAATCAAGAAATGAAGCGGTATTGCCACCGACACCATTGAGGCCATGCTATACTTATATGGGCATGCTTCACTTAAACAACCAGAATCGACACGATGAACACGCGATACCATTCAAATCTATCATTTGTAAGTTCGAAAACTCAATCGCCATTCCACTTCATTACAAGACCAAATTATATCACCCGACATACAAAGGAGCTAACATAGTTAAAAACAAACAGAATCGCAATAAACACACATATCACATAAATAAGTATAATGAAAGAAGAGTTCGGTTTTACCTTCAAATGACCGGCGTATCAAGTCGTCTGGCCACTCGAAGGGTTGTTTTGATCGCGAATAAAGGGTAAAGTTGCTTGCTGATTTTTTGTCTAGAATTGAGAGAAGGATTCAGATTACCTATTCTTGAGATGCTAATGGCCTAGGTACTGAGTTCGGTTCTAATGTGCTCTTCATCTGTTGCTGTTGGACTCCTCTGAGCCTTCTCGTATATGCTCTGTGTTCGACCCGTCTCTCTGAATCGATGCTATGTCTTCTCCCGTCCCAGCTCTGTATTCCTCTCCTATGCTCTGCCATGTGCTTATATAGCCCCCGTTTGGGTTCCCTATCAGGTAAGGTTTAAGACCATTTAATGCTGAGTTAATTGGACGAAATCTCGTATTAATCTGGACGATTTTATGCGATTTAGGACGCGATTTGGTGTTATTATGGTAAGAAATCAAGATGGTGCATGGGTAAGGAAAGTGCGTGGGTGAAGGAAGTCCTGATTCTCCTACGAAATCAAGAAACTCTAGGGTTCATCAGGAGCGTTTGAGACGAGGGTATCCTCTCGTGGGCTGCTGATAGGGAGAAATAAAGATAGGTCGGCTGGCAAAATTAGTAGAGGCGTGAGTAAATTTAAGTGGGAGTGGGTATGGACTCGGCGCTAGGGAGTCATAATTAAATAGGGTTTAATTAAGTGTTAGTTTTAGGCTAGTTAATTAATGTTAGTTTTAGGTGCTATTTAATTAATTAGTAGTAAATTAAATCAATAAATTGTGCTTAGATTATTTAGGTGCTTTATTAAAATTATTACAAGAAAAAATGGGCGTGCTATTTAATTAATGCTTAATACTTTAGAATGCGACGCTATTATTTAAAATCTTATTGTTATGCATTATTGCGAAGTTAGATTAAAATCAAAAATGAGCTTAGATTGAATTATTTAAATGCTAAATGCAAAATATGATTTTTAAGAATTGTTTAAAGCTTTTATAAATGCGACGCTATTAAATGCATGTATTAGATTAAAATTGATTTTAAAGTTACAAATGATTACTAATAAATGCGGCTATGCTACCTGACACGACGTTATCGCTAAATTATTTATTTTATGCATTTATTAATTTAATTAAGAATTACGACAAAGCTTAAAGTTAATTAATGCGGGCGCGAGACTCTAAGTGCTTAAAACTCTACGTAAGACGCGATGTCATTATTAAATTAATTATTAATGCCTGTATTTATGTTTTATTGTTGTATTTTATTATAAAAATCCTAAAAATTATTATTACAAAATTAGCGTAATTTTATGGTTAATGGACGAGGTCAAAATGATGTCCTCTTTGTATGGAGACGATGGAAGAATCTTGGACAAAGACGCTGACTCACAGCCAATTTTGTCTCGATCTTCGCACTGCGTAAACAGACCGCCGATAATAAAATCAAGTTACGACGACAGGGTTACCATGGTCTAAACATCGGCGGGCTAACGCGGACTGTCGAGTTATGGCGACACTGGGCTACCATGGTCAAAACAGATGTCGGAGGTCGAGTTATGATGACAAGACGGTGCAAAAGTAAAGAATATATCGGGTATACCGTATGGCTCGCGGGTTCTACGGTGATGAGCGAAGGTTGGCCCGCCCGGTGCCCCCCCTTATTGTAAGAAAATCCACGTTTCGCCGCCGCACGCTAAGACTTGAACAAACGCAAAATAATGATGCATAATTTTAAAGTAAGAGTAGAAAAGGTTATCCCGCAAAACACGATGCTCGCTCAGGTTGCCGCGAAACGCAACGCCGCGGATTTCGCCGCACGACGTGTTGCATACTAAAGCTCAAGAAAGAGTTAGTGCATAAATATATGAAACAAACCTCGAACGGCGTCGTTTTCGGACTTGGCGTCGTTTTCGAAACTGGCGTCGTTTTGACTCTGGCGTCGTTAGCGTCGCCGCTGACTTAAGGCCGCTTTGGTTCTGCGTGGGCGCATTGTGATAATTGTGCGTTACTGGACCTGATATTCTTGCGTCGTTTCGCGTGCGGCCGATAACGCCGCGCAATCTTGATGGAGTAATAAGTTGCTGGACACAATCACAACGATGTCGTCGCGGACATAATGTTCTTTAGCGTCGCGCCACTAGGCATAATCGTGTCCGTTACTGGGCGATATCGACGTGTTGCGTGATTCTGCGTAAAACCTTGATGTTGATGGTGTCGTTGCACAGACACAATGTTCTTGGCGCCGCCGCCGCAGACGCACGCCGGCGCCGAGCTAAGCTTGAGAAAAACGTTAAACAAAATGATAAATATATATGAGAAATGCAATTATGTGAATTGTTGTGAATCCGAGATGTTGTCCACGCGATGTCGGATTGTCATGATGTCTTTGTTGGGTTGTGGCACTGCGTACGAGCTGCATTTGACATGGAATCATATTCGCTTGTCCTTAAAGATGTCCCGCCGAGTCGGATATATGTCGCCGCGACATCGTGCGATGCGTCGTTGCACGGGACGTGCCTTTGCTCACCTATAGGATAAGCGCGAAAACATTAGTGTATACCGCTTAAATGAAATGATAAACGGAAGTGCAATTTTATGGGTAGAGATGTTGGCCAATTTGACTTAGGTTTTGTTGCGAACTTTGATGATGCCCTCTCTTTTGCTTTTGACGCGGACTTTGCGCTAAAGAAACCTTTGCCGTATTTTCCATTTCGCTATTGTACTTCTAATATGAAAAGACCTACGCCAAAGAAAATTTGTGAGTTTTGGGGGTCGATTCAGATCGACTTATTTGCCTTGTTGGATTACATTGTCCGAGACATAGGAACCAAAACAGTTCACTGCTCCACTCGGATGCACTTGAATCGTCATTTGGACCGTGCCTTTGATCTTGTGAAATATTGATGCTCGCCATTGCTAAGCCAAATACAAATCGACTTTTGGGAGATGATAAATCTTTCTAAAAATGCAACAAGCGGTGTTAGCATAAAGCACATAATTTGGGTATGTAGATATATATTGCATATAGCACCTTCAAACGCTTCCTAACATGCGGGGACCTCTTCGCCGATATGCGAGATTATGATAAATTTGTCCAAGTAATGCTTAAATGGCGACCAAAAGCGGATGCACTTTTCCCAAATTCAGCATGTTATGATTGGGTTTGGATTACATAATATGAGAAACCCGTGTCGATACCAGAGCCTAAGGTAAATTGCTTTAAAATAAAGTGGTATAGCTCTATCTTAAGTTTGCTAAGATTTGGCTTACTAGACGCAAGGTTCGACTACTCGAGTGAGAAGGCTACGCGACCACCTTGGACCGGATTCTCCGCGCAAAATACCAACTCTCTTAAGTTTGGGTGTTTGAAAGAAATTTGCAAGCACATCCGCGTGTTGTGTGTGATAGTGTGAATTTTCCATAAGGGAAGAAGTATGAGCGGAATGCCGCTTAAGGAAAGCAGAATAAATAGCGCTTTAAATAATATGCAAATATTTATATGTAAAGCAAAGCTTTAGGTAAAATATAAAAGCAAATAAATGTGAAACACAAAACAAGCAAATTAAGCAAATAAATGAAGCACAATAATTAACCTATGTTTGTTATGGTTAAGAACCTTAAGTATCCCTTTTCCGGCATTTTTTTCATATTAAAAGGTTAGAAAAATAAAAATAGAAAATGCTTTAAAAGAATGTTAAAATCGCAAAAGAGGCTAAAAGTGCAAAAGATGCTAAATGTTGCAAAGGGTGCTAAAATATAAGAGGATGCTAAAAAGGTGCTAACGTTTAAAAAGATTAATTTTAAAGCTAAAGGGTTGCTAGAGTGGAGTCGCCACCTAATTAATTGGGTGAATTAGGACACCTAAATGTTTAACTAGTTCAAGTAAAACATTAACTCCATTTTAATGGTACGCTAAACTTAATGAGATTAGGTAAGGGTTCTTTATTAATCTAGAGGAAGGGTTAGGCACCCTCTAAGATCCGCTGCCAAACCTAGGGTTAATTGTTATATTAGAGAATAATGCGTTTTAGAAATATATAGAATGCTTCAAAATATTTTATAAAGAGGAGATATGTTGAATAAAATTTGTAATGCTGATGTTAAAAATATATATAGAGCTTTAAAGTGTACATTTGTTTATAGATATAGGCAAGGTTGGTTTATGATCAAAGATATGCTTTTTAAAATCCAACATGTATGACGTAGTGCAAAAGGTAATTTTTTTTTTGTAATTTTATGATAAAGAAGGCTATTCAACATTCATATTGTGCTAATAAAAGTACTTTGTGAGAAAAGCAATTTATTCTATCATGTTAGTTGCGAGTTGAATCATTTAGTAAAGCTTTAGACATGCATGACAAGTAACTTAAAGTGTGTTCCGATTTTAGAACTACCCACCCAATTTATTATTCCAACGGGCTAATTGTTCTATGCTTCCTATTAGTTACAAAGTTAAAGAATTAGACAACAATTTAAGCGAATAATATAAAAGGTGGATATGATAGAAAGGGGGTGACTCGAAGAATGACGAGGTCCTTTTGGTTTCGATCTCCTATACGAGATGAATGCACATAAACGCAGCCTTCTTTGAAGTAGCTCAAGAGTCTGTGAGACTCTTTATTTTGCTCCGCATGCCATGTAAAAAAACAAGAAAAGGATAAGGATTAGTATATACCGAATTTTGTCAAAACAATGCAAGCAAATAAACGCGACACACACCTACACCCATATTTAATTCTATCAATCTAAATGCAGATCGTGACATGCTGAAATACCCAATTTCGATGGACTATAGATGTAAAAACTAAAGATTCAATTGGCCGGATTCAAGATAAATGATCGTTAGAAGAGAACATTTAGTGAGCCAAGAATCGGACCATGAAATCTGCAACCATCACACCAATTTTCACATATCCGAGTATACAAGGATATCTAACATACATACCATATGTAATCCACATTTATCATATTCATAGCTAGCATGCTCATAAAATTAAGGGCAAAACTAGTCCTGGTATACAGGTATATGAACTTATAACGGCATGTAAGTTATTATTTAACTCAAACCATCAAGAGATCCGGCCATGAATATCTTACGTATGCGCAAAAAATGATATCAATTATGGTTCAAAACCACAGCACATGAATTCTAGGCTGACAACATACCAAACAAATACACAACTCGTATACCGGCCTTTATCAGTTTAGCAGATACGACTTTTCGGCGACATTATCCAAAATGAGCTTTACCAACAAGTAGATCTTAAAACTAGGTGTGATATGATTTGAGGACCTAAACAACTCTTATTTCAAACAAACGACAATTTCAAATCGCACTTTGGCATTACAGATATCTGAATAATAATGGGATCATACAAGTCATTTAGCTCTCATTTAACACTCAGCGATTACTTTTAGTTCAAATCCCAAAATACATTCATGTTCACTTCAATTACATAGGGACATAATGAAGACGATATGGTCTGATCTAGATGTACAAACTTTTAGACACGTATTAGATTTCTTTTAGTCTTCTTTCAAACACAAAAGGTGATGACTATGTAATGACTAAAAGAAAAGAACCGAGTAGCATATAGACAAAGGCCCGGTAAAATGAAGGTATTGCCCCGACACCAAGCTATCGAGGCCATGCTATACTTATATGGGCATGCACTTAAACAACGCCATTCAAATCTATCATTTGTAAGTTGAAACAAAACTCAATCGCCCATTCCACTTCATTACAAGACCAAATTATATCACCCGACATACAAAGGAGCTAACATAGTTAAAAACAAACCGCAATAAACACACATATCACATAAATAAGTATAATGAAAGAAGAGTTCGGTTTACCCCCTCGAAGGGTTGTTTTGCGATGCGAATAAAGGGGTAAAGTTGCTTGCTGATTTTTGTCTAGAATTGAGAGAAGGATTCAGATTACCTATTCTTGAGATGCTAATGGCAATGTGCTCTTCATTCGTATTTGTTGGACTCAATCGATGCTATGTCTTCTCGAGTCCCACCTGTATTCCTCTCCTATGCTCGCCATGTGCTTATAGCCCCGTTTGGGTTCCCTATCGTAAGGTTTAAGACCATTTAATCTTGAGTTAATTGACGAAATCTTGGTATTAATCTCTTGAGGACGATTTTGAGTCTTGATTTAGGACGCGATTTGGTGTTATTATGGTAAGAAATCGTTGGAAGATGGTGCATGGGTATGCGGGTGCGTGGGTGAGGAAGTCGATTCTCCGGCCGAGAAATCGCGCGCGATGAAGAAACTCTGGGTTGTTGGGAGGCGTTTAGGTATCCTCTAGGAGAAATAAAGAGTGGGTATGGACACGGCGGGAAGTGAAATTGGCGAATTAAATAGGGGTTTAATTAAGTGTTAGTTTTAGGCTAGTTAATTAATGTTAGTTTTAGGTGCTATTTAATTAATTAGTAGTAAATTAAATCAATAAATTGTGGTTAGATTATTTAGGTGCTTTATTAAAATTATTACAAGAAAAATGGGCGTTATTTAATTAATGCTTAATACTTTAGAATGCGACGCTATTATTTAAAATCTTATTGTTATGCATTATTGCGAAGTTAGATTAAAATCAAAAATGAGCTTAGATTGAATTATTTAAATGCTAAATGCAAAATATGATTTTTAAGAATTGTTTAAAGCTTTTATAAATTATTAAATGCATGTATTAGATTAAAATTGATTTTAAAGTTACAAATGATTACTAATAAATGCGGCTATGCTACCTGACACGACGTTATCGCTAAATTATTTATTTTATGCATTTATTAATTTAATTAAGAATTACGACAAAGCTTAAAGTTAATTAATGCGGGCGCGAGACTCTAAGTGCTTAAAACTCTACGTAAGACGCGATGTCATTATTAAATTAATTATTAATGCCTGTATTTATGTTTTATTGTTGTATTTTATTATAAAAATCCTAAAAAATTATTTTACAAAATTAGTGTAATTTTATGGTTAATGGCTGGACGGGAGGGTCAAAATTGGGTGTCAACACTAACACACGTAGCATCCTAGCATGTTTACTTAACAAATCAACAAGAAAGTATTACAAGGCTATCACAAACCAACACAATCAAGTTATACACACAAGGTACTTTCTACTATATGATTAACAAGATCGGGTTTTTATCCCCAAAGTACTTCATACATTAACTCTTTAAAAGATACGTTACTTTCACAAAAGTCACACAATACCCGTAGTATATAAAAATAGAGTGATTATCTTTTGAAGTAAATCAAAACACTTCTCTTTATAAAATCAAGTAACAACATTCTTTTCCAAACGTTCCAAGTTTGCCTAATTTCAATTACTCAAGTTTCTCATTTTCGAAAGGTTTCGTAGTTCATAGTTTTAATCCCTTAAAACAATTTGAAAACATATACCTTATGTGTGAGTAGGTTATTCTTGTTCATAACAATCTTATTACAGCAGCCACGATCTAGGAAATGTAATCTCATTTTGTCTCATCTTAGCTTCTATGCAGATGGAAGTTTCTACTGGTTTTAATAATACTTTATTAGTCAAAACATTTCCCTTTATTAGCGTTGCTGTGGTTTGTTCGATACTTATTCTGATTTCCGAAATCAGTAAAACATTATTCCTTTAAAAACCAAGTATTCATTACTCACGAATGAGGTTTCACACTTTTTAACAAAATTCAATTAAGTCAAGTCTCTTATCTTTTAAGATCAAGTCTCTTAACTTCTTAAATTAATAAATCATTATTTTTATCTCTCTTAAGCCGTTATACCTAACTTCCCATAAAGCTAGTATAACTCTTAAGCTTTTAAAACCAAGTATTACTCTTCTGTTAAAAATGATTCAGTATTCTTTTTGAAATACTTCAAGATTATTCAGGCTTAAGTCAAAAGACATTGCATAATTATTATTCAGGCTTAAGTCAAAAGACATTGCCGTAATTATTATTCAGTTAACACACGTACGTCTACCGTACTATATATATATTCTTTAAAATATCATGCTCAAGAGGATAGGAAGAATCACATACCTCGTGACGATTTATCGACTATTAGCAAAACGCTCCAACGTACTGTAGTCCGGCTAGCCTTTTCCACCCTCCGAGTAGAATACGCTACTCGCAGTACTTCGACCTATAACGGTTATACAAGTCTATCAAAGTCTAGACTACTCTGCAGGTTAATCTTCTGATGTGATTTCAGTTCAAGCCTTTTCTGTAATATCCTTCTATTACAGTTCAATTCTCTTCTATATACTTTCCTTGTATATACTTATACTTATTCTTATACTTCAATAGTATGCAATTCTAATACAATAGGGAGACAAGATATTTACCTCGATAAGCCCATAATTATCCAAGTTTAAATGTCGATCCTGAGCAACGTTTAGCTCCTCCTCCGGGTGCTCCAACCCGCTCCGAACAACCCTTAGAAGTGCTACGCAACTTCTACTTAATACTTCAACCAAGTATGAAGATTTTTCCTTAGGGTTTCGTTTAGTGACTGAAGGGAAGTATAATAGTATTTCTGGGCTTTTCGTATAAGTGTAACCTTGGAATACTACAAGGTATTTGGGCCAAGGTATTTTGGGTATAGTAACAATACTTAGGAGAGTATTTCTACCAAGAGAGGGTGTATTTATACGAGACAACACCACAAAGGGGGGTGTATACCTCTCGGCCAACCCCACTAGGAGGGGGGGTACTCTCGGCCAAGGGGGGAGGGGCTCTCGGCCAGGGGCGGGAAGGGGGAGGCTAGGTCGAGACACTACACTAAGGGGGAGGAAGAGAGCTTTCAAGACTTAGCACAAATTTTGGATGAAGAAGTTCATCAAAGGGGAGGGGTATTTATAGGTCAAGCCATGGCCAACCAATGGCCAAGATCATGCCAAGTGCAAGGCAAGTGTAGGGCTAGGATTCACCCAAGTGTACCTTATCCATCTACCCACAAAATATCCTACCAACTACTTGACAAACAAGGCCACACTTTCGCCACTTTACCGCTAACATCCTCCAATGAGAGGGTGACAAGTGTCGCCTCTCGTTGGTCCAAAATGTTTCGCCTCTCTAAAAATCCGCAAAAATTAGAAATGACATAGCCGTAATTTACCCTACGCGAGTTGTGTAAAACGTTTCGTCGAAAAACGACTCTAACCGGGTGTTGTGCACAAAATATTTCGTCCAAGCCAACTTTAAAGTCCAAACTTTTCTACGTAGTCCTTACGTACATACTCTGGAAATACGGGGTATAACAGCAAGACCATTTCTTCATCCACACTTGTAAAAATCCAAGGCAAAATCCCTCTCCCTCCCTCTTAAGCTCTCGTCCTACCTTCCCCCTCCCCCTTTGTGAGGCCTTGGCCGAGAGTACCCCCCCCCCCTCTTGAGTGTTGTCTCGTATAAATACCCCCCCCCCCTGGTAGAAAAGTATTCTCCAAGTATTGTTACTAATCCCAAATACTTTAGCCCAAATACCTTGTAGTACTTTCCAAAGTTACCTCTATACGTAGAGCCCGGAAATACTACTATATTTCCCTTAAGTCACAAAAATGAAACCCTAAGGAAATCTTCATAGCGGGTTGAAGTATTAAGAAGAAGTTGCGTAGAACTTCTAAGGGTTGTTTGGAGCGGATTGGAGCGCCCGGAGTAGGAGCTAAACGCTGCTCAGGATCGATATTTAAACTTGGATAATTTTGGGCTTACCGAGGTAAATACTCTTGTCCTTCTATTGTAATTGGAAATTACATACTGTAGTAGTATAGAAATGAATATAAGATACATAGAAGGATATTACAGAAAAGAATTGAATTGAGATCACATCAGAAGAATATATAAGAAGAAGACTGAACTGTACTTACATAGGACTGTATTTACAGTAGAATTGTATAATTTGACGGGTAGGGAAGTGCTGCCCAATTTTCCGTAGAATAAGGAATCTGTATCTAGAATTATTCTACAGAGAAGTCTAGACGTTGATAGACTTATATGACCGTTATAGGTTGAAGTACTGCAAGTAGCGTATTCTACTCGAAGGGTGGAAAAGGCTAGCCGGATTACAGTACTTTGGAGCTATTTGCTAATAGTCGATAATCGTCGCGAGGTATGTGATTCTTCCTATCCTCTTGAGCATGATATTTTAAAAGAATATATATATAGTACGGTAGACGTACGTGTGTTAACTGAATGTAGTTTTACGGCAATGTCTTTTGACTTAAGCCTGAATAATAAGAATCTTGAAGTATTTCAAAAGAATTAAGAATCATTTTTGAAAGAAGAGTAATACTTGGTTTTGAAAACGTAAGAGTTATACTAGCTTTATGGGAAGTTAGGTATAACGTCTTAAGAGAGATAAAAAGAATGGTTTATTGATTTTAGAAGTTAATAGACTTGATCTCAAAAGATAAAAGACTTGACTTAATTGAATTGATATGAATTTTGTTAAAAAGTGTGAAACCTCATTCGTGAGTAATGAGTACTTGGTTTTTAAAAGAATAATATTTTACTGATTTTCGGAAATGAGAATAAGTATCGAACGAACCACTGCAGCGTTAATAAAGGAAAATGTATTGACAAATAAGTAATGATATTAAAATCAGTAGAAACCTCCATCTGCATAGAAGCTAAGATAAGACAAAATTGTATTACATTTCCTAGATCATGGCTGCTTTAATAAGATTGTTATAAACAAGAATAACCTACTCACACATAAGGCATATATTACTCAACTGTTTTTAAAAAGAGAATTATGTTATTAAATGATTAAGACTATGAACTATGAAACCCTTCGAAAATAAAAGACGTGAATATTTGAAGTTAGGCAAACTTGAAATTTTGGAAAAGAATGTTGTTACTTGACTTTAAGAAGGAAAGTGTTTTGGTTTAAAAAGAAGGGCATAATATTGCCTTAGTTGATTTAAAAGGAAAATATGGTATTATCTTAATCTATCTTAAAAGAGCGTTTAGATGTTAGGGCCACACGACACCGCGTTCATGGGATGAACCGGGAATGTATTTCACCTGATTCGATACCGAGTCCATGAGATGGACCGGGAATGTATTTCATGCGACACCGCGTTCATGGGATGAACCGGGAATGTATTCCATCCGATTTCTATCTAGTCCCATGAGATGGGCCGAGACATGTGCGATTTCTATCGAGTCCCATGAGATGGGCCGAGACATGTGCGATTTCTATCGAGTCCCCTGAGATGGGCCGAGACATGTGCGATTTCTATCGAGTCCCATGAGATGGGCCGAGACATGTGCGATTTCTATCGAGTCCCATGAGATGGGCCGAGACATGTGCAATTTCTATCGAGTCCCATGAGTTGGGCCGAGACATGTATTCCACACGATTCCACCTCGAGTCCATGAGATGGGCCGAGACATGTTACACATATCACCTAACTTATACCTAGACTGCCGGCAGAGAGGAAGGAGTTCCACGGGCATGAGGGATGACTTTGAGGGCGTGAGTCCCTGACTTGACATGACTGCTTTTATGCTGTGAACTGTAGTTTTGTTATCATATATGTCTCCTGTTTTATATAGACTATTATGATTTCATTTTCAGTATTTTCAGTTTCACATACTTGGTACTGTTATCGACCTCCTTCGGGCCGCGTTCATGCCGCAGTAGAGGTACATGCTTATTGATCCTCGCCATAGGATCACAATTCAGATTGGGAAGCTCCGTTTCTCGAGGCTTATCTTTTGGTATGTTTCCTTAGTTGTAGGTTCTGCATATCTGTGGTATGGCGGCCCGTCCGTCATAGGTGTTGTTACATTCTTAGTGTCCAGTAATCAGGCGTGTGGTTTGTAAAGGGATGTAACTGCTCAAAATTTCTCAGATATATGCAAGAAGGCAACCGTTTAGGTTGGCCTGTTTTATTGTCTTATCTCTTGTTTCATATCTGTATGTTTTATTTTCCGCTGATTTCTCTGATGTATGACTACTTAGGTGCCCGGGTAAGGCACCAGTCACGGGCCCCGGAACGGGTCGTGAAAAAATTGGTATCAGAGCAGTTAATCCTCGGAAAGTGTCTACGCATCGTGTCTAGCAGTAGTCTTGATTATCGGTGTGTTGTGCACCACATCTATAATCAGGAGGCTGCAGGACATTTAGGATTGGTTTCCATTCTTCTCATTCTGAGATCGTGCCTTAGAGCTGTGTTATAAGTTGGACCCCTCTGACGTATTTCATTTTTACCAGTTATGCCTCCGCGCAAGGCAACCCGGGCCCAGATGGGCAAGACAGCCGAGGGAGCTGCTAGTAGGATACAGAGGAGTACGTGGGCGCAGGCCGCCATTACTCGAGATAGTGCTTGACGGCGAAGTTTTGCGACGCCGCCGCCAAAGAGTTTAGGGCGCAGCAGGTCGCCGAGACCACGCACGGAGCCTCCACCCCACAGCCTGGAGCAGAGGAGTTGGGGTACAAAGAGATGGCCCAGTTATTGGCCAGGATAGTGGCAAGACATGAGGATAGGCTGGATGCAGCAGTCCCAGTTCCAGTAGTACCCATGGTTCACCCGAGATTGGATAGTTTGAGGCTACGGGACTTTCTGAGTTGTAGCCCACCAGAGTTCTACGGGTCGAGGCATGAGGATGATCCGCAGGAGTTCATTCGACAGTTACAGCGGATCATGAGAGTGATCAAGGCTTCGGAGACCGAGTCGGTGGTCTTAGGTTCGCATCAGCTGCGTGATACCGCAATGATCGTTTGATTCGTGGGAGCTGTCCCGGGGAGAGTATGCACTTCCAGCCGTATGGAACGAGTTCTCAGGGGCATTTCTTGCACATTTCTTGCCTCCACAGATGAGAAGGGCTCGGGCCGACAGATTTTTGACGTTGAGGCAGACCGGGCGTACGGTTCGAGAGTACAATATGGAGTTCGACTCATTAGCTCGGTATGTCCCCGCATTGGTAGCCGACATGGAGGACAGAGTGCACCGCTACGTCACCGGGCTCGATGACGACTTGACAGAGGCTTGTTCGGGTGTATCTCTTCAGCCGGGCATGGACATTGCCCGCATACAGGCTTATGCACTTGGATGTGAGGAGCGGAGAGGTCGACGGAATGACCGAGATCAGCAGAAGAGGGCCAGGACAGCAGGGTCCTTTGGTAACTTTCGAGGCGGACCGCCTCAGCAGCATGCTAGTTATGTATCTCCGCCAAGATGCAGTGGTCCTCCGCGCCTTCGTGACGCTCGGTATTCGGGAGCTGGTCGAGCTCCGTGGCTTCGTTCATGTATACGGGTTCCAGCCAGTCGGGTTCATGTTTTCCTCAGTGTGCACGATGCGGAAAACGTCATCCCGGGGAGTGTCGTCTTCTTACTGGTGCTTGTTTCACCTGCGGCCGTCAGGGCTATGTGACGAGGGACTGTCCTAAAAGAAGGGATACAGGTAGAATGACACAGCCTACCAGGTCGGGGCGTGATCATCGCCTTACATATGCATGCGCAGGCGTGCCTATGATTAGAGTGGAGCAGATGGTACAGGTATATTCTTACCCCTCTAGAGACTAGTATGCGTTGATGTTATGGTGAAGTGTTAAGTATTATGTTCAGATAGCATTATGTTATCCTCGGGTGGGCCCCACATGACCAAATCCGTAAAAACAAATTTCCATAATGTTAATAAGTTCCATACTCTTCAAATAATGCATTTTGTGAATTCAATTCTCAACAACGAACATTTTTCCTTTCCGACGTTCGGAAGATTTTCCGTCGGAAAAACAATTCTTCATTTCGTACCAATTTCCAAGTCTTGATTCCTTACGTACATTCTCTTATACATGTCCTGGACTTAGGGGGTGTAACATAAAGTCTAAAGATTTAATGAACTTGTCTATGCTTGCTTGTGATAGCCTTGAGTGCAAGTATTATATGTTTACGCTGCCGTGACTCTCA
Source organism: Przewalskia tangutica (assembly GCA_029844215.1). Lineage (NCBI taxonomy): Eukaryota > Viridiplantae > Streptophyta > Magnoliopsida > Solanales > Solanaceae > Przewalskia > Przewalskia tangutica. The sequence goes on along the minus strand of CM056739.1, from coordinate 47,002,588 downwards.
GTTGGAGGGTCGGCTGTCTTGTTGTAAATTTACTTGGACGTACCGACAGTGACGGAGGCTTCCACAGGTATGCTTCCATTGTGTTTGATCCTTGGACATGCTTATACGATGTGGGATTCTGGGGCATGCGACCAGGATGCGGGTTAGATTCCCGGATTGTTTTTATTACTCTTTGGACATGCTTATACGATGTGGGATTCCGGGGCATGCAACCAGGAGGCGGGTTAGATTCCCGGATTTATTTTATTACCCCATGGCCATGCTTATACGATGAGGGATTCCGGGGCATGCGACCATGTTATGTACGATTATTACTCCATGGACTAGCTCCCCATGAAAACATGTACCCGAGATGAGGGATTCCACGGGCATGTTATATATGATTATTACTGTTACACCCCGTAGTTCCAGGGTATGTATGTGAGGACGTACGTACGAGAATACGACATTTAAATTAAAAAGGAAGAAAGATGTGATTTTTCGACGGAAAAGTTTCCGGATTTTGTGAAGGAAAAAGGTTCGTTAAAGGGAATTGGATTCCCGGATTCGGTATTCGGACTTTTTGGAATATTTGAGAATTATGGAATTTTATTTCCGGAATTGGTCACGTGGGGCCCACGGGAGAAATTTACGGTTTGTGGGGCCCACTTTATTTTCGAGATTTTTGGCATTACGGATATTTTCGGAAGATGAAATATTTTGGACGAGTAGGGGGGCGACACGTGTCACCCCCATGTGGCCCTATGGCCGAAATCAAAGGGCACTTGGACGTTTTTTGTGGGGGACAAGTGGCAAGCCACTTGTCCCATTTTTGTGGTGGACATATGGTTGGTAGATTACCCACACACATGTCCCCAATCCTCACCTTACACTTGCTTTAATCTTGGCCATTGATTTCTCTATAAATACCCCTTGGTTGCAAGACTTTATTCATCCACATTAGAGAGTTTCCAAGGCAAAAATTATACTCCCTCCCCTTAGGTGTTCTCGTCCAACTCCCCCTTTGTGTAGAAAAATTCTTCAAGTGTTGGTATAGTCCCAGATGCCTTAGCCTAAATCCCTTGTAGTATTCCAAAGTTATCCCAACATAAGAGCCCGGAAATACTACTTTATTCCAATAGTCGCAAAATGAAACCCTAGGAAAATCTTCCTAGTTGGTTGAAGTGTTAAGAGAAGTTGTTTAGAAACTTCTAAGGGTTGCTTGGAGCGGGTTGGAGCATAAGGAATTGGAGCTAAACGTTGCTCAGGATCGACATATAAATCTTGGATAATTTTGGGCTTATCGAGGTAATGATCTTTGTCCCCCTATTGTAATTGGATATTACATATTATAGTAGTTTAGAATTGAGTATAAGATATATTGGAAGGATAATTATAAAGAATTGAACTGTATTTACAGTAGACTTGTAGTATTATTGCGGGGCAGTGTTGTACACGTCCAGTTAGACGTGTAACACCCCCTTGGAGTTGTTGGCTTGGTAGCGGGCCTTGTTAGAGGAGGATATTTATGTGGTTACAGGGGGGGAGGTGCTGCCGTATTTTCCATAGAATAAGGAACCTTGTACTTTGAATTGTGCTACAAAGAGATCGAGAAGTTGATAGACGTTTTATGGCCATTATAGGTGGAAGTACTACGAGTAGCGTATTCTACTTGAATGATGGAAAAGGCTAGCAAGGTTATAGTACTTTGGAGCATTTTGCTAATTGTCGATAATCGTCGCGAGGTATGTGAACCTCTTCCTATCTTTTCTAGCATGATTGTTGTAAACTATATAGTACGGTAGACGTACGTGTGCTAAATGAATTTGGTTGGTTTAGAACAAAAAGTGTTATAATGGCTTTATGGGAAGTTAATTATAACGACTTTATGTAGGTAAAAGAATGGTTGATTGTTTTTAAAAGATAAGAGACTTGACTTATACTTGACTTGAATTGTGTTAAAAGTTGTGAAACCTCATTCGTGAGTAATGAGTACTTGGTTTTTAAAGAATAATGTTATATTGACTTCGGAAATGGGAATGAGTATCGAACAAGCCATTGCAGCGTTAATAAAGGAAAATGTAATGACAATTAATTATATTAAAACAAGTAGAAACCTCCATCTGCATAGAAGCTAAGATAAGACAAAATTGTATTACATTTCCTAGATCATGGTTGCTTTAATAAGATCATTAATAACAAGTATTGATTTTTCTTAAAATTCCAAAGTAAGGAACTTGATTTGTAAAAGAAAGGAGACTTGAGGAATTAAAGTGTTTTGGTTTAAAAGAAAGGCATGGTTTTGTCTTAAAATGGTTTAAAAAGAAGGCATGGTTTTGTCTTAAAATGGTTTATTTCAAAAGAAGGTGTGGAAATGGTTTTTGTTTACTTGAAATGATAATACTCTATTTTTGATACTATAGGTATCGTATGACTTTTGTAAAAAGAAAGGGATCTTTTGAAAGAATTTAAGTACGTAGTACTTTAGGGTTAAAACCCGGGTTTGTTGGCACAAAATGGGAGTACTTGAGTTTATATAAATGGTGAATCAATTTACATGTTAATGAAAGTCTAAAAGTATGTTGAACTTGCCTATGCTAGTTGTGATAGCTTTTGTTGTGCAAGTATTGTATTTCTATACCACCGCGTCTCTCAATGGAGGGTCGGCTGACTTGTTGTGAACTTACTTGGACGTACCGGCAGTGACGGAGGATTCCACGAGTATGCCTCAATTATTATTGTCACATGGGCATGTCTACACCGATGAGGGATTCCGGGGGCATGTGACCATTATTGTTATTCCATGGACTAGCTCTCCATGAAGTTTTACTGATTCGGCTTTGGTATCTGGTAGTTGGCTCTCGTACTTGCCCCAGTCGTGGCTGATTCGGCTTTGGTTCTGGTAGTTAGCCTTCGGACTTTCCACGTTCAGTTTTGTGGCGAAGTCTCGTGACTTACGGTTGTGATCTGGTGGTTAGCCTAGTTACTTGCCCCCGTCAGCTACGTGGCGCAGGGAGGATCTTGTTACACCCCGAAATTCCAGAGCATGTATACGAGGACGTACGTTCAAGAATACGACATTTAATTTGGAAAAGAAGAAAGATGTGATTTTTTTTTTCGACGGAAAAGTTTCCGGTTTTTGTGAAGGAAAAAGGTTCGTTAATGGGAATTGGATTTCCAGATTTGGTATTCGGACTTCTGGGATTATTTTAGAAGTATTGGAATTTTATTTTCGGAATTGGTCACGCGGGGCCCACAGCAGGATTTACGGTTTTGTGGGGCCCACTTTATTTTCGGATTTTTGGCATTACGGATATTTTCGGAAGATGAAATATTTTGGACCAATAGGAGGGCGACATGTGTCACCCTTAGGTGGCATGTTGGACGAATTGGTGGACAAGCTTTGCCTTGCACGTTTTTTTCATTTTAAAGGCTTAAAACATTTGGTCAAAGTCTTGCAAGATATTTGTGTAGTAAGTAGATAAGTGGGGCCCACACACACATGGCCCAATCTAGACCACACACTTGCTATGATCCTAGCCCTTGATTTCTCTATAAATACCCCCCTTGATAGCAAGACTTCTTCATCCCACACTTGAGAGTTTCAAGACTTGAAATACTCTCTCCCCTCTCCTTGTTGTTCTCGTCGATTAGCCCTCTCCCTTAACCAAACTTTGTCCAAAAATTCTTAGACTCTTAAGTGTTCTTCCTTAGTGTATTAGGAAGATTCTTAACCAAAATTTAGAAAAGATTTCACACCCTAGGCCCTAAAGTACCCTCTTGGCCGAGAGCATGGCAAGAACAAGCCTAAGGTGTTCTTCACTTTTTGGAGTTAGATCTTGAAGAGGAGTTGGTTAGGAGCGTATAAGGGTTGCTTGGAGCGGTTTGGAACGTAAGGAATAGGAGCTAAACGTTGCTCAGGATCGACTTATTAATCTTGGATAATTTTGGGCTTATCGAGGTAATTATCTTTATCCCCCTATTGTAATTGGAGATTACATGTTGTAGTTGTAATTGAGTATATTATTTATAGAAGGATGATTAAAAAAGAATTGAACTGTATTTACATTGGTGTATTCTGATGAGACTTGTAGTATTATTGTGGAGTAGAATTGTACACGTCCGGTTAGACGTGTAACCCCTGGAATTGTTGGCTTGGTAGCGGCCTCGTTAGAGGAGGAGATTTATGTGGTTGCGGGGAGGTGCTGCCGAATATTCCGTAGAATATGGAACCTTGTACTTAGAAATATTCTACGAAGGGATCTAGAAGTTAATAGACGTTTTATGACCATTATAGGTTGAAGTACTACGAGTAGCGTATTCTACTTGAAGGGTGGAAAAGGCGAGCAAGGTTAGAGTACTTTGGAGCGTTTTGCTAATTGTCGATAATCGTCGCGAGGTATGTGAACCTCTTCCTATCATTTCTAGCATGATATTTGTGAAATATATTTAGTGCGGTAGACGCACGTGTGTTTAAAGAAATTTGATTTTCCTTTTGTGTCCTTGACTTGATTCCAAAGTTAAGTGACTTGTTATGAAATATTAAGGACTTGAATTATGTTAAAAAGTTGTAAAACCTCACTCATGAGTAATGGGTGTGTAGTCTTTTAAAGAATAAAGTTATCTTGATTTCCAAAATAAGAATGGTTTTATCATTGGATTTAAAATGATAACTTGACTTATAAACAACTTGATTTTGGGAAAAGAGAAGTAAATTGATTTAAAGGTATAGGTTACTTGTTTTTAAAAGAGTAAGACACTTGGTTTAAAAAGTATATTGCTACTTGACTTTAAAAAGGAAAAAGTGCCTTTGTTTTAAAGGAAGGCATGGTGTTGTCTTAAGATTGGTTTAAAAAGAAGGTATGGAAATTGTTTTGGTTTTACTTCGATGTCTTTTGACTTGAGTTTTAAATAATAAGAATCTTGAAGTATTTCAAAAGAGTTATGAATCATTTTTGAAAGAAAAGAAATACTTGGTTTTAAAAGCTTAAGTGTTATACTAGCTTTATGGGAAGTTAGGTATAACGACTTAAGGAAGATAAAAGGAACGGTTTACTTATTTGTTTATGAAAGTCTTGTATTTATTTCTGGAAAGTGTAATAAGATGGTTTGATAAGTAAACATGTTACGATGCTACGAGTGTTAGTGTCTTGTGATGTTTGTGTAAGAGGGTTATTCTTGTTGTGCTTATGTTGTTAAACGATAAGCCCGTTGTACTGCTATTATATCACATACCCCCCTGACTTGTTATGATGCCGAGGACTTGCCACCCTCGATGCGAGGAATACCTCATGCGGGTCCATGTGACCTATGCGGAGCTGCGGGAGTTCCAGGATTGATCACTCCGGGTGTGTTACGCCGATGCGAGGGATACCTCATGCGGTCCATAGGACTATGCGGACTTCGGGGGTCCAGGATGATGTCGCGGGTTAGCTACCCCCGATGCGAGGAATACCTCATGCGGGCCTATGTGGCCTATGCGGACTGCGGGAGTTCCAGGATTAGGCACGCATAATGATACTATGGGCGAATGACCTTGCTTCGATCATTAGTGGCCTAGAAAAGACCAGTTATGTTATATCTATTTTGCTCTTGGTTATGCTGTGGCACTATGTGCGGTTACATTGGTTGTTTCGTACGTATTTGTAATTGGTTTTGAAATGTTATGATTTTATTTCAAGATTTTTACGATTTCACATACTTGGTACTGTTATCGACCTCCTTCGGTCTGCGTTCATGCCCTGCAGAGGTACACCGATTGTTGATCCTCGCCATGGATCACGATCAGCGTTTTGGGAAGCTCCGTTTCTCCGGAGGCTTATCTTGTGGTATGATTCCCTGAGAGTGTAGGTTCTTATACATTCAGGGGTATGGCGGGGCCCTGTCCCATCGTTATTGTTATAAAACTCTTAGAGGTCTGTAGTACTGTTATGGGCGGGATTTGTAAAAGGGATGTAACTGTTCAAGTTTTTATATATATATACAGAAAGGTAACCGTTTTGGTTAGCCTGTTTTCTTATTTCACTGTTTATCTTTATGAGTTTTTATTTCCGCTAATTTTCTCTGATGTTGTATCACTAGGGTGCCCGGGGTAAGGCACCAGTCGCGGGCCCGGGTTCGGGTCGTGACAAAAGTGGTATCAGAGCAGTTAATCCTCGGAAAGTGTCTACAGACCGTATCTAGTAGAGTCTTGATTATCGGTGTGTTGTGCACCACACCTATAATCAGGAGGCTGCAGGATATTTAGGATTGGTTTCCATTCTTCTCACTCTGAGATCGTGCCTTAGAGCTGTGTTATAAGTTGGACTCCCTCTGATGTATTCTTTTCACCCGTTATGCCTCTACGCAAGGCAACCAGAGCCCAGGAGGGCAAGGAAGCAGAGGGAGCTGCGAGTAGAGCACAGAGGGTTACCAGGGCACGGGCCCAGTCATTATCTGAGACAGCGCTTCATTCGGGGAGTTCTGCGACGCCGCTAGCCCTAGGAGAGTTTAGAGCAGTAGCAGTAGCTACTGAGACCACGATACATGAGCCTCTAGTCCCACGGCCAGGAACATAGGATATGAGTTACAAGGAGATAGCCCAGTTACTAGCTAGTCTGGTGGCTGGGGATGAGGACGGACGGGAGTTGGTGGTTCCGGCAGTACCAGTAGTTCACCCTAGATCCGATAGTTTTGAGACTTCGGGACTTCTTGAGTTGCAGTCCACCCGAGTCCTATGGATTGAGAACTGAGGAAGATCATCAGGAGTTTATTCGGCGATTCTGGCGGATCAGGAAAGTGATCTAGACCTTGAGGCATTTTCTACACGCTTCTTGCCCTCGCAGATGAGGAGAGCTCGGGCAGATAGATTTATGATGTTGAGGCAGAACGGGCGGACGGTTCGGGAATACAGTATAGAGTTTGACTCATTGGCTCGTTATGTCCCCGCGTTAGTGGCAGACATGGAGGATAGAGTGCACCGATATGTCACAGGACATGACGATTATCTAGCAGAGAGTTGTACAAGAGTAGCTCTTGACCATACATAGGCGTTGCGCACAGCTTAAGCATGCGCAGCAGATCGAGGAACGTAGAGATCGGCAATTAACCAAGATCGCGAGAAGAGGCGAGCAGCAGGTCCTTTGGTAACTTTCGAGCGGACCTTACCGAAGCAGTGGTTATGAGCCTCGCCCGATCTGAGTGGTCCTCGCGGACTTGGGGCGTCGAGGTATTTAGGAGTTGGTCAGAACTCCAGGGTTTCTGGTTCACAGATTTAAATTGGTTCTAGCGAGCCAGATTCGGTTTTCCCTCAGTGTTCACGATGTGGTAGGCGTCATCCCGGGGAATGTCGTCTTTTTACGGGTGCTTGTTTTACCAGCGTCCGTCAGGGCCATGTGAGGAGAGAATGTCCTAGTAGGAGGAATACAGGTGGGACGACTTAGCCTACAGTCGATTCGCGGATTGATGGTTCAGAGAGGAAGGGGTGTTAGCCAGAGGAGGCCACCCCCACCTCGGTATGGCCGTTATGGTAGGTGTTCTTATGGGGGGTGTCGTACTACTTCGATAGCTTGTTATGCTTGCGGCCAGCAGGGCCATTTTGTGAGAAATTGTCCGACCAGAGGTGGCGCGGATGTTATGACTCAGCCTTCGGGATCAGTGGCTGGTTCATCACCTTCTGTAGTTATGCGCCCAGCAGAGCAGGATTTGATTAGAGCGGCAAAGGGAAAGTGAGGCAGTAGTTACAGAGATATCTTCAGCCCTTAAGAGACTTGTTTAGGTCGTTATGGTAGATACATGTGGAGTGCTGTGTACGGATAGCATTGTGTTAGGTGTGGATTAGAAATCATGGGTAGTTGAAAAGGGTAAGTCTGGGGACGAGAAATTTTGAGCCATAGAATGCAGATAACCATGGAGACCTTAGAATTTATAACAATTGAGACCTTAGATGTAAGGCTGTCTTGAGTAAAAGATTTTACGGTTAATCTTTGTCGGAGTACATTGTATACGTGGAGTATATTCAGGTGATAAGTCCATGAGTGGTGTGAAATGGAAGTGGATAGTGAGCTTAGAAGACCACTAGGTTCTCATGACTTGAATAGTGAGATTGTTCCGGACCAGGAACGAGAGTTTAGTGCGAAGTGGGTCGGGTTGAGGCCTTATCGCGAGTCAACCCGCAGCCCGGAGTGTGGTGGGGTCAGTTTGAGATGGTCCCGCTAGATGATAGGGTCACGAGGGTGTTAGGCCCAAGTTTAGGTAACCATCGTACGAGTTCGTGGATGCGTTCGACGATGTCGGGCGATGGGGTCACCATCTTGTCTTTCGATTAGGGCCTTACTCGGCAGAGGGTTATGCGAGATGTTATGTATCAGGGAGGTTGTAAGGCTGCACGGGATTCCTACTTTTTATGACAGGCAGTGGAGCCCAGTTTTCGGGTATTTCGTTTGTTTCTGGAGGTTTTACCAGGCGGGGTTAGGAACTCAGGTGAGTCTCAGTATTGCATTCACCCTCGGGCCGACGGACGAATAGCGCGTTTTATCTAGACATTTGAGGATAGGTTCTGTAGGTGTTTTGATTCGAGGGTAGTTTGTGAGGATTATTTTCCTCTTGTTGAGTGAGTATTATACTAGCTACCATTTCAGTATTCGGATGGTGCCTTATGAAGCCTTGTATGGACGGAAGTGTAGGTTGCCGGTCGATTGGTTCGATGTTGGCAAGGTTCAGATAGTTGGTCCATACTTGACTCAGCAGGATGTGGATAGGGTGAAGCTTATCCAGAAGAGGTTGTTAGAAGCTCAGAGTCAACAGAAGTCGTGCGGATAATCGGCGTCGACACTTGGAGTTCAGGTTGACGGTGGGTCTTCTTGAAGGTACCACCCCGGAAGGGTGTGACGAGATTTGGAAAGCAGGGGAAACTTAGCCAAGATACTTGGGCCTTCTCAGATCGTTTGTAGAATAGGTCAGGTTGCCTATAAGTTTGCACTGCTGTCCGACTTAGGAGGCGGTACGTCCGGTCTTCCATGTTGCTATGATTCGGAAGAGTATCGGAGATCCATCCAGAGTGTTCCCAGTTATGATGACCAAGTTGGAGATAGTAACCCCGAGATTTTTGAATCAAGCGATAGCGAAATGTAGATGCGTATAGTAGGAAGATTTGAGTGTACGAGGAGGGTACGACGAGTAAGAAAAGAGGCGAAGATGTGTTAAGAAGATGGAAGTATCCTTTGGACCATGGGTGGAGCTATTAGTATTGTTATACGCTTTAGAGACGATTCTTCGTTGGCTCGGATGTGCATTTTTGCGCGTATGTTGTATTATGGCCATGTGTGGCATAATTGGTTTCGTAAGTATAGTAAGGGAAGACTATACCGGCACAGGTACGTTTTGGAGACTTAGAAGGAACATTCGAGACGAATGTTTCTAAGGGGGGAAGAATTTTACACCCCGAAATTCCAGAGCATGTATACGAGGACGTACGTTCAAGAATATGACATTTAATTTGGAAAAGAAGAAAGATGTGATTTTTTTTTTCGACGGAAAAGTTTTCGGTTTTTGTGAAGGAAAAAGGTTCGTTAATGGGAATTGGATTTCCAGATTTGGTATTCGGACTTCTGGGATTATTTTAGAAGTATTGGAATTTTATTTCCGGAATTGGTCACGCGGGGCCCACGGGAGGATTTACGGTTTTGTGGGGCCCACTTTATTTTTGGATTTTTGGCATTACGGATATTTTCGGAAGATGAAATATTTTGGAACAATAGGTGGGCGACATGTGTCACCCTTAGGTGGCATGTTGGACGAATTGGTGGACAAGCTTTGCCTTGCACGTTTTTTTCATTTTAAAGGCTTAAAACATTTGGTCAAAGTCTTGCAAGATATTTGTGTAGTAAGTAGATAAGTGGGGCCCACACACACATGACCCAATCTAGACCACACACTTGCTATGATCCTAGCCCTTGATTTCTCTATAAATACCCCCCTTGATAGCAAGACTTCTTCATCCCACACTTGAGAGTTTCAAGACTTGAAATACTCCCTCCCCTCTCCTTGTTGTTCTCGTCGATTAGCCCTCTCCCTTAACCAAACTTTGTCCAAAAATTCTTAGACTCTTAAGTGTTCTTCCTTAGTGTATTAGGAAGATTCTTAACCAAAAGTTAGAAAAGATTTCACACCCTAGGCCCTAAATTACCCTCTTGGCCGAGAGCATGGCAAGAACAAGCCTAAGGTGTTCTTCACTTTTTGGAGTTAGATCTTGAAGAGGAGTTGGTTAGGAGAGTATAAGGGTTGCTTGGAGCGGTTTGGAGCGTAAGGAATAGGAGCTAAACGTTGCTCAGGATCGACTTATTAATCTTGGACAATTTTGGGCTTATCGAGGTAATGATCTTTATCCCCCTATTGTAATTGGAGATTACATGTTGTAGTTGTAATTGAGTATATGATTTATGGAAGGATGATTAAAAAAGAATTGAACTGTATTTACATTGGGTGTATTCTGATGAGACTTGTAGTATTATTGTGAAGTAGAATTGTACACGTCCGGTTAGACGTGTAACCCCCCTGGAATTGTTGGCTTGGTAGCAGGCCTCGTTAGAGGAGGAGATTTTTGTGGTTGCGGGAGAGTCTTGCGAATATTCCGTAGAATATGGAACCTTGTACTTAGAAATATTCTACGAAGGGATCTAGAAGTTAATAGACGTTTTATGACCATTATAGGTTGAAGTACTACGAGTAGCGTATTCTACTTGAAGGGTGGAAAAGGCGAGCAAGGTTAGAGTACTTTGGAGCGTTTTGCTAATTGTCGATAATTGTCGCGAGGTATGTGAACCTCTTCCTATCCTTTCTACCATGATATTTGTGAAATATATTTAGTGCGGTAGACGCACGTGTGTTTAAAGGAATTTGATTTTCCTTTTGTGTCCTTGACTTGATTCCAAAGTTAAGTGACTTGTTATGAAATATTAAGGACTTGAATTATGTTAAAAAGTTGTAAAACCTCACTCATGAGTAATGGGTGTGTGGTCTTTTAAAGAATAAAGTTATCTTGATTTCCAAAATAAGAATGGTTTTATCATTGGATTTAAAATGATAACTTGACTTATAAACAACTTGATTTTGGGAAAAGAGAAGTAACTTGATTTAAAGGTATAGGTTACTTGTTTTTAAAAGAGTAAGACACTTGGTTTAAAAAGTATATTGCTACTTGACTTTAAAAAGGAAAAAGTGCCTTTGTTTTAAAGGAAGGCATGGTGTTGTCTTAAGATTGGTTTAAAAAGAAGGTATGGAAATTGTTTTGGTTTTACTTCGATGTCTTTTGACTTGAGTTTTAAATAATAAGAATCTTGAAGTATTTCAAAAGATTTATGAATCATTTTTGAAAGAAAAGAAATACTTGGTTTTAAAAGCTTAAGTGTTATACTAGCTTTATGGGAAGTTAGGTATAACGACTTAAGGAAGATAAAAGGAACGGTTTACTTATTTGTTTATGAAAGTCTTGTATTGATTTCTTTTTTTTTTCCATGTAAATGCAAATATTATAAAAGAACAAACGAAAAGAACAGGGAGCTACAATCAGTCGTTGAGGGTTCTCAATCATCAACGTAAGCATAAACACGAAATGAAAGAGTAGGGGGTTGGGGCGTTCACACAAAGGTGACGTTACAGGAGGGGATTAAATCATAAACTCAATCTTGGAAGGTTGAAATACTCTTTTCACTTCTCAAAATTGTTGCTTGGCTTTGTACTTGATACAATTCTTCCTTGAAGTAACCGGCCATCCATCATTACATGAAGTGGTGTTTGCATGTACACCCTCGGCGTATTCACGATACCCATAGCACTTCTAATCGTATAGGGGCCGTGAGCAGTGTTGGTTCCCGCAAATGAAGTCAAAAAGCGTGTATCATTGGGAATTGGTGTCCCAGAAGTCTTTTGTTGTATTAATACATTATCAATTAATGCATTAGATTACCTAGGGCTCTCGGTTTTGGCAACACCGGTTGCCCCCCAAATCGAGTTATGAAGTTCATTAAAACGAGATGACTCTACATTCCCTATGCCAATTAAAAGTGTTGAGTTAATAGGCATCTTTTGGAGAGAAAACCCCTCAGCTTCTGCAGCTTTTGCCTTACCAAGATCCGTTGGAATAGGAGAAATTTCGATTATAGCACCCATTGAATGAGCCGTGCTATTGTCAAAATCGGTTCCCACCGAAAACGAATTACGAAGTCGCCTTAAATGAGATTGCTTGACACTCCCAAGAACCATGGGATTAGGAGCAGCTTCGGTTGGAGCACCTAATGAATGAGGCGTGCCATTGACATCCGCAACAATTGAATGCATCAAATTACTAGACCTTTTTTGGATAAAAAACCCCTTGGCTTCCGTAACCTTAGCATTTCCAAGGCCAATTGGAAAAGGAGTTATCTCGGACTCAACAACCAAATACTGATGGCCCATGGACTTCCCCCAAGACCCATGCCCACCCACCGACCATCATCAACGAGACCAACCTTGAGACCCGTTTTCACCTTGGCATCCAAAGTGCCCGCCGGAAAAACCTATTTGTACTCAGAAACCAAGGATCGGCGACCCAAGGGTTCAAGCCACAAATCATGAACATCAACATGACCCTCCTGCAACCCGGGACCACCCTCCATACCCACTTTCGACCCGGGATCCCTATCAAGATCCGTGATCCCCAGTCAAGTGAGCCTACCGGAACGCGGTGCCTTTCCGACTTCCAAGCTGCCGGAAAAGCCACTTTGGGCTTAAACACTAAAACGGTGACGTGCGTTTCAACCACACCCTTATCACCATCACGACCCTCCAAAGAACCGGGATCACCCAACATACCCGCAAATGACCGGGATAACCGTCAAGACCCGTAAGCCTTCGAGTCAAGTTTTCCAACGGAACACTAGTTGAGGTGCCAGGAAAGTTGGGAGAAACAAAGAGTGCGTCCTCGGCCCGGGACCACCATCATGACCCTTAGGCACACCAAGATCACCCTCCGACCTACAACCTGCGATACGTCGGCCGAATACTTCACAAAGTTCGGAGAAACAAGCGGCCACCGGAAAGTGCCCACGGAAAAGCACTCTTCAAATTCAAATCTTGAATAATCAAACTAATTTCTTTCTTTCTTTTGGCTGAAATCTTTATATTCTTTCTCATGGCTAGAAGGAAGATAACTCACTCTATAACAAATCAATTAAAGTGAACATGAAATGAACACACAAACTTCTACGTAGGATGGATTAGATCAAAGAACAATCCGTGTAGTACCTCAGTTGATGAAAATCATAAAAGAAAGGAGACGAAGAAGAGCAACTAGGAAAAAATGTTGAGAGCATTTTCGCCTAGTGAGAGAAACATCTCTCTAACTCTTTTTCTTGTATTGATTTCTGGAAAGTGTAATAAGATGGTTTGATAAGTAAACATGTTACGATGCTACGTGTGTTAGTGTCTTGTGATGTTTGTGTAAGTGGGTTATTCTTGTTGTGCTTACGTTGTTAAACGATAAGCCCATTGTACTGCTATTATATCACATACCCCCCTGACTTGTTATGATGCCGAGGACTTGCCACTCTCGATGCGAGGAATACCTCAAGCGGGTCCATGTGACCTATGCGGAGCTGCGGGAGTTCCAGGATTGATCACTCCGGGTGTGTTACGGCCGTCACGAGGATACCTCATGCGGTCCATAGGACTATCACGGACCGGAGTCGAGGATGATCTGCGGGTTAGCTACCCCGTCACGAGGAATACCTCATGCGGGCCTATGGCTATCACGGACTACGGAGTTCGGGATTAGGCACGTATAATGATACTATGGGCGAATGGCCTTGCCCGATCATTAGCGGCCTAGAAAAGACGATTATGTTATATCTATTTTGCTCTTGGTTATCTTTGTGGCACTATATGCGATTACATTGGTTGTTTAAATGCGTATTTGTAATTGGTTTTGAAATGTTATGATTTTATTTGATACTACTGTTTCACATACTTGGTACATTATCTTGACCTCGCCGAAGTGCGTTCATCCGCGGTAGAGGTACACGATTGTTGATCCTCGCTCATAGGATCACAGTTCAGCGTTTTGGGAAGCTCCGTTTCTCCGGAGGCTTATCTTGTGGTATGATTCCCTGAGAGTGTAGGTTCTTATACATTCAGGGGTATGGCGGGGCCCTGTCCCATCGTTATTGTTATAAAACTCTTAGAAGTGCAGTAATGCTTTGTTATGGGCGGGATTTGTAAAAGGGATGTAACTATTCAAGTTTTTATATATATATACAGAAAGGTAACCGTTTTGGTTAGCCTGTTTTCTTATTTCACTGTTTATCTTTATGAGTTTTTATTTCCGCTGATTTTTTCTGATGTTGTATCACTAGGGTGCCCGGGGTAAGGCACCAGTCGCGGGCCCGGGTTCGGGTCGTGACAGATCTGGTATATGTTATTGCACCTGCCACGTGTCAGCTTCGCGAGTCAGTATTTGGATGGAGCTTCGTGACTTACGGTTGTAATCTGGTGCGTAGCCTGGTTACTTGCCCCGTCATACGAGGCGCAGGGAGGATCTGGTAGAGGCTATCGCACTTGCCATGTGTCAGCTTCGCGAGTCAGTGTTTGGACGAAGTTTCGTGACTTACGGTTGTGATCTGGTGGTTAGCCTGGTTACTTGGCCCCGTCAGCTACGTGGCGCATGGAGGATCTGGTAGAGGCTATCGCACTTGCCACGTGTCGACCGCGAGTCGGTGTTTGGGCGGTTTCGTGACTTACGGTTGTGATCGGTGGTTAGCTTTGGTTACTTGCCCCGTCATTAGCGCGAGGAGGATCTGGTAGAGGCTATCGCATTTGCCACGTGTCAGCTCCGTGATATAGTTATTTAGTATTGTTGGTACGGTAGGTTCTGGTAGCTGGATTTCGTACTTGCCCCGGTGTTGACACCCAATTTTGACCCTCCCGTCCAGTCATTAGCTATAAAATTTGACTAATTTTGAAGTAATTTTAAATAAGGAATTTAATAATAACACCGCATTTTACGTAGAGTATTAAGCACTTAGAGTCTCGCGCCCACATTTATTAATTGTAAGCTCTGTCGTAATTCTTAAATAATTAATAAATACATAAAATAAATAATTTAGCAATGACGTCGTGTCAAATAGCATAGCCGCATTTATTAATACGCAAGAGAATTTCATAATCATTTGTAATTTAAAATCAATTTTAAACTAATACATTAAAACTAACATAGAACTAACCTCTTAGCCCAATCTGCAGCCCATCTCCACTGAGCCCAAATCGCCCAGCCCAAACCCGCGACCCGCTACCCGCACAAGCCCAGTCCCCTTATTTCTCTCCGATCAGCCCAGAAACTACTTCCTTCAGCCCTTTATTTGTTTCCCTACCTTCTCGTCGACAACATAAGAGGAGAAACGAGACGAAACCCTAAGCCCTTCATTCGCCGCCTCCCTCACCCATACGCCCTAAATCCCGCCAGATCACAACCAAATCCCAGGTTTCCTTTCTTAGAATCTGCCATAGCGAGAACCAGCACCAAAATCGAATCCTCTCCTAGAATATTAACTTACCATAACAAGAACGATACCAAAATCAGCCCCAAATCGGTACAAAATCATAACCAAAATCGCGTTAAAATCAGTCCAAATCACGATACTATTACCAAAATCAGAACCCACAAAAGGAGTTATATATACGGGTGCTTATTAACTTCAAAGGCATCGATCGGTTAGGGCAAACCAGTGCATGCATAAAGATCGAATCGACTAAAGCTTTCACTCTGAAGAACCCCTCCGTTATCAGTCCAAGCTTCATATTCAGAGCAAAAAGCTTGTTCTTCCCACTGCATTAGCAATCCCTCCGAGTGGACCGACGACTTGATACGCTGCCTCGGTTCGCTGTCCGGAGAAGGTAAACCCAATTCCCTTCTTAATTTCTCGTATAAATTTCTTAATATGATGTGTTTACGTGATTAACAATAGTCAGATTCATTTTAAGTTACTAGACATGTTAGTCGGTTGCTGGAATCTGTTAGATTAGCTAGTGAGCATGTTTTTATTTGTGTTTGCTAGTTTGATTATTAAGCATGATTAAGATATTGTTTATGTCTATTGAGTAAAATCAAGCAGTATTCTTGACTGATTATGTTTATTAAGTTAAGTGATAACTTACTTGATCTTCGATTCTAACTAATAAGCTTGTTAAGCTACTGTTGGTATTTAGTGCGATATATCCAGTATATAGTCACATTGTATGTTAAAGTTTATTGTTATGTTTGTAGAAGCTTACTAGAGGAATTACTAATCATGTCCAGTCAGCATTATCATTTTTTGACATGTTTAAGATGAGTTTGGCTACTGTTTTCTTAATTATTAGAATGTTTATTAACCTGCTTAGTTAGATTAAGTATTCATTATGTTAGTCTAAGATAGTTTAAATATGTGAAGCTCCTTAAAGTTGTATAATTTGTATCCGGGCTGCTCCTAGTCTGGTTTCATGTCGTTCAGGTAGGATTTATTCACTATTTATTTGTTGTTATGTGTGATTAAGCTAATAAAAAATGCTTTCATGTTAAGTGGGCAACCTGTTTAATCATATGTATACTGCGTCAGTTAACTTAATACTCAACCTGGCTGGTTAAGAGTTGGTGATTATGTGTGAACTGTGCAGTCTATGCCTTTGGGTCGATTACTGGCCATTGTTGAGTTTAATGTAAGCAGGACAGGACCTTTTAAGGTTTGCCTAAATATATGTTACATGAATTATGAGGTCTGCGTGTATATTTGGCATTTATGTCAAGTTTCGAATCTTTTGTTCATCCTGAATCATGAAAAGGCTACATACTGAATCTGCTCTTCTTATTACTCTAAATTATGGTTTAAGTCAATATAATCAAGCATCTAACATATAAAGTCATGTTTGTGTGCATTTTGTCTCATGTGGGCTATTCTGAATAACTACGCTATATACAAGCTGGTAGGACTAAAATACCTAGTTAAATATTGTCACGACCGAACGGGCAGTATCGTGCCTGGGCACCTGCACCCTAGTGATACAACATCGAGAAAATCGGAAATAAAAACATGAACATGAATTAAGAAAAGATAAAT
Source organism: Przewalskia tangutica (assembly GCA_029844215.1). Taxonomy (NCBI): domain Eukaryota; kingdom Viridiplantae; phylum Streptophyta; class Magnoliopsida; order Solanales; family Solanaceae; genus Przewalskia; species Przewalskia tangutica. The sequence continues at coordinate 46,985,507 of CM056739.1, read as the reverse complement.
AAGCAGGCCAAAGCGATTTGCCTTCATCGTATATACATAAATACGACAGTTATCCTTTTTACAAACCACACTTGTGATTACTCTGGACCTCTAAGATTTTTACATGGTATGGCGGACGGGGCCGCCATACCACGAATGTATAAGAATCTACGGACTGAGGTAACATACCAAAAGATAAGCCTCGAAGGAACGGAGCTTCCCAATCTGAAAGGTGATCCTAAGCGGGGATCGGCCGATGTACCTTTTACTGCGGCATGAACGCGGCCCCGAAGGAGGTCGATCTAACAGTACCAGTATGTGAAAGCGTAAAATCGTAAATGAAATCATAATAGTCTATATAAAGCGGGAGACATGTATGATAACCAAACTACGATTCACAACATAGAAGCGATCATGTCAAGTCGGGGACTCGCGCCTCAAAGTCATCCTCATACGTGGAACTTCTTCCTCAGCTTGGCGATCTAGGTACAAATCATGTGATACGTATAATGAGTCTCGGCCCATCTTATGGACCCGATATAGAAAGCGTGTGGAATACATTCCGGATGAACGGTAGTCGATGAAATACATTCCCGGATGAACCGGTAGTCAAGTGATATACATTCCCGGATGAACCGGTAATCAAGTGAAATACATTCCCGGATGACCCGGTAATCAAGTGAAATACATTCCCGGATGACCCGATAATCAAGTGAAATACATTCGGATGAGACGGTAATCAAGTGAAATACATTCGGATGACCGGTAATCAAGTGAAATACATTCCCGGATGACCCGGTAGTCGAGTAGAACTCAGTACTTGCACAACAAGGCTATAACACGTAACATGGTCAAGTTTCATAACAACAAGCATAAGCAAGTTACACACGACTCAAGGTACTTTCATTTTATGTCAAAGTCCGGATTTTAACCTTAAAGTACTACGTCAGTTAAATTCCCTTTAAGATCCATTTCTTTTACAAAGGTCACCCGATACGTAGTATAAAATTTGAGTGACTAACATTGTTAAGTAAACCAAAATGCTTTCCTTTGTAAAATCAAGTAACAACCTTATTTTCCAAGCGCTCAAGTTTGCCTAATTTGAATGCTCAAGTTTCTCATTTTAGAAAAAGGTTTAGTAGTTCATAGTTTTAAATCCTTTAAAACATAATTCTCCTTTAAGCGTTTTGAGAAACCTATGTCTTATAAGTGAGTAGGTTATTCTTGTTTATAATCAATCTTATTAAGCGACCATGATCTAGGAAATGTCATTTTGTCTCATCTTAGCTTATGCGGATGGAAGTTTCTCTTGGTTTTAATAATACTAAATCTGTCCAAAACATTTCCTTTTATTAGCATTTGCAGTGGTTTGTCGATACATTCGATTTAGAAATCAAGAAAACATTTTAAGCGTTATACCTAACTTCCCATAAAGCTAGTATAACTCTTAAGTTTCCAAAAACCAAGTATTACTTCTTCTCTCAAAATGATTCAAAAATCTTTTGAAATACTTCAAGTTCTTTATTATCACATAGCTTGACCGGTTATAGTTCAAATCGTTACCTCTTAAAAACCACAAGTACTTTCTTACCTACATAAAGTGTTATAACCAACTTCCCATAAAGCCGTTATAACACTTTATGTTTCAAACCAATCAAATACATTAAACATATGCGTCTCACCGTACTACATAGTTATACACATATCATGCTAGAACAAATAGGAAGAGGTTCACATACCTCGCGACGATTATCGACTAATAGCAAAGCGCTCAAGTACCTCAAACCGTCGGCTACACTCTCGATCAAGCGGATCACTCCACACGTAGTACTACAACCTATAGAGGCCCTGGCGCCTATTAATATCTTTAGATCGGCGTAGAATATTCTCTGAGAAAAATTCGGCGACCTCCCCCATGGCGGCGTAAATCTCCTCTCTATCGGTAGGCCGCTACCAAGCCAACCGAGGGTTAACACGTCTAACGGGCGTGTACAATTCTACTACGGTAATGTTACACAAGTCTCATGTCTGATCTATGTAATTACGATTCGATTCTCTTCTTTAAATTCGGGCTTAAGTCGCGAGACATTCTGTAAGTATTATTCGGGCTTAAGTCAAAAGACATTGCCGCACAACTATGTTCAGTTCTATATATAGTATACTTAACTATATACTCTCTGACATGTAATTTCCAATTACTGAGAAGGTCAGAATGTTTACCTCGATAAGCCTAAAATTATCCGAGTTTATATGTCGATCTGAACAACGTTTAGCTCCTACTCGGCGCTCAATCCGTTCCAACCAACCCTTAGAAGTTCTAACCAACTTCTACTTATGACTTCAACTACGGGTGAAGATTTACTTAGGGTTTCGTTTTTGTGGTGAGGAAGTATAATAGTATTTTACGGGCTTTTGTAAAAGTGTAACCTTGGGAATACTACAAGGTATTTGGGAGGTATTTGGGCATTATAACAATACTTGGAGAGTATTTCTATACCACAAAGGGGGTATTTATACGAGACAACTAGGCTGAGGGGTACCCGCGGCAAAACACCTCGAAGGGAGGGAGGTGGCTCTCGGCCAAGGGCTCTCAGGGGAGGGTGTGGTGGGAAAGCTCGAGGAGAGGAGTATTTTGAGACTTAGTTAGATTGCTCAAGTTTTGGATGAAGAAAGTCTTCAACTGAGGGTATTTATAGGTCAAGTGAAGGCCAACCAATGGCCAAGATCCATCCAAGTGTTAGGCAAGTGTAAGGTCAAGATTAATCCATGTGCAACCTTATCCATCTACCCAAAATATCCTACCAACTCCTTGACCAAAAATAATGCACAAAAGCGTGCCAACCTTCCCACTTTCGTCCGTCCACTCCTTCCAATTAGAGGGTGACAAGTGTCGCCCTCTCGTTGGTCCAAAATGTTTCGTCTCTCGGAAAAATCCGCAAAAATTATAAATGACATAGCCGGAATTTTCCCTACGAAAGTTGTGGAAACGTTTCGTCAAAACGACTCTGTCGGGTGTTGTGTACAAATTTCGAAACTAGCCAACTTTAAGGCTCAAATTATAATACGTACGCGCTCACGTACATACTCTGGAAATACGGGGTATAACATTCTCCCCTCCTTAGAAACATTCGTCCCGAATGTTCCTTCTCAAAGCGGATAACGATAAAGTTCTTCTAATAAGTTGCCAACGCCACAATCGCCACGAAACAACACGTGCGCGCAAATACTTATATCCAGTCCACGAGAAACTCCTCTAACATCACAAACTTTTGTCACTTTGCGCGAGGTTCTAGTGTCACTCGTGACCCAACAAATGATGCCGGTGCATGCGATTCACGAGGTCTAAAATATACATCCTTCGCACCTTCTCCTTTTACAAGAAATGATCATATCTATGCTCGCAATACATGCTCGCCTCTGCCTTACTCGTCGTACTCTTCTCGAACTCTTGAACTCTTCCGATTATCGTACCACACTTGATCATCACTTTAGTTCTCCAAACCTTGGAGTCACCTCCAACTTGGTTATCTTACTAGCCTCGATCTTCCAAGGCCACTTAGGCCTTCACGATCCGCCAGTCGAACATATCCACGAACTCATCGATGGTCATCTAAACTTGGGCCTAGCACCCTCGTGACCCTACCGCTGGCGGGACCACCTGCAGCTGACCCCACCATTCCGGACTCACGGGTTGACACGCAACACGTCCTCAACGAGCCTCATCACGCCGACTCTCGTTTCTCGATCCGGAACAACCTTGCTAATCACATCATGAAAGATACCACTTTCATTTACCCAACCAGAGACTTATCACACAATATATTCTAGGCATAAAATGCACTCGACAAGGATCACTCGCAAAATCTTGTACTCAAGGCGACGCTACATCTAAGGTCTCAAGTAATATTCTAAGGTTCATCATTTTCTCACCCTGTGCTTACCCCTTTTCCCAACGGGTTCCTAAATCACATTTTAGCACAAAGCTATCCGAACATAACACTTAACACATTAACATAACATCAAAACATACAAGCCTCTAGATGGTTAAGGATATACACGAAGCTACCGCTCACTCTAATCATAAGTGCCTGCGCAGTATGCGTATGAAAGCGATGAACACGCTGATCGGTAAGGCTGCGCCAAGCTGCCGGTACCTCTCTATAAGCACTGATCTCTCGTCACATGGCCACGGCGCAGTGAAGCAAGCACCGATAAAAGCGACATTTCGGGATGATGTTTGCCACATCGTGGCTGAGGGACATGAATCCTGGCGCTAGCACTCGCGTAAACTCGTGAACGAAGCCTGGAGCTCGACCAGCTCGAATACCGAACGACACGAAGATTGTGGAGGACCACTCTGTCTTGGCGGAGGTACATAACTAGGCTAGCCGAGGCGGTCCGCCTCGAAAGTTACCAAAGGACCTGCTATTGCGGCCTCTTCTGGCGATCTCGGTCATTAGTCGACCTCTCGTGCCTCGCATCCTAGTGCATGAGCTTGTATGCGGGCAATGTCCATGCCGGTGAAGAGCTACACCGTACAAAGCCTCTGCCAAGTAATCGTCGGCCGGTGGCGTGGCGGTGTACTCTGTCCTCCATATCCGCTACTCTGGCGGGAACATACCGAGCTAATGAGTCGAACTCCACATTGTACTCTCTAACGTCGCGTCACGCCTCGATGTCAAAAATCTCGGCCCGAGCCCTCGCCATCTGTGGAGGCAAGAAATGTGCAAGAAATGCCTCGAGAACTCGTCCCAAAGCTGCGGAAGTGCATGCTCTTCCGGGGCGGCTCGCGAATCAAACGATCAGCTGCGGTATCACGCGGTGATGCGAACCAATACCACCGACTCGCCTCGAGGCTCGATCACTCTCATGATCCGCTTTGGTGTCGGATAAACTCACGAGTCGTCCTCGGCTCGATCCATAGAACACGGAGGCTACAACTCGGGAAGTCGTAGCCTCAGCTATGCGCTCGGGGTGAACTACGGTCTTCTTTGAAATGGGCTGCTGCATCGGCCTATCCTCATATCGGCCCGCGACCACGGCGATGGCGCCATCTCCTTGTACCCCATCTCATCGGCTCAGTGTGGGGTGGAGGCTCAGTCTTGTAGTCTCGGCGACCAACTGCTGCGGCTCTAAACTCTGCTTTAGTCTTTGGCGGCGTCGCGAAACCCGCCGTCGAATCTTGTCTCAGTCTTGGCCGGGGCTGCGCCTCGTACTCCTCTGTATCTCACTAATGACTCCATTCGCCTTGCCCATACGGGCTGGGTTGCCTTACGCGGGCATAAGCGGTAAATGAAAGGAATACGTCGGAGGGTCCGATTTATCGCTACGACTCTAACCTCTAAGGCACGATCTCGGAATGAGAAGAATAGAAACCAATCCTAAATGTCCTGCGACCTCACGATTATAGATGTGGTGCCTGACACACCGATAATCAAGACTCTACTAGACACGGTGCGTAGACACTTTCAGAGGACTAAGCGCTCACGATACCACTTTTGTCACGACCGAAGCCGGGCGTGGTGGTGTCTACCGGGCACCCTAGTGATACAACATCAGAGAAAATCGGCGGAAATAAAAACATGAACATGAATTAAGAGAAAAGATAAATAAACAGGCCAACCAAAACAGTTGCGCCATCATATATACATAAATACCGACGGTTATCCTTTTTACAAACCACACTGCGATTACTCTGAGACCTCTAAGATTTTTTTACAATGGCTATGACGGGACGGGCCCGCCATACCACGAATGTATAAGAATCTACGGACTCGAGTAACATACAAAAGATAAGCCTCGAAGGAACGGAGCTTCCAATCTGGAAGGTGATCCTAAAGCGGGGATCGGCGGCCGATGTACCTTTTACTGCGGCATGACGCGGCCCGAAGGAGGTCGATCTAACAGTACCAAGTATGTGAAAGCGTAAAATCGTAAATGAAATCATAATAGTCTATATAAAGCGGGAGACGTGTATGATAACCAAACTACGATTCACAACATAGAAGCGATCATGTCAAGTCGTGGACTCACGCCTCAAGTCATCCTCATGCGTGGAACTTCTTCCTCACCGCCGTGATCTAGGTACAAATCATGTGATACGTATAACGGTCTCGGCCCATCTTATGGACCCGATATAGAAGCGTGTGGAATACATTCCGGATGAACCGGTAGTCGATGAAATACATTCGGATGAGCCGTAGTCAAGTGATATACATTCCCGAATGAACCGTAATCAAGTGAAATACATTCGGATGACGTTAATCAAGTGAAATACATTCGGATGACCCGTAATCAAGTGAAATACATTCGGATGACCCGTAATCAAGTGAAATACATTCGGATGAGACCGGTAATCAAGTGAAATACATTCGGATGACGGTAATCAAGTGAAATACATTCGGATGACCCGGTAGTCGAGTAGAACACGCACTTGCACAACAAGGCTATCACACGTAACATGGTCAAGTTTCATAACAACAAGCATAAGCAAGTTACACACGACTCAAGGTACTTTCATTTTATGTCAAAGTCGGATTTTAACCTTAAAGTACTACGTCCGTTAAATTCCCTTTAAGATCCATTTCTTTTACAAAGGTCACCCGATACGTAGTATAAAATTTGAGTGACTAACATTGTTAAGTAAACCAAAATGCTTTCCTTTGTAAAATCAAGTAACAACCTTATTTTCCAAACGTTCAAGTTTGCCTAATTTGAATGCTCAAGTTTCTCATTTTAGAAAAAGGTTTCGTAGTTCATAGTTTTAAATCCTTTAAAACATAATTCTCCTTTAAGCGTTTTGAGAAACCTATGTCTTATAAGTGAGTAGGTTATTCTTGTTTATAATCAATCTTATTAAGCGACCATGATCTAGGAAATGTCATTTTGTCTCATCTTAGCTTCTATGCGGATGGAAGTTTCTCCGGTTTTAATAATACTAAATCTGTCCAAAACATTTCCTTTTATTAACGCTGCAGTTGGTTTGTCGATACACATTCGATTTCAAATCAAGAAAACATTTTAAGCCGTTATACCTAACTTCCCATAAAGCTAGTATAACTCTTAAGTTTCCAAAACCAAGTATTACTTCTTCTCTCAAAATGATTCAAAATCTTTTGAAATACTTCAAGTTCTTTATTATCACATAGCTTGACCGGTTATAGTTCAAATCGATTACCTCTTAAAAACCACAAGTACTTTCTTACCTACATAAAGTCGTTATAACCAACTTCCCATAAAAGCGTTATAACACTTTATGTTTCAAACCAATCAAATACATTAAACATATATGCGTCTACCGTACTACATAGTTATACACATATCATGCTAGAACAAATAGGAAGAGGTTCACATACCTCGCGGCGATTATCGACTAATAGCAAAACGCTCAAGTACCTCAAAGTCGGCTACACTCTCGGTCAGCGGATCACTCCACACGTAGTACTACAACTATAGAGGCCACAAAGCGCCTATTAATATCTTTAGATCCCGACGTAGAATATTCTCAGAAAAATTGTGAAGACCTCACATGCAGCGTAAATCTCCTCTCTATCGAGGCGGCTACAAGCCAACGAGGGTTAACACGTCTAACGGGCGTGTACAATTCTACTACACAAGGTAATGTTACACAAGTCTCTTTATGTCTGATCTATGTAATTACGATTCGATTCTCTTCTTTAAATTCAGCTTAAGTCGCAAGACATTCTGTAAGTATTATCGGGCTTAAGTCAAAAGACATTGCCGCACAACTATGTTGATTCTATATATAGTATACTTAACTATATACTCTACAACATGTAATTTCCAATTACTGAAGGTCAAGAATGTTTACCTCGATAAGCCTAAAATTATCCGAGTTTATATGTCGATCTGAACAACGTTTAGCTCCTACTCAAGGCGCTCAATCCGTTCCAACCAACCCTTAGAAGTTCTAACCAACTTCTACTTATGACTTCAACTACGGGTGAAGATTTACTTAGGGTTTCGTTTTTGTAGTGAGGAAGTATAATAGTATTTTACGGGCTTTTGTAAAAGTGTAACCTTGGGAATACTACAAGGTATTTGGGCCAAGGTATTTGGGCATTATAACAATACTTGGAGTATTTCTATACCACACAAGGGGGTATTTATACGAGACAACTAGGCTAGGGTGGGTGGTACCCCACGGCAAAACACCACAAAGGGAACGGAGGTGGCTCTCGGCCAAGTGCTCTCAATGGGGGAGGGGGGTGTGGTGGGCCAGCTCGAGGAGAGAGTATTTTGAGACTTAGTTAGATTGCTCAAGTTTTTGGATGAAGAAAGTCTTGGTAGAGGGTATTTATAGGTCAAGTGAAGGCCAACCAATGGCCAAGATCCATCCAAGTGTTAGGCAAGTGTAAGGTCAAGATTAAGCCATGTGCAACCTTATCCATCTACCCAAAATATCCTACCAACTCCTTGACCAAAAATAATGCACAAAAAACGTGCCAACCTTCCCACTTTCGTCCGTCCACTCCTTCCAATTAGAGGGTGACAAGTGTCGCCCTCTCGTTGGTCCAAAATGTTTCGTCTCTCGGAAAAATCCGCAAAAATTATAAATGACATAGCCGGAATTTTCCCTACGAAAGCTGTGGAAACGTTTAAATCGAACGACTCTAATCGGGTGTTGTGTACAAATTTCGAAACTAGCCAACTTTAAGGCTCAAATTATAATACGTACGCGCTCACGTACATACTCTGGAAATACGGGGTATAACAAATATTAAGTTAAAAGAAAGGCTTGGAAGCTGAGTCTATGTGTATTCTGGTGCTGGATGTATGTTTTATCTAGCATACATTCGAATTGATCACATGATAATCTAGGATTGATATGTTGGTCTGCGGATACCTAAGTTAAATGCTTTAATGTGTGCATGTTTGTTATTAAGGTTGAACTGCATCATGACTGTTAATCTAAAAGAGCATGCTTGCTTAGCCTTAGGTTTCATGTTCAGTGTGTATCCTATTACATATGTGTCTACTTAAATGCCTCCGAATATTATTGAAATCTGGACAATGATAGACAAATCAACATATTATGTGTAGCGTGACAATGATAGACAAATCCAAGCCTAATCATGGCATGCAGAAATTGGAAAAAGTGCACCGTCATTTGGTCGCCATTTCCAACAAAAAGCATTACAGTTGGACGGCCTGGACAAATCCATCATGACCTCGCATATGTGACGTTTAGGCCTACCTCTGGCATAAAGGGGTCCCCATGCATGTTAGGACTCGCTTGCAATGTAACAATTTATGTGCAACATGTACCCGCTAAATGTTTTTACAGTTTTGCAAAATCACGTGCTTTATACTAACGCAGTTTGCTACATTTTGTCTAAAAGAAAGATTTATCATCTCCCCCAAAGGTCGATTTGTATTTGACTAAGCAATGGCAGAACATCGATATCTCACAAGATCAAAGGCACGGTCTGATATGGTGATTCAAGGGCACTGGCGGAGCAGTCGGAACCTGTCTTGGTTCCTATAGGCAAAGCAGGGGTCTCAGAAGAGAAAAGTAGCATAGATCCGATCGAGCAAATGGCAACCCTGCAGGCCGAAATCAAAAGGCTCAAGAACCTCACGAGAGCACTCGTCACTGCAAATAACCAAAACAGTCAAAACCCTCCAAATTATTACCAGTACCCGCTTACTACATATCCCATTCAGCCAATGTACAATGCACCCATATATCCCACACAAAACCGAATGCCTAACGTACTCCAGCTAAACACAAACCAAAGGCCACCACAAACCTATTTTCGCAATACATATGACAACCCCTTGCGATACCCACACGTGTATACGCCACAGCCAAAAGCCCGTCCACTAAACATCTTCGCACCCCGCCTAAATGCCACAGAAAGGCCAGCCAAAGTATACACCCATTTAGCCGAGCTTTTGTCGCAGTTGTACGAGAGGTTGAGGTTTGCAGGGATACTCCAGCCAATTCCAAAGAATGTTCCCAATCCCAAGTCCAAAGCTCATGATGGGAACAAAAGATGTGCATACCATTCTGGAGCCATCGGACACGACATGGGAAGGTGTTATACACTCAGAGACAAAGTAAGGGAGCTGATCAAGGAGGGGGTCATTCAGGTGGAGGATGCTTACCCCAATGAGTACAATGAACCCCAAAGGAAGAGAGGTGTTCCCTGGCCAGAACCCGCTCTGCCTGAATCAGTCATTTATCCAAGCAGGCACCACGCAGAATCCAAAAGAAGGAGATACTGATAGCAGAGCACGAAGACCCAGCCAGCCATGATGCAGAGCAAGAAGGCGTATTGGTTGGATTTGCACCCTTGTTCTGGTCCGCCTAGATCCCAGATAAGAAAGAGCATTTTAGTTTAGCAGAATAATTGAAGACTCATATTTAATATTTTGCTTAAGTTTTTATGTATTTGAACTACGTTTGACCTGATTCCCTTCGCGGGATGCGTAGGCGGCCATATCGGCTTCGGTCCCATTTCTAGAAAAGCCCAATTACTTTGCTTGTAATTGGAACTACGTGTGACCTGATTCCCTTGGCGGAAACGTAGGCGGCCATATCGGCTTCGGTCCCATCTTTAGAATTTTACCCAATATTCGCTTGTAATGAACTACGTCATGACCTGATTCCCTCATGGGGATACGTAGGCGGCCTAAATCGGCTTCGGTCACACCATTAGGAAACTTTCCCTTCGTCCTGAAAATAACAAGAAATACACATAACATACAAGCAACCACATTGAGACCCCCTTAGGCCAAACACCCTTTCAAAATTGGGACAATGTAGGAAACCAGACAGGGGTTGCAAGTCCAAACAAGCCAGGCACGCAGATGTCAAGGAATAAGGCGGCGAAGTCAAATACGAATCGACCACCCCCCAAAACTCACAAAATTTTCTTTGAGCGCAGGTCCTTCATATTAGCAGAAGATACAACAAAAGTTCTTCATATTAGCAAAAGCAGAAAGAAACAACATAAGCAGAGAGAGGCACCAAAAATCAACAGTCAGAATTCAAAAGTCCGCAACAAAGTCTAGCACATCAGCTCGGGCATAAAGCACACAACAAAGGCATCATGGCAATTCGTCAGGAAATATCTCAGGGACGACATCTCTACCCACATAATTGCCTTTCTCAAATATTTATCATTTTGTTTTAACAGTTATACACTAACTTTTTCTCAAGCTTAGCTTGCATGAGCATTTATTCTCTGAGAGCGGCAGACGTCCGAGGAAGCGTTATCAACATTATGTCGGCGGCGACATATATCCGGCTTCGGTTCGTCGACCAAAATTGGGACAATTTTTTGTTATACCGTATTTCCGAGTATGCGCGAGGGGCGTGCGTAGGAAATTCGAACTTCAAGTAGGCTTGGCGATTTAATTTTGTGCACAACACGATTAGAGTCGTTTTTAAAGCGTTTTCCACGACTTTCGTAGGGAATTTCGGCTATGTCGTTTTAATTTTGCGGATTTTTAGAGGCGAAACATTTTGGGCCAACAAGAGGGAGACACTTGTCACCTCTCATTGGAACACCTTGGCGGTCAAGCTTGGCGAAAGTTGGCCATTTTGTCATGGAGTAGGTAGGATATTTGTGTGTTAGTTGGTTAAGGGGCACTTGGCAAGATCTTGGCCTACACTTGCCTTGCACTTGGCATGATCTTGGCCATTGGTTGGCCTTCACTTGACCTATAAATACCACCCTTTGGAAGACAAATTCATCCACAAATTGCCTAAGTCTTGAAAGCTCTCCTTCTCCCTTCCCTTGTGTTGAGTTCGGTAGAGGCCTTCCCACTTGTGGTAGAGCACCCTCTAGGGTGCTAGCCGAGTGTACCCACTAGCCTAGTTGCTTTCGTATAATACCCCCTTTTGTGGTATAGAAATACTCTCCAAGTATTGTTATAATGCCCAAATACCTTAGCCAGTATACCTTGTAGTATTCTAAGGTTATACCTATCTGAAAAGCCAGAAATACTATTATACTTCCCTTAGTCACAAAACCGAAACCTAAGGAAAATCTCCATGGTTAGTTGGAGTAATAAGTAGAAGTTGGTTAGAACTTCTAAGGGTTGTTTGGAGGCCTCGGGCGCACTGAGTAGGAGCTAAACCTTGCTTTCGGGATCGACATTTAAACTCGGATAATTATGGGCTTATCGAGGTAAATATCTTGTCCCTCTATTGTAATTGGAAATTACATGATTGTTAGACTATATAGTTGAAGTATACTATATATAGAATCGAGCGTTGTTATCGTGCAATGTCTTTTGACTTAAGCTGAATATAAGAAACCTTTCGAAGAAGAGTCTTGAATGTAATTACATGGGTGTATTACAGTAGACTTGTAGCTTTTACGTGAGGTAGAATTGTTGTCACGACCCGTTCGGGCGTGGTAGGTGCCTTACCGGGCACCCTAGTGATACAACATCGAGTAATCAGTGAACATAAAGACAATACATGAAACCAATGTAATAAGGCGGTGAAATAAGAAGACAGGCTAACCAAAAATGATTCACAGTCGGTATATATATAAATAACAACTCTTTCAATCACAGTTTAAACCTTTTTACAAACCACGCCCACGCGATTACTACGGACCTACGAATGATATGATAACAACGACGGGACGGGGCCGTCATACCACGAATGTAGCACCTACAACAGAGGGGACTATACGAATAAGCCTCGGAGAACGGAGCTTCAGCTGGAATGTGACCAAGGCGAGGATCGGCAGCGGTGTACCTTTACTGCGGCATGAGCGCAGCCCGAAGGAGAGTCGCAGTGCAGAGTATGTGAAGCGAAAATCAGTAAATGAAATCATAGTAGTCTATATAAAGCATGAGACATGTATGATAACCAAACTACGATTCTGATAAATAGCGATCATATCAAGTCGTGGACTCACGCCCGAAGTCATCACTCGATATAACAATGGGTCTCACGCCCACAACATCAATCATGCGTGGAATACCTTCCTCGCCGGCGATCGATGATAGAAAAGCACCAAGGAATACACATGAACAACGGGTCCCACGTGTCCAAATAAAGCGATGCAGGGGTAAATGCGAAGGCATAGCCACTACTAACACCCGGTACTAACAAGGTCATAAAATGTATCATGATATCTGTCTGCACCGTCACATGATCAAAGCCGGTCGCCGCCCGCAATATCAAATGTGCGCGTCTAGCCACGAACTCCGCGACTCGCATAGGCGGTCGTAGGCGCGTGAGGTATAACCGCGTCGAGGGTAGCTACTCCGGCGTAAATCACGGACTCGCGATCGCGTAGCACATAGACCGCATGACCATAAAGGCGCCGCGCTAACACGGAACTCGTAGCTCGCATAGGCCCCGGGACCCGCGAGGTATTCTCGAATCATGGTCCTGCATCACGCGAGTCTACCCCGCATCGGAGGCGCTTAACCCGGAAACACGGTGAGTGGTATAATACCAACATAACGGTTTATCGTTTAAACAACCTAAGCACAATCGAGGAAAACCCCTTTACACAAACATCACGAATACTATCACACGTAGCATCCTAATATGATTACTTATCAAATCAATACGAAGGTATTACAAGGCTATCACAAACCAACACAATCGATTATACACAAGGTACATTCTATTATATGATTAACAAGATCGAGTATCTATTCCCAAAGTACTTCATACATTATCTTTTAAAAGGTACGTTACTTTCACAAAAGTCACACAATACCCGTAGTATATGAAAATAGAGTGATTATCTTTTGAAGTGAATCAAACACTTATCTTTGTAAAATCAAGTAACAACATTATTATCCAAACGTCCAAGTTTTCCTAATTTCAAATGTTCACGTTTCTTATTTTAGAAAGGTTTCGTAGTTCATAGTCTTATTCATTTAAGAATATAATTCTCTTTTAACTATCTGAGAAACATAAGCCTTATATGTGAGTAGGATATTCTTGTTTATAACAATCTTATTACAGCAGCCATGATCTAGGAAATATCATTTTGTCTCATCTTAGCTTCTATGCAGATGGAAGTTTCTACTGGTTTTAATAATACTTAATCTGTCAAAACATTTCCTTTTATTAACGCTGCAGTGGTTTGTCGATACATTCGATTTCCAAATCAAGAAACATTCTTAAGCCGTTATACCTAACTTCCCATAAAGCTAGTATAACTCTTAAGTTTTCAAAAACCAAGTATTACTTCTTCTTTCGAAATGATTCAAAAATCTTTTGAAATACTTCAAGTTCTTTATTAACACATAACAAGCCGGTTATAGTTCAAATCAGTTACCTTTTAAAAACCACAAGTATTTTCTTACCAACATAAAGCTGTTATAACCAACTTTCCATAAAGCCGTTATAACACTTTATGTTTTAAACCAATCAAATACATTTAGCATATGTACGTCTACCGTACTACATAGTTCACACATATCATGCTAGAAGAGATAGGAAGAGGTTCACATACCTCGCGACGAGTATCGACTAATAGCAAAACGCCCAAGTACTTCCAACCGTCGGCTACTCCTGCCAGTAGATCGCGCCACGCGTAGTACTCAACCTATAAGGCCACAGCGCTTTATTAATATTTAGATCCCCGTAGAACATTCTACGAAAATTCGCAAAGACTCTCCCGCAAACAGCGTAAATCTCCTCTCTATCTGGGGCCGGCTACGAAGCCAACCGGGGGTTTATACGCCTAAACCGGACGTACAATTCTACCTCACGTAAAAGCTACACAAGCTCATCAGAATACGCCTTATGTAAATACATCGATTCTCTTCTTTGAAAAGGTTTCTTATAATTCGTGCTTAAGTCAAAAGACATTGCCGATAACAACGTTGATTTCATATATAGTATACTTCAACTATATAGTCTAACAATCATGTAATTTCCAATTACAATAGAGGACAAAATATTTACCTCGATAAGCCCATAATTATCCGAGTTATAATGTCGATCTGAGCAAGGTTTAGCTCTACTCATGCGCTCGACCCGCCTCCAACAACCCTTAGAAGTTCTAACCAACTTCTACTTATTACTCCAACTAACTATGGAGATTTTCCTTGGTTTCGGTTTGTGGACTGGAAAGTATAATAGTATTTCGGGCTTTTGTATAGGTATAACCTTAGAATACTACAAGGTATACGGCTAAGGTAATTTGGGCATTATAACAATACTTTGAGAGTATTTCTACCAAGAGGGGTATTTATACGAAACAACTAGGGGTGGGTGGTACCTCGCCGGCCCACTGTGGGGAACTCTCGCAAGGGGACTCTCGCTAAGGCCTCACAAGGGGGACGAGAATTATACAACAAGGAGGGAGGAATTTTAGACTTAGGAAATTATTTGGATGAAGAAGTCTTCAAAGGAGAGGGTATTTATAGGACAAGCCAGGCCAACCAATGGCCAAGATCTTGCCAAGTGCAAGGCAAGTGTAGGGCAAGATCTTGCCAAGTGCACCCTAACCAACTAACACACAAAATATCCTACCAACCCGACCACAAAGGCCTCACTTTCGCCACCTTTACCGCCCACACTCCACCATGAGGGTGCCAAGTGGCGCCTCTTGTTGGTCCAACACGCTTCGTCTCTCGGAAAAATCCGCAAAAATATAAATGACATAGCCGGAATTTTCCTACGAAAGCCGGAAAACGCTTTCAAAAAAACGACTCGAACCGGGTTGTGCACAAAAATAAATCGCCAAGCCAAATCTTCAAGTTCAAATTTTCACGCACGCCCCACGCATACTCTGAAAATACGGGGTATAACATTCTCCCCTCCTTAGAAACATTCGTCCCGAATGTTCCTTCTAAGTCTCAAAAACCAACGTGCGCCAGTATAGTCTTCACTACTATACTTACGAAACAATTCTTGCCACACATGGCCACAAAAAATACTACATCCACGTCCACGAGGAAACACCTCTAACATCACAAACGCTCCCATCCAAGGGTCTAAAATATAATTCCTTCGCACTTTCTCCATACAATAGAAATGGTCACATCTCTGCTCGCAATACATGCTCGCTTCTCCCTTTACTCGTCGTGATACCACTTTTGTCACTTTGCCGCGAGGTTCTAGTGTCACTCCGGCGACCTAACAAATGGTACCGGCCGCGATCCACGAGGTCGCCGTGACACTCGAACTCTTACCACATTTAACATCGCTTGGTTCCCAAATCTCGGTTACTATCTCCAATTGGGTCATCATTAATCGAACACTCAATGGATCTCCGATACTTTTCTCGCAATATAGCAACACGAAAGATCGGACGCATCGCCTCCTAAGTCGGACGGCAAAAGCTAACATATAGGCAACCCGCCTACTCGCACCAGATCCGTAAGGCCCAAAGTAACTCGCTAAGTTCCTCTGCTTTCCAAAACTCGTCACACCCAAACCGGGTGGTATCTTGAAGACCGACCGTCAACACGAACTCTAAGCGTCGTCGCCGATTATCCGCACGATTTCTCCGAGCCGCGAACCTCCTCTAGACAAGCTTTACCCTATCCACGGTCTTTGGAATGCTGAACCAACTATCTGAATCTTGCCAACATCGAACCAATCGGCCAAGAACTTACACTTCCGCCCTACAAGGCCTCATAAGGCGACATTCGAAACCGAAATGGTAGCTTAAACACTCCTCCACAGAGACAACAATCCCACCACTACCTCTCAAATACACACACCGCCCGAGGGCGAACGCGACTCGAGACTCACCGAGTTCTTAACCCGCTTGGTAAAACTTCCGAAACAAAACAGCCTGCACTGGCTCCACTTCTGTCATAAGGTGAAGGTAGGCACCGTGCAGCCTCACAACCTTTCGATTAATCAACGCCGCGAGTAAACGGTCTTTGCTAAGACAAGACGGTGACCTCCTCGCCCGACCATCGGTCGAACGCATCCACGAACTCAGACTGGTTAACTAAACTGGCCTAACACCCTCGTGACCTACCACAAGGCGGACCACCACAAACCGACCCACCACCAAACAGCCGCGGGTTGACCCGCAACGTGGCCTCAACCCGACCGGCAACGCGCACCATACTAGCTCCCGAACGGAACAATCTCACTAATCACGTTCGAAAACCTAGCGGTCTTCTTAGCTCAACTACCCTCTTTCATTCCACACTACCCAGGGACTAATCCCACAAACATAACTCACGTGCACTATGCACTCCTATAAGGGTCAAACATAAACAATACATCTTTTACTCGAGATGGCCTTACCTCTAAGGTCTCTACGTATAAAACTCTAAGGCTCACACCTTCTCTATCCCCCAAAATCTTACTCGGTTAACCCACCATGATTTCTAATCACAACTAACACACTGCTATCAGAACATAACACTTAAGGTATACTCACCTTATCACATAAACAAAACTCTAGAGGGTTAAAGATATATCTATATCTACTGCTTCACTCCCCTTAGTCGTTCTAATCAAACACGCCTGTAGGGCTTATAAGGAAGTTGACAAACTACCCACCGATCTGAAGGCTAAGTCCTCCCGCAAGGACACTCTTTCGACATCAGACCCTGACGGTCATAGGTACAACAAGTACCAACTAAAAGACGACATTCCCTGAGATGACGCCTGCCACACTGTGAACACTGAGAAAAGCTGAATCCAGATGGCTGGAACCTTCGTGTGATCGGAACCTAAGCTCGAGCTCTAACCAACTCCTGCATACCCCGAACGCCCCGAACCTGGAGGACCTTTCGCTGACCGTGGATGTGCATAATCTAATGGCCGTGAGGTGACTCGACTCGAAGTTACTAAAGGACCTCGCTACTCGCCCTCTTCGTCGCTTGGTTAACCCGTCGATCTCTACGTTTTCGCCGCTGCATAAGCCCGCATACGTGCCATGCTCGCTTCAATCGAAGAACTTACTCTTGCACAACCTTCTCGTTGATAGTCATCAAGACTCGCGGTACATCGGTACACTCTCTGGTAGCCAAATCCATAGCTAGTAACAGGGTTGTCTTTTCGCAATCTATATTCTCTGTTTCCGGTCGTGGAACTGAAGGTCCAAACATCGTGGCCGCAGTAGGAACTGCCGCCGCCGTGCTAAACTCTGCTGGGGCTAGTGACGTCGCAAAACTCCCCGAATGAAGCACCACCCCAGGTGATGATTGGGCCTGTGCCCACGTAACCCTCTGTACTCTACTCGCAGCCTCCCTACGCTTTGCCCTCCCGGCGGGTTGCCTGCACGCGGAGGCATAACGGTAAGGGAAAGAAATACGTTAGAGGGTCCAACTTACAACACAGCTCTAAGGCACGATCTCAGAGTGAGAAGAATAGAAACCAATCCTAAATATCCTATAGCCTCCTGATTATTGGTGTGGTGCACAACACACCGATAATCAAGACTCTACTGGATACGGTCTGTAGACACTTTCCGAGGATTAACTACTCTGATACCACTTTTGTCACGACCTGCCCGGCCCGGATCGTGCCTTACCGGGCACCCTAGTGATACAACATCAGATTAATCAGCGGAACATAAACACAAAACATGAAACCAATGTAATAAGACAGTGAAATAAGAAGAAAGGCTAAACAAAAATGATTACCACAAGATATATATAAATAACAACTCTTTCAATCAATAGCAGTTTAAACCTTTTACAAACCCCGCCCACACCAAGATTACTGCACTTACGAATGATATGACAACAACGACGGACAGGGCCCCGCCATACCCCGAATGTAAGCACTACAACAACAGGACTATACGAAGATAAGCTCCGAGGAACGGAGCTTCCTAACGCTGAATCGTGACCCTAAGAGCGAGGATCAACGATCGTGTACCTTTACTGCGCAGATGAACGCAGCCCAAGGAGGTCAATACAACAAAGTGCATGTGAATCAAAATATCAGAAATGAAATCATAGTAGTCTATATAAAGCAGGAGACATGTATGATAACCAAACTACAGTTCATAATAAATAAGCAGTCATATCAAGTCAGGGACTCACGCCCTCGAAGTCATCACTCCAATATAACAATGGGTCTCACGCCCACAACATCAATCATGCCCGTGGAATACCTTCCTCACTGCCGGCAGTCAATGATAGAAAATCACCAAGGAATACACATGAACAACAGGTCCCACCTGTGTCCAAATAAAACAGTACGGGGTAAGTACGAAGGCATAGCCGACTACTAATACCCACAGTACTAACAAGGTCATAAAATGTATCATGATATCTGTCTAGACCGTCACATTGTTACACCCCGTAAATTCTAGAGGATAGATAAGTTGGCAAACATGTGTTGGAAGGATTTTGAGTTTACCTTTGAGTATTGGACCCCAGTTGTTAAGGATTGTAAGGTGTTTAAAAGGCCTAGTGTGTAGTCCGTTGAATCTAGGTCCCAACGCAACCAACCGTTCGTCGATTGGACATCGGAGTCAAAAGTTATGGAAGTTTCAAGTTTGGCGCAATGGCAAAGCAAATGACTTCAGGGTTCAGTAGCGCGCCGAGAGCGTGCGCGCCGATTGTACTGAGGGTCTGCGGGTGTTGGCGCCGCGCCGAATGCAGGCCGCGCGCCAGACGCTGCAATTATTTTCTGAGTAAGAGGCTGCGCCGGTGGCGTGTGCAAGCGCTGAGGCGGATTTTCATGTAAAGGAGAAAAATCGTGGATATTTTTATAAGGAGCCTATGGGAGGGTGACAAGTGTCCTCCCATCCTTTGACCAGCGATAGAAGCCTATTTTAGGGCCAAGTCTTGGAAGACTTGGCCATTTCATTTCAAACCCTCCCAAGAGAAAACCCTCTCCTTCTCTCTAGGTTTTTGAGAAACCCGGCCTTAGGAACCGCTTGGAGCGCGGCAAGAAGGAAAAGTGTTGGTGAACTTGGGAAGCGCCGTGGTTGAGTTGACGGAAGAAGTGGTAGGAAAGGGCTTTGTGGGCTTTTCTAAAAGGTAAGAGTTTCCTTCTGCGGGTTTTGAGTTAGTACTTGTGATAGTAGTATAGATCCGTGAGCCCGAGGTCAATTATATTTAGAGTTTGAATAGATTTGTGAGCCCGAGGTCATTATAGTTAAGTTTGTATAGATTTGTGAGCCCGAGGTCATTATAGTTAAGTTGGCTTAGATTTGGATCTTGTAGCCTTGTTGATTTCGGCCTTGTGAAAGGTGGCAAGTTAATAGAAACAAAGGAAGTTCTCATCCAATTTCCGTAGAATGTAGGGCCTTGTACTTAGTTTACTCTACGCTCAAACTAGAGTTTGATAGACGCTTTATGGCCCTTATAGGATTGAAGTACTACGTGTAGCATATTCTTCAAGGGAGATAGTCTTGTGGAGCATTTTGCTTAGTGTCGATAATCGTCGCGAGGTATGTGATTCTTCCTATCCTCTTCACATGACTATTTGTGAAATATATAGTGCGGTTGACGACGTGTGTTAAAGGAAATTGATTTTCCAAATTGTGTCTTGACTTGTTATGAAGTGTAAAGGGCTTCATTAGGTGTAAGAGTAGTAAGTCTTATCCGTTAGTAATGGGCACTCGGTGCTTAAAGAATGAGCCCTCTTGGTCTCATAAATGTTTATGTGGTAATTGGTTGGTTTAAAACATAAAGGGGTTATAACGGCTTTATGGAAGTCAGTTATAACAACTTTATGTGAGTAAAAGAACGGTTGTTGATTGGTAGAAGTTAAGAGACTTGATCTTGTAAGATAAGAGACTTAACTTAGAATTGTGAAAGTTTTGTAATGTATTCAAAAGTTGTAAAACCTCATTCGTGAGTAATGAGTAATACTTGGTTTTGAAAACTTAAGAGTTATACTAGCTTTATGGGAAGTTAGGTATAACGGCATAAGAATGTGAAATGGATTTGAAAGTGGGAACAAGTATCGAACACACCATCTGCAGCTTAATAAAGGAAATGGTTTCGACTAATTGATTATATTAAAACCAAGAGAAACCTCCATCTGCATAGAAACTAAGATAAGACAAAATGATATTACATTTCCTAGATCATGTTCGCTTAAATGAGAATCATTGATAACAAGTTCGACTTTTCTTAAAATTCCAAAGAATGAACTTAATGGATTGCAAAGGATAATGTCTTCGGATTTTGGAAAAGAGAAGTAACTTGAGTTTGAAAGTATAAATCACTTGTTTTCAAATATCGAACTTTTCTTAAGGGAAAAGTAAATGACTTGGTTTTAAAAGGAAGGAATACTTGACATTAAAGGAGTTAAATACGAGTACTTTTAAAAGGTATACTTGACGTTATGTTAATTGTGTTTGAAGTACGTGTTTTAAACATGAATGTGTGTGATACTACGTGTGATAGTATCGTATGGTTTCTACGTAAAGAGAGGTCTTTGAAGGTAGGAAAGAATGTAGTATTTTGGGGTTGGAACCCGGTTTGTCGACTTAAACGAAGGTACTTTGAGTTGTGTGTAACTTGCCGGTGCTTGTGGTGATAGTTTTGTTGTTGTGCAAGTGTTTGACTTTGTGCTACCGAGTCTCTCGACGGAGGGCCGGATATCGGGTGGTATGATGGACATATCGACACGTTGGGTAGCCCACGGGTATGCTTCCACTATATTGATCCTTTGGGACATATCGACACGTTGGGTAGCCCACGGGTACGCTTATTAAGTGTTATCTTGTAAATGGTTTGGACATACCGACACGTTGGGTAGCCCACAGTACGCGCCCACAGTGAGTATTATCCGGGTATTTGTTCGACATACCGACACGTTGGGTAGCCCACGAGTATGCGCCCACAGTGAGTATTATCTCGGGTATTTGTTTGACATACCGACCCGTTGCAGCCCACGAGTATCGTCCACGTGAGTATTATCTTGTTATTGGTTGGGACATACCGACACGTTGGGTAGCCCACGAGTACGCGTCCCACCGTGAGTACTATCTTGTTATTGGGTTGACATACCGACACGTTGGGTAGCCCACGAGTATCGCCCACTTTGAGTAATGATCTTTCGCGCGAGTCCCCGACTTGATGTGATTTGATTTGACTGAATCAGATATACGTGGTGTATCGTAGTTTGGTTATCATACATGTCTCTGCTTTCCTTATAGACTATTATGATTTCATTTACTGATTTTTCTTTCGCATACTTACTGTTGTCGATTTCTCCCGGCCGTGGCGTATAAAGAGGCGAGCCTGCACCACGACCGTGGCTGGCACGCCGCTCTCCTGGCACGAAGGTCCAAACCTCGTGGATCAGCAGCGGCCGCACCATTTGTTGGGTCGCCGGCAAGGCTCGCGACAAAGTGGCAGTGGTATCAGCGATTAGTCTCTGAAAGTGTCTACGCACCGTGTCTGGTAGTCTTGATTATCGATGTGTTGTGCACCACATCTATAATCGGGAGGTCGCGGACATTTAGGATTGGTTTCATTCTTCTCATTACGAGATCGCGCCTTAGAGTCGCGGTTGTAAGTTGGACCCTCCGGCGTGTTTCGCTTTTACCGTTATGCCTCCGCGAAGGCAACCAGGGCCCGAAGGGCAAGGCAGCAGGAGGAGTCGCGAGTAGAGCAAATGGCGCCTCTACAGAGACCACAAGACCGAGCCTCCATCCCATGCCCGGAGCAGAGGAGATGGGTTACAAGGAGTTGGCCCGATTATTGGCCGTGGTCAGGCCGACACGAGGATAGGCCGGACGCAGCAGCCCAGTGAGCACTGTGGTTCACCCGAGATCGGATAGTTTGAGGTCGCGGACTTTACGAGTTGTAGCCCGCCAGAGTTCTACGGTCGAGGCACGAGGATGATCCGCAGGAGTTCATCCGACGCTGTGGATCGCGAGAGTGATCAAGGCATCGGAGACCGAGTCGGTGGTCCTAGGTTCGCATCGGCCGCGTGATACCGCAATGATCGTTTGATTCGTGGAGCTGTCGGGAGGGCATGCACTTCCAGCGAGATGGGACGAGTTCTCGAGGCATTTCTGCACATTTCTTGCCTCGCGGATGAGGAGGACTCGGCCGACATTTTTGATGTTGAGGCGCAAGCCGCGCACGGCTCAGAGTACAACGTGGAGTTTAACTCACTAGCTCGACGTCCCGCGTTAGTAGCCGACATGGAGGACAGAGTGCACCGCTATGTCACAGGCTTGATGACTATTTGGCAGAGTTGCTCGAGTAGCTCTTCACCGCATGGACATTGCCCGCACGCAGCTCATGCACTTGGATGCGAGGCACGAGGAGTCGACGGAATGACCAAGATCGCAGAGTAGGGCCAAGGCAGCAGGTCCTTTGGTGACCTTCGGCAGCAAATTTCAAGAAGAAGTTAGTTATGCGCCCGCCAAGACGGAGTGCTCCACCTCGATCGTCGACGCTCAAAAATTCGGGAGCAGTCGTGGCTCCAAGGTTTGAGTTTTGGGGATCGGGGATGTTAGTCGGATGGGACCACCCTTACCTCGTTGTGACCATTGTGGTAGGCTCCACGATGGGAGTGTCGTGCTAATAGGGAATCTGCTTTACATGCGCCACCGCCATTTTGCAAGGAATTGTCCCACCGAGATAGCGCGAGGTTGAGATTCACTTTCGATCGGATCGATTCACCTCCTCCTTTGTGCGTCGTCTCGGAAAGAACATGAGTAGAACGACAAGAAGGAAGTGAAGCAATAGTTCTGGTATGTTCTTAACCCTCAGAGTATTGTATGCTTTGATGTTGTGGTGATGTGTTGAGTGCTATGTTCGGGTAGCTTTGTGTATATAATGTGATTTGGAAGCATGGTTAATAAAGAGGTAAGTTGGGGATGAGAAAATTTTGAACCTTAGAATTTATAATGATTGAGACCTTAGATGTAAGGCCGTCTTGGGTAGAAGCCTCATCATTAATCCTTGTCGGAGTGTATGGTATACATGGAGTTTTGTGTGATGATTCCATGGGTAGTTTGCGATGGAAGTGGTAGCTTCCATGACGTGGATTAGTAAGATGGACGAGTTGGAGGTAGTGACTCCAAGGTGGTAGAAATGAAGCGATGGATCGAATTGTGGAACGATGTACTAGAGAGGGTGTGAGTGTACAAGGAAGGTACGCCGAGTAAGGAGAGTATCCTTTAGACCCAGGGAGGAGGAAAGCGTGATGTGTGCTCGGGAGAGGTGATTTCCCCGGTAGCTGGGCTTTGGAGATGCGTGATTGCTATATTATGGCCATGAGAGGCATAAATGAGTTTTGGTAGGTATAGTAGTGAAGACTATACCGCGCACGTGTTCGAAGACTTAGAAGGAACATTCGGGACGAATGTTTCGAGAGGAAGAATGTTACACCCGTAAATTCTAGAGGATAAATAAGTTGCAAACATGTGTTGGAAGGATTTTGAGTTTACCTTTGAGTATTGGACCCCAGTTGTTAAGGATTGTAAGGTGTTTAAAAGGCCTAGTGTGTAGTCCGTTGAATCTAGGTCCCAACGCAACCAACCGCTCGTCGATTGACATCGAGTCAAAAGTTATGGAAGTTTCAAGTTTGGCGCTTGATCAAAGCGTTGACTTGATTCAGGGTTCAGTAGCGGCCGGAGAGCGTGGCCGCGCCGATGGTACTGAGGGTCTGCGGGTGTTGGCGCCGCGCCGAATGCACGCGCGGCAGACGCTGCGGCAATTATTTTCGAGCAGCAGCGGCGCCGGCGGCGGGCGCGCCGAGGCGGGATTTTCATGTAAAGGAGAAAAATCGTGATATTTTTATAAGGAGCCTATGGGAGGGTGACAAGTGTCCTCCCATCCTTTGACCAGCGATAGAAGCCTATTTTAGGCCAAGTCTTGGAAGACTTGGCCATTTCATTTCAAACCTCCCAAGAGAAAACCCTCTCCTTCTCTCTAGGTTTTTGAGAAACCCGCCTTAGGGAACCGCTGAGCGGCAAGAAGGAAAAAGTGTTGGTGAACTTGTGGGAAGCGCCGTGGTTGAGTTGACGGAAGAAGTGGTAGGAAAGGGCTTTTGTGGGCTTTTCTAAAAGGTAAGAGTTTCTTCTCTGGGTTTTGAGTTAGTACTTGTGATAGTAGTATAGATCCGTGAGCCCGAGGTCATTATATTTAGAGTTTGAATAGATTTGTGAGCTCGAGGTCGTTATAGTTAAGTTTGTATAGATTTGTGAGCCCGAGGTCGTTATAGTTAAGTTGGCTTAGATTTGGATCTTGTAGCCTTGTTGATTTCGGCCTTGTGAAAGGTGGCAAGTTAATAGAAACAAAGGAAGTTACGTCCAATTCCGTAGAATGTAGGGGCCTTGTACTTAGTTTACTCTACGTTCAAACTAGAGTTTGATAGACGTTTATGGCCCTTATAGGATTGAAGTACTACGTGTAGCATATTCTTCTTAAGGGAGATAGTCTGGAGCATTTTGCTTAGTGTCGACAATCGTCGCGAGGTATGTGATTCTTCCTATCCTCTTCAAAGATGACTATTTGTGAAATATATAGTGCGGTTGACGACGGTGTTAAAGGAAATTGATTTTCCAAATTGTGTCTTGACTTGTTATGAAGTGTAAAGGGCTTCATTAGGTGTAAGAGTAGTAAGTCTTATCCGTTAGTAATGGGCACTCGGTGCTTAAAGAATGAGCCCTCTTGGTCTCATAAATGTTTATGTGGTAATTGGTTGGTTTAAAACATAAAGGGGTTATAACGGCTTTATGGGAAGTCGATTATAACAACTTTATGTGAGTAAAAGAACGGTTGTTGATTGGTAGAAGTTAAGAGACTTGATCTTGTAAGATAAGAGACTTAACTTAGAATTGTGAAAGTTTTGTAATGTATTCAAAAGTTGTAAAACCTCATTCGTGAGTAATGAGTAATACTTGGTTTTTGAAAACTTAAGAGTTATACTAGCTTTATGGGAAGTTAGGTATAACGGCATAAGAATGTGAAATGGATTTGAAAGTGGGAACAAGTATCGAACACACCATCATGGGCTAATAAAGGAAATGGTTTCGACTAATTGATTATATTAAAACCAAGAAACCTCCATCCGCATAGAAACTAAGATAAGACAAAATGATATTACATTTCCTAGATCATGGTCGCTTAAATGAGAATCATTGATAACAAGTTCGACTTTTCTTAAAATTCCAAAGAATGAACTTAATGGATTGCAAAGGATAATGTCTTCGGATTTTGGAAAAGAGAAGTAACTTGAGTTTGAAAGTATAAATCACTTGTTTTCAAATATCGAACTTTTCTTAAGGGAAAAGTAAATGACTTGGTTTTAAAAGGTAGGAATACTTGACCTTAAAGGAGTTAATTACTTGGACTTTTAAAAGGTATACTTGACGTTATGTTAATTGTGTTTGAAGTGTGTTTTAAACATGAATGTGTGTGATACTACGTGTGATAGTATCGTATGGTTTCTACGTAAAGAGAGGTCTTTGAAGGTAGGAAAGAATGTAGTATTTTGGGGTTGGAACCCGTTTGTCGACTTAAACGAAGGTACTTTGAGTTGTGTGTAACTTGCCTCGCTTGTGGTGATAGTTTTGTTGTTGTGCAAGTGTTTGACTTTGTGCTACCGAGTCTCTCGACGAGGGCGGATATCGGGTGGTATGATGGACATATCGACACGCTGGGTAAATGCACTCGCCCATCCACCATATCTTGAGGACATACATATCGACACGCCAGCCCACGTACGCTTCTATTAGGAGTGTTATCTTGTAAATGGTTTGGACATACCGACACGTTGGGTAGCCCACGCAGTACGCGTCCACAGTGAGTATTATTCGGTATTTGTTTGGACATACCGACACGTTGGGTAGCCCACGGTATGCGTCCACAATGAGTATTATCCGGGTATTTGTGTGGACATACTGACCCGTTGGGTAGCCCACGAGTACGCGTCGCCCACGGTGAGTATTATCTTGTTATTGGTTGGGACATACCGACACGTTGGGTAGCCCACGAGCTGCGTCCACCGTGAGTACTATCTTGTTATTGGGTTGACATACCGACACGTTGGGTAGCCCACGAGTATGCGCCCACTTTGAGTAATGATCTTTCGCGCGAGTCCACGACTTGATGTGATTTGATTTGATCGAATCAGTATATACGTGGTGCATCGTAGTTTGTTATCATACATGTCTCCCGCTTTCCTTATAGACTATTATGATTTCATTTACGATTTTTCTGCTTTCGCATACTCTGCACTGTTGTTATCGACTTCTTCGGGGCCGCGTTCATGCCGCAGTTGAGATACATCGCTTGTTGATCCGCACTTTGGATCGCTGTCGCCTCGTAAAGCTCCATTCCTTCGAGACTTTGTCACTTGGTACGGTTCTCAAGTTGTAGAACTTTTTGTACATTCGTGGTATGGCGGGCCCCGTCCCGCCGAGATGTTATAAAAATTCTTAGAGGTCAGTAAATCGATGCAAGCGGATTATAACTGCTCAGTGTTAGTTATTTTTCGTAAAAGGTAACCGCTTGGTTAGCTTGCTTTCTTTTCATTGGTTATCATGTATGAGTTTTAATTTCCGCTGATTTTCTCGATGTTGTTTGACTACTGGGTGCCCGGGTAAGGCACCGCGCCCGGTCTTGCCGGGTCGTGACACATGATCAAAGCCGGTCGCCGCTCGCATATCAAATGCGCGTTTAGCCCGAACTCCCGCACTCCGCATAGGCCAATCTCATAGGCCCGCATGAGGTATAACCCCGCATCGAGGTAGCTACTCCGGATCGCCCCGACTCGCAGTCCGCATGGCCACATAGACCACATGACCATAAAGGCCGCGACACTAACTCGAACTCGTAGCTCAAGATAGGCCCTCGTGACCCGCATGAGGTATTCTCGAATCATGGTCCTGCATCACCGAGTCTACCCCAGACGGAGGCGACTTAACCCCTAAACACGGTGAGTGGTATAATACCAACATAACGGTTTATCGCTTAAACAACCTAAGCACAATCAAGGAAAACCCCTTTACACAAACATCACGAATCACTAACACACGTAGCATCCTAATATGATTACTTATCAAATCAATAATAAGGTATTACAAGGCTATCACAAACCAACACAATCCAGTTATACACACAAGGTACATTCTATTATATGATTAACAAGATCGAGTATCTATTCCCAAAGTACTTCATACATTATCTTTTAAAAGGTACGTTACTTTCACAAAAGTCACACAATACCCGTAGTATATGAAAATAGAGTGATTATCTTTTGAAGTGAATCAAACACTTATGTTTGTAAAATCAAGTAACAACATTATTATCCAAACGTCCAAGTTTGCCTAATTTCAAATGTTCACGTTTCTTATTTTAGAAAGGTTTCGTAGTTCATAGTCTTATTCATTTAAGAATATAATTCTCTTTTAACTATCTGAGAAACATAAGCCTTATATGTGAGTAGGATATTCTTGTTTATAACAATCTTATTACAGCAGCCATGATCTAGGAAATATCATTTTGTCTCATCTTAGCTTCTATGCAGATGGAAGTTTCTACTGGTTTTAATAATACTTAATCTGTCAAAACATTTCCTTCTATTAACGCTGCAGTGGTTTGTCGATACACATTACGATTTCCAAATCAAGAAACATTCTTAAGCCGTTATACCTAACTTCCCATAAAGCTAGTATAACTCTTAAGTTTTCAAAAAAACCAAGTATTACTTCTTCGAAATGATTCAAAAATCTTTTGAAATACTTCAAGTTCTTTATTAACACATAACAAGCCGCTTATAGTTCAAATCGATACCTTTAAAAACCACAAGTATTTTCTTACCAACATAAAGTCATTATAACCAACT
This sequence comes from Przewalskia tangutica, assembly GCA_029844215.1. Taxonomy (NCBI): domain Eukaryota; kingdom Viridiplantae; phylum Streptophyta; class Magnoliopsida; order Solanales; family Solanaceae; genus Przewalskia; species Przewalskia tangutica. Next base: position 46,956,820 of record CM056739.1, on the reverse strand, counting down.
TCCCATAAAGCCGTTATAACACTTTATGTTTTAAACCAATCAAATACATTTAGCATATGCGTCACCGTACTACATAGTTCACACATATCATGCTAGAAGAGATAGGAAGAGGTTCACATACCTCGCGAGTATCGACTAATAGCAAAACGCTCCAAGTACTTCCAACCGTCGCTACTCCTGCTGTAGATCGCGCCACGCCGTAGTACTCAACCTATAAGGCCACAAGGCGCTTATTAATATTTAGATCCCTTCAGAGAACATTCTACGTAAAATTCGAAGACCTCCCCGCAACAACAGAAATCTCCTCCTCTATCTGGCCTACCAAGCCAACCGGGGGGTTTATACGCCTAAACCGGACGTGCAATTCTACCTCACGAAAAGCTACACAAGTCTCAGAATACGCCTTATGTAAATACAGCAAGACTCTTCTTTGAAAAGGTTTCTTATAATTCGCTTAAGTCAAAAGACATCCGATAACAACGTTGATTCTATATATAGTATACTTCAACTATATAGTCTAACAATCATGTAATTTCCAATTACAATAGAGGGACAAAATATTTACCTCGATAAGCCCATAATTATCCAAGTTATAATGTCGATCCTGAGCAAGGTTTAGCTCCTACTCCGTGCGCTCTGACCCGCTCCAAACAACCCTTAGAAGTTCTAACCAACTTCTACTTATTACTCCAACTAACTATGGAGATTTTCCTGTGGTTTCGGTTTGGACCGACGGAAAGTATAATAGTATTTACGGGCTTTTGTATAGGTATAACCTTAGAATACGACAAGGTATACGGCTAAGGTAATTTGGGCATTATAACAATACTTTTGAGAGTATTTCTACCAAGAGGGGGGGTATTTATACGAAAACAACTAGGCTAGTGGGGTACCCTACTAAGAAGACCACAAGAGTGGGGTGTATACCTCGGCCTACCCGTGGGAACTCGCCGAGGGGGACTCTCGCTAAGGCCTCACAAGGGGAGGGGACGAGAACTATACAACAAGGAGGGAGGAATTTTAGACTTAGGAAATTATTTGGATGAAGAAGTCTTCAAAGGGAGAGGGTATTTATAGGACAAGCCAAGGCCAACCAATGGCCAAGATCTTGCCAAGTGCAAGGCAAGTGTAGGGCCAAGATCTTGCCAAGTGCACCCTAACCAACTAACACACAAAATATCCTACCAACCCTTGACCACAAAGGCCTCACTTTCGGCCACCTTTACCGCCCACACTCCACCAATGAGAGGTGCTAAGTGGCGCCCTCTTGTTGGTCCAACACGTTCGTCTCTCGGAAAAATCCGCAAAAATATAAATGACATAGCCGGAATTTTCCTACAAAAGCCGTGGAAAACGCTTTTTAAAAAAACGACTCTAACAGGTTGTGCACAAAATAAATCGCCAAGCCAAATCTTCAAGTTCAAATTTTCTACGACGCCCCACGCACATACCAAAATACGGTATAACAATTGTGCACGTCCGGTTAGATGTATGAACCCCCGGTTGGCTTGATAGCCGGCCGATAGAGAGAGATTTACGCACATGCGGGGGAGGTGCCGAATTTTCGGTAGAATGTTCTACGATGAGGTCTAAATGTTAATAAGCGCCTTGTGGCCTTATAGGTTGAAGTTACGTGGCGCGATCTACTTGACTTAAGGAGTAGCCGACGGTTGGAGGTACTTGAGCGTTTTGCTATTAGTCGATACTGTCGCGAGGTATGTGAACCTCTTCCTATCTCTTCTAGCATGATATGTGTGAACTATGTAGTACGGTGACGCAAGTGCTAAATGTATTTGATTGTTTAAAACATAAAGTGTTATAACGGCTTTATGGGAAGTTGGTTATAACAACTTTATGTTGGTAAGAAAATACTTGTGGTTTTGAAAAGGTAAATCGATTTGAACTATAACCGCTTGTTATGTGTTAATAAAGAACTTGAAGTATTTCAAAAGATTTTTGAATCATTTCGAAAGAAGAAGTAATACTTGGTTTTTGAAAACTTAAGAGTTATACTAGCTTTATGGGAAGTTGGGTAATAACGGCTTAAGAATGTTTTACTGATTTCGGAAATCAGAATGTGTATCGACAAACCACTGCAGCGTTAATAAAAGGAAATGTTTTGACAGATTAAGTATTATTAAAATCAGTAGAAACTTCCATCTGCATAGAAGCTAAGATGAGACAAAATGACATTTCCTAGATCATGGTCGCTAATAAGATTGATTATAAACAAGAATAACCTACTCACTTATAAGACATAGGTTTCTCAAAACGTTTAAAGGAGAATTATGTTTTAAAGGATTTAAAACTATGAACTACGAAACCCTTTCTAAAATGAGAAACTTGAGCATTTGAAATTAAGCAAACTTGAACGTTTGGAAAATAAGGTTGTTACTTGATTTTACAAAGGAAAGCATTTTGGTTTACTTAACAATGTTAGTCACTCTAATTTTATACTACGGGTATCGAGTGACCTTTGTAAAAGAAATGGATCTTAAAAGGAATTTAACGTACGTAGTACTTTAGGGTTAAAATCCGGACTTTGACATAAAATGAAAGTACCTTGAGTTGTGTATAACTTGCCTATGCTTGTCGTTATGAAACTTGACCATGTTACGTGATAGCCTTGTTGTGCAAATATTGTGTTCTACTCGACTACTGGGTTCATCCGAATGTATTTCACTTGATTACGGTTCATCCGGAATGTATTTCACTCGACTACCGGCTCATCCGAATGTATTTCACTTAATTACCGGTTCATCCGGAATGTATTTCACTTGATTACGGTTCATCCGAATGTATTTCACTCGACTACGGTTCATCCGAATGTATTTCACTTGACTACGGCTCATCCGGAATGTATTTCACCGACTACCGTTCATCCGGAATGTATTCCACACGCTTTCTATATTGGGTCCATAAGATGGGCCGAGACTGTTATACGTATCACATGATTTGTACCTAGATCGCGGTGAGGAAGGAGCTCCACGTACGGGATGACTTTGAGGCGTGAGTCACCGACTTGACATATCATTTATTTATTGTGAATCAGTAGTTTGGTTATCATACATGTCTCCCGCTTTATATAGACTACTATGATTTCATTCTGATTTATTTCGTTTCACATACTACTTGTTATCGACCTCCGGGGCTGCTCATGCCGCAGTAAAGTTACATCGATCGTGATCCTCGCTCTTAGGGTCACTCAAGATTCGGGAAAGCTCCGTTTCTCGGAGGCTTATCTCGGTATAGTCCCCGCTGATTGTAGGTGCTACATTCAGGGTATGACGGCCCCGTCCGTAGTTGTTGTCATATTATTCGTAGAGGTCAGAATGCTGTTGTGGGCAGAATTTGTAAGAGGGTTGTAACTGTTCAAATTGCTATTTATATATATACTGAAGGTAACCGTTTTTGGTTAGCCTGTCTTCTTATTTCACTGTCATATTACATTGGTTTCATGTATTGTCTTTATGTTCCGCTGATTACTCTGATGTTGTGTCACTAGGGTGCCCGGGGTAAGGCACCCGCGTCCGAATTCGGTCGTGACAAAAGTGGTATCGAGCGATTAATCTCGGAAAGTGTCTAGGCACCGTATCGAAGAGAGTCTTGATTATCGGTGTGTTGTGCACCACATCAATAATCAGGAGGCTATAGGATATTTAGGATTGGTTTCTATTCTTCTCACTCTGAGATCGTGCCTTAGAGCTGTGTTGTAAGTTAGACCCTCTGACGTATTTCTTTCCCTTACCGTTATGCCTCCGCGTAGGGCAAACCCGCCTGTGAGGGCAAGGCCGGAGGAGGCGAGTAGAGTTCGAGGGTTGAGGGCACAGCCCAATCATTACCTAGGTAGTGCTTCATTCGGGATTTCTGCGACGCCACTAGCCCCAAAGAGTTTAAGCACGGCGACGCAGCTTCATCGCTGCGCCATGATATGTGAACCTTCGCCCACGGCCGAACAGAATTTAGATTGCAAAGAGGCAACCCTGTTACTAGCCATGGGTTTGGCTACCAGAGAGTATACCGATGTATCGCGAGTCTTGATGACTACCTAAGAAGGTTGTGCAAGAGTAATCCTTGATTGAAGCGAGCATGGCACGTATGCGGGCTTATGCGCAGCAGCCGAGAGACGTAGAGATCGACGGGTTAACGAAGGCGAGAAGAGGCGAGAGCAAAGCGTCCTTTTGGTGACTTTCGAGGCGAGTAACCTCACGATGAGATTAGATTATGCACATCCACGGTCTGCAGAGGTCCTCCACGGGGTTCAGGACGTTCGGGGTATGCAGGGGTGGTCGGAGCCCCAGATCTTAGGTTCACATGTGTAATGACGCCATCCCGGAATGTCGTCTTTTAGTTAGTCTTGGTTGTACTATGGCGATCCGTGGTCGATGTTGAGAGAGTGTCTGGTAGGAGGACTCAGCCTTCAGGATCGATGGGTAGTTCGTCATCTTCCCTAGCTATGCGCCCTACGGGGCAGGTTAGATTAGGACGACTAAGGGGAGTGAAGCGGTAGATGCAGGCATACCTTTAACCCTCTAGAGTTTTGTTTACGTGATAAGGTGAGTATACCTTAAGTGCTATGTTCTGATAGCAGTGTGCTAGTTGTGATTAGAAATCATGGTGGGTTAACCGAGTAAGATTTGGGGGATAGAGAAAGTGTGAGCCTTAGAGCTTTATACGTAGAGACCTTAGAGGTAGGGTCGTCTCGAGTAAAAGACGTATGTTTATGTTTGACCCTTATAGGAGTGCATAGTGCACGTGAGCTATGTTTGTGGGATAAGTCCCCAGTAGTGTGGAATGAAAGAGGGTAGTTGAGCTAAGACACCGCTAGGTTTTCGTAACGTGATTAGTGAGAGTTTTCCTTGGAGAGCTAGCGTTTAGCGGCGTTCACGGTCGGGTTGAGGCCACGCGTTGGGTCAACCCGCGGCATGTATGGTGGTGGGGTCAGTTTGTGTTGGTCCCGCCTTGTGGTAGGGTCACGAGGTTGTTAGGCCCAAGTTTAGTTAACCAGCGTACGATTTCGAGGATGCGTTCGACCAGTGGTCGGGCCGATGGGGCAGCCCATCGTTCTTCTTCTCCGGACCGTTCACTCGGCAGTGTTGTTGTATCAAAAAGGTTGTAAGGCTGCACGGGGTGCCTACCTTCACCTTATGGTAGACAGTGGAGCCCAGGGTACGGCTGTTTTTGTTTCTGGAAGTTTTACCAAGCAGGGTGAAGAACTCAGGTGAGTCTCGACCGCATTCGCCCTGGGCGGTGTGGATTTCAGGGGTAGTTGTGGGGATTGTTGTCTCCTGTGGAGGGAGTGTTTAAGCTACCATTTCAGTGTTTGGATGTCGCCTTATGAAGCCTTGTAGGGGCGGATGTGTAAGTCGCCGGTCGATTGGTTCGATGTTGGCAAGATTCAGATAGTTGGTTGAGCTTGTTCCACAGATGGATAGGTAGAGCTTGTCTAGAAGAGGTTCCGCACTCAGAGAAATCGTGCGGATAATCGGCGACGACGCTTAGAGTTCAGGTTGACGGTCGGTCTTCTTGAAAGTACCACCCCGGATAGGGTGTGACGAGTTTTGGAAAACAGAGGGAACTTAGCCCGAGTTACTTTGGGCCTTTTGAGTTCATGTGAAGAATAGGCCAGGTTGCTTATATGTTAGCTTTTGCCGTCCGACTTAGGAGACAGTATGTCCGGTCTTTCGTATTGTTATGTTCGGGAAAGTATCGAAGATCCATCCAGAGTATTCCCAGTTAATGATGACCACGTTAGAGATGGTAACCCCGAGTTTTGGAAACTGAAGCTGTATCAGAAATGTGGTAAGAGTTCGAGTGTACGACAGCCTCAGGGATCGCATGCAGCCCGGTACCATTTGTTGGGTCGTCGGAGCAAGGCTCGCAACAAAGTGACAAAAGTGGTATCATTTTGGTGATGTTAGAGGTGTTTTCTCGTGGACTTGGATGTAAGCATTTTGCGCAAATTGTTTCTGTGGCCAGGTGTGGCAGGATTGATTCTCGTAAGTATAGTAGTGAAGACTATACTGGCGCACGTTTGTTTTGGGACTTGAAGGAACATTCGGGACGAATGTTTCTAAGGAGGGGAGAATGTTATACCCCGTATTTCCAGTATGTACGCAGGACGTGCGTAGGAAATTCGAACTTCAAGTAGGCTTGGCGATTTAATTTTGTGCACAACACCCGATTAGAGTCGTTTTTCGACGAAACGTTTTCACAGCTTTCGTAGGGGAATTTCCGGCTATGTCGTTTTTAATTTTTGCGGATTTTTCCGAGAGACGAAACATTTTGGACCAACAAGAGGGCGACACTTGTCACCCTCTCATTGGAACACCTTGGGCGGTCAAGCTTGGCCGAAAGTTGGCCATTTTGTCATGGAGTAGGTAGGATATTTGTGTGTTAGTTGGTTAAGGGCACTTGGCAAGATCTTGGCCCTACACTTGCCTTGCACTTGGCATGATCTTGGCCATTGGTTGGCCTTCACTTGACCTATAAATACCCACCCTTTGGAAGACAAATTCATCCACAAATTGCCTAAGTCTTGAAAGCTCTCCTTCTCCCTTCCTTGTGTTGAGTTCGGTAGGGCCTTCCCCTTGTGGCCGAGAGCACCCCTCTAGGGTGCTAATGAGAGTGTACCCCTAGCCTAGTTGCTTTCGGATAATACCCCCCTTTTGTGGTATAGAAATACTCTCCCAGTATTGTTATAATGCCCAATTACCTTAGCCGTATACCTTGTAGTATTCTAAGGGTATACCTCTACGAAAAGCCCAGAAATACTATTATACTTCCTTCCACACAAAACCGAAACCCTAAGGAAAATCTCCATGGTTAGTTGGAGTAATAAGTAGAAGTTGGTTAGAACTTCTAAGGGTTGTTTGGAGCGGCCTGAGCGCACGGAGTAGGAGCTAAACCTTGCTCAGGATCGACATTTAAACTCGGATAATTATGGGCTTATCGAGGTAAATATCTTGTCCCTCTATTGTAATTGGAAATTACATGATTGATAGACTATATAGTTGAAGTATACTATATATAGAACTGAACGTTGTTATCGGCAATGTCTTTTGACTTAAGCCTGAATATAAGACACCTTTTCGAAAGAAGAATCAATCAGAATTACATAGATCGTATTACAGTAGACTTGTGTAGCTTTTCTGTGAGGTAGAATTGTGCACGTCCGGTTAGATGTATGAACCCCCCCTGGTTGGCTTGATAGCCGGCCTCGATAGAGGAGGAGATTTACGCGGTTGCGGGGGGGGAGGTGCTGCCGAATTTTCGGTAGAATGTTCTACGATGAGGTCTAAATGTTAATAAGCGCCTTGTGGCCTTATAGGTTGAAGTACTACGTGTGGCGCGATCTACTTGACTTAAGGAGTAGCCGACGGTTGGAGGTACTTGGAGCGTTTTGCTATTAGTCGATACTCGTCGCGAGGTATGTGAACCTCTTCCTATCTCTTCTAGCATGATATGTGTGAACTATGTAGTGCGGTGACGCAAGTGCTAAATGTATTTGATTGGTTTAAAACATAAAGTGTTATAACGGCTTTATGGGAAGTTGGTTATAACACTTTATGTTGATAAGAAAATACTTGTGGTTTTGAAAAGGTAATCGATTTGAACTATAAGCGGCTTGTTATGTGTTAATAAAGAACTTGAAGTATTTCAAAAGATTTTGAATCATTTCGAAAGAAGAAGTAATACTTGGTTTTGAAAACTTAAGAGTTATACTAGCTTTATGGGAAGTTGGGTAATAACGGCTTAAGAATGTTTCTTGATTTGGAAATCGAATGTATCGACAAACCAACTGCGTTAATAAAAGGAAATGTTTTGTGATTAAGTATTATTAAAATCGAGAAATTTCCATCTGCATAGAAGCTAAGATGAGACAAAATGACATTTCCTAGATCATGGCTGCTTAATAAGATTGATTATAAACAAGAATAACCTACTCACTTATAAGACATAGGTTTCTCAAAACGTTTAAAGGAGAATTATGTTTTAAAGGATTTAAAACTATGAACTACGAAACCCTTTCTAAAATGAGAAACTTGAGCATTTGAAATTAGGCAAACTTGAACGTTTGGAAAATAAGGTTGTTACTTGATTTTACAAAGGAAAGCATTTTGGTTTACTTAACAATGTTAGTCACTCTAATTTTATACTACGGGTATCGAGTGACCTTTGTAAAAGAAATGGATCTTAAAAGTAATTTAACGTACGTAGTACTTTAGGGTTAAAATCCGGACTTTGACATAAAATGAATGTACCTTGAGTTGTGTATAACTTGCCTATGCTTGTCGTTATGAAACTTGACCATGTTACGTGTGATAGCCTTGTTGTCACGACCCGAACCGGGGCCCGTGACTGGTGCCTTGCCCGGGCACCCAAGTAGCCATTCATCAGAGAAAAATCAGCGGAACATAGAACATAAATATGAAACAAGTGACATGATAAATAAACAGGCCAACCAAAACAGTTGCCTTTCAACATATATATATATACAAACCCTGAACAGTTTAATCCTTCTTACAACTCCCCGCCACAACAAGACCTGCACTCTAAGATTTACAACAACTATGACGGACAGTGGCCCGCCATACCACGAATGTACAAGAACCTACAACTCAGTGGAACACATACCAAAAGATAAGCCTCAGAAACGGAGCTTCAATACTGTGAAAGGTGATCCTAAGCGGGGATCGACTGACGATGTACTTACTGCGGCATTTAACGCAGCCGAGTGGAGTCGATAACAGGTACCAAGTATGTGAAACTGAAAATACTGTAGTTAAATCATAACAGTCTATATAAAGCAGGAGACATGAATGATGACCAAAATACGATGCGACCTGTGATCAAGTCGAGGACTCACGCCAAAGTCATTACTACAATATAACTATGGGTCTCGTGCCCACAACACCAAGCATGTTCGCATTATGGCGCATGCCCCTAATCTGCAGATCGGTGTAAACATGTCCATGATGCAATAATGATAATGTTGCATGGCCGCATGCCCCCGGAATTCTGCATCGGTGTAGACACGTCCATGTAACATCAATCAACAATATACTGGGTGCTCAACCCTGCCGCATGGCCACATATCCCGAATTACGACGGTGTAGATGTCCGTATGACATTAATCAATCAAGAAAACAATCAAAATGGAAACATACGTGGAATTCACACGCCAAGACGTCCAAGTAAGTTCTCAACAAGTCAACCGGCCCTCCATTGAGAGACGCGGTAACACAGAAATACAACACTTGCACAACAAAGGCTAACATCACAAGCATAGGCAGGTTTCACCACAACAAGCATGGCGGGTCATACACAACTCAAAGTACTTTCTACTATATGTCAATATGTTGGGTTTCTATCCCCAAAGTACTTCATACATTACCTTTTAAAAGATACGTTACTTTCACAAAAGTCACACAATACGTAGTATATGAAAATAGAGTGATTATCTTTTTGAAGTAAATCAAAACACCTATCTTTGTGAAATCAAGTAACGACATTGTTTTCCAAAAGTCCAAGTTTGCCTAATTTCAAATGCTCAAGTTTCTCATTTTAGAAAAGGTTTCGTAGTTCATAGTTTTAATCCTTTAAAACCTAATTCTCCTTTAAACGTTTTGAGAAACATATGTCTTATATGGGAGTAGGTTATTCTTGTTTATAATCAATCTTATTAAGCAGCCATGATCTAGGAATGTAATATCATTTTGTCTCATCTTAGCTTCTATGCGGATGGAGGTTTCTATGGTTTTAATATAACACTTCATTTATTCAACACATTTTCCTTTATTAACGCTGCGATGGTTTGTCGATACACATTCCGATTTCCAAATCAAGAAACAAGATTCCTTTTAAAACCAAGTACTCATTACTCACGAATGAGGTTTCACACAAACATTCATATTAAGTCAAGTCTCTTATCTTCTAAATATCAGTAAACCATGTTCTTTACCTTTCTTAAGACGTTATACCTAACTTCCCATAAAGCTAGTATAACTCTTATGTTTTCAAAACCAAGTATTTTTCTTCTTTCAAAATGATTCTTTTAAAATACGTCAAGTTCTTTATTATCACACATCAAGTCAGTTATAAGTCAATTGATTTACCACTTTTAAACCACAAAGCATTTTCTTACCTACATAAAGTCGTTATAACCAACTTCCCACAAAGCCGTTATAACACTTTATGTTTCAAACCAATCAAATACATTAAGCACGTACGCTCACCGTACTACATAGTTATACACATATCATGCTAGAACGGATAGGAAGAGGTTCACATACCTCGCGGCGATTATCGACAATAAGCAAAAAGCTCCAAGTACTACAACCGCTAGCCCTTTCCACTCGCCGGTAGAATACGCTACTCTTAGTACTTTCACCTATAAAGGCCACAAACGTCTATTAACTCTTAAACACAAGTTTCCATCTTTCTACAGAAAATTCGGCAGCACCTCCCCCCAGCGTTAATCTCCTCCTTTATCGAGGCCGGCTACCAAGCCACCCAGGGGGGGGGGGGGTCTGCACGTCTAACCGGACGTGTACAATTATACTCAACGTAATACAACACAAGTCTACTGTAATACACCCTATGTAATTCTGATTCGATTCTTATTTAAATTGAGCTTAAGTCGCAAGACATTGCAGTAAGTATTATTCAGCTTAAGTCAAAAGACATTGCCGACAACTATGTTCGCCATATATAGTATACTTCAACTATATAATCCAACAACATGTAATTTCCAATTACAGCAGAAGGTCAAGAATGTTTACCTCGATAAGCCCAAAATTATCCGAGTTTAAATGTCGATCTGAGCAAGGTTTAGCTCTACTCCAGCGCCCGACGCTCAAACAACCCTTAGAAGTTCTAACCAACTTCTACTTATAACTTCAACTATGGGTGAAGATTTACTTAGGTTTCGTTTAGTGATCGAGGGAAAGTATAATGGTATTTTCTGGGCTTGTATAAGTGTAACCTTGGGAATACTACAAGGTATTTGGGCCAAGGTATTTGGACATAACAACAATACTAGGAGAGTATTTCTATACCACAACAAGGGGTATTATACGAAAACAACTAGGCTAGGGGGGGTAGACCTCTCGCCAAGGCTTCCGAAGGGGGTAGTGTGGCGAAAGTAAGTAAGAGGAGGGAGTATTTTGAGACTTAGGTAGATTGCTCAAGTTTTGGATGAAGAAAGTTCATCAACTAAGGGTATTTATAGGTCGTGAAGGCCAACCAATGGCCAAGATGCAGACAAGAGCATCGCAAGAGTAAGGCCAAGATTAAGCCATGTGCAACCATATACATCTACAGAAAATATCCTACATAACCCTTGAACACAATACAACACAAAAAACTTGCCAATCCTTGCCCATTTCGTCCTTCCAACATGCCACGTGAGGGTTACAATTCTCACACTCTCGTTGGTCCAAAATGTTAAGACACTCGGAACAATCCGCAAAAATTAAAATGACATAGCCGGAATTTTCCCTACGAAAGCTGTGGAAACGTTTCGTTAGAAAACGACTCTAATCGGGGGTTGTGTACAAATTTCGAAACTAGCTTACTTTAAGGCTCAAATTATAATACGCACGCGCTCACGTACATACTGAAATACGGGTATAACATTCTCCTTCCTTAGAAACATTCGTCGAATGTTCCTTCTCAAGCAGATAACGATAAAGTTCTTCTAATAAGTTGCCAACGCCACAACCGCCACGAAACACCCGCGCAAATACTTACATCCAAGTCCACGAGGAAACACTCTAACATCACAAACTTTTGTCACTTTGCCGCGAGGTTCTAGTGTCATTCCGCGACCCAACAAATGGTGCGGATCGCACGCGATCCCGAGGTCTAAAAATATCGTCCTTCGCGACCTTCTCCCTTCACAAGAAATGATCACATCTATGCTCGCAATCATGTTCGTCTCTACTCTTACTCGTCGTACTCTTCTCGAACACTCGAACCCTTCTAGTATCGTACCATACTTGGTTTCCAAAACTTTGGAGTCACTACCTCCAAACTTGGTCATCTTACTAGCCTCGATCTTCCCAAGGCCATTCGGCCTTCACGACCGCTCGGTCGAACACACCCACGAACTCATACGACGGTCATCTAAACTTGGGCCTAGCACCGCGTGACCCTACTACTGGGCGGGACCACCTCGAGTGACCACCTCATTCAGACTCACGGGTTGACACGCAACACGTCCTCAACCCGACCCTCAGTCACGCCAACTCTCTTGTTTCTCGATCCGGAACAATCTTACCTACACAGGTCATGAAAGCTACCACTTCCATTTTACACTACCCAAGGAATTTTCCCACAATTACCCCGTGATACTTACACATTCGACAAAGATCCCCGAAAATTTTATACTCAAGATGGCCCTACATCTAAGGTCTCAAATGTAATATTCTAAGGTTCATCATTTTCACCCTGAGCTTACTCTTTTTACCAACTGGTTTCTAAATCACATTTTGCACAAAGCTATCCAACATAACACTAAACACATCATCATAACATCAATACATACGAAACTAGAGGTAGGATATGCACTGAAAATAGGCGGTTCAAGGACCGCTAAAATCGGAACTTCCACCGCGACCTACCGTGGCTGGTGTGGGTACATCTGCCTAGCTATGAAGGTGAAGAACCCACAACCGATCACGGGTGAGTCGTAGCATCCGTGCTACCCTTGGTGACAGTTCGCCAAAATGGCCTGGCCGCAAAAATAACAAGCTCCTTGGCACCACGACTTCCGAAATGCGGTCTACCACATCGACCACACCGAGGTAGGGGTGATCGATCCGCCAACTCTACTCCCGAAACACGAACCCTGGAGCCACGACCTTCTCCGAATACTGGATGCCGAAGGTTGTGGAGGACCACTCGACCGGGCGGAGGTACAAAACTAGGTTCGCCGAGGCGGTCCGCCTCGAAAGTCACCAAAGGACCGCTGCTCGCCCTCTTCTGCGATCTCGGTCATTCCGTCGATTTCTCCGCCTCACATCCAAGTGCATAAGTCGCACGCGGCAATGTCCATGCCTGGTGAAGGGCTACACCCAAACAACTCTGTTAGGTAATCATCAAGCCTGTAATATATCGTGCACTCGATCCTCCATACAAGCTACTAACGCGGAACATACCGCCGATGAGTCAAACTCCACGTTGTACTCCCAGACGCGCTCGCTCGCCAACATCAAAAATGTCGCCCGAGCCCTCCTCATCCGTGGAGGCAAGAAATGTGCGAAGGCCCCAAAACTCATCCCACACGGGAAGTGCATTCTCTCCCGACGGCTCAATGAATCAAACCGATCGGCGGTATCACGCAGCGACGCGAACCTAAGACCACCGACTCGATCTCCAAGCCTTGATCACTCACGATCCGTCAGAATCGCTTCGGATGAACTCCTGCGATCATCCTCGGGCCTCGACGTAGAACTCGGCGGGCTACATCTCGAAAAGTCCCGTAGCCTCAAACTATCCGATCTTGGGTGAACCATCGGTGCTCTCGAATCTGCTGGCCCACCGCCTCATATTCGCCACGACCGCCGCGAATCGGGCCATCTCCTTGTAACCCATCTTCCGTCCCGCACGCGGACCTGGGGCTCAGTATCGTAGTCTCAGCCATCGCTGCGGCTAAACTCTGTGGCTGGCGGCGCCGCGAAACTTCGCCGTTGGCATCGTCAGTCTTGGCCGGCTGCGCTCGTGCTCTCAGTATCTCACTAGCAGCTCCTCACCGCTTTGCCTTGCACAATGGGCGGGTTGCCTACGCGGAGGCATAATCGATAAAGGAAAGGAATACGTCGGGTCCAACTTATCACACGGCTAAGGCACGATCTCGAATGAGAAGAAATGGAAACTAATCCTAAATGTCTCGCAGCCTCGATTATAGATGTGGTACAACACATCGATAATCAAGACTTACTAGACACGGTCATAGACACTTTCCGAGGATTAGCGCTCGATACACTTTTGTTGTCACGACCAACCGGGCGTGGATAGTGCCTTACCCCGCACCCAAGTAGACATACATCGAGTAATCGTGGAACAAACACAACAATATGAGATAGCAGTATAAAACAATAATCATGAAAACTTGCCTTTCGATATATAAATGACAACTTTTAACATGAGCAGTTTAATCCTTTTTACAAACCACGCCTACAACAAAGATTATGCACTTCTAAGAATGATATGACAACAATGGCGGTGGCCCCGCCAAACCCCGAATGTAAACACTTACTACGACGGGGACTACACCACCGATAAGCCTCCGAGAAACGGAGCTTCCCAAACGCCGAATCGTGACCACGAGAGCTAGGATCAACGATCGGTGTACCTCGACTGCGGCGTGAACGCACTTCAAGGAGGTCGATAAGTGCAGACCGGTATGTGAAACTAAAAATACGCAAAATGAAATCATAATAGTCTATAAAGCGAGACATGGTATGATAACCAAACTCTGATTTTACAATAACTAGCGGTCATATCAAGTCGAGGACTCACGCCTCAAGTCATCACCAAAGAACATAACATGGGTCTCACGCCACAACATCAATCGTGTCTGGACACATTCCTCATTCACGGCTTTATGATATAAAAGTTCCAAGGAACACACATGAACACCGTGTCCCACTGTGCCATAATAACACCGTGACGGTAAGTACGAAGGCATAACCGACTACTAACACCTACGCACCAACAAGGTCATGAATCTGATCATAAGATCTGTCTGCATCCACATGATCAAAGCCGCCACTTGCCCGCATATCTAATGCGCGTCTAGTCTCGAACTCCCGCAGACTCCGCGTAGGCCAATCTCATCGGCCCGCACAGGCATCCCCGCATCGAGGGTAGCTACTCCGGCGTAAGATCGCCCCGACTTCGCATCCGCAGCCACGCGACCGCATGCCCATAAAGGACGACACTAACTGGAACTCGTAGTTCCGCATAGGCCGGGACTGCGTGAGGTATTCTCGAATCATAGTCCATCGACTACTTTGAGTCTACCCCGCATCGGAGGGCGACTTAACCCGAATCATCTCGAGATGAATGCCACAATACTATCATAACGATCGATAGTTAATAAGCACAATCAGGAAACCCTTCACACAAACATCACAAGATACTAACACACGTAGCATCCCAACACGTTTACTTATCACCGCAATCAAGAAAGTATTACAAGGCTATCACAAACCAATACAATCAAGTTGTTCACACAAGGTACCTTCTACTATATGATTAACAAAATCGGGTTTTTATCCCCAAAGTACTTCATACATCAACTCTTTAAAAGATACGTTACTTTCACAATGTCACACAATACGTAGTATAAAATAGAGTGACTATCCTTTTAAAGTAAATCAATTACTTCTCTTTGTAAAATCAAGTAGCAACATTCTTTTCCAATGATCAAGTTTGCCTAATTTCCAATGTTCAAGTTTCTCATTTTAGAAAGGTTTCAGTAGTTCATAGTCTTATTCAATTAAGAATATAATTCTCTTTTAAACAATCGGAGAAACATAAGCCTTATATGTGAGTAGGACATTCTTGTTTATAACAATCTTATTACAATGACCATGATCTAGAAATATCATTTTGTCTCATCTTAGCTTCTATGCAGATGGAAGTTTCTACCGGTTTTAATAATACTTAATTATTCAAAACATTTCCTTTTATTAACGCCGCAGATGGTTTGTCGATACACATCCCGATTTCCAAAATCGAGAAAACGTTCTTAAGCCGTTATACCTAACTTCCCATAAAGCTAGTATAACTCTTAAGTTCTCAAAACCAAGTATTACTTCTCTTTCAAAACGATTTAAATCTTTTGAAATACTTCAAGTTCTTTATGATCACACATCAAGCGATTATAAACAAATCATTTACCTTTTAAAACCACAAAGTGTTTTCTTATCTACATAAAGTCATTATAACCAACTTCCCATAAAGCCGTTATAACACTTTATGTTTTAAACCAATCGAATACATTTAGCACATGACGTCTACCGTACTACATAGTGCACACATATCATGCTAGAAGAGATGAAGAGGTTCACATACCTCGCGACGATTATCGACTAATAGCAAAATGCTCGAGTACCTCGCCGCCGCTACTCCTTAAGCCAAGTAGAACGCGCCACACGTAGTACTTGAACCTATAAGGCCACAAGCGCGCTTATTAACATTTAGGTCTCATCGTAGAACTTTCTACGAAATTTCGGCAAAGACCTCCCCGCAACAACAGAAACCTCCTCCTCTAACGAGGCGGCTACCAAGCCAACCAGTGGGGTTATACATCTAACCCTAACGGTACAATTCTACTCCACTGTACTACTACACAAGTCTCATCAGAATACGCCCTATGTAATTCTGATCAAAGACTATATATAGTATACTTCTACTATATAATCTAACAACATGTAATTTCCAATTACAATAGGGACAAGATAATTACCTCGATAAGCCCATAATTATCCGAGTTTAATGTCGATCCTTAGCAAAGTTTTAGCTCCAACTCGAGCGCCCAACCCGCTTCTAAACCACCCTTAGAAGTTCTAACCAACTTCTACACAATACTCCAACGGACTATGGAGATTTTCCTAGGGTTTCGGTTTGTGGATCGACGGAAGTATAATAGTATTTCTGGCTTTTCAGAAGGTATAACCTTAGAATACAACAAGGTATAAGGCTAAGGTAATTTGGGCATAACAACAATACTTTGAGAGTATTTCTACCAAGAGGGGTATTTATACGAAAACACTAGGCAGTGGGTACCCACGGCCACACCACAAGGGGAGAGGGGAGGCTCTCGCCACAAAGGCCTATCTAGGGAGGGGGCTCTGACGAGAGTCAAACAAGAGGGGAGAGGAGGGACTTTAACACTTAGGAAATATTTGGAATGGATGAAGAAGTTCATCAACCTTAGAGGGGTATTTATAGCACAAGCCAAGGCCAACCAATGGCCATGATCTAGCCAAGTGCCTAGCAAGTGTAGGGCCAAGATTCACCCAAGTGTCCTAGCCAACTTGCACACAAAATATCTACCAAACAATATCTCCCACTTGCCTTCCCCAAATCGTCCACGCCGCCACTTTGCCCACCAATGAGAGGTGCCACGCCTCTCGTTGGTCCAAAATGTTCCGCCTCTCGGAAAAATCCGCAAAAATACTAAATGACATAGCCGAAATTCCCTACGAAAGTCGTGGAAAACGCTTTAAAAACGACTCTAACCGTGTTGTGCACAAACATATTTCTACCCAAAGGTGCCACATGGGGTGACACGTGTCGCCCCGATTCGCCCAAAAATATTTCGCCTTCCGAAAATATCCAAAACGCCAAAATCTCAAAATCAAAGCGGCTACAAAACCGTAAATTTCACCCGTGGCCCCACGTGACCATTTCCAAAAATAAAATTCCATAATTCTCTAATATTCCAGAAGTCCGAATACCAAACTGGGAATCCAATTCCATTAACGAACCTTTTTCCTTCACAAAACCGGAAACTTTTCCGTGAAAAATCGCCTCTTTCTTCCTTTCCATCTTTCTGTCAGATTCTCGCACGCACGCCCTCGCATACATACTCGAACTACTGGTATTACATTCTCCCTTAGAAACATTCGTCCCAATGTTCCTTCTAAGTCTCAAAAACGAACACGTGCCAGTATAGTCTTCACTACTATACGTACGAAACAATCCTGCCACAGCTGGCCATGGAAACACCTGCGCAAAACTTACATCTAAGTCCACAAGGAAACACCTCTACATCACCACAAATAATACTACTTTTGTCACTTTGTCGCGAGCCTTGCTCCAACGACCCAACAAATGGTACCGGGCTGCATGCGATCACTGAAGCTGTTGTACACTCAGATTCTTATCACATTTACATCGCTTTAGTATCCAAAACTCTGGTTACTATCTCTAACGTGGTCATCATTAATCGGGAACATTCGGATGGATCTTCGATACTTTCCGAACATAACAATACGAAGATCGGACGCCCTTCCTCCTAAGTCGGACGGCAAATGCTAACATATAGGCAACCTCGCCTATTCTTCACATGAACTCACAAAGGCCCAAAGTAACTCGCTAAGTTCTTCGCTTTCCAAAACTCGTCACACCGCCCGGTGGTACTTTCAAGAAGACCGACCACAACTCCGAACTCTAAGCGCCGCCGATTATCCGCACGATTCTTCCGAATTGCCGAACTCCTTCTAGACAAGCTTCACACTATCCACACCGGAACAAGCTGAACCAACTATCTCAACCCCGCCAACATCGAACCAATCGACCGCAACTTGCATTTCGCTTCTACAAGGCGTCACAAGACGACATCCGAACACCGAAATGGTAGCTTAAACACTTCAACCGAGACAACGATCCTCACAGCTACCACGAAATCAAAACATCGCCCGAGGGCGAACGCGATACGAGACTCACCGAGTTCCTAGCCCGCTCGTACAAACTCCCAGAAGAGAAACACTGCACTGGCTCCACTGTTCACATAAGGTGAAGGTAGGCACCCGCAACCTCACAACCTTTTCAGATAACATCAACTCGCCGAGGAACGACTTCGACCAAGAACACGATAGTCGCCATCGGCCCACCACCGGTCGAACGCATCCACGAACTTGCACGGCTAACTAAACACGGGCCTAACACCCTCGCGACCCTAACACAAAGAGGACCACCACAACCGACCCCACCACCAAACCTACCGCGGTTGACCCGCACGTAGCCTCAACCCCCGACTCCAAGCGCAAAATACCATCTCCCAAGGAACAATCTTACTAAACACGTTACTTAAAACCTCGCGTCTTCTTAGCTCGACTACCTTCTTTCAAATCACGCTACTCGGGACTTATCCCACGAACATAGCTCACGCACTATGCACTCCTATAAGGGTCAAACATAACACTACACCTTTCTCGAGATGGCCTTATCTCTAAGGTCTTTACGTATAACACTCTAAGGCTCACACCTTCTCTATCCCCAAAATCTTACTCGGTTAACCCACCATGATTCCTAATCACAACTCACACCGCTATCGAACGTAGCACTTAAGGTATACTCACCTTGAAAGTTACCGAAGGACTTGCCGCTCGCCCTCTTCTCGCCGCTCTGGTTAACCTGGCCGATCTCTACGTTTCGCCTGCGCATAAGCCCGCATACGTGCCATGCTCGCCTCAATCAAGAATTACTCTGCACAACCTCTTTTAGATAGTCCTCCGACTCGCGGACATCGGTATACTCTCCGTAGCCAAATCTATAGCTAGTAATGGGTTGTCCTCGCAATCTATATTCTCTGTTCCCTGGCCGTGGAACGAAGGTTCAAATATCATGGCCGCAGAGAACCGCCGCCGCTGCTTAAACTCCGGGGCTAGTGACGTCGCAGAAATCCCGAACGAAGCACTACCCTAGGTAATGATTGGGCCTGCGCCTCGCCACCCTCCTCAACTCTACTCGCAGCCTCTCTGCCGCTTTGCCCTCCCGGGCGGGTTGCCTACGCGAGGCATGACGATAAGGAAAAGATTTCGTCGAGGGTTCAACTTACAACACGCCTCTAAGGCACGATCTCAGAGTGAGAAGAATAGAAACCAATCCTAAATATCCTATAGCCTCCTCGATTATTGATGTGGTGCACAACACACCGATAATCAAGACTTCACCGGATACGGTCGTAGACACTTTCCGAGGATTAATCGCTCGATACCACTTTTGTCACGACCAACCGGTTCGTGGATCGTGCCTTACCCCGCACCCAAGTAGACATACATCGAGTAATCAATGAACAAACACAACAATATGAGATAATGTAAGTATAAAACAATAATCAGGAAAACTTGCCTTTCTAAGATATATAAATGACAACTTTTAACATGAGCTTAATCCTTTTTACAAACCCCGCCTACAACAAGATTTCTGCACTTCTAAGAATGATATGACAACAATGGCGGACAGGGCCCCGCCAAAACCCCGAATGTAAACACTTACTACGCATGGGACTACACCACCGATAAGCCTCTCCGAGAAACGGAGCTTCCTAAACGCCGAATCAGGACTGAGAGCTAGGATCAACGATCGTGTACCTCAACTGCGCATTTAACGCACCCGGGCGAGGTCAAGACAACAGTGTAGTATGTGAAACTAAAAATACCGCAAATGAAATCATAATAGTCTATAAAGGAGACATGTATGATAACCAAACTACGCTTTTACAATAACTAAGCAAATATATCAAGTCGTGACTCACGCCTCAAGTCATCACCAAAGAACATAACATGGGTCTCACGCCTACAACATCAATCGTGTCTGGGACACATTCTCACCGCCAGCTTTATGATATAAAAGTTCCAAGGAACACACATGAACACCGTGTCCCACTGCGCATAATAACACCGCACGGGTAAGTACGTAAGGCATAACCGACTACTAACACCTACGCAGCATCAACAAGGTCGCGAATCAGATCATAAGATCTGTCTGCACCGCCACATGATCAAAGCCGCCACTTGCCCGCAGATCTAATGCGCGCGTCAGTCTCGAACTCCCGCACCCGCATAGGCCAATCTCATCGCCCGCATGAGGCATCCCCGCATCGAGGGTAGCTACCCTAAGATCGCCCCGACTTCGCACCGCACGGCCACAAGGACCGCATGCCCATAAAGGACGACACTAACTCGGAACTCGTAGTTCGATAGGCCCCGGACTGCATGAGGTATTCTCGAATCATAGGTCCATCGACTACCGAGTCTACCCCGACGGAGGGCAGCTTAACCCCCGGAATCATCTCAAGAGATGAATGCCACAATACTATCATAACGACTGATAGTTAATAAGCACAATCAAGGGAAACCCCTTCACACAAACATCACAAGATACTAACACACGTAGCATCCCAACACGGTTACTTATCAACGCAATCAAGAAAGTATTACAAGGCTATCACAAACCAATACAATCAAGTTGTTCACACAAGGTACCTTCTACTATATGATTAACAAAATCGGTTTTTATCACCAAAGTACTTCATACATCAACTCTTTAAAAGATACGTTACTTTCACAATGTCACACAATACCCGTAGTATAAAATAGAGTGACTATCCTTTTAAAGTAAATCAATTACTTCTCTTTGTAAAATCAAGTAGCAACATTCTTTCCAATGATCAAGTTTGCCTAATTTCCAATGTTCAAGTTTCTCATTTTAGAAAGGTTTCGTAGTTCATAGTCTTATTCAATTAAGAATATAATTCTCTTTAAACAATCGAGAAACATAAGCCTTATATGTGAGTAGGACATTCTTGTTTATAACAATCTTATTACAAAGCTATGATCTAGAAATATCATTTTGTCTCATCTTAGCTTCTATGCAGATGGAAGTTTCTACTGGTTTTAATAATACTTAATTATTCAAAACATTTCCTTTTATTAACGCCGCAGTTGGTTTGTCGATACACATCCCGATTTCCAAAATCAAGAAAACGTTCTAAGCCGTTATACCTAACTTCCCATAAAGCTAGTATAACTCTTAAGTTCTCAAAACCAAGTATTACTTCTCTTCAAAACGATTTGAAATCTTTTGAAATACTTCAAGTTCTTTATGATCACACATCAAGCCGCTTATAAACAAATCATTTACCTTTTAAAAACCACAAAGTGTTTTCTTATCTACATAAAGTCGTTATAACCAACTTCCCATAAAGCCGTTATAACACTTTATGTTTTAAACCAATCGAATACATTTAGCACACGACGCCTACCGCATACTACATAGTGCACACATATCATGCTAGAAGAGATAGGAAGAGGTTCACATACCTCGCGACGATTATCGACTAATAGCAAAATGCCCGAGTACCTCGCCGCCGGTACTCCTAAGCCAAGTAGAACGCGCCACACGTAGTACTTCAACCTATAAGGCCACAAGGCGCTTTATTAACATTTAGGTCTCATCGCAGAACTTTCTACGTAAATTTCGCAAAGACTCCCGCAACAGCGTAAACCTCCTCCTCTAACGAGGCCTACCAAGCCAACCGTGGGGTTATACATCTAACCCTAACGTACAATTCTACTCCAGACTACTACACAAGTCTATCAGAATACACCCTATGTAATTACAGTCAAAGACTATATATAGTATACTTCTACTATATAATCTAACAACATGTAATTTCCAATTACAATAGGGGGACAAGATAATTACCTCGATAAGCCCATAATTATCCGAGTTTAATGTCGATCCTTAGCAAAGTTTTAGCTCCAACTCCGAGCGCCCAACCCATTTAAACCACCCTTAGAAGTTCTAACCAACTTCTACACAATACTCCAACTGACTATGGAGATTTTCCTGTGGTTTTGTGGACCGACGAAGTATAATAGTATTTCGGCTTTTCAGAAAGGTATAACCTTAGAATACAACAAGGTATAAGGCTAAGGTAATTGGGCATAACAACAATACTTTGAGAGTATTTCTACCAAGAGGGGTATTTATACGAAAACACTAGGCTAGTGGGGTACCCCACGGCCACACCACACCGGGGAGAGGGGGGCGGCTCTCGGCCACGAAGGCCTATCTAGGGAGGGGGCTCTTGGACGAGAGTCAAACAAGAGGAGAGGAGGGACTTTAACACTTAGGAAATATTTGGAATGGATGAAGAAGTTCATCAACCTTAGAGGGTATTTATAGCACAAGCCAAGGCCAACCAATGGCCATGATCTAGCTAAGTGCCTAGCAAGTGTAGGGCCAAGATTCACCCAAGTGTCCTAGCCAACTTGCACACAAAATATCTACCAAAAATATCTCCCACTTGCCTTCCCAAATCGCCCACGCCGCCACTTTGCCCACCAACGAGAGTGCTGCGCCGCTCTCGTTGGTCCAAAATGTTCCGCCTCTCGGAAAAATCCGCAAAATACTAAATGACATAGCCGAAATTCCCTACGAAAGTCGTGAAAACGCTTTCATTTAAAAACGACTCTAACCGTGCAGACAAACATATTTCGCCCAAAGGTGCCACATGGGGTGACACGTGTCGCCCCGATTCGATCAAAAATATTTCGTCTTCCAAAATATCCAAACGCCAAAATCTCAAAATCAAAGCGGCTCCTACAAAACCAGAATTTCACCCGTGGCCCCACGTGACCATTTCGAAAATAAAATTCCATAATTCTCTAATATTCCGGAAGTCCGAATACCAAACTGGGAATCCAATTCCCATTAACGAACCTTTTTCCTTCACAAAACCGAAACTTTTCCGTGAAAAATCGCCTTTCTTCCTTTCCAATCTTTCGTCAGATTCTCGCACGCACGCCCTCGCATACATACCACGAACTACGGTATTACATTTGTCACGACCAACCGGCCCGTGGATCGTGCCTTGCCCGCACCCAAGTAGCCATTCATCGAGAAAATCAGCGAACATAGAACATAAATATGAAACAAGTGACATGATAAATAAACAAAGCAACCAAAATAAATGCTTTTCAACATATATATATATACAAACCCCGAATAGCTTTAATCTCTTCTTACAACCCCGCCACAACAAGATTACATGCACTTAAGATTTACAACAACTATGACGGGACAGGGCCCCGCCATACCCCTGAATGTACAAGAACCTACAACTCAGGGAACACATACCAAAAGATAAGCCTCCGAAGGAACGGAGCTTCCCAATACGCTGAAAGGTGATCCTAAAAGCGGGGATCGACAGCCAATGTACTTCTACCTGCGGCATGAACGCAGCCCCCCGGAGGGGGTCAGTACAACAGGTACCAAGTATGTGAAACTGAAAATACTGTAGTTAAATCATAAC
Organism: Przewalskia tangutica; assembly: GCA_029844215.1. Taxonomy (NCBI): domain Eukaryota; kingdom Viridiplantae; phylum Streptophyta; class Magnoliopsida; order Solanales; family Solanaceae; genus Przewalskia; species Przewalskia tangutica. Next base: position 46,932,978 of record CM056739.1, on the reverse strand, counting down.
AGTCTATATAAAGCAGGAGACATGAATGATGACCAAAATACAGTATGCAGCACAAAAGCAGTCAAGTCAGGGACTCACGCCCTCAAAGTCATTACTACAATATAACTATGGGTCTCATGCCCACAACACCAAGCATGTTCGCATTATGGCCGCATGCCCCCGGAATTCTGCATCGGTGTAAACATGTCCATGATGCAACAATAATGATAATGCTGCATGGCCACATGCCCCGACCAGACGGTGTAGACACGCCCATGTAACATCAATCAACAATATCTGGTGCTCAACCGCCGCATGGCCACATATCCCCGAATTGCAGACGGTAGACATGTCCATGTGACATTAATCAATCAAGAAAACAATCAAAATGGAAACATACCCGTGGAATTCTCACATCGCAAAGACGCTCCAAGTAAGTTCTCAACAAGTCAACCGGCCCTCCATTGAGAGACGCGGTAACACAGAAATACAACACTTGCACAACAAAGGCTAACATCACAAGCATAGGCAGGTTTCACCACAACAAGCATAGGCAGGTCATACACAACTCAAAGTACTTTCTACTATATGTCAATATGTTCGGGTTTCTATCCCCAAAGTACTTCATACATTACCTTTTTAAAAGATACGTTACTTTCACAAAAGTCACACAATACCCGTAGTATATGAAAATAGAGTGATTATCTTTTTGAAGTAAATCAAAACACTTATCTTTGTGAAATCAAGTAACGACATTGTTTTCCAAACGTCCAAGTTTGCCTAATTTCAAATGCTCAAGTTTCTCATTTTAGAAAAGGTTTCGTAGTTCATAGTTTTAATCCTTTAAAACCTAATTCTCCTTTAAACGTTTTGAGAAACATATGTCTTATATGGGAGTAGGTTATTCTTGTTTATAATCAATCTTATTAAGCAGCCATGATCTAGGAATGTAATATCATTTTGTCTCATCTTAGCTTCTATGCAGATGGAGGTTTCTACTGGTTTTAATATAACACTTCATTTATTCAACACATTTTCCTTTATTAACGCTGCAGTGGTTTGTCGATACACATTCCGATTTCCGAAATCAAGAAACAAGATTCCTTTTAAAACCAAGTACTCATTACTCACGAATGAGGTTTCACACAAACATTCATATTAAGTCAAGTCTCTTATCTTCTAAATATCAGTAAACCATGTTCTTTACCTTTCTTAAGACGTTATACCTAACTTCCCATAAAGCTAGTATAACTCTTATGTTTTCAAAACCAAGTATTTTTCTTCTTTCAAAATGATTCTTTAAAATACGCCAAGTTCTTTATTATCACACATCAAGTCGCTTATAAGTCAATTCAGTTACCCTTTGAAACCACAAAGCATTTTCTTACCTACATAAAGCTGTTATAACCAACTTCCCACAAAGCCGTTATAACACTTTATGTTTCAAACCAATCAAATACATTAAGCACATGTACGTCACTGCACTACATATAGTTATACACATATCATGCTAGAACAGATAGGAAGAGGTTCACATACCTCGCGACGATTATCGACAATAAGCAAAAGCTCCAAGTACTACAACCTTGCTAGCCCTTTCCACTCCTCGAGTAGAATACGCTACTCTTAGTACTTTCACCTATAAAGGCCATAAACGCTCATTAACTCTTAAACACAAGTTTCCATCTTTCTACGTAAAATTCAAGAAGACTCTCCCATGCAATGTTAATCTCCTCCTTTATCGAGGCCACTACCAAGCCAACCGGGGGGTTTGCACGCCTAACCGGACGTACAATTCTACTCACGAATACTATTACAAGTCATCAGAATACACCCTATGTAATTACGATCAATTCTCTTATTTAAATTCAGCTTAAGTCGCAAGACATTGCTGTAAGTATTATTCGTGCTTAAGTCAAAAGACATTGCCGCACAACTATGTTCAGTTCTATATATAGTATACTTCAACTATATAATCCAACAACATGTAATTTCCAATTACAACAGAAGGTCAAGAATGTTTACCTCGATAAGCCCAAAATTATCCGAGTTTAAATGTCGATCCTGAGCAAGGTTTAGCTCCTACTCCGAGCGCTCCGACCCGCTCCAAACAACCCTTAGAAGTTCTAACCAACCTCTACTTATAACTTCAACTACGGGTGAAGATTTACTTAGGGTTTCGTTTTAGTGACTGAGGGAAAGTATAATGGTATTTTCTGGGCTTGTATAAGTGTAACCTTGGGAATACTACAAGGTATTTGGGCCAAGGTATTTGGACATAACAACAATACTAGGAGAGTATTTCTATACCACAACAAGGGGTATTATACGAAAACAACTAGGCTAGGGGGGGTAGACCTCTCGGCCAAGGCTTCTCAGGGGGTAGTGTGGCGAAAAGTAAGTAAGAGGGAGGGAGTATTTTGAGACTTAGGTAGATTGCTCAAGTTTTGGATGAAGAAAGTTCATCAACTAAGGGGGTATTTATAGGTCAAGTGAAGGCCAACCAATGGCCAAGATGAAGACAAGTGCATAGCAAGTGTAAGGCCAAGATTAAGCCATGTGCAACCTTATCCATCTACACAAAATATCCTACCTAACCCTTGACCACAATTCAACACAAAAAACGTGCCAATCCTTTCCCATTTCGTCCGTCCAACATGCCACTTGAGGGTGACAAGTGTCACCCTCTCGTTGGTCCAAAATGTTACGTCTCTCGGAAAAATCCGCAAAAATTAAAAATGACATAGCCGGAATTTTCCCTACGAAAGCTGTGGAAACGTTTCGTCATAAAACGACTCTAATCGGGGGTTGTGTACAAATTTCGAAACTAGCTTACTTTAAGGCTCAAATTATAATACGTACGCGCTCACGTACATACTCTGGAAATACGGGGTATAACACTTGTTGTGCAAATATTGTGTTCTACTCGACTACCGGTTCATCCGGGAATGTATTTCACTTGACACGGCTCATCCGAATGTATTTCACTCGACCACGGCTCATCCGAATGTATTTCACTTGATTACCGGCTCATCCGAATGTATTTCACTTGATTACGGCTCATCCGGAATGTATTTCACTCGATCACGGTTCATCCGGAATGTATTTCACTTGACTACCGGTTCATCCGGAATGTATTTCATCGACTACCGTTCATCCGGAATGTCTTCCACACGGTTCTATATTGGGTCCAGAAGATGGGCCGAGACCTGTTATACGTATCACATGATTTGTACCTAGACTGCCGGCAGTGAGGAAGGAGCTCCACGGGCATGAGGGATGACTTTGAGGGCGTGAGTCCCTGACTTGACATGACTGTTTATTTATTGTGAACTGTAGTTTGGTTATCATACATGTCTCCTGCTTTATATAGACTACTATGATTTCATTTACAGTATTTATTTCAGTTTCACATACTCGGTACCTGTTGTACTGACCTCCTTCGGGGGGCTGCGTTCATGCCGCAGGTAAAGTTACATCAGTCGTGATCCTCGCTCTTAGGGTCACAGCCAAAGATTTGGGAAAGCCCGCTTTCTCCGAGGCTTATTCGTATAGTCCCCTGTTGATTGTAGGTGCTTACATTCAGGGGTATGACGGGGCCCTGTCCCGTCGTTGTTGTCATATTATTCGTAGAGGTCTGTAGTACTGTTGTGGGCAGAATTTGTAAGAGGGTTGTAACTGTTCAAATTGCTATTTATATATATACCGAAGGTAACCGTTTTTGGTTAGCCTGTCTTCTTATTTCACTGTCATATTACATTGGTTTCATGTATTGTCTTTATGTTCCGCTGATTACTCTGATGTTGTGTCACTAGGGTGCCCGGGGTAAGGCACCAGTCGCGGGCCCGGATTCGGGTCGTGACATTTTTTTAAGGATTTCGCCACAAAAAGACACCGACAAATGTGATTCCATATGCTCGAAAGATCGACATAAACTGGGACAATTTTAAGGGTTTTACTACAAATGACATCAATGGACATGGTCAATTTACGCTAAGGGTTCCATGTCCCAAAACTGGGACAAATTTTAAAAGAGAGCCTGACGGCAGCGGAGCACCGAGAGTATGGGAGAATATACCGCCGATTTCGGATAAGAAAGTTTGCTTTGTTTCACAACATGTCACTATTCAAATATCGACATAATTTCCTACTAGCACATTTTTCAACAAATGTTTTGACCGAGACTCGAAATCAGACAGGGGTTACATGTCCAGACAAGACAACACGTGTAAATATCAAGAGCCAACACAAATCGGCCGACCCCCTCCCCGAACTCACAATTTTTCTTTGAGTGAATTTTGCAGGACAATAGGAACAAAGAGGACAACAACATTCCAATACAACAGATCCGCTCACGAAATCCATCTGCAACAAGTCTACATCAAATACATCTCGCAAAAACCACATCTTCGTTACTCAGGCTACATCATTTACACTTTAATTATTTCATCTAGCTTTGATTATGCATAACACGATTTTTATCTATGCCCTAGGAGGCGTCATTTGCATCTCGTCCATACAAGACGACAACGCCCATACAAGGCGTCATTTGCATTTCGTCCATACAAGACGATAACGCCCATATAAGGCGTCATTTGCATTTCGTCCATACAAGACGATAACGCCCATACAAGGCGTCATTTGCATCTCGTCCATACAATTTACAACGCCATACAAGGCGTCATTTGCATTTCGCCCATACAAGACGATAACGCCCATACAAGGCGCCATTTGCATTTCGTCCCATACAGACGACAACGCCATACAAGGCCATTTGCATTTCGTCCATACAGCATTTACAACGCCCATACAAGGCGTCATTTGCATTTCATCCATACAAGACGATAACGCCCATACAAGGCGTTATTTGCATCTCGTCCATACAGCATACAACGCCATACAAGGCGTCATTTGCATTTCGCCCATAGCATTTATAACGCCATACAAGGCGTCATTTGCATCTCGCCCATACAAGACGACAACGCCCGCATAAGGCGTCATTTGCATCTCGCCCATACAAGACGACAACGCCTGCATAAGGCGTCATTTGCATTTCGTCCCATATAGCATTTATAACGCCATACAAGGCGCCATTTGCATTTCGCCCATACAAGCATTTATAACGCCATACAAGGTATCATTTGCATCTCGTCCGCATAAGACGATAACGCCATATACAAGGCGCTATTTGCATCTCGTCCGCAGCAAGACGACAACGCCATACAAGGCGTCATTTGCATTTCGCCCATACAAGACGATAACGCCATACAAGGCGCTATTTGCATTTCGTCCATACAAGATTTATTCCCGCCATACAAGGCGCTATTTGCATTTCGTCCATACAAGCATTTATAACGCCATACAAGGCGCCATTCGTGATTTCGTCCATACAAGACGATTCCGCCCATACAAGGCGTCATCTGCATCTCGTCCATACAAGACGACAACGCCCACACAAGGCGTCATTTGCATTTCGTCCATACAAGACGATAACGCCATACAAGACGATAACGCCATACAAGGCGCTATTTGCATTTCGTCCATACAGACGATAACGCCATACAAGGCGTCATTTGCATCTCGCCCATACAAGACGACAACGCCATACAAGGCGTCATTTGCATTTCGTCCATACAAAGACGATAACGCCATACAAGGCGTCATTTGCATTTCGCCCATACAAGACGATAACGCCATACAAGGCGTCATTTGCATTTCGTCCATCTGACGATTCCGCCCATACAAGGCGTCATTTGCATTTCGTCCATACAAGACGATAACGCCCATACAAGGCGTCATTTGCATTTCGTCCATACAAGACGATTCCGCCCATACAAGGCGTCACTTGCATTTCGTCCATACAAGACGATAACGCCCATACAAGGCGACATTTGCATTTCGTCCATACAAGACGATTCCGCCCATACAAGGCGACATTTGCATTTCGTCCATGCAAGACGATAACGCCCACACAAGGCGTCATCTGCATCTCGTCTATACAAGACGGCGTATCATCACATAGTATACACAATCTGACTACAACCACAACACAAATTTACATCCTTACATTGTTTTGTTTTGACAGTTATGCACTAATGTCTCTATCTTAGTTTCAATCTACATGTACGTTAACAAGCGGCAAAAGATGGAGCACAACGGGGACCTACCTCTTACGGCGAACTGAGGTAATTTGTTGGGAGCAATACTTCCCAACAAAAGGCAAAAGTGGACCCGAACGTCGACCTACTCTCTCCTAACATTCTAGCACCACAATAACTCATAGTCAACATAGATTGACACTGGGACAGATTTTAAATCCGCGTCGGCCCCATCCTTAGTTTCAGACACCAGCAACACTTGGTTCCAATTCCGATGACCCAGACAAAATTGGCTATAAGTCAACATCTTTGTCTGGAGATTCTTTCATCTTCCCTATACAAAGAGGGACAACTGTTGACACCCAATTTTGTCCATCCCCCCGTAAATAAATAACCGATAAATTAAACGACTTTTCTTTTTTTTGGAACCACAATTTTTAGGTTTTAATAACTGCCTAGCATTATAAATATTAAGCACTAATTAATTAGCACACTCATTTATTATTATAATAATAGCTTAGACTAATAAAACACCTAATTAATTTAATCACAATTTAAAGAAATTATCTACCATTAATTAACTAATACACCTAATAAATAAATCTAATACTAATTAAAATACCCCCCAAGCCCACCTTATTTTCGTCCAAAACAAATCTCTACCCGCAGCCCACAACCCTCACCTCTTCAGCCCACGACCCGCGGCCCATTTTTTTTCCTTTAACCTTTAACTCTCCCTCGACCGGCCCACTTTCCCTAAATGTACTGTAACCTTCGCCGACTTCCCCTTTCGTAAAAAAACCTAAACAAACCCTAATCGCACTATTCAACCGCCGCTTACACCCTCTCCCTCACGCCACCTTCCCAGCCGAGATTCTCGCCTGAGAATCCGGTAATCTTCCCCCATCTTACTATACAAACCTTCCCTTATCAATTTCGGTAAGATTCAGAATACGAAAATGGTAACAAATCGTCTTAAAGTCCTCCAAATCACCCACAAAAGCAGTTCGCCTTACCATAACAAAGCCAGTATGAATCGTCCCTCAAATCCATCCTAAACTTACCACAAAAAACGAAGCCCAATTAGGAGCTATAAATACCAATGTTTGGACATGCAAAGGGGGCATCGATCAGTCATCAATCATCGAGAACACAGACAGCATTGTGCTTAAACTCCTCTCTTTTTCATTCAATTTATTACTACTTAAATCTGCAAACCAGTCCTTCACGAATTTCTCTTGACGATTCGGGAAAACCTTTGTCGTCGCCTCAGTTCGCTACCCACAAAAGGTCCGAAACCTACTCTTTTCTTACTATTTAGTTATTTAATTGATAGTATGTGTTTTTTTTTTGCATGATAAGATTACATGTTATTTTTATCAAATCTATTTGACTTAACTCAGTTTAGTCACTGTTTTCAAACAAATCTGTTAGTTGTGGTCTTCGGTTCATGTGGTATCGATTCTACTTTCTAGCATATGTGTATTCGATTGTGGTTTTCTATGGATATAGTTGGTTGGGTAACGTTCGTATAAAGGTCGCAGATCCATTTTGATTATCTGCTATTAATTGGTGATTGTTTAAATGTTGTTTGGGATATTCTGTTTTATGTATGTTTTTTTTGGGCCACTGGATTACGTGTTCATTTAGATGCATATTTAATATAGTGTTGTGGGGGGCTTTCTGTTCAGTCCCAGGGTATTTTTAGTTAGTCAATTGAATAATATGGTATTGATTCATCTTTAGGGTCACAATCTGTGGCATTTGAACATCTGTCTGTTAACACAGTCAATTACATGAAATGGTTTGTCCTATTTCTATAGTTTTTTTTTAGTTCCATCGAATATGTAAAAATGTATTGCTACCTGTTAATAGTCAATGATATTTTGAATCATTTGTTTTTGCACCACCTCCTGCTTAGTTCGACTCCATTTAGACCATGCCTATACTATCATTTGAACCATTTTCAGAATAGATGAATGTATGTTAGTGTGCCTAAATTGTGTTCTTCCTTGGGGTGTTGTACTGACGGACATACAGTATAAGGGTGGCCATATATGCTTAACCATACCATCAGTGTTATGCATGACCTAATGCATGGTTTTTTCCTGGGAGTCACCTAGCCATTTATGCATGTTGGTTATGTCTAATAAGCCATTATGCCTCATATATCTCATTAATGAATTTCAATCCAGCAGCTTTAAGTTTGTCTCACAGGCATCTGAACCATTGGTTTTTTTTAGAAATGTCCATCTTACATTTTTCTTTTGAGTGTTGCCAATCCAGTACACCAGTGATCATGCAACACAAATAAAATAATTGCTGACTTGCCTCCATACCTGCTCTACTGCTTAATGCCCAGTATTTCTATTCTCTGATATTTGTTACATCCCATTAGCATACATTCAGTGTATATGAGTTGTATACTTCTCATGGTTTATGTGTATGTCTTATGTATATCAACCTGTATACGGCTAGATATATATTAGAGGTGAGTTTGTATAAATGGGCCTGTTTGGGTGATAACACTAGTATTTTCTTTGAAAATCCGAGAAGTAAAGTCTGATGTTACTAGTTATGCCTTCTGCATATTGAGGCCCATCAATTGATTAATCTCTGGATGTGTACTTGCTGGCAGGGATTCGTTATCTGTATGGCCTCAGTTAATATCGGTTGCATGTGTGCTTGTGTGCTTAGTTTAACATTTCACTTATTTTCGTATATATGATGGAGTTTAGAATATTTACTAATCATTTTCTTTCTTATTTTTACATGACATGCATCGGGAGATAAATCAAGAGTCTCGATATGAGACTCATCATGATCTCCGCTCTGCATTCCACACTTCCGCCGCAGGGCTTCCAAACAACCATAGGATAGATGGTGTCGCCATCCGTTCTAGACGCCACATCAACTCCAATCTCACTCCTGCCCTTGCTTATTTATGTATTTATTTATTTGCTTATTTATTATTGTTATATTTGTTAACCTTGTAATTAATAGGATAATTAACTCTAATAGTCTTTGAACACATTGGAAGGGTAGTTTAAAGGATAAATTCGCCCCCCCTTATTTATTCTAGGTTCATCATATAAGTCTAAGTCTAAAATAATTAATCCTAGCTATGCTTTAGTTATGTAGTTAATATATTTCTCCGTATCTGATCCTTAAGAAATAAACTTTACCATAAACTCTTCATAAATACCATAGGAAGTAATTTTCGCATGCACGTATAAAAAATATTTCATAATTAACTTTATATATAAGAGTCTTAACCTTACATAAACTAAATAGGAGTAATTTATCATGTTCTTACTTTTGTCAAATAAAATAATTACATGTCTTATAAATGCATAATCAACTTTGTATATTTTTGTGAGTCTTATAAGACCCTTTTAGCTATCAACATATATTCTTTAGATATTTCTCCACATCCCCTTTTTTACTTAAATAATCTTTTCTAAAAACATACATCCCTTAGCCAAATAAATCAACCTATGTTTTGAACGGACAACCGCAAGTTAGCGGATCCTTTAGGGTGCCTAATCCCTTCCCTTTAGGATAATAAAGAACCCTTACTCAGAATCTCACATAGCTTTCGCAGACCTTTAAATGGAGATTAATTGCAGTATTTTATTGCAATAAATCAAGTGTCCTAATTCACTATAATAATTAGGTGGCGACTCCTTTAAATACATTTTAGGAATCAACCATACGTAGTACTCCCGTTTTCGACTCCGGTTAAAATGGGGTGCGACACCCGGTCAGTTGATGATGTATGTTGGATCTGGTAGCTATGCCTTCGTACTTGCCCCGTACGGTTTTATGATACAGGTGGGACCTGGTGTTCATGTGTACTCCTTGGTGTTATTATATCATAGACTGCCGGCAGTGAGGAAGGTATTCCACGGGCATGATTGATGTTGTGGGCGTGAGACCCATAGTTATATTTGAGTGATGACTTTGAGGGCGTGAGTCCCTGACTTGACATGACTGCTTATTTATTGTGGACTGTAGTTTGGTTATCATACATGTCTCCTGCTTTATATAGACTGTTATGATTTCACTTACAGTATTTTCGCCACATACTTGGTACTGTTATCGACCTCCTTCGGGGGGTTGCGTTCATGCCGCAGGTAGAGGTACACCAGTTGTTGATCCTCGCTCATAGGATCACAGTTCAGCGTTTTGGGAAGCTCCATTTCTTCGGAGGTGTTACACCCCGGAATTTCAGGATATGTTATAAGAACGTACGTAAGAACTCAAAAATGTTAAGACTTGAGACGAGTAAAATTTTATCGGAAATTTTGGAATTTGTCGGAAAACGAAATATTGCGACGAACGGGAGGGAGACACGTGTCACCCCCCTTAATGGTCTTGGACGAAAATGACATGGAGTAAATGGTCATTTGACCACAATTTAAAAGACCAAGTCTTGCAAAGACAATTAGCTTGACATTGTTGACTAAGTCAATGCCACTTGGCTTGATCCTTGTGAAATGCATCCAAACCACCCATTTGTTCTAATCTTGACCCTCCATATATTTATATAAGCTCCTTAGTAGCAAGACAAGGCTAAACACTTAGAAAATTTTCAATAATTTTGAGAGAAGCTTGAGGGAGCTCTCGGCTTTACCTAGGGTTTGAAGGAAAAAAATTTCAATTGTTGTCCAATAATCTCCCCACTTTAAACCAAGGTACCTAAGGGTATTGTAAGTGTTTCTCAATAGAAAGATCCCGGAAAAATGGTGTTTTCGTATTAGTCGCAAGGCGGGAACTAAAGGAGTTCTTCAACTTTGAAGTTGGAACTTGAAGATAAGTTCATCATAAGCTTCTAAGGGTAGCTTGGAGTGGATTGGAATGTCAAAAGAGGCGCTAAAGTTGCTAAGGATCGACTTGTGATCTTGGATCAAAATTGGGCTAAATGAGGTATAATCTTCGTCTTACTTTTGCAATTGAAGATTTCATGTTATTATAAGTTAGAAATGATCTTGTGATATGTGTTATGAAGTTTGATAAGTGTTATGGAAATTTGGAAGCTCAAATCCGGAAATGACATGTTGAGTCATTGAAATTGAATTACAATTTGGTCGTTAACTAGAATTGTCGCATGTTACTTACTTGAAGATTATAGTAGTTATAATCGATTGCGACTGGATATCATGTTATGTTAACAACTTGGATTTAAATGGAAATTGGATTAGAATTGATGTTGTAGTACTTCAAGTTTGCCGAATTGGCCTAGTAAGTTGTATTACTTTGATATCGTTTGTGGGGCGGAATTTTACACGTCTAGTAGGCGTGTAATCCCCTATTGTTGATTGCATTGTTTGGGCCTTAAATGTGGTGTGTTTGGTTATTGTATTCGGCCTTGAAAAAGGTGGCAAAGTGAGTAGAAACAAAGGAAGTGCTGTCCGATTTTCCGTGGAATTTAGGGACTTTGCACTTGGAATATTCTATGTTTGAAACTAGAAGTTAATAGACATACTATGGTCATTATAGGTTGACATACTACGTACGGCGAATTGGACTTAGCAAGTGGATTAAACCGAAGAGGTATGTGGAACTTTCTTATCTCTTGAGCATGAATAAGTTGTAAATGTATAGTACGGTAGACGTACAAGATTTTGACGATCTAGGCCTATTTGATATCCTTGGCTTATTTTAAGAATGTCCAAGTTGATTGAGTTAGGGAATTAACTCACTTGTTTAAATATTAAGGATATCTTGGTTTTCAAAAGTTAAGAGACTTTAAGTATGTTGAAAGTATTATTGATACTTGTTTTGTTGGAAAGTTTAAGTCTCTTGGTTATAAAGAAGTATGTAAGTTGCTAATGTATAAAACTAGTATAACGGCTTTATGGGGAGTTGGTTATAATAGCTTTATGGAAGGTTAAAAAGAGTGGTTTACTCTAAGTAATTTAAGTATGTTAAATGACTTGAAATAACGAAAGGCGAATTGATTTAAAGGCATCAATTGCTTAAGGTTTTAAAAGAAAGAAGTCACTTGATTTAGAAGCCTATAATTTTATTTCTAAAAGATATTGTGACTTGTCTTGAAAAATAGTTATGACTTGATACTATGGTTATTAGTGTCTTGGAAGTTTCGTATGGAAAAGAGTCATTTTAAAAGAGTAGAAGTATGTAGTACTTGAGTTTATAAAATGAAAGTCTATAGATTTTATGAACTTGCCTATGTGTGCTGGTGATAGCCTTTGAGTGCAAGTGTTATGTTTTATTACGTTGTCGCGACTCTCGGTTGGAGGGTCGGCTGTCTTGTTGTAAGTTTACTTGGACGTACCGACAGTGATGTGGGATTCCACGGGTATGCTTCCATTATTTGTGTTACTCCTTGGACATGCTTGCGATGTGGGATTCCGGCACGTGACTGTGAGGCGGGTTAGATTCCCGGATTTATAATGTCATGTTAGTGCCTTAAGTAAGCTAAAATGAGAGTGTATATGCATAAGACTAATAAGAAGTTAGGGGGATTTCTTAACTTGCTTATTTATTGTGTGACGGCCGGTTGAGATAGGGTAAAAGTATAAGTGAGGGGAAAACTCCCAAGACGCTATACCACCTTCTCCAGGGTAAGAGTATAAATGAGGGGTAAAACCCCCAAGACGTTATACCACCTACTTTACCACCTTCTCCAGGATAAGAGTATAAATGATGGGTAAACCCCCAAGACGTTATACCACCTGCTTTAGGGTAAGAGTATAAATGAGGGGAAAACCCCCAAGACGTTATACCACCTGTTTCCATGGATTTGCTACCCATGATATGATCGGGAGTCTCCTATTGTGATGTTGTACGTATTCCCTTGATTTACTCTCATTGTTAGTAAGGCACTGTGTACTGTTAATTGAGTTATCATACCTGTCTCCAGTTTTATTATAGACTTATGATTTCATTACAGTACTTTCAGTTTCACATATTTGGTACATGTTATCGACTTCTTCGGCTGCGTCACGCCGCAGTAGTACAGGTTGCTGATCCTCGCTCTTAGGATCACTGTTCAGCTGTTGAGAAGCCCCTTTATTCCGGAGGCTTATCCCTGGTATGGTCGGTTGTTGTACATTCAGGGGTATGGCGGGGCCCTGTCCCGCCAGAGTTGTTATTCTTAGAGGTCTGTAGTCACATTTGTGGATTGGGTTGTAAGAAAAAAATGTACTGTTTTATTTGTATGGTTTACGAAAGGTGGCCTTATCGGCTAGCCTGTTGTTATTTTTATGTTTAAGCTTTTAACAGTTGTGTATGTTCCGCTGCTATTCTCTGATGTATATCAAAGGTGCCTGTGTAGGGCACCGCCATGCCCGGTCGGGTCGTGACAAAAGTGGTATCAGAGCAGTTAGTCCTCGGAAAGTGTCTACGCATCGTGTCTAGTAGTCTTGATTATCGGTGTGTTGTGCACCACATCTATAATCGTGGAGGTCGCAGGACATTTAGGATTGGTTTCCATTCTTCTCACTCTAAGATCGTGCGATAGAGCTGTATGGTTAGGGTCGTCTCTCCCTAACAAGTTATGATTGTTTGCAGCTACGAGAAAGGCAGCAGTGACCCAGGAAAGATTATGTGGATTGCGTATCCAGGTTGGTAATGTTTGTAGTTGGTATTATGACATACAACTATACAGATTTATGTATGAGGGTCAGACGCGTGTTTCCTAGAATGATTTTAGATTACCCGAATACGGTAATGACTAAATAGATACCGGGAAGGTATGAACAGTTAAGGAACTCTCATCAAGGTTTTACATGCTAATTTGAGATAATTAGGAAATGATGAGCTGTATGAGAATGTAATGGACCCTTAAGAGGTCATAATTGAGGGACTAAATGGAAGACTATGTTAATAAGTTAAGCTACGTGGTATGATAAAGAGAATGGTACGGGTAAGATCCGTATGGAGTAAGTATGGTTGTTATGGTCAAGACAACACGATTATAGTATATTGAGAAGTTTTTGTACCCGTCTACGGGGGGACTGATAAGTTAGGCTTGGAGCATGGAAATTGTGAGCCTAGGAATGTTGATAACCACCGAGACCTTAGATATATAAGGCCTTCTCGGGTAGTAAAGTTAAGATAGACCAAGGAAAAGAGTTAAATACGACGCCGAGTCGGGTTGGGGATCTATTAAGGGTCGCCCCATAGCTTGAAATGAAATGGGATCAGTTGGTAGTAGTCCCGCTATGTGACAGGGTCACGAGGGTGCAAGACCCAAGTCTAGTTAATCGTTTTACGGGTTCGTGGGCGCATTCCACCGGAACCAGGTGGTGAGAGCCGAATCGCCTTATGTTGTTTGGAATAGTAACTCCAAAGATTGGAGGCCCGAATCGATGAAGGCTATGTACGACACTACAATAAGTTTGGAAGCACGGAAGAGTACGACCAAGAAGAAAGAGCAACCAAGTGTAAAGAAATGGAACCGAATCCATGAGGACCTTTCGAGGTAACTACACCCGTGAGTGTTGGGTGCTACCGAGCGTTAGATAATAATTGCCGTAACGATACGTTGGACCCTAGCGAACCTAGCAGAGTCATTATGACAGACGTTGAGGTCATTATGAGTACGAACTAGTTGGCCTCTTGTTATGTCAACGTGGACTACAGAGAGAGAATTGATTCGGTACCAGTTTTCCGGTAAGCCGGTTATCGAGTGGAAAGGAAGAGAAGTGGGGGTAACGATGAATTATCCTTCCTTCTTTGACATTGTTTTTTTAAGTCCATGTGACTTGTTCACTTGAGGTAATTGATGCAGAAAAGTAAGAAATACTCGAATTTGAAGGAGTTTATGCTAAGTGCCCTTGATGTACTTGAGTTGGTTTGGTGTGGCGGTCGGGCCACGACCTTCCTGGATAAGTTCGTGATAGCGCAAGCAAGAATAAGATAAGTACGAGTGTGGTGCAGAAAATAGAAGACATCGTTGGTAGATTTTGAAAATCTATACGTTTAAGGCGCTGATGATTTTGATTTTGATAGAGAGATAAGTTCTTCCCCTCGTAAAAGGACGGTTTACGTATTATGGGTTGCGTGTACCCATGTTGTTAGACGCAGGATATGAGACTGGTAGGGTCTCCGGTATCGTCATGCCATAGGTTACAATTGTAGTTAACCGTGGGCACGGTGTTGTTTTGGGGAAAGTAAGAACGACGTTCCACGAAGTCGAGCAAGTGTCGGAGGACAAAATGCAGTAGTACACATATATGAAATCAGACGATTATGAATCAAGATAGAAATACTTTCGTGATAATAATGCCTAAGGTAAGGATATGGCGAATGATAAATGAAAATACGACTATGGTTATGAAATTTGCACGAGATATGATGACCCCAGACTAGTGTAAGACCATTAGTAAATAATGGGCAGTAAGAACACCTTGAGGAAAGGTGGTAGCATCGGGTTACTACTTGACGAGATCAAGGAAACCTCCCCATAAATTGTGATGGACAGTAAGTCTTAGCCAGGAGGCAAGCAAAGGAATTAAGTCTAAGTTTAGTGACCAAGTTTGGTTGCGACGGAGAAAGGGAAACAAGAACCATGATTGAGATTAAGGATACCCGAATATTTCGCAGGAATGAGAAAGGCTTTCAGTTATTGGAAGATAAGTTGACTCGACTACAGTTCTAACTCCTCCTGAAAGACTAGAGGGTTAGGTTATTATTATGATAGCACGTTGGGTGTTGGGCAGCCAGATAGACTGGACGTGGTCCGTGAGATTCTTCAGTTACCGAGCCTAGGGGTTCGATTATTTGTTTCCAAGGTTAATGAAGTTTAGATCCGAGAGGTTGCCGAGTCTTCCGTCATTGAGGAGGTAAAGAGGCGACAGTTTGAGGATCCAGTTATGATACGGTATCGAGATACGGCTCTCCGAGAAGAGAAGAGCCTGTTTGAGTAGCACCGGATGGGGTGCTGTGAGATGAGGATAGATTGCGTGTACCCGGTACTGCAGGACTAGTCAGCAGGTCTTAGGGGAGGCACGCAGTGCTTATTGTTCTAATTGTTCGGGGTCGACTAAGTTGTGTCGTGACCTCAGATGTATGTATGGGTAAGAAGACCGGAAAAGGGACATAGCGGAGTTTACTGCTTAGTGTCCGAGTTAGTAGCAGGTCATGGTTGAGCACCAGAAGCCCAGTGGGCTATTGCAGGCGATTGAAATCCCAACCTAGGTATGAGAGGTAATTAATATGGATCTTGTTACAGGGTGGCATCGTACTCGGAGGAAGTGCGACTCCCTGGGGGCCATGGTAAATAGTCGATTTAAACCACCGTGTTCTTCCGACAGACCACTTACTCGGCTGAGGTTCGTGCTAGCTTTTTTTTAGCAGGGGATTGTGAGACTGCACGGGGTTCCTACGTTTATGATGCCAGACAGATAACTTTTGGAGGTTTTTCAGAAGGGTTTTTTTTAGGGACAGGTGAGTCTCAGTGTTGCATTACACCTCGAACGGACAGCAGAGCGTACTATCGAGCACTCGAGGATAGGTTGCGGGCTGTGTTCTTGATTTCGAAATAGCGGGAGGGTTAATTGCCTCTTGATGTGTTACGACTATAATGTATACCCTTCCAAAGATTTCGATGACCACAGATGAGGCCTTGTATGTAAGAAAGTGTAGATCGCCGGTTGGATGGTTCGACATAGGCGAGGTTCAGTTATTTGGTCCAGACTTGATTCAGCGGGCTGTGGATAAGGCGAAGTTTATCCGGGAAACCTACAATGACAGGGGACTATACCAAAGATAATCCTCCGGAGAAACGGAGCTTCCCAAAACGCAGAGTTGTGATCTTATGAGCGAGGATCGACGACTGGTGTACCTCTACTGCGCAGATGAACGTAGCCCCGGCGAGGTCAAGACAACAGTACCAAGTATGTGAAATCGAAAATATCAGAATGAAATCATAACAGTTTATAATAAAACATGAGACATGTATGATAACAAACTACAGTTCACAACATAAAAGCAGTCATGTCAAGTCAGTGACTCACGCCCTCAAGTCATCCCTCATGCCCGTGGAACTCCTTACTCACTGCCGGCAGTCTAGGTATAAATCGTATGATACGTATAACATGTCTCAGCCCATCCCATGGGACTCAAGGTGGAATCGTGTTGTATACATGTCCCGGCCCATCCCATGGGACTCGGTAGAGAATCGTATGGAATACATGTCCCGGCCCATCCCATGGGACTCGGTAAAGAATCGTATGGAATACATGTCCCGGCCCATCCCATGGGACTCGGTAAAGAATCGTATGGAATACATGTCCCGGCCCATCCCATGGGACTCGGTAAAGAATCGTATGGAATACATGTCCCGGCCCATCCAATGGGACTCGGTAAAGAATCGTATGGAATACATGTCCCGACCCATCCCATGGGACTCGGTAAAGAATCGTATGGAATACATGTCCCGACCCATCCCATGGGACTCGGTAAAGAATCGTATGGAATACATGTCCCGGCCCATCCCATGGGACTCGGTGAAGAATCGTATGGAATACATGTCCCGGCCCATCCCATGGGACTCGGTGAAGAATCGTGTGGAATTCATGTCCCGGCCCATCCCATGGGACTCGGTAGAGAATCGTCCATAACATTTAAACCCTCTTTTAAGACAGATTAAGATAATCCCATGTCTTCATTTTAAACCAACACATTTTCCCTTTTTAAGGTCAAGTAACAACATTCTTTTCCAAAAGTTCAAGTTGCATATTTTTAAATACTTAAGTCTCTTATTTTCGAAAGATTTCATAGTTCATAGTCCTAATCACTTAACAACGTAATTTCTTCTTTTAACAAAATTGAGTAACATATCTCTTATGTGTGAGTAGTTTATTCTTGTTTATAACAATCTTATTAAAGCAGCCATGATCTAGGAAATGTAATACAATTTTGTCTTATCTTAGCTTCTATGCAGATGGAGGTTTCTACTGGTTTTAATAATTAATTATTTGTCAATACATTTTCCTTTATTAACGCTGCTGTGGTTTGTTCGATACTTATTCTCATTTTCGAAATCAGTAAAACATTATTCTTTTAAAAACCAAGTATTCATTACTCACGAATGAGGTTTCACACTTTTTAACAAAATTCATATCAAGTCAATTAAGTCAAGTCTCTTATCTTTTAAGATCAAGTCTCTTAACTTCTAAAATCAATAAACCATTCTTTTACCTACATAAAGTCGTTATAACTAACTTCCCATAAAGCTATTATAACACTTTATGTTTTAAACCAACTCAATTCATTTAGCACACGTACGTCTACCGTACTACATAGTTTACAAACATCATGCTAGAAAGGATAGGAAGAGGTTCACATACCTCGCGACGATTATCGACAAATAGCAAAACACTCCACCGTATTATAACCCTGCTAGCCTTGTCCACCCTTCAAGTAGAACACGCTACTCGCAGAACTTCAACCTATAATGGCCATATATGTTTATCAACGTCTAGACTACTCTGTAGAATATTCTAAGCAGAAGGTTCTTAATTCTACTAAAATGGGCAAGACTTCCCTACCACAACTACACAAGTCTCATCAGAATACAAATTCTATGTAATTACAGTTCGATTCTCATCTTTAATACCATCCTTCTATATCTTATACTCATTTCTATACTACTACAGTATGTAATTTCCAATTACAATAGAAGGACAAGATATTTACCTCGACAAGCCCAAAATTATCCAAGATATATGTCGATCCTGAGCAAGGTTTATCTAATATTCTGCACGCTCCGATAGCTCCAAGAAACCCTTAGAAGTTTCTATACAACTTCTACTTAATACTTCAACCCACTATGAATATTTCCCTAGGGTTTCGTTTTGCGACTAATGGATAAAAGCGAGATTTAGGGCTTTTAGTATAGAGGTAACTTTGGAATACTACAAGGTATTTGGCTAAGGTATTTTGGAATAGTAACTATACTTGGAGAATATTTTTCTACCAAAGGGGGCTTTGACTAAACAACTAGGAAGGGGTGTCTCTACGAGAACACAAGGAAGGGGGGGAGGTGTTTGGACGAAAGCTATCAAGAGGGGGAAGGAGTTTTTGAGACTTGGAAAATGTTTAGTGGATGAAGAATTCTTGCAACTTAGGGGGGGTATTTATAGAACCACCAAGGGCCAAGATTAAAACAAATGGATGGTGTAGATTTGGATCCATGTGAAGAGTGAGGTCTTCCAACCAAGTGTCCTCCACAACCTTGGGACATATGTCCACCACAACATTGGGACATATGTCCCCCACAACAAAGAGCCATGTGGCCTTCCACTAGGCACAAAAAACGCCCAAGGCAAGCCCCCCACTTGCCCACAAAATCGTCCCTCACCTACTCCCACTCACCCAAAGAAATATCTTCCAAGACTTGACCATTTGACTTGTCCACAAGCCCAACATTTTCGTCCAACCCATGCCAACTAAGGGTGACACATGTCGCCCTCCTATTGGTCCAAAATATTTCGTCTCTCGAAAAAATCCGTAATCGGTTAAAATATTAAAAACGTAGAATTTCCTTCACAAGGTTCGGAATCTTTTCCGTCAAAAGTTCACAATTGCATCCCTAACCTAATTAGGGCTTGAATATTCGTACGTATGTCCTCGCATACATACTCTGGAAATACGGGGTATAACAGGCGGGGCCCTGTCCCGTCATAGATAGGGTCCAAACTCTTATAGGTCTGTATTCATATGTGGGTTGGACTCAGGTAGTTGTAATAAGTTATGGTTTAATATATGTACAGTGGCGGCCTTGTCGGCTTGCCGATTTTATCATGAGGTATTTTGAGTTATATAATGCTTTCGCTATTGGTATATGTGTTGGGAGGGTATAAGGGTGCCCAGGTAGGGCACCAGTCACAGGCCCCGGGGTTCGGGTCGTGACAGAGTGGTATCAGAGCAGTTATTCCTCGGAATGTCTACAGACCGTGTATAGTAGAGTCTTGTTTATCGGTGTGTTGTGAACCACATCTATAAACTGGAGGCTAAAGTACATTTAGGATTGGTTTCCCTTCTTTTCACTATGAGATCGTGCGATAGAGTTGTGTTGTTAGGGTAGTCTCCCCCTAACGTATTATTGTGGTTGCAGCTATGAGAAAGGCAACAGTGGTCCATAAAGGATTATATGGACTTCGTATCCAGGTTGGTAAAACTATTGTATAGTTGGTATAATGATGATATGTATTTGTACGAGCGTATTTATTTGGGGTCATGTGTGTTGCCTAAAATGATTTTGAATTACCATGAGTTGGTTAAGCCTTAATAATTACTTGGAAGGTGTGAAATAGTTTATTCAATCCCCACTTAGGCTTTATATATGTACTGATTTGGAATAGTCAGGAGGTAATGAACTGACTAACATGGTGATAGACTCTTGAAAGATCAGGTTCAATTGACTTAAGGACATACCCTGTTGTTAGATTAAGCCGTGTTGTACGCTTAAGTGATATGTGTGGATAATATTGGTATGGAGTAAATAGGGATGTTATGGTTAAGACAACGTGATTTTGAGATTTTGAGAAGCTACCTTACCCGTATGCGGGGACAGATAATGTGAGCTTGAGACATGGAATAATTGTGAACCTTAGAAAATTGATAACCGCTGAGACCTTAGATGTACAAGGCCTTCTCGGGTAGTAAGATTATTTCAGACCAAGAATGAGAGTTAAGTGTGACGATGAGTCGGGTTGTGGGCCAATTCCGGGTTAACCCGTAGCATGGAATGGAGTGGGCCAGTTGGAGATGGTCCCGTTATGTAATAGGGTCACGAGGATGAAAGGCCCAAGTCTAGTTAATCGTTGTACGAGTTCGTGGACGCGTTCCACCAGAACCAGGTCGTGGGAGCCGAGAATGGATAAAACGTCAGCATGTGATGGTTGTGTGCAAGTGCGGTTAAGTTGACACTTGGAATTTCAGCTTGACACCTAGTATGAACATTCGTGACGAATATTTCTAAGGGGGGAAGGATGTTACACCCCGTATTTTCAAGAGATGAGATGAGAATGTACGTGGGAAAACAAGACTTTAATATTGAAACGAAAGAAAGATTACCTTTTCTTAAGGAGAATTTTCCGAACATTGTGAAGGAAAAAAGTTTATTAATTGGAATTTGATTCTCAAATTTGGTATTTGGGATTAATGGAATATATTAGAATTTTAGATTTTTAAGTTTCGGATTTGGTTTTGTGGGGCCCACCGGAAAATTTTACGGTTTTGTGGGGCCCACAAAGTTTCGATATATTTTGACCAAATATAGACGTTTTTGGTGAAAGAAATAATTTTGGACCAATAGGAGGGTGACACGTGTCACCCCGCCACTTGTCGTTGACTTGGACTTAGATATTTTCATGAAAATGAAGACAAGTGGACAAGTGGGTCCCACCCACACTTGTCCACCATCTTGCCCTACACTTGTCGTCATCCCATGCCTTGTAATACTTTATATATACACACCTAGAGAGCTTGCAAGATCATCCACACTTAGAATTATTTCAAGAGCAAAATATATTTCCCTCTCTTAAGGGCTCACGACTTTGGCTCTTTTTCTTGAACAAAAATCCTTAAACTTCCAAGTTTTGTCCATTGATACAAGATTAAGGTTCCTAACCTAGTGATTAGCCAATATAACACACCACTAACCTCAAATCTTCATTGGGCCGAGAAGAGGGTTTGGAACCCTAGGGTTTCCGCCGATTTTTTGGAAGGGAAACGTGAAGGGAAGTTGCTCCTAAGGTTGTAGGGGTCACAAATATGTGATTGGAACTTGAAGAAGTGGAGCGAAACGAAAACTGCGGGCCAATCTTCCCCGGGCTGTTTTGGACGTTTTTGGGCTTAAAATGAGGTAATGATTCTTATTCTTTTAAAGTAATTGGATATTACTTATTGTTGATATGTATGGATGATCTTGTACTAAAAATAATGAAGATTAAAAAGGGTTTGGCCAATTTTTTAGGGTTGGGCCGAATTGGGGCAGAATTTGGTGTTATCGGATTTCGTTGGTTATTGTCGTTGTTAGCACCACCTATTGCATGTTATCATGAAGTAATAATGTTTTTGATAAGTTGATGAGACTTGTATATAAGTGTTGAAACTTGAATTGGAATAAAATGGATTATGGAAAAGGACTTTGGATTGTAGTAGTTGTTGTTGGCCGAAAATTGCCCAAAACTGTTAGACGTCGTCGTGTCATTTTATGGACTATTTTGGACGTGTATATGTGTTGAAAAATCAGCCCATTATATGAATGATTATGTGGTAAAATGACTAATGGAAGTCCTAAGGAATAAGAGTGTTAAAGGATTCATATTGTACCTGTAATGTTGGTTAATTATGGGCTGTTTTGTGGACTGTTTTAATGTGATTATGGGGCAGCATTTTACACGTCAAGTTAGGCGTGTAATCCCCTTTGGTTAACTGTTGGTTATGCCCTTAGTGTGGCTTGATTTGTGTTGAAATCGGGCCTTGGAAAAGGTGGAAAAGTTCGTAGAAACAAAGGAAGTGCTGCCCAAATTTCCGTAGAATAAGAGGGTCATTATTTGGTATAAGTCATACACTTGGAAGCTTGAAGTTGATAGAAATGCTATTGTCATTTTAGGTTAAAGCACTACGTGTAGCATATTCTACTTGGCATGTGGAATAGCCAATAAGGTTGAAGTACATTGGGGCGTATGCTACTTGTCGTGTTGGTTAGTCGTCAACGAGGTATGTGAACTTCTTCCTTCTATCAACATGATTGATTATTGGAGTATACATGACTTGTTTCTTGAAGTATACTTGCCTCGTTATTAGAGTATTCATGTTATTGATTCTCTGCTAAAGGCAAGTCTAAATTATTCCTAAGTCATTACCAAGTCTTATGGGAGATGTTGGTAAGAGTGTTTAGTGAGCATTGGAGTCGAGTTGATCTTGATAAGTTACAACACTAATGAGACTTGATTTATTTGAAAGTCGTGAGACTAGATTTATTTGAAAGTAATGAGACTTGATTTATTTGAAAGTCATGAGACTTTACTTGAAGGTATATGAGATCTTACTTGAAAGTATATGAGATTTGATTAGATGAAGTATAAGAGACTTGATTTATATGAAGTATAAATGACTTGATTTTGGGAAAGAAGAAGTAACTTGATTTAAAGGTATAGGTCACTTGATTTGAAAATAATAAGTTACTTGAGTTTAAAAGTGTAAGTAACTTGTTTTTAATAGTGAAAGTGCCTTGATGCTACAAGTTCTAGTATCTTTGGGTTTTATAAAGTAAAGAATAGATGTACATAGTACTTTGAGCTTAATTTTCCTAATTTTACATGACATGATAATGCCTTGGTTTTATTTAAAGGAAAGAGGTGATAGTGCCTTTGTTTGTTTAAAAAGAAAGATGTGGTAGTGCCTTAGTTTTCTAAAATTAAAGTTTGTTATAACGGCTTTATGGGAAGTTGTTATAACAATTTTATGGAAATTCAAGATATGGTTTAAAATGTTATATGAAAATCATGTGAGAGTGTCCATGATTTAGTCCTTAATATTACATGACTTGAAAATGCCTACAGTTTTTCTAAAATAATAGTTATTCATTTTATTCTAATGAGAGTCAAAGATGATTTAAAGTGTACATGTTTGCTGATGATAGCTATAGGTGTACAGTCCTTTATGTGTGGACTGTGTCCTAGGAAAGGCCGGGTAGTATACCTTAATGGGAAGGGCAGTATATATATATTATATGACTTTACCGCGTCCCAGAATGGGTCGGGCTGTATACCTTGGTGGGCAGACTTTATATGACTTTACCGCGTCCCAGAATGAGCCGGGAAGTATACCTTTGTGGGAAGACTTTATATGACTTTACCGCGTCCCAGAATGGGCCATGCAGTATACCTTTGTGGGAAGACTTTATATGACTTTACCGCGTTCCAGAATGAGTCGGGCAGTATACCTTAATGGGCAGGCTTTACATGGATTTCACACTTTGAAATGGAAATGATTTCATGATTTAAAATGACACAGTTGATCTTACTTTTAAAAGGCATATTTTAAAAGGTACGTCGACTCTCATTTCCATCACTTTTTACAAGGCATAGTTGTACTGGTATTTTGATTATCATACTTGCTTCCTGTTATATTTTGGATTGTTATGATTTTATTTACAGTACTTACAGTTTCACATACTTGGTACATATTTCGTACTGACCCCCTATTACACCCCGTAATTCCAGGACATGTCTATAAAAACGTACGTAAGAAATCAGGACGCTAAGATGTTACACCCCGTAGTTCTAGAGTATGTATACGAGGACGTACGTTCGAGAATACGACATTTAAATTGGAAAGGAAGAAGTGATTTTTCGACGGAAAAGTTTCCGGATTTTGTGAAGGAAAAATGTTCGTTAAAGGGAATTGGATTCCCAGATTTGGTATTCGGACTTTTTGGAATATTTAAGAATTATGGAATTTTATTTTCGGAAATGGTCACGTGGGGCCCACGGGAGGAAATTTACGGTTTTGTGGGGCCCACTTTATTTTCGGATTTTTGGCTTTACGGATATTTTTGGAAGATGAAATATTTTGGACGAGTAGGGGGGCGACACGTGTCACCCCGTGTGGCCATGTTGGCCGAATTGGAGAAGGACAAGTGGGACGTTTTTTTTGGGTGGACAAGTGGCCCATTTTTGTGGTGGCCACTTGTCCCATTTTTGTGGTGAACAAATGGTTGGCCAACTACCCACACACATGTACCCAATCTTTACCATCCACTTGCCTAGATCTTGGCCATTGATTTACCTATAAATACCCCTTGTGTGCAAGACTTTATTTCATCCACATTAGAAAGTTTCCAAGGCAAAAATTCCCCTCCCTCCCTTAGTGAGTTCTCGTCCAAACACCCCCCCACCTTGAGTAGAATTCTTCAAGTATTGTTGTTATTCCAAATACTTTAGCCTAAATCCCTTGTGGTATTCCAAAGAAATCCCAACATAAGAGCCCGGAAATACTACTTTATTCCAATAGTCGTAAAACGAAACCCTAGGAAAATCTTCATAGCTTAGATGAAGTGTTAAGAGGAGTTGGTTAGAAACTTCTAAGGGTCGCTGAGCGGGTTGAGCGTATGATTTGGAGCTAAACGTTGCTCAGGATCGACTTATAAACTTGGATAATTTTGGGCCTATCGAGGTAATGATCTTTATCCCCCTATTGTAATTGGAAATTACATGTTGTAGTAGTTAATAATTGAGTATAAGATATATTGGAAGAATCAGTATAAAGAATTGAATCAGATTTACATTGACCAGATTTACAGTAGACTTGTAGTATTATGGTGGAGTAGAATTGTACACGTCCGGTTAGACGTGTAACCCCCCTGGAATTGTTGGCTTGGTAGCAGGCCTCGATAAAGGAGGATATTTATGTGGTTGCGGGGGAGGTGCTGCCGAATTTTCCGTAAGAATAAGGAATCTTGTATCTAGAATTATTCTACGAAGAGATATAGAGGTTGATAGACGTTTTGTCTCGACCCGATCTCGGGCCCGTGACTGGTGCCTTACCCCGGGCACCCTAGTGATACAACATTAGAGAAAAACCAGCGGAAATAAAACATACAAATATGAAACAAGAGATATGATAATAAAATAGGCCAACCAAAACGGTTGCCTTCTTGCATATATACAGAAATTGAACAGTTACATCCTTTACAACCCTGCCCACAACAATACTACAGACCTCTAAGAATGTAACAACAACTATGACGGGATAGGGCCCCGCCATACCCCTGAATGTACAAGAACCTACAACTCAGGGAAACATACCAAAAGATAAGCCTCCGGAGAAACGGAGCTTCCCAATACGCTGAACTGTGATCCTATGAGCGAGGATCAACAACTGATGTACCTCTACCTGCGGCATGAACGCAGCCCCCCGAAGGAGGTCAGTATAACAGGTACCAAGTATGCGAAACTGGAAAATACTGTAAATGAAATCATAACAGTTTATATAAAATAGGAGACATGTATGATAATCAAACTACAGTTTACAACATAAAAGTAGTCATGTCAAGGAAGGGACTCACTCCCTCAAAGTCATCCCTCATGCTTGTGGAACTCGTTCCTCACTGCCGGCAATCTAGGTATAAATCGTATGATACGTATAACATGTCTCGGCCCATCCCATGGGACTCGAGGTGGAATCGTGTGGAATACATGTCTCGGCCCATCTCATAGGACTCGATGAAGAATCGTATGGAATACATGTCTCGGCCCATCTCATGGGACTCGATAAGAATCGTATGGAATACATGTCTCGGCCCATCTCATGGGACTCGATAAGAATCGTATGGAATACATGTCTCGGCCCATCTCATGGGACTCGATAAGAATCGTATGGAATACATGTCTCGGCCCATCTCATGGGACTCGATAAGAATCGTATGGAATACATGTCTCGGCCCATCTCATGGGACTCGATAAGAATCGTATGGAATATATGTCTCGGCCCATCTCATGGGACTCGATAAGAATCGTATGGAATACATGTCTCGGCCCATCTCATGGGACTCGATAAGAATCGGGTGAAATACATTCCCGGTTCATCCCATGAACTCGGTATCGTGTGGAATACATTCCCGGTCCATCCCATGGACTCGGTATCAAATCGGCCATAATATTTAAACTCTCTTTTAAGACATATTAAGTTAATACCATACTTTCCTTTTTTTTAAAATCAAGTAGCAACATTCTTTTCAAAAAGTTCAAGTTTGCCTAATTTCAAATACTCAAGTCTCTCATTTTCGAAAGGTTTCGTAGTTCATAGTCTTAATCACTTAATAACATAATTTTCTTTTAAAACAATTTGAGTAACTTATGTCTTATGTGTGAGTAGGTTATTCTTATTTATAACAATCTTATTAAAGCAGCCATGATCTAGGAAATGTAATACAATTTTGTCTTATCTTAGCTTCTATGCAAATGGAGGTTTCTACTGGTTTTAATATAATTAATTATTTGTCAATACATTTTCCTTTATTAACGCTGCAGTGGTTCGTTCGATACTTATTCTCATTTCCGAAATCAGTAAAACATTATTCTTTAAAAAAACCAAGTACTCATTACTCACGAATGAGGTTTCACACTTTTTAACAAAATTCATATCAATTCAATTAAGTCAAGTCTCTTATCTTTTAAGATCAAGTCTCTAAACTTCTAAAATCAATAAACCATTTTTTTACCTACATAAAGTCGTTATAACTAACTTCCCATAAAGCTATTATAACACTTTATGTTTTAAACCAACCAAAACTCATTTAGCACATGTACGTCTACCGCATTTACATAGTTTACAAAACATCATGCTAGAAAGGATAGGAAGAGGTTCACATACCTCGCGACGATTATCGACAATTAGCAAATCGCTCCAAAGTATCAGAACTCGCTAGCCGTTTCCACCCTTCAAGTAGAATACGCTACTCGTAGTACTTCAACCTATAAAGGCCACAAAACGTCTATCAACCTCTAGATCTCTTCGCAGAATAATTCTAGATACAAGATTCCTTATTCTTACGGAAAATTCGACAGCACCTCCCCCCCGTAACCACATAAATCTCCTCATCTAACGAGGTCTGCTACCAAACCAACAATCCCAGGGGGGGTTACACGTCTAACCGGACGTGTACAATTCTACTCCACAATAATACTACAAGTCTCATCAGAATACAAATTCTATGTAAATACAAATTCAATTCTTTATAAACCTCCTTCCAATATATCTTATACTCAATTCTAAATTACTACAATATGTAATATACAATTACAATAGAGGGACATAGATCATTACCTCGATAAGCCCAAAATTATCCAAGATTATAAGTCGATCCTGAGCAACGCTTAGCTCCAATTCCTTATGCTCCAACCCGCTCCGAGCAACCCTTAGAAGTTTCTAAACAACTTCTCTTCAAGATCCAACTCCAAAAAGTGAAGAACACTTAGGCTAAAACTATGGCAAGTTTCGGCCAAGGTAAGGTTTCTAGGCTAGGGGTGTGAAATATTTCCAACTCTTGGTACACAATCTTCCTAACACTCTAAGGAAGAACACTTAAAACTTTAAGAATTTTTGGACAACTTTAGCTCACAATTTCAGCCCATGGCCGAGAGCTCACAAGGAAAGGGGAGGGAATTTTTCAAGACTTGGAAACTCTCTAAGTGTGGATGAAGAAGTCTTGCATTAATGGGGGTATTTATAGAGAAATCAATGGCCAAGATCTAGGCAAATGTATGGTGAATATTGGGTCCAAGTGTCACGACCCGAACCCGGGCCCGTGACTGGTGCCTTACCCCGGGCACCCAAGTAGACATACATCAGAGAAATCAGCGGAACATAAAACAAGACATGAAATAATATGAAGTGTAAAACAGTTTTTCTGCGAAAAGTTGCCTTATGGCATATATATATATAACTTGAATCCAACGCTACATCCTTTACAAACTCGCCACAACAAGATTACTGCACTTAAGAATGATATAACAACAATGGCGGGACAGGGCCCCGCCATACCCCTGAATGTAAGTACCTACAACGACAGGGGACTATACCACTGATAAGCCTCCGGAGAAACGGAGCTTCCCAAAACGCTGAACTGTGATCCTAAGAGCGAGGATCGACGATTGGTGTACCTCTACCTGCGGCATGAACGCACTTCAAGGAGGTCGATAACAGTACCAAGTATGTGAAACTGAAAAATACTGTAAATGAAATCATAGTAGTCTATATAAAGCAGGAGAAATGTAAGATAACCAAACTACAGTTCACAATAAATAAGCAGTCATGTCAAGTCAGGGACTCACGCCCTCAAAGTCACCACTCAAATATAACTATGGATCTCACGCCCACAACATCAATCATTCCCGTGGAATACCTTCCTCACCGGCCAGCTTCATGATATAAAAGCACCAAGGAATACACATGAACACTGTGTCCCACTGTGTCATAATAAAATCAGACGGGTAAGTACGAAGGCATAGCCGACTACTAAAACCCACAGTACCAACAAAGTCATAAACTGTATCACGAGGTCTGTCTAGACCGCCACATCATCGAAGCTGGCCACTCGCCCGCAGTATCAAATGTGCGCGTCTAATCCTGGAACTTCCCGCAGCTCCGCATAGGCCACACACATAGGCCCGCATGAGGTATTCCCTGCATCAAGGGTAGCTACTCCCCGGCATCGTCCTGGACTCGCAGTCCGCATGTCCACATAGACCGCATGGCCATATAGACCGCACACTAACTTGGAACTCTCGTAGCTCCACATAGGTCCCCTGGACCCGCATGAGGTATTCTCGAATCATAGTCCCAGACTGCCTGAGTATACCCCGCATCGGAGGGCAGCTTAACCCCCGGTATCATGTCAAGAGGTGAGTGGTACAATACTATCATAACGGCTTATCGTTAAACAACGTAATCACAATCAAGGGAAACCCCTTTACACAAACATCACAAGATACTAACACACGTAGCATCCTAAACATGTTTACTTATCAAATCAACAAGAAAGTATTACAAGGCTATCACAAACCAACACAATCAAGTTATTCACACAAGGTACTTTCTACTTTATGCTAACAAGTTCGGGTTTTTATCCCCAAAGTACTTCATACATTCTCCTTTCAAACAATTTGAGAAACATATGCCTTATGAGTGAGTAGGTTATTCTTGTTTATAACAATTTTATTAAAGCAGCCATGATCTAGGAAATGTAATATCATTTTGTCTCATCTTAGCTTCTATGCAGATGGAGGTTTCTACTGGTTTTAATAATACTTAATTAGTCAATACATTTCCCCTTTATTAACGCTGCAGTGGTTCGTTCGATACTTATTCTGATTTCCGAAATCCATACAAGGCTTTCATAAAACAATTAAGTAAACCGTTCCTTTTATCACTCTTAAGTCGTTATACCTAACTTCCCATAAAGCTAGTATAACTCTTAAGCTTTTAAAACCAAGTATTACTCTTCTTTCAAAAACTATTCTTAATTCTTTTGAAATACTTCAGATTCTTATTATTTAGACTCAAGTCAAAAGACATCGAAGTAAAACCACATTCAGTTAACACACGTACGTCTACCGTACTATATATATTCTTTTCAAAATATCATGCTCAAGAGGATAGGAAGAATCACATACCTTTTGACGATTATCGACTATTAGCAAAACGCTCCACCGCTATAACCCGGCTAGCCTTGTCCACCTTCCAAGTAGAACACGCTACTCGCAGTATTTTCAACCTATAAAGGCCATTTACGTCTATCAACGTCTAGACTACTCTGTAGAATATTCTAAGCAGAGGGTTCTCTACGGAAAATTGGGCAAGACTTCCCACTGCGTTAAACTACACAAGTCTCATCAGAAATACAAATTCTATGTAAGTACAGTTTAATCTTCTTCTGTAATATCCTTCTATTACAGTTCAATTCTCTTCTGTAATATCCTTCTATGAATCTTATATTCATTTCTATACTACTACAGTATGTAATTTCCAATTACAATAGAAGGTCAAGAGTATTTACCTCGATAAGCCCAAAATTATCCAAGTTTAAATGTCGATCTTGAGCAACGTTTAGCTCCAACTCTGGGTGCTCCAACCCGCTCCGAACAACCCTTAGAAGTTCTACGCAACTTCTTATTAATACTTCAACCAACTATGAAGATTTTCCTAAGGGTTTCGTTTTGTGACTGAAGGAAAGTATAATAGTATTTCTGGGCTTTTAGTATAGGGGTAACCTTGGAATACTACAAGGTATTTGGGCCAAGGTATTTTGGAATAGTAACAATACTTGGAGAATACTTTTCAAGTGGGTGTTTCACGAGAACAACACTCAAGAGTGGGTACTCTCGGCTAGCACCACTAGAAAAGGAGGGGTACTCTCGGCCAAGGGCCTCACAAAGGGGGAGGGGGAGGCTTGGACGAAAGCCTTACAAAGGGGGAGAGGGATTTCAAGAATTAGAAAAGTGTTTGAGGGATGAAGAAATCTTCAACAAAGGGGGGGGGGTATTTATAGGGAAATCAATGGCCAAGATCAATGTCACGACCCGAATCCGGGCCCGTGACTGGTGCCTTACCCCGGGCACCCTAGTGACACAACATCAGAGAAAATCAGCGGAAAATAAAACATAAGCCATGAAACCAGAGATATAAATAAATAAGCAGGCCAACCAAAACAGTTGCCTTCAGTATATACATAAAACCCGAACAGTTTAATCCTTTTACAACCCCGCCACAACAAGATTACATGCACTTAAGATTTACAACAACTATGACGGACAGTGGCTCGCCATACCCCTGAATGTACAAGAACCTACAACTCAGGGAACACATACCAAAAGATAAGCCTCCGGAGAAACGGAGCTTCCCAATACGCTGAACCGTGATCCTAAGAGCGAGGATCCACGACCGATGTACCTCACCGCAGATGAACGCACTTCGGGCGAGGTCAAGACAACAGTACCAAGTATGTGAAATCAGAAAAATATCAGAAATGAAATCATACTAGTCTATATAAAGCGGGAGACATGTATTATAACCAAACTACGCTTCCACAATATAAAAACAATATGTCGATCGGTGGACTCACGCCTCAAGTCATCACTCAAATATAACTATGGGTCTCACGCCCACAACATCAATCTGTTCGCATCACGGCCGCATGCCCGGACTCGTGACGGTGTAGACATGCCCATGATGCAACAATAATAACAATGCCCCATGGCCACATGCCCGACTGCAGACGGTGTAGACACGCCCAAGTGACATTATCAACAATAACATCGCGATTAACCCCGCCGCACGGCCACACGCCCGAATTTCGTGACGGTGTAGACATGTCCATGTAACCACAATAACAATATATATCGTAATCAACCCCGCCATACGGCCACATGCCCCGACCAGATCGGTGTAGACGTGTCCATGTGACATCAACAACATTATACCGCACAACCAGTGCTATCACAAACAAGCTCAAGCAAATTACCATACTTCTAGACTTTTATAAAAGATCCACTCCCCAAGAAGTCACCCGATATCAACACTTGCACAACAAAGGCTATCACAACAAGCATAAAGTAGTTACACAACAACCAAAGATAGGCAAGTTACACACAACTCAAGGTATTTCCATTTCGTATCAAAGTCTGGGTTTTAACCCTAAAGTACTACGTACGTTAAATTCATTTTTAAGAGATCCATTCTTTTCATAAAGGTCACCCGATACCCGTAGTATAAAAATAGAGTGACTCACATTTAGGTAAACCAAAATACTTCCCTTTTGTAAAATCAAGTAACAACATTATTTTCCAAACGTTCAAGTTTGCCTAATTTCAAATGCTCAAGTTTCTCATTTTAGAAATGTTTCATAACTCATAGTCTTAATCTCTTTTAAAACAATTGAGTAACATATGTCTCAGACGTGAGCCGATTATTCTTGTTTACAACAATCTTGTTACAGCAGCCATGATCTAGGAGATGTAATACAATTTTGTCTTATCTTAGCTTCTATGCAGATGGAGGTTTCTACTGGTTTTAATAACAATTAGTTAATTGTCAATACACCTTCCTTTATTAGCGCTGCTGTGGTTTGCTCGACACTTATTCTCATTTCCGAAATCAGTAAAACATTATTCTTTTTAAAACCAAGTACTCATTACTCGCGAATGAGGTTTCACAACACAATTAACAAAATGTTAATAACCAAGTAAAACAAGTTAAGTCTCTTATCTTTCAAGATCAAGTCTCTTAACTTCTACAATCAACAAACCAATCTTTTACCTACATAGAGTCGTTATAACTAACTTCCCATAAAGCTATTATAATGTTATACCCCGTATTTCCAGAGTATGTACGTGAGGGCGTACGTATAAAAGTTTAAAGCCTTGAGTAGGCAAAGTGGCTTGGCCGAATTAAATTTGTTCACAACACCCGATTAGAGTCATTTTTCGGCGAAACGTTTCCACAGCTTTCGTAGGGGAATTTCCGGCTATGTCATTTAGTATTTTTGCGGATTTTTCCGAGAGACGAAACATTTTGGACCAACGGGGGGGCGACACTTGGCACCCTCCAATTGGTGGCTTGAAATCGTCCAAATTGGACGAAATGGGCTATGTAAGGCACGTTTTTTGTGCCTTGGCTAAAGTCAAGGGTTGGTAGGATATTTGTGTGTAATAAATCCTAGCCCTACACTTGCCTAACACTTGGTTTAATCTTGGCCTTTGGTTGGCCATCCCTTGACCTATAAATACCCCTCTCCCTTTGATGAATTCTTCATCCTTTCCACAAATCTCTAAGTGTTAAAATCCCCCCCTCTCTTGTTGTTGTTCTCGCCCCTCCCCCTTGTGTGGCCTTGTGGCCGAGACTTCACCCCCCCTCCTAGTGGTGTTGTTCTCGTATAATATACCCCCCCGCTTGGTCGAAATACTCTCAAAAGTAGTGGTATAATGCCCACATTACCTTAGCCGGATTCCTTGGTGTATTGTAAGGTTATACCTATCTAAAAGCCAGAAAATACTATTATACTTCCGCTACCACAAACCGAAACCCTAAGGAAAATCTTCACCCGTAGTTGAAGTCATAAGTAGAAGTTGGTTAGAACTTCTAAGGGTTGTTTGAGCTGGCCTGAGCGCACTGAGTAGAGCTAAACCTTGCTCAGATCGACATTTAAACTAGGATAATTATGGGCTTATCGAGGTAATTCTCTTCTCCCTCTCTGGGAAGTGGATATGACATATTGTTAGAATAGATAGTTGAAGTATACTATATATAGAACTGAACGTAGTTATCGGCAATGTCTTTTGACTTAAGCCGGAATACTACTTACGGCAATGTCTTGCTACTTAATCCTGAATTTAAAAGAAGAATCTCGAATCAGTAATTACATAGGTCAGACATAAAGAGACTTGTGTAGTAGTACCGTGGAGTAGAATTGTACCGCTAGGTTAGACGATAACCCCGGTTGGCTTGCAGCCACCTGCAGAGGAGGAGATTTACGCTGCGGGGAGGTCGCCAATTTTCGGTAGAATGTTCTACGATGAGATCTAAATGTTAATAAGCGCCTTGTGGCCTTATAGGTTGAAGTACTACGTGTGGCGCGATCTACTTGGCTTAAGGAGTAGCCGACGGTTGGAAGTACTTGAGCGCTTTTGCTATTAGTCGATACTCGTCGCGAGGTATGTGAACCTCTTCCTATCTCTTCTAGCATGATATGTGTGAACTATGTAGTACGGTAGACGCATACATGTGCTAAACGATTTGATTGATTTAAAACATAAAGTGTTATAACGGCTTTATGGGAAGTTGGTTATAACACTTTATGTTGGTAAGAAAATACTTGTGGTCTTTAAAAGGTAAATCGATTTGAACTATAATCGCTTGTTATGTGTTAATAAAGAACTTGAAGTATTTCAAAAGATTTTTGAATCATTTTGAAAGAAGAAGTAATACTTGGTTTTTGAAAAACTTAAGAGTTATACTAGCTTTATGGGAAGTTAGGTATAACGCTTAAGAATGTTTCTTCGATTTGAAATCGAATGTGTATCGACAAACCACCGCAAGTTAATAAAAGGAAATGTTTTGACTAATTAAGTATTATTAAAACCAAGAGAAACTTCCATCTGCATAAGCTAAGATTTGACAAAATGATATTTCCTAGATCACTACTGATGTAATAAGATTGTTATAAACAAGAATATCCTACTCACATATAAGACTTATGTTTCTCGATTGTTTAAAAGAGAATTATATTCTTAAATGAATAAGACTAGAACTACTAAACCTTTCTAAAATAAGAAACGTGAACATTTGAAATTAGGCAAACTTGGGCGCTTGGAAAATAATGTTGTTACTTGATTTTACAAAGGTAAGTGTTTTGGTTTATTTAAAAGACAAATACCTTCATTTTATACTACGGGTATTGTGTGACTTATGTGAAAGCAACGGATCTTTTAAAAGATTTAATGTATGAAGTACTTTAGGGGTAGATACGAACTTGTTAGCTTAAAGTACCTTGTGTGAATAACTTGATTGTCCGGTTTGAGATAGCCTTGTAAATACTTTCTTGTTGATGTGATAAGTGAAAATGGTAGGATGCTACGTATGTTAGTATCTTGTGTGATCGTGATGTAAGGGGTCATTCTTGTTGTGCTTACGTTGTTAAACGTTAAGCCCGCTGTACTATTATTGTATCACATACCCTTTGACTTATTATACCGAGGGCTTGCCACCCGACGCGGTCTTTACGGCCTATGCGGTCCTCGTGACTACGCGGAGCGCGGTAGCTCCGTGATTGATCATTACGTGTTTAGCCCGACGCGGGATTCCTATGCGGTCCGGCTGAGACTATGCGGTCTTTTGAGACTATGCGGTCGCGGAGCCTAGCGGATACCGAGGTTAGCCGCCGACGCGGGTATACCTCAGCGATGCAGGGACCATGATTCGAGGAATACCTCATGCGGGTCCGTGTGTGACCTATGCGAGTCGCGAGAGTTCCAGTGGATAGACGCGCGACATTGATATTGCGCAGCGGGCCGCCTTCAATCACGTGGTGCGATCTAGAAAGACCTCGGATACGATTTGTGGTATTTTTGGTCGTGGTCTTAGTAGTCGGCTATGCCTTCGCACTTGCCCCGCACGTTTTATTGTGATAACTTTGAGGCGTGAGTCCCCGACTTGACACGATCGCTATTTGTTGTGAATCGTAGTTTGCTTATCATACATGTCTCCCGCTTTATAGACTATTATGATTTCATTTACGGTATTTTTAGTTTCACATACTTGCACTGTTATCGACCTCCTTCGGCCGCTCATGCCGCAGGTTGAGGTACAGCGATCGCTGATCCTAGCTCTCGTGGTCACAGCGTTTGGGAAGCTCCGCTTTCTCCGAGGCTTATCGGTGGTATAGTCCTCGTAGTAAGTGTTTACATTCGTGGTTTGTGGGCCCCGCCCGCCATTGTTGTCATATCATTCTTAGAGGTCCGTAGTAATCGTTGTTGTGGTTTGTAAAAGGATTAAACTGTTCATGTTGAAAAAGTTGTTATTTACATATATGCCGAAAGGCAAGTTTTTCTCATATTATTGTTTCATATTTCATAATATGTCTTGTATCGTTTTATGTTCGATTACACGATGTTGTATCACTAGGGTGCCCGGTAGGCACGATCCACGTCGGAATCGGTCGTGACAAAAGTGGTATCGAGCGCTTAATCCTGGAAAGTGTCTACGCATCAGATCCAGCAGTCTTGATTATCGGTGTGTTTGCACCACACCAATAATCGTGAGGCTATAGTGGTATTTAGGATTGGTTTCTATTCTTCTCACTCCGAGATCGTGCCTTAGAGTCGTGTTGTAAGTTGACCCTCCGACGATTTCTTTCCCTTACCGCTATGCCTCCGCGCAGGCAACCCGCCCGTGAGGCAAGGCACCGGCGGAGCCGCGAGTAGAGTTCAGAGGGTGGCGAGGCACAGCCCAATCATTACCTAGGTAGTGCTTCATTCGGGAGTTCTGCGACGCCACTAGCCCAAAGAGAGTTTAGTACACGGCGGAAGGCTTTCATCGCGCCATGATATATGAACCTTCGCCCACGCATCGAACAGTGCATTTAGATTGCAAGAAGACGACCCTGTTACTAGCTATGGATTTGGCTACCAGAGAGTATACCGATGTACCACGGGTCGTGATGACTATCTAAGAGAGGGTTGTGCAAGAGTAATTCTTCAGTTAGGCTTGAGCATGGCCTGTGTACGGGCTTATGCGCAGCAGGCCGAGAAAACATAGAGATCGACGGGTTAACGGCGATGGTACAGGGCGAGCAGCAAGGTCCTTTGGTAACTTTCAGGCGAGTCACCTCACCAATGATTAGATTATGCACGCCCACCGGCAAAGAGGTCCTCCACGGGGTTCATGACGTCGGGTATGCAGGAGTCGGGTCGAACCTGTGGCTTCCGGCTCATACGCGATGCACGCCATCCCGGGAATGTCGTCTTTAGTTGGTACTTGTTGTACCGCGCCGCTGGCCATGTGTCGAATGGGTGACCTAGTAGAGGACTTTGCCTTCGCACGCTGGGTAGTTCGTCACCTTCCTTAGCTATGCGCCATACGGGCAGTTTGATTAGAACGACTAAGGAGTGAAGAAGAGATATAGATATATCTTTAACCTCTAGAGATCGTGTGTGATAAGGTGAGTATACCTTAAGTGCTATGTTCGATAGCAGGTGTTAGTCGTGATTAGATCATGGTTGTTTAACCGAGTAAGATTTTGGGGATAAAGAAGGTGTGAGCCTTAGAGCTTTTACGTAAAGACCTTAGAGTGAGGCCATCTCGAGAAAAGGTGTAGTGTTATGTTTGACCTTTATCGGAAGTGCATAGTGCACGTGAGTTGTGTTGGATAGTCCCTAGTAGTGTGGAATGAAAGGGGTAGTTGAGCTAAGAAGACCGCTAGGTTTTCAAACGTGATTAGCGAGATTGTTCCGGATCGGAGCTAGTATTGTGCGCGCCGGGTCGGGTTGAGGCCACGCCGCGGTCAACCCGCGGTAGGTTTGGTGGTGGGTCAGGTGTGGTGGTCCCGCCTTGTGTTAGGGTGAGGGTGTTAGGCCCAAGTTTAGTTAACCAAACAGACGAGTTCGTGGACGCGCTCGACCAGTGGTCGGGCCGATGGGGCAGCCCATCGTGTTCTTCTGGCCAGACCATTTACTCTACCGTGTTGAGTTATCCGAAAGGTTGAAAGGCTGCACGGTGCCTACCTTCACCTTATGTCGCATGAAGCCTGTGTGGCTATTTTCATTTTCTAAAAGTTTTACTGTGCAAGGATAGGAACTCGCGTAGTCTCAGACCACATTCGCCTCGCCGTTGTTTGGATTTCGAGGATAGTTGCGAGTATTGTTGTCTCCTGTTGAAGGAGTGTTTAAGCTACCATTTCGTTGTTCGGATATCGCCTTATGAAGCCTTGTGGTGGAAGTGTAAGTTGCAGTCGATTGGTTCGATGTTGGCGTTCGCATTGGTTCAGCTTGTTCCACAGATCGTGGATAGTGAAGCTTGTCTAGAAGAAGTTCCGCAGCTCGCAGAAATCGCGGCGGATAATCGGCGACGACGCTGAGTTCAGCCGACGGTCGGTCTTCTTGAAGGTACCACCCAGTTGGTGCGACGAGTTTTGGAAAACAGAGGGAACTTAGCCCGAGTTACTTTGGGCCTTTGTGAGTTCATGTGAAGGATAGACCAGGTTGCCTATATGTTAGCATTTGCCGTCGGACGTAGGAGGCGCAAGGTCCGGCCTTTCGTATTGTGATGTTCGGGGAAGTATCGAAGATCCATCCAGAGTGTTCCCAGTTAATGATGACCACGTTAGAGATAGTAACCCCGAGTTTTGGATACTGAAGCCGTGTCAGAATGTGGTAAGAGTTCGAGTGTACGACATCCTCCGGGATCGCAAGCAGCCCGGTACCATTTGTTGGGTCGTCGGAGCAAGGCTCGCGACAAAGTGACAAAGTGGTATCTACGACGAGTAAAGAGAGAAGCGAGCATGTATGGCGAGCATAGATGTGATCATTTCTTTTGTAAAGAGAAGGGGCGAAGGAAGTATATTTTAGACCCCGGTGAGAAGTGTTTTGTGGTGATGATTAGAGGTGTTTTCCTCGTGGACTTAGATAGAAGTATGTGCGCGGGTGTTTCTGTGGCCAGGTGTGGCAGGATTGTTTTCGTAAGTATAGCAGTGAAGACTATACCGGCGCGCGTTTGTTTTGAGACTTAGAAGGAACATTCGGGACGAATGTTTCTAAGGAGAATGTTATACCGTATTTCCGCAGAGTATGTACGTGAGGCGCACGATAAAAGTTTAAAGCCTTGAGTAGGCAAAGTGGCTTGACCAATTAAATTTGTTCACAACACCCGATTAGAGTCATTTTTCTAAACGCTTTCCACACTTTCGTAGGGAATTTCCGCTATGTCATTTAGTATATTTGCGGATTTTTCCGAGAGACGAACATTTTGGACCAACGGGGCGACACTTGGCACCTCCAATCGTGGCTTGAAATCGCCCAAATTGACGAAATGGGCTATGTAAGGCACGCTTTTTGTGCCTTGGCTAAAGTCAAGGGTTGGTAGGATATTTGTGTGTAATAAATCCTAGCCCTACACTTGCCTAACACTTGGTTTAATCTTGGCCTTTGGTTGGCCATCCGACCTATAAATACCTCTCTCCTTTGATGAATTCTTCATCCTTTCCACAAATCTCTAAGTGTTAAAATCCCTCTCTTGTTGTTGTTCTCGCCCCTCCCCTTGGCCGAGCCCTCCCCTGTGTGGCCTTGTGGCGAGACTTCACCCTCCTAGTGGTGTTGTTCTCGTATAATATACCCCCTCTTGGTGGAAATACTCTCAAAAGTATTGTTATAATGCCCAAATTACCTTAGCCAGATACCTTGTCAGATTCTAAGGTTATACCTATACTAAAAGCCCAGAAAATACTATTATACTTCACAGTACAAACCGAAACCCTAAGGAAAATCTTCACCCGTAGTTGAAGTCATAAGTAGAAGTTGGTTAGAACTTCTAAGGGTTGTTTGGAGCGGCCTGAGCGCACGGAGTAGGAGCTAAACCTTGCTCAGGATCGACATTTAAACTAGGATAATTATGGGCTTATCGAGGTAATTATCTTGTCCCTCTATTGTAATTGGAAATTACATATTGTTAGAATATATAATTTTGAAGTATACTATATATAGAACTGAACGTAGTTATCGGCAATGTCTTTTGACTTAAGCCTGAATAATACTTACGGCAATGTCTCGCGACTTAAGCCCGAATTTAAAGAAGAATACCGAATCAGTAATTACATAGGGTCAGACACAAGAGACTTGTAGTAGTACCGTGGAGTAGAATTGTACCCGTTAGGTTAGACGATAACCCCGTTGGCTTCGTAGCCACTGCAGAGAGGAGATTTACGCTGCCATGCGGGGAGGTGCCGAATTTTCGTAGAATGTTCTACGATGAGATCTAAATGTTAATAAGCGCCTGTGGCCTTATAGGTCAAGTACTACGTGTGGCGCGATCTACTTGGCTCGAGTAGCCGACGGTTGGAAGTACTTGAGCGCTTTTGCTATTAGTCGATAATCGCCGCAGGTATGTGAACCTCTTCCTATCTCTTCTAGCATGATATGTGTGAACTATGTAGTACCAGACGCATACGCTAAACGTATTTGATTGATTTAAAACATAAAGTGTTATAACGCTTTATGGGAAGTTGGTTATAATAGCTTTATGTTGGTAAGAAAATACTTGTGGTCTTTAAAAGGTAAATCGATTTGAACTATAACCGCTTGTTATGTGTTAATAAAGAACTTGAAGTATTTCAAAAGATTTTTGAATCATTTTGAAAGAAGAAGTAATACTTGGTTTTTGAAAACTTAAGAGTTATACTAGCTTTATGGGAAGTTAGGTATAACGCTTAAGAATGTTTTATCGATTTGAAATCGAATGTATCGACAAACCATCGCAGCGTTAAAAGGAAATGTTTTGACTAATTAAGTATTATTAAAACCAGAGAAACTTCCATCCGCATAGAAGCTAAGATGAGACAAAATGATATTTCCTAGATCACTACCGTAATAAGATTGTTATAAACAAGAATATCCTACTCACATATAAGACTTATGTTTCTCAGATTGTTTAAAAGAGAATTATATTCTTAAATGAATAAGACTAGGAACTACGAAACCTTTCTAAAATAAGAAACGTGAACATTTGAAATTAGGCAAACTTGGGCGTTTGGAAAATAATGTTGTTACTTGATTTTACAAAGGTAGGTGTTTTGGTTTATTTAAAACGACAGTCACTCTATTTTATACTACGGGTATTGTGTGACTTATGTGAAAGCAACGGATCTTTTAAAAGATTTAATGTATGAAGTACTTTAGGGGTAGATACCCGAACTTGTTAGCTTAAAGTACCTTGTGTGAATAACTTGATTGTGCTGGTTTGAGATAGCCTTGTAAATACTTTCTTGTTGATGTGATAAGTGAAAATGTTAGGATTCTACGTATGTTAGTATCTTGTGTGATCATGATGTAAGGGGGTCATTCTTGTTGTGCTTATGTTGTTAAACGTTAAGCCCGTTGTACTATTATTGTATCACATACCCCTTTGACTTATTATACCGAGGGCTTGCCACCCTTGATGCGGGTCTTTACGGCCTATGCGGTCCTCGTGACTATGCGGAGTGCGAGCTCCAGGATTGATCATTCCGGTGTTTAGCCCGACGCGGGGATTCCCTACGCGGTCTGCTGAGACTACGCGGTCTTTTGAGACTATGCGGTCGCGGAGCCTAGGCGGATACCGAGGGTTAGCTGCCTTCGATGCGGGGTATACCTCAGGCGGTCTGGGACCATGATTCGAGGAATACCTCATGCGGGTCCGCGTGTGACCTATGCGGAGCTGCGAGAGTTCCAGGGATAGACGCGCAAGACATTGATATTGCGCGGCGAGTGGCCGCCAATCACGTGGTGCGGCAGAAAGACCTCGGATACGCTTTGTGGTATTTTTGGTATCGTGGTCTTAGTAGTCGGCTATGCCTTCGCATTTGCCCCGCACGGTTTTATTGTGATAACTTTGGCGTGAGTTCTCGACTTGACATGATCGCTTATTTGTTGTGAATCGTAGTTTGCTTATCATACATGTCCCCGCTTTATAGACTATTATGATTTCATTTATGATTTTTAGTTTCACATACTCGCACTGTTGTAATCGACCTTCGGGCCGCGCTCATGCCGCAGTTGAGGTACACCCGCCGCTGATCCTAGCTCTCGTGGTCACGCTAGTTGGGAAGCTCCGCTTTCTCCGAGGCTTATCAGCCGTATAGTCCCCGTCAGTAAGTGTTTACATTCGTGGGTTTGGCGGCCCCGTCCCGCCATTGTTGTCATATCATTCTTAGAGGTCCGTAGTAATCACAAGGTGGTTTGTAAAAGGATTAAACTGTTCATGTTGAAAAAGTTGTTATTTACATATATGCCGAAAGGCAAGTTTTTCTCATATTATTGTTTCATATTTCATAATATGTCTTGTATCGTTTTATGTTCCGCTGATTACTCTGATGTTGTATCACTAGGGTACTGTAGGCACCAACACGCCCTAATCGGGTCGTGACATATAACACCCTATGTTTTAAAACCAACCAACTCATTTAACACACGACGCTCACCGCATTACATAGTTTACAAAGCATCATGCTAGAAGGATAGGAAGAGGTTCACATACCTCGCGACGAGTATCGACAATAAGCAAAACGCCCACAAGATCAGAATCCGCTAGCCGCTTCCACTCTTCGAGTAGAATACGCTACTCGCAGATTTCCACCTATAAGGCCACAAACGTCTATTAACTTCTAACCGCATGGTTCCATATTCTACGTAAAAATTGGCAAAGACTCTCCCCGCAACAGTAAATCTCCTCCTCTATCGAGGCCGCTACCAAGCCAACCAGGTGGGGGTTTATACGCCTAACCGGACGATACAATTCTACAACACAGAATGCTATACAAGTTCATCAGAATACACCCTATGTAATTACAGTCGCTTCTTTCTTTAAATTCAGCTTAAGTCAAAAGACATTGCCGCAAGCTACGCTCATTCTATATATAGTATACTTCAACTATATAATCCTACAACATGTAATCTCCAATTACAATAAGTGGACAAGAATATTTACCTCGACAAGCCCAAAATTATCCAAGTTATAATGTCGATCCCGAGCAAGGTTTAACTCCAACTCGTGGCGCCCAAACCACTCCAAACAACCCTTAGAAGTTCTAACTAACTTCTACTCAAATACTTCAACCAACTATGAAGATTTCCTTAGGTTTTGGTTTGAGACTAAGAGGACAAAAGGTAGTATTTCCTGCTCTACGATAGAGGTAACTTTGGAATACTACAAGGTATAAGGCTAAGGTATTTTGGGCATTATAACAATACTGAGAATACTTTCACTGAAGGGGGTGTATTATACGAAACAACTAGGCTAGTGGGGTACCCCACTACCACACTACTAGGAGGGGAGGGGACCTCTCGCCAAAGGCCACACGGTGGGGGAGGGGAAGCTCTGCCAGAGCAAATGAAGGGAAGAGAGGGTTTCAAGACTTGGAAGTTTTGATGAATGAAGTCTTCAAGCTTAGGAGGTATTTATAGGAAAGCCAAAGCCAACCAATGGCCAAGATCAAGCCATGTGCAAGGCAAGTGTAAGGCCTTGATCGCCAAGTGCACCCTAACCCTACTCCACCAAACATGGCACAAAACAAGCCACAAACAAGGCCAAAAATAAGGACCAATCGGCCAAGGCCAACCAACCTCGACCGCCTCTAAACTGCTCCAATGAGGGTGACAAGTGTCACCCTCCGTTGGCCCAAAATGTTTCGCCTCTCGGAAAAATCCGCAAAAATATAAATGACATAGCCGAATTTTCCTACGTAAGCCGTGGAAACGCTTCATTTAAAAACGAATCCTTTCAGACTTGTGCCCAAATTTCGAACCAAAGCCAAACTTTAAGTCTCAATGTTCGCACGCACGCCTCCACGTACATACCGGAAATACGGGGTATAACATTCTCCCCTCCTTAGAAACATTCGTCCCGAATGTTCCTTCTCAAGACGGATATCGAAGAAGTTCCTTCTAACAAGTTTCCAACGCCACACCTGGCCACGAAAATAACACACGCTACCCTTCCTTCCTTACTCGCCGCGGCGATACCACTTTGTCACTTTGCCGCGAGGTTCTAATATCACTCAGACGTGCCATACTTCACCATTGCTTCGCTTCAAACCGTGGAGTCACTACCTCCAAACTTGGTCATCTTACTAACCTCAATCTTCTTAAGGCCATTCCGCCTTTCACGAATCGCTCGTCGAACATATCCACGAACTCATACGATGGTCAACTAAATCGGGCCTAGCACTCGTGACTCTACCACCGGGCGACCACCTAACCGACTTACCCAAAATCGGGCCGCGGGTCGACCGCGAGCGCAATCAACCCGACCCACAATCGCGCCAATACTTGCTCCTAGAACGGAACAATCTTACTAAATCAAGTCACGAAAGCTACCACTTCCATCTCACACTACCCATGGACTTATCACACAAATAATTCCCACGCACTACTTACTCGATAAGTGGTCAACCATGAAATAAATCTTTTACTCAAGACGACCTTACCTCTAAGGTCTCAATCGTGACATAGTCTAAGGTTCACACTTACCATGCCCCCATACTTACCCTTCTACAATAACTGTGTGTCTAAATCACATTTTAGCACAAAGCTATCCGAACATAACACTAAACACATCAAAGATACAAAACTCTAGAGGGTTAAGGATATACTGCTCTACCGCTTAATCACACCTACCGCAGGCGCATACCAGCGGCGTGATGAACCGCCACCGATCCCGG
Source organism: Przewalskia tangutica (assembly GCA_029844215.1). NCBI lineage: Eukaryota > Viridiplantae > Streptophyta > Magnoliopsida > Solanales > Solanaceae > Przewalskia > Przewalskia tangutica. Next base: position 46,888,452 of record CM056739.1, on the reverse strand, counting down.
CGTCGAGTCAGAACATCCGTACTACCTTGGCCTGACAGTTCCTCGCAAATGGCCCTGGCCGCAAAAATAACAAGCTCCCGGCACCACGACACTCCAAATGCGGTCTACCACATCGACCACACCGAGGGTGACCGATCCGCCAACACCCTTACTTCCTCGAAACTCGAACCTCGAGCCCGACCGCCCCGAATACTGATGCTCAAGGTTGTGGAGGACCACTGCACCGCGGAGGTACAAAACTAGTATGCGCCGAGGCGGTCCGCTCGAAAGTCACCAAAGGACCTCGTTGTTCGCCCTTCGCCGATTCGTCATTCCGTCGACCTCTCCGTGCCTCACATCCTGCATGAGCTCGCATGCGGCAATGTCCATGCCCTGAAGAGCTACACTCGAACAAGCCTCGCTGGTAATCATCTAGCCCTGACGTAGCGGTGCACTCTATCCTCCATGGTTGCCACTAAAGCGGGACATACCGAGCCAACGAGTCAAACTCCACGTTGTACTCCCGAACCGCACGCCTCTTTCTCGCCTCAAAGATCATAAACTGTCGCCCGTGCCTCCTCATCCGCGAGGCAAGACGTGAGTGAGGAATGCCCCTGAGAACTCGTCCCATACTGCTGGAAGTGCATACTCTCCCCGGGACAACTCCCATGAATCAAACCAGTCGACTGCAGTATCACGCAGCCGATGCAAACCTAAGACCACCGACTCGGTCTCCGGCTCGATCACTTTACGACCACAGAATCGCCGGATGAACTCTCGCGATCATCCTCGTGCCTCGACCCATAAAACTCAAGCGCTACAACTCGTAAAGTCCCGTAGCCTCAAACTATCTCGCCGGGGTGAACCATCGGTGCATCGAATCGGAATCGGCCAGATTCAGCCTATCCTCATATCGCCACGACCGCCAAAGAATCGCCATCTCCTTGTACTTATCTCATCTCGCTTCCAGCCGTGGACCGAGGCTCAGTATCAGGGTCTCAGCAGCCATCGCTGCGGTTCTAAACTTCTTTGGGGAAGGCGCGCAAAAGTCATCGTCAAGCACAACTCGTGTATCGCCCGCTCGCGCTCTCGCATTTCTCTATATCTCACTAGCAGCTCCTCGGCCGCTTGCCCTTCTCGGGCTATGGTTGCTTGCGCGGAGGCATAATCGTAAAAACGAGATACGTCAGGAGGTCCAACTTACAACACACTTCTAAGGCACGATCTCGGAATGAGAAGAAGGGAAACTAATCCTAAATGTCTCAGCCTCACGATTATAGATGTGGTGCACAACACATCGATAATCAAGACTTCATCGACACGGTTCAGACACTTTCCGAGGATTAATCGCTCGATACCACTTTTGTCACGACTAATCCGCCCGTGATCGTGCCTACCTCGCACCCTAGTGACACAACATCGAGAAAATCGGAAAATAAAACATAAGCCATGAAACCAGAGATATAAATAAATAAGCAAAGCAACCAAAACAAGCTTGCCTTCAAGATATACATAAAACCCGAACAGCTTTAATCTTTTACAACCCCGCCACAACAGCATTACTGCACTTAAGATTTACAACAACTATGACGGACAGTGGCCCGCCATACCCCTGAATGTACAAGAACCTACAACTCAGGGAACACATACCAAAAGTCAAGCCTCCGGAGAAATGGAGCTTCCCAATACGCTGAACCGTGATCCTAAGAGCGAGGATCCACGACCGATGTACTCTACTCGCAGATGAACGCAGCCTCGAAGGGCGAGGTCAAGATAACAGTACCAAGTATGTGAAACTGTAAAAAATATTGTAAATGAAATCATACTAGTCTATATAAAGCAGGAGACATGTATGATAACCAAACTACAGTTCACAATATAAAAACAATATGTCGATCGTGACTCACGCCTCAAGTCATCACTCAAATATAACTATGGGTCTCACGCCCACAACATCAATCTTGTTCGCATCACGGCCGCATGCCCCTGACTCAGACGGTGTAGACATGCCCATGATGCAACAATAATAACAATGCCCCATGGCCACATGCCCTCGAATTCTCGACGGTAGACACGCCCAAGTGACATTATCAACAATAATATCGGGTGATTAACCCGCCGCACGGCCACACGCCCGATTCTCAGACGGTGTAGACATGTCCATGTAACCACAATAACAATATATATCGTAATCAACCCCGCCACATGGCCACATGCCCCGAATTCGTGATCGTGTAGACATGTCCACGTGACATCAACAACATTATACCGCACAACCAAAGGCTATCACAAACAAGCTCAAGCAAATTACCATACTTCTAGACTTTTATAAAAGATCCACTCCTCCCAAGAAGTCACCGATATCAACACTTGCACAACAAAGGCTATCACAACAAGCATAGGCGAGTTACACAACAACCAAAGATAGGCAAGTTACACACAACTCAAGGTACTTCCATTTCAGATCAAAGTCTGGGTTTTAACCCTAAAGTACTACGTACGTTAAATTCCTTTTTAAGAGATCCATTCTTTTCATAAAGGTCACCCGATACCCGTAGTATAAAAATAGACTGACTCACATTTAGGTAAACCAAAATACTTCCCTTTTGTAAAATCAAGTAACAACATTATTTTCCAAACGTTCAAGTTTGCCTAATTTCAAATGCTCAAGTTTCTCATTTTAGAAATGTTTCATAACTCATAGTCTTAATCTCTTTTAAAACAATTGAGTAACATATGTCTTGTAAGTGAGCCGTTTATTCTTGTTTACAACAATCTTGTTACAGCAGCCATGATCTAGGAGATGTAATACAATTTTGTCTTATCTTAGCTTCTATGCAGATGGAGGTTTCTACTGGTTTTAATAACAATTAGTTAATTGTCAATACACCTTCCTTTATTAGCGCTGTTGTGGTTTGCTCGACACTTATTCTCATTTCCGAAATCAGTAAAACATTATTCTTTTAAAAACCAAGTACTCATTACTCGCGAATGAGGTTTCACAACACAATTAACAAAATGTTAATAACCAAGTAAAACAAGTTAAGTCTCTTATCTTTCAAGATCAAGTCTCTTAACTTCTACAATCAACAAACCAATCTTTTACCTACATAGAGTCGTTATAACTAACTTCCCATAAAGCTATTATAACACCCTATGTTTTAAACCAACCAACTCATTTAACACATGACGCCACCGCATTACATAGTTTACAAAGCATCATGCTAGAATGATAGGAAGAGGTTCTCTTACCTCGCGACGAGTATAGACAATTAGCAAAACGCCCACAAGATCAGAATCGCTGCTAGCCGCTTTCCACTCTTCGAGTAGAATACGCCACTCGCAGCATTTCCACCTATAAGGCCACAAACGCTCATTAACTTCTAACCGCATGGTTCCATATTCTACGTAAAATTCGCAAAGACTCTCCCCGCAATGCAGTAAATCTCCTCTCTATCGAGGCCGCTACCAAGCCAACCAGGTGGGGGTTTATACGCCTAACCTGGACGATACAATTCTACAACACAAAGAATGCTACACAAGTCCATCGTAATACACCCCATGTAATTACAGTCGCTTCTTTCTTTAAATTCAGCTTAAGTCAAAAGACATTGCAAAGCTACGTTGATTCTATATATAGTATACTTCAACTATATAATCCTACAACATGTAATCTCCAATTACAATAAGGACAAGAATATTTACCTCGACAAGCCCAAAATTATCCAAGTTATAATGTCGATCCCGAGCAAGGTTTAACTCCAACCCGTGCGCCCAAACCACTCCAAACAACCCTTAGAAGTTCTAACTAACTTCTACTCAAATACTTCAACCAACTATGAAGATTTCCTTAGTGGTTTCGGTTTGAGACTAAGAGGACAAAAGGTAGTATTTCCGGCTCTACGATAGAGGTAACTTTGGAATACTACAAGGTATAAGGCTAAGGTATTTGGGCATTATAACAATACTGGAGAATACTTTCTACCAAAAGGGGGTGTATTATACGAAACAACTAGGCAGTGGTACCCACGGCCACACTACTAGGAGGGGGACCTCTCGCCAAAGGCCACACGGTGGGAGGGGGAAGCTCTGGCCAGAGCAACAAGAAGGGAAGAGAGGGTTTCAAGACTTGGAAGTTTTGATGAATGAAGTCTTCAAGCAGTGGGTATTTATAGAAAGCCAAAAGCCAACCAACGGCCAAGATCAAGCCATGTGCAAGGCAAGTGTAAGGCCTTGATCGCCAAGTGCACCCTAACCCTACTCCACCAAACATGGCACAAAACAAGCCACAAACAAGGCCAAAAATAAGGACCAATCGCCAAGGCCAACCAACCCTTGACCGCTCTAATGTCTAAACGAGGGTGACAAGTGTCACCCTCCCGCTGGCCCAAAATGTTTCTTCTCTCGGAAAAATCCGCAAAAAATATAAATGACATAGCCGGAATTTTCCCTACGTAAGCTGTGGAAACGTTTCGTCGAAAAACGACTCCTTTCGGCACTTGTGCCCAAATTTCGAACCAAAGCCAAACTTTAAGTCTCAAATGTTCGCACGTACGTCTCCACGTACATACTCTGGAAATACGGGGTATAACATTCTCCCCTCCTTAGAAACATTCGTCCCGAATGTTCCTTCTCAAGACGGATATCGATGAAGTTACTTTTACTAGCTGCCAACGCCACGACCTGGCCACGAAATAACACACGGTCCCTTCCTTCCTTACTCGCCGTGCGATACCACTTTTGTCACTTTGCCGCGAGGTTCTAATATCACTCAGGACGTGCCATACTTCAGTCATTGCTTCAGTTCTCAAAACTGTGGAGTCACTACCTCCAAACTTGGTCATCTTACTAACCTCAATCTTCTTTAAGGCCATTCCCGCCTTCACGAACCGCTCGGTCGAACATATCCACGAACTCATACGATGGTCAACTAAACTGGGCCTAGCACCTGCGTGACTACCACCGGCGACCACCTAACCGACCCACCTAAAATCGGCTGCGGGTCGACCCGCGAGCGGCAAACAACCCGACCCACAAACGCGCCAATACTTGCTCCTAGAAAGGAACAATCTAACCAAATCAATTCAAGAAAGCTACCACCTCCATCTCACACTACCCATGGACTTATCACACAAATAATTCCCACGTACTACTTACTCTGATAAGGGTCAACCATGAAATAAATCTTTTACTCAAGACGTCCTTACATCTAAGGTCTCAATGTTGACATAGTCTAAGGTTCACACTTACCATGACCCAATAATTACACTTCTACAATAACCAGGTTTCTAAATCACATTTTAGCACAATGCTATCCGAACTTAACACTAAACACATCAAAGATACAAAACTCTAGAGGGTTAAGGATATACCGTCTCTACCGCTTAATCACACCCACCGCAGGCGCATACCAGCGGCGTGATGAACCGCCATCGATCCCGAAGGTCGAGTCGTAACATCCGCGCTACCCTTGGCCTGATACCTCGCAAATGGCTCGCTGGCCGCAAAAATAACAAGCTCCTCGCACCACGACACTTCCCGAAATGCGGTCTACCACATCGACCACACCGAGGTAGGGGTGACCGATCCGCCAACACTTACTTCCCGAAACTCGAACCTCGAGCCCGACCGCCCCGAATACTCGATGCTCAAGGTTGTGAGGACCACTCGCACCGCGGAGGTACAAAACTAGTATGCCGAGGCGGTCCGCTCGAAAGTCACCAAAGGACCGTTGTTCGCCTCTTCTCGCCGATTCGTCATTCCGTCGACCTCTCCGTGCCTCACATCCCAGCGCATGAGCTCGCATGCGGCAATGTCCATGCCCTACCAAGAGCTACACTCGAACAAGCCTCTGGCAAGTAATCATCTAGCCCGTGACGTAGTGGTGCACTCTATCCTCCATGGTTGCCACTAAAGCGGGACATACCGAGCCAACGAGTCAAACTCCACGCATACTGCAGACCGCACGCCTCTTTCGCCTCAAAGATCATAAATTGTTTACCGCGCCCTCCTCATCCGCGGAGGCAAGAAGTGAGTGAGGAATGCCTCGAGAACTCGCCCCATACCGGAAGTGCATGCTCTCCCGACAACTCCCATGAATCAAACCACGATCGCAGATCACGCACCGATGCAAACCTAAGACCACCGACTCGGTCTCCGGCTTGATCACTTACGACCAGAATCGCCGATGAACTCTCGCGATCATCCTCGTGCCTCGACCCATAAAACTCGCGGCTACAACTCGTAAAGTCCTGTAGCCTCAAACTATTCGCCGGGTGAATCCATCGGTGCATCGAATCGAACTGCCAGATCCACCTATCCTCATATCTGCCACGACTCGCCAAAGAATCGCCATCTCTTGTACTTATCTCATCCGCTTCCAGCCGTGGATCGAGGCTCGTGTATCAGGTCTCAGCAGCCCATCGCTGCGTTCTAAACTCGCTGGCCGGGCGGCGTCGCAAAACTCGCTGCTCAAGCACAACTCGTGTCGCCCGGCTCGCGCTCGCATTCTCTCAGATCTCACTAGCAGCCTCCTACGCTTTGCCCTTCCGGCTCGCTGCTTGCGCGGAGGCATAATCGTAAAAACGAGATACGCTGAGGGTCCAACTTACAACATGCCTCTAAGGCACGATCTCGTAATGAGAAGAAGGAAACTAATCCTAAATGTCTCTGCGACCTCTCGATTATAGATGTGGTGCACAACACATCGATAATCAAGACTTATCGACACGGTTCAGACACTTTCCGAGGATTAATCGCTCGATACCACTTTTGTCACGAATAACTGCCCGTGATCGTGCCTTACCCCGGGCACCCTAGTGACACAACATCAGAGAAAATCAGCGGAAAATAAAACATAAGCCATGAAACAAGAGATATAAATAAATAAGCAAAGCAACCAAAAAGCTTGCCTTCAAGATATACATAAAACCCAACAGCTTTAATCCTTTTTACAACCCCGCCACAACAAGCATTACAGCACTTAAGATTTACAATAACTATGACGGACAGGCCCGCCATACCCCTGAATGTACAAGAACCTACAACTCAGGGAACACATACCAAAAGATAAGCCTCCGGAGAAATGGAGCTTCCCAATACGCTGAACCGTGATCCTAAGAGCGAGGATCCACGACCGATGTACCTCTACCATGCAGATGAACGCAGCCTCGGGCGAGGTCAAGACAACAGTACCAAGTATGTGAAATCAGAAAAATATCATAAATGAAATCATACTAGTCTATATAAAGCAGGAGACATGTATGATAACCAAACTACAGTTCACAATATAAAACAAATATGTCTACAGTGACTCACGCCTCAAGTCATCACTCAAATATAACTGGGTCTCACGCCCACAACATCAATCCTGCTTCAGATCACGGCCGCATGCCCTAATTCTCGTGACGGTAGACATGCCCATGATGCAACAATAATAACAATGCCCCATGGCCACATGCCCGAATTCGTGACGGCAGACACGCCCAAGTGACATTATCAACACAATATCGGGTGATTAACCCCGCCGCACGCCACACGCCCGACCAGACGGCAGACATGTCCATGTAACCACAATAACAATATATATCGTAATCAACCCCGCCACACGGCCACATGCCCTGAATCAGATCGGTGTAGACATGTCCATGTGACATCAACAACATTATACCGCGCAACCAGGCTATCACAAACAAGCTCAAGCAAATTACCATACTTCTAGACTTTTATAAAAAGATCCACTCCTCCCCAAGAAGTCACCTAATATCAACACTTGCACAACAAAGGCTATCACAACAAGCATAGGCGAAGTTACACAACAACCAAAGATAGGAAAGTTACACACAACTCAAGGTACTTTCATTTCAGATCAAAGTCCGGTTTTAACTCCTAAAGTACTACGACGTTAAATTCATTTTAAGAGATCCATTCTTTCATAAAGGTCACCCGATACCGTAGTATAAAAATAGAGTGACTCACATTTAGGTAAACTAAAATACTTCCTTTGTAAAATCAAGTAACAACATTATTTTCCAAACGTTCAAGTTTGCCTAATTTCAAATGCTCAAGTTTCTCATTTTAGAAATGTTTCATAACTCATAGTCTTAATCTCTTTTAAAACAATTGAGTAACATATGTCTTGTAAGTGAGCCGTTTATTCTTGTTTACAACAATCTTGTTACAAAGAACCATGATCTAGAGATGTAATACAATTTTGTCTTATCTTAGCTTCTATGCAGATGGAGGTTTCATCGGTTTTAATAACAATTAGTTAATTGTCAATACACCTTCCTTTATTAGCGCCACTGTGGTTTGCTCGACACTTATTCTCATTTCCAAATCAAGAAACATTATTCTTTTAAAAACCAAGTACTCATTACTCGCGAATGAGGTTTCACAACACAATTAACAAAATGTTAATAACCAAGTAAAACAAGTTAAGTCTCTTATCTTTCAAGATCAAGTCTCTTAACTTCTACAATCAACAAACCAATCTTTTACCTACATAGAGTCGTTATAACTAACTTCCCATAAAGCTATTATAACACCCTATGTTTTAAACCAACCAACTCATTTAACACATGTACGCCTACCGCATTACATAGTTTACAAAGCATCATGCTAGAAGGATAGGAAGAGGTTCACATACCTCGCGCAAGCATCGACATAATAAGCAAAACGCCCACAAGATCAGAATCGCTAGCCGCTTCCACTCTTCGAGTAGAATACGCTACTCGCAGATTTCCACCTATAAGGCCACAAACGCCTATTAACTTCTAACCGCATGGTTCCATATTCTACGTAAAATTCGCAAAGACTCTCCCCGCAATAACAGAAATCTCCTCCTCTATTGAGGCCGCTACCAAGCCAACCAGTGGGGTTTATACGCCTAACCTGACGTATACAATTCTACAACACAAAGAATGCTTACACAAGTCTAGAATACACCCTATGTAATTACTGCTTCTTTCTTTAAATTCGTGCTTAAGTCAAAAGACATTGCCGCAAGCTACGCTCAGTTCTATATATAGTATACTTCAACTATATAATCCTACAACATGTAATCTCCAATTACAATAAGGACAAGAATATTTACCTCGACAAGCCCAAAATTATCCAAGTTATAATGTCGATCCCGAGCAAGGTTTAACTCCAACTCCGCGCCCAAACCACTCCAAACAACCCTTAGAAGTTCTAACTAACTTCTACTCAAATACTTCAACCAACTATGAAGATTTCCTTAGGGTTTCGGTTTGAGACTAAGAGGACAAAAGGTAGTATTTCCTGCTCTACGACAGAGGTAACTTTGGAATACTACAAGGTATAAGGCTAAGGTATTTTGGGCATTATAACAATACTGGAGAATACTTTCTACCAAGGGGGTGTATTATACTAAACAACTAGGCTAGTGGTACCCTACGGCCACACTACTAGGAGGAGGGGGACCTCTCGCCAAAGGCCACACGGTGCGGGGAGGAAGCTCGGCCAGAGCAACAAGAAGGGAAGAGAGGGTTTCAAGACTTGGAAGTTTTGACGAATGAAGTCTTCAAGCTTGTGGGTATTTATAGAGCCAAAAGCCAACCAATGGCCAAGATCAAGCCATGTGCAAGGCAAGTGTAAGGCCTTGATCAAGCCAAGTGCACCCTAACCCTACTCCACCAAACATGGCACAAAACAAGCCACAAACAAGGCCAAAAATAAGGGACCAATCGGCCAAGGCCAACCAACCTCGACCGCCTCTAAATCGTCCCAACGAGGGTGACAAGTGTCACCTCCCGCTGGCCCAAAAATGTTTCTCTCTAAAAATCCGCAAAAAATATAAATGACATAGCCGGAATTTTCCCTACGTAAGCTGTGGAAACGTTTCGTCGAAAAACGACTCCTTTCGGCACTTGTGCCCAAATTTCGAACCAAAGCCAAACTTTAAGTCTCAAATGTTCGCACGTACGTCTCCACGTACATACTCTGGAAATACGGGGTATAACATTCTCCCCTCCTTAGAAACATTCGTCCCGAATGTTCCTTCTCAAGACGGATATCGATGAAGTTCCTCTAACAAGTTGCCAACGCCACAGCTTGGCCACGAAAATAACACACGTTCCCTTCCTTCCTTACTCGCCGTGCGATACCACTTTTGTCACTTTGCCGCGAGGTTCTAATATCACTCAGGACGTGCCATACTTCAGTCATTGCTTCAGTTCTCAAAACTGTGGAGTCACTACCTCCAAACTTGGTCATCTTACTAACCTCAATCTTCTTTAAGGCCATTCCCGGCCTTCACGAACTGCTTCTGGTCGAACATATCCACGAACTCATACGATGGTCAACTAAACTGGGGCCTAGCACCCTCGCGTGACTTACCACCGGCGGACCACCTAATCGACCACCTAAAATCGGCTGCGGGTCGATCACGAGCGCAATCAACCCGACCCACAATCGCGCCAATACTTGCTCCTAGAACGGAACAATCTTACTAAATCAAGTCGCGAAAGCTACCACTTCCATCTCACACTACCCACGGACTTATCACACAAATAATTCCCACGCACTACTTACTCGATAAGTGGTCAACCATGAAATAAATCTTTACTCAAGACGACCTTACCTCTAAGGTCTCAATCGTGACATAGTCTAAGGTTCACACTTACCATGCCCCATACTTACCCTTCTACAATAACTGTGTGTCTAAATCACATTTTAGCACAAAGCTATCCGAACATAACACTAAACACATCAAAGATACAAAACTCTAGAGGGTTAAGGATATACCTCTACCGCTTAATCACACCCCGCTCGCAGGCGCATACCAGCGGCGTGATGAACCGCCATCGATCCTAAGGTCGAGTCGTAACATCCGTATACCTTGGCCTGACAAGCTCGCAAATGGCCCGCTGGCCGCAAAAATAACAAGCTCCCCGCACCACGACACTCCCGAAATGCGGTCTACCACATCGACCACACCGAGGTAGGGTGACCGATCCGCCAACACTTACTTCCTCGAAACTCAACCTCGAGCCCGACCGCCCCCGAATACTCGATGCTCAAGGTCGCGAGGACCACTCGACCGCGGAGGTACAAAACTAGATGTCGCCGAGGCGGTCCGCTCAAAGTCACCAAAGGACCTCGTTGTTCGCCCTCTTCTCGCTGATTGGTCATTCCGCCGACCTCTCCGTGCCTCACATCCTGCTGCATGAGCTCGCACGCGGCAATGTCCATGCCCTACCAAGAGCTACACTCAACAAGCCTCGCAAGTAATCATCTAGCCCTGACGTAGCGGTGCACTCTATCCTCCATGGTTGCCACTAAAGCGGGACATACCGAGCCAACGAGTCAAACTCCACGCCAGACTCAACCGCACGCCTTCGCCTCAAAGATCATAAATCTGTCGCCCGCGCCTCCTCATCCGCGAGGCAAGAAGTGAGTGAGGAATGCCTCGAGAACTCGTCCCATACCGCTGGAAGTGCATGCTCTCCCGACAACTCCCATGAATCAAACCACGATCGCGTATCACGCACCGATGCAAACCTAAGACCACCGACTCGGTCTCCGCCTCGATCACTCACGACTATCAGAATCGCCGGATGAACTCCTCGCGATCATCCTCGTGCCTCGACCCATAAAACTCGCGGCTACAACTCGTAAAGTCCCGTAGCCTCAAACTATCTCGCCGGGGTGAATCCATCGTGCATCGAACTGAACCGCCGATTCAAATTTATCCTCATATCTGCCACGACCGCCAAAGAATCGCCATCTCCTTGTACTTATCTCATCTCGCTTCCAGCTGGATCGAGGCTCAGTATCAGGGTCTCGCAGCCATCGCTGCGGTTCTAAACTCGCTGGCCGGGCGGCGCGCAAAACTCGCCGTCAAGCACAACTCGTGTAATCGCCCGGCTCGCGCTCAGATTCTTCAGATTCACTAGCAGCTCCTCGGCCGCCTTGCCCTTCTGGCTCGTTGCTTTGCGCGAGGCATAATCGGTAAAACGAGATACGCTGAGAGGGTCCAACTTACAACACTTCTAAGGCACGATCTCGTAATGAGAAGGGAACTAATCCTAAATGTCTCAGTACTCGATTATAGATGTGGTGCACAACACATCGATAATCAAGACTCTATCGACACGGTCAGACACTTTCCGAGGATTAATCGCTCGATACCACTTTTGTCACGACTAATCCGGCCCGTGATCGTGCCTTACCCGCACCCTAGTGACACAACATCGTAGAAAATCAAAAAATAAAACATAAGCCATGAAACCAGATATAAATAAATAAGCAAAGCAACCAAAACAGCTTGCCTTCAGATATACATAAAACCCAACAGCTTTAACTTTTTACAACCCCGCCACAACAAGATTTCATGCACTTAAGATTTACAACAACTATGACGGGACAGGACCCCGCCATACCCCTGAATGTACAAGAACCTACAACTCAGGGAACACATACCAAAAGATAAGCCTCCGGAGAAACGGAGCTTCTCAATACGCTGAACCGTGATCCTAAGAGCGAGGATCCACGACTGATGTACCTACTCGCAGATGAACGCAGCCCCAAGGCGAGGTCGCATAACAGTACCAAGTATGTGAAATCAGAAAAATATCAGAAATGAAATCATACTAGTCTATATAAAGGTGAGACATGTATGATAACCAAACTACAATTCACAATATAAAACAAATATGTCATGTGGACTCACGCCTCAAGTCATCACTCAAATATAACTACGGGTCTCACGCCCACAACATCAATCCTGCTCGCATCACGGCCGCATGCCCCGACTCAGACGGCAGACATGCCCATGATGCAACAATAATAATGCCCCATGGCCACATGCCCCGAATTGCAGACGTGTAGACACGCCCAAGTGACATTATCAACAATAATACCGGGTGATTAACCCCGCCGCACGCCACACGCCCGACCGTGACGGCAGACATGTCCATGTAACCACAATAACAATATATATCGTAATCAACCCCGCCATACGGCCACATGCCCCCGACCAGATCGGTGTACATGTCCACGTGACATCAACAACATTATACCGCGCAAAGTGCTATCACAAACAAGCTCAAGCAAATTACCATACTTCTAGACTTTTATAAAAGATCCACTCCTCCCAAGAAGTCACCGACATCAACACTTGCACAACAAAGGCTATCACAACAAGCATAGCGAAGTTACACAACAACCAAAGATAGGAAAGTTACACACAACTCAAGGTACTTTCATTTCAGATCAAAGTCCGGTTTTAACCCTAAAGTACTACGACGTTAAATTCATTTTAAGAGATCCATTCTTTCATAAAGGTCACCCGACACCCGTAGTATAAAAATAGAGTGACTCACATTTAGGTAAACTAAAATACTTCCTTTTGCAAAATCAAGTAACAACATTATTTTCCAAACGCTCAAGTTTGCCTAATTTCAAATGCTCAAGTTTCTCATTTTAGAAATGTTTCATAACTCATAGTCTTAATCTCTTTTAAAACAATCGAGTAACATATGTCTTGTAAGTGAGCCGCTTATTCTTGTTTACAACAATCTTGTTACAAAGACCATGATCTAGAGATGTAATACAATTTTGTCTTATCTTAGCTTCTATGCAGATGGAGGTTTCTATCGGTTTTAATAACAATTAGTTAATTGTCAATACACCTTCCTTTATTAGCGCTGGTTTGCTCGACACTTATTCTCATTTCCAAATCAAGAAACATTATTCTTTAAAACCAAGTACTCATTACTCGCGAATGAGGTTTCACAACACAATTAACAAAATGTTAATAACTAAGTAAAACAAGTTAAGTCTCTTATCTTTCAAGATCAAGTCTCTTAACTTCTACAATCAACAAACCAATCTTACCTACATAGAGTCGTTATAACTAACTTCCCATAAAGCTATTATAACACCCTATGTTTTAAACCAACCAACTCATTTAACACACGTACGCCTACCGCACTACATAGTTTACAAAGCATCATGCTAGAAGGATAGGAAGAGGTTCACATACCTCGCGACGAGTATCGATAATAAGCAAAACGCCCACAAGATCAGAATCGCTAGCCGCTTCCACTCTTCGAGTAGAATACGCTACTCGCAGATTTCCACCTATAAGGCCACAAACGCCTATTAACTTCTAACCGCACGGTTCCATATTCTACGTAAAAATTCGCAAGAAGACTTCCCAACAAACAGTAAATCTCCTCCTCTATCGAGGCCGCTACCAAGCCAACCAGTGGGGGTTTATACGCCTAACCGGACGTATACAATTCTACAACACAAAGAATGTTACACAAGTTCATCAGTAATACACCCCTATGTAATTACAGTTGCTTCTTTTCTTTAAATTCGTGCTTAAGTCAAAAGACATCACGCAAGCTACGCTCAGTTCTATATATAGTATACTTCAACTATATAATCCTACAACATGTAATCTCCAATTACAATAAGGGACAAGAATATTTACTCGACAAGCCCAAAATTATCCAAGTTATAATGTCGATCCCGAGCAAGGTTTAACTCCAACTCCGTGCGCTCCAAACCACTCCAAACAACCCTTAGAAGTTCTAACTAACTTACTCAAATACTTCAACCAACTATGAAGATTTCCTTAGGGTTTCAGTTTGAGACTAAGAGGACAAAAGGTAGTATTTCCTGCTCTACGATGATAGAGGTAACTTTGGAATACTACAAGGTATAAGGCTAAGGTATTTTGGGCATTATAACAATACTGAGAATACTTTCTACCAAAAGTGGGTGTATTATACGAAACAACTAGGCTAGTGGGTACCCACTACCACACTACTAGGAGTGAGGGGGACCTCTCGCCAAAGGCCACACGAAAGTGAGGAGGAAGCTCTGGCCAGAGCAACAAGAAGGAGGAGAGGGTTTCAAGACTTGGAAGTTTTGACGAATGAAGTCTTCTGCTTAGTGGGTATTTATAGGAAAGCCAAAAGCCAACCAATGGCCAAGATCAAGCCATGTGCAAGGCAAGTGTAAGGCCTTGATCAAGCCAAGTGCACCCTAACCCTACTCCACCAAACATGGCACAAAAAAAGCCACAAAACAAGGCCAAAAATAAGGGACCAATCGGCCAAGGCCAACCAACCTCGACCGCCTCTAAATCGTCCAACGAGGTGACAAGTGTCACCCTCCCGCTGGCCCAAAATGTTTCGCCTCTAAAAATCCGCAAAAATATAAATGACATAGCCGAATTTTCCTACGTAAGTCGTGGAAACGCTTCATTTAAAAACGACTTTTCGCACTTGTGCCCAAATTTCGAACCAAAGCCAAACTTTAAGTCTCAAATGTTCGCACGTACGTCTCCACGTACATACTCTGGAAATACGGGGTATAACATTCACCCCTCCTTAGAAACATTCGTCACGAATGTTCCTTCTCAAGACGGATATCGATGAAGTTCCTCTAACAAGTTGCCAACGCCACGCCTTGGCCACGAAAAATAACACACGCTCCTTCCTTCCTTACTCGCCGCGGCGATACCACTTTTGTCACTTTGTCACGAGGTTCTAGTGTCACTCAGACGTGCCATACTTCGCCATTGCTTCGCTTCAAACCGCGGAGTCACTACCTCCAAACTTGGTCATCTTACTAACCTCAATCTTCTTTAAGGCCATTCCCTTCACGAACCGCTTCGTCGAACATATCCACGAACTCATACGATGGTCAACTAAACTGGGCCTAGCACCCTCGTGATTCTACCACCGGCGACCACCTAACCGACCCACCTAAACCCGCGGGTCGACCCGCGAGCGGCAATCAACCCGACCCACAATCGCGCCAATACTTGCTCCTAGAACGGAACAATCTTACCAAATCAAGTCATGAAAGCTACCACTTCCATCTCACACTACCCATGGACTTATCACACAAATAATTCCCACGTACTACTTACTCTGATAAGGGTCAACCATGAAATAAATATTTTACTCAAGACGACCTTACCTCTAAGGTCTCGATCGTGACATAGTCTAAGGTTCACACTTACCATGCCCCCATACTTACCCTTCTACAATAACTGTGTCTAAATCACATTTTAGCACAAAGCTATCCGAACATAACACTAAACACATCAGATACAAAACTCTAGAGGTTAAGGATATACTGTCTCTACCGCTTTCTAATCACGCCCCACCGCAGGCGCATACCAGCGGGTGATGAACCGCCATCGATCCTCGGCCGAGTCGAACATCCGTATACCTCGTCGGATACCGCGAAATGGCCCGGCTGGCCGCAAAAATAACAAGCTCCCCGCACCACGACACTCCCAAATGCGTCTACCACATCGACCACACCGAGGTAGGGTGACCGATCCGCCAACACCTTACTTCCTCGAAACTCAACTCGAGCTCCGACCGCCCCGAATACTCTGGATGCTCAAGGTTGTGGAGGACCACTGCGACCGTGGAGGTACAAAACTAGTATGGCCGAGGCGTCCGCTCGAAAGTCACCAAAGGACCTCGTTGTTCTCGCCTCTTCGCTGATCTTGGTCATTCCGTCGACCTCTCCGTGCCTCACATCCCGCCAGACGAGCTCGCATGCGGCAATGTCCATGCCCGGTGAAGAGCTACACTCGAACAAGCCTTCAAGTAATCATCTAGCCCGCGACGTAGCGGTGCACTCTATCCTCCATGGTTGCCACTAAAGCGGGGACATACCGAGCCAACGAGTCAAACTCCACGTTGTACTCCAACCGCACGCCTCTTCGCCTCAAAGATCATAAACTGTTTACCCGCGCCCTCCTCATCCGCGAGGCAAGAAGTGAGAGGAATGCCTCCGAGAACTCGTCCCATACCGCTGAAGTGCATGCTCTCCCGACAACTCCCATGAATCAAACCACCGATCGCGTATCACGCGGCCGATGCAAACCTAAGACCACCGACTCGGTCTCAAGCTTGATCACTTATGACCCAGAATCGCCGGATGAACTCCTCGCGATCATCCTCGTGCCTCGACCCATAAAACTCAAGCGCTACAACTCGTAAAGTCCCGTAGCCTCAAACTATCTCGCCGGGTGAAATCCATCAGCATCGAATCGAATCGGCCGTGATTCAACCTTATCCTCATATCTGCCATGACTTCGCCAAGAATCGGGCCATCTCCTTGTACTTCATCTCATCCGCTTCCAGCCGTGGACCGAGGCTCAGTATCAGGGTCTCAGCAGCCGCCGCGTTCTAAACTCGCTGGGCCGGGCGGCCGCAAAAACTCGCCGTCAAGCACAACTCGTGTTGTCGCCCGCTCGCCGCATTCTCTCTCAGATCTCACTAGTAGCTCCTCGCCGCCTTGCCCTTCTGGCTCGTTGCTCGCGAGGCATAATCGTAAAAACGAGATACGCTGAGGGGTCCAACTTACAACACACTTCTAAGGCACGATCTCGTAATGAGAAGAAGGGAAACTAATCCTAAATTTCTCGCAGCCTCTCGACATAGATGTGGTGCACAACACATCGATAATCAAGACTTATCGACACGGTTCAGAGACACTTTCCGAGGATTAATCGCTCGATACTACTTTTGTCACGAATTCAATCCGCCCGTGGATCGTGCCTTACCCCGGGCACCCTAGTGACACAACATCAGAGAAAATCAGCGGAAAATAAAACATAAGCCATGAAACAGAGATATAAATAAATAAGCAAAGCAACCAAAACGGTTTTCAAGATATACATAAAACCGAACAGCTTTAATCCTTTTACAACCCCGCCACACAAGATTACATGCACTTAAGATTTACAACAACTATGACGACAGGCCTCGCCATACCCTCAATGTACAAGAACCTACAACTCAGTGGAACACATACTAAAAGATAAGCCTCCGAGAAACGAGCTTTCCTAATACGAACCGTGATCCTAAGAGCGAGGATCCACGATCGATGTACTCTACTCGCAGATGAACGCACTTCGGGCGAGGTCGCATAACAGTACCAAGTATGTGAAATCAGAAAATATCAGAATGAAATCATACTAGTCTATATAAAGCAGAGACATGTATGATAACCAAACTACGATCACAATATAAAACAAATATGTCCAGTGACTCACGCCTCAAGTCATCACTCAAATATAACTACGGGTCTCACGCCCACAACATCAATCTGTTCGCATCACGGTCGCATGCCGGAATTCGTGACGGTGTAGACATGCCCATGATGCAACAATAATAACAATGCCCCACGGCCACATGCCTCGAATTTCGTGACGGTAGACACGCCCAAGTGACATTATCAACAATAATCGGGTGATTAACCCCGCCGCACGGCCACACGCCCCGAATGCAGACGGCAGACATGTCCATGTAACCACAATAACAATATATATCGTAATCAACCCCGCCACACGGCCACATGCCCCGAATTTCAGATCGTGCAGACATGTCCATGTGACATCAACAACATTATACCGCACAACCAAAGCTATCACAAACAAGCTCAAGCAAATTACCATACTTCTAGACTTTTATAAAAAGATCCACTCCTCCCAAGAAGTCACCGATATCAACACTTGCACAACAAAGGCTATCACAACAAGCATAGGCGAGTTACACAACAACCAAAGATAGGCAAGTTACACACAACTCAAGGTATTTCCATTTCAGATCAAAGTCCGGTTTTAACCCTAAAGTACTACGACGTTAAATTCCTTTTAAGAGATCCATTCTTTCATAAAGGTCACCCGACAATTCGTAGTATAAAAATAGAGTGACTCACATTTAGGTAAACTAAAATACTTCCTTTGTAAAATCAAGTAACAACATTATTTTCCAAACGCTCAAGTTTGCCTAATTTCAAATGCTCAAGTTTCTCATTTTAGAAATGTTTCATAACTCATAGTCTTAATCTCTTTTAAAACAATTGAGTAACATATGTCTTGTAAGTGAGTCGTTTATTCTTGTTTACAACAATCTTGTTACAGCATGATCTAGAGATGTAATACAATTTTGTCTTATCTTAGCTTCTATGCAGATGGAGGTTTCATCGGTTTTAATAACAATTAGTTAATTGTCAATACACCTTCCTTTATTAGCGCCTGTGGTTTGCTCGACACTTATTCTCATTTCCAAATCAAGAAACATTATTCTTTTAAAAACCAAGTACTCATTACTCGCGAATGAGGTTTCACAACACAATTAACAAAATGTTAATAACCAAGTAAAACAAGTTAAGTCTCTTATCTTTCAAGATCAAGTCTCTTAACTTCTACAATCAACAAACCAATCTTACCTACATAGAGTCGTTATAACTAACTTCCCATAAAGCTATTATAACACCCTATGTTTTAAACCAACCAACTCATTTAACACACGACGCTCACCGCATTACATATTTTACAAAGCATCATGCTAGAAGGATAGGAAGAGGTTCACATACCTCGCGACGAGTATCGACAATAAGCAAAACGCCCACAAGATCAGAATCGCTAGCCGCTTCCACTCTTCGAGTAGAATACGCCACTCGCAGATTTCCACCTATAAGGCCACAAACGCCTATTAACTTCTAACCGCACGGTTCCATATTCTACGTAAAATTCGGCAAAGACTCTCCCGCAACAACAGAAATCTCCTCCTCTATCGAGGCCGCCACCAAGCCAACCATGGGGGTTTATACGCCTAACCTGACGATACAATTCTACAACACAAGAATGCTACACAAGTTCATCAGAATACACCCCATGTAATTACGCTCGCTTCTTTTCTTTAAATTCAGCTTAAGTTAAAAGACATCCGCAAGCTACGCTCAGTTCTATATATAGTATACTTCAACTATATAATCCTACAACATGTAATCTCCAATTACAATAAGGACAAGAATATTTACCTCGACAAGCCCAAAATTATCCAAGTTATAATGTCGATCCCGAGCAAGGTTTAGCTCCAACTCCGTGCGCCCAAACCACTCCAAACAACCCTTAGAAGTTCTAACCAACTTCTACTCAAATACTTCAACCAACTATGAAGATTTCCTTAGGGTTTCGGTTTGAGACTAAGAGGACAAAAGGTAGTATTTAGGCTCTACGATAGAGGTAACTTTGGAAAACTACAAGGTATAAGGCTAAGGTATTTTGGGCATTATAACAATACTGAGAATACTTTCTACCAAAAGGGTGTATTATACGAAACAACTAGGCTAGTGGGTACCCCACGCCACACTACTGTGAGGGAGGGGACCTCTACCAAAGGCCACACGAAAAGGGGAGGGGGAAGCTCTGCCAGAGCAACAAGAAGGAGGAGAGGGTTTCAAGACTTGGAAGTTTTGGACGAATGAAGTCTTCAAGCTTAGTGGTATTTATAGGAAAGCCAAAAGCCAACCAATGGCCAAGATCAAGCCATGTGCAAGGCAAGTGTAAGGCCTTGATCAAGCCAAGTGCACCCTAACCCTACTCCACCAAACATGGCACAAAACAAGCCACAAAACAAGGCCAAAAATAAGGGACCAATCGGCCAAGGCCAACCAACCCTTGACCGCCCCTCTAAACCGTCCAATGAGGGTGACAAGTGTCACCCTCCCGTTGGCCCAAAAATGTTTCGTCTCTCGGAAAAATCCGCAAAAAATATAAATGACATAGACGGAATTTTCCCTACGTAAGCTGTGGAAACGTTTCGTCGAAAAACGATTCCTTTCGGCACTTGTGCCCAAATTTCGAACCAAAGCCAAACTTTAAGTCTCAAATGTTCGCACGTACGTCTCCACGTACATACTCTGGAAATACGGGGTATAACAATCAAGACAAGTGGTGGGCAAGTGGAGGGTGAGGATTTGCCCAAGTGCCCCCTAGCCATCTACTCCTCAATTCACTCCAAACATTGACCCATGGTTTAGGCCACAAAACATGGCACAAAACGTGCACACCATCGGCCACAAGACCGCCCACTTGAGGGTGACAAGTGTCGCCCTCTCGTTGGTCCAAAATATTTCATCTCTCGAAAAAATCCGCAAAAATAATAAATGTCGCAACCGTAATTTTCCCCTCGCAAAGTTTGGAAAACGTTTCGTCGAAAACAATTCTTTTCGCTAGTTGTGCACAAATTTCGTCCCTTTGCCTACTTAAGGCTTAAACTTTTATACGTACGCCTCACGCATATACTGGAAATACGGTATAACATTCTCCTCCTTAGAAACATTCGCCCCGAATGTTCCTTCTAAGCCTCAAAACATACATGCGCCAAAGATAGTCTTCACTACTATACTTACGAAACAATCATGCCACACCGCCACGTAATAACACGCCAGAAATACTTAAATCCAAGTCCACAAGGAATCACCTCTAGCATCACAAAAGCTCCCACCCGAGGTCTAAAATATACTCCCTTCGTACCTTCTCTTTACAAAAGAAATGATCACATCTATGTTCATAACACATGCTCGCTTCTTCCCTTACTCGTCGTACCCTTCTCGTACACTCGAACTCTTTCTCATATCTTACCACATTTCTGTTACTGCTTCAGTTTCCAAATCTCTGGGTTACTACCTCCAACTTGGTCATCATTACTGGGAACAATCTAGATGGATCTCCGATACTTTTCCGAACATAACAACATGAAAGACCGGACATACTGCCTCCTACGTCGGACGGCAAAGCTAACATATAGGCAACCTGGCCTATTCTTCACATGACCTGAAAAGGCCCAAAGTAACTCGGGCTAAGTTTCTCGCTTCAAAACTCGCCACACCCTTTCCGGTGGTACCTTCAAGAAAACCCACCGCCAACTCCGAACTCTAAGTGTCGACGTTGATTATCCGCATGACTTCTGCTGACTCTGAGCTGCCAATAACCTCTCCTGGATAGGCTTCACCCTATCCACATCCTGCTGAAATAAGTATGAACCAACTATCTGAATCTTGCCAACATCGAACCAATCGACCGGCAACTTACACTTCCGCCCCTACAAGGCGTCATAAGGCGATATCCGAATACTGAAATGGTAGCTATAAAACACTCCCTCAACAGGAGGCAACAATCCTCACAGCTACCCCTGAAATCCAAACACTGGCCCGAGGGTGAATGCAATACTGAGACTCACCTGAGTTTCTAACCCTGCCTGGTAATACTTCCAGAAAACGAAATAGCCGTAACCTGGGCTCCACTGCCTGTCATAAGGTGAAAGTAGGCACCCCGTGCAGCCTTACAACCTTCCTGATATATAACATCTCGCATAACCCACTGCCAAGTACACGGTCCTGACTGAAAGATAAGATGGGCTGACCTCATCGGCCCGACTACTGGTCGAACGCATCCACGAACTCGTACGATGGTTAACTAAACTTGGGCCTAACATCCTCATGACCCTATCACAAAGCGGGACCACCACAAACTGACCCCACCACAATACAGGCCGCGGGTTGTCCCGCGATCGGTCCTCAACCCGACCCGCTATCGCGCAAAAACTCTTGTTCCCCGATCCGGAACAATCTCACCATCGAGTCACGAAAACCTAGTGGTCTTCTTAGCTCAACTACCCTCTTTCATATCATACCACTCAGGGACTTATCACACAAACATATCTCACGTATACTATGCACTCCGATAAGGGTCAAACATAAAAATAAATCTTTTACTCAAGATGGCCTCACCTCTAAGGTCTCTACGTATAAAACTCTAAGGCTCACACTTTCCTTATCCCCAATCTTACCCTTTTTTTTTTACTAACCGTGATTTCTAATCACACTTTGCACAATACTATCAGAACATAACACTTAAGATATACTCATCTTACATATTAATCTCTAGAGGGTTAAAGATATACCTGTATCTACTGCTTCACTTCCCCTTTGTCGTTCTAATCAATCCTGCCCTGTTGGGCGCATAGCTAGGAAAGGTGATGAACCGTCACCGATCCTCGGCGTTGAGTCTCTACATCCGCGCCACCTCTGGTCGGACAAGTCCTCGCAAAATGGCCCTGCTGGCCGCAAGCATAACAAGTTGTCGAAGAAGTACGACACTTCCCACAATGACACTTACCATAACGGCCACACCGAGGTGGGGGTGGCCTCCTCTGGCTAACATCCCTTCCTCTCCGAACCATCAATCCAAGAATCGATCCGGTAGGTCGAGTCCTCCTACTTGCATCCCTTCTACTAGGACACCCTTTCGACACATGACCCTGACGGCCGCAGGTAAAACAAGCACCAACAAAAAGACGACATTCCCCGGGATGACGCCGCCACATCGTGGAATACCGAGGAAAATCAATCCGGCCGGCCGAACCTACGCAGATCTGCGAACCAGCAGCCCCGAGCTCGACCAACTCCTGATACCCCGAACGCCCCGAACCCCGCGAGGACCACTCAGATCGGGCGGAGGCGCATATCTAGTCTCACGCGAGGCGATTCGCCAGAAAGTTACCAAAGGACTCGCCGACCGCCCTTCTTGCACGATCTTGGTTAACCCGCCGATCCCTACGTTTTCGGCCGCGCATAAGCTCGCACGCAGCCATGCTCAAGCTCGATCAAGAGCTACTTCGCACAACCTCTCTTAGATAATCATCAAGACCCGTGATAAATCGATACATAATATACTCTGCGGTTGCTAAATCCATAGCTAGTAATGTGGTCGCCTCTTTGCAATCCCTACTTCCTCGCCATCGGGTCGTGGAACCAAGGTTCAAATATCATGGCCGCAGCAGAATCGCCGCCGCGCGCTAGACTCACCGGGATCGGGCGCCGCGAACTCCCGAATGAAGCACCACCCTAGGTGAGGATTGGGCTGTGCCTCGTGAATCTCTATACTCTACTCGCAGCCTCCTACGCTTTGCCCTTCGGGCCCTGTTGCCTTTACGCGAGGCATAACGGTAAGGGACAAAAATACGTTAGAGGGGTCCAACTTATAACACAGCTCTAAGCACGATCTCAGAGTGAGAAGAATGGAAACCAATCCTAAATATCCTATAGCCTCCTGATTATTAGTGTGGTGCACAACACACCGATAATCAAGACTCTACTAGATACGGTGCTGGACACTTTCCGAGGATTAATCGCTCGATACCACTTTTGTCACGACTAACCTGCCCGTGATCGTGCCTTACCCCGCACCCAAGTAGACATACATCGTAGAAATCGAACATAAAACAAGACATGAAATAATATGAAGTGTAAGCTTTTTCATGAAAAGTTGCCTTATGGCATATATATATATATAACTTGAATCCAACAGCTACATCCCTTTTACAAACTCCGCCACAACAAGATTGCCGGACTTCTAAGAATGATATAACAACAATGGCGGACAGGTTCTCGCCATACCGAATGTAAGTACTACAACGCAGCGGGACTATACCATCGATAAGCCTCCGAGAAACGGAGCTTCCAAAACTGAATCGTGATCCTAAGAGCGAGGATCGACGATCGTGTACTCTACCGCAGATGAACGCAGCCCAAGGAGGTCGATAACAGTACCAAGTATGTGAAATCAAAAATATCAGAAATGAAATCATAGTAGTCTATATAAAGTATGAGACATGTATGATAACCAAACTACAGTTCACAATAAATAAGCAGTCATGTCAAGTCAGGGACTCACACCCTCAAAGTCACCACTCAAATATAACTATGGATCTCACACCCACAACATCAATCATGCCCGTGGAATACATTCTCACCGCCAGCCTATGATATAAAAGCACCAAGGAATACACATGAACACCGTGTCCCACTGTGTCATAATAAAACCGTGACGGTAAGTACGAAGGCATAGCCGACTACTACTAAAACCCATGCACTAACAAAGTCATAAATCGTATCACGAGGTATGTCTAGACCGCCACATGATCGGCCGCCACTCGCTCGCAGATCAAATGTGCGCGTCTAACTCGAACTTCCCGCAGCCCGCATAGCCACACACATAGGCCCGCATGAGGTATTCCCGCATCGAGGGTAGCTACTCCCGCATCGCCCCGACTCGCACCGCATGGCCACATAGACCGCATGGCCATATAGACCGCACACTAACTCGAACTCTCGTAGCTCGCGCATAGGTCCTCGACCCGCATGAGGTATTCTCGAATCATAGTCCTGCATCGCTCGAGTATACCCCGTGACGGAGGGCGCTTTAACCCCGATCATGTCAAGAGCGAGTGGTACAATACTATCATAACGCTTATCGTTAAACAACGTAAGCACAATCAAGGGAAAACCGTTTACACAAACATCACAAGATACTAACACACGTAGCATCCTAAACATGTTTACTTATCAAATCAACAAGAAAGTATTACAAGGCTATCACAAACCAACACAATCAAGTTATTCACACAAGGTACTTTCTACTTTATGCTAACAAGTTCGGGTTTTTATCCCCAAAGTACTTCATACATTAACTTTTTAAAAGATCCGTTTCTTTCACAAAAGTCACACAATACCCGTAGTATAAAAATAGAGTGACTATCTTTTTAAGTAAACCAAAACACTTCCCTTTGTAAAATCAAGTAACAACATTATTTTTCAAACGTTCAAGTTTGCCTAATTTCAAATGCTCAAGTTTCTCATTTTCGAAAGGTTTCGTAGTTCATAGTTTTAATCACTTAATAATATAATTCTCCTTTCAAACAATTTGAGAAACATATGCCTTATGAGTGAGTAGGTTATTCTTGTTTATAACAATCTTATTAAAGCAGCCATGATCTAGGAAATGTAATATCATTTTGTCTCATCTTAGCTTCTATGCAGATGGAGGTTTCTACTGGTTTTAATAATACTTAATTAGTCAATACATTTCCTCTTTATTAACGCTGCAGTGGTTCGTTCGATACTTATTCTGATTTCCGAAATCCATACAAGGCTTTCATAAAACAATTAAGTAAACCGTTCCTTTTATCACTCTTAAGTCGTTATACCTAACTTCCCATAAAGCTAGTATAACTCTTAAGCTTTTAAAACCAGGTATTACTCTTCTTTCAAAAACGATTCTTAATTCTTTTGAAATCTTCAGATTCTTATTATTTAGACTCAAGTCAAAAGACATCGAAGTAAAACCACATTCAGTTAACACACGTACGTCTACCGTACTATATATATTCTTTTCAAAATATCATGCTCAAGAGGATAGGAAGAATCACATACCTCGCGACGATTATCGACTATTAGCAAAATGCTCCACCGCTATAACCCGGCTAGCCTTGTCCACCTTTCAAGTATAACATGCTACTCGCAGAACTTTCAACCTATAAAGGTATATACGTCTATCAACGTCTAGACTACTCTGTAGAATATTCTAAGCAGAGGGTTCTCTATTCTACGGAAAATTGGGCAGCACTTCCCTACCCGTTAAACTACACAAGTCTCATCAGAAATACATCCTATGTAAGTAGAGTTCAATCTTCTTCTTTAATATCCTTCTATTACGGTTCAATTTCTTCTCAGTAATATCCTTCATGAATCTTATATCCATTTCTATACTACTACGATGTAATTTCCAATTACAATAGAAGGTCAAGAGTATTTACCTCGATAAGCCCAAAATTATCCAAGTTTAAATGTCGATCCTGAGCAACGTTTAGCTCCAACTCTGGGTGCTCCAACCCGCTCCGAACAACCCTTAGAAGTTCTACGCAACTTCTTATTAATACTTCAACCAACTATGAAGATTTTCCTAAGGGTTTCGTTTTGTGGTGAAGGAAAGTATAATAGTATTTACGGGCTTTTAGTATACGGGTAACCTGCGCATACTCCACGGTATGTGGGCCAAGGTATTTTGCAATACTAACAATCCTTGGAGATTATTTTTCTACCAAGGGGGTGTTTCACGAGAACAACACTCAAGAGGGGTACTCTGCCAGCACCACTAGAAAAGGGGGGGTACTCTCGGCCAAGGGCCTCACAAAGGGAGAGGGGGAGGCTTGGACGAAAGCCTAACAAAGGGGGAGAGGGATTTCAAGACTTAGAAAAGTGTTTGAGGGATGAAGAAATCTTCAACAAAGGGGGGGTATTTATAGGGAAATCAATGGCCAAGATCAAGACTAGTGGTGGGCAAGTGGAGGGTGAGGATTTGCCCAAGTGCCCCCTAGCCATCTACTCCTCAATTCACTCCAAACATTGACCCATGGTTTAGGCCACAAAACATGGCACAAAACGTGCACACCATCGGCCACAAGACCGCCCACTTGAGGGTGACAAGTGTCGCCCTCTCGTTGGTCCAAAATATTTCATCTCTCGAAAAAATCCGCAAAAATAATAAATGTCGCAACCGTAATTTTCCCCTCGCAAAGTTTGGAAAACGTTTCGTCGGAAAACAATTCTTTTCGCTAGTTGTGCACAAATTTCGTCCCTTTGCCTACTTAAGGCTTAAACTTTTATACGTACGCCCTCACGTACATACTCTGGAAATACGGGGTATAACACCAAGTGTGTGGGTAATTTGCGAGTGTCCATGTAAACAGTATCACGCATAACCCTCCGCCGAGTAAACAGTCCTGACTGAAAGACAAGATGGGCTGATCTCATCGGCCCGGCTACTGGTCGAATGCATCCACGAACTCGTACGATGGTTACCTAAACTTGTGCCTAACACCCTCGTGACCCTATCATCTAGCGGGACCACATCAAACTGACCCCACCACATTCCGGGCTATGGGTTGACTCGCGATATGGCCTCAACCCGACCCACTTCGTACTAAACTCTCGTTTCTCGATCCGAAACAATCTTTCCAATTCACGTCATGAAAGCTACCACTTCCATCTCACACTACCCATGGAATTATCCCACAATATATATTACGCATACCAAGTACTTCGACAAAGACCAACCGTAAAATCATCCACTCAAGACGGTCTTGCATCCAAGGTCCCAACTGTTATAAATTCTAAGGCTCACCATTTTCTCGTCCCCAGACTTACCCTCTCAACTACCCATGTTTCCTATTCCACGCCTAACACAATGATATCCATACATATCACTCCACATGTATCTACCATAACGACTTAGACCGGTCTCTTAAGGGCTAAAGATATCTCTGTAACTACTGCCTCACTTTCCCTTTGCCGCTCAAATCAAAACCTGCTCTGCTGGGCGCATAACTACAGAAGGTGATGAACCAACCACTGATCCCGAAGGCTGAGTCTCAACATCCGTGCTACCTCTGGTCGGACAAGCTCTCACCAAATGGCCCTGCTGGCCGCAAGCATAACAATCTCCCAAACTAGCACGACACCCTGAGGATCATCCTCAGCTCTCCATCCACAGAACTCTGGCGAACTGCAACTCAAGAAATCCCGAAGTCTCAGACTATTGGATCCAGGGTGAACCATCGCATCGCCGGAACCACCGACTTCGCCCGTCTCATTTCACCACCGACTAGCTAGTAATCGCCATCTCTTGTAACTCATATCCTTTGTTCCTGGCCGTGGGACTAGAGGCTCAGGTATCGTGGTCTCAGTAGCTACTGCTACTGCTTTAAACCCTCCTGGGGCTAGCGGCGTCGCAGAACTCCCCGAATGAATCGATGTCTCCGATAATGACTTGGCCCGTGCCCTGGGAAAGTGAGGCAGTAGTTACAGAGATATCTTCAGCCCTTAAGAGACCGGTCTAAGTCGTTATGGTAGATACATGTGGAGTGCTATGTACGGATAGCATTGTGTTAGGAGTGGATTAGGAAACATGGGTAGTTGAGAGGGTAAGTCTGGGGACGAGAAAATGGTGAGCCTTAGGGTAGAAGGGTTACTGTGGCACGGCCCACCATTATCCGAGACAACGCTCATTCGTGGAGTTACACGCCGCTAGCCCCAGGAGAGTTTAGAGCAGTAGAAGTAGCTACTGATACCACGATACCTGAGCCTCTAGTCTCACGGCCAGGAACAGAGGATAGGAGTTACAAGGAGATGGCTCAGTTACTAGCTAGTCTGGTGGCTGGGAATGAGGACAGACGAGAGTCGGAGGTTCCGGTAGTACCAGTAGTTCACCCTAGATCCGATAGTTGAGATTTCGGGACTTCTTGAGTTGCAGTCCACCCGAGTTCTATGGATCGGGAACTGAGGAAGATCCTCAGGAGTTTATTCGACAGTTACAGCGGATCATGAGAATGATCAAGGCTTCGGAGACACAGTCGGTGGTCTTAGGTTCAGACGATCGCATTGCATCGCAATCGACCGGTTTGATTCATGGGAACTATCCCGGCGGAAGTATGCGCCTCCAGCTGGTTGGGACGAGTTCTCAGAGGCATTTCTTACACACTTCTTGCTCTCGCAAATGAGGAGAGCTCGGGCAGTTAGGTTTATGATGTTGAGGTAGAACTGGCGGACGGTTCGAATACAAGATGTAGTTTGACTTATTGGCTCGTTATGTCCCCGCGTTAGTGGCAGACATGGAGGATAGAGTGCACCGATATGTCACAGGACATGACGATTATCTAGCAGAGAGTGGTACAAGAGTAGCTCTTCAGTCAGACATGGACATTGCCCGCGTACAGGCTTACGCGCAGCAGACTGAGGAACGTGGAGATCGACGGATTAACCAAGATCAGCAGAAGAGGCCGAGCAGCAGGTCCTTTGGTAACTTTCGAGGCGGACCTTCTCGCAGCAGATCGGTTATGCGCCTCCGCCAAGATGCAGTGGTCCTCCGCGCACTTCGGGACGCTCGGGTATTTAGGAGTTGGTCGAACTCCGGGGTTTCGTTCACGATTTACATAGGTTCTAGCCACCAGATTGATTTTCTCAGTGTTCACTATGTGGTAGGCGTCATCCTGGGGAATGTCGTCTTTTTACTGGTGCTTGTTTTACCAGCGACCGTCAGGGCCATGTGGGGAGAGAATGTCCTAGTAGGAGGGATACAGGTGGGACGACTTAGCCTACCAAGTCAGTTGCGGATTCAGTGGTTCGGAGAGGAAGGGGTGTTAGCCAGAGGAGGCCACCCCCACCTCGGTATGGCCGTGGCGGTAGGTGTTCTTATGGGGAGTGTCGTAATACTTAGATAGCTTGTTAGGCTTGCGGCCAGCAGGGCCATTTTTGCGAGAAATTGTCCGACCAGGGGTGGCGCGGATGTTACGACTCAGCCTTCGGGATCAGTGGCTGGTTCATCACCGTCTGTAGTTATGCGCCCAGCAGAGCAGGATTTGATTAGAGCGGCAAAGGGAAAGTGAGGCAGTAGTTACAGAGATATCTTCAGCCTTAAGAGACTTGTTTAAGTCGTTATGGTAGATACATGTGGAGTGCTATGTTCGGTTAGCATTGTGTAAGTCGTGATTAGAAAACATGGGTACTGAAAAGGGTAAGTCTGGGGACGAGAAAATGGGGAGCCTTAGAATTTATAACAGTTGGGACCTTGGATGCAAGGCCGTCCTGAGTGGATATTACGGTTGGTACTTGTCGAAGTACTTGATATGTGTGATATATATTGTGGGATAATTCCATGGGTAGTGTGAGATGGAAGTGGTAGCTTTCATGACGTGAACTGGTAAGATTGTTCCGGATCGGGGAACGAGAGTTTAGTACGAAGTGGGTCGGGTTGAGGCCATATCGCGAGTCAACCCGCAGCTCGGAGTGTGGTGGGGTCAGTTTGAGGTGGTCCCGCTAGATGATAGGGTCACGAGGGTGTTAGGCCCAAGATTAGGTAACCATCGTACGAGTTCGTGGATGCGTTCGACCAGTAGCCGGGCCGATGAGGTCAGCCCATCTTGTCTTTCGCCAGACTATTTACTCGCGAGGGTTATGCGAGATGTTATCGTGAAGGTTGTAAGGTCCGCACGGGTTCCTACTTTTATTTTATGACAGGCAGTGGAGCCCAGTTTTCGGCTATTTCTTTTGTTTCTGGAGGTTTTACCAGGCGGGGTTAGGAACTCAGGTGAGTCTCAGTACATTCACCCTCGGGCCGACGGACAACAACACGTTTTATTCAGACATTTGAGGATAGGTTACGGGCCGGTGTTTTGATTTCAGGGGTAGCTGTAAGGATTATTTGCCTCTTGTTGAGTGAGTATTAAAATAGCTACCATTTCAGTATTCGGATGTCGCCTTATGAAGCCTTGTATGGGCGGAAGTGTAGGTTGTCGGTCGATTGGTTCGAGGTTGGCAAGGTTCAGATAGTTGGTCCATACTTGTTTCAGCAGGATGAGGATAGGGTGAAGCTTATCCAGAAGAGGTTATTAGCAGCTCAGAGTCAACAGAAGTCGTGTGGACGGTCGGCGTCGACGCTTGGAGTTCAGGTTGACGGTGGGTCTTCTTGAAGGTACCACCCCGGAAGGGTGTGACGAGATTTGGAAAGAAGGGGAAACTTAGCCCGAGGTACTTTGGGCCTTTTCAGATCGTTTGTAGAATAGGCCAGGTTGCCTATAAGTTAGCACTGTCGTCCGACTTAGGAGACAGTACGTCCGGTCTCCCAGGTTTCTATGTTTCGAAAGAGTATCGGAGATCCATCCAGAGTGTTCCCAGTTAATGATGACCAAGTTAGAGATAGTAACCCTGAGATTTTGGAAACTGAAGCAATGACAGAAATGTGGTACGTATAGTAGGAAGAGTTCGAGTGTACGAGGAAGGTACGACGAGTAAGAAAAGAGGCTAAGATATGAAGAAAGTATCCTTAAGACCATGGGTGGAGCTGATGGTATTGATATACGCTTTAGAGATGATTCTTCGTTGGCTTGGATGTGCGTTTTTGCGAGTATGTTGTATTATGGCCATGTGTGGCATAAATGGTTTCGTAAGCATAGTAGGGAAGACTATACCGGCACAGGTATGCTTGGAGACTTAGAAGGAACATTCGGGACGAATTTTTCTAAGGGGGGAAGAATGTTACACCCCGTAGTTCCAGAGTATGTATATGAGGACGTACGTTCGAGAATACGATATTTAAATTGAAAAGGAAGAAAGATGTGATTTTTCGACGGAACAGTTTCCGGATTTTGTGAAGGAAAAATGTTCGTTAAAGGGAATTGGATTCCCAGATTTGGTATTCGGACTTTTTGGAATATTTAAGAATTATGGAATTTTATTTCCGGAATTGGTCACGTGGCCCACTGAGGAAATTTACGGCTTTGTGGGGCCCACTTTATTTTCGGATTTTTGGCTTTACGGATATTTTCTAAGATGAAATATTTTGACGAGTAGGGGCGACACGTGTCACCCCGTGGCCATGTTGGCCTAATCGAGAAGGACAAGTGGACGCTTTTGGGTGGACAAGTGGCCCATTTTTGTGGTGGCCACTTGTCCCATTTTTGTTGTGAACAAATGGTTGGCCAACTACCCACACACATGTACCCAATCTTTACCATCCACTTGCCTAGATCTTGGCCATTGATTTCCCTATAAATACCCCTTGTGTGCAAGACTTTATTTCATCCACATTAGAAAGTTTCCAAGGCAAAAATTCCCCTCCCTCCCTTAGTGAGTTCTCGTCCAAACACCCCCCCCCCCCACCTTGAGTAGAATTCTTCAAGTATTGTTGTTATTCCAAATACTTTAGCCTAAATCCCTTGTGGTATTCCAAAGAAATCCCAACATAAGAGCCCGGAAATACTACTTTATTCCAATAGTCGTAAAACGAAACCCTAGGAAACTCTTCATAGCTTAGATGAAGTGTTAAGAGGAGTTGGTTAGAAACTTCTAAGGGTCGCTTGGAGCGGGTTGGAGCGTAGGGATTTGGAGCTAAACGTTGCTCAGGATCGACTTATAAACTTGGATAATTTTGGGCCTATCGAGGTAATGATCTTTATCCCCCTATTGTAATTGGAAATTACATGTTGTAGTAGTTAATAATTGAGTATAAGATATTTTGGAAGAATAAGTATAAAGAATTGAACTGTATTTACATTGGACTGTATTTACAGTAGACTTGTAGTATTATGGTGGAGTAGAATTGTACACGTCCGGTTAGACGTGTAACCCCCCCTGGAATTGTTGGCTTGGTAGCAGGCCTCGATAAATGAGGAGATTTATGTGGTTGCGGGGGGGGGGGGGAGGTTCTGCCGAATTTTTCGTAAGAATAAGGAATCTTGTATCTAGAATTATTCTACGAAGAGATCTAGAGGTTGATAGACGTTTTGTGGCCTTTATAGGTTGAAGTACTACGAGTACCGTATTCTACTTGAAGGGTGGAAAAGGCGAGCAAGGTTATAGTACGGTGGAGCGTTTTGCTAATTGTCGATAATCTTCGCGAGGTATGTGAACCTCTTCCTATCCATTCTAGCATGATATTTGTGAAATATATTTAGTGCGGTAGACGCACGTGTGTTTAAAGGAATTTGATTTTCCTTTTGTGTCCTTGACTTGATTCCAAAGTTAAGTGACTTGTTATGAAATATTAAGGACTTGAATTATGTTAAAAAGTAGTAAAACCTCACTCATGAGTAATGGGTGTGTGGTCTTTTAAAGAATAAAGTTACCTTGATTTCGAAAATAAGAATGGTTTTATCATTGGATTTAAAATGATAACTTGACTTATAAACAACTTGATTTTGGGAAAGGAGAAGTAACTTGATTTAATGGTATAGGTTACTTGTTTTTAAAAGAGTGAGACACTTGGTTTAAAAAGTATATTGCTACTTGACTTTTAAAGGAAAAAGTGCCTTGGTTTTAAAAAGGAAGGCATGCTTTTGTCTTAAGGTTGGTTTAAAAAGAAGGTATGAAAATTGTTTTGGTTTTACTTTGATGTCTTTTGACTTGAGTTTTAAATAATAAGAATCTTGAAGTATTTCAAAAGAGTTATGAATCATTTTTGAAAGAAAAGAAATACTTGGTTTTAAAAGCTTAAGTGTTATACTAGCTTTATGGGAAGTTAGGTATAACGACTTAAGGAAGATAGAAGGAACGGTTTACTTATTTGTTTATGAAAATCTTGTATTGATTTCTGGAAAGTGTAGTAAGATGGTTTGATAAGTAAACATGTTACGATGCCACGTGTGTTAGTGTCTTGTGATGTTTGTGTGAGGGGGTTATTCTTGTTGTGCTTACGTTGTTAAACGATAAGCCCGTTGTACTGATATTATATCACATACCCCCCTGACTTGTTATGATGCCGAGGACTTGCCACCTCGACGCGAGGTATACCTCACGCGATGCGTGACTATGCGGAGCTGCGGGAGTTCCAGGATTGATCATTCCGGGTGTGTATCCCGATGCGGGGAATGCCTCATGCGGTATGTGTGACTATGCGGTCTGTGTGACTATGCGATGCGGAGTCCGGAGGATGCCGCGGGTTAGCCGCCCCGCGAGGAATACCTCATGCGGTGCATGTGACCTATGCGGTGCGGAGTTCAGGATTAGCACGCATAATGATACTATGGGCGATCGCCTTGCTTCGATCATTAGCGCCTAGAAAAGACCATTACATTATATCTATTTTGCTCTTGCTTAGCCGCGCACTATGCGATTAAATTGGTTGTTAAATGCGTATTTGTAATTGGTTTTAAAATGTTATGATTTGATTTGATTACGCTTTCACATACTTGGTACCGTTAGATCGACCTCCTTCGGGTGCGCTCACGCCGCAGAAGAGGTACACGATCGCCGATCCTCGCCATGGATCACAGTCAGCGTTTGGGAAGCTCCATTTCTCGGAGGCTTATCTTTCGTACGGTCCTCGTCGTTGTAGGTACTTACATTCGTGGTATGCGGCCCCGTCCCGTCATTGTTGTTATAACATTCGTAGAGGTCTGTAATCTTGTGGCAGAAATTTGTAAAAGGGATGTAATCGTCGTTCAAGTGTTATTTATATATTCGTAAAGGTAACCGCTTTTGGTTAGCCTGTTTTCTTCTTTCATTATTGTATATCTTGTTTCATGTGTATGTTTTTTTATTTCCGCTGATTTTCTCTGATGTTGTATCACTAGGGTGCCCGGGGTAAGGCACCAGTCGCGGGCCCGGGGTCGGGTCGTGACATAAGATTTGAGACTTGTAGAATTTATCGAAATTATGGAAATGTCAGAAAACGAAACATTATGGACGAACGAGGTGTCACCCTCACTCTACGGGGCTTGACGAAATGGACAAGGCCAATTTGTCAAGTCTTGAAAGCCAAGGCTTGACATTGTTGACCAAGTCAATAAGCCCACTTGACCCTTGATATTTTAATCTCCTTCATCCAAACCCCACAAGTGTTTTAATCTTGACCCTCCATTTAATTATATATACACCCATATAGCAAGACAAGTTCTAACACTTAGAAAAATTTCAAGAAAACTTGTGTGCACTTGAGGGAGCTCTCGGCTAAGCTCTTGAGAAAGAAGAAAAAAATTTCGTTTGATGTTCATAATTCACAATAATTTAAACCAAGGTTCCTAGAGGTATTGTAAGGTTATCTAAATAGAAAGATCCCGGAAAAACTACATTTTTACATTAGTCGCAAGGTGAAAACCTAAGTCGTTTTCATAGTTTTGGTTGGGAATTGAAGGGAAGTTGTTTATGAACTTCTAAGGGCTTCAAATGGCGGATTGGGGCGTGAAGGAAAGGAGCTAAGTTGCTAAGGAGCGACTTTGGATCTTGAAGTTATATTAGGTCTTATCAAGGTAACAATCTTGTCCTCTTAATGATTAAAGATTACATGTGGTTGTAGTCATATATATATATATGCAAGCATGAGATATATATAATGGAGATTGAAATGTTATGGAATATTTGGAAGAAATCCGAAAGTTGCATGATTAGCCTTAAGATTGTAATTCGATTTAGTTATTAGTTTTAGTCGTCGCATGTTATATAAAGAATGGATTGTAGTTGTTATTATCGATTGCGGCTATATAACATGTTAGACTAAACAACTTGGATTGAAAAGGAATTGGATAAGACTTTACATTGTTGTATATTGTGGTCGAGTACTTGGTATTAATTGTGGGGCAAAATTTTACACGTCCTGTAAGGCGTGTAATCCCCTTTGATTGGTGGATGTGTTGAGCCTTAAATGTGGCATATTGGTTATTGATTTCGGGCCTTGAAAAAGGTGGAAAAGTACGTAGAAACAAAGGAAGTGTTGTCCAATTTTCCGTAGAATAAGTGACTTTACACTTAGAATATTCTATGTGTTACACCCCGTAGTTCCAGAGTATGTATATGAGGATGTACGTACGATAATACGACATTAAAATTGGAAAGGAAGAAAGATGTGATTTTTCGACGGAAAAGTTTCCGAATTTTGAGAAGGAAAAATGTTCATTAATGGGAATTGGATTCCCAGATTTTGTATTCGGACTTTTTGGAATATTTGAGAATTATGGAATTTTATTTCCGAAATTGGTCACGTGGGGCCCACGGGAGAATTTACGGTTTTGTGGGGCCCACTTTATTTTCGGATTTTTGGCATTGCGAATATTTTTTCTAAGATGAAATATTTTGACGAGTAGGGGCGACACACGGCACCCCACGTGGCTCATTGTCAAAAATTAGGGGGACCACATGGACACTTGGACATTTTTTTGGGGGACAAGTGGCAAGCCACTTGTCCCATTTTTGTGGTGGACATTTGGTAGGCAAATTACCCACACACTTGGACCCAATCTTCACCATACACTTGCCTAGATCTTGGCCATTGGTTTCTCTATAAATACCCCCCTTAATGCAAGACTTCTTCATCCACACTTAGAGAGTTTCCAAGTCTTGAAAAATTCCCTCCCCTTTCCTTGTGAGCTCTCGGCCATGGGCTGAAATTGTGAGCTAAAGTTGTCCAAAAATTCTTAAAGTTTTAAGTGTTCTTCCTTAGAGTGTTAGGAAGATTGTGTACCAAGAGTTGGAAATATTTCACACCCCTAGCCTAGAAACCTTACCTTGGCCGAAACTTGCCATAGTTTTAGCCTAAGTGTTCTTCACTTTTTGGAGTTGGATCTTGAAGAGAAGTTGTTTAGAAACTTCTAAGGGTTGCTCGGAGCGGGTTGGAGCATAAGGAATTGGAGCTAAGTGTTGCTCAGGATCGACTTATAATCTTGGATAATTTTGGGCTTATCGAGGTAATGATCTATGTCCCTCTATTGTAATTGGATATTACATATTATAGTAATTTAGAATTGAGTATAAGATATATTGGAAGGATGTTTATAAAGCATTGAACTGTATTTATATAGGACTGTATTTACAGTAGACTTGTAGTATTATTGTGGAGTAGAATTGTACACGTCCGGTTAGACGTGTAACCCCCCCTGGGATTGTTGGTTTGCAGCAGCCTCGTTAGAGGAGGAGATTTATGTGGTTGCGGGGAGGTCGCGAATTTTCCGTAGAATAAGGAATCTTGTATCTAGAATTATTCTACGAAGAGATCTAGAGGTTGATAGACGTTTTGTGGCCTGTATAGGTTGAAGTACTACGAGTAGCGTATTCTACTTGAAGGGTGGAAAAGGCTAGCAGGGTTACAGTACTTTGGAGAGATTTGCTAATTGTCGATAATCGTCGCGAGGTATGTGAACCTCTTCCTATCCTTTCTAGCATGATATGTGTATAACTATGTAGTATCGCCACGACCTGCTCGCCCGTGGATCGTGCCTTACCCCGCACCCTAGTGATACAACATCGAGAAAACCAGGAAATAAAAAAACCTTAAACATGAAATGAGAGACATGATAGATAAACAGCAACCAAAACAATTGCCTTCAAGATATATACATAAAAACCCGAACAGCTTATCCTTTTACAAAACCCTTCCCACAACAAAGGCATGCACTCTAAGATTTTTTTTTCATCAAAGAATGACGGACAGGCCCCGCCATACCCCTAAATGTACAAGTGACTACAACTCGTGAAACCTACCAAAGATAAGCCTCCGGCGGACTGAGCTTTCAACACGCTGAAATGTGATCCTAAGAGCGAGGACCCACGATCGATGATTCTACCGCGCAGATGAACGCACCCAAGGAGGTCAAGACAACAGTACCAAGTATGTGAATCAGAAATATCAGAAATGAAATCATAGCACTATATAAAGGTGAGACATGTATGATAACCAAACTACAAGATACAACATATAAACAAATATATTAAGTCGTGGACTCACGCCCAAATCATCACTGTGTCTGTGGAATTCCTTCCTCACCGCCATTTATGATATGATATCAACAAGACATCAATCCAAATGGGAGCATACCCGCGCGCCACGATCGTGTCGTGATGTCCAAAGGGAAACAATAAGACAAAGATTCCAAATGGAAACATACCCGCAGCGCCACGATCGTGGTCAAGATGCCCAAAGGGAAACAATAAAGCAAAGATTCCAAATGGAAACATACCCGCGCGCACGATCGTGGTCAAGATGCCCAAAGGGAAACAATAAAGCAAAGATTCCAAATGGAAACATACCCGCGCGCTACGCATCGTGTCGATGCCCAAAGGGAAACAATAAAGCAAAGATCAAAATGGAAGCATACCCGCGCGCTACGATCGTGTCGCGATGTCCAAAGCGATTAGCAAAAGTAACACAATCAACAGGAACGTACCCGTGGAATTTCTCCGTCACTGCCGGCACGTCCAAGTAAGTTCTCAACAAGTCAACCGACCCTCCATCGAGAGGCGCGGTAGTATAGAAACACAATTCTTGCACAACAAAGGCTATCACGACAAGCATAGGCAAGTTTCACAACAACAAGCATAGGCAAGTTTCACAACAACAAGCATAGCGGTGTTTCACAACAACAAGCACAGTGTGTTTCACAACAACTCAAAGTACTTTCATTTTATGCCAAGGTCCGGTTTTAACCTAAAGTACTACGTACGTTAAATTCCTTTTAAGAGATTCATTCTTTTTATAAGAGTCACCCGATACCCGTAGTATAAAATAGAGTGACTTACATCTTTTAAGTAAACCAAAACAACTTCCATACTTTATGTTTTAAACCATTTTAAGACAACACAATGCCTTTCTTTTCCCTAAAGTTCGGCTTGCCTAATTTCAATTACACAAGTCTCTTTTTAGAAAAGTTTCATAGTTCAATGTCTTAATCTCTTTTAAAACAATTGAGTAACATATGCCATAAAGTAGTAGTTATCCTTGTTCATAATCAACCTTATTAGCCCATGATCTAGAAAATGTAATATCATTTTGTCTCATCTTAGCTTCATGCAGATGGAGGTTTCTACCGGTTTTAATAATACTTAATTATTCAATACATTTTCCTTTATTAACGCCGCATGGTTTGTCGATACACATTCGATTTCAAATCAAGAAACATTATTCCTTTCAAAAACCAAGTACTCGTTACTCACGAATGAGGTTTCACACATCTTACAACATTCAAATCAATTTAATTAAGTTAAGTCCCTTATCTTATAAGATCACGTCACTTAACTTCTAAGATCAAATAGCCATTCCCTTTTTTTTTTATCTCTTTTAGACGTTATACCTAACTTTCCATAAAGCTAGTATAACTCTTAAGTTCTCAAAACGAAGTATTACTCTTCTTTCAAAAAGGGTTTCTTAATGAAAGACTTCAAGTTCTTTATCATCACACATCAAGTCAGTTATAACTCAAATCAGTTACCTTTTAACAATCACCAGGCTTTTTCTTATCTACATAAAGCTGTTATAACCAACTTCCCATAAAGCCGTTATAACCCTTTATGTTTTAAACCAAGCAAATACTTTTAACACATGTACGTCTACCGTACTATATAGTTACACACATATCATGCTAGAAAGATAGGAAGAGGTTCACATACCTCGCGACGAGTATCGACTAATAGCAAAACGCTCCAAGTACTTCAAACCGTCATTACTCCTTAAGCCACGATCGCACCACACGTAGTACTTCAACCTATAAGGCCACAAGGCGCTTATTAACATCTAGATCTCATTGTTCCATATTCTACGTAAAATTGGCAAAGACTCTCCCGCCACAACAGAAATCTCCTCTCTATCGAGGCCTACCAAGCCAACCAGTGTGGTTTATACATCTAACCGGACGTGTACAATTCGACTCAGTAATACTACACAAGTCTACGGCAATACAGGCCTATGTAATTACAGCCTGGGATTCTTTAAATTCAGGCTTAAGTCGCAAGACATTGCCGTAAGTATTATTCAGGCTTAAGTCAAAAGACATTGCCGCACAATTATAATGTTCAGCACTATATATAGTATACTTCAACTATATATTCCTACAACATGCAATTCCCAATTACAATAGAAGGTCAAGAGTGTTTACCTCGATAAGCCCAAAATTATCCGAGTATATATGTCGATCCTGAGCAAGGTTTAGCTCCTACTCCGGGCGCTCCAATCCGCTCCAAACAACCCTTAGAAGTTCTAACCAACTTCTACTTAAATACTTCAACCAACTATGAAGATTTCCTTAGGGTTTCGGTTTGAGACTAAAAGGACAAAAGGTATTATTTACGGGCTCTACGTATAGAGGTAACTTTGGGAATACTACAAGGTATTTGGGCTAAAGTATTTTGGGCATTAAAACAATACTAGGAGAGTATTTCTATACCACAAAAAGGGGGGGTATTTATACGAGACAACTAGGCTAGTGGGGTACCCTCGCCAAGGCTTCACAAGGGAGGGTGTGGTGGCGCTCGGCCAAGCTCAACTAGGAGGGGGTGAGAGGGACGAAAAGCTCAAGCTAAGAGGGAGTAGTTTGAGACTTAGATAGATTGCTCAATTTTTGGATGAAGAAAGTTCATCAACTAAGGGGGTATTTATAGGTCAAGTGAAGGCCAACCAATGGCCAAGATGGTGCCAAGTGCAAGGCAAGTGTAAGGCCAAGATTAAGCCATGTGCAACCTTATCCATCTACCCAAAATATCCTACCAACTCCTTGACCACCAATTCAACACAAAAAACGTGCCACACTCCCCATTCTCGTCCGCCAACCATCACCAATTAGAGGTGACAAGTGTCGCCTCTTGTTGGTCCAAATGTTACGCCTCTGGAAAAATCCGCAAAAATTATAAATGACATAGCCGGAAATTCCCTACGAAAGTCGTGGAAAACGTTTAGTCGAAAAAACGACTCTAACCGTGTTGTGCACAAAAGAATTCGCCAAGCCTAAAGAAGTTCGAAAATTTCTACGCACGCCCCCACGCATATTACCGAAATACGGGTATAACAAGTACGGTGACGATACGTGTGCTAAATGAGTTTTGGTTGGTTTAAAACATAAAGTGTTATAATAGCTTTATGGGAAGTTAGTTATAACGACTTTATGTAGGTAAAAGAATGGTTTATTGATTTTAGAAGTTTAGAGACTTGATCTTAAAAGATAAGAGACTTGACTTAATTGAATTGATATGAATTTTGTTAAAAAGTGTGAAACCTCATTCGTGAGTAATGAGTACTTGGTTTTTTAAGAATAATGTTTTACTGATTTCGGAAATGAGAATAAGTATCGAACGAACCACTGCAGCGTTAATAAAGGAAAATGTATTGACAAATAATTAATTATATTAAAACCAGTAGAAACCTCCATCTGCATAGAAGCTAAGATAAGACAAAATTGTATTACTTTTCCTAGATCATGGTTGCTTTAATAAGATTGTTATAAACAAGAATAACCTACTCACACATAAGGCATATGTTACTCAAATTGTTTTAAAAGAGAATTATGTTATTAAGTGATTAAGACTATGAACTACGAAACCTTTCGAAAATGAGAGACTTGAGTATTTGAAATTAGGCAAACTTGAACTTTTTGAAAAGAATGTTGCTACTTGATTTAAAAAAAAGGGAAAGTATGGTATTATCTTAATCTGTCTTAAAAGAGAGTTTAAATGTTATGGCCGATTTGATACCGAGTCCATGGGATGGACTGGGAATGTATTCCACACGATACCGAGTCCATGGGATGGACCGGGAATGTATTCCACATGATACCGAGTCCATGGGATGGACCGGGAATGTATTCCACACGATACCGAGTCCATGGGATGGACCGGGAATGTATTTCACCCGATTTTATATCGAGTCCATGGGATGGACCGGGAATGTATTTCATACGATTCTTATCGAGTCCCATGAGATGGGCCGAGACATGTATTCCATACGATTCTTATCGAGTCCCATGAGATGGGTCGAGACATGTATTTCATACGATTCTTATCGAGTCCCATGAGATGGGCCGAGACATGTATTCCATACGATTCTTATCGAGTCCCATGAGATGGGCCGAGACATGTATTCCATACGATTCGTATCGAGTCCCACGACGGGCCGAGACATGTATTCCATACGATTCTTATCGAGTCCCATGAGATGGGCCGAGACATGTATTCCATACGATTCTTATCGAGTCCCATGAGATGGGCTGAGACATGTATTCCATACGATTCTTATCGAGTCCCATGAGATGGGCCGAGACATGTATTCCATACGATTCTTATCGAGTCCCATGAGATGGGCCGAGACATGTATTCCATACGATTCTTATCGAGTCCCATGAGATGGGCCGAGACATGTATTCCATACGATTCTTATCGAGTCCCATGAGATGGGCCGAGACATGTATTCCATACGATTCTTATCGAGTCCCATGAGATGGGCCGAGACATGTATTTCATACGATTCTTATCGAGTCCCATGAGATGGGCCGAGATATGTATTCCATACGATTGTTATCGAGTCCCATGAGATGGGCCGAGACATGTATTCCATACGATTCTTCATCGAGTCCCATGAGATGGGTCGAGACATGTATTCCACACGATTCCACCTCGAGTCCCATAGGATGGGCCGAGACATGTTATACGTATCATACGATTTATACCTAGACTGCCGGCAGTGAGGAACGAGTTCCACGGGCATGAGGGATGACTTTGAGGGAGTGAGTCCCTGCCTTGACATGACTACTTTTATGTTGTAAACTGTAGTTTGATTATCATACATGTCTCCTATTTTATATAAACTGTTATGATTTCATTTACAGT
Source organism: Przewalskia tangutica (assembly GCA_029844215.1). Lineage (NCBI taxonomy): Eukaryota > Viridiplantae > Streptophyta > Magnoliopsida > Solanales > Solanaceae > Przewalskia > Przewalskia tangutica. Next base: position 46,845,705 of record CM056739.1, on the reverse strand, counting down.
ATTTTCCGCCACATACTGTACTGTTATCGACCTCCTTCGGGGCGTTATGCTCATGCCGCAGTAGAGGTACATCGATTGTTGATCCTCGCCATAGGATCACGTCAGTATTGGGAAGCTCTGCTTTCTTGAGGCTTATCTTTTGGTATGTTTCCTCGAGTTGTAGGTTCTTGTACATTCGTGGGTATGGCGGCCTGTCCGTCATAGTTGTTGTTACATTCTTAGAGGTCAGAGTAATGCTGTGACAGGTTGTAAAGGATGTAAATGCTTCAATTTCAGATATATGCAAGAAGGCAACCGTTTTGGTTGGCCTGTTTTATTATCATATCTCTTGTTTCATATCTGTATGTTTTATTTCCGCTGGTTTTTCTCTGATGTTGTATCACTAGGGTGCCCGGGGTAAGGCACCAGTCACGGGCCCGGGATCGGGTCGTGACACTATGTTGGAAATCTAGAAGTTGATAGACGTATTATGGTCATTATAGGTTGACATACTACGTGCGGCATATTGGACTTAGCAAGTTGATTGAACCGAAGAGGTATGTGGAACTTTTCTTATCTCTTGAGCATGAGTAGTTATAAATGTATAGTACGGTAGACATACGAGATTTAAATGAATTTAGTTTCATTTGATATCCTTGACTTGTTTTAAGAATGTCCAAGTTGGTTGAGTTAGAGAATTAACTCACTTGTTTTTAAAGGATAAAAATGCCTTAGTTTCTAAAGCATAAAGTTAGTATAACGGCTTTATGGGAAGTTGGTTATAATAACTTTATGGAAAGTTAAAAGAATGGTTTACTCTAGTAATGTAAACAAAGATAAAATGACTTGAAATAAAGAAGGGCGATTTGATTTAAAGGCATCAATTGCTTAAAGTTTAAAGTAAAGGTCACTTGGTTTAGAAGCCTAAAAATGTATTTCTAAAAGTCTAGTGACTTGTTTTGAAAAGTAGACAAGCCTTGATACTACGGGTGTTAGTATCTTGGGGGTTTTATACGAGAAAGAGTCATTTTTAAAAGGATAAAGGTATGTAGTACTTTGGGTTAAATTTCTGGATTTTTCATGACATGTTAGTGCCTTAAGTTAAATAAAATGAGAGTGCATGATAATTAAGGCTAATAAGAAGTTAAGGGATTTCTTAACTTGCTTATGTTATGTATTGTTGCCGGTTGTGCTAGTGTTATGTTATTCTTGTGGGGTAAACCCCCGGGTTACTACTTATTCCATGGATTTGCTACCCATGATGCGAGTGCGGCGTTGTACTCATTGCGGGTCCACCGGGCCTATGCGGGTGAAATAGTCCTATGCGGGTGAAATAGTCCCATGCAGAGAAAATTGCTCCATTGCGGGTCCACAGGACCTATGCGGGTGAAATAGTCCCAGAAGTAGGATTACTTAATGATACTACGGGCGGGTGGCCCTACTTTGATCACGAGCTTCCTATTTTTACGCAGTAAAGTATACTCTTGTTTACTCTCATTATTATTAAGGCACATTGTACTGTTATTTTGGTTATCATACATATCTCCAGCTTTATTTTAGACTATATGATTTCATTTCAGTACTTTCAATTTTACATACTTGGTACATTTGTTGTACTGACCCCCTTCCTCGGGGGCTGCGTTCATGCCGCATGTAGGGGTAAGCAGGTTGTGGATCCTCACTCTTAGGATCACTGATGTTATACCCCGTAGTTCCACGATATGTATGCGAGGACGTACGTACGAGAATACGACAGAAAGATTGGAAAGGAGGAAAGAGGTGATTTTTCCATGGAAAAGTTTCCGGTTTTTGTAAAGGAAAAAGGTTCGTTAATGGGAATTGGATTCCCAGATTTGGTATTCGGACTTCCTGGAATATTAGAGAATTATGGAATTTTATTTTCGAAAATGGTCACGTGGGGCCCACGGGTGAAATTTACGGTTTTGTGGGGCCCACTTTGTTTTCGAGATTTTGGCCATTGTGGATATTTTTAGGAAGATGTTTTATTTTGGGCCAATAGGAGGGTGACACGTGTCACCCCTGTGGCTTAGCCGAACGACATTTGGGCACAGTCCGACAGAGTCGTTTTTGGACGCAACAATTTACATAACTTTCGAGGGGAAAATTACGGCTATGTCTTTTCTTATTTTTTCGGATTTTTCCGAGAGATGTAATGTTTTTGACCAAAGAGAGGGCGACACTTGTCACCCTGCCGAGTTGGTGAGTCGACGCCACCTCGACGTTTGAAGGGTCAAGTTGGTGAGATATTTTGTGAGGGATTTGTGGAGTAGGGTCTAGGGGGCACTTGGGCACATCTTGGCCCTACACTTGTATAGCACTTGGCTAGATCTTGGCCCTTGGTTGGCCTTTGCTTACCCTATAAATACCCCCCCTCCCTTTGAAGACTTCTTCGTCCCTCAAATCTCTAAGTCTTGAGAACCCCCTCTCCTCCCTCTTGTTGACTCTCGTCCAAGAGCCTCCCCTCCCCCTTTCATGTGGCCTTGTGGCCGAGAGCACCCTCTCCCCTTCCTAGTAGGCTTCCGAGAGCACCCCCACCAGGGGTGTTCTCGGGTACCCCTATTGGTAGAAATACTCTCAAAAGTATTGTTATAATGCCCAAATTCCTTAGCCTTATGCCTTGTAGTATTCCAAAGATACCTCTATACGTAGAGCCCGGAAATACTACCGTTTGTCCTTTTTGTCTCTAACCGAAACCCTAAGGAAAATCTCCATGGTTAGTTGGAGTGCTATGTAGAAGTTGGTTAGAACTTCTAAGGGTTGTTTGGAGCGGGATGGAGCACCCGGAGTAGGAGCGAAACATTGCTAAGGATCGACTTTAAACTCGGATAATTATGGGCTTATCGAGGTAATTATCTTGTTCCCCCTATTGTAATTGGATATTACATGTTGTTAGAATATATAGTTGAAGTATACTATATATATAGAACTGAACATAGTTGTTGGCAATGTCTTTTGACTTAAGCCTGAAGAATAAGGAATCGAATCAGTAATTACCTAGGGTGTATTCTGATAGACTGTATAGTAGAATTGTACCCGTTCAGGTTAGATGTATAACCCCCCCCTGGTTGGCTTGGTAGCCGGCCTCGATAGAGGAGAGATTTCTGTTGTGTGAGGTGCTGCCGAATTTTCTGTAGAATGTTCTACGATGTTAATAAGCGCCTTGTGGCCTTATAGGTTGAAGTGCTACGCGTGACGTAATCTTCTTAGCTAAGGAGTAGCCGACGGTTTGAGGTACTTGGAGCGTTTTGCTATTAGTCGATACTCGTCGCGAGGTATGTGAACCTCTTCTTATCTCTTCTAGCATGATATGTGTGAACTATGTAGTACGGTAGACGTACATGTGTTTGATTGTTTGTAAAACATAAAGTGTTATAACTGGCTTGTTATGTGGTAATGAAGAACTTGAAGTATTTCAAAAGGTTTATAAATCGTTTTGAAAGAATGTGTGTAGTAATGTATTTTTGGAAAACTTAAGAGTTATACTAGCTTTATGGGAAGTTAGGTATAACGGCTTAAGAATGTTTTACTGATTTCGGAAATCAGGATGTGTATCGACAAACCACTGCAGCGTTAATAAAAGGAAATGTTTTGAATAATTAAGTATTGGTAAAACCAGTAGAAACTTCCATCTGCATAGAAGCTAAGATAAGACAAAATGATATTACATTTCTAGATCATGGCTGCTGTAATAAGATTGTTATAAACAAGAATATCCTACTCACATAAGGCTTATGTTTCTTAGATTGTTTAAAAGAGAATTATATTCTTGAATGAATAAGACTATGAACTACGAAACCTTTCTAAAATAAGAAACGTGAACATTTGAAATTAGGCAAACTTGGACGTTTGGAAAATAATGTTGTTACTTGGTTTTTACAAAGGTAAGTGTTTTGGTTTACTTAAAAAGACAGTCACTCTATTTTATACTACGGGTATTGTGTGACTTATGTGATAGGAACGGATCTTTTAAAGATTTAATGTATGAAGTACTTTGGGGACAGATACTCGAACTTGTTAGTAGAAAGTACCTTGTGTGAATAACTTGATTGTATTGGTTTGTGATAGCCTTGTAATACTTTCTTGTTGATTTGATAAGTAAACATGTCGGGATGCTACTTGTGCTAGTATCTTGTGATTGTTATGTAAGGGGGTCATTCTTGCTGTGCTTACGTTGTTAAACGGTAAGTCCATTGTAATGTTATTATATCACCTACCCCCTTGACTGTGTATACCGAGGGCTTGCCACCCTTGATGCGGGTCTATACGGCCTATGCGGTCCTTGAGACTATGCGAGCCGCGATATGCTCGTGATCGATCGATCATTCCGGTGTTTAGCCCGACGCGGGATTCCATACGCGTCTCCGAGGACTATGCGTCCTCGAGGCTACGCGGCCGCGGAAGTCCAGGATGGATACCGAGGGTTAGGCTGCCTTCGATGCGGTGTATACCTCAGGTGGTCTAGGACCTGGTTTCGAGGTATACCTTATGCGGTGCGTGTGTGACCTACGCGAGTCGCGAGTTCGAGAATAGACGCGCGACATTTATACCGCGGGCCGCGGCGCCCGATCACGTGGTGCGGTGCAGAGAGACCTCGTGATACAGTTTATGGCATTTGTGGTACTGGGGGTCTTAGTAGTCGGCTATGCCTTCGTACTTACCCCGTACGGTCTTATTGTGATGACTTTGAGGCGTGAGTCACGACTTGACACGATCGCTATTTGTTGTGAATCGTAGTTTGGTTATCATACATGTCTCGCTTTATATAGACTACTATGATTTCGATTCTGATACTTTACGCTTCACATACTTGGTACATGTTGCATCGACCTCCTTCGGCCGTTCACGCCGCAGAAAAGGTACACCGCCGATGATCCTCGCTCTAGGTCAGTCAAAGATTCGGGAAAGCTCCGTTTCTCCGGAAGCTTGTCGGTGGTATAGTCCCCTGTCGTAGTAGGTATTTACATTCAGGGGTATGGCGGGGCCCTGTCCCGCCATAGTTGTTGCAAATCTTAGAGGTGCGTAGAAATGTTGCAGGCGTGGTTTGTAAAAAGGATTAAACTGTTCTCTTTAAAAGATTGTTTTTATATGCCGAAAGGCAAGTTTTCACAGATTATTGTTTTATACTTCTGTTGTCTCATGTTATGTTTTATGTTCCGCTGATTACTCTGATGTCGTATCACTAGGGTTCCTGGTAAGGCACGACCACGCCCGGTTTCGGGCGTGACAGAGTGGTATCAGAGCAGTTAATCCTCGGAAAGTGTCTACAGGCCGTATCCAGTAGAGTCTTGATTATCGGTGTGTTGTGCACCACGCCAATAATCAGGAGGCTATAGGATATTTAGGATGGTTTCTATTCTTCTCACTCTGAGATCGTGCCTTAGAGCGGTGTTGAAAGTTGGACCCTCTGACGAGATTCTTTCCCTTATCGTTATGCCTCGCGTAGTGGCAACCCGCCCGGGAGGCGCGCAGCGGCGGAGGCGAGTAGAGTTGAGAGGTTGCGTGGGCACAGCCCACCACCACCTGGGGCGGTGTTTTGTTCGGGGAGTTATGCTACGTCACTAGCCCCAGCAGAGTTTAGCACGGCGGCAGTAGTTCCTACTGCGGCCATGATATGTGAACCTTCAGTTCCACGACCGGGAACAGAGAATGTAGATTGCAAAGAGGCGACCTGCATTAGCTATGGATTTGGCTACCAGAAAATACCGATGTACCGCGAGTCTTGAGGACTTTCTAAGAAAGGGTTGTGCAAGGATAATTCTTCAGTTAGGCTTGAGCATGGCCTGTGTACGGGCTTATGCGCAGCAGGCCGAGAAACGTAGAGATCGACGGGTTAACAAAGGACAACAGAAGAGGGCCAGAGCAGCAAGGTCCTTTGGTAATTTTCGAGGCGAGTCACCTCACCAGCAGATTAGATTATGCACCTCCGCCAGTGCAGAGTGGTCCTCCACGGGGTTCAGTACGTTCGGGGTATGCAGGAGTGGGTCAGGACTCCAGGGTTTTCAATTCACTGTATGACAGACGTCATCCCGGGGAATGTCGTCTTTTAGTTGGTACTTGTTGTACTTGTGGCCGTAAGGACCATGTGTCGAATGGGTGACCTAGTAGGAGGACTTAGCCTTCAGTACCGGTGGGTAGTTCGTCACCTTCCTTAGCTATGCGCCCTACGGGGCAGGTTTGATTAGAACGACTAAGGGTAGTGGAACAGTAAATACAGTTAGATCTTTAACCCTCTAGAGTTTTTGTTTATGTGATAAGGTGAGCATACCTTAAGTGCTATGTTCTGGTAGCAGTATGTTAGTTGTGATTAAGAATCATGGTTGTTTAACCGAGTAAGATGTTGGGGGATAGAGAAAGTGTGAGCCTTAGAGCTTTATGCGTAGAGACCTTAGAGGTAAGGCCATCTCGAGGGAAGGTGTAGTGTTATGTTTGACCCTTATCGGAGTGCATAGTGCACGTGAGCTATGTTTTTGGGATAAGTCCCTGAGTAGCGTAATATGAGAGAAGGGTAGTTGAGCTAAGAAGACCGATAGGTTTTCGTAGCGTGATTAGAGAGGTTGTTCCGGATCGGGGAGCTAATATTGTGCGCGTTGCCGGGTCGGGTTGAGGCCACGTGGCGGGTCAACCCGCGGTAGGTTTGGTGGTGGGGTCAGTTTGTGGTGGTCCCTCTTTGTGTTAGGGTCATGAGGGTGTTAGGCCCATGTTTAGTTAGCCAGCGTGCAAGTTCGTGGATGCGTTCGACCAGTGGTCGGGCCGATGGGGCGACTATCGTGTTCTTGGTCGGTCGTTCCTCGGCGGTGTTGATGTTATCAAAAGGTTGTGAGGTTGCGGGGTGCCTACCTTCACCTTATGACGACAGTGGAGCCAGTGCGGCTGTTTCTCTTCTCGGGAGTTTGTACGAGGCTAGGAACTTCGGTGAGTCTCTCAGACGCATTCGCCCTCGGGCCAGTGTTTTGATTTCAGGGGTAGCTGTGAGGATCGTTGTCTCCGGTTGGGGGAGTGTTTAAGCTACCATTTCAGTGTTCGGATGTCGTCTTGTGACGAGTTTTGGGGAAACAGAGGAACTTAGCCCGAGTTACTTTGGGCCCTTTTGAGTTCATGTGAGGAATAGGCCAGGTTGCCTATAGGTTAGCATCTGCCGTCCGACTTAGGAGGCAGTACGTCCGGTCCTTCGTATTGTTATGTTAGGGAAAGTATCGAAGATCCATCCAGAGTGTTCCCAGTAATAATGACCACGTAAGAGATAGTAACCCCGAGTTTTGGATATCAAGCGATGTCGAAATGCGGTAAGAGTTCGAGTGCGCGGCGAACGGTGATCGCACGCCGGCATCATTGTTGGGTCGCCTGAGAAGGTTAATGCCTCAGGCAAAGTGACAAAAGTGGTATCATTTTGGTGATGTTAGAGGTGTTTCCTCGTGGACTTGGAGGTAAGCATTTTTGCGCAGTTGTTTCTGGGGCCAGGTATGGCAGGATTGTTCTCGTAAGTATAGTAGTGAAGACTATATTGGCGCACGTTTGTTTTAAGACTTAGAAGGAACATTCGGGACGAATGTTTCTAAGGAGGGGAGAATGTTATACCCCGTAGTTCCACGATATGTATGCGAGGACGTACGTACGAGAATACGACAGAAAGATTGGAAAGGAGGAAAGAGGTGATTTTTCCATGGAAAAGTTTCCGGTTTTTGTAAAGGAAAAAGGTTCGTTAATGGGAATTGGATTCCCAGATTTGGTATTCGGACTTCCTGGACTATTAGAGAATTATGGAATTTTATTTTCGAAAATGGTCACGTGGGGCCCACGGGTGAAATTTACGGTTTTGTGGGGCCCACTTTGTTTTCGAGATTTTGGCCATTGTGGATATTTTTAGGAAGATGTTTTATTTTGGGCCAATAGGAGGGTGACACGTGTCACCCCCTGTGTGGCTCGCCGAATGACATTTGAGCACAGTCTTGATTAGAGTCGCTTTTCGACTAAACGCTTTACATAACTTGCGAGGAAAATTCGGCTATGTCTTTTCTTATTTTTGCGGATTTTTCCGAGAGATGAAATGTTTTGGACCAACGAGAGGCGACACTTGTCACCTCGAGTCAGTGGAGTTGACGCCACCTCGACGTTTGAGCGGTCAAGTTGGTGAGATATTTTGTGAGGATTTGTGGAGTAGGGTCTAGGGGGCACTTGGGCACATCTTGGCCCTACACTTGTATAGCACTTGGCTAGATCTTGGCCCTTGGTTGGCCTTTGCTTACCCTATAAATACCCCCCCTCCCTTTGAAGACTTCTTCATCCCTCAAATCTCTAAGTCTTGAGAACCCCCTCTCCTCCTCTTGTGACTCTCGTCCAAGAGCCTCCCCCTTTCATGTGGCCTTGTGGCCGAGAGCACCCTCTCCCCTTCCTAGTAGGCCCTTCGGCCGAGAGCACCCCCCCCCCTACCTTGGGGTGTTCTCGTGGGGTACCCCCCCTATTGGTAGAAATACTCTCAAAAGTATTGTTATAATGCCCAAATTCCTTAGCCTTATGCCTTGTAGTATTCCAAAGATACCTCTATACGTAGAGCCCGGAAATACTACCGTTTGTCCTTTTTGTCTCTAACCGAAACCCTAAGGAAAATCTCCATGGTTAGTTGGAGTGCTATGTAGAAGTTGGTTAGAACTTCTAAGGGTTGTTTGGAGCGGGATGGAGCACCCGGAGTAGGAGCGAAACATTGCTAAGGATCGACTTTAAACTCGGATAATTATGGGCTTATCGAGGTAATTATCTTGTCCCCCTATTGTAATTGGATATTACATGTTGTTAGAATATATAGTTGAAGTATACTATATATAGAATCGAACATAGTTGTTGGCAATGTCTTTTGACTTAAGCTTTGAAGAATAAGGAATCGAATCATGTAATTACCTAGATGTATTACATGGGCACGTATAGTAGAATTGTACCCGCTCGGGTTAGATGTATAACCCCTCGGTTGGCTTGTGGTAGCCTCGATAGAGAGGAGATTTCTGTTGTGGGGAGAGTCTGCCGAATTTTCTGTAGAATGTTCTACGATGTTAATAAGCGCCTTGTGGCCTTATAGGTTGAAGTGCTACGCGTGACGTAATCTTCTTAGCTAAGGAGTAGCCGACGGTTTGAGGTACTTGGAGCGTTTTGCTATTAGTCGATACTCGTCGCGAGGTATGTGAACCTCTTCCTATCTCTTCTAGCATGATATGTGTGAACTATGTAGTACGGTAGACGTACATGTGTTTGATTGTTTGTAAAACATAAAGTGTTATAACTGGCTTGTTATGTGGTAATGAAGAACTTGAAGTATTTCAAAAGGTTTATAAATCGTTTTGAAAGAATGTGTGTAGTAATGTATTTTTGGAAAACTTAAGAGTTATACTAGCTTTATGGGAAGTTAGGTATAACGGCTTAAGAATGTTTTACTGATTTCGGAAATCAGGATGTGTATCGACAAACCACTGCAGCGTTAATAAAAGGAAATGTTTTGAATAATTAAGTATTGGTAAAACCAGTAGAAACTTCCATCTGCATAAGCTAAGATAAGACAAAATGATATTACATTTCTAGATCATGTCATTGTAATAAGATTGTTATAAACAAGAATATCCTACTCACATAAGGCTTATGTTTCTTAGATTGTTTAAAAGAGAATTATATTCTTGAATGAATAAGACTATGAACTACGAAACCTTTCTAAAATAAGAAACGTGAACATTTGAAATTAGGCAAACTTGGACGTTTGGAAAATAATGTTGTTACTTGGTTTTTACAAAGGTAAGTGTTTTGGTTTACTTAAAAAGACAGTCACTCTATTTTATACTACGGGTATTGTGTGACTTATGTGATAGGAACGGATCTTTTAAAGATTTAATGTATGAAGTACTTTGGGACGAGATACTCGAACTTGTTAGTAGAAAGTACCTTGTGTGAATAACTTGATTGTATTGGTTTGTGATAGCCTTGTAATACTTTCTTGTTGATTTGATAAGTAAACATGTCGGGATCTACTTGTGCTAGTATCTTGTGATTGTTATGTAAGGGGTCATTCTTGGCTTTACGTTGTTAAGCGGTAAGTCCATTGTAATGTTATTATATCACCTACCCTCGACCGTATACCGAGGGCTTGCCACCGCTTGATGCGTCTATACGGCTTACGCGGTCCGAGACTATGCGAGCCGCGATATGCTCCGTGATTGACCGATCATTCCGGGTGTTTAGCGATGCGGGATTCCTATGCGGTCTCGAGGACTATGCGCGGTCCTCGAGGGCTATGCGGTGCGGAAGTCGAGGATGGATACCGAGGTTAGCACGCCGACGCGGTATACCTCGGTGGTCTAGGACCAGATTCGAGGAATACCTTATGCGGTCTGTGTGACCTATGCGAGTCGCGAGATTTCGAATAGACGCAAGACATTGATCTGCGGGCGGTGGCGGCCGATCATGTGGTGCGGTCTAGAGACCTCGTGATACGATTTATGGCATTTGTGGTGCGGGGTCTTAGTAGTCGGCTATGCCTTCGTACTTACCCCGCACGGTCTTATTGTGATGACTTTGAGGCGTGAGTCCACGACTTGACATGATCGCTTATTTGTTGTGGAATCGTAGTTTGGTTATCATACATGTCTCTGCTTTATATAGACTACTATGATTTCGATTCTGATACTTACTGATTTCACATACTTGGTACATGTTGTATCGACCTCTTCGGCTGCGTCATGCCGCAGAAAAGGTACACGATCGATGATCTCGCTCTTAGGGTCACGTCAAGATTTGGGAAAGCTCCGTTTCTCGGAAGCTTGTCGGTGGTATAGTCCTGTCGTTGTAGGTATTTACATTCGGGGTATGGCGGGCCCCGTCCCGCCATAGTTATTGCAAATCTTAGAGTGCAGAGTAATTGTTGTGGGCAGGGTTTGTAAAAAGGATTAAACTGTTCTCTTTAAAAGATTGTTTTTATATGCCGAAAGGCAAGTTTTCACAGATTATTGTTTTATACTTCTGTTGTCTCATGTTATGTTTTATGTTCCGCTGATTACTCTGATGTCGTATCACTAGGGTGCCCGGGGTAAGGCACCAGTCACGGGCCCGGGTTTCGGGGCGTGACAATTGATCAGTTGTCAGAAGGCTCCATTTCTCCGGAGGCTTGTCTTTTGGTACGATTTCCCTGATGTTGTAGATTTATGTACATTCAGGGGTATGGTGGGGCCCTGTCCCGTCACAGTTGTTATGTAAAAATTCTTAGAGGTCTGTAGTCATATCTTGTGGATTGAGTTGTAAAAAAAGGGATGTGACTGCTTTTTGGGTTATGTATATATTTTTGGAAGGTGGCCTTATCGGCTAGCCTGTTGATATTTCATGACTTGTACTTTTTGAGTTATATGTATATTCCGCTACTATTCTCTGATGTATACCTGTAAGGGGTGCCCAGGTAGGGCACCAGTCGCGGGCCCGGGGTCGGGTCGTGACACCCCTTTTCCTCGAGGGGCTGCGTTTCATGACGCATGCGTAGGTACACGGTTTGTTGATCCTCGCTCTTAGGATCTCTGTTCAGTTTTTGGGAATAAGCTGCATTCACTCCGGAGGCTTATCTTTTGGTATGGTTCCCTTGTATTGTAAGTTTATGTACATTCAGGGGTATGACGGGGCCCTTGTCCCGTCATAGATAGGGTCCAAACTCTTAGAGATCTGTATTCATATGTGGGCTGGACTCATGTAGTTGTAATAAGTTATGGTTTAATATATGTACAGTGGCGGCCTTGTCGGCTTGCCGGTTTTATCATGAGGTATTTTGAGTTATATAATGCTTCCGCTATTGGTATATGTGTTGGGAGGGTATAAGGAAGCCCAGGTAGGGCACCAGTCGCAGGCCCGGGGGTTCGGGTCGTGACAATATCCAATAGTTTTATAGTATTCCCGGCCAACCACCTCAATACAATAACCCTTTTCATAATCTCTTATAATCCAATTCAAGTCTCAACACTTTAATATAAACCATATTAACTTATCAATAAAAAGATTCCTTCATTTTAACATGCAATAAGTGACGATAATAACAATAATAACCAACGAATCCAATTATAGCAAAATTGTCCAAGATTCGGCCAACACCCAAAAATAGTCTCATGCATTTCTTATTCTCTATTTCACTTAATACATGTTCAACCCTTAACTATAACTATCATGTAATATCCAATTACTTCAAGAGGAAGAAGAAATATTGCCTTAAACTTAGCCCAAAATAGTCCATTAGTCTCGGCTCCATCCTTCACTTCCACACCACTTCCTCAAGCTACAACAACATCCATGTATCCTCTACAAGCTTGTAACCATCTTACTTTCTTTTTTTTCTTCCAACAAGTTCATCTCCAAGCTTAGGATTTCTTGGACAGATTCGGCCAACACCATGTCCCACTGTTATGGAGAGTTAACTTGGCTTAGAACTTGGTTAATGTGCTTAATCTTGGAAAATAACTTAATCTTGTTCTTCACTTTGGCTAGGTTTTCGAGAGCTTGAAGAACAAGGGAGAGAGAAGAGAGTTTGGATGATGAAAATATCTTTAAGTTAAGTCTTGCAAAGCTTTGAATAATATAAATGAATATCTCACAAGTGGATGGGGACTCATGAACCCCGCTAGTCCACTTGTCTCACAAATATCTCCCACACTTGTCCACTTGTCTTCCCTTCACAAATATCTCCCACACTTAACTATTTTTTTCCAAATTTCGAACCCCCACCCCCCCCCCCCCAAACAAAATTGTTAAATTTTCGGTGGGCCCCACTTTATCAATGTCAAGATTTAATTAATCCACACTAAGCCCATATCTCTATTGGAAATAATCCAACTACAAGTTAATAATTTTCGTCGTCACACTTATTATATCCGAAATTATTCCATCTAGAAAATGTAATATACTTTCCTTCCAACGTTCAAATCTTATATCGTAACTTACGTTCTCACTTAGTAGCCATAGAATTACGTGGTGTAACAGGGGCCCTGTCCCGTCATATGTCATTATCGTATTCTTAGAGGTCTGTAGACAGTTGTGGGTTGTACTTATGTAGAGTTATAAATCTGATTTGGTATATGTGTTGCAGTATATAGTGGCAGCCTTGTCGGCTTGCGTCCCTAGTTATAAATGATTTTGATGTGACTCATCTGAAGACAGGGTTATTCATATGTAAAGGCAGTCTTGTCGGCTTGCCTATTCAGACATATGTTATGTTTGCAGCGTTATGCTGTCGGATTTCATATTGACCTTAGTAATAGTCTGATTACGTGACAGGTTAGTATAATGACGTCTAATTAGGGCGCTTAGTCGCAGCCCGTCGGGTCGGGTCGTGACAAATTGGGTACCGGCAATGACTGTTGGAATGGTAACCCACTGTAAACAACATCATCAGATAGCCGAACTAAGTCATAGTTGGGGGCCATCGGCTGCCAATTCGGTTGGCCAACATTGTTCGCCTGCATCATAGGGTCGTACGACATAACGGGCGGTAATCCAAAATGTCCTGGAACCTGAACTGGTCTCCGAGCCATGTTGATCTGTCCATACTGTAGACTCGTTTGGTCAGGCGACATATTTACCCCCAAGGTTCGGCGGCGACCATGAAGTGTGCTGGTTGCCAGTCGATTGGGTTTGTGTTCCTATGTGTGCTATCAGCGGCACCTGAGTAGGCACTGGTTGATGCACATGCGGCTAAGAAATAATACCGGGAGTCAAAGTCTCATATTGAACAACACCGCTCGTCAGAGGGATGGAAGAACTAGCCGAGCATTCTCCTGGGTGCATTCGATTGGTCACCATCTCCCTCGCTTGCTGAACCTAATTATGTACCATCGATTTCACAATGTCATACAATTGTTTAGAAATTTGGTACATAATGTCGTGGATGCCCAAGTCGGTCTGTTGTCTAATAAAAGACATAGTCATTATTGTTGGACCTTCAGATTGGTTGGAGTCTTCCATAACTTGGATTGATGGAGGAAATTGAGGGGTATCAACCGATGTAGGCATACCCGCGGAGGATGTTGGTTCGTTGTTCCTTCTGTGAGGATTTTGTTTGGGATGTGGACTGAACTCAAGGTTCATTTTCTTACCGGACCTTAGCCGCATACGCCAAGAATAATCCTGACATGGAGAATCAAACTTCACTATTAATTCACTTATGGTCCCACTAGGCGTGCCAAATTTGTTCTCGCCCTGAATTTTGTCTTCTGTCGTTGTATCGGCTGATCGAATAGAGAGACAAATTGAATTCTTAATTCAAGCGATTCGGGCTGAAAACAGAACTCTAATTTCCAGCAATAGGTTCCTCAACTACTCCATAAAGCATTAGGACGATGTTACTAGTGAACTAAGAGGTAAGAAAGCATGAATGCAGCTGAATTGTCACGACCCAACCCCGGTGTTACACCCCGTATTTACAGGGCATGTTTTAAGAACGTACGTGAGAATCCCAAATGTTAAGATTTTAGACTTGTAAAAATTTATCGGAATTATGGAATTGTCGGAAAATGAAATATTGTGACGAATGGGAGGGCGACACGTGTCACCCGCCCCCCCTAAAGTAGCCTTGGACGAAAATAGCATGGCCAAACGGGTCATTTGGCCATTGCTAGGATGACAAAGTCTTGCAAGTTGAAGAGCTTGATAATATTGACTTGGTCAATGGGACCACTTAGCTTGATATTTAAAAATGATACATCCAAACCACATATTTGTTTTAATCTTGACCCTCCATGTTTCTTTATAGTATCACTACTAGCAAGACAAGCTCCCACACTTAGCCAAATTTTCAAGAAACTTGTTCTTGCCATTACAAGCTCTCGGGTTCATGGGTTTAAAAAGAAAAAAAAATTCGTTTGTTGTTATTTAAGCTCCACACTTTAAACCAAGGTTCATGAGGGTATTGTAAGGGTATCTCAATAGAAAGATCCCGGAAAATTAGCGTTTTCGTATTAGTCGCAAGGTGAAAACCTAGTTGCTTTTCTAGGTTTTGATTGGAAGATTTAAGGGAAGTGGTTTGTGATATTCTAAGGGTCTCAATGGGAGGATTGAAGTGTCAAGAAGAGGCCCTAAGTTGCTAAGGAACGACTTTGGATTTGAAGTTGGATTAAGACTCGTTGAGGTAACAATCTTGTTCTCTTAAAGTGTTACAAGATTATTTATTGTTGTTAGCCTTACATTTTACTAGCATGAAGTATATGTGTTGAAGTTTTATAAGTGTTATGGATTGTTGTAGCCTAAAATCCGAAATGACATATTAGCCATTTGAAGTTTTATTACAATTTGGTCGTATTTATAATAGTCGCATGTTACTTACTTGAAGATTATAGTAGTTATAATCGATTGCGACTTGATATCATGTTATGCTAACAACTTGGATTGAAAAGGAAATTGGATAAGAATTGGTATTGTTGTATCCCAAGATTGTCGGATTTACACTTGTTGTTGTATTAGTTTGATATCAATTGTGGGGCGGAATTTTACACGTCTAGTAGGCGTGTAATCCCCTATTGTTAATTGCATTGTTGGGCCTTAAATGTGGCGTGTTTGGTTATTGAATTCGCCCTGAAAAGGTGGCAAAGTATGTAGAAACAAAGGAAGTCTTTGTCAGATTTTCCGTAGAATTTAGTGACTTAGCACCTAGAATATTCTACGTTTGAAGTAAGAAGTTAATGGACGTATTATGGCCATTATAGGTTGAAGTACTAAGTATAGCGTATTCTACTTGAAGAATGGAATAGCTATCAAAGTGGAAGTACTTTGGAGCATTTTGCTACTTGTCGATAATCGTCGCGAGGTATGTGAACCTCTTCCTTCCTTTGGCATGATTCTATGTATGGAATATACATGTGGTATTATTTCATGTTCCCTTCTACTCTTAGAGGTTAAGAGGTATGTATGTGATTTACTCTAGGTAAAGGTTATGTCTAGGTTACCCTAAGTTCTTACCAAGTCTTATGGGGGATGTTGGTAAGAGTCGTTAGGAGGTATTTGGAGTCAAGTTGACTTGGCTAATTTTAAGGCACGAATGAGAATAAGTATCGAACAAGCCATTGCAGCGTTAATAAAGGAAAATGTAATGACAATTGATTATATTAAAATGAGTAGAATTCTCCATCTGCATAGAAACTAAGATAAGAAAAAATTGTATTACATTTTCTAGATCATGGCTACTTGAATAAGATCGTTATAAATAAGTATAACTTATTCACAACGCACCAAAGTATATGTTACTTAATTTAAAAGAGTTTACGTATGAAGTTTTTAAGACTAAGAACCTTGGATTCTTAAAAGGTTAAGAAACTTTATTTTTCAAGTTATGGGACTTGATTTCTAAAGGAAGAAATGACTTGATTTAAATATATAGAATACTTGATTTGGAAAGCATGGATTTCTTGATATTCTAAAGATAAGAGATTTTTAAATTCTAAGTTAAGAAACTTGATTTCTAAAGTTAAGAGACTTGAAGTATTTTAAAAAGTTATGTAACTTGATTTGAAAGTATAAGTCTCTTGGTTATAAAAGGAATGAATTTGTCTAAGACATAAAGAGTTATAACGGTTTTATGGGAAGTTGGTTATAACAACTTTATGGAAGATTAAAAGAATGGTTTTCTTCAGTAAGGTAAGCAAAAAAATGATTTGAAATAAAGAAGGGCAAATTGTTTTAAAGGTACCAATTGCTTAAGGTTTTTAAGAAAGAAGTCACTTGATTTATAAGCCGGTAATTGTATTTTTAAAAAAGGTATTGTGACTTTTCTTGAAAAGTAGATATGACTTGATACTACGGTTGTTTGGAAGTTTCATTTGAAAAAGAGTCATTCTAAAGGAGTAGAGGTACGTAGTACGTTGGGTTAAATTCCCGGATTTTATATGACTTTATCGCATCCCAGGAATGGGCCGGGCAGTATACCTTTATGGGCAGACTATATGACATTACCGCGTCCCAGGAATGGGCCGGGCAGTATACCTTTATGGGCAGACTATATGACATTACCGCGTCCCAGGAATGGGTCGGGCAGTATACCTTTATGGGCAGACTATATAACATTACGCGTCGAGAATGGGCGGGCGATACCTTATGGGCAGACTATATGACATTACCGCGTCCCAGGAATGGGCCGGGCAATATACCTTTATGGGCAGACTATATGACATTACCGCGTCCCAGGAATGGGCCGGGAAGTATACCTTTATGGGCAGACTATATGACATTACCGCGTCCCAGGAATGGGTCGGGCAGTATACCTTTATGGGCAGACTATGTGACTTTACCGCGTCCCAGGAATGGGCCGGGCAGTATACCTTTATGGGCAGACTATGTGACTTTATCGCGTCCCAGATTGGGCCGGGTAGTATAGGCGTCCCTCCATAAAGGGTCGGATTATGTTATGTAAGGTAAGTAAGTTATATGGTAATGAACTTGATGATTTTCCTAAGTATGTACGTAAGAAAGTGACTATAACTTTTATTGAAAAATGGGAAAAGATAATAAGGTACGATTAAGTTCACGAGATGGTAATGACATGGTAGGTTCAGGTATTTACCCTTTTTATACTTACCCCTGTCATGCTTTTATACAGATATGTTTTGTTTACTGTACCTTATTTCCGTTCCATATTCGGTACCTGTTGTACTGACCCCCTTCGGGGGGCTGCGTTCATGCCCGCAGGTTTTAGGTACACAGGTTGGTGATCCTTGCTCTTAGGATCTCGGTTCAGTTTTTGGGAAAAAGCTCCATTTGCTCCGGAGGCTTATCTCTTGGTACGGTTTTCCCTGAGGTTGTAGATTCATGTATATTCAGGGGTATGGCGGGGCCCTGTCCCGCCACTGTTGTTATGTTAAAACTCTTAGAGGTCTGTAGTCACATATTGTGGGTCAGTTTGTAAAGGAAATGAGGCAACTGCTTCGGTTGTATATATATATACATGTCGGGAAGGTAGCCACATCGGCTAACTGTTGTTTTACTGTTGTTTTATTTTATAAGTTTCATGTATGTTAAGTTATTATCTCGATGTATAGTAGGGTGCGGAGGCACCGCGAGCCCGGTCGTGGTCGTGACACCGCTCACATCGGTGCCCTACCAGGGCACCCTTCTGGTATACATCGAGAATAGCAATGAACATATAAACTCATAAATACTTAAACAAGAAATATCAACGAGTTAGCCGATAAGGCCTCCTTCCGTAAAATATACATGAACCAAAATAAAATAAACGACATTTGTTCTTAAAACCCAATCCACAATGTGACTACTGGACCTCTAAGGATAACAAGCGTGGACAGGCCCCGCCATACCACGAATATACAACAACCGACCATACCGGGATCGAACGAGGATAAGCCTCCGGAGTAATGGAGTTTCCCAACAGCTGAACGGTGATCCTAAGAGTGAGGATCAACCTGTATACTCTACCTGCGGCATGAACGCAGCTCGAAGGAGGTCGATAACACGTACCAAGTATGTGGCAAAGATCGTAATGAAATCGTAAAGTCTAATATAAAACTGGAGACATATATGATAACTCAAATAACAGTACACTGTGTCTTACTAATAATGAGAGTAAACAAAAGTATACCTTACTACGTAAAAATAGGAGGCTCATGATCAAAGTAGGGCCACCCGCCCGTAGTATCATTAAGCAATCCTACTCCTGGGACTATTTCACCCGCAAAGGTCGTATGGACCCGCATGAGGTAACTTCCTCGCATAGACTGTATCCGCCCGCATAGGTCGTATAGACCCGCATGAGGTATTCCTCGCATAGGACTGGTCCGCCCCGCATAGGACTATTTCACCCGCATAAGCCCTACGGACTCGCATGAGGTATTCCTCGCATCATGGGTAGCAAATCCACGGAATATGCAAATGCCACAAACCCGGGGAATGACCCCGTAATGAATAATATATCACTAGCACAACCGGCTATCATACATAACATAAACACTACCGACTTATCGTACATAACATAAGCACTACCGGCCTATTGTACATAACATAAGCACTACCGGTTTATCATACATAACATAAGCACTACCGGCTTATCATACATAACATAGCAAGTTAAGAAATTCCCCTAACTTCTTATTAGTCTTATTCATATACACTCTCATTTTAGTTTACTTAAGGCACTAACATGTCATTTAGAAAAATCCGGAAATTTAACCCAAAGTACTACGTACTTCTACTCTTTTAAAATGACTTTTTTTCATATAAAACATCCAAGATACTAATAACCGTAGTATCAAGTCATAATACCTTTTAGAAATACATTTAGGCTTCTAACTCAAGTGACTTCTTTCTTTTAAAAACTTAAGCAATTGATGCCTTAAAATCAATTTGTCTTTCATTATTTCAAGTCATTTATCATACTTACATTACTTAGAGTAAACCACTCTTTTTAACTTTCCATAAAGCTATTATAACCAACTTCCCATAAATTCGTTATACTAGCTTTATACTTTAGACAAATACATTCTTTTTTTATATCCAAGAGACTTACACTTTCAAAACCAAGTATCATATACTTTTAAAATACTTTAAGTCTCTTAACTTTTAGAAACTAAGATATCCTTAATATTCTTAAACAAGTGAGTTAAGTCCCTAACTCAACCAACTTGGACATTCTTAAAATAAACCAAGGATATCAAATGGATTAGATTGTCCAAAATCTCGTACGTCTACCGTACTATATATTTACAACTATTCATGCTCAAGAGATAAGAAAGTTCCACATACCTCTTCGGTTCAATCCACTTGCTAAGTCCAATACGCCGTACGTAGTATGTCAACCTATAATGACCATAATACGTCTATTAACTTCTAACTTCAAACGTAGAATATTCCAAGTGCAAAGTCACTAAATTCTACGGAAAATCGGACAACACTTCCTTTGTTTCTACATACTTTTCCACCTTTTTCAAGGCCCGAATTCAATAACCAAACACGCCACATTTAAGGCTCAACAATGCAGTTAACAATAGGGGATTACACGCATACAAGACGTGTAAAATTCTGCCCCACAAATTAATATCAAACTAGTCCAACATACAAAGTCAATTCGGCAATTTGAGGGATACCAATACAAATTCTTATCCAATTCCTTCTCAATCCAAGTTGTTAGTATAACATGTTATCAAGCCGCAATCGATTATAACTACGACAATCTTCAAGTAGGTAACATGCGATGATTCTAATTATCGACCAAAATTGTATTTCAATTTCAAATGGCTAAATATGTCATTTCGGATTTTAGGCTTCCAATAACCATAACACTTATCAATATTTAATACATATACTTCATGCTAGTTAAAATGTAAGGATACAACAATATGTAATCTTATACACTTAAGAGAACAAGATTGTTACCTTAGTGAGCCTTAATCCACTTCAAGATCCAAAGTCACTTCCTAGCAACTTAGAGCCTCTCCTTGACATTCCAATCCGCCACTTGAAGCCCTTAGAAAATTACAAACAACTTTCCTTCAATTCTCAATCCAAACCTAGGAAAGTGACTAGGTTTTCACCTTGCGACTAATACGAAAACGCAACTTTTCCGGGATCTTTCTATTGAGATAACCTTACAATACTCTTAGGAACCTTGGTTTAAAGTATGGGGATTATTGGACAAAAATTGAAAAAATTTCTCCTTTGTTCTTCATGAACCCGAGAGCTCTCCCTAGAGTTCTTCAAATTTTCTTGAAAATTTGCTAAGTGTAGAATATTGTCTTGCTACTAGTACACATATATAACACTATGGAGGGTTAATATTAGAACAAATGGGTGGCCTAGATGAGTTTCACAAGGATTCTAGTCAAGTGGCCCTTGGACTTAGTCAACAATGTCAAGCTCTAAGACTTTAGCAAGACTTGCTCATCTTATTAATGGTCAAATGACCCTTTAGCCCATGGTTCAATTCGTCCAAGACCAATAAGGGGGTGACACGTGTCGCCCTCTCGTTCGTCGCAATATTTCGTTTCCCGACATTTCCATAACTCCAATAAATTTTTACTCGTCTAAAATCTTAACATTTTGAGTTCTTACGTACGTTCTTATAAACATATCCTGGAATTCCGGGGTGTAACATTCTTCCCCCCTTAGAAACATTCGTCCCCGAATGTTCTTTTGGGAGTCAAACTTAAAGATAGCGACATAGTCTCCTTACAACCCCTACATAACAATAATGCCACACGTGGCCACATAACAATATTCATACTAAAATGTCAAGCTGATCCCCATGTGTCAACGTCGGTTATCTGCATAAAGCTTCTGCTGACTCTGAGCTTACTAATAATCTTTCCTGGATAAGCTTCGCCTTATCCATAGCCCGCTGAATCAAGTCTGGACCAAATAACTGAACCTCGCATACGTCGAACCAACCAACCAACCGGCGATCTACACTTTCTTATATACAAGGCCTCATACCAGGCCATCCGAATACTGGAAGGGTATATGTTATCGTACGTAACTCAATAAGAGGCAAATAATTCTTCCAGCTAACTCTGAATTCAAATAACATCGGCCCGCAACCTATCCTCAAGTGCCTGGATAGTACGCTTTGCTTGTCCGTCGGTCTGAGGGTGTAATGCAACACTGAGACTCACATGTATCCCTAATCCTTTCTGAAAAACCTCCTGAAGTTATCCGTAACCGAGCTCATATGTATGACATCATAAACGTAGGAACCCCGTGCAGTCTCACAATCTCCCTGCTATATAAGCTAGCATAAACCTCAGCCGAGTAAGTGGTCCCAATCCGGAAGAACACACTACTGGTTTCACAAATTTATTTATCATGACCCCCAGGGAGTCGCATTTCCTCTGAGTACGATGCCACCCTGTAACAAGATCCATATTAATTACCTCCCATATCTAATTCAGGATCTAAATCGCCTGCAATAGCCCACTGGGCTTCTGGTGATCAACCTTGACCTGCTACCACTTCGGACATTAAGCAACAACTCTGCTACGTCCCTCTTCAGGCCATCTTACCGACACATACATCTGAGGTCACGACATAACTTAGTCGACCCCGAACAATTAGAGCAATAAGCACTGCGTGCCTCCCCCAAAACCTGCTGACAAGTCCTGCAGCAACGGGTACACACAATCTATCCTCATATCACAGCACCCCATCCGGTGCTACTCAAACAGGCTCTTCCCTTCTCGGAGAGCCATATCTCGATATCGTATCATAACTGGATCCTCATACTATCGCCTCTTTACCTCCTTGACGAAGGAAGACTCGGCAACCTCTCGGATCCAAACTTCATTCACCTCGGAAACAAATAATCGAACCCCCGGGCTCGGTAGCTGATGAATCTCACGGACCACGTCCTGTCTATCTGGCTGCTCATCCGACAGACTACCCATAGATCCACGACTAAGAGCATCTGTAACTGTCTCGGCTTTCCCCGGGTAGTATAGGATAACAATATCACAATCCTTGAGTAACTCTAACCACCGTTTCTGTCGCAAATTCAGCTGCCTCTGTCTGAAGATATACCGGAGGTTCTTGTTATTATACCCCGTAATTTCAGAGTATGTATGTGAGGACGTACGTATAAATGTATAAGCCCTAATTAGGTAAAGGATGAGATATTTGTGGGGCAAGTAGACAAGAGGTGATGGACTAGTTCATATTCTAGGAATTATGACATTGAGTATACAAAAGTCTTATAATGAGATATTAGAATTGAGATCAAGAGATTAACCATGTATATAATTGATTAATTATGGGATTGATTATTAATGGAGGAAATAACATTTTAGTGGATTATTATGTGTAGCAAGTAGATTAAATTTCCTAAGTGACTTATTAAGAGAATCAATTAGGTGTCACTATATGAATTAGTGAAAGGGATGAATTATCCACTTTTCATCATTTGAGTTCACGTGAGAACATTGTATGAAATTATATTTGGAATTAAACTTGGTCCACGTGGGACCTTGTTACTAAGCAACTAACATTTTATTTGCTGTAATGGACAAGATAAAGGTGGCATTAGTTTAGGATAGGTACCAAATGGTAGATTGAGAAAAGCCACGTGTGTGATAAGGTGTCCTATCCTTAATTCTAAGTACATCTCTTATTTAATAATCCATCACTTCACTTAGTGGTAAAAGAAAAAGAGAACAACGAATCTTCTAACCCTTTATTTATTCTTGGTACGAATTGAAGGTAAACATAAGCGATACTCCACCTTTCAATTCCATGTCGATTTCGTTTGGAAATGAAATATCATCAAGAAATTTTCTTGAAACAGAACTTCGTGCAAGTATTATTTAAATAACACTCAAAGAGGATATTAGTAAAAGGGGCTAGTTCTCATATTTATAAAGGTTGATATTTTACGTGGCGTATTCAACCTAGCAAGTGGATTTAAGCGGGGAGGTATGTGATCCTTCCTATTCCTTTGGGCATGATATTTGTAATATATATATAGTATGGTAGACGTCGTATGTTAAAATAAATTTGGTTTTACTTTGATGTCTTTGGACTTGAGTTCTAAATAATAAGAATCTTGAATATTTCAAAAGAGTTATGAATCATTTTTTGGAAGAAAAGAAATACTTGGTTTTTAAAAGGCTTAAGTGTTATACTAGCTTTATGGGAAGTTAGGTATAACAACTTAAGAAAAATAAGAAAACGGTTTTTATTATTTGTTTATCAAATACTTGAAATATTGTCCAAGGTAAGGTAAGTTGGTTTTATAGACATATTATGATACTACGGGTGTGAGTATCTTGTGACGCTTATTTGAGAAGGTTATTGTTGGTTTGCTTATATTGTTCAACGATTAGTCGTGTTCGATTCTTGTGATGTTTGTGTAAAGGGTTTCCACTTGTTGTGCTTATGTTGTTTAACGATAAGTCGCTATGTTAGTATTATATCACTCACCTCTTGACATGATTCCGGTTAAGTCGCCTCCACGCGGGTAGACTTCGGTAGTCAGTGACCTATGATTCGAGAATACCTACGCGGGTCCGGGGGCCTATGCGAGCTACGAGAGTTCGGTTAGTGTGCGCGCCTTTATGGTCATGCGGCATGTGGCCATGCGGATGCGAGTCGGGACGTTGCTGGGGAGTACCCTCGACGCGAGGAATACCTCACGCGGCCGTTGGGTGGCCTACGCGAGTGCGGAAGTTCCAGGACTAGACGCGACATTAGATATCGCGGCGAGTGGCGGCCGACCATGTGGCGGTTCAGACAGATCTCATGATACGCTTTATGACCGTTGTACGTGGGTGTTAGTAGTCGCTATGCCTTCGCATTACCCCAGACGGTTTTATTATGACACAGTGGAACTCGGTGTTCATGTGTATTCCTTGGTGCTTTTATATCATAGATCGCCGGCGTGAGGAAGGTATTCCACGCATGATTGATGTTGTGGCGTGAGACCCATAGTTATATTTGAGTGATGACTTTGAGGCGTAAGTCACGACTTGACGTGATCGCTATTTATCAGGAATGCATTTGGTTATCATACATGTCTCCGCTTTATATAGACTACTATGATTTCATTTACTGATATTTTGATTTCACATACTTGGTACTGTTGTGCGACCTCCTTGGGGCTGCGTTCATGCCGCAGTAGAGGTACACCGTGTTGATCCTCGCCTAGTGGTCACAGCCAGCTTGGGAAGCTCCGTTTCTCGAGGCTTATCGATGGTATAGTCCCCATCGTTGTAGGTACTTACATTCGTGGTATGGCGGGGCCGTCTCCGCCATTGTTATCATATCATTCTTAGAGGTCCAGAGTACCGTTATGGGCGAGTTGTAAATGGGATGTAATCGTCGTTTTAAAGTTTATATATATATGCCGAAAGACAAGTTTTCTCAGATAACTTTTTCAAATTTAATATTATATCATGTCATGTTTTACGCCCGCCGATTACTCGATGTATGTCTACTGGGTGCCCGGTAGGCACGACCACGCCCGGTTCGGTCGTGACAAAAGTGGTATCGAGCGATTAATCCGGAAAGTGTCTACGTAATCCGTATCTAGTAGTCTTGATTATCGGTGTGTTGTGCACCACACTTATAATCGTGGAGGCCGCAGGATATTTAGGATTGGTTTCCATTCTTCTCACTCGAGATCGTGCCTTAGAGCCGTGTTATAAGTTGGACTCCTCCGACGATTCTTTTCACCCGTATTGCCTCTACGCAAGGCAACGAGCCCGAAGGCAAGGCAGCAGAGCGAGCCGCGAGTAGAGCACGAGGGTTACTGTGGCACGGGCCCAGTCATTATCTGAGACAGCGCTTCATTCGGGGAGTTCTGCGACGCCGCTAGCCCCAGGAGAGTTTAGAGCAGTAGCAGTAGCTACAGAGACCACGATACCTGAGCCCCTAGTCCCACGGCCAGGAGCCGAGGATATCAGTTACAAGGAGATGGCCCAGTTACTAGCTAGTCTGGTGGCTGGGAATGAGGACAGACGAGAGTCGGAGGTTCCGGTAGTACCAGTAGTTCACCCTATATCCGACAGTTGAGATTTTGGGACTTCTTGAGTTGCAGTCCACCCGAGTTCTATGGATTGAGAACTGAGGAAGATCCATAGGAGTTTATTCGACAGTTGCAGCGGATCATGGAAGTGATCAAAACCTTAGAGGCATTTTTACACACTTCTTGCCCTCGCAGATGAGGAGAGCCCGGGCAGATAGAGTTATGAGGTTGAGGCAGAACGGGCGGACGGTTCGGGAATACAGTATAGAGTTTGACTTATTAACTCGTTATGTCCCCGCGTTAGTGGCAGACATGGAGGATAGAGTGCACCGATATGTCACAGGACATGACGGTTATCTAGTAGAGAGTTGTACAGGAGTAGCTCTTCAGCCGGGCATGGACATTGCCCGTATGACAGGCTTATGCACAGGGGATTGAGGAACGTAGAGATCAACGGATTTACCAAGATCAGCAGAAGAGGGCCAGAACAACAGGGTCCTTTGGTGACTTTCGAGGCAGACCTTCTCGCCAGAGATCGGTTACGCGCCTCCGCCCGATGCAGTGGTCCTCCACGCACTTCGTGACGTTCGGGGTATGCAGGAGTTGGTCAGCACTCCAGGGTTTCTGGTTCACAGACTTACATAGGTTCTAGCCAGCCAGATTCGATTTTCCCTCAGTGTTCACTATGCGGTAGGCGTCATCCCGGGGAATGTCGTCTTTTTACGGGTGCTTGTTTTACCAGCAGCCGTCAGGGCCTTGTGAGGAGAGAATGTCCTAGTAGTAGGAATACAGGTGGGATGACTTAGCCTACCAAGTCGCCATGATTCATGGGTCGGAGAGGAAGGGGTGTTAGCTGTAGAGGCCACCCCACCCTGTATGGTCATGGGAGGTGATTCTTATGAGTGTCTTACTACTTAGATAGCTTGTTAGGCCATGCACAGGCCATTTTGCGAGAAATTGTCCGAACAGAGGTGGCGCGGATGTTACGACTCAGCTTTCAGGAACGGTGGCTGGTTCATCACCGTCTGTAGTTATGCGCCCAGCAGAGCAGGATTTGATTAGAGCGACAAAGGGAAAGTGAGGCAGTAGTTACAGAGATATCTTCAGCCTTAAGAAACTTGTTTAGGCGTTATGGTAGATACATGTGGAGTGCTATGTTCGGTTAGCATTGTGTAAGTTGTGATAATTCCATGGGTAGTGTGAGATGGAAGTGGTAGCTTTCATGACGTGAACTGGTAAGATTGTTCCGGATCGGGGAACGAAAGTTAGTACGAGGTAGGTCGGGTTGAGGCCATATCGCGAGTCAACTCGCAGCCCGGTGTATGGTGGGGTCAGTTTGAGGTGGTCCCGCTAGATGATAGGGTCACGAGGGTGTTAGGCCCAAGATTAGGTAACCATCGTACGAGATCGTGGATGCTCGACCGAAGAGCCGCCGATGAGGTCACCATCTTGTCTTTCGCCAGAACATTTACTCGGCGAGGATTATGCGAGATGTTATCGGGAAGGTTGTAAGCGCTGCACGGGTTCCTACTTTTAATTTATGACAGCAAGAAAGCCCGCCGCTATTTCTTTTGTTTACGAGGTTTTACCAGCGGGTTTAGGAACTCGTGAGTCTCGTGTGCATTCACCTCGGGCCTGTTTTGATTTCGTGGGTAGTAGCGAGGAGTATGTGCCTCTTGTTGAGTGAGTACTATACTAGCTACCATTTCAGTGTTCGGATGGTGCCTTATGAAGCCTCGTATGGGAGGAAGTGTAGGTTGCCAGTCGATTGGTTCGATGTTGGCAAGGTTCAGATAGTTGGTTCATACTTGATTCACAGGATGTGGATAGGGTAAGCCTATCCAGAGAGGTTATCGGCACCGAGTCAACGTAAGTCGATCGATAATCGGTCGACACTTGGAGTTCAGCCGACGTAGGATTTCTTGAAAGTACCACCGGGCGGCGTGACGAGATTTGGAAGCGGGGAAACTTAGCCCGAGGTACTTTGAGCGTTTGATCATTTGGAGAATAGGCGGGTTGCCTATAAGTTAGCTTTGCCGTCCGACGTAGAGGCAAGACGTCCGTCTTCAGTTGCTATGTTCGGAAAAGTATCGGAGATCCATCCAGAGTGTCCCAGTTAATGATGACCAAGTTGGAGATAGTAACCCCGATATTTTGGAAACTGAAGCAATAACAAAAAGGTGGTAAGGTTATTTAGGAAGTGTTCGAGTGTACGAGGAAGGTACGAGTAAGAGAATAGAGGTGATTCCTTGTGGACTTGAATTTAAGTATTTGCGCGTGTTGTGTTGTGGCATTTGCAAACTGTTTAAGTTATGAGGAACGTTATCGTTGTCTGTTTTGAGAAGGAACATTCAGGACGAATGTTTCTAAGGAGGGGAGAATATTATACCCCGTAATTTCAGAGTATGTATGTGAGGACGTACGTATAAATGTATAAGCCCTAATTAGGTAAAGGATGAGATATTTGTGGGGCAAGTAGACAAGAGGTGATGGACTAGTTCATATTCTAGGAATTATGACATTGAGTATACAAAAGTCTTATAATGAGATATTAGAATTGAGATCAAGAGATTAACCATGTATATAATTGATTAATTATGGGATTGATTATTAATGGAGGAAATAACATTTTAGTGGATTATTATGTGTAGCAAGTAGATTAAATTTCCTAAGTGACTTATTAAGAGAATCAATTAGGTGTCACTATATGAATTAGTGAAAGGGATGAATTATCCACTTTTCATCATTTGAGTTCACGTGAGAACATTGTATGAAATTATATTTGGAATTAAACTTGGTCCACGTGGGACCTTGTTACTAAGCAACTAACATTTTATTTGTCAGAATGGACAAGATAAAGGGTGGCATTAGTTTAGGATAGGTACCAAATGGTAGATTGAGAAAAAGCCACGTGTGTGATAAGGTGTCCTATCCTTAATTCTAAGTACATCTCTTATTTAATAATCCATCACTTCACTTAGTGGTAAAAAGAAAAAAAGAGAACAACAGATCTTCTAACCCTTTATTTATTCTTGGTACGAATTGAAGGTAAACATAAGCAGTACTCCACCTTTCAATTCCATGCTGATTTCGTTTGGAAATGAAATATCATCAGTAAATTTTCTTGAAACAGAACTTCGTGCAAGTATTATTTAAATAACACTCCAGTAGGATATTAGTAAAAGGGGGCTAGTTCTGTTATTTATAAAGGTTGATATTTTACGTGAGGCGTATTCAACCTAGCAAGTGGATTTAGTGTCACGACCCGATCCCGGGCCCGTGACTGGTGCCTTACCCCGGGCACCCTAGTGATAATACATCAGAGAAAACCAGCGGAAATAAAAACTTAAACATGAACATGAGACAAGATAATAAAACAGGCCAACCAAACGGTTACCTTCCAATAAAATATATATAAACAACTCTTTCAAAACGAACAGTTTAATCCTTTTTACAAAACCCTGCCCACACAGTGCTACAGACCTCTAAGATTTACAACAACTATGACGGGACAGGGCCCCGCCATACCCCTGAATGTACAAGAACCTACAACTCAGGGAACACATACCAAAAGATAAGCCTCAAGGAACGAGCTTCCCAATGCGCCAAAGGTGATCCTAAGAGCGGGATCGACACTAATGTATTTCTACTGCAGATGAACGCAGCCGAAGGAGGTCGATAACAGTACTAAGTATGTGAAATCAGAATACTGTAAATGAAATCATAATAGTCTATATAAAGCAGGAGACATGTATGATGACCAAGCTACAGTACATAACATATAACTAGTTACATCAAGTCAGGGACTCACGCCCTCCAAATTATCACTCGTGCCCGTGGAATTTCTTCCTCACCTTAGCTTTATGATATGACAAGACCAAGGAGTATACATGAACACCGTGTCCCACTGTGTCATAAAAACCGTATAGGACAAGTATAACTACCGATCCGACCGTACTAATAATATAATGCAACCAAAACACGGCCGTCACGGCAAGTCACGAGAGCCGATCATCGGATACCAAGGCCGGTCACGTGACCGTGGCAAGTACGCAGGGTGACCACTGTGACCAAGGTCAGATCACGAGACTTCACTACTACACCGAACGGGCAAGCGCGAGGGTCGACTACGGGTACCAAGGCCGAATCACCATGAGACGGCAAGCACGAGCCACTCACCGTGACCAAGGCCGAATAAGAAGAAACCTCATGGAAAGCTAGTCCATAAAATAACAATTCTTGCACAACCAAGGCTATCATCACAAGCATAAGCAGCTACGCAACAACAAGCATAGGTTACAGTTACACAACACAAGCATAGGCAAGTTACACAACAACCAAGATAGGCAAGTTACACAACACTGCATAGGCAAGTTACACAACAAGTCAAGATAGGCAAGTTACACAACACAAGCTACTTTCATTTTATGCCAAAGTCCGGGTTTTAACCTAAAGTACTACGTGACGTTAAATTCCTTTTAAAGAGATCCATTCCTTTTATAAAAGTCACCCGATGTCCGTAGTATAAAAATAGAGTGACGAACATTGTTAAGTAAACAAAAATGCTTTCCTTTGTAAAAATCAAGTAACAACCTTATTTTCCAAACGCTCAAGTTTGCCTAATTTCAAATGCTCAAGTTTCTCATTTTTAGAAAAGGTCTCTTAGTTCATAGTTTTAATCCTTTAAAACATAATTCTCCTTTAATGATTTGAGAAACATATGCCTTATATGTGAGTAGGTTATTCTTGTTTATAATCGATCTTATTAAGCGACCATGATCTAGGATATGTAATATCATTTTGTCTCATCTTAGCTTACATGCGGATGGAGGTTTCTCTTGGTTTTAATACGATACATCATTATTCAATACATTTTCCTTTATTACGCGGTGGTGCTGCCGATACACATTCGATTTCCAAATCAAAAACATTATCCTTTAAATAAAACCAAGTACTCATTACTCACGAATGAGGTTTCACACAAACATTCACATTAAACAAATAAGTTAAGTCTCTTATCTTATAAGATCAAGTCTCTTAACTTCTAACATCAGTAAACCATTTTCTTTACCTCTCTTAAGACATTATACCTAACTCCCCATAAAGCTAGTATAACTCTTTTTAAAACCTTTAAAACCAAGTGTTACTCTCCCTTCAAAACGATTTATAAATCTTTTGAAATACATCAAGTTCTTTATTATAACTAGCCAGTTATAATTCACATCAGTTACCTTTTAAAACCACAAAGTATTTTCTTACCTACATAAAGCTGTTATAACCAACTTCCCATAAAGCCGTTATAACACTTTATGTTTTAAAAACAATCAAACACAGTTAACACATGTACGTCTACCGTACTACATAGTTCACACATATCATGCTATAAGAGATAGGAAGAGGTTCACATACCTCGCGACGAGTGCCGACTAATAGCAAAACGCTCCAAGTACTTCAAACCGTCGGCTACTCCTTAAGCCACGAGATCGCACCACACGTAGTACTTCAACCTATAAGGCCACAAGGCGCTTATTAACATCGTTCCATATTCTACATAAAATTCGGCACCCCCCGCAATAGCGTTAATCTCCTCCTTTACCGAGGCCGGCTACCAAGCCAACCAGAGGGTTTGCGTCTAACGGACGTACAATTTACTCACTGAATACTACACAAGTCTCTTTATGTCTGATCTATGTAATTACAGTTCGTTCTCTTATTTAAATTGTGCTTAAGTCGCAAGACATTGCCGTAAGTATTATTCAGCTTAAGTCAAAAGACATTGCCGCACTATGTTCAATTCTATATATAGTATACTTTAACTATATACTCCTACAACATGTAATTTCCAATTACAAATGTAGGTCAAGAATGTTTACCTCGATAAGCCCAAAATTATCCGAGTTTATATGTCGATCTGAGCAAGGTTTAGCTCATACTCCGAGTGCTCCAATACGCTACAAACAACCATTATAAGTTCTAAACAACTTCTACTTATAACTTCAACTACTTGTGAAGATTTACTTAGGGTTTCGTTTTAGCGATCGAGGAAAGTATAATGGTATTTTAGGCTAGTATAAGTGTAACCTCGGGAATACTACAAGGTATTTGGGGCCAAGGTATTTGGACATTATAACAATACTAGGAGAGTATTTCTATACCACTACAAAGGGGTATTTATACGAGACAACTAGGCTGGGGTACCCACGGCTAACCACTACAAAGGGAGTGGAAACTCTCGGCCAAAGGCCACTAGGAGGGGGAGAGGCTTTGGACGAGAACTACAAGAGGGAGGGAGTATTTTGAGACTTAGGTAGATTGCTCAATTTTTGGATGAAGAAAGTTCATCAACTAAGGGGGTATTTATAGGTCAAGTGAAGGCCAACCAATGGCCAAGATGGTGCAGTGCAAGGCAAGTGTAAGGCCAAGATTAAGCCATATGCAACCTTATCCATCTACACAAAATATCCTACCTAACCCTTGACCAAAATTGAGCAACAAAACGCGCCAAGAATGGCCAATTGCCAGTCCAACCTCTTCCAATGCGAGGTGACACATGCCACCCTCGTTGGTCCAAAATGTTACGTCTCTCGGAAAAATCCGCAAAAATTATAAATGACAAAGCCGGAATTTTCCCTACGAAAGCTGTGGAAACGTTTCGTCTAAAAACGACTCTAACCGGGTGTTGTGTACAAATTTCGAATCTATGCCTACTTTAAGGCTCAAATTGTATACGTACGCGCTCACGTATACTCTGGAAATACAGGTATAACATTCTCCCCTTAGAAACATTCGTCCCGAATGTTCCTTCTCGAGACAGATAACGATAGAGTTCTTCTAAAAAGTTGCCAACGCCACAACTGGCCACGAAACACCCGCGTAAATACTTACATCCAAGTCCACGAGGAAACACCTCTAACATCACAAACTTTTGTCACCTTGCCGCGAGGTTCTAGTGTCACTCCGGCGACCCAACAAATGGTACCGGACTGCATGCGATTCCTGAGGTCTAAAATATACATCCTTCGCACCTTCTCCCGTCACAAGAAATGATCATATCTATGCTCGCAATACATGCTCGCCTTTACCCTTACTCGTCGTACTCTTCTCGAACACTTGAACTCTTCTAGTATACGTACCACACTTTAGTCAACGCTTCTGTTTCCAACCCTTGGAGCCACTACCTCCAAACTTGGTCATCTTACTAGCTTCACTTCTTTACTAAGGCCATTCCCGGCCTTCACGACCCGATTCTGGTCGAACATACCCACGAACTCATACGATGGTCATCTAAACCTGGGCCTAGCACCCTCGTGACCCTACCACCTGGCGGGACCACCCAGAGCTGACCCCACTTTGAAACCGGCCGCGGGTTGGCCCTCAACATGGCCCCAACCCGATCCACTAACGCATCACGCCCTTGTTCCCCGACCCGGAACAATCTTACCTCAACAGGTCATGAAAGCTACCACTTCCATTTAACACTACTCAAGGAAATTATCACACAACACATTCTAGGCAAAAATGTATTCCGACAAGGATCACTTGCAAAATCGATACTCAAGCGACCTTACATCTAAGGTCTCAACATGAAATATTCTAAAGTTCACACTTTCCATGCCCCATACAAATCCTTTCAACTAGCCAAGCTTTCTAACTCATAACCATCATAACGCTATCCGAACGTAGCACACAATAATAAGGTCATCATCTCATGCATACAAATCTTTAAAGGGTTAAGGATATACCTGAAAATAGGCGGTTCAAAGGACCGCTAAAACTGGGAACTTCCACCGCGACCTCACGGGGCTGCCGGTAATGCGAACATCTGCTGGCTATGGAAGGTGAAGAACCCATCGCTTCTAAGTAGTCCATGCTATCCTGCCAGTGCTACCCCTGGTCTGACAGTCTCTTGCCAGATGGCCCTGTTGGCCGCAAAAATAACAATACCCAGAGTTAGTACGACACTCTCCTTTATGAAGCTTTCCACAACGGCCACACTGAGACAAGGGCAACCTCATCCGGCGAGCATTCCTGCTCCCCTGAAAATCTGAAACCTGGGAGCCCTGACCTGCTCCTGAATATCTCGAAGGTCCGAAAGGTGGAGGACCACTGCACCTTGGTGGAGGCGCATAATCGCGGCTTTCTGCTGGCGGTCCGCCTCGAAAGTCACCAAAGGACCCAGCTGTTCTGGCCCTCTTCTGCCGACCCTGGTCATGTCGTCGAGTGATCCTCTCCTCCCATCCCAGTGCATCAGCCTGCCTGCGGGCAATGTCCATGCTGGCCAAGAGCTACACCGAACAACTCGGCTAGGTGATCATCGAGCCAGAATAAATCGGTGCACTCGATCCTCCATACTAGCTACCAACGCTGGACGCACCGCCAATGAGTCGAACTCACATTGTACTCCCGAATCAGACGCGCTCGTAACACCAAAAACTGTCGCCCGAGCCCTCCTCATGGAGGCAAGAAATGTGCAAGAAAGGCCTCGAGAACTCGTCCCATAAAGCCGGAAGTGCATGCTCTCCCGACAGCTCCTCACGAATCAAACCGCCGATCATGCGGTATCACGCGGTGATGCGAACCTAGGACCACCGACTCGGTCTCCGATGCCTTGATCACTCTACGATCCGTCAGAATCGCTTGGATAAACTCCTGCGGATCATCCTCGGGCCTCGACCCATAAAACTCGGCGCCTACAACTCGGAAAATCCGTAGCCTCGAACTATCGATCTAGGGTGAACCATGGTGCTCTGGGCTGCTGCGTCGGCCCCTTATCCTCAAGTCCGCCACACCACGGCCATTAATTGGGCCCACTTCTTGTAACTCATCTCCTCTGCTCCGGTGCGGATCGAGGCTCGTGCTTGTGGTCTCCGCCGCTCTACTCGCGACTCCTGCTGCCTTGCCGCCGGGCCGGGTTGCCTTACGCGGAGGCATAACTGTAAAACGGCACGCCGGAGGGTCCATCTTATCACACACTTTAAGGCACGATCTCGAATGAGAAGAATGAAACCAATCCTAAATGTCCTGCGACCTCCGATTATAGATGTGGTGCACAACACCGATAATCAAGACTTACTAGACACGGATGCATAGACACTTTCCGAGGACTAATCGCTTCGATACCACTTTTGTCACGACCGATCCGGGCAAGTGATCGTGCCTACCGGGCACCCTGGTGATAATACATCAGAGAAAACCAGCGGAAATAAAAACTTAAACATGAACATGAGACAAGATAATAAAACAGGCCAACCAAACGGTTACCTTCCAATAAAATATATATAAACAACTCTTTCAAACGCGGTTTAATCCTTTTTACAAAACCACGCCACACAAACTACTGGACTTAAGATTTACAACAACTATGACGGACAGGGCCCCGCCATACCCCTGAATGTACAAGAACCTACAACTCAGGGAACACATACCAAAAGATAAGCCTCCGAAGGAACGGGGCTTCCCAATGCGCTGAAAGGTGATCCTAAGAGCGGGGATCGACAACCAATGTACTTCTACCTGCGGCATGAACGCAGCCCCCCGAAGGAGGTCAGTACAACAGGTACCAAGTATGTGAAACTGTAAATACTGTAAATGAAATCATAATAGTCTATATAAAGCAGGAGACATGTATGATGACCAAGCTACAGTACATAACATATAACTAGTTACATCAAGTCGTGACTCACGCCTCCAATTATCACTGTGCGTGGAATTTCTTCCTCACCGCCAGCTTTATGATATGACATGCCAAGGGTATACATGAACACCAGGTCCCACCTGTGTCATAAAAACCGTACAGGACAAGTATAACTACCAGATCCGACCGTACCAATAATATAATGCAACCAAAACACGAAGCTGATACGGGGCAAGTGCGAGAGCCGACTACCGGATACCAAGGCCGGTCACGCAGCTGACCGGGGCAAGTCTGGTGACCACCGGGACCAAGGTCAGATCACGAGACTTCGTCACTCATCGAACGGGCAAGTGCGGTGACTCACAGGGTACCAAGGCCGAATCGATCATGAGGCGGGGCAAGTACGAGCCACCACCGGGACCAAGGCGAGCAAGAAGAAACCTCATGGAAAGCTAGTCCATAAAATAACAATTCTTGCACAACCAAGGCTATCATCACAAGCATAAGCAAGCTACGCAACAACAAGCATAGGCAAGTTACACAACACAAGCATAGGCAAGTTACACAACAACCAGTATAGGCAAGTTACACAACACGGCATAGGCAAGTTACACAACAACCAGTATAGGCAAGTTACACAACACAAGCTACTTTCATTTTATGCCAAAGTCAGGGTTTTAACCTAAAGTACTACGTACGTTAAATTCCTTTTAAAGAGATCCATTCCTTTTATAAAAGTCACCCGATGTCCGTAGTATAAAAATAGAGTGACGAACATTGTTAAGTAAACAAAAATGCTTTCCTTTGTAAAAATCAAGTAACAACCTTATTTTCCAAGCGCTCAAGTTTGCCTAATTTCAAATGCTCAAGTTTCTCATTTTTAGAAAAGGTCTCTAGTTCATAGTTTTAACTTTAAAACATAATTCTCCTTTAATGATTTGAGAAACATATGCCTTATATGTGAGTAGGTTATTCTTGTTTATAATCGATCTTATTAAGCAACCATGATCTAGGATATGTAATATCATTTTGTCTCATCTTAGCTTCTATGCAGATGGAGGTTTCTCTGGTTTTAATACGATACATCATTATTCAATACATTTTCCTTTATTACGCCGGTGGTGCTGTCGATACACATTCGATTTCGAAATCGGTAAAACATTATCCCTTTAAATAAAACCAAGTACTCATTACTCACGAATGAGGTTTCACACAAACATTCACATTAAACAAATAAGTTAAGTCTCTTATCTTATAAGATCAAGTCTCTTAACTTCTAACATCAGTAAACCATTTTCTTTACCTCTCTTAAGACATTATACCTAACTCCCCATAAAGCTAGTATAACTCTTTTTAAAACCTTTAAAACCAAGTGTTACTCTCCCTTCAAAACGATTTATAAATCTTTTGAAATACATCGTTCTTTATTATAACTAGCGATTATAATTCACATCGATTACCTTTTAAAACCACAAAGTATTTTCTTACCTACATAAAGTCAGTTATAACCAACTTCCCATAAAGCGTTATAACACTTTATGTTTTAAAAACAATCAAACACGCTTAACACGTACGCGTCTACCGTACTACATAGTTCACACATATCATGCTATAAGAGATAGGAAGAGGTTCACATACCTCGCGACGAGTGCCGACTAATAGCAAAACGCTCCAAGTACTTCAAACCGTCGGCTACTCCTTAAGCCACGTAGATCGCACCACACGTAGTACTTCAACCTATAAGGCCACAAGGCGCTTATTAACATCGTTCCATATTCTACAGAAAATTGGCACTCCCCCATGGCGGCGTTAATCTCCTTTACCGAGGCCGGCTACCAAGCCAACCAGGGGGGGGGGGGGGGTTTGCACGTCTAACCGGACGTGTACAATTTAATAAAAGAATACTAAACAAGTCTACTTTAATACAGTCCTATGTAATTACAGTTCCTTTCTCTTATTAAAATTCAGTCTTAAGTCGCAAGACATCGCCGTAAGTATTATTCAAAGCTTAAGTCAAAAGACATTGCCGCTATATGTTCAATTCTATATATAGTATACTTTAACTATATACTCCTACAACATGTAATTTCCAATTACAACAGAAGGTCAAGAATGTTTACCTCGATAAGCCCAAAATTATCCGAGTTTATATGTCGATCCTGAGCAAGGTTTAGCTCCTACTCCGAGTGCTCCAATCCGCTCCAAACAACCCTTAGAAGTTCTAACCAACTTCTACTTATAACTTCAACTACGGGTGAAGATTTACTTAGTGGTTCGTTTTAGCGACTGAGGGAAAGTATAATGGTATTTTCTGGGCTAGTATAAGTGTAACCTTGGGAATACTACAAGGTATTTGGGCCAAGGTATTTGGACATTATAACAATACTAGGAGAGTATTTCTATACCACTACAAGGGGTATTTATACGAGACAACTAGGCTAGGGGGGGGGTACCCCACGGCTAACCACTACAAAGGGGGAGGGGGAAACTCTCGGCCAAAGGCCACTAGGAGGGGGAGGGGGAGAGGCTTTGGACGAGAACTACAAGAGGGAGGGAGTATTTTGAGACTTAGGTAGATTGCTCAATTTTTGGATGAAGAAAGTTCATCAACCAAGGTGGTATTTATAGGTCAAGTGAAGGCCAACCAATGGCCAAGATGGTGCCAAGTGCAAGGCAAGTGTAAGGCCAAGATTAAGCCATGTGCAACCTTATCCATCTACACAAAAATATCCTACCTAACCCTTGACCAAAATTGAGCAACAAAAACGTGCCAAGAATGGCCAATTGCCGTCCAACCTCTTCCAATGTGAGGGTGACACATGTCACCCTCCCGTTGGTCCAAAATGTTACGTCTCTCGGAAAAATCCGCAAAAATTATAAATGACAAAGCCGGAATTTTCCCTACGAAAGCTGTGGAAACGTTTCGTCTAAAAACGACTCTAACCGGGTGTTGTGTACAAATTTCGAATCTATGCCTACTTTAAGGCTCAAATTGTATACGTACGCCCTCACGTACATACTCTGGAAATACGGGGTATAACATTCTCCCCTCCTTAGAAACATTCGTCCCGAATGTTCCTTCTCGAGACAGATAACGATAGAGTTCTTCTAAAAAGTTGCCAACGCCACAACTGGCCACGAAACACCCGCGTAAATACTTACATCCAAGTCCACGAGGAAACACCTCTAACATCACAAACTTTTGTCACCTTGCCGCGAGGTTCTAGTGTCACTCGTGACCCAACAAATGGTGCCGGATCGCACGCGATTCACGAGGTCTAAAATATACATCCTTCGCACCTTCTCCGTCACAAGAAATGATCATATCTATGCTCGCAATACATGCTCGCCTTTACCCTTACTCGTCGTACTCTTCTCGAACACTTGAACTCTTCTAGTATCGTACACACTTTAGTCAACGCCAAGTTTCCAACCCTTGGAGCCACTACCTCCAAACTTGGTCATCTTACTAGCTTCACTTCTTTACTAAGGCCATTCGGCCTTCACGACCCGATTCGTCGAACATACCAACGAACTCATACGATGGTCATCTAAACCTGGGCCTAGCACCCTCGTGACCCTACCACCTGGCGGGACCACCCAGAGCTGACCCCACTTTGAAACCGGCCGCGGGTTGGCCCTCAACATGGCCCCAACCCGATCCACTAACGCATCACGCTCTTGTTCCCCGACCCGGAACAATCTTACCTCAACAGGTCATGAAAGCTACCACTTCCATTTAACACTACTCAAGAAATTATCACACAACACATTCTAGGCATAAAATGTATTCCGACAAGGATCACTTGCAAAATCTGATACTCAAGACGACCTTACATCTAAGGTCTCAACATGAAATATTCTAAAGTTCACACTTTCCATGCCCCCATACAAATCCTTTCAACTAGCCAAGCTTTCTAACTCATAACCATCATAACGCTTATCCGAACGTAGCACACAATAATAAGGTCATCATCTCATGCATACAAATCTTTAAAGGGTTAAGGATATACGAAAATAGGCGGTTCAAAGGACCGCTAAACCGGGAACTTCCACGCGACCTCTCTACCGGGCTCCGTGTACGAACATCCCTGGCTATGGAAGGTGAAGAACCCGCAATCGCTTAGTAGTCCATGCTATCTGCCAGTGCTACCCCAGTCGGACAAGCCTTGCGGATAGCCTCTGGCTGCGCAAAAATAACAATCCCGAGTTAGTACGACACTCTCCTTTATGAAGCTTTCCACAACGGCCACACCGAGACAAGGGCAACCTCATCCGCGAGCATTCTCGCTTCCCGAAAATCTGAAACACGGAGCCCCGACCGCTCTGAATATCTCGAAGGTCGAAAGCGTGGAGGACCACTCAGTCGGTGGAGGCGCATAATCGGCTTTCTTCGGCGGTCCGCCTCGAAAGTCACCAAAGGACCTCTGTTGCGGCCTCTTCTGCGACCACGGTCATTCCGTCGATTTATCCTCTCCTCACATCGGTGCATAAGCTGCGTGCGAATGTCCATGCCGGTGAAGAGCTACACCAACAACTCGGCTAGGTGATCATCGAGCCCCGTAATAAATCGGTGCACTCGATCCTCCATACTAGCTACCAACGGGGCGTCACGCCAATGAGTCGAACTCCACAT
This sequence comes from Przewalskia tangutica, assembly GCA_029844215.1. Taxonomy (NCBI): domain Eukaryota; kingdom Viridiplantae; phylum Streptophyta; class Magnoliopsida; order Solanales; family Solanaceae; genus Przewalskia; species Przewalskia tangutica. Next base: position 46,805,988 of record CM056739.1, on the reverse strand, counting down.
TGTACTCCCGAATGCGCGGATTGCGCCGTAACACCAAAAATCTGTCTGCCCGAGCCCTCCTCATCAGTGGAGGCAAGAAATGTGCAAGAAAGGCCTCTGAGAACTCGTCCCATAAAGCTGGAAGTGCATGCTCTCCCCGGGACAGCTCCCACGAATCAAACCAGTCGACTGCGGTATCACGCAGCTGATGCGAACCTAGGACCACCGACTCGGTCTCCGATGCCTTGATCACTCTCATGATCCGCTGTAACTGTCGGATAAACTCCTGCGGATCATCCTCAGGCCTCGACCCATAAAACTCTGGCGGCCTACAACTCAGAAAATCCCGTAGCCTCGAACTATCTGATCTAGGGTGAACCACTGGTGCTACTGGAACTGCTGCGTCCAGCCTATCCTCAAGTCTGGCCACAACCCTGGCCATTAATTGGGCCCACTTCTTGTAACTCATCTCCTCTGCTCCGGTGCGGATCGAGGCTCAGTCTTGTGGTCTCTGCCACGCTCTACTCGCAGCTCCTCTGTTTGCCTTGCCGCTTCGGGCGGGTTGCCGCGAGGCATAAGCGGTAAAAGCAAGTGCGTCGGAGGGTCCAATCTTATCACACGACTTTAAGGCGATCTCTCGAATGAGAAGAATGAAACCAATCCTAAATGTCTGCGACCTCGATTATAGATGTGGTGCACAACACATCGATAATCAAGACTACTAGACACGGTGCAGACACTTTCCGAGGACTAACTGCTCTGATACCACTTTTGTCACGACCCGATCCCGGGCCCGTGACTGGTGCCTTACCCCGGGCACCCTAGTGATAATACATCAGAGAAAACCAGCGGAAATAAAAACTTAAACATGAACATGAGACAAGATAATAAAACAGGCCAACCAAACGGTTACCTTCCAATAAAATATATATAAACAACTCTTTCAAAACGAACAGTTTAATCCTTTTACAAAACCACACTTGCGATTACTGCACTTAAGATTTACAACAACTATGACGGGACAGGGCCGCCATACCCCGAATGTACAAGAACCTACAACTCAGGAACACATACCAAAAGATAAGCCTCGAAGGAAACGGAGCTTCGATGCGTGAAAGGTGATCCTAAGAGCGGGATCGACAACGATGTACTTCTACTGCGGCGTGACGCGGCCCCAAGGAGGTCAAGATAACAGTACCAAGTATGTGAAATCAGAAATCGTAAATGAAATCATAATAGTCTATATAAAGCAGGAGACATGTATGATGACCAAGCTACAGTACATAACATATAACTAGTTACATCAAGTCAGGGACTCACGCCCAAATTATCACTGTGCGTGGAATTTCTTCCTCATCGCTGCAGCTTTATGATATGACAAGACCAAGGAGTATACATGAACACGAGTCCCACGTGTCATAAAAACCGTATAGGACAAGTATAACTACCAGATCCGACCGTACCAATAATATAATGCAACCAAAACACGGCCGTCACGGGGCAAGTGCGAGCCGACTACGGATACCAAGGCCGGTCACGTAGTGGCGACCGGGCAAGTACGGCTGACCACTGGGACCAAGGTATCACGAGACCGTCACTACTGCGAGCGGGGCAAGTCACGGTGACTCACAAGGTACCAAGGCGAATCGCCATGAGGCGGCAAGTACGAGCCGACCACTGGGGACCAAGGCGAGTAAGAAACCTCATGGAAAGCTAGTCCATAAAATAACAATTCTTGCACAACCAAGGCTATCATCACAAGCATAAGCAAGCTACGCAACAACAAGCATAGGCAAGTTACACAACACAAGCATAGGCAAGTTACACAACAACGGATAGGCAAGTTACACAACACGGGCATAGGCAAGTTACACAACAACCAGTATAGGCAAGTTACACAACACAAGCTACTTTCATTTTATGCCAAAGTCCTGTTTTAACCTAAAGTACTACGTCGTTAAATTCCTTTTAAAGAGATCCATTCCTTTTATAAAAGTCACCCGATGTCCGTAGTATAAAAATAGAGTGACGAACATTGTTAAGTAAACAAAATGCTTTCCTTTGTAAAAATCAAGTAACAACCTTATTTTCCAAACGCTCAAGTTTGCCTAATTTCAAATGCTCAAGTTTCTCATTTTTAGAAAAGGTCTCTTAGTTCATAGTTTTAATCCTTTAAAACATAATTCTCCTTTAATGATTTGAGAAACATATGCCTTATATGTGAGTAGGTTATTCTTGTTTATAATCGATCTTATTAAGCGACCATGATCTAGGATATGTAATATCATTTTGTCTCATCTTAGCTTCATGCGGATGGAGGTTTCTCGGTTTTAATACGATACATCATTATTCAATACATTTTCCTTTATTACTTTGCAGTGATGCATCGATACACATTCGATTTCAAATCAAAAACATTATCCCTTTAAATAAAACCAAGTACTCATTACTCACGAATGAGGTTTCACACAAACATTCACATTAAACAAATAAGTTAAGTCTCTTATCTTATAAGATCAAGTCTCTTAACTTCTAACATCAAGAAACCATTTTCTTTACCTCTCTTAAGACATTATACCTAACTCCCATAAAGCTAGTATAACTCTTTTAAAACCTTTAAAACCAAGTGTTACTCTCCTTCAAAACGATTTATAAATCTTTTGAAATACATCAAGTTCTTTATTATAACTAGCGCTTATAATTCACATCCGTTACCTTTTAAAACCACAAAGTATTTTCTTACCTAAATAAAGCTGTTATAACCAACTTCCCATAAAGTCGTTATAACACTTTATGTTTTAAAAACAATCAAACACAATTAACACGTATGCGTCTACCGTACTACATAGTTCACACATATCATGCTATAAGAGATAGGAAGAGGTTCACATACCTCGCGACGAGTGCCGACTAATAGCAAAACGCTCCAAGTACTTCAAACCGTCGGCTACTCCTTAAGCCACGTAGATCGCACCACACGTAGTACTTCAACCTATAAGGCCACAAGGCGCTTATTAACATCGCTCCATATTCTACGAAAATTCGCGCCTCCCGCATGGCAGCGTTAATCTCCTCCTTTACCGAGGCCGGCTACCAAGCCAACCAGGGGGGGGGTTTGCACGTCTAACCGGACGTGTACAATTTACTCACAGAATACTACACAAGTCTACTGTAATACAGTCCTATGTAATTACAGTTCAGTTCTCTTATTTAAATTCAGGCTTAAGTCGCAAGACATTGCCGTAAGTATTATTCAGGCTTAAGTCAAAAGACATTGCCGCACAGCTATGTTCAATTCTATATATAGTATACTTTAACTATATACTCCTACAACATGTAATTTCCAATTACAACAGAAGGTCAAGAATGTTTACCTCGATAAGCCCAAAATTATCCGAGTTTATATGTCGATCCTGAGCAAGGTTTAGCTCCTACTCCGAGTGCTCCAATCCGCTCCAAACAACCCTTAGAAGTTCTAACCAACTTCTACTTATAACTTCAACTACGGGTGAAGATTTACTTAGGGTTTCGTTTTAGCGACTGAGGGAAAGTATAATGGTATTTTCTGGGCTAGTATAAGTGTAACCTTGGGAATACTACAAGGTATTTGGGGCCAAGGTATTTGGACATTATAACAATACTAGGAGAGTATTTCTATACCACTACAAGGGGTATTTATACGAGACAACTAGGCTAGGGGGGTACCCACTACTGCCACTACAAAGGGGAGGGAAACTCTCGGCCAAAGGCCACTAGGAGGAGGGGAGAGGCTTGGGACGAGAACTACAAGAGGGAGGGAGTATTTTGAGACTTAGGTAGATTGCTCAATTTTTGGATGAAGAAAGTTCATCAACTAAGGGGGTATTTATAGGTCAAGTGAAGGCCAACCAATGGCCAAGATGGTGCCAAGTGCAAGGCAAGTGTAAGGCCAAGATTAAGCCATGTGCAACCTTATCCATCTACACAAAAATATCCTACCTAACCCTTGACCAAAATTGAGCAACAAAAACGTGCCAAGAATGGCCAATTGCCGTCCAACCTCTTCCAATGTGAGGGTGACACATGTCACCCTCCCGTTGGTCCAAAATGTTACGTCTCTCGGAAAAATCCGCAAAAATTATAAATGACAAAGCCGGAATTTTCCCTACGAAAGCTGTGGAAACGTTTCGTCTAAAAACGACTCTAACCGGGTGTTGTGTACAAATTTCGAATCTATGCCTACTTTAAGGCTCAAATTGTATACGTACGCCCTCACGTACATACTCTGGAAATACGGGGTATAACATTTAGCCGAGGAGGTATGTGATCCTTCCTATTCCTTTGGGCATGATATTTGTAATATATATATAGTATGGTAGACGTACGTATGTTAAAATAAATTTGGTTTTACTTTGATGTCTTTGGACTTGAGTTCTAAATAATAAGAATCTTGAATATTTCAAAAGAGTTATGAATCATTTTTTTTGGAAGAAAAGAAATACTTGGTTTTTAAAAAAGGCTTAAGTGTTATACTAGCTTTATGGGAAGTTAGGTATAACAACTTAAGAAAAATAAGAAAACGGTTTTTATTATTTGTTTATCAAATACTTGAAATATTGTCTGAAGGTAAGGTAAGTTGGTTTGATAGACATATTATGATACTACGTGTGTGAGTATCTTGTGACGCTTGTGTAAGAAAGTTATTCTTGTTTTGCTTATATTGTTCAACGATTAGTCGTTGTGTTCGATTCTTGTGATGTTTGTGTAAAGGGGTTTCCCTTGTTGTGCTTATGTTGTTTAACGATAAGCTGCTATGTTAGTATTATATCACTCACCTCTTGACATGATTCCGGGGGTTAAGCTGCCCTCCGATGCGGGGTAGACTCAGGCGGGTCTGTGTGACCTATGATTCGAGAATACCTCATGCGGGTCCAGGGGGCCTATGCGGAGCTACGAGAGTTCCAGGTTAGTGTGCGGCCTTTATGGTCATGCGGTCTATGTGGCCATGCGGACTGCGAGTCCAGGACGTTGCCGGGGAGTAGCTACCCTCGATGCGAGGAATACCTCATGCGGGCCATTGGAGTGGCCTATGCGGAGCTGCGGAAGTTCCAGGACTAGACGCGCACATTAGATACTGCGGGCGAGTGGCCAGCTTCGACCATGTGGCGGTCTAGACAGATCTCATGATACAGTTTATGACCGTTGATGCGTAGGTGTTAGTAGTCGGCTATGCCTTCGCATTTACCGTGCGGTTTTATTATGACACAGTGGAACCCGGTGTTCATGTGTATTCCTTGGTGCTTTTATATCATAGACGGCGGTGAGGAAGGTATTCCACGGGCATGATTGATGTTGTGCGCGTGAGACCCATAGTTATATTAGAGAGATGACTTTGAGGCGTAAGTCACTTGACGGATCGCTTATTTATTGTGAACTGTAGTTTGGTTATCATACATGTCTCCTGCTTTATATAGACTACTATGATTTCATTTACAGTATTTTCAGTTTCACATACTTGGTACCTGTTGTACTGACCTCCTTCGGGGGGCTGCGTTCATGCCGCAGGTAGAGGTACACCAGTGTTGATCCTCGCTCTTAGGGTCACAGTTCAGCGTTTGGGAAGCTCCGTTTCTCCGGAGGCTTATCAGTGGTATAGTCCCCTGTCGTTGTAGGTACTTACATTCAGGGGTATGGCGGGGCCCTGTCCCGCCATTGTTGTCATATCATTCTTAGAGGTCTGTAGTACTGTTGTGGGCAGAGTTGTAAATGGGATGTAACTGTTCGGTTTTAAAGTTTATATATATATGCCGAAAGGCAAGTTTTCTCAGATAACTGTTTCACATTTCATATTATATCATGTCTTGTTTTATGTTCCGCTGATTACTCTGATGTATGTCTACTTGGGTGCCCGGGGTAAGGCACCAGTCACGGGCCCGGGTTCGGGTCGTGACACTTGTGGTCTGCACAAATATCCACATGAAGTCTATATAAGTCATGCCTCCAAATCTTCAAGATACGATTAACTGCCACCAACTCTAAATCGTGAGTAGCGTAATTTCTTTCATGCTCCCGTAACCGTCGGGAATCATAGGCTCTAACCTTATCGTGTTGCGTCAGCACACAACCTAGCCCAACAACCTAAGTGTCGCGATAGTAACCTAACCCTCTAGTCTCTCAGGAGGGGTTAGAACTGTAGTCGTGGTCAACTTATCTTCCAATAACTGGAGGCCTTTCTCACTTGCGAAATATTCGGCATCCCTAATTCTCAATTATGGTTCCTGTTTCCCGTTCTCTGTTGCAACCAAACTTGGTCACTAAACTAAGACTTGATTCCTTTGCTTGCCTCATGGCTATGACTTACTGTCAATCACAATTTAGGGGGGAGATTTCCTTGATCTCGTCAAGTAGCAATCCTATTATTCTCTCCCAGCTCGTAGAGATAATAGCCAGGTGTTCAACCTCAATTCACGGTATTACATAATCCAATGACTTGTCAAGATTTCTTATCGTTCGAGTGTCTACTCGCCTTTCCTTTATAAGTTATTTCAAGTTGTCCTGGGGTCCCTTACCCCTCCGTATTTTCTTACTATATTTATCGTAAGTACATATGCTATCACATTTCCTCGAGGTGTTCTTACTGCCCATTATCTACTAATGGTCTTTACACTAGTCTGGGTTAATCATATCTCGTGCAACTTACATAACCATAGTTGTATTCTCCTTCATCATTCTGGTCATAAACTTACCTTATGCTTATTATTAGCAAAAGTATTTCTATCTTGATTCATAACTGTACAGTTTCATACATGCGTACTACCTGCATTTATATCCTTACGACACTTCCTCGACCATTTCGTAACGTCGTTCACAATTATCCCAACACAAAACTTTTCCCACGGTTATCTAAAACTATAACCTATGATATGACGATACCGAAGACCTTACTCGTCTCCTATCCTTCGTCTAACAACATGGGTACACGTAACCCCATAATACGTAAAACTATCCTTTACGTGGGGGAGATAACTTAACTCCCTTACAAAATCTAAATCATCAAGCGCCTCCTTATAATCGTATAGATTTTCAAAACCTACCAACGATGTCTTATGTTTTCCGTAGGCAGCGCTCGTACTTATCTTATTCTTGCTTTGCGCATTTTCCTGAAATTATTCGGAAGTTCGTGGCCCTAACCGCCACACCAACCCAACTCCAAGTACCTCCAAGGGCACTTAGCATAAACTCCTTCAAATTCGAGTATTACTTACTTTCTGCATTAATTCACCTCAAATGAACAAGTCACACAGACTTATTAAAATCAACTATGACAAAGAAGGAAGGATAATTCACTGGTTACAACCACTTCCCTTCATTTCCACTCGATAACCGGCTTACCGGAAAACTGGTACTGAATCAATCTCTCTCTGTAGCCAACGTTGGCATAACAAGAGGCCAACTAACCCGTACTCATAATGACCTCAAGGTCTGCTAGGGTCCAACGACTGTATCGTTACCGGCAATTATTACCTACCCGCTCAGCTACCACCCAACACTCACAGGTGTAGTCACCTCGAAAGGTTCTCATGGATTCAGACTCTATTTCTTTACACTTGGTTGCTCTCTTTTTCACTGGTCGTACGCTTTCCGTACTTCCAAACTTATACTAACATACGTACATAACTTCCATACTAAATCTGGCCCCCAATCTTTGGAGTTACTAAATTAAACAATATAAGGCCAGTTCCGCCTCTCACAACCTGGTTCCGGTGGAATGCGTTCACGAACCCATAAAACGATTAACTAGACTTGGGCCCTGCACCCTCGTGACCCTATCACGTAGCGGGACTACTACCAACTGATCCCATTCCATTTCAGGCTATGGGGCGACTCTTAATAGGTCCTCAACCCGACTCGGCATCACACTTAACTCTTATCCTTGTCCTGTCTTAACTTTTTACTACCCGAGAAGGCCTTATATACCTAAGGTCTCGGTGGTTATCAATATTCTTAGGCTCGCAATTTTCCATGCTCCAAGCCTATCTTATCAGTCCCCCCATAACCGGGTACAATAACTTCTCATAATACCATAATCGTGTTGTCTTGATCACAACAACCATACTTACTCCATACGGATTTCATCCGTACCATTTCTTAATCATACTACGTAGCTCAATCTATTAACATAATCTTCCATTAAGTCCCTTAATTAAACTTCTTAAGGGTCCATTTCCTTCTCAGACAGCTCATCATCTCCTAATTATCTCAAATTAGTACGTAAAACCTTGATGAGAGTTCATTAAACTATTTCATACCTTCTCGGTATTTATTTAGTCCTTACCAATTCCTGGTAATCTAAAATCATCCTAGGCAACACATATGTGACCCTCATACAAAAATTCGTATAGCTGTTCGTCAAAATACCAACTATACTACAAATATTACCAATCTTGGATACGCAATCCACATAATCTTTCCTGGGTCACTGCTGTCTTTCTCGTAGCTGCAATCTACGTAACTTGTTAGGGAGAGACGACCCTAACCACACAGCTCTATCGCACGATCTCAGAGTGAGAAGAATGGAAACCAATCCTAAATGTCCTGCAGCCTCCTGGTTATAGATGTGGTGCACAACACACCGATAACCAAGACTCTACTAGACACGGACTGTAGACATTTTCCGATGACTAACTTCTCTGATACCACTTTTGTCACGACCAAACCCCGGGCCCGCGACTGGTGCCCTACATGGGCACCCCTTACAGGTATACATCATAGAATAGCAGCGGAACATATAAACTCATAAATACTTAAACAGTAAATATCAACAGGTTAGCCGATAAGGCCACCTTCCGTAAAATATACATGAACCAAAATAAAATAAATCATTACATTTCTGTTCTTAAAAACCCAATCCACAATGTGACTACAGACCTCTAAGGATAACAACTGTGACGGGATAGGGCCCCGCCATACCCCTGAATATACAACAACCGACCATTCCAGGGATCTGAACCAGGGATAAGCCTCCGGAGTAATGGAGTTTCCCAACAGCTGAACAGTGATCCTAAGAGTGAGGATCAGCAACCTGTATACTCTACCTGCGGCATGAACGCAGCCCCCCGAAGGAGGTCAGTACAACATGTACCAAATATGTGAAACTAAAAGTACTGTAATGAAATCATAAAGTCTAATATAAAACTGGAGACATATATGATAACTCAAACAACAGTACACTGTGCCTTACTAACAATGAGAGTAAACAAGAGTATACCTTACTGCGTAAAAATAGGAGGCTCATGATGAAAGTAGGGCCACCCGCCTGTAGTATCATTAAGCAATCCTACTCCTGGGACTATTTCACCCGCAAAGGTCGTATGGACCCACATGAGGTAACTTCCTCGCATAGACTGTATCCGCCCGCATAGGTCGTATAGACCCGCATGAGGTATTCCTCGCATAGGACTGGTCCGCCCCGCATAGGACTATTTCACCCGCATAAGCCCTACGGACTCGCATGAGGTATTCCTCGCATCATGGGTAACAAATCCACGGAATATGCAAATGCCACAAACCCGGGGAATGACCCCGTAATGAATAATATATCACTAGCACAACCGGCTATCATACATAACATAAGCACTACTGGCTTATCGTACATAACATAAGCACTACCAGTTTATCATACATAACATAAGCACTACCGGCCTATTGTACATAACATAAGCACTACCGGCTTATCATACATAACATAGCAAGTTAAGAAATTCCCCTAACATCTTATTAGTCTTATTCATATACACTCTCATTTTAGTTTACTTAAGGCACTAACATGTCATTTAGAAAAATCCGGGAATTTAACCCAAAGTACTAGGTACTTCTACTCTTTTAAAATGACTCTTTTTCATATAAAACTTCCATGATACTAATAACCGTAGTATCAAGTCATATCTACTTTTTAAGACAAGTCATAATACCTTTTAGAAATACATTTAGGCTTCTAACTCAAGTGACTTCTTTCTTTTAAAACCTTAAGCAATTGATGCCTTAAAATCAATTTGCCTTTCATTATTTCAAATCATTTATCATACTTACATTACTTAGAGTAAACCACTCTTTTTAACTTTCCATAAAGCTATTATAACCAACTTCCCATAAAACTGTTATACTAGCTTTATACTTTAGACAAATACATTCCTTTTTTATATCCATGAGACTTATACTTTCAAAACCAAGTATCATATACTTTTAAAATACTTTAAGTCTCTTAACTTTTAGAAACTAAGATATCCTTAATATTCTTAAACAAGTGAGTTAAGTCCCTAACTCAACCAACTTGGACATTCTTAAAATAAACCAAGGATATCAAATGGATTAGATTGTCCAAAATCACGTACGTCTACCGTACTATATATTTACAACTATTCATGCTCAAGAGATAAGAAAGTTCCACATACCTCTTCGGTTCAATCCACTTGCTAAGTCCAATACGCCGTACGTAGTATGTCAACCTATAATGACCATAATACGTCTATTAACTTCTAACTTCAAACGTAGAATATTTCAAGTGCAAAGTCACTAAATTCTACGGAAAATTGGACAACACTTCCTTTGTTTCTACATACTTTTCCACCTTTTTCAAGGCCCGAATTCAATAACCAAACACGCCACATTTAAGGCTCAACAATGTAGTTAACAATAGGGGATTACACGCCTACAAGACGTGTAAAATTCCGCCCCACAAATTAATATCAAACTAGTCCAACATACAAAGTCAATTCGGCAATTTGAGGGATACCAATACAAATTCTTACCCAATTCCTTCTCAATACAAGTTGTTAGTATAACATGTTATCAAGCCGCAATCGATTATAACTACTACAATCTTCAAGTAGGTAACATGCGACGATTCTAATTATCGACCAAAATTGTATTTCAATTTCAAATGGCTAAACATGTCATTTCGGATTTTAGGCTTCCAATAACCATAACACTTATCAATCTTTAATACATTTACTTCATGCTAGTTAAAATGTAAGGCTACAACAATATGTAATCTTATACACTTAAGATAACAAGATTGTTACCTTAGTGAGCCTTAATCCACTTCAAGATCCGAAGTCGCTTCCTAGCAACTTAGAGCCTCCCCTTGACATTCCAATCCGCCACTTGAAGCCCTTAGAAGATTACAAATGTCACGACCCGACCTCGGGCCCGCGACTGGTGCCTTACCCCGGGCACCCTAGTGATACAACATCAGAGAAAATCAGCGGAAATAAAAACTCATGAAAGATAAATAATGAAATAAGAAAACAGGTTAACCATAACGGTTACCTTTCTGTACATAAATGAAAACTTGAACAGTTACATCCTTTACAAACCCTGCCCACAACAGTGCTACAGACCTCTAAGAATTTTATGACAACAACGACGGGACAGGGCCCCGCCATGCCCCTGAATGTACAAAAGTCTACAACTTCAGGGAACCGTACCAAAAGACAAAGCCTCCGGAGAAATGGAGCTTTCCGAGAACTGAACAACGATCCAAAGAGTGCGGATCAGCAAGCTATGTACCTCAACCTGCGGCATGAACGCAGCCCCGGGCGAGGTCGATAACAGGTACCAAGTATGTGAAACTGAAAATACTGTAAATGAAATCATAATAGTCTATAAAAAACATGAGACATGTATGATAACCAAAATACAGTACACAACATATAAGCAGTCATGTCAAGTCAGGGACTCATGCCCGTAAAATCATCACTCAAATACAACCCGGGAATTTAACCCGCACAATGGCCGCATGCCCCGGCATCTCACCTCGGTATAAGCATGGCCCTGGAACCGTCCTAGTGGGCCCATACCCGTGGACCATCCAACGTGTCGGTATGCCCAAAGGAGATAACAAGATGACACCCATAGTGGAAGCATACCCGTGGGCCACCCAACGTGTCAGTATGTCCAAACAAATAACAAGATAATACTTCATGCGAAGCATACCCGCTGGCGTGTCAGTATGTCCAAACAATAACAAGATAATACCCACTGTGGAAGCATACCCGTGGGCCACCCAACGTGTCAGTATGTCCAAACAATAACAAGATAACACTCCTAGTGGAAGCATACCCGTGGGCCACCCAACGTGTCAGTATGTCCATCAATCAAACAGATAGCCGGCCCTCCATCGAGAGACTCGGTAGCACAAAATCAAACACTTGCACAACAAAGGCTATCTCAACAAGCATAGGCAAGTTACACACAACTCAAGGTACTTTCATTTTATGTCAAAGTCCGGGTTTTTAACCCCCAAAGTACTACATACTTTAATTCTTTCAAAAAGAAGATCTCCTTCTTTTCTTACGTAAAAACAACTCGATACTAATATTCGTAGCACCAAACACGTTCATGTTTAAATCAAGTACTTTAAACACTTTTTAACACAACGTCAAGTATACCATTAAACCCCAAGTAACTAACCCCTTTAAGATCAAGGTACTCCTACCTTTTAAGACCAAGCCACTTATATTTTTCCATCAAGAAGAGTTCAATATTTGAAAACAAGTTACATGACCTTTCAAAAAGCCTTTAAGTCTTCTTACTTTAGAATGTCAAGAAATCAAATAAAACTTTATTCTTTTAAAGACCACGTACTCATTACTCACGAATGAGGTTTTACACTCTTCCACACCATTTAGGTCAATTATAAGTCAAGTCTCTTATCTTTTGAAATCAACAAACCATTCTTTTTACCCACATAAAGTTGTTATAACTAACTTCTCATAAAATCATTATAACACTTTATGTTTTAAACCAACCAATTACAACTATAAGCATTTTACTACTTTTTCACACAATCAAGACCTTTACACTTCATATCAAGTCAAGGCACAAAAAGGGAAATCAAACTCCATCAACACACGTGCGTCTACCGCACTATATTTTCACAAATAATCATGCTCAAGAGGATAGGAAGAATCACATACCTCGCGACGATTACCGACAAGTAGCAAACTGTTCCAAAGTACTATACTCCTGCTAGCCTTTTCCACCCTTCAAGTAGAATATGCTACTCGTAGTACTTCACCCTATAATGGCCATAATACGTCTATTAGCTCCTAGCTTTAACGTATAATACTCTAATTGCAAAGCCCCTTATTCTAAGGAAATTTGGACATCACTTCCTTTGTTTCTACCTACTTTGCCACCTTTTTCAAGGCCGAATTCAGTAACCAAACACGCCACATTTAAGGCTCAACAAGGTAGTTATCAATAGGGGATTACACGCCTACAAGACGTGTAAAATTCCGCCCCACAATTGACATCAAAACTAGTCCACAAAATATAAGTGTACATTCGGCAATTAGAGGTACAACAACACCAATTCTCATCCAATTCTCGGCTACAATCAACACTACTTCTCTTTCAATCTCTATTTCATTACAAGTTGTTTAGTAAGACATGTAATCAAGCCGAAATCGATTAAAGCTACTACAATCCTCTAGTAGATAACATGCGACGATTTTAGATAACGACCAAATTGTAATTCAAATTCAAATGACTCAATCATGTCATTTTCGGATTTCTAGCCTTCCAAAATCCGTAGTACTTATCAATCTCTAATACATGATTCACGTGGTCTATATCAACTATAACAAGTATTAAAACTTATTTCCAAGAGAAGGGGGAAACTTTTACCTTTTGGAATAGCCCACAAAAGCCCTTTTTCTTCAACTTCTTTCCCGTCAAACTCGTCCACCCGCGCTTCCCACAAGTTTACCCACACTTTGCCTTCTTGCCGCCGTTCCAACAATTTTTCCTTAGGCTAGGTTTTCTTCAAAAATCTAGAGAGAAAGGGAGAGGAGTTCATGGGAGGGTTCTAAGATGAAATGACCAAGTCTTCCAAGACTTGGTCCTAAAATAGGACCCTTTTCTTAGTCAAAAGGATGGGAGGGACACTTGTCACCCTCCCATGGGCCCTTTTCGAAAATATCCCCTGATTTCAGCCCTTTCCGCTGACCAAATCCCGCCTTGGCGCCGCGGCCCCGCCGCCGGCGCCGCGGCGCTTCCACTCGGAAATCCTGCATTCCGGCTGCGCCAGCGTCGTGGCGCGGCAACCTCGTGAACCCCAAGTAACCGGCGCGACCACGCCTCCGGCCTGGCGCTGGACTTCGAACCGAAACTCTGCTTTGCGATCACAAGACCGAACTTGTAACCTCCATAACTTTCGACCCCGATGTCCTATCGACGTTTGTCAAGAACCTCTCTCGGATAAGCTTCACCTTATCCATCGCACGCTGCACCAAATCTGGTCCTACTAATCGCACTCGCCACATCGAACCAGCTATCGGCGATCTGCACTTCCTCCCATACAAGGCCTCATAAGGCGCCATCTGAATACTGGAGTGGTAGCTATTATTATACGCAAACTCAACTAGAGGCAAATGATCCTCCCAGCTACCCCTGAAGTCAATAACACAGGCTCGCAGCATATCCTCAAGAGTCTGGATAGTGCGCTCGGCCTGTCCGTCTGTCTGTGGATGGAATGCGATTTCGTGATCACCTGCGTCCCCAAACCCTTCTGGAAGGACCTCCAGAAGTTAGCCGTAAACTGGGCTCCTCTGTCTGATATGATCGAAATAGGGACTCCATGCAGTCTGACGATCTCTCGGATGTAAAGTCTGGCATAATCCTCAGCCGAAAAAGTCATCCTGACGGGAAGAAAGTGGGCTGATTTCGTCAGCCTGTCGACGATAACCCATATAGAATCATGTCTCCTCTGAGTGCGAGGCAATCCTGTGATGAAGTCCATGTTGATCACCTCCCACTTCCAGGTCGGGATCTCTATCGTCTGTAACAAACCACCAGGCCTCTGGTGCTCTACCTTCACCTGCTGACAACACGCATCGAGCTACGAACTCTGCAACGTCCCTCTTCAAGTCATCCCACCAATACACAGATCTAAGGTCGTGGTACATCTTGGTCGACCCCGGATGGAGTAACGCTAGCGCTGTGTGCTTCCCCAAGAACTCGCCAAGTCTCAAACATCTGGAACACACAACCTGCCCTCAAACCTTAGCACCCCATCAGGTGCTACCTCAAAAGGACCCTTCCCCTCACGAAGAGCCGTATCACGATAACGTGCCAAAACTGGATCCTCGAATTGTTGCCTCTTCACCTCCTCGACGATGGAAGACTCGGCAACCTCACGAACTCGAACCCCACTGCTATCAGAATCAATCAAACGGACACCAAGGCTCGCTAACTGATGCAAATCACGAACCATGTCCTCCTCTCGCTGCCGTTATACCCCGTATTTCAGTATGCGTGGGGCGTGCGTAGAAAATTTGAACTTGTATAAAAGTGGCTTGGCTGAAATTTATTTGTGCACAACACCGGTTAGAGTCGTTTTTTAAACGTTTTCCACGGCTTTCGTAGGGAAAATTCCGGCTATGTCATTTTTAATTTTTGCGGATTTTTCCGAGAGACGAAACATTTTGGACCAACAAGAGGGCGCCACTTGGCACCCTCTCATTGGAAGACGTCTTTGGCGGTGGAGTGGACGAATGGGTTGGTTTTTTTGTCTTGGAGTTGGTAGGATATTTTGTGGTAGATGGATAAGGTGCACTTGGCAAGATCTTGGCCCTACACTTGCCTTGCACTTGGCATGATCTTGGCCATTGGTTGGCCTTTGCTAGACCTATAAATACCCCCCCTTTGGAAGACTTCTTCATCCATTCCTAAAATATTTCTAAGTGTTAAATCCTCCTCCCGCCTTAGTGTAGAGTTCGCCAAGAGCCTCCCCTGGCCGAGAGCCCTTCCCCCTCGGGTGCTAGCCGTGGGTACCCCCTAGCCTAGTTGTTTCGTATAATACCCCCTCTTGGTAGAAATACTCTCAAAAGTATTGTTATAATGCCCAAATTACCTTAGCCGTATACCTTGTAGTATTCTAAGGTTATACTTATACGAAAAGCCCAGAAATACTATTATACTTCCCTTCCGTCACAAAACCGAAACCCTAAGGAAAATCTCCATGGTTAGTTGGAGTAATAAGTAGAAGTTGGTTAGAACTTCTAAGGGTTGTTTGGAGCGGGTCGGAGCGCACGGAGTAGGAGCTAAACCTTGCTCAGGATCGACATTTAAACTCGGATAATTATGGGCTTATCGAGGTAAATATCTTGTCCCTCTATTGTAATTGGAAATTACATGTTGTATGATTATATAGTTGAAGTATACTATATATAGAACTGAACGTAGTTATCGGCAATGTCTTTTGACTTAAGCCTGAATAATAAGAAACCTTTTCGAAAGAAGAGTACTGAACTGTATTTACATAGGACTGTATTACAGTAGACTTGTGTAGCCTTTCTGTGAGGTAGAATTGTGCACGTCCGGTTTAGACGTATAACCCCCCCCCTGGTTGGCTTGGTAGCCGGCCCCGATAGAGGAGGAGATTTACGCTGTTGCGGGGGGGGGAGGTGCTGCCGAATTTTCTGTAGAATGTTCTACGAAGGGATCTAAATATTAATAAGCGCCTTGTGGCCTTATAGGTTGAGTACTACGCGTGGCGCGATCTACTTGGCTTAAGGAGTAGCCGACGGTTTGAGGTACTTGGAGCGTTTTGCTATTAGTCGATAATCGTCGCGAGGTATGTGAACCTCTTCCTATCTCTTCTAGCATGATATATGTGAACTATGTAGTACGGTGAGCGCATACGTGCTAAATGTATTTGATTGGTTTAACACATAAAGTGTTATAACGGCTTTATGGGAAGTTGGTTATATGACTTTATGTTGGTAAGAAAATACTTGTGGTTTTTTAAAAGGTAACTGATTTGAACTATAACTGGCTTGTTATGTGTTAATAAAGAACTTGAAGTATTTCAAAAGATTTTTGAATCATTTCGAAAGAAGAAGTAATACTTGGTTTTTGAAAACTTAAGAATTATACTAGCTTTATGGGAAGTTAGGTAATAACGGCTTAAGAATGTTTTACTGATTTCGGAAATCAGAATGTGTATCGACAAACCACTGCAGCGTTAATAAAAGGAAATGTTTTGACAGATTAAGTATTATTAAAACCAGTAGAAACTTCCATCTGCATAGAAGCTAAGATGAGACAAAATGATATTTCCTAGATCATGGCTGCTGTAATAAGATTGTTATAAACAAGAATATCCTACTCACATATAAGACTTATGTTTCTCAGATAGTTTAAAAGAGAATTATATTCTTAAATGAATAAGACTATGAACTACTAAACCTTTCTAAAATAAGAAACGTGAACATTTGAAATTAGGCAAACTTGGACGTTTGGATAATAATGTTGTTACTTGATTTTACAAAGATAAGTGTTTTGATTCACTTCAAAAGATAATCACTCTATTTTCATATACTACGGGTATTGTGTGACTTTTGTGAAAGTAACGTATCTTTTAAAAAGTTAATGTATGAAGTACTTTGGGGATAGAAACCCGAACATGTTGACATATAGTAGAAAGTACCTTGTGTGTATAACTTGATTGTGTTGGTTTGTGATAGCCTTGTAATACCTTCGTGATGCTTTGATAAGTAATCATATTAGGATGCTACGTGTGTTAGTATTCTGTGATGTTTGTGTAAAGGGGTTTTCCCTTGATTGTGCTTATGTTGTTTAAACGATAAACTGTTATGTTGGTATTATGCCACTCACCGTGTTTAGGGGTTAAGCGCCCTCCGACGCGGGGTAGACTCAGTGATGCAGGACCATGATTCGAGAATACCTCATGCGGGTCGGGGCCTATGCGAGCTACGAGTTCGAGTTAGTGTGCGGCCTTTATGGTTATGCGGTCTATTTGGACATGCGGACTGCGAGTCCAGGACGATGCCGGGGAGTATATACACTCGATGCGGGGTTATACCTCATGCGGGCCTATTAGATTGGCCTATGCGTAGCTGCGGGGAGTTCGAGGCTAGACGCGCACATTTGATATTGCGAGCGGCGACGGCTTTGATCATGTGGCGGTGCAGACAGATATCATGATCTGATTTATGACCTTTTTAGTCTTGTGGCGTTAGTAGTCGGCTATGCCTTCGCATTTACTGTCTTATTTTATTTGGACACGGTGGGACTGCTGTTCATGTGTATTTCTTGGTGCTTTTCTATCATTGTTGCTAAGCGGTGAGGAAGGTATTCCACGGGCATGATTGATGTTGTGGGCGTGAGACCCATTATTATCTTTGGAGTGATGACTTTGAGGCGTGAGTCCCGACTAGACATATCGCTTATTTATTGTGAATCGTAGTTTGGTTATCATACATGTCTCCCCTTACATAGACTACTATGATTTCATTTCTGTATTTTGATTTCACATGCACTAAATTTTTGTTATCGACCTCGCCCGGTGCGTTTATGCCGCAGTAAAAATCGCGATCGTTGATCCTCGCCTTAGGGTCACGATTCGGCGTTTGGGAAAGCTCCGTTTCTCAGGAGGCTTATCTTGGTATAGTCCTCGTTGTAGGTATTTACATTCGAGGGTATGGCGGAACCTGTCCGCCATTGTTGTCGTATCATTTTCTTAGAGGTCTGAAATCTTGTTGTGGCGGGGTTTGTAAAAAGGATTAAACCATTCATTTGTAAGAGTTGTTATTTATATATGCCGAAAGGCAAGTTTTCCTCGACATCGTTTTGTACTTCATTTGTTTCATGTATGTATTATGTTCCTGATTACTCGATGTTGTATCACTAGGGTGCGGGGTAAGGCACGATCCACGGGCCAGTTGGTCGTGACAAAAGTGGTATCGAAGCGATTAATCCTCGGAAAGTGTCTACGACCGTATCGATGAGTCTTGATTATCGGTGTGTTGTGCACCACATCAATAGTCAGGAGGCTATAGGATATTTAGGATTGGTTTCTATTCTTCTCTCTGAGATCGTGCCTTAGAGCTGTGTTGTAAGTTGGACCCTCTAACGTATTTCTTTCCACTACCGCTATGCCTCGCGTAGGCAACCCGAGGAGAGCAAAGCGGCCAGGAGGCTGCGAGTAGAGTCTGAGGGTTACGTGGGCACAGCCCAATTATCACCTCAGGTGGTGCTTCATTCGGGAGTTCTGCGGCGCCACTAGCCCCAAGTGAGCTTAGCGCGGCGGCGATTCCTCTGCGGCCATGATATTTGAACCTTCGTTCACGGCCAGAACAGAGAATATAGATTTCAAGGCGACCACATTACTAACTATGGATTTGACTACCGGAGAGTATACCGATGTACCGCGAGTCTTGATGACTATCTAAGAGAGGGTTGTGCAAGAGTAATTCTTCAGTTGGGCTTGAGCATGGCCTGTGTACGGGCTTATGCGCAGCAGGCCAAAAAACGTAGAGATCGACGGGTTAACGAAGGGCGAGAAGAGGCGAGCGGCAAGGTCCTTTAGTAACTTTTGGCGAGTCGCCTCGCGTGATTAGATTATGCACATCCACGGTCAGCGAGGTCCTCCACGAATTTCGGGGCGCTCGGTACGCGAGAGTTGGTCGAGCTCCGGATCTTCCGGTTGCGATGTAATGACGTCATCCCGGGGAATGTCGTCTTTTAGTTGGTACTTGTTGTACCTATGACCGTCAGGGTCTGATGTCGAAAGAGTGTCCTTGTAGGAGGACTTAGCCTTCAGGATCGATGGGTAGTCGTCACCTTCCTTAGCTATACGCCCTACGGGGCAGGTTTGATTAGAACGACTTAAGGGAGTGGAGCAGTAGAGACAGGTTTATCCTTAACCCTCTAGAGATTAGTACGTGATAAGGTGAGTATACCTCAAGTGCTATGTTGTTATAGCAGTGTGTTAGTTGTGATTAGAAATCATGGTGGGTTAACCGAGTAAGATTTTGGGGGATAGAGAAGGTGTGAGCCTTAGAGTTTTATACGTAGAGACCTTAGAGGTAAGGCCATCTCGAGTATAGACGTATGTTTATGTTTGACCCTTATAGGAGTGCATAGTGCACGTGAGCTATGTTTACGGGATAAGTCCCTGAGTAGTGTGGCATGAAAGAGGGTAGTTGAGCTAAGAAGACCGCTAGGTTTTCGTAACGTGATTAGTGAGAGTTTTCCTTCGGGGAGCTAGCGTTTTGCGCGTTGCCGGGTCGGGTTGAGGCCACGTTGCGGGTCAACCCGCTGCATGTTTGGTGGTGGGGTCGGTTTGTGGTGGTCCCGCCTTGTGGTAGGGTCACGAGGGTGTTAGGCGAGTTTAGTTAACCATGTCGAGTTCGTGGACGTTCGACGATGGTCGGGCCGAGAGGTCGGCCATCTTGTCTTACAGCAAAGACCGTTTACTCGGCGGCGTTGATTAATCGAAGGTTGTGAGGCTGCAGGTGCCTACCTTCACCTTATGACAGAAGTGGAGCCAGTGCAATTGTTTTTGTTTACGGAAGTTTTACAGCGTGTTTAAGAACTCAGGTGAGTCTCAGAATCGCATTCGCCCTCGGGCCAGTGTGTGTATTTCAGAGGTAGTGGTGGGGATTGTTGTCTCCTGTGGAGGGAGTGTTTAAGCTACATTTCAGTTTTGAATGTCGCCTTATGAGGCCTTGTAGGGGAGGAAGTGTAAGTTGCCGGTCGATTGGTTCGATGTTGGAAAGATTCAGATAGTTGGTTCAGGCTTGTTCCAGCAGACTGTGGATAGGGTAAAGCTTGTCTAGAGGAGGTTCTGGCAGCTCAGAGAAATCGTATGCGGATAATCGGCGGCGCTTAGAGTTGAGTTGTGGTCGGTCTTCTTGAAGATACCACCCGGTTTGGGTGTGACGAGTTTTGGAAAGCAGAGGAACTTAGCGAGTTACTTTGGGCCTTACGGATCTCAGTGCGAGTAGGCGGGTTGCCTATATGTTAGCTTTGCCGTCCAGGCTTAGGAGGCGATGCGTCTGTCTTTCGTGTTGCTATATGCGAGAAAAGTATCGGAGATCCATTCAGTGTTCGATTAATGATGACCCAATTGGAGATAGTAACCCCGAGATTTGGGAAGCAAGCGATGTCGAAATGTGGTAAGAGTTCGAGTGTACGGCGACCTCGGGGATCGCGTGCGGCGGTACCATTTGTTAGGTCGCGGGTGACACTAGAACCTCGCGGCAAAGTGACAAAAGTGGTATCACGACGAGTAAAGGGAGAAGCGAGCATGTATTGCGAGCAGAGATGTGACCATTTCTATTGTATGGAGAAAGTGCGAAGGAATTATATTTTAGACCCTTGGATGGGAGGTGTTTGTGGTATGTTAGAGGTGTTTCCTCGTGGACTTGGATGGAGGTATTTGCGCGGATGTTTCTGTGGCCAGGTGTGGCAGGATTGTTCGTAAGTATAGTAGTGAAGACTATACTGGCGCACGTTTGTTTTGAGACTTAGAAGGAACATTCGGGACGAATGTTTCTAAGGAGGAGAATGTTATACCCGTATTTCAGTATGCGTGGGGCGTCGTAGAAAATTTGAACTTGTATAAAAGTGGCTTGGCGAAATTTATTTGTGCACAACACGGTTAGAGTCGTTTTTCGAAAGCGTTTTCCAGACTTTCGTAGGAAAATTCCGGCTATGTCATTTTTAATTTTGCGGATTTTTCCGAGAGGCGAAACATTTTGGACCAACGAGGCGCCACTTGGCACCCTCTCATTGGAAGACGTCTTGGGCGGTGGAGTGGGCGAATGGGTTGGTTTTTGTCTTGGAGTTGGTAGGATATTTTGTGGTAGATGGATAAGGTGCACTTGGCAAGATCTTGGCCTACACTTGCCTTGCACTTGGCATGATCTTGGCCATTGGTTGGCCTTTGCTAGACCTATAAATACCCCCTTTGGAAGACTTCTTCATCCATTCCTAAAATATTTCTAAGTGTTAAATCCTCCTCCCTCCTTAGTGTAGAGTTCGGCCAGAGCCTCCTCCCCTTGGCGAGAGCCCTTCCCCTCCTTGGCGTCTGGCGTGTACCCCACTAGCCTAGTTGTTTCGTATAATACCCCTCTTGGTAGAAATACTCTCAAAGTATTGTTATAATGCCCAAATTACCTTAGTCAGATACCTTGTAGTATTCTAAGGTTATACTTATCTGAAAAGCCAGAAATACTATTATACTTTCCTTTAGTCACAAAACGAAACCCTAAGGAAAATCTCCATGGTTAGTTGGAGTAATAAGTAGAAGTTGGTTAGAACTTCTAAGGGTTGTTTGGAGCGGGTCGGAGCGCACGGAGTAGGAGCTAAACCTTGCTCAGGATCGACATTTAAACTCGGATAATTATGGGCTTATCGAGGTAAATATCTTGTCCCTCTATTGTAATTGGAAATTACATGTTGTATGATTATATAGTTGAAGTATACTATATATAGAACTGAACGTAGTTATCGGCAATGTCTTTTGACTTAAGCCTGAATAATAAGAAACCTTTTCGAAAGAAGAGTCTTGTTGTATTTACATAGGGTGTATCAGACAAAGACTTGTGTAGCCTTTACGTGAGGTAGAATTGTGCGTCGGTTTAGGCGTATAACCCCTGGTTGGCTTGGTAGCGGCCCGATAGAGGAGGAGATTTACGTTTGTTGCGGGGAGGTCTTTGAATTTTACGTAGAATGTTCTACGAAGGGATCCAAATATTAATAGCGCCTTGTGGCCTTATAGGTTGAGTACTACGGCGTGGCGCGATCTACTTGGCTTAAGGAGTAGCCGGCGGTTTGAGGTACTTGGGCGTTTTGCTATTAGTCGATAATCGTCGCGAGGTATGTGAACCTCTTCCTATCTCTTCTAGCATGATATATGTGAACTATGTAGTACGGTGACGCATACGTGTGCTAAATGTATTTGATTGGTTTAACACGTAAAGTGTTATAACGGCTTTATGGGAAGTTGGTTATAACGACTTTATGTTGGTAAGAAAATACTTGTGGTTTTAAAAGGTAAGCGATTTGAACTATAAGCGGCTTGTTATGTGTTAATAAAGAACTTGAAGTATTTCAAAAGATTTTGAATCATTTGAAAGAAGAAGTAATACTTGGTTTTGAAAACTTAAGAATTATACTAGCTTTATGGGAAGTTAGGTAATAACGGCTTAAGAATGTTTCTTGATTTGAATCAGAATGTGTATCGACAAACCAACTGCAGCGTTAATAAAAGGAAATGTTTTGTGATTAAGTATTATTAAAACGGAGAAACTTCCATCTGCATAGAAGCTAAGATGAGACAAAATGATATTTCCTAGATCATGGCTGCTGTAATAAGATTGTTATAAACAAGAATATCCTACTCACATATAAGACTTATGTTTCTCAGATAGTTTAAAAGAGAATTATATTCTTAAATGAATAAGACTATGAACTACGAAACCTTTCTAAAATAAGAAACGTGAACATTTGAAATTAGGCAAACTTGGGCGTTTGGATAATAATGTTGTTACTTGATTTTACGAAGTTAAGTGTTTTGATTCACTTCTAAAGATAATCACTCTATTTTCATATACTACGGGTATTGTGTGACTTTTGTGAAAGTAACGTATCTTTTAAAAAGTTAATGTATGAAGTACTTTGGGGATAGAAACCCGAACATGTTGACATATAGTAGAAAGTACCTTGTGTGTATAACTTGATTGTGTTGGTTTGTGATAGCCTTGTAATACCTTCGTGATGCTTTGATAAGTAATCATATTAGGATGCTACGTGTGTTAGTATTCTGTGATGTTTGTGTAAAGGATTTTCCCTTGATTGTGCTTATGTTGTTTAAACGATAAACATTATGTTGGTATTATACCACTCACCGTGTTTCCGGGTTAAGCTGCCTCCGTCTGGGGTAGACTCGGCGATGCAGGACCATGATTCGAGAATACCTCATGCGGGTCCGGGGGCTATGCGAGCTACGAGTTCGAGGTTAGTGTGCGGCCTTTATGGTCATGCGGTCTATGTGGCCATGCGATCGCGAGTCGGGGCGATGCCGGGAGTAGCTACCCTCGATGCGGGGTTATACCTCATGCGGGCCTATGAGATTGGCCTATGCGAGTGCGGGAGTTCGGGGCTAGCGCACATTTGATATTGCAAGCGGCGACGGCTTTGATCATGTGACGGTCTAGACAGATATCATGATACAGTTTATGACCTTGTTAGTACTGTGGGCGTTAGTAGTCGGCTATGCCTTCGTACTTACCCTGTACTGTTTTTATTTGGACACAGGTGGGACCTGCTGTTCATGTGTATTTCTTGGTGCTTTTCTATCATTGACTGCCGGCAGTGAGGAAGGTATTCCACGGGCATGATTGATGTTGTGGGCGTGAGACCCATTATTATACTGGAGTGATGACTTTGAGGGCGTGAGTCCCTGACTAGACATGACTGCTTATTTATTGTGAACTGTAGTTTGGTTATCATACATGTCTCCTGCTTCTATAGACTACTATGATTTCATTTACAGTATTTTCAGTTTCACATACTCGGTACCTGTTGTACTGACCTCCTTGAAGCTGCGTTCATCTGCGCGAGTAAAGGTACGCGATCGTTGATCCTCGCTCTTAGGAGTCATTCAGCGTTTGGGAAAGCCCGTTTCTCGGAGGCTTATCTTGGTATAGTCCTGTCGTTGTAGGTATTTACATTGAGGGTATGGCGGGGCCTGTCCATACGTTGTTGTCGTATCATTTTCTTAGAAGTGCATGTAATCTTGTTGTGGCGGGGGTTTGTAAAAAGGATTAAAGCTGTTCATTTGTAAGAGTTGTTATTTATATATGCGAAAGGCAAGTTTTCCCTCAGTTACTATTTTGTAATTCATTTGTTTCATGTATGTGTATTATGTTCACTGATTACTCGATGTTGTATCACTAGGGTGCGGGTAAGGCACGATCACGGCCGAGTTGGTCGTGACATGCATCGATAGACTCCCATCGACTACGACTAAGGCATCTGCCACCACATTGTCCTTCCCAGGGTGGTACAGGATATCAACATCGTAATACTTCAGTAACTCTAACCACAGTCTCGCCGTAAGTTCGGCTCCTGCAGTGAAGATATCTTGGAGGCTCTTGTGTCACGACCGAACCGGGCAGTGGTGGTGCCTTACCGGGCACCTAGTGATACAACATCGAGTAATCGTGAACATAAAACAAGACATGAAAATATTATGAAGTAAGAAAGCGATGTCGGAGAAAACTTGCCTTACGGCATATATATAAATCAATTTTAAAACCGACGATTACATCCCATTACAACTCGCCTGGCGATACTCATGCACCTCTAAGAATGATACGACAACAATGGCGGGCGGGGCCCGCCAAACCCCGAATGTAAACACCTACTACGACGGGGATATACCACGATAAGCCTCGAGAAACGGAGCTTCCAACGCTGAACTGTGACCACGAGCTAGGATCAACGGCGGTGTAACTCAACTGCGGCATGAACGCAGCTCAAGGTCGATAACAGTATATGAAATCAGAAGTACTTAAATGAAAACATATCATTTAAAATCAGTTTTGCAAGTATGTATGAAACAACCAAGGTAGCGCATAGTGCACATCATAAACAAGAGCAACAATAGGTAAATGCGAGTCTTTTCTAGGATACGAATGATCGAGCGGGCCAATTGCCGTAGTATCACCATGCAAGCCTAATCTCGGACTCCGTAGTCCGCATAGGCCACTCATATAGGCCAGCGTAGGGTATGTAACCCCGCATCGAGGGTAGCTACTCCTCGGCATCGCTGGACTCGTAGTCCGCGCCCGCATAGACGCGTGAGGTATAACCCGCATCACTAACACGGAACTCCGTAGCTCGCGATAGGTCCATTGGACCGCGTAGGGTATTCTCGAATCATGGTCCTGCATCGCTGAGTCTACCCGCGTGGAGGCGACTTAACCCCTGTAATATGTCAAGAGGTGAGTGATATTATACTAACATAACAGCTTATCGTTAAACAACATAAGCACAACAAGAATACTCTCTTACACAAACGTTACAAGACACTAACACACATAGCATCATATCACATCTACTTATCAATTCAACAAGAAAGTATTACAAGGCTATCACAAACCAACACAATCAAGTTATACACACAAGGTACATTCTAATATATGATTAACAGGATCGGGTATCTATTCCCAAAGTACTTCATACATTATCTTTTAAAAGATACGTTACGTTTACAAGAGTCACACAATACCCGTAGTATATGAAAATAGAGTGATTATCCTTTGAAGTAAATCAAAACACTTCTCTTCGTAAAATCAAGTAACAACATTCTTTTCCAAATGTTTCAAGTTTGCCTAATTTCAATTACTCAAGTTTCGTTTTGAAAGGTTTCGTAGTTCATAATTTTAATCACTTAATGATATAATTCTCCTTTAAAAGCAATTTGAGAAACATATATACGTCGTGAGTAGGTTATTCTTGTTTATAACAATCTTATTTAAGCGACCATGATCTAGGAAATGTAACATCATTTTGTCTCATCTTAGTTTCTATGCGGATGGAAGTTTCTCTTGGTTTTACTAATACATTATTAGTCAAAACATTTCCTTTATTAGCGTTTCGTGGTTTGTTCGATACTTATTCTGATTTCCGAAATCAGTAAAACATTATTGCTTTTAAAAATCAAGTACTCATTACTCGCGAATGAGGTTTTACAACATTTTTAACAAAATGTTAATTACCAAGTAAAACAAGTTAAGTCTCTTATCTTTTAAGATCAAGTCTCTTAACTTTTAAAATCAATAAACCATTCATTTTTCCATTCTTAAGACGTTATACCTAACTTCCCATAAAGCTAGTATAACTCTTATGTTTTCAAAACCAAGTATTATTCTTCTGTTAAAAATGATTCAGCATTCTTTTGAAATACTTCAAGATTATTTATTATTACACATTAAGTCAGTTATAAGTCAAATCGCTTTACCTTTTAAAACCATAAAGCATTTTCTTACTTACATAAAGTGTTATAACCAACTTCCCATAAAGCCGTTATAACACTTTATGTTTCAAACCAATCAAATACGTTTAACACGTATGCGTCTCACCGCATTACATAGTTATACACATATCATGCTAGAAAAGGTAGGAAGAGGTTCACATACCTCGCGACGATTATCGACTAATAGCAAAACGCCCAAGTACCTCAACCGTCGGCTACTCCTTAAGCCAGTAGATCGCGCCACGCATGGTACTTCAACCTATAAGGCCACAAGGCGCTTATTAACTTCTAGGTCTAATCGTAGAACATTCTACGAGAAAATTCGGCACCTCCCCACATGACAGCGTAAATCTCCTCTCTATCGAGGCCGCTCAAGCCAACGAGGGTTTGCGTCTATCCCGGGCGTGCGATTCTACTACACAAGAATGCTACACAAGTCTCATGTCTGATACACCCTATGTAATTCTGATTCGATTTTCTTCTTTAAATTCGGCTTAAGTCAAAAGACATTGCCGCACATTATATCTGATTCTATATATAGTATACTTCAACTATACATTCCTCTGACATGTAATTTCCAATTACAATAGAGGTCAAGAGTGTTTACCTCGATAAGCCCAAAATTATCCGAGTTTAAATGTCGATCTGAGCAAGGTTTAGCTCTACTTCGTGCGCTCAGGCCCGCTCCACAACCCTTAGAAGTTCTAACCAACTTCTACTTAATACTCCACCAACTATGGAGATTTTCCTTAGGGTTTCGGTTTTGTGGAAGGAAGTATAATAGTATTTCTGGGCTTTTAGATAAGTATAACCTTAGAATACTACAAGGTATACGGCTAAGGTAATTGGGTATAGTAATACTTTTGAGAGTATTTCTACCAAGAGGAGGGTATTTATATGAAAACAACTAGGCTAGGGGTACCTACCACTAGCACCACGAGAGGGTGTATACCCGCCGGCCTACCCACTAGGGGGTACTCTCGACGAGGGAGGGAGAGGGCACTCGGCCGAACTCAACACAAAGGGAGGAGGAGGATTTTAACACTTTGGAATGGATGAAGAAGTCTTCCAAGGGGGTATTTATAGGTCTAGCAAAGGCCAACCAATGGCGAAGATCATGCCAAGTGCATAGCAAGTGTAGGGCGAGATCATGGCAAGTGCACTTATCCATCTACCACCAAAATATCCTACCTACTACTTGACAAAAACTCACCCAATTCGTCCACCCTTGACCGCCCAAGCCTATCCAATGAGAGGGTGACAAGTGTCGCCCTCTTGTTGGTCCAAAATGTTTCGTCTCTCGGAAAAATCCGCAAAATTGGAAATGACATAGCCGGAATTTTCCCTACGAAAGATCTGAAAACGTTACGACCAAAAACGAATCTAACCCGGTGTTGTGAACAAAAAAAATACGGCCAAGCCTAAATGAAGTACGAAATTTCTACGCACGTCCCACGCATACTCTGGAAATATGGGGTATAACATTCTCCCCTCCTTAGAAACATTCGTCCCGAATGTTCCTTCTAAGTCTCAAAACAAACGCGCGCCTGTATAGTCTTCACTACTATACTTACGAGAACAATCCTGCCACACCGCCACGAAACACTGCGCCAAATGCTTACATCAAGTCTGAGGAAACACCTCTAACATCACAAAAGCTCCCACTGAGGTTAAAAGATACTCCCTTAGCACCCTTACTTAACATACGAAATGATCACATCTATGCCGCCATACATGCTCGCCTCTCCCTTTACTCGTCGTGATACCACTTTTGTCACTTTGCCGCGAGGTTCTAGTGTCCTCGGCGACCTAACAAATGGTAGGGCTGCGTCGATCCCCGAGGTATCGTGACACTCGAACTCTTACCACATTTACGAGCATCGCTTGATTTCCAAAACTCGGGTTACTATCTCTAACGTGGTCATCATTAACGGGAACACTGATGGATCTCCGATACTTTCCGATCATAACAATGAAAAGACCGGACGTATTGCCTCCTAAGTCGGACGACAAAAGCTAACATATAGGCAACTGGCCTATTCTTCATGAACTCAAAGGGCCCAAAGTAACTCGGGCTAAGTTCCTCTGTTTTCCCAAAACTCGTCACACTGACCGGGGTGGTACTTTCGAAGACCACCGTCAACTTGAACTCTAAGCGTCGTCGCGATTATCCGCACGATTTATCCGTTGCGGAACCTCTTCTAGACAAGCTTTACCTATCCACGATCTGCTGGAACAAGCTGAACCAACTATCGAATCTTGCCAACATCGAACCAATCATCGGGCGACTTACATCCGCCCTACCGGGCTTCATAAGGCGACATCCGAACACCGAAATGGTAGCTTAAACACTCCTCCACGAGAGACAACAATCCCACAACTACCACGAAATCCGCTGCGGCGAGGCGAATGCGATTCGAGACTCACTGAGTTCTTAACCACTTGGTAAAATTTCGAAACAAAACAGCCATACCAGGCTCCACTTATGCGTCATAAGGTAAAGTTAGGCACGTGCAGCCTTACAACCTTCCAGATAAATCAACACCGCCGAGTAAGCGGTCTTTGCTAGAAGACAAGGCGGTGACCTCCTCGGCCCGACTCATCGGTCGAACGTCCACGAACTCGTCATTTGGTTAACTAAACTTGGGCCTAACACCCTCATAACCCTAACACAAAGCGGGACCACCTGGCCCGACCCACCATACAGCCGCGGGTTGACCCGCGCGTGGCCTCAACCCGACGGCAACGCGAGACATTAGCTCCCGACGGAAAACGCCACTAATCACGTTACGAAAACCTAGCGGTCTTCTTAGCTCAACTACCCTCTTTCATTCCACACTACTCGGGGACTTATCCCAAACATAACTCACGTGCACTATGCACTCCTATAAGGTCAAACATAAACAATACATCTTTTACTCGAGATGGCCTTACCTCTAAGGTCTCGCGTATAACACTCTAAGGTTCACACTTTCTCTATCCCCAATCTTCCGATTACTAACCATGATTTCTAATCACAAATTACACCTTTGCTATCGAACATAGCACTTAAGATATACTCATCTCATCATACGTACTAATCTCAGAGGTTAAGGATAAACACGTATCTCTCGCTCACTCCCAAGTCGTTCTAATCAACACGCCGTGAGCGTAGCTAAGGAAGGTGACGACTACCCATCGATCCTGAAGGCTAAGTCCTCCTACTAGTACATCCTTTCGACACATGGCCCTGACGGCCGCAGGTAAAACAAGTACCAACTAAAGGCGACATTCCGGGATGGCGTCATCACAGCTGTGAATCTGGGAAGCGAATCGGTGGTGGAACCTACGTGTAGCCGTGAGCGGAAGCTCGGAGCTCGACCAACTCCGCATCGCCGAACGCCACGAACCTGTGGAGGACCTTTCTGCACTGGCGGAGGTGCATATCTAATCTGTTGGTGAGGCGATCCGCCTCGAAAGTTACCAAAGGACCTTTGCCGCGGCCCTCTTACCTCTGTCGCCCGTTAACCCGTTGATCTCTACGTTTCTTGGCTGCTGCGCATAAGCGCATACGTGCCATGCTCAAGCCTAAGCGAAGAATTACTCGCGACAACCTTTCTAAGATATTCATCAAGACTCGCGGTACATCGGTATGCTCTCTGGTAGCCAAATCCATAGCTAATGTGGTCGCCTCTTTGCAATCTATATTCTGTCTCCGGCCGTGGGCGAAGGTTCAAATATCATGGCGCGATGGAGCTGCCGCCGCCGTGCTAAACTCTGCTTTGGGGCTAGTGGCGTCGCAGAACTCCCAAATGAAGCACCTAACTCGGTGATGATTGGGCTGTGCCTCGTAACCCTCAGAACTCTACTCGCGACTCCGCCGGCGCCTTGCCCTCTGGGCGGGTTGCCTGCGCGGGGCATAACGTTAAGGGAAAGAAATACGTTAGAGGGTCCAACTTACAACACATCTCTAAGGCACGATCTCAGAGTGAGAAGAATAGAAACCAATCCTAAATATCCTATAGCCTCCTGATTATTGGTGTGGTGCACACCGATAATCAAGACTCTTGGATCTGATCTGTAGACACTTTCAGAGGATTAAGCGCTCTGATACCACTTTTGTCACGACCCGAACCCGGGCCCGTGACTGGTGCCTTACCCCGGGCACCCTAGTGATACAACATCAGAGTAATCAGCGAAACATAAAACAAGACATGAAAATATTATGAAGTAAGAAGCGATGTCGGAGAAAACTTGCCTTACGGCATATATATAAATCAATTTTAAAACCGAACAGTTACATCCCATTACAACTCTGCCCACAATAGTACTACAGACCTCTAAGAATGATACGACAACAATGGCGGGGCGGGGCCGCCAAACCCCGAATGTAAACACTACTACGGCGAGGACTATACGGCTGATAAGCCTCGAGAAACGGAGCTTCCCAGTATTGACTGTGACCACGAGAGCTAGGATCAACGGCGGTGTAACTCAACTGCGGCATGAACGGCCCCAAGGAGGTCGATACAACAGTACCAAGTATATGAAGCGTAAAGTACTTAAATGAAAACATATCATTTTAAAATCAGTTTTGCAAGTATGTATGAAACAACCAAGGTAACGCGCATAGTGCACATCATAAACAAGAGCAACAATAGGTAAACTGTAATGTGGTCTTTTCTAGTGCGAATGATCGAAGCGGGGCCAATTGCGTAGTATCACCATGCAAGCCTAATCTCGGACTCCGTAGTCGCATAGGCCACTCATATAGGCCCGCGTAGGGTATGTAACCCGCATCGAGGGTAGCTACTCCTCGGCATCGCGGACTCGTAGTCCGCATGGCCACATAGACGCGTGAGGTATAACCCGCATCACTAACTGGAACTCCGTAGCTCCGCATAGGTCCCTTGGACCCGCATAGGGTATTCTCGAATCATGGTCCTGCATCACTTTGAGTCTACCGCGTGGAGGCGACTTAACCCCGTAATATGTCAAGAGGTGAGTGATATTATACTAACATAACAGCTTATCGTTAAACAACATAAGCACAACAAGAATACTCTCTTACACAAACTTTACAAGACACTAACACACATAGCATCATATCACGTCTACTTATCAATTCAACAAGAAAGTATTACAAGGCTATCACAAACCAACACAATCAAGTTATACACACAAGGTACATTCTAATATATGATTAACAGGATCGGGTATCTATTCCCAAAGTACTTCATACATTATCTTTTAAAAGATACGTTACGTTTACAAGAGTCACACAATACCCGTAGTATATGAAAATAGAGTGATTATCCTTTGAAGTAAATCAAAACACTTCTCTTCGTAAAATCAAGTAACAACATTCTTTTCCAAATGTTTCAAGTTTGCCTAATTTCAATTACTCAAGTTTCTCGTTTTCGAAAGGTTTCGTAGTTCATAATTTTAATCACTTAATGATATAATTCTCCTTTAAAAGCAATTTGAGAAACATATGTCTGATACGTGAGTAGGTTATTCCTGTTTATAACAAACTTATTTAAGCAGCCATGATCTAGGAAATGTAACATCATTTTGTCCCATCTTAGTTTCTACGCAGATGGAAGTTTCTACTGGTTTTACTAATATATTATTAGTCAAAACATTTCCCTTTATTAGCGCTGCTGTGGTTTGTTCGATACTTATTCTGATTTCCGAAATCAGTAAAACATTATTGCTTTTAAAAATCAAGTACTCATTACTCGCGAATGAGGTTTTACAACATTTTTAACAAAATGTTAATTACCAAGTAAAACAAGTTAAGTCTCTTATCTTTTAAGATCAAGTCTCTTAACTTTTAAAATCAATAAACCATTCATTTTTCCATTCTTAAGACGTTATACCTAACTTCCCATAAAGCTAGTATAACTCTTATGTTTTCAAAACCAAGTATTATTCTTACATTAAAAATGATTCAAATTCTTTTGAAATACTTCAAGATTCTTTATTATTACACATTAAGTCGGTTATAAGTCAAATCGATTTACCTTTTAAAACCATAAAGCATTTTCTTACTTACATAAAGTCGTTATAACCAACTTCCCATAAAGCGTTATAACACTTTATGTTTCAAACCAATCAAATACGTTTAACACGTATGCGTCACCGTACTACATAGTTATACACATATCATGCTAGAAAAGGTAGGAAGAGGTTCACATACCTCGCGACGATTATCGACTAATAGCAAAGCGCTCCAAGTACCTCAACCGTCGGCTACTCCTTAAGCCAAGTAGATCGCGCCACGCGTGGTACTTCAACCTATAAGGCCACAGCGCTTATTAACTTCTAGGTCTAATCGTAGAACATTACAGAAAATTCGGCACCTCCCCACTGCAGCGGCGTAAATCTCCTCCTCTATCGAGCGTCTATCAAGCCAACCGGGGGTTTGCACGCTCTATCCGGGCGTGTGCGATTCTACTACACAAGTAATGCTACACAAGTCTCGTAATGTCTGATCTATGTAATTACTGATTCGATTCTCTTCTTTAAATTCAAGCTTAAGTCAAAAGACATTGCGCACAATTATGTACGATTCTATATATAGTATACTTCAACTATACATTCCTCTGACATGTAATTTCCAATTACAATAGAAGTCGAAGTGTTTACCTCGATAAGCCCAAAATTATCCGAGTTTAAATGTCGATCCTGAGCAAGGTTTAGCTCCTACTCCGTGCGCTCCGACCCGCTCCACACAACCCTTAGAAGTTCTAACCAACTTCTACTTAATACTCCAACCAACTATGGAGATTTTCCTTAGGGTTTCGGTTTTGTGACGGAAGGGAAGTATAATAGTATTTCTGGGCTTTTCGTATAAGTATAACCTTAGAATACTACAAGGTATACGGCTAAGGTAATTTGGGTATAGTAACAATACTTTTGAGAGTATTTCTACCAAGAGGAGGGTATTTATACGAAAACAACTAGGCTAGGGGGGGTACCCCACGGCTAGCACCACAAGGAGGGTGTATACCCGCCCTACCCAGCTGGGGTACTCTCGGCGAGGGGGGAGGGCTCTCGGCCGAACTCAACACAAAGGGGAGGGAGGAGGATTTTAACACTTTGGAATGGATGAAGAAGTCTTCCAAAGGGGGGGTATTTATAGGTCTAGCAAAGGCCAACCAATGGCCAAGATCATGCCAAGTGCATAGCAAGTGTAGGGCCAAGATCATGGCAAGTGCACCTTATCCATCTACCACCAAAATATCCTACCTACTTGACACAAACTCACCCAATTCGTCCACCGTTGTCCGCCCAAGCCTCTCCAATGAGAGGGTGACAAGTGTCGCCTCTTGTTGGTCCAAAATGTTTCGTCTCTCGGAAAAATCCGCAAAAATTGGAAATGACATAGCGGAATTTTCCTACGAAAGTCGTGAAAACGTTTAAATCGAAACGACTCTAACCGGGTGTTGTGAACAAAAAATAATTCGGCCAAGCCTATTTGAAGTTCGAATTTTCTACGTACGTCCCTACGTACATACTCTGGAAATACGGGGTATAACATTGTGGTCTGTATAAATATCCACATGAACCCCATACAAGTAGTGCCTCCAGATCTTCAAGGCGTGAATCACCGCTGCCAACTCCAAATCATGGGTGGGGTAGTTCCTCTCGTGTTTCTTGGTGTCGGGATGCATACGCTATAACCTTGCCTGCTGCATCAACACGTCCCAACCGATGCTGGCGATCACAATACGACATAACCGTTTGGACCCTGCGGAAGAGTAAGAACGAGGCGGTCGTCGATCTCTTCAAAGAATGGAAACCACGCTCCTGACATCGATCCGCTGAAACTTAGTCTTACGAGTCGGCCTAGTCAATGGTGCGAAGATAGAAGCAATCTTCTCCACGAACGCGATAATAACTGCAAGGCCCGAAAGCTGCGAACCTCGCCGAGTAGTAGGTCTAGGCCAAGTCTCGATCTCGATCTTGGCGTATTCACTCGAATGCCATCGGCCGACAATATGCCTAAGAAAAGCCACGAAGTTAACCAAAACTCACATTTGGAAAACTTGGCGTATAATCTGCTGGTCTGGAGAATCACAAGATCGCCTCAAATGCTCGCATGCTCGCTCTAGCGAGAATAAACCAAGATATCATCAATGAACACTATCACAAGCGTGTCCAAAAATGGTTTGAACACTCGGTTCATCAAATCCATGAATCTGCGAGCATTGGTCAACCCAAAAGACGACACGAACTCATAATGCGTCTGGGTCGGAATGCGATCTAGGGACATCCACCTCTCTCGACTCGCACTTTGATGATAGCCCGATCGCAGATCAATCTTGGAGAAACATCTCGCGCCGCAATCGGGTCGAACAAATCATCAATCACGGGAAGGGTATACATTCTTAATGGTCACCTTGTTCACCGCTGTAATCAACACACGCGCGGCGTCCCGTCCTTCTTCTTCACGAACAATCTGGCGCCCCTGGGGAGAAACACTAGGCACGATGAAGCCGCTTCTCGGCCAAATCTCTAAGTTGGTCCTTGACTCTCTCAACTCGGCGGTGCCGTTACGTATGGCGGAATGGAAATAGGCGAGTTTACGCAAAGACATCAATACAAAACTTTATCTCCTCTCGGGAGGATACGGGAGGTCGTCTGAAACACGTCTGGGAACTCTCGACTCTGGAATCGATGAAAATCGCGCTGCAGCCTCGATTATCAAACACCGAGCGAGATGGTAGATGTACCCGCCTGCACCATCTTCCTAGCCTGAGGTAGGAAATAAACTTACCCCCGGCGTCTGATGCTCCTCCCACTCAACAATGGCTCCTCAGAGCTGGAACCGTACTACTCTCTCCTGCGGTCTACATTGGCGTAGCAGAAGCTAGCCAATCCATACCCATGATCACGTCGAAATCGGTCATATCGACTCTATCAAGTCGGATAGGTCGGCGACGTAAATAGTCCTTTGGACAAGCCACATATACCCGCCGAGCTACCACCGAATCACCCATCGGCGTAGCTACCTCGAAAGGGTCTATGGACTCGGGCTCTATCCACATCCTACTAGCGATAAGGGAGATATATGGGGCCAGTAGAACCGGATCTATCAAGGCATACACATCAAATCGAGCGATAAGGTACTGTGGCGACATCGGTGAGGCCTCACGATCTGCCCGGTGGACAAGGCATAAATGCGGTTACGGGACCGCTAGGCGGGACCGAGCCACGACCTGCGCGCGACCTGCTGGTCCACGAGTACCACGCCTCGGGCGAGTGGCTGTCGGGGATGAAGAAGACCGGCAAAGAACGTAGGGTGACCCTACTATCTGCGCCGCCCTTGATCGGACGGTTCCTAATAAAGTGATCTGCTGGCCTGGCGAAACAAGCTCCGTAGCGGCACCACAACTCGAAGTGGGATCTACCGCGACGGCCACACCGGAGGGGTGGTCGTCGGCGATACCTCTGCTCTGGGCGTCCCGAAGTCTCGGGCCACGGTGCGCCTCGAATATCGGTATCACGAGGGCGGTGCGGGAGTGCTCTGGTGGCGTGGTGCAAATCTCATTCTGCTTGGAGCCGCCCACGATAGCCACCAAAGACCTGTTGTCTGGTCTTACCTTCTTGCTGTCACAACCGCTTCGGTCTACGCTCGCCGCATCAGAGCATGAGCTGCGTGCGGGTAATGTCCATACCGGTGAAGAAACACCCGCACAAGATTCGGCCATATAATCATCTAGCGGTGGCGTAGCGGTGCACCTATCCTCCATATCTGCTACTAACGCTGGGACATATCGAGCGATGAATCAAACTCGACATTGTACTCCACTGGCGTCGTCCTCTACCTCGAGAACAAAAATCTATCGGTCGTGCTGTTATACCGTATTTCCGGTATATGCGTGGGGCGTGCGTGAAAAGTGTTATACCGTATTTCCGAGTATGTGCGTGAGGCGTCACGTATATAAATTTGAGCCTTAAAGATTAGGCAAGAATGAAATTTTGTGCACAAGTACCGAAAGGAGTCGTTTTTCGACGAAACGTTTCCACAGCTTTCGTAGGGAAAATTCTGGCTATGTCATTAATAATTTTTGCGGATTTGTCCAAGAGACGAAACATTTTGGACCAACGGGAGGGTGACATGTGTCACCCTCACATTGGAAGCAAGTGGACGGCAAAGGCTAGTCAAGGGCACGTTCTTTGTGCCTTGGGTTAGGTAGGATATTTGTGCAAGTTGGTGTGGTAGATGGATAAGGTCCACATGGTTAAAATCTAGCCCTACACTTGCATGGCACTTAGCTTGATCTTGGCCATTGGTTGGCCATTGCTTGACCTATAAATACCCCTCTAAGTTGAAGACTTTCTTCATCCAAAACTTGAGCAATCTTTCTAAGTCTCAAATACTCCCTCCCCTCTTGTGTAGTTCTCGTCCAAAGAGTCTTTCCCCCTTGAGTGAGGCTTGGCCGAGGGCCTCCCCCTTTGTGGTGCTAGCCGTGGGGTACCCCACTAGCCTAGTTGTTTCGTATAATACCCCCCTTTGTGGTATAGAAATCCTCTCCAAGTATTGTTATAATCCCCAAATACCTTGGCACACAGACCTTGTAGTATTCCCACGGTTACACTTATACTCAAGCCCAGAAAATACTATTATACTTTCTTTAGCCACTAAGCGAAACCACAAGGAAAATCTTCATTGATAGTTGAAGTATTTAAGTAGAAGTTGGTTAGAACTTCTAAGGGTTGTTTGGAGCGGATTGGAGCACTCGGAGTAGGAGCTTAACGTTGCTCGGGAGGCGACTTTATACTTGGATAATTTATGGGCTCATCGAGGTAAATACTACTATCCTTCTAGCGTAATTGGAAATTACATGCGTAGTAGTATAGAAATGAATATAAGATTCATAGAAGAGAATTGAGCGTAATAGAAGGATATTCTGAAAAGACTTGATGAAATCACTTGAGAAGAATATAAGTAGAAGTTAAAGCTGTACTTACATGGGATTGTATTCTGATGGTGATAACCTTTATTGGTTGAATGTTTTGCAAGTAGCATGTGCTACTTAGAAGGTGGAACAAGGCTAGCCAGGGTTATAGCCGTGGAGCGTTTTGCTTATAGTCGATAATCGTCGCGGTATGTGATTCTTCATATACTCTTGAGCATGATATTTTAAAGGAAGATATATATAGTGCGGCAATGTCTTTTGACTTAAGCTGAATAATATATAGTACGGTGAGCGTCGTGTGCTAATTGAGCGTAGTTATGCGGCAATGTCTTTTGACTTAAGCTGAATAATAAGAATTTTGAAGTATTTCAAAATTGTTAAGAAACCATTTTTGAAAGAAGAGTAACACTTGGTTTTAAAGGTTTTAAAAAGTTATACTAGCTTTATGGGAGTTAGGTATAACGTCTTAAGAGAGGTAAAGAAGATGGTTTCTCGATTTTAGAAGTTAAGAGACTTGATCTTATAAGATAAGAGACTTAACTTAAATGAATTAATATGGATTTGTGTGAAACCTCATTCGTGAGTAATGAGTACTTGGTTTTAAAAGGAATAATGTTTCTTGATTTGGAAATCGAATGTGTATCGATAAATCACTGCAGCGTTAATAAAGGAAAATGTATTGAATAATTAAGTATTATTAAAACCAGTAGAAACCTCCATCTGCATAGAAGCTAAGATGAGACAAAATGATATTACATTTTCTAGATCATGGCTGCTTAATAAGATTGATTATGAACAAGATTAACCTACTCACCTATGGCATATGTTACTCTATTGTTTTAAAAAAAAGATTAAGACATTGAACTATGAAACTTTTCTAAAAAGAGACTTGCGTAATTGAAATTAGGCAAACTGGAACTTTTAGGGAAAAGGAAGGCATTGTGTTGTCTTAAAATGGTTTAAAACATAAAGTGTTATAACAGCTTTATGGGAAGTTGGTTATAACGACTTTATGAAAACAAAAGAAGGGTTTTATCATTTGTTTTAATGTGGTAACTTGACTTTTAAAAAGAGAAGTATTTTGGTCCAAAAAAAAGGCATGGTATTGCCTTAATTTGGTCTTAAAAAGGAAAGTATAAAAGTTGTTTTGGTTTACTTAAAAAAAATATAAGTCACACATTTTTATATACTACGGGTATCGGGTAACTTTTAGAAAAGGAATGAATCTCTTAAAAGGAATTTAACATACGTAGTACTTTAGGGTTAAAATCCGGACTTTGACATAAAATGAAAGTACCTTGAGTTGTGTATAACTTGCCTATGCTTGTTGTTATGAAACTTGACCATGTTACGTGTGATAGCCTTGTTGTGCAAGTACTGTGTTCTACTCGACTACCGGTTCATCCGGGAATGTATTTCACTCGACTACCGGTTCATCCGGGAATGTATTTCACTCGACTACCGGTTCATCTGGGAATGTATTTCACTCGACTACGGTTCATCCAGAATGTATTTCACTCGACTACTGGGTTCATCCGGAATGTATTTCACTCGACTCAGGTTCATCCGGAATGTATTCCACTCGACTACAGGTTTATCAGAATGTATTCCACACGTTTCTATCTTTGGGTCCATAAGATGGGCGAGACACATTATCGTATCACATGATTTGTACCTAGGCTGGCGGTGAGGAAGAAGTTCCACGGGCATGAGGATGACTTTGAGGCGTGAGTCACGACTTGACATAATCGCTTTTATGTTGTGAGCGTAGTTTGGTTATCATACATGTCTCTGCTTTATATAGACTATTATGATTTCATTCTGATATTCTGATTTCACATACTTGGTACTTGTTATCTTGACCTCCTTGAGGCTGCGTTCATCTGCGCGGTAAAGTACAATGATTTGTCGATCCGCGTTTAGGATCTCATTTCAGCGTCTTGGGAAGCTCAGTCCGCCGGAGGCTTATCTTTGGTATGTTACCACAGTGCAGTAGGTCCTTGTACATTCGGGGTATGGCGGGGCCTGTCCGTCATAGTTGTTGTATAAATCTTAGAGGTATGTAGCCTTTGTAGTGGCGGGGTTGTAAGGATTATGCTTGTTCAAATGTTTATATATATATGTTGAAGGCAACCGTTTTGGTTGGCCTATTTTCTTTCATCTTAATCCATGTCTATTTACATGTTTAAGTTTTATTTCATTGGTTTTCTACGATGTTGTATCACTAGGGTGCGGGGTAAGGCACGATCACGGGCGAGTTGGGTCGTGACAAAAGTTTGGACTTTAAAGTGGCTTGGCGAAATATTTTGTGCACAACACGGTTAGAGTCGTTTTTCACGAAGCGTTTTACACAACTTGCGAAGGAAAATTCGGCTATGTCATTTTTAATTTTGCGGATTTTTAGAGAGGCGAAGCGTGTTGGACCAACAAGAGGCGCCACTTGGCACCCTCTCGTTTGCGGACGTGAGGGGCGGACTTGGGACGATTTGGAGAGTGGGGTTGGTAGGATATTTTGTGTGTTGATTGATAAAGTGGGACCCACACACACTTGTCCAAATCTTGACCCTACACTTGCCTTGCACTTGGCATGATCTTGGCCATTGATTGGCCTTTGCTTGACCTATAAATACCCCTCCCCTTTGAAGACTTATTCATCCTAAAATGTTCTAAGTCTTAGAAATCCTCCCCCCCTCCCTTGTGGTGTTCTCGTCCCTCCCCCTTGTGAGGCTTTGGCGGGAGTCCCTCCCCTTGGCGAGAGTACCCCTAGTGGGAGTAGGTAGAGTATACACCACTTGTGGTGTTGTCTCGTATAAATGCCCCACTTTTGTGGTATAGAAATACTCTCTAAGTATTGTTATAATGCCCAAATACCTTGGCCCTAATACCTTGTAGTACTTTCCAAAGTACCCTTTATACAAAAAGCCCAGAAAATACTATTATACTTCCTCGATCCAAAACGAAACCCTAAGTAAATCTTCACCCGTAGTTGAAGTTATAAGTAGAAGTTGCGTAGAACTTCTAAGGGTTTCTTGGAGCGTATTGGAGCGCACGGAGTAGGAGCTAAACGTTGCTCAGGAGCGACATTAAACTTGGATAATTTTGGGCTTATCGAGGTAACCGCTCTTGACCTTCTATTGTAATTGGAAATTACATGTTGTAAGATTATATAGTTGAAGTGTACTATATATAGAACTGAACCTAGCTTTGCGGCAATGTCTTTTGACTTAAGCCTGAATATAAAGAAAGAGAACTGAACTGTAATTACATAGGACTGTATTACAGTAGACTTGTGTAGCATTACTGTGTAGTAGTATTGTACACGTCCGGTTAGATGTATAAACCCCCCCCCCCTGGTTGGCTTGATAGCCGGCCTCGATAGAGGAGGAGATTTACGCGGTTGCGGTGGGGGGAGGTGCTGCCGAATTTTCTGTAGAATGTTCTACGATAAGATCTAGATGTTAATAAGCGCCTTGTGGCCTTATAGGTTGAAGTACTATGCGTGGTGCGATCTACTTGGCTTAAGGAGTAGCCGGCGGTTTGAGGTACTTGGAGCGTTTTGCTATTAGTCGATAATCGTCGCGAGTATGTGAACCTCTTCCTATCTTTTCTAGCATGATATGTGTATAACTATGTAGTGCGATGAGGCGTCGTGTGTTAAATGTATTTGATTGGTTTAAA
This sequence comes from Przewalskia tangutica, assembly GCA_029844215.1. Lineage (NCBI taxonomy): Eukaryota > Viridiplantae > Streptophyta > Magnoliopsida > Solanales > Solanaceae > Przewalskia > Przewalskia tangutica. Next base: position 46,764,585 of record CM056739.1, on the reverse strand, counting down.
ACATAAAGTGTTATAACGGCTTTATGGGAAGTTGGTTATAACAGCTTTATGTAGGTAAGAAAATGCTTTGTGGTTTTAAAAACTTAAGAGTTATAATAGCTTTATGGGAAATTAGGTATAACGGCTTAAGAGAGATAAAATGAATGATTTATTGATTTTAGAAGTTAAGAGACTTGATCTTAAAAGATCAGAGACTTGACTTAATTAAATTAATATGAATTTTGTGTGAAACCTCATTCGTGAGAAATGAGTACTTGTTTTGTAAAAGGAATAATGTTTTACTGATTTCGGAAATCAGAATGAGTATCGACTAACCACTGCAGCGTTAATAAAGTGAAATGTTTTGATTAATGAAGCATTATTAAAACCAGTAGAAACCTCCTTCTACATAGAAGCTAAGATGACACAAAATGATATTACATTTCCTAGATCATGGCTGCTTAATAAGATTGATTATGAACAAGAATAAACTACTCACATAAAAGGCATATGTCTCTCAGATTGTTGAAAAGAGAATTATATTCTTAAATGAATAAGACTATGAACTACGAAACCTTTCTAAAATAAGAAACGTGAACATTTGAAATTAGGCAAACTTGAACGTTTGGAAAAAAATGTTGTTACTTGATTTTACAAAGGGAAGTGTTTTGGTTTACTTAAAAAGATAGTCACTCTATTTTATACTACGGATATTGTGTGACCTCTGTGAAAGAAACGGATCTTTTAAAAGATAATGTATGAAGTACTTTGGGGATAGATACTCGATCTTGTTAATCATATAGTAGAATGTACCTTGTGTGTATAACTTGATTGTGTTGGTTTGTGATAGCCTTGTAATACTTTCTTGTTGATTTGATAAGTAAACATGCTAGGATGCTACGTGTGTTAGTATCTTGTGATGTTTTGTGTAAAGGGGGTTTTCCCTCGATTGCGCTTAAAGTTGTTTAACTATCAGCCGTTATGTTGGTATTATACCACTCACCTTGACTTGTTTCCGGAGGTTAAGCTGCCCTCCGATGCGGGGTAGACTCGGTGATGCAGGACCGTGATTCGAGAATACCTCGTGCGGGTCGGGGATCCATGCGGAACTACGGGAGTTCGAGTTAGTATCGGCCGCTTGTGGTCATGCGGTCTTTGTGGCCATGCGGTGCGAGTCGAGCGGATGCGAGGAGTAGCTACCCTCGACGCGAGAATACCTCGTGCGGGCTATGAGGTTGGCCTATCGAGCTGCGGAGAGTTCCAGGGCTAGTCGCGCACTTTTGTTACTGCGGGCGAGTGACCAGCTTTGATCATGTGTCGGTCTAGGCGGATATCATGACACGATTTATGACCTTGTTAGTGCGTGGGTGTTAGTGTTATACCCGTATTTCGGTATATGCGTGGGGACGTGCGTGAAAAGTTTGAACTTTAAAGTTGGCTTGGCGATTTTTATTTGTGCACAACACCGATTAGAGTCGTTTTTAAATGAAACATTTCCACATCTTTCGTAGGGAAAATTCCGGCTATGTCATTTATTATTTTTGCGGATTTTTAGAGAGGCGAAACATTTTGGACCAGCGGGAGGGTGACATGTGTCACCTCGCATTGGAAGAGAGTGGCGGATTGGACGATTTGGGCTAGTGGGAGTTGGTAGGATATTTTGTGTTGGTTGGTGTGGTAGATGGATAAGGTGTACTTGGATGAATCCACACTACACTTGCCTTGCACTTGGCATGATCTTGGCCGTTGGTTGGCCTTTGCTTGACTTATAAATACCCCTCCCGTTTGAAGACTTCTTCATCCTAAAATGTTTTCTAAGTGTTAAATCCTTCCCTCCTCTAGCAGAGCTCTCGTCCTAGCCTCCCCTTCCCCTTTTTGTGAGCCCCGCGGCGAGAGCCCTCCCATGGCGAAAGTATCCCCACTCCAGGGTGCTAGCCGTAAATTACACACACTCTTGATATGTTGTTCTCGTATAATACCACTCTCTTGGTAGAAATACTCTCAAAGTATTGTTGTAATGCCCAAAATACCTTAGCCTTACCTTGTAGTATTCCAAAAGATACCTCTATACGTAGAGCAGGAAATACTACCTTATGTCCTTTTAGTCTCAAACCGAAACCCTAAGGAAGATCTCGTAGTTAGTTGGAGTAGTATGTAGAAGTTGGTTAGAACTTAAGGGTAGTTGGAGCGGGTTGGAGCGCCGGAGTTGGAGCTAAACGTTGCCGGGATCGACTTTATACGTGGATAATTATGGGCTTATCGAGGTACATACTCGTGACCTTCAATTGTAATTGGAAATGACATGTTGTAAGATTATATAGTTGAAGGATGCTATATATAGAATCGAACCTAGCTTTGCGGCAATGTCTTTGACTTAAGCTGAATATTAAGAAGAGAAGCTGTAATTACATAGGGTGTATTCTGATGAGACTTGTGTAACATGGTATGAAGTAGAATTGTACACGTCAGGTTAGGCGTATAAACCCCCACTGGTTGGCTTGATGGCGGCCTCGATAGAGAGGAGATTTCTGTGCGGTTGCGGGGAGAGTCTTAGAATTTTACGTAGAATGTTCTACGACGAGATCTATATGTTAATAAGCGCCTTGTGGCCTTATAGGTGAAAGTACTATGCGTGGCGCGATCTACTTGGCTTAAGGAGTAGCCGGCGGTTTGAGGTACTTGGAGCATTTTGTTATTAGTCGATAATCGTCGCTAGGTATGTGAACCTCTTCCTATCTCTTCTAGCATGATATGTGTGTAACTATGTAGTGCGGTAGGCGTCGTGTGTTAAATGTATTTGATTGGTCTAAAACATAAAGTGTTATAACGGCTTTATGGGAAGTTGGTTATATGACTTTATGTAGGTAAGAAAATACTTGTGGTTTTAAAAGGTGGCGATTTGAACTATAAGCGGTTTGGTTATGTGATAATAAAGAACTTGAAGTATTTCAAAAGATTTTGAATCATTTTGAAAGAAGAGTAATACTTGGTTTTGAAAACTTAAGAGTTATACTAGCATTATGGGAAGTTAGGTATAACGGCTTAGAATGTTTCTTGATTTGAAATCAGAATGTGTATCGACAAACCACTGCAGCGTTAATAAAAGGAAATGTTTTTACAGATTAAGTATTATTAAAACCAGTAGAAACTTGCATCTGCATAGAAGCTAAGATGAGACAAAATGATATTTCCTAGATCATGGCTGCTGTAATAAGATTGTTATAAACAAGAATATCCTACTCACATATAAGGCTTATGTTTCTCAGATTGTTTAAAAGAGAATTATATTCTTAAATGAATAAGACTATGAACTATGAAACCTTCTAAGATAAGAAACGTGAACATTTGAAATTAGGCAAACTTGGATGTTTGGAAAATAATGTTGTTACTTGATTTTACAAAGGTAAGTGTTTTGGTTTACTTAAAAAGACAGTCACTCTATTTTTATACTACGGGTATTGTGTGACTTATGTGAAAGAAACGGATCTTTTAAAGATTTAGTGTATGAAATACTTTGGGGTTAGATACCCGAACTTGTTAGTAGAAAGTACCCTGTGTGAATAACTTGATTGTATTGGTTTGTGATAGCCTTGTAATACTTTCTTATTGCTTTGATAAGTAAACATGTTAGGATGCTACGTGTGTTAGTATCTTGTGATGTTTGTGTAAAGGGGTTCCCTTGATTGTGAACTATCAGTCGTTATGATAGTATTGTACCACTCACCTTGACTTATTTCCGGAGGTTAAGGCGCCTCCGACGCGGGGTAGACTTCGGCGGTAGTCTAGTGACCTATGATTCGAGAATACCTCATGCGGGTCGGGTGATCTATGCGGGCTCTGAGAGTTCCAGGTTAGTGTGCGTCCTTTATGGGCATGCGGTCCATGTGGCCATGCGGACTGCGAAGTCCATGCGGATGCCGGGGAGTAGCTAACCTCGATGCGGGGTTATACCTCATGCGAGCCGATGAGATTGGCCTATGCGGAGCTGCGGGAAGTTCCAGGGCTAGCGCATTAGATCTGCGGGCGAGTGGCGGCTTTGATCATGTGGCCTGCAGGCAGATCTCGTAATCTGATTTATGACCTTGTTGATGCTGTAGGTTTTAGTAGTCGGCTATGCCTTACTTACCCGTCACGGTTTTATTATAACAGGTGGGACACGGTGTTCATGTGTGTTCCTTGGTGTTTTCATATCATGCATGCGGCGGTGAGAATGTGTTCCACGGGCACGATTGATGTTGTGGGCGTGAGACCCATTGTTATGTTTGAGTGATGACTTGAGGGCGTGAGTCCCTGACTTGACATAACTGCTTATTTATTGTAAACTGTAGTTTGGTTATCATACATGTCTCCTGCTCTGTATAGACTACTATGATTTCATTCTGATGTTATTTTGATTTCACATACTTGGTACTGTTATCTTGACCTCGCCCGGGGCTGCGTTCATCTGCGAGTAAAGGTACACGATCGTTGATCCTCGCTCTTAGGGTCCGCGATTCAGCGTTTGGGAAAGCTCCGTTTCTCGGAGGCTTATCTTGGTATAGTCCCTGTTGTTGTAGGTGCTTACATTCGGGGTATGGCGAGCCCATCCGTCGTTGTTATCATATCATTCGTAAGTGCATGTAATCTTGTTGTGGCGAGTTGTAGAAAGGGATGTAGCTATTCAAATTATTATTTATATATCTTGCGGTAACCGTTTTTGGTTGCTTTGTCTTATTTCACTGTCTTACATTGATTTCATGTATGTGTTTTATGTTCGTGATTACTCGATGTTGTATCACTAGGGTGCGGGGTAAGGCACGATCCAGGCAGGTTCGGTCGTGACAAAAGTGGTATCGAGCGATTAATCCTCGGAAAGTGTCTGAGCCGTATCGATGGGAGTTGATTATCGGTGTGTTGTGCACCAATAATCGAGAGGCTATAGGATATTTAGGATTGGTTTCTATTCTTCTCACTCTGAGATTGTGCCTTAGAGCTGTGTTGTAAGTTGGACCCTCTAACGTATTTCTTTCCCTTACCATTAAGCCCCCGCGTAGGGCAAACCCGAGCCCAGGAGGGCAGCAACGAGGAGGCTGCAAGTTGAGTACTGAGAGGGTTACGAGGGCAGGCCCAATCTTTACCTAGGGTAGTTCTTCGTTCGGGAGTTACTGCGGCGTCACTAGCCCAGAGTTTAGCAGCGGCGGCGATTCCTCTGCGGCCATGACATTTGAACGATTCCACGGCCAGGGGCAGAGAATATAGATTGCAAAGGCGACCTGTTACTAGCTATGGATTTGGCTACGAGAGCATACCGATGTACGCGAGTCTTGATGACTACCTAAGAGAGGTTGTGCAGAGTAATTCTTGGTAGGCGAGCACGGCGGCGTATGCGGGCTTATGCGCAGCGGCGAAAGCGTAGATCGGCGGGTTAACGAAGGGCAGCGAAGAAGGCGGGCGGCGAGGTCCTTTGGTAACTTTCAAGGCAAGTCGCCTCGCGTGATTAGATTATGCACACCCACAGGTCTGAGAGAGGTCCTCGCGGATTCGGGGCGTTCGGGGTATCACGAGGAGTTGAGTGAACTCGGGGCTTAGGTTCACGGTGTGACGAGCGTCATCCGGGAATGTCGTCTTTTAGTTGGTACTTGTTTTACCTACGACCGTCAGGGTTTGATGTAGAAAGAGTGTCCTTGTAGGAGGACTTAGCCTTCAGGATCGATGGGTAGTCGTCACCTTCCTTAGCTATGCGCCCTACGGTGCAGGTTTGATTAGAATGACTTAAGGGAGTGGAGCAGTAGATACAGGTTTATCCTTAACCCTCTAGAGATTAGTACGTATGATGAGATGAGTATATCTTAAGTGTTATGTTCTGATAGCAGTGTGTAATATGTGATTAGAAATCATGGTTAGTAATGTAGGGAAGATTGGGGATAGAAAGTGTGAGCCTTAGAGTGTTATACGTGGAGACCTTAGAGGTAAGGCCATCTCGAGTAAAAGATGTATTGTTTATGTTTGACCCTTATAGGAGTGCATAGTGCGTGAGTTATGTTTGTGGGATAAGTCACGAGTAGTGTGGAATGAAAGAGGGTAGTTGAGCTAAGAAGACCGCTAGGTTTTAAATAGCGTGATTAGTGAGAGTTTTCCTTCGGGGAGCTAGCGTTTTGAGCGTTGCCGGGTCGGGTTGAGGCCACGTTGCGGGTCAACCCGCGGCATGTATGGTGGTGGGGTCAGTTGTGGTGGTCCCGCCTTGTGGTAGGGTCACGAGGGTGTTAGGCCCAAGTTTAGTTAACCAGCTCGTGGATGCATTCGACCAGTAGTCGGGCCGAGAAGGTCAGCCGTCTTGTCTTCTAGCAAAGACCGTTTACTCGGCAGTGTTGATTTATCAGAAAGGTTGTAGGGCTGCACGGGGTGCCTACCTTCACCTTATGATAGACAGTGGAGCCCAGGGTACGGCTGTTTTTGTTTCTGGAAGTTTTACCAAGCAGGGTTAAGAACTCAGGTGAGTCTCAGAATCACATTCGCCCTCGGGCCAGTGTTTGGATTTCAGGGGTAGTTGCAAGGATTGTTGTCTCCTGTTGAAGGAGTGTTTAAGCTACCATTTTAGTGTTCGGATGTCGCCTTATGAAGCCTTGTAGGGGCGGAAGTCTAAGTTGCCGGTCGATTGGTTCGATGTTGGCAAGGTTCAGATAGTTGGTTCAGGCTTGTTCCAACAGACTGTGGATAGGGTGAAGCTTATCTAGAGGAGGTTTTTGGCAGCTCAGAGGAATCGTGCGGATTATCGGCGGCGCGCAGAGTTCGAGTTGACGGTCGGTCTTGAAGGTACCACCGGATAAGGTGTAAGAGGAAACTTAGCCCGATTCTTGTGGGCCTTTTGAGTTCATGTGAGGATAGGCGGGTTGCCTATATGTTAGCATTTGCCGTCCGAGCTTAGGAGGCGGTCGTCGATCTTTCATGTTATGTTCGAGAAGGAAATCGGAGATCCATCAGTGTTCGATTAATGATGACCAAGTTGAAGATGATAACCGAGATTTGGAAAGCTGACGATGTGAAATGTGGTAAGAGTTAGTGTACAAGAAGTGTACGACATCCTGCAGGATCGCATGCGATCGGTACCATTTGTTGGGTCGCGGGTGACACTAGAACCTCGCGGTATCCACGACCGAACGAACACGTGGTAGTGCCTTACCGGGCACCATAGTGATACAACATCAGAGAAAATCAGCGGAAATAAAAACATGAACATGAATTAATAGAAAAGATAAATAAAGAGGCCAACCAAGCGATTACCTTCATCATATATACATAAATACGACGGTTATCCTTTTTACAAACCACACTTGTGATTACAGACCTCTAAGATTTTTACAGCTATGACGGGACGGGGCCCGCCATACCCGAATGTATAAGAATCTCTGGACTCGGGTAACATACCAAAAGATAAGCCTCAAGGAAGCGGAGCTTCCCAGCCGCTGAAATGTGATCCTATAAGCGGGGATCGGCGGTCGATGTACCTTTTACTGCGGCATGACGCGGCCCGAAGGAGTCGATCAGCAGTACCAAGTATGTGAAAGCGTAAAATCTTGTAAATGAAATCATAATAGTCTATAAGCGGGAGACATGTATGATAACCAAACTACGATTCCACATAAAAGCGATCATGTCAAGTCGGGGACTCGCGCCTACAAAGTCATCCTCGTACGTGGAACTCCTTCCTCACTTGGCGGTGATCTAGGTACAAATCATGTGATACGTATAACGAGTCTCGGCCCATCTTATGGACCCGATAGAAGCGTGTGGAATACATTCGGTTCATCCCGTGAGCCGTGTCGAGTGAAATACATTCCGGATGAGCCGTGTCGAGTGAAATACATTCCGGATGAGCCGGTAGTCAAGTGAAATACATTCGGATGAGCCGTGTCGGTGAAATACATTCGGATGAGCCGTGTCGGTGAAATACATTCGGATGAGCCGTGTCGGTGAAATACATTCGGATGAGCCGTGTCGGGTGAAATACATTCGGATGAGCCGTGTAATCAAGTGAAATACGTTCGGATGAACCGGTAATCAAGTGAAATACATTCCCGGATGAACCGGTAATCGAGTAGAACACAATACTTGCACAACAAGGCTATCACGCGTAACATGGTCAAGTTTCATAACAACAAGCATAAGCAAGTTACACATAACTCAAGGTACTTTCATTTTATGCCAAAGTCCGGATTTTTAACCTTAAAGTACTACGTCAGATAAATTCCTTTTAAGATCCATTTCTTTTACAAAGGTCACGATACGTAGTATAAAATTAGAGTGATTAACATTGTTAAGTAAACCAAAATGCTTTCCTTTGTAAAATCAAGTAACAACTTATTTTCCAAGCGTTCAGTTTGCCTAATTTCAAATGCTCAGTTTCTCATTTTAGAAAAGGTTTCGTAGTTCATAGTTTTAAATCCTTTAAAACATAATTCTCCTTTAAGCGTTTTGAGAAACCTATGTCTTATAAGTGAGTAGGTTATTCTTGTTTATAATCAATCTTATTAAGCGACCATGATCTAGGAAATGTCATTTTGTCTCATCTTAGCTTACATGCGGATGGAAGTTTCTCTGGTTTTAATAATACTTAGTTATTCATTACATTTCCCTTTATTAACGCTGCGGTGGTTTATTGATACACATTACGATTTCGAAATCGATAAGCGTTATTCCTTTTAAAAACCAAGTACTCATTACTCGCGAATGAGGTTTCACACAAAAACCATATTAATTCATTTAAGTCAAGTCTCTTATTTATAAGATCGATCTCTTAACTTTTGAAATTAATAAACCATTCATTTTACCACCCTTAAGGCGTTATACCTAACTTCCCATAAAGCTAGTATAACAACATTGTTTAAAACAACCAAATCTGATTAACACGTATGCGTCTGCCGTACTACATAGCTCACGTATCATGCTAGAAAAGATAGGAAGAGGTTCGTACCTCGCGACGATTATCGACTAATAGCAAAGCGCTCAAGTACCTCAAACCGTGGCTACTCCTTAAGCCAAGTAGATCACGCCATACGTAGTACTTGAACCTATAGAGGCCCTGAGGCGCCTATTAACATCCTAGATCTCAATGTAGAATATTCTGAGAAAATTGGCGACACCTCCCCACATGGCAGCGTAAATCTCTCCTCTATCGGTAGGCTACCAAGCCAACGAGGGGGTTAACACGTCTAACGGGCGTGTACAATTCTACTACGATAATGCTACACAAGTCTGCATGTCTGATCTATGTAATTCTGATTCGGCTCACTTTTTAAATTGAGCTTAAAGTCGCGAGACATTGCGTAAGTATTATTCGAGCTTAAGTCAAAAGACATTGCGCACAACTATGTTCAGTTCTATATATAGTATACTTAACTATATACTCCTACAACATGTAATTTCCAATTCTGACGGAAGGTCGAAGTGTTTACCTCGTTAAGCCCAAAATTATCCAAGTTATATGTCGATCTGAACAACGTTTAGCTCTACTCAGGCGCTCCAATCCATTCTAACCAACCCTTAGAAGTTCTAACCAACCTACTTATGACTTCAACTACGGGTGAAGATTTACTTAGGGTTTCGTTTTTGTAGTGAGGAAGTATAATAGTATTTTACAGGCTTGTAAAAGTGTAACCTTGGGAAAACTACAAGGTATTTGGGCCAAGGTCATTATAACAATACTTGGAAGTATTTCTATACCACAAAGGGGGTATTTATACGAGACAACTAGGCTAGGGTACCAGGCAAAACACCACAAAGGGAGGGAGGTGGCTCTCGGCCAAGGGCTCTCAAGGGGAGGGTGTGGTGGGCCAGCTCGAGGAGAGGAGTATTTTGAGACTTAGTTAGATTGCTCAAGTTTTGGATGAAGAAAGTCTTCAACTAGAGGGTATTTATAGGTCAGTGAAGGCGAACCAATGGCGAGATCCGTCAAGTGTTAGGCAAGTGTAAGGCTAAGATTAAGCCAAGTACACCTTATCCATCTACCACCAAAATATCTACCTAACCGCCGACTAAAAAGCCAGGCCAAATGTCGTCAAGAGGGCGCCTCGAGTGCTCGATTAGAGGGTGACAAGTGTCGCCCTCTCGTTAATCCAAAATGTTTAAATCTCTCGGAAAAATCCGCCAAAAATTATAAATGACATAGCCAGAATTTTCCTACGAAAATGGAAAGCGTTTAGTCGAAAAGCGACTCTAATCGGGTGTTGTGTACAAATTTGAAACTAGCCAACTTTTAAGGCTCAAATTATAATCTGGCGCTCGCGTACATACTGCGGAAATACGGGGTATAACATTCTCCTCCTTAGAAACATTCGTCCGAATGTTCCTTAACCTCAAAACAAACATGCGCGTATAGTCTTCACTCTATACTTACGAGAACAATCACGCCACGCTTTGGCCCGCGAAACACTGCGCAAATACTTACATCCAAGTCACGAGGAAACACCTCTAACATCGCAAACTTTTGTCACTTTGCGCGAGGTTCTAGTGTCACTCCGTGACCAATGATGCCGGATTTGCGTCGATTCACGAGGTCTAAAATATACATCCTTGCATACTCGCTTTACAAGAAATGATCATATCTATGTTCGCAATACATGCTCGCCTCTGCCACTTACTCGTCGTACTCTTACCGAACTCTTGAACTCTTCCGGTATCGTACCACTTGATCATCGCTTGAGTTCTCAAACCTTGGAGTCACGCTCCGACTTGGTTATCTTACTAGCCTCGATCTTCCTTAAGGCCGCCAGGCCTTCACGATCCGCCGGTCGAATATATCCACGAACTCATCGATGGTCATCTAAACTTGGGCCTAGCACCCTCGTGACCCTACCGCTGGCGGGACCACGAGCTGACCCGCTCATTCGAGACTCACGGGTTGACCGCTAACCGTCCTCGGCCCGAGCCTGCATCACGCCCGACTCTCTCGTTTCTCGATCGGAACAACCTTGCTAAATCACGTCATGAAAGATACCACTTTCATTTACCCAACCAGGACTTATCACACTGATATATTCTAGGCATAAAATGCACTCGACAAGGATCACTCATGAAATCTTGTACTCAAGCGGCGCTTACATCTAAGGTCTCAGTTGTAATATTCTAAGGTTAATCATTTTCTCACCCAGGGCTTACCCTTTTTCCCTGACGGGTTCTAAATCACATTTTAGCACAAAGCTATCCGACATAACACTTAACACATTAACATAACATCAAAACATACAAGCCTACAGAGGTTAAGGATATACACAGCTACGCTCGCTCACAATCATAAGTACGCCTGCGGTATGCGTAGAAAGCGATGAACACCTTGCGATCCGGTGGGCTGCGCCAAGCTGCGGTACCTCTCCTATAAGCTGATCTCGTCGCATGGCCACGGCGGCGCGAGTGAAACAAGCACCGATAAAACTGACATTCCGGGATGATGTTTGCCACATCGTGCCTGTGAGGGACCGAATCCGGTGGCTGCTTCGCGTATACTGTGAACGGAAGCCACGGAGCTCGACCGGCTCGAATACCTGAGCGTCACGAAGGCGAGGAGGACCACTCCGTCTTGGCGGAGTACATAACTAGGCTAGCTGGCGGTCGCCTCGAAAGTTACCAAAGGACCTGCATTACGGCCTCTTCTGGCGATCTCGGTCATTCAGTCGACCTCTCGTGCCTCGCATCCTGGTGCGTGAGCTTGCGTGCGGGCAATGTCGTGCGGTGAAGAGCTACCCGTACAAGCCTACGCCAATGTCGTCGGCCCGGTGGCGTGGCGGTGTACTCTGTCCTCCATATCGCTACTCTGGCGGGAACATCTGAGCTAATGAGTCGAACTCCACATTGTACTCTCTGGCAGTCGCGATCACTGCCTCAGCGTCAAAAATCGCCGGCCGAGCCCTCCTCATCTGTGGAGGCAAGAAATGTGCAAGAAATGCCCTCGAGAACTTCGTCCCAAGCTGCTGGAAGTGCATGCTCTTCCGGGGCGGCTCGCGAATCAAACGATCAGCTGCGGTATCACGCGCGGTGATGCGAACCAATACCACCGACTACGCCTGCGAGGCTCGATCACTCTCATGATCGGCTGTAGGTCGGATAAACTCACGAGGTCATCCTCGGCTCGATCCATAGAACAACGGCGGGCTCTGACTCGAGAAAGTCACGTAGCCTCAGCTATGCGCTCGGGGTGAACTACGGGTGCTCTTGGGGTTGGGCTGCTGCGTCGGCCTATCCTCATATCGGCCACGACCACGGCGATGGCGGAGCCATCTCCTTGTACCCGTCTCATCGGCTCGGTGTGGGGTGGAGGCTCAGTCTTGTAGTCTCGTGACCCATGCTGCGGCTCTAAGCTTCTTTGGTCTTTGGCGGCGTCGCGAAAGCCGTCGGAAGCCTTGTCTCAGTCTTGGCCAGGGCTGCGCCCTCGTACTCCTACGTATCTCGCTAACAGCTCCCTCATTGCCTTGCCCGTACATTGCACAGGTTGCCTTACGGAGGCATAAGCGGTAAAAAGAAAGGGAGCGTCGGAGGGCTGACTTATCACCGGCTACAGGGCACGATCTCGGAATGAGAAGAATGGAAACCAATCCTAAATGTCCTATAGCCTCACGATTATAGATGTGGTGCACAACACACGATAATCAAGACTCTACTAGACACGATGCGTAGACACTTTCAGAGGACTAAGCGCTGCGATACCACTTTTGTCACGGCCGAACGGGCGTGGTGGTGCCTACCGGGCACACAGTGATACAACATCGAGAAAATCAGTGAAATAAAAACATGAACATGAATTAAGAGAAAAGATAAATAAGCAGGCCAACCAAAGCAGTTACGCCATCGTATATACATAAATACCCACGGTTATCCTTTTTACAAACCACGCTTGCAGCGATTACTCTGGACCTCTAAGATTTTACAGCGGCTATGGCCAGGACGGGGCCCGTACCACGAATGTATAAGAATCTACGGACTCGAGTAACATACCAAAAGATAAGCCTCGAAGAACGGAGCTTCAACGCTGAAATGTGATCCTATAAGCGGGGATCGGCGGTCGATGTACCTTTTACTGCGGCGTGAGCGGCCCCGAAGGAGTCGATCTGGGTACCAAGTATGTGAAAGCGTAAAATCGTAAATGAAATCATAATAGTCTATAAAGCGGGAGACATGTATGATAACCAAACTACTGATTCCACAACATAAAGCGATCGTGTCAAGTCGAGGACTCGCGCCACAAAGTCATCCACCGTGCGTGGAACTCCTTCCTCATGGCCGTGATCTAGGTACAAATCATGTGATCGTATAACGAGGTCTCGGCCCGTCTTATGGACCCAATAGAAGCGTGTGGAATACATTCGGTTCATCCCGTGAGCCGTGGTCGAATGAAATACATTCCGGATGAGCCGGTGGTCGAGTGAAATACATTCGGATGAGCCGGTAGTCAAGTGAAATACATTCCGGATGAGCCGTGTCGGTGAAATACATTCCGGATGAGCCGTGTCGGGTGAAATACATTCCGGATGAGCCGTGTCGGTGAAATACATTCCGGATGAGCCGTGTCGGTGAAATACATTCGGATGAGCCGTGTCAGTGAAATACATTCCGGATGAGCCGGTAATCAAGTGAAATACATTCGTTCGGATGAGCCGGTAAGTGAAATACATTCCGGAACGTAGCCGTGAGGAGAACACAATTGCATGAGGCTATCACGTAACATGGTCAAGTTTCATAACATGGCAAGCATGAGTTACCGCTGACAAAGGTACTTTCATTTTATGTCAAAGTCGGATTTTTAACCTTAAAGTACTACGTCAGATAAATTCCTTTTAAGATCCATTTCTTTTACAAAGGTCACCCGATACGTAGTATAAAATTAGAGTGATTAACATTGTTAAGTAAACCAAAATGCTTTCCTTTGTAAAATCAAGTAACAACCTTATTTTCCAAGCGTTGAAGTTTGCCTAATTTCAAATGCTCAAGTTTCTCATTTTAGAAAAGGTTTAGTAGTTCATAGTTTTAAATCCTTTAAAACATAATTCTCCTTTAAGCGTTTTGAGAAACCTATGTCTTATAAGTGAGTAGGTTATTCTTGTTTATAATCAATCTTATTAGCGACCATGATCTAGGAAATGTCATTTTGTCTCATCTTAGCTTCATGCGGATGGAAGTTTCTCTTGGTTTTAATAATACTTAGTTATTCATTACATTTCCCTTTATTAACGCTGCGGTGGTTTATTGATACACATTACGATTTCGAAATTAGTAAAGCGTTATTCCTTTTAAAACCAAGTACTCATTACTCATGAATGAGGTTTCACACAAAACCATATTAATTCATTTAAGTCAAGTCTCTTATTTATAAGATCCAATCTCTTAACTTTTGAAATTAATAAACCATTCATTTTACCACCTTAAGGCGTTATACCTAACTTCCCATAAAGCTAGTATAACACTTATTGTTTTAAAACAACCAAATCTGATTAACACGTATGCGTCTGCCGTACTACATAGCTCACACATATCATGCTAGAAAAGATAGGAAGAGGTTCACATACCTCGCGACGATTATCGACTAATAGCAAAGCGCTCAAGTACCTCAAACCGTCGGCTACTCCTTAAGCCAAGTAGATCACGCCATCGTAGTACTTGACCTATAGAGGCCACAGCGCCTATTAACATCCTAGATCTCGATGTAGAATATTCTAGAAAATTGAAGACTCCCGCACATGGCGTAAATCTCTCCTCTATCGAGGCGGCTACCAAGCCAACGAGGGGGGTTAACACGTCTAACGGGCGTGTACAATTCTACTACAGTAATGCTACACAAGTCTCATGTAATACCCTATGTAATTCTGATCACTCACTTTTTAAATTGGGCTTAAGTCGCAAGACATTGCAGTAAGTATTATTCGGGCTTAAGTCAAAAGACATTGCCGCACAACTATGTTCAGTTCTATATATAGTATACTTAACTATATACTCACAACATGTAATTTCCAATTACAACGAAGTCAAAGTGTTTACCTCGTTAAGCCCAAAATTATCCAAGTTATATGTCGATCTGAACAACGTTTAGCTCCTACTCAGGCGCCCGATCCGTTCTAACCAACCCTTAGAAGTTCTAACCAACTTCTACTTATGACTTCAACTACGGGTGAAGATTTACTTAGGGTTTCGTTTTTGTGGTGAGGAAGTATAATAGTATTTTAGGCTTGTAAAAGTGTAACCTTGGGAAAACTACAAGGTATTTGGGCGAAGTATTTGGGCATTATAACAATACTTGGAGAGTATTTCTATACCACAAAGGGGTATTTATACGAGACAACTAGGCTAGGGGTACCCACGACAAAACACCACAAAGGGAGGGAGGTGGCTCTCGGCGAGGGCTCTCAAAGGGGAGGGGTGTGGTGGGCTGAAGCTGAGAGAGGAGTATTTTGAGACTTAGTTAGATTGCTCAAGTTTTGGATGAAGAAAGTCTTCAACTAGAGGGTATTTATAGGTCAAGTGAAGGCCAACCAATGGCCAAGATCCGTCCAAGTGTTAGGCAAGTGTAAGGCTAAGATTAAGCCAAGTACACCTTATCCATCTACCACCAAAATATCCTACCTAACCGCGACTAAAAGCCAAGGCCAAATCGTCCAAGAGGGCGCCTCAAGTGCTCGATTAGAGGGTGACAAGTGTCGCCTCTCGTTAATCCAAAATGTTTAAATCTCTCGGAAAAATCCAAAAATTATAAATGACATAGCGAATTTTCCTACGAAAGGCGTGGAAACGTTTCGTCGAAAACGACTCTAATCGGGTGTTGTGTACAAATTTCGAAACTAGCCAACTTTTAAGGCTCAAATTATAATACGTGCGCCACGCGTACATACTGGAAATACGGGTATAACTTGGCAAAGTGACAAAAGTGGGAGAAGCGGCATGTATGGCGGCGTTGATGTGATCATTTCTTTTGAAAAGAGAAGGTGCGAAGGAAGTATACTTTAGACCCGGAGAGAGGTGTTTGTGGTGATGTTAGAGGTGTTTCCTCGTGGACTTGGATGTAAGTATTTTGCGCAAGTTGGTTAAGTGGCCATGTGTGGCGGGTTTGTTCGTAAGTATAGTGGTGAAGACTATCTTGGCGGCGTTGTTTTGAGACTTAGAAGGAACATTGGGACGAATGTTTCTAAGGAGGAGAATGTTATACCACGTATTTCAGTATATGCGTGGGGGCGTGCGTGAAAAGTTTGAACTTTAAAGTTGGCTTGGCGATTTTTATTTGTGCACAACACGATTAGAGTCGTTTTTGGCGAAGCGTTTCCACAGCTTTCGTAGGGAAAATTCCGGCTATGTCATTTATTATTTTTGCGGATTTTTCCGAGAGACGAAACATTTTGGACCAACGGGAGGGTGACATGTGTCACCCTCACATTGGAAGAGAGAGTGGCGGATTGGACGATTTGGGCTAGTGGGAGTTGGTAGGATATTTTGTGTTGGTTGGTGTGGTAGATGGATAAGGTGTACTTGGATGAATCCACACCCTACACTTGCCTTGCACTTGGCATGATCTTGGCCATTGGTTGGCCTTTGCTTGACCTATAAATACCCCTCCCCTTTGAAGACTTCTTCATCCTAAAATGTTTTCTAAGTGTTAAATCCTTCCCCCCCTCTAGCAAGAGCTCTCGTCCTAGCCTCCCCCTTCCCCCCCTTTTGTGAGCCCCCTTGGCCGAGAGCCCTCCCCCCTTGGCCGAAAGTATCCCCCCCCTCCTAGGGGTGCTAGCCGTGGGGTACACACCCCCCCTCTTGAGATGTTGTTCTCGTATAATACCCCCCCTCTCTTGGTAGAAATACTCTCAAAAGTATTGTTGTAATGCCCAAAATACATTAGCATTACCTTGTAGTATTCCAAAAGATACCTCTATACGTAGAGCCCGGAAATACTACCTTATGTCCTTTTAGTCTCAAACCGAAACCCTAAGGAAGATCTCCATAGTTAGTTGGAGTAGTATGTAGAAGTTGGTTAGAACTTCTAAGGGTAGTTTGGAGCGGGTTGGAGCGCACGGAGTTGGAGCTAAACGTTGCCCAGGATCGACTTTATACTTGGATAATTATGGGCTTATCGAGGTAAATACTCTTGACCTTCTATTGTAATTGGAAATTACATGTTGTAAGATTTTATAGTTGAAGTATACTATATATAGAACTGAACCTAGCTTTGCGGCAATGTCTTTTGACTTAAGCCTGAATATTAAGAAAGAAGCGAATGTAATTACATAGGGGCGTATTCTGATGAGACTTGTAGCATGTTGTGAAGTAGAATTGTACACGTCCGGTTAGACGTATAAACCCCCGGGTTGGCTTGATGGCGCCTCGATAGAGAGAGATTTACGCGTTGCTTGGGAGGTGCTGCCGAATTTTCTGTAGAATGTTCTACGACGAGATCTATATGTTAATAAGCGCCTTGTGGCCTTATAGGTGAAAGTACTATGCGTGGCGCGATCTACTTGGCTTAAGGAGTAGCCGGCGGTTTGAGGTACTTGGAGCGTTTTGCTATTAGTCGATAATTGTCGCGAGGTATGTGAACCTCTTCCTATCTCTTCTAGCATGATATGTGTGTAACTATGTAATGCGGTAGGCGATACGTGTTAAATGTATTTGATTGGTCTAAAACATAAAGTGTTATAACGGCTTTATGGGAAGTTGGTTATAACTTTTTATGTAGGTAAGAAAATACTTGTGGTTTTAAAAGGTAGCGATTTGAACTATAACCGTGGTTATGTGATAATAAAGAACTTGAAGTATTTCAAAAGATTTTGAATCATTTTGAAAGAAGAGTAATACTTGGTTTTGAAAACTTAAGAGTTATACTAGCATTATGGGAAGTTAGGTATAACGGCTTAAGAATGTTTCTTGATTTGGAAATCGAATGTGTATCGACAAACCATCGCAGCGTTAATAAAAGGAAATGTTTCTGATTAAGTATTATTAAAACCGGAGAAACTTCCATCTGCATAGAAGCTAAGATGAGACAAAATGATATTTCCTAGATCATGGTCTTTGTAATAAGATTGTTATAAACAAGAATATCCTACTCACATATAAGGCTTATGTTCTCAGATTGTTTAAAAGAGAATTATATTCTTAAATGAATAAGACTATGAACTACGAAACCTTTCTAAGATATGAAACGTGAACATTTGAAATTAGGCAAACTTGGACGTTTGGAAAATAATGTTGTTACTTGATTTTACAAAGGTAAGTGTTTTGGTTTACTTAAAAGACAAATACTCTATTTTTATACTACGGGTATTGTGTGACTTATGTGAAAGAAACGGATCTTTTAAAGATTTAGTGTATGAAATACTTTGGGGTTAGATACCCGAACTTGTTAGTAGAAAGTACCTTGTGTGAATAACTTGATTGTATTGGTTTGTGATAGCCTTGTAATACTTTCTTATTGCTTTGATAAGTAAACATGTTAGGATGCTACGTGTGTTAGTATCTTGTGATGTTTGTGTAAAGGGGTTCCCTTGATTGTGAACTATCAGTCGTTATGATAGTATTGTACCACTCACCTTGACTTATTTCCGGAGGTTAAGCTGCCCTCCGATGCGGGGTAGACTCAGGCGGGTCTAGTGACCTATGATTCGAGAATACCTCATGCGGGTCCAGGTGATCTATGCGGAGCTCACGAGTTCCAGGTTAGTGTGCGTCCTTTATGGGCATGCGGTCCATGTGGCCATGCGGACTGCGAAGTCCAGGCGGATGCCGGGGAGTAGCTACCCTCGATGCGGGGTTATACCTCATGCGGGCCGATGAGATTGGCCTATGCGGAGCTGCGGGAAGTTCCAGGGCTAGACGCGCACATTAGATACTGCGGGCGAGTGGCCAGCTTTGATCATGTGATGCAGACAGATCTCATGATTTATGACCTTGTTAGTACGATGGGTTTTAGTAGTCGGCTATGCCTTCGTACTTACCGTGCACGGTTTTATTATAACACGGTGGGACACGGTGTTCATGTGTGTTCCTTGGTGCTTTCATATCATGATCGCGGTGAGAATGTGTTCCACGCACGATTGATGTTGTGGCGTGAGACCCGTTGTTATGTTTGAGTGATGACTTGAGGCGTGAGTCACGACTTGACATATCGCTTATTTATTGTGAATCGTAGTTTGGTTATCATACATGTCTCTGCTCTGTATAGACTACTATGATTTCATTTACTGATTTATTTTGATTTCACATACTTGGTTGTCTTGACCTCCCGGGGCTGCGTTCATGCCGCAGTAAAGGTACACGATCGTTGATCCTCGCTCTTAGGAGTCACAAGCGTTTGGGAAAGCTCCGTTTCTCCGGAGGCTTATCTTGGTATAGTCCCCTGTTGTTGTAGGTGCTTACATTCAGGGGTATGACGGGGCCCTGTCCCGTCGTTGTTATCATATCATTCGTAGAGGTCTGTAGTACTGTTGTGGGCAGAGTTGTAGAAAGGGATGTAACTGTTCAAATTGTTATTTATATATACTGACGGTAACCGTTTTTGGTTAGCCTGTCTTCTTATTTCACTGTCTTCTTACATTGGTTTCATGTATGTGTTTTATGTTCCGCTGATTACTCTGATGTTGTATCACTAGGGTGCCCGGGGTAAGGCACCAGTCACGGGCCCGGGTTCGGGTCGTGACAGTTAGTATTCGGCTATGCCTTCGTACTTACCCTGTACTGTTTTATTAGGACACAGGTGGGACCTGGTGTTCATGTGTATTCCTTGGTGCTTTTATATCATAAACTGCCGGCAGTGAGGAAGGTATTCCACGGGCATGATTGATGTTGTGGGCATGAGACCCATAGTTACATTTGAGTAATGACTTTGAGGGCGTGAGTCCCTGACTTGACATGACTGCTTATTTATTGTGAACTGTAGTTTGGTTATCATACATGTCTCCTTCTTTATAGACTATTATGATTTCATTTGATATTTTGATTTCCACATGGTACTGTTGTACTAACCTCCTTGGAAAGTGCGTTCATGCGCGAGTTGAGTACGCGATCGTTGATCTAGTTCTCGAGTCACGGTCAGCGTTGGAAGCTCCGTTTCTCGGAGGCTTATCGTGGTATAGTCCTGTCATGGTAGGTGCTTACATTCGGGGTATGGCGGGGCCCCGCCATCATTGTTCATGTCATTCTTAAGTGCATGTACCTTGTTGTGGCGAGTTGGATGGGATGTAACTGTTCGGTGTTCAAATTGTTATTTATATATGTCACGACCCGATCCCGGGCCCGTGACTGGTGCCTTACCCCGGGCACCCTAGTGATACAACATCAGAGTAATCAGCGGAACATAAGACGATAACATGAAATAACAAGAAGTATGAAACAATAGTCTGAGAAAACTTGCCTTACGGCATATATATATATAAATCAATTAAAAACCGAACCGTTACATACCATTACAACTCTGCCCAACAAGAATACTGCACTCATGAATGATATGACAACAACGACGGGGCGGGCCCGCCATACGAATGTAAGCACCTACAACGAGGACTATACCAAGATAAGCCTCCGAGAAACGAGCTTTCCCAAACGCCGAACTGACTCCTAAGAGCGAGGATCAACGATCGTGTACCTTTACTGCGGCATGAACGCAGCCGGAGGTCAAGAGTACCAAGTATGTGAAATCAAAATATCAAATGAAATCATAGTAGTCTATATAAAGCGAGACATGTATGATAACCAAAACTACGATTCAATAAATAGCGAGCATGTCAAGTCGTGACTCACGCCTCAAAGTCATCATAAACCGTGCGGTAAATGCGAAGGCATAGCCGACTACTAAAACCCAGTACAAACAAGGTCGAATCGTATCATGAGATCTGTCTAGGCCGTCACATGATCAAAGCCGCCACTCGCGCAGATCTAATGCGCGTCAGCCTGGAACTTCCCATAGCTCTGCATGGGCCACTCGATGGCCCGCGTGAGGTATTCCCGCATCGGTAGCTACTCCGGCGGCGTCTGGACTCGCCGTCCGCGTAGCCACAAAGACCGCGTGACCACAAGGGCCGCAAACTAACACGGAACTCTCGTAGCTCGCATAGGCCATCTGACCGCATAAGGTATTCTCGAATCATAGGTCACTAGACCCGCTGAGTCTACCCGCGTCGGAGGCGACTTAACCGGAATCATGAGTGATATAATATCAACATGGCGACTTATCGTTAAACAACCTAAGCACAACAAGGGAAAACCCCTTTACACAAACATCACAAGATACTAACTCACGTAGCATCCTAACATGTTTACTTATCAAGTCAACAAGAAAGTATTACAAGACTATCACAAATCAATACAATCAAGTTATTCACACAAGGTACTTTCTACATTATGTTAACAAGTTCGGGTTTTTAGCCCCAAAGTACTTCATGTCTTACTCTTTTAAAAGATCCGTTTCTTTCACAAAAGTCACACAATACCCGTAGTATAAAAAATAGAGTGATTATCTTTTGAAGTAAATCAGAACACTTCTCTTTGTAAAATCAAGTAACAACATTCTTTTCCCAACGCTCAAGTTTGCCTAATTTCAATTACTCAAGTTTCTCATTTTCGAAAGGTTTCGTAGTTCATAGTTTTAAATCCTTTAAAACAATTTGAGAAACATATACCTTATATGTGAGTAGGTTATTCTTGTTTATAACAATCTTTTAACAGCAGCCATGATCTAGGAAATGTAATATCATTTTGTCTCATCTTAGCTTCTATGCAGATGGAGGTTTCTACTGGTTTTAATAATACTTGATTAGTCAATACATTTCCCTTTATTAGCGCTGCTGTGGTTCGTTCGATACTTATTCTCATTTCCGAATTCAGTAAAACATTATTCTTTTAAAATCAAGTACTCATTACTCGCTAATGAGGTTTTACAACATTTTTAACAAAATGTTACACATCAAGTCAATTAGGTTAAGTCTCTTATCTTTCAAGATCAAGTCTCTTAACTTCTAAAGTAATAAATCATTCTGTTACCTACATAGAGTCGTTATAACTAACTTCCCATAAAGCTATTATAACACCCTATGTTTTTGAACCAACCAAACTTGTTTAGCACATGTACGTCTACCGTAATACATAGTTTACAAAACATCATGCTAGAAAGGATAGGAAGAGGTTCACATACCTCGCGACGATTATCGACAAGAAGCAATCTGTTGCCTGATCGCACCGCTAGCCTTTTCCACTCTTCAATTAGAATACGCTACTCGCGATTTCCACCTATATCGACCACAAACGTCTATTAACTCTTGGTTCCATATTCTCCAGAAAATTCGGCAGCATCTCCCCCCCCGCAACAGCGTAAATCTCCTCCTCGATCGAGGCCGGCTACCAAGCCAACCAGGGGGGGGTATATACGTGTTATACCCCGTATTTCCAGAGTATGTACGTGATGGCGTACGTATAATAATTTGAGCCTTAAGTTTGGCAAGTTTCAAATTTGTACACAACACCCGATTAAAGTCGTTTTCTGACGAAACGTTTCCACAGCTTTCGTAGGGAAAATTCCGGCTATGTCATTTAAAAATTTTGCGGATTTTTCCGAGAGACGAAATATTTTGGACCAACGGGAGGGTGACATGTGTCACCCTCACATTGGATGAAGGTTGGACGGCATTTGGACGAAATGGAGCACTTTAGTTGGTAGGATATTTTGTGCAAGTGGTTGTGGTAGATGGATAAGGTGCACTTGGCTTAAATCTAGCCCTACACTTGCCTTACACTTGGAAGAATCTTGGCCATTGGTTGGTCCTTTCTTGACCTATAAATACCCCCCTTGTTGAAGAGTTATTTCATCCTAAAGTGAGCAATCTTTCTAAGTCTCAAATACTCCCTCCCTCTTGTCTTAAAATCGTCCAAAGCCCTCCCCCTTTGAGAGCCTAGCCGAGGCGAAACCCCCTTTGAGTGAGGCTTGCCGTGGTACCCCTAGCCTAGTTGTCTCGTATAAATACCCCCCTTTGTGGTATAGAAATACTCTCCTAGTATTGTTATAATGCCCAAAATACTCTAGCCCATATACCTTATAGTACTTTCCAAAGTACCCTTTATACGAAAAACCCGGAAAGTACGATTATACCTCCTTTGGCCACTAAACGAAACCCTAAGGAAAAATATTCACCCGTAGTTGAAGTTAAGTAGAAGTTGTGTAGACTCTTCTAAGAGTTTCTTGGAGCGTTTTGGAGCGCACGGAGTAGGAGCTAAACCTTGTTCAGGAGCGACATTTAACTCGGATAATTTTGGGCTTATCGAGGTAAATATCTTGTCCCCCTATTGTAATTGGAAATTACATGATTGTTAGAATATATAGTTGAAGTATACTATATATAGAATGAATATTGAATAGAACGGAACGTAGTTCGTCGGCAATGTCTTTTGACTTAAGCCTGAATAAGAATTGAGCAAGAATCACATAGAAGGCTAATAAAGAGAAGAATCGACGAATCGAATCAGAATTACATAGGGTCTGACATGAGACTTGTGTAGCATTCCGTAGTATAATTGTACACGTCAGTTAGGCGTGTTAACCCCTGTTGGCTTGGTAGCTACCGATAAGGGAGGAGATTTACGCCACATGTGGGGAGGTGCCGAATTTTCTGTAGAATATGGAGCCATGAGATCTAGATGTTAATAAGCGCCTTGTGGCCTTATAGGTTGAAGTACTACGTGTGGTGCAATCACGTGGCTTAGGAGTAGCCGACTGTTTGAGGTACTTGGAGCATTTTGCTATTAGTCGATAATCGTCGCGAGGTATGTGAACCTCTTCCTATCTTTTCCAGTATGATATGTGTATAACTATGTAGTACGGTAGACGTACATGTGTTAAATGTATTTGATTGGTTTAAAACATAAAGGGTTATAACGGCTTTATGGGAAGTTATAATGACTTTATGTAGGTTAAGAAATGCCTTGTGGTTTTAAAGTAACTGATTTGACTTATAACTGACTTAATGTGTGACCATAAAGAACTTGAAGTATTTCAAAAGATTAAGAATCCTTTTTTTTGAAAGAAGAGTAATACTTGGTTTTGAAAACATAAGAGTTATACTAGCTTTATGGGAAGTTAGGTATAACGTCTTAAGGGAGGAAAAATGAATGGTTTATTGATCTTAAAAGATAAGAGACTTGACTTGAATGAGTTAATATGAGTTTTGTGTGAAACCTCATTCGTGAGTAATGAGTACTTAGTTTTTAAAAGGAATAATGTTTTACTGATTCGGAAATCAGAATGTGTATCGACAAACTACTGCAGCGTTAATAAAGGAAAATGTATTAAATAAATGAAGTATTATATTAAAACCAGTAGAAACCTCCATCTGCATAGAAGCTAAGATGAGACAAAATGATATTACATTTTCTAGATCATGGCTGCTTAATAAGATTGATTATGAACAGGAATAACATACACTCATATAAGGCATATGTTTTCTCAGATTGTTTAAAAGAGAATTATATTCTTAAATGATTAAGACTATGAACTATGAAACTTTTCTAAAATAAAGAGACTTGAGTAAGTGAAATTAGGCAAACCTGGAACTTTAGGAAAAGAATGTTGTTAAGAAGGAAAGTGTTTTGGTTTACCTAAAAATGTGAGTCACTCTATTTTTATATATACTGTATCGGGTGACTTTTATAAAAGGAATGAATCTCTTTAAAAGGAATTTAACGCACGTAGTACTTTAGGTTAAAACCGGACTTTGGCATAAAATGAAAGTACTTTGAGTTGTGTATGACTTACTATGCTTGTTGTGGTGAAACACGCCTATGCTTGTGATGATAGCCTTTGTTGTGCAAGTGTTGTATTTACGTGTTACCGCGTCTCGATGGAGGCGGTTGACTTATTGAGAACTTACTTGGACGTCTTTGGCGACGTGAAGAATTCCACGTATGTTTCCATTTTGATTGTTGTCTTGATTGATTGATGTTACATGGACACGTCTACACCGACGCGTAATCCGGGACATATGGCGCAGCAGGTTGATCACCCAAGATATCATTGTTGATGTTACATGGGCGTGTCTACACCGGCGCAGACCGGCACGTGGCCATGCAAAGATTGTCATTATTGTTGCATCATGGACATGTTTACACCGGCGCAGTCCGGGCACGCGCCATGATGCGAACATGATTGGTGTTGTGGCGTGAGACCCATAGTTATATTTTAGTGATGACTTTGAGGCGTGAGTCCTCGACTTGATCTTTTATGTTGCATATCGTATTTTGGTCATCATACATGTCTCACGATTTATATAGATCGTTATGATTTAACTACGATTTTCGGGCCACATACTTGGTACTGTCAGATCGACCTCCTTCGGGCTGCGTTACGCCACAGTAAGTACATCGTTGTCGATCCCCGCTTAGGATCACCTTTCAACAGATTGGAAGCTCGTTCCTTGGAGGCTTATCTTTTGGTATGTGTTCCCGAGTTGTAGGTTCTTGTACATTCGGGGTATGGCGGGGCCACGTCCGTCATAGTTGTTGTAAATCTTAGAGGTGCAGTAATCGTTGTGGGCAGGGTTGTAAAAAGGATTAAACTGTTCAGGGTTTGTATATATTTATGCAGAAGGCAACTGTTTTGATTGGCCTGTTTACTTATTATATCTCTTATTTCATGTTCATGTTTTATTTCCGCTGATTTTCTCTGATGTTGTATCACTAGGGTGCCCGGGGTAAGGCACCAGTCACGGGCCCGGGTTCGGGTCGTGACAAAAGTGGTATCAGAGCAGTTAATCCTCGGAAAGTGTCTACAGACCGTGTCTAGTAGAGTCTTGATTATCGATGTGTTGTGCACCACATCTATAATCAGGAGGCTGCATGACATTTAGGATTGGTTTCCATTTCTTCTCATTCTGAGATCGTGCCTTAGAGCTGTGTGATAAGTTGGACCCTCCGACGATTTCGTTTTACCGTTATGCCTCCGTAGAAGCGGCCGCCCAGGTGGGCAAGGCGGTGAGGAGCCGCTAGTGAGATCTGAGGAGTACGAGGCGCAGCCTGGCCAAGACTGAGACAGCATTCGACGGCGAGTTTCGCGACGCCGCCAAAGACCAAAGAGAGTTTAGAGTCGCAGCAGATGGGCCGAGACTACAAGACTGAGCCTCCATCCCACGGCAGGGAAAAGAGATGGGTTACAAGCGAGATGGCCCGCCATCGCCCGGTCGTGGGCCGATATGATGAGGATAGCCGGACGCATTAGCCCAAAGAAGACCGATGGTTCACCCTACATCGGATAGTTTGAGGCTACAGACTTCCCGAGACGTAGCCCGCCGAGTTCTACGGTCGAGGCACGAGGATGATCCGCAGGAGTTCATCCGACGCTGCGTGGATCAGCGAGAGTGATCAAGGCTTCGAGACCGAGTTAGTGGTCCTAGGTTCGCATCGGCCGCGTGATACCGCAATGATCGGCCGGTTTGATTCGTGGGAGCTGTCCCGGAGAGAATGCACTTCCACCGTTTGGGATGAGTTTTCGGGCCTTCGCACATTTCTTGCCTCCACGGATGAGAGGGCTCGGCCGACAGATTTTTGATGTTGAGGCGAATCCGCGCATACTTCGAGTACAATTTGGAGTTTGACTCATTGGCGGTATGTTCCCGCATTAGTAGCTAGTATGGAGGATCGAGTGCACCGATATATTACGTGGCTTGATGATTACCTAGCAGAGTTGTTCGTGTAGCCTTGATCGGGCACGACATTGCTCGCACGCAGCTTATGCACTGACGCGGTGAGCGAGAAATCGACGAATGACCGAGATCGTGAGAAGAGGGCGAGCAATGAGATCCTTTGGTGACTTTCGAGGCGGACCGCCGCAGTTAGCCTAGTTTTGTACCTCCGCCAGTGCAGAGTGGTCCTCCACAACCTTCAGGGCATCCAGAGTATTCAGGAGCAGGTCAGAGCTCCAGGGGTTGAGTTTCGAGTAGGGTGTTGGCGATGCATCCACCCCTACGCCTGCGTGGTCGATGGTAGACCGCATTTCGGGAGTGTCGTGGTGCCAAGGGAGCTTGTTATTTTGGCGGCCAGCGGGCCATTTTGCTAAGAACTGTCCACCAAGGGTAGAGACGGATGTTACGACTCACCTTCGTGATCGTGGTCGTTCATCGCTTTCTACGCATACTCGCAGGCGTGCCTATGATTAGAGTGGAGCGGTAGATTCAGGTATATTCTTAACCCTCTAGAGACTTGTATGTATTAATGTTATGATGATGTGTTAAGTGTTATGTTCGGATAGCTTTGTGCTAAAATGTGATTTAGGGACCTGGTTGGGGAAAAAGGGTAAGCCTGGGGGTGAGAAAATGATGAACCTTAGGATATTACAGTTGAGACCTTAGATGTAAGCGCCGCTTGAGTACAAGATTTGCGAGTGATCCTTGTCGAATACATTTTATGCCGAGAATGTGTTGTGTGATAATTTCCTTGAGTAGTGTAAAATGGAAGTGGTAGCTTCACGACCAGAGAGGTAAGATTGTTCGGACGGAACAAGAGCGTGATGCGTAAGTGGGTCGGGTCAGCCATGTTGTGGCCAACCCACGGCTGCTTCGGCGCTGGGTCAGCTGTGGTCCCGCCAGTGGCAGTGGTCACGAGGTGCTAGCCCAAGATTAGATGACCATCGTATGAGTTCGTGGATACGCTCGACCGTAATCAGTTCGTGAAGGCCGAGAATGGCCTTAGAGATCGAGGCTAGTAAGATGATCAAGTTTGAGGTAGTGACTCCAAAGTTTTGGAAACCAAGTATGGTATGTATACTAGAGAGAGTTCGAGTGTTCGAGAAGGATACAACGAGATAGGGAGAAGTGAACGCGTGTGTGATCGCTTTCTGAGAAATGAATGCGGCGGATTATGTTTTTAGACCTTGGTGGAACTCTTGTGATAAACAGAGGTAATTCCTTGTTGGCTTGGATTTGGGTTTTCGCGCATGTTATTTTGTGGCCGATGTGGCGTGTTTGGTTTCGTAAGTATAGTAGTGAAGGCTATACGCACGCGTGTTTGTTTTGAGATCGAGAAGGAACATTCGGACGAATGTTTCTAAGGAAGAATGTTATACCGTATTTCCAGAGTATGTACGTGATGGCGACGATAATAATTTGAGCCTTAAGTTAGGCAAGTTTCAAATTTGTACACAACACCCGATTAAAGTCGTTTCGACGAAACGTTTCCATGACTTTCGTAGGAAAATTCCGCTATGTCATTTAAAATTTTTATGGATTTTTCCGAGAGACGAATATTTTGACCAACGGAGGGTGACATGTCACCTCACATTGGATGAAGGTTGACGGCATTTGGACGAAATGGAGCACTTTAGTTGGTAGGATATTTTGTGCAAGTGGTTGTGGTAGATGGATAAGGTGCACTTGGCTTAAATCTAGCCCTACACTTGCCTTTACACTTGGAAGAATCTTGGCCATTGGTTGGTCCTTTCTTGACCTATAAATACCCCTTGTCAAGAGTTATTTCATCCTAAAGTGAGCAATCTTTCTAAGTCTCAAATACTCCCTCCTCTTGTCTTAAAATCGCCCAAAGCCCTCCCTTTGAGAGCCTAGCCGAGGCGAAACCCCCTTTGAGTGAGGCTTGGCGTGGGTACCCCTAGCCTAGTTGTCTCGTATAAATACCCCCTTTGTGGTATAGAAATACTCTCTAGTATTGTTATAATGCCCAAAATACTCTAGCCCATATACCTTATAGTACTTTCCAAAGTACCCTTTATACTAAAAACCCTAAAGTACGATTATACCTCCTTTGGCCACTAAACGAAACCCTAAGGAAAAATATTCACCCGTAGTTGAAGTTAAGTAGAAGTTGTGTAGACACTTCTAAGGGTTTCTTGGAGCGCTTTTGAGCGCACTGAGTAGAGCTAAACCATGATCAGGAGCGACATATAACTTTGATAATTTTGGGCTTATCGAGGTAAAAATCTTGTCACCCTATTGTAATTGGAAATTACATCACTGTTAGAATATATAGTGAAAGAATACTATATATAGAATCAATATTGAATAGAGCGGAACGTAGTTCGTCAGCAATGTCTTTTGACTTAAGCTGAATAAGAATTGAACAAGAATCACATGTAAGGCTAATAAAGAGAAGAATCAATCGAATCAGAATTACATAGGTCAGACATAAGAGACTTGTGTAGCATTCTGTAGTATAATTGTACACGTCCGTTAGACGTGTTAACCCCCCGCTTGGCTTGGTAGTACCGATAAGGAGAGATTTACGCTGTCATGCGGGAGGTTCTAATATTACGTAGAATATGGAACGATGAGATCTAGATGTTAATAAGCGCCTTGTGGCCTTATAGGTTGAAGTACTACGTGGTGCACCCACGTGGCTTAAGGAGTAGCCATCGTTTGAGGTACTTGGAGCATTTTGCTATTAGTCGATAATCGTCGCGAGGTATGTGAACCTCTTCCTATCTTTTCCAAAGATGATATGTGTATAACTATGTAAGACGGTAGACGATACGTGTTAAATGTATTTGATTGGTTTAAAACATAAAGGGTTATAACGGCTTTATGGGAAGTTGGTTATAACAGCTTTATGTAGGTTAAGAAATGCCTTGTGGTTTTTAAAGGGTAACTGATTTGACTTATAACTGACTTAATGTGTGACCATAAAGAACTTGAAGTATTTCAAAGATTAAGAATCCTTTTTTTTAAAGAAGAGTAATACTTGGTTTTGAAAACATAAGAGTTATACTAGCTTTATGGGAAGTTAGGTATAACGTCTTAAGGGAGGAAAAATGAATGGTTTATTGATCTTAAAAGATAAGAGACTTGACTTGAATGAGTTAATATGAGTTTTGTGTGAAACCTCATTCGTGAGTAATGAGTACTTAGTTTTTAAAAGGAATAATGTTTCCGATTCGAAATCGAATGTATCGACAAACCATCGCAGCGTTAATAAAGGAAAATGTATTAAATAAATGAAGTATTATATTAAAACCAAGAGAAACCTCCATCCGCATAAAGCTAAGATGAGACAAAATGATATTACATTTTCTAGATCATGGTCGCTTAATAAGATTGATTATGAGCAGAATAACATACACTCATATAAGGCATATGTTTTCTCAAATTGTTTAAAAGAGAATTATATTCTTAAATGATTAAGACTATGAACTATGAAACTTTTCTAAAATAAAGAGACTTGAGTAAGTGAAATTAGGCAAACCGAACTTTAGGGAAAAGAATGTTGTTAAGAAGGAAAGTGTTTTGGTTTACCTAAAAATGTGAGTCACTCTATTTTTTATATATACGGGTATCGGGTGACTTTTATAAAAGGAATGAATCTCTTTAAAAGGAATTTAACGTACGTAGTACTTTAGGGTTAAAACCCGGACTTTGGCATAAAATGAAAGTACTTTGAGTTGTGTATGACTTGCCTATGCTTGTGGTGAAACCCGCCTATGCTTGTGATGATAGCCTTTGTGCAAGTGTTGTATTTACGTGTTACCGCTCTCTCGATGGAGGCGGTTGACTTGTTGAGAACTTACTTGACGCGGCCGGGCAAAGTGACGAATTCCACCGTATGTTTCCATTTTGATTGTTGTCTTGATTGATTGATGTTACATGGACATGTCTACACCGATGCGTAATTCCGGGACATATGGCTACGCAGCAGGTTGATCACCCAAAGATATTGTTGTTGATGTTACATGGACGTGTCACACCGATGCAGATTCCGGGCACGCGCCATGCAAAGATTGTCATTATTGTTGCATCATGGACATGTTTACACCGATGCAGACCGGCACGCGCCATGATGCGAACATGATTGGTGTCAGGCGTGAGACCCATAGTTATATTTTAGTGATGACTTTGAGGCGTGAGTCCTCGACTTGATCGCTTTATGTTGCATATCAGATTTTGGTCATCATACATGTCTCCCGATTTATATAGATCGTTATGATTTAACTACGATTTTCGGGCCACATACTGTACTGCAGATCGACCTCCTTCGGGCTGCGTTCATGCCACGTAGAAGTACATCGTCGTCGATCCTCGCTTAGGATCACCTTTCAACAGATTGAAGCTCCGTTCCTTCGGAGGCTTATCTTTTGTATGTGTTCCCCGAGTCAGGTTCTTGTACATTCGTGGTATGGCGGCCCCGTCCCGCCATAGTTGTTGTAAATCTTAGAGGTCTGTAGTACGCAAAGGTGGTTGTAAAAGGATTAAAATGTTCGGGTTTGTATATATTTACGCAGTAAGGCAACTGCTTTGATTGGCCTGCTTTACTTATTATATCTCTTATTTCATGTTCATGTTTTATTTCACGATTTTCTCTCGATGTCAGATCACTAGGGTGCCCGGGTAAGGCACTACCACGCCCGGTTCGGATCGTGACAATACGTCTAACCGGGCGTATACAATTCTTCAACACAGTAATACCACACAAGTCTCAGAATATGTTCCTATGTAATTACTGTCGCTCTTCTTTATTCAGCTTAAGTCAAAAGACATTGCAAGTATTATTAAGATCTATACATAGTATACTTCAACTATACAATCCTACAACATGTAATTTCCAATTACATTAAGGACAAGAATATTTACCTCGATAAGCCCAAAATTATCCAAGTTATAATGTCGATCCCGAGCAAGGTTTAGCTCCTACTCCGCGGCCCAACCCGCTCCAAACAACCCTTAGAAGTTCTACACAACTTCTTCTTAATACTCCAACCAACTATGGAGATTTTCCTTAGGGTTTCGGCTTGAGACTAAAAGGACATAAGGTAGTATTTCCTGCTCACGATAGAGATATCTTTGGAATACTATAAGGTATACGGCTAAGGTAATTGGGTATAGTAACAATACTTTGGAGAGTATTTCTACCAAGAGAGGGGTGTATTCTACGAGAACAATAAGGCAAGGGGTATACTCTCGGCCTACCCCACTGGAGGGGGTACTCGGCCATGGGGAGGGTTCTCGCCAAGGGCCTCACCTGGGGAGGGACGAGAACACTACAAGAGAGTGGGGAGGTTTTTAGACTTAGGAAATTTATTTGACGAAGAAGTCTTCAAAGGGAGGTATTTATAGGGCAAGCAAAGGCCAATCAATGGCCAAGATCTAGCCAAGTGGGGCAAGTGGAGGCCAAGATATGCCCAAGTGCCCCTAGACCCTACTCCTTAAAACCTCACAAATATCTACACAAATATCTACCAACACTTGCCCATCCAATCGCCCTAACCGCCTTCAGTCCACCAACGAGGGTGCCAAGTGTTACCCTCTCGTTGGTCCAAAACGCTTCGCCTCGGAAAAATCCGCAAAAATACTAAATGACATAGCCGTAAATTACCCTTCGTAGTTAGGTAACGCTTCGCCGAAAAACGACTCTAACCGTGTTGTGCACAAACATAATTCGGCCGGTGCCACATGGGGTGACACGTGTCGCTCGATTCGCCCAAAATATTTCGCCTTCAAAATATCCATAACGCCAAAAATCTCAAAATCAAAGCCCCACAAAATCAGAATTTCTCCCGTGGGCCCCACGTGACCATTTCCAAAATAAAATCCCAAAATTCTAATATAATCCATGAAGTCCAAATACCAAACTGGGAATCCAATTCCCATTAACGAACCTTTCTCTTCACAAAACCGGAAACTTTTCCGCGAAAACTCACATCTTTCTTTCTTTTCAAAATTTCTCGCACTCGCACGCACGCCCTCACTTACATACCCTGCAACTACGGGTATAACATTCTCCTTCCTTAGAAACATTCGTCCCGAATGTTCCTTCTAAGTCTCAAACCAAACGCGGCGCCAAGATAGTCTTCACTACTATAATTACCGAACAATCCCGCCACAACCGCCACAACAACACCGCGCAAAATACTTACGCCCAAGTCCCCGAGAAACACCTCTAACATCACCACAAACACTTCTAACATCACAACGCTCCCATCCAAGGGTCTAAAATATAATTCCTTCGCACTTTCTCCATACAAAAGAAATGGTCACATCTCGCCGCAATACATGCTCGCTTCTCCCTTTACTCGCCGTGATACCACTTTTGTCACTTTGCCGCGAGGTTCTAGTGTCACTCCGCGACCTAACAAATGGTACCGGCCGCATGCGATCCCCGAGGTCGCCGTGACACTGAACTCTACCACATTTCGACATCGCTCGCCTTTCCAAAACTCGGGTTACTATCTCTAACGTGGTCATCATTAATCGGGAACACTGACGGATCTCCGATACTTTCCGATCATAACAATACGAAAGACGGACGTATCGCTTCCTAAGTCGGACGGCAATTGCTAACATATAGGCAACCCGGCCTATTCTTCACATGAACTCAAAGTGGCCCAAAGTAACTCGCTAAGTTCCTCTGCTTTCCAAAACTCGCCACACCCAACCCGAGTGGTACTTTCAAGAAGACCGACCACCAATCCCGAACTCTAAGCGCCGCCGCCGATTATCCGCACGATTTCTCCGAGCCGCCGTAACCTCTTCTAGACAAGCGCACTATCCACACCACCGGAACAAGCCCAACCAACTATCCGACCTTGCCAACGCCGAACCAATCGACCGACGATTTACACTTCCGCCCGCAAGGCCATAAAGCGACATCCCAATACTGAAATGGTAGCTACTAAAACACTCCTCAACAGAGACAACAATCCTTACACTACCCCTCAAATCTCACACCGCCCGAGGGCGAATACGATACGAGACTCACCGAAGTTCATAATCCCGCTGTAAAACTTCCAAAAAGAAATACCAGAACTGGCTCCACTGTCACATAAGGTAAAGGTAGGCACCCTGCAGCACTTACAACCTTTCCGATATAACGCCGCAACATACCACCGAGTACACGTTTGATTAAAAGATAAGACGGCTGACCTCATCGCCCGACCATCGATTGAACGCATCCACGAACTCAGACTGTTAACTAAACTTGGGCCTAACACCTCATAACCCTAACACAAAGCGACCACCACAAACCGACCCCACCACCATACAGTCGCTGGTTGACCCGCAACGTGGCCTCAACCCGACCCGCAACGCCAAGACACTAGCTCCCGAACCGAAAACTCTCACTAATCACGCTACGAAAACCTAGCGTCTTCTTAGCTCAACTACCCTCTTTCATTCCACACTACTCGTGACTTATCCCAAAAACATATCTCCCGCAGCATAATGCACTCCGACAAGTGGTCAAACATAAAATACTTCTTTACTCGAGACGGCCTTACCTCTAAGGTCTCTACGATAAAGCTCTAAGGCTCACACTTCCCTATCCGTCAATCTTTCCAAGCATTAACCATGATTTCTAATCACTAATTACACACCGCTATCGTAACATAAAGCACTTATGATATACCCATCTTATCATACATACCGATCTCTAGAGTTAAGGATATACCAGATTCATCGCTTCACTCTCCTTAGTCGTTCTAAACAAACCTACCCAGTAGGCACATAGCAGTGAGACGATTTAACTACCCACCGATCCCGGGTTGAGTCCTCCTACTAGGACATCCTTTCGACACACGGCCCGACGGCCGCAGTAAAATAAGTACCAACTAAAAGATGACATTCCCGACGACGCTCACACACCGTGGAACACCGGGAAAATCGAATTCGGGCCGAACCTACGTGTGGTCGTGAACCGAAACTCGAGCTCGACCAACTCCTGCATACCCCGAACGCCCCGAATCCGCAAGACCACTCAGACCGGGCGAGATGCATATCTAATCTGGCCGCGAGGCGATTTGCCTCAAAGTTACCAAAGGACCTCCGCTCGCCCTCTTCGCCGCCCTTCGTTAACCCGCCGATCTCTACGCTTGGCTCGCCGCGCATAAGCCCGCATACGTGCCATGCCAAGCCTAATCAAGAATTACTTCAGACAACCTCTCTTAGATAGTCATCAAGACTCGCGTACATCCAGATACTCTCCGTAGCCAAATCCATAGCTAGTAATGTGGTCGCTTTTTGCAATCTATATTCTCTGCTCCTGGCCGTGGAACCGGGTTCAAACATCATGGCCGCAGAGGAATTGCCGCCGTGCTAAACTCGCTTGGGCTTAGCGACGCCGCAGAACTCCCGAATGAAGCACCACCTCAGTGATGATTGGGCATGTGCCCACGTAACCCTCTCAGATTTACTCGCAGCCTCCTGGCCGCTTTGCCCTCCTCGGCGGGTGCCCTACGCGAGGCATAACGGTAGTGGAAAGAAATACGAGAGGGTCCAACTTACAACACAAATTTCTAAGGCACGATCTCAGAGTGAGAAGAATAGAAACCAATCCTAAATATCCTATAGCCTCCTCGACATCGCGTGGTGCACAACACACCGATAATCAAGACTTCATCGATACGGCTCAGAGACACTTTCCGAGGATTAATCGCTCGATACCACTTTTTGTCACGACCGATCCCGCCCGTGATCGTGCCTTACCCGCACCCTAGTGATACAACATCGAGTAATCAGAACATAAGACGATAACATGAAATAATGAAGTATGAAACAATAGTTCGAGAAACTTGCGCTTTACGCATATATATATAAATCAATTAAAAACCGAACGCTACATCCCATTACAACTCGCCACAACAAGATTACTGCACTTCATGAATGATATGACAACAACGACGGATAGGGCCCGCCATACCCCGAATGTAAGCACCTACAACAACAGGGACTATACCAAGATAAGCCTCCGAGAAACGGAGCTTTCCCAAACGCTGAATCTGGACTCCTAAGAGCGAGGATCAACGATCGCGTACCTTTACTCGCGCAGATGAACGCACTTCCGGGCGAGGTCAAGATAACAGTACCAAGTATGTGAAATCAAAATATCAGAATGAAATCATAGTAGTCTATATAAAGCGTGAGACATGTATGATAACCAAAACTACATCACAATAAATATGCAATCATGTCAAGTCGTGGACTCACGCCTCAAAGTCATCATAAAACCGCACGGTAAGTACGAAGGCATAGCCGACTACTAAAACCCACAAGACAAACAAGGTCAGAATCAGATTACGAGATCCGTCTGCATCATTACATGATCAAAGCCGCCACTCGCCCGCAGATCTAATGCGCGCCTTCAGCCCCGAACTTCCCATAGCTCGCACGGGCCACCCAATGGCCCGCATGAGGTATTCCCGCATCGAGGGTAGCTACTCCCCAGCCGCCCCGACTCGCCGTCCGCACGGCCACAAAGACCGCATGACCACAAGCGGCCGCAAACTAACTCGAACTCGTGAGCTCGCAAGATAGGCCATACTGACCGCATAAGGTATTCTCGAATCATAGGTCACTAGACTACCGAAGTCTACCCCAGACGGAGGCGCTTTAACCCCTAATCACGAGTGATATAATATCAACATGACAAATTATCGTTAAACAACCTAAGCACAACAAGTGGAAAACCCTTTACACAAACATCACAAGATACTAACTCACGTAGATCCTAACATGTTTACTTATCAAGTCAACAAGAAAGTATTACAAGACTATCACAAATCAATACAATCAAGTTATTCACACAAGGTACTTTCTACATTATGTTAACAAGTTCGGTTTTAGCCCCAAAGTACTTCATGTCTTACTCTTTAAAAGATCCGCTTTTTCACAAAAGTCACACAATACCCGTAGTATAAAAATAGAGTGATTATCTTTTGAAGTAAATCCAACACTTCTCTTTGTAAAATCAAGTAACAACATTCTTTTCCCAACGCCAAGTTTGCCTAATTTCAATTACTCAAGTTTCTCATTTTCAAAGGTTTCAGAGTTCATAGTTTTAAATCCTTTAAAACAATTTGAGAAACATATACCTTATATGTGAGTAGGTTATTCTTGTTTATAACAATCTTTTAACAAAGACATGATCTAGGAAATGTAATATCATTTTGTCTCATCTTAGCTTCTATGCAGATGGAGGTTTCTATCGGTTTTAATAATACTTGATTAGTCAATACATTTCCTTTATTAGCGCCAAGTGGGTTCGCTCGATACTTATTCTCATTTCCGAATTCAAGAAACATTATTCTTTTAAAATCAAGTACTCATTACTCGCTAATGAGGTTTTACAACATTTTTAACAAAATGATACACATCAAGTCAATTAGGTTAAGTCTCTTATCTTTCAAGATCAAGTCTCTTAACTTCTAAAGTAATAAATCATTCTTACCTACATGAGTCGTTATAACTAACTTCCCATAAAGCTATTATAACACCCTATGTTTTTGAACCAACCAAACTTGTTTAGCACATGACGCTCACCGTACTACATAGTTTACAAAACATCATGCTAGAAAGGATAGGAAGAGGTTCACATACCTCGCGACGATTATCGACAAGCAATACGCCCACGATCGCACCGCTTAGCCTTTTCCACTCTTCAAGTAGAATACGCTACTCGCGATTTCCACCTATATAGACCACAAACGCCTATTAACACTTGGTTCCATATTCTACGTAAAATTCGCAAAGATCTCCCCGCAACAACAGAAATCTCCTCCTCGATCGAGGCCGCTACCAAGCCAACCAGTGGTATATACGCCTAACCGGCGTATACAATTCTTCAACACAAGAATACCACACAAGTCTCATCAGAATACACTCATGTAATTACGCTCAGCTTCTTCTTTATTCAGCTTAAGTCAAAAGACATTGCCGCAAGTATTATTAAGATCTATACATAGTATACTTCAACTATACAATCCTACAACATGTAATTTCCAATTACATTAAGGGACAAGAATATTTACCTCGATAAGCCCAAAATTATCCAAGTTATAATGTCGATCCCGAGCAAGGTTTAGCTCCTACTCCGCGCTCCAACCCGCCTCCAAACAACCCTTAGAAGTTCTACACAACTTCTTCTTAATACTCCAACCAACTATGGAGATTTTCCTGTGGTTTCGGTTTGAGACTAAAAGGACATAAGGTAGTATTTCCTGCTCTACGATAGAGATATCTTTGGAATACTATAAGGTATACGGCTAAGGTAATTGGGTATAATGTAACAATACTTCTGAGAGTATTTATACCAAGAGAGGGGTGTATTCTACGAGAACAATAAGGCAAGTGGGTATACTCTCTACTACCCCACTCAGAGTGGGGTACTCGGCCATGGGAGGGGTTCTCCAAGGGCCTCACCTGAGGGAGGGACGAGAACACTACAAGAGAGGGGAGGTTTTAGACTTAGGAAATTTATTTGGATGAAGAAGTCTTCAGGGGAGGATATTTATAGGGCAAAGGCCAATCAATGGCCAAGATCTAGCCAAGTGGGCAAGTGGAGGCCAAGATATGCCCAAGTGCCCCTAGACCCTACTCCTTAAAACCTCACAAATATCTACACAAATATCTACCAACACTTGCCCATCCAATCGGCCCTAACCGCCTTCAGTCCACCAACGAGGGTGCCAAGTGTTGCCCTCTCGCTGGTCCAAAACGCTTGCCTCTCTAAAAATCCGCAAAAATACTAAATGACATAGCCGTAAATTACCCTTCGTAGTTAGGTAGAACGTTTCAAAAAAACGACTCTAACCGGTGTTGTGCACAAACATAATTCGGTCAGGTGCCACATGGGGTGACACGTGTCGCCCCGATTCGCCCAAAATATTTCGTCTTCAAAATATCCATAACGCCAAAAATCTCAAAATCAAAGCTGCCCCACAAAATCAGAATTTCTCCCGTGGGCCCCACGTGACCATTTCCAAAAATAAAATCCCAAAATTCTAATATAATCCATGAAGTCCAAATACCAAATCTGGGAATCCAATTCCCATTAACGAACCTTTCTCTTCACAAAAACCGGAAACTTTTCCGTCGAAAACTCACATCTTTCTTTCTTTTCAAAATTTCTGCCGTACTCTCGTACGTACGTCCTCACTTACATACCCTGCAACTACGGGGTATAACAATATATATATACTGAAGGTAACCGTTTTTTGTTAGCATGTCTTCTTATTTCACTGTCTTATTACACTGGTTTCATGTATTGTCTTTATTTTCCGCTGATTACTCTGATGTTGTATCACCAGGTGCCCGTAAGGCACTACCACGGGCCCGGTTCGGTCGTGACAAAAGTGGTATCGAGCGCGAATCCTCGGAAAGTGTCTACGCACCGTATCCAAGGAAGTTCGATTATCGCGTGTTGCGCACCACACCAATAATCGTGAGGCTATAGGATATTTAGGATCGTTTCCATTCTTCTCACTCGAGATCGTGCCTTAGAGCCGTGTAAGTTGGACCTCTAACGTATTTCTTTCCCTTACCGCTATGCCTCCGTAAGGCAACCCGAGCCTGTGAGAGCGCAAGCGGAGCCGCGAGCAGAGTAAATCTGAGGTTAAGGCACCGCCCAATCATTACCTAGGGTAGTGCTTCATTCGGGAGTTCGCGACGCCACTAAGCCCCAAGAAGTTTAGCACGGCGCGGTTCCTCATCGCGCCATGATATTTGAACCTTCGCCCACACCGGAACAAAGAATATAGAGTGCAAAGAGGCGACTCGCATTAGCTATGGATTTGGCTACGAGAGTATACCGATGCATCGCGAGTCTTGATGACTATCTAAGAGGATTGTGCAAGAGTAATTCTTCGATTAGATTGAGCATGGCCAGGTACGGCTTATGCGCAGCCGAGAAACATAGAGATCGAGCGGGTTAACCAAGGACGAAGAAGGCCGTAACAACAAGGTCCTTTGGTAACATTCGAGGCGAATCGCCTCACCGCCAGATTAGATACGCACATCCACCGCAGCAGAGGTCCTCCACGGTACGTGACGCTCGGGTACGCAGGAGTTGGTCGATTAGATATGCACATCCACCCGATGCAGAGGTCCTCCACGGGCAAAAGACGCTCGGGTACGCAGGAGTTGGTCGAGCTCGGATCTTCCGGCTCACAAAGGCGCACGCCATTCCGGGAATGTTGTCTTTTGTTGGTGCTCGTTTTACCGCCGCCGCCATGTCGAATGGGTGACCTAGTAGGAGGACTCGGCCTTCAGATCGTGGGTAGTTCGTCATCTTCCCTAGCTATGGCGCTACGGCGTGTTTGATTAGAACGACTAAGGGAGCGAAGAGATTCAGATATATCCTTAACCTCTGAGATTAGTATGTGTGATAAGACGAGTATATCTTAAGTGTTATGTTCGATAACATAAGTGTAAATCGTGTTAGAAACCATGGTTAGATAAGAAAGGGTAAGATTGGGGATAAGGGAAGGTGTGAGCCTTAGAGCTTTATACGTAGAGACCTTAGAGGAAAGGCCATCTCGAGTAAAAGAAGTATTTTACGTTGACTCAGACGAGTGCATAGTGCACGAGCTATGTTTCGGGATAAGTCCCAAGTAGTGTGGAATGAAAGAGGGTAGTTGAGCTAAGAAGACCGCTAGGTTTTCGTAACGTGATTAGTGAGTTTTCCGGATCGGGAGCTAGTGTTTTGCGCGACGCCGTCGGGTTGAGGCGTGTTGCGGGTCAACCCGACGTTCTATGCGGGTGGGTTGAGGTGGTCCCGCCTTGTAGGTCACGAGGGTGTTAGGCCTGTGTTTAGTTAACCAACAGACGAAGTTCGTGGATGCGTTCGACCGATGGTCGCCAACGAGGTCACCGCCTTATCTTTTAGTCGACCGCTTATCGGCAGAGGTTATGCGAGATGTCGCATCGTAAAGGTTGTAACGCGGTGCCTACCTTCACCTTATGTCGCATGCTCGAGCCCGTGTTACTACTGCTTTTTTGGAAGTTTTACTGCATGGTTAGGAACTCAGTAGTCTCGACCACATTCGCCTCGGCTGTTTGGATTTCAGGCTAGTTGCGAGGATGGTTGTCTCCTGAAGGAGTGTTTAAGCTACCATTTCCGGTTCGGATGTTGCCTTATGAAGCCTTGTAGGGCGGAAGTGTAAGTCACGGCCGATTGGTTCGATGTTGGCAAGGTTCAGAATGGTTCAGCTTGTTCCAGCATCGTGGATAGGTGAGGCTTATCTAGAAGAGGTTTTTGGCAGCTCAGAAATCGCGGCGATAAGCGGCGACGACGCTTAG
Source organism: Przewalskia tangutica (assembly GCA_029844215.1). NCBI lineage: Eukaryota > Viridiplantae > Streptophyta > Magnoliopsida > Solanales > Solanaceae > Przewalskia > Przewalskia tangutica. The sequence continues at coordinate 46,723,627 of CM056739.1, read as the reverse complement.
AGTTCGTTGACGGCCGGTCTTCGAGGTACCACCGGATAGTGGTGACGAGTTTTGGAAAAATAGAGGAAACTTAGCCCGAGTTACTTTGGGCCTTTTGAGTTCATGTGAGGATAGGCCAGTTGCCTATATGTTAGCATTTGCCGTCCGACTTAGAGGCGACGTCCGGTTTTTCGTGTTGCTATGTGCGAAAAGTATCGAGATCCATTCGAGTGTTCCCGTTAATGATGACCATATCGGAGATAGTAACCTGCAGATTTGGAGCGGAAATCAAGTAGTAAATGTGGTAAGCTATGAGAAAGAGTTCAAATGTACGAGAAGCGGTAATGCACAAGTAAAGGAAGAAGCGAGCATGTATTACAGCATAGATGTGATCATTACTTTGGCGATGTTAGAGGTATTTCCTCGTGGCTTGATGTAAGAATGCGCAGTGTTTCGTGGCCGTGTGGAAGGATTGTTCTTGTAAGTATAGTAGTGAAGACTATCTCGCGCATGTTTGTTTTGAGACTTAGAAGGAACATTCGGACGAATGTTTCTCGAGGGAGAATGTTATACCGTATTTCGCAGTATGCACGTAAGGACGACGTAGAAAAGTTTGGACTTTAAAGTGCTTGGCGAAATATTTTGTGCACAACACCCTGCTAGAGTCGTTTTCGACTAAACGTTTTTCACACTTGCGAAGGAAAATTCGCTATGTCATTTTTAATTTCGGATTTTTCCGAGACGAAACGTGTTGGACCAACAAGGGCGCCACTTGGCACCCTCTCATTCATGGACGCGTGGCGGACTTGGGACGATTTGGAGAGTGGGTTGGTAGGATATTTTGTGTTGATTGATAAAGTGGGACCCACACACACTTGTCCAAATCTTGACCTACACTTGCCTTGCACTTGGCATGATCTTGGCCATTGATTGCCTTTGCTTGACCTATAAATACCTCTCCCTTTGAAGACTTATTCATCCTAAAATGTTCTAAGTCTTAGAAATCCTCCCCTCCTCATGGTGTTCTCGCCCTCCCCTTGCGAGGCTTTAGCGAGAGTCCCTCCCTTGGCGAGAGTACCCCCCTGGGTAGTGAGGGTATACACCCTGTGGTGTTGTCTCGTATAAATACCCCTTCAGGTATAGAAATACTCCAAGTATTGTTATAATGCCCAAATACTGCCCTAATACCTTGTAGTACTTTCCAAAGTACCTTTATACAAAAAGCCCGTAAAATACTATTATACTTCCTCACCACAAAACGAAACCCTAAGTAAATCTTCACCCGTAGTTGAAGTTATAAGAAGTTGCGTAGAACTTCTAAGGTTCTTGGAGCGATGGAGCGCAGTAGAGCTAAACGTTGCTCGTGAGCGACATTAAACTTGGATAATTTTGGGCTTATCGAGGTAACCGCTTGACCTTCTATTGTAATTGGAAATTACATGTTGTAAGATTATATAGTTGAAGTATACTATATAGAATCTGAACCTAGCTTTGGCAATGTCTTTGACTTAAGCTCAATATAAAGAAAGAGAATCGAATCAGTAATTACATAGGATCAGACATAGACTTGTAGCATTACTGTGTAGTAGTATTGTACACGTCCGTTAGATGTATAAACCCCGTTGGCTTGATAGCCGGCCTCGATAGAGAGAGATTTACGCCATGTGTTGCGGGGAGGTGTCACGAATTTTCGTAGAATGTTCTACGATAAGATCTAGATGTTAATAAGCGCCTTGTGGCCTTATAGGTTGAAGTACTATGCGTGGCGCGATCTACTTGGCTTAAGGAGTGGCGGTTTGAGGTACTGAGCATTTTGCTATTAGTCGATAATCGCGAGGTATGTGAACCTCTTCCTATCTTTTCTAACATGATATGTGTATAACTATGTAGTATAGACGATACGTGTTAAATGTATTTGATTGTTTAAAACATAAAGTGTTATAACGGCTTTATGGAAAGTTGGTTATAAATACTTTACGTAGTAAGAAAATGCTTTGTGGTTTTAAAAACTTAAGAGTTATAATAGCTTTATGGGAAATTAGGTATAACGGCTTAAGAGAGATAAAATGAATGATTTATTGATTTTAGAAGTTAAGAGACTTGATCTTAAAAGATAAGAGACTTGACTTAATTAAATTAATATGAATTTTGTGTGAAACCTCATTCGTGAGAAATGAGTACTTGTTTTGTAAAAGGAATAATGTTTTACTGATTTCGGAAATCAGAATGAGTATCGACAAACCATCGCAGTAATAAAGGGAAATGTTTTGATTAATGAAGCATTATTAAAACCAAGAGAAACCTCCTTCTACATAGAAGCTAAGATGAGACAAAATGATATTACATTTCCTAGATCATGGCTGCTTAATAAGATTGATTATGAACAAGAATAAACTACTCACATAAAAGGCATATGTCTCTCAGATTGTTTAAAAGAGAATTATATTCTTAAATGAATAAGACTATGAACTTTAAACCTTTCTAAAATAAGAAACGTGAACATTTGAAATTAGGCAAACTTGAACGCTTGGAAAAAATGTTGTTACTTGATTTTACAAAGGGAAGTGTTTTGGTTTACTTAAAAAGATAGTCACTCTATTTTATACTACGGTTATTGTGTGTCCTCTGTGAAAGAAACGGATCTTTTAAAAGATAATGTATGAAGTACTTTGGGTATAGATACTCGATCTTGTTAATCATATAGTAGAATGTACCTTGTGTATAACTTGATTGTGTTGGTTTGTGATAGCCTTGTAATATTTTCTTGTTGATTTGATAAGTAAACATGCTAGGATGCTACGTGTGTTAGTATCTTGTGATGTTTTGTGTAAAGGGGTTTTCCTCGATCGCTTAAAGTTGTTTAACGATCACCGTTATGTTGGTATTATACCACCACCTTGACTTGTTTCCGAGGTTAAGCCTCCGACGCGGGTAGACTCGCGGTCGGGACCATGATTCGAGAATACCTCACGCGTCCGGATCCATGCGAACTACGGAGTTCCGTGTTAGTACGCCCTTGTGGTCACGCGGTCTTTGTGGCTACGCGATCGCGAGTCCAGCGGATGTCGGGAGTAGCTACCGACAGCGAGAATACCTCACGGGCCTATGAGGTTGGCCTACGCGAGTCGCGGAGAGTTCCGGGGCTAGACGCGCACATTTGATATCGCGCGAGTGACCAACTTTGATCATGTGACGCCCAGACAGATATCATGACGCTTTACGACCTTGTTGATGCTGGGTGTTAGTATTCGGCTATGCCTTCGCACTTACCTCGCATCGTTTTATTAGGACACAGTGGGACCCGTGTTCGTGTATTCCTCGGTGCTTTTATATCATAAATCGCCAAGATGAGGAAGGTATTCCACGCATGATTGATGTTGTGGGCATGAGACCCATAGTTACATTTGAGTAATGACTTTGAGGCGCGAGTCCCCGACTTGACACGATCGCTATTTATCAGGAATCGTAGTTTGGTTATACATGTCTCCGCTTTATAGACTATTATGATTTCATTTACATTATTTTCGCCACATACTTGGTACTTGTTGCCGACTTCGGGCTGCGTCATGCCGCAGTCGAGGTACACCCCGCCGATCCTAGTTCTCGTGGTCACGATTAGCGTTTGGGAAGCTCCGCTTTCTCGAGGCTTATCACGTATAGTCCCCGTCATGGTAGGTGCTATTCAGGGTATGGCGGGCCCCGCCCGCCATTGTTGCCATGTCATTCTTAGAGGTCGTAGTACCTGTGGCGAGTTGGATGGGATGTAATCGGTGTTCAAATTGTTATTTATATATATATACCAAGGTAACCGCTTTTTGTTAGCTGCTTCTTATTTCACCGTCTTATTACATCGTTTCATGTATTGTTATGTTCACTGACACTCGATGTTGTATCACTAGGTGCCCGGGTAAGGCACCGCCACGCCCGGGTTCGGTCGTGATGCTCTCTCATATGTGAGGCAAGAAGTGAGTGAGGAAAGCCTCAGAGAACTCATCCCAGTAGGGACGCGTGCTCTCCCGATAACTCCCACGAATCAAACCAATCGATCGCGGTATCATGTAGCCGATGCGAACCGAAGTCACGACTCGGTCTCTAACGCTGATCACCCGTGACGATCTCTGAATCGGATGAACTCGCGGATCATCCTCCGCCTCGACCAGAATCGCGGCTACAACTCAGAAATCTCGTAGCCTCAAATCGTCGCCTCAGTGAACCACGGTGCATCGGGTGAACTGAATCGCCAGATCCACTGCTCTCATGTTCGCCACGATCTCGCGAATCGGGTCATCTCTCAGAACCATCTCATCCGCTTCCGGTGCCGGGATCGAGGTGTAGGATTGTGGTCTCATCGCCCATCGCCGCGCCCTAAACCTCGGGGTCGGCGGCGTCGTAGAACTCGCCGTCGCATCGACGGGCTCGAGCTCGTGACTCTAGGTGTCCCACTAAGCCTCACCGCTTTGCCCTTCGGGCCCGGTTGCCTTACGAGGCATAATCGTGGTAAAAGGAATACGTTAGGGGTCCAACTTAACACGCCTCAAAGCACGATCTCAGTGAGAAGAATGGAAACCAATCCTAAATATCCTATAGCCTCCTCGACGATTATTGGTGTGGTGCACAACACACCGATAATCAAGACTTACTAGATACGGTCAGTAGACACTTTCCGAGGATTAATCGCTCGATACCACTTTTGTCACGACTGTTCGGCTCGGATCGTGCCTTACCCGCACCTGTCATACATCGAGAAAATCAGCGGAAATATAAAAGACAAGAAACATTATTAAAAGGAGAAACAGTTTATCAAGAAAAGTCGCTTTGGCATATATATATAAACATAGTTTTCAGCTACATCCCAACTGCATAACAGACTACACTCTGAGGAAGTAACAACTATGGCGGGATGGGGCCCGCCATACTCGAATGTACAAAACTATCTACAATACAGTGAGATCATACCTAAAAGTAGAGCCTCTAGAAGATGGAGCTCCCGACACCAACGCAAAGATCCTAAGGATGTGGATCTAGCACTGCCGCTTACCGCACAGATTTAACGCAGCCGGGCGAGGTCAAGACAACAGTACTAAGTATGTGAAATCAGAAGTACTTAAATGAAATCATATCATTTTAAAACCAATTTTATAAATACGCATTTAAACAACCAATGAATCGCACATAGTGCCACATCATAAACAAGAGCAACAATAGGTAAATCAGAATGTGTCTTTTCTAGCCGCGAATGATCAAGCAGGCCAATTGCGTAGTATCACCACGCAAGCCTAATCACGACTCCGTAGTCCGCATAGGCCACTCACATAGCCCGCATGGTATAACCCCGCATCGAGGTAGCTACTCCTCGCATCGCTCGACTCGTAGTCCGCACGGCCACATGCACCGCGTGAGGTATAACCCCGCACACTAACCTCGAACTCGTAGCTCGCATAGGTCCCCGACCCGCATGAGGTATTCTCGAATCACGGTCCTGCATCGCTCGAGTCTACCCCGTGACGGAGGCGCCTTAACCCCAGAATATGTCAAGAGGTGAGTGATATAATACCAACATAACAGCTTATCGTTAAACAACATAAGTACAACAAGAATACCCTCTTATACAAACGTTACAAGTCACTACCACACATAGCATCATATCATGTTTACTTATCAAACCATTTTATTATTCTTTCATAAATCAATACAAGTCTGTTATAAAGTAAACTATTCCTTTTATCATTCTTAAGTTGTTATACCTAACTTCCCATAAAGCTAGTATAACTCTTAAGCTTTTTGTTTAAAAACCAATTAGTTCTCTTCTGTTAAAAATGTTTCAGTATTCTTTTGAAATGCATCAAGATTCTTATTATTCAGGCTTAAGTCAAAAGACATTGCCGTAAGTATTTTTCAGGCCTAAGTCAAAAGACATTGCCGTAAGTATTATTCAGTTAACACATGTACGTCTACCGTACTACATATATATTTTAAAATATCATGTTTTAGGAAGAATCACATACCTTCTCGGCGAAAACCACCTGCCAAGTTGAATATGTCGCGCGCAGAGAATCAACCTATAATAGTCAGACACGTCTATCAACGTCTAGACTACTGAAATGCTTCTAAGCAGAGGGTCCTTTATTCTACGGAAAATCGGGCAGCACTTCCCTACCCAGTGAGCTACTCAAGTCTACTGTGAAAACAGTCCTAAGTAAGTATAGTTCAATTCTATTCTTTAACAACCTTCTAAGTATTTATACTTATTTCTATACTTCTACATTATGTATTCTCTAATTACAAAAGAAGGACAAGATTATTTACCTCGATAAGCCCAATAATATCCTAGATATAAGTCGATCTGGAGCAAGGCTTAGCTCCTAATTTGTACGCTCCGATAGCTCCAAGGAAACCTTAGAAGTTCTTCACAACTTCTACTAAGTACTAAGGGATTTGGGCTAGGGTATTTTGGGCATTATAACAATACTAGAAGACAACTTTTCTACCAAGGGAGGGGGGTAGATTTCGGCTAGCAGGGGTAGCCTCGCTAAGCTTCACTGAGGGGGAAGGTGTTTGGACGAAATGTGCTAACATGGGATAGGAGAGGATTGTATACGTGGAAAGTTTGTTTGTGGATGAAGAACTCTTCATCACAAGAGGGGTATTTATAGGTCAAGGGATGGCCAACCAATGGCCAAGATTATGCCAAGTGCAAGGCAAGTGTAAGGTCAAGATTTGGGCAAGTGTCCTTAGCCAACTTGCACACAAAATATCCTACCAACTACTTGACAAAAATGGCCATCCAATTCGCTCACTCACATTAACATCCACCAAAGGGTGACAAGTGTCGCCCTCTCGTTGGTTCAAAGTGTTTCATCTCTCGGAAAAATCCGCAAAAATTAGAAATGACATAGCCGGAATTTATCCTACGCGAGTTGTGTAAAACGTTTCGTCGGAAAACGATTCTTTTAATGAGTTGTGCCCAAAAAACGTCCCATTGCCTACTTTAAGGCTAAACTTTCGTACGTACGCCCTCACGTACATACTCTGGAAATACGGGGTATAACACCGCGACTGGTGCCTTACCCCGGACACCCTAGTGATACAACATCAGAGAAAATCAGCGGAAATAAAAACTCATTAAAGATAAATAATGAAATAAGAAAACAGGTTAACCATAACGGTTACCTTTCTGTACATAAATGAAAACTTGAGCGATATCCTTTACAAACCCGCCACAACAAAGGCATGCACTCTAAGAATTTTATGACAACAACGACGGGACAGGGCCCCGCCATGCCCCTGAATGTACAAAAGTCTACAACTTCAGGGAACCGTACCAAAAGACAAAGACTCCGGAGAAATGGAGTTTTCCGAGAACTGAACAACGATCCAAAGAGTGCGGATCAGCAAGCTATGTACCTCAACTCGCGCAGATGAACGCGGGCGAGGTCAAGATAACAGTACCAAGTATGTGAAACATAAAAATACTGTAAATGAAATCATAATAGTCTATAAACAGCAGGAGACATGTATGATAACCAAAATACAGTACACAACATATAAGCAGTCATGTCAAGTCAGGGACTCATGCCCGTAAAATCATCACTCAAATACAACCCGAATTTAACCCACAATGGCCGCATGCCCCGATCTCACCTCGGTATAAGCGTGGCCCGAACCGCCCTAGTGGCCCATACCTGGACCATCCAACGTGTCGGTATGCCCAAAGGAGATAACAAGATGACACCCATGGTGGAAACATACCCGGCCATCCAACGTGTGTCAAGATGTCCAAACAAATAACAAGATAATACTCATCGGAAGCATACCCGGCCACCCAACGTGTCGATGTCCAAACAATAACCGATAATACCCATCGTGGAAGCATACCCGGCCACCCAACGTGTCAAGATGTCCAAACAATAACAAGATAACACTTAGTGGAAGATACCCGGTCACCCAACGTGTCAAGATGTCCATCAATCAAACCGATAATGGCCCTCCATCGAGACTTCGAGCAAAAAATCAAACACTTGCACAACAAAGGCTATCTCAACAAGCATAGGCAAGTTACACACAACTCAAGGTACTTTCATTTTATGTCAAAGTCCGGGTTTTTAACCCCCAAAGTACTACATACTTTAATTCTTTCAAAAAGAAGATCTCCTTCTTTTCTTACGTAAAAACAACTCGATACTAATATCCGTAGCACCAAACACGTTCATGTTTAAATCAAGTACTTTAAACACTTTTTAACACAACGTCAAGTATACCATTAAAACCCAAGTAACTAACCCCTTTAAGATCAAGGTACTCCTACCTTTTAAGACCAAGCCACTTATATTTTTCCATCAAGAAGAGTTCAATATTTGAAAACAAGTTACATGACCTTTCAAAAAGCCTTTAAGTCTCCTTACTTTAGAATGTCAAGAAATCAAATAAAACTTTATTCTTTTAAAGACCACGTACTCATTACTCACGAATGAGGTTTCATACTCTTCCACACCATTTAGGTCAATTATAAGTCAAGTCTCTTATCTTTTGAAATCAACAAACCATTCTTTTTACCCACATAAAGTTGTTATAACTAACTTCTCATAAAGTCATTATAACACTTTATGTTTTAAACCAACCAATTACAACTATAAGCATTTTACTACTTTTTCACACAATCAAGACCTTTACACTTCATATCAAGTCAAGGCACAAAAAGGGAAATCAAACTCCTTCAACACACGCGCCTACCGCGACTATATTTTCACAAATAATCATGCTCAAGAGGATAGGAAGAATCACATACCTCGCGACGACACGGCAAGTAGCAAACTGTTCCAAAGTACTATACTCCTGCTAGCCTTTTCCACCCTTCAAGTAGAATATGCTACTCGTAGTACTTCACCCTATAATGGCCATAATACGTCTATTAGCTCCTAGCTTTAACGTATAATACTCTAATTGCAAAGCCCCTTATTCTAAGGAAATTTGGACAAGACTTCCTTTGTTTCTACCTACTTTGCCACCTTTTTCAAGCCGAATTCAAGAACCAAACACGCCACATTTAAGGCTCAACAAGTAGTTATCAATAGGATTACACGCCTACAAGACGTGTAAAATTCCGCCCACAATTGACATCAAAACTAGTCCACAAAATATAAGTGTACATTCGGCAATTAGAGGTACAACAACACCAATTCTCATCCAATTCTACTACAATCAACACTACTTCTCTTTCAATCTCTATTTCAATACAAGTTGTTTAGTAAGACATGTAATCAAGCCGAACTCGATTAAAGCTACTACCATCCGCTAGTAGATCACATGCGACGATTTTAGATAACGACCAAATTGTAATTCAAATTCAAATGACTCAATCATGTCATTTTCGATTTCTAGCCTTCCAAAATCCGTAGTACTTATCAATCTCTAATACATGATTCACGTGGTCTATATCAACTATAACAAGTATTAAAACTTATTTCCAAGAGAAGTGGGAAACTTTTACCTTTTTTGGAATAGCAAAAGCCCTTTTTTCTAGCAACTTCTTTCACCCGCTCTCCCACCCGCTTCATACAAGTTTACTTTGCCTTTCTTTACCAGCTCAGGCTTATTTTTCTTAGGGCTAGTTTTTTTTCAAAATCTAGAGTAGAGAGAGGAGGGAGTTCATGGGAGAGTTAAGATGAAATGACCAAGTCTTCCAAGACTCGTCAAAAAGAGACCGCTTTTTCTCTTCACTAAAGGAAAGGAGGAGTGGGACAACGCCGCTCAGGGAGGGCCCTTTCAAATATCCCACACGATCGAAACTTCACGACCAAATCCCCATGTGGCGCCGCGCGCCACTTCACCCCCGCGCTCCACTGCGCGGCATCTCGCGCGAACCTGCAACCGGCCGAACGTACGCCTGCTGTAGCGCGCCGTGGCCGCAGGACTTCACTCTGAATTGGCAACTTTGTAAATTCCATAACTCACCAAACGTAACATCGCGACCGACCGTGTATTGCGGCGGTTTGTTGCAGATTTAACTTGCGTGCGGACTAGACTTTTAAACTACTAAAACAACACTAACAAAACAATAACACTACAAAACTCGAGGTAAACTCCTCGTCCAACAATGTTTACTACTTATTATCTTATCTTATCTTATTACACATAAGTAACAAAACGACAACTTCAATTCTCATTCGAACCTAGGAAAGCCTACTAGGTTTTCACAGTTACACAATACGCGACTCTTACTTTTTTTAGGGATTCTTTTATTTCTATTGAGATTACAATTACTCTAGCAACCTTGATTTAAAGTATGGGACTCGAAAAAGTACGATTATCGACAAAAATTGAAAAAATTCGCTTGTTCTTCATGAACCCGAGAGCTTCCCTAGAGTTCTTCAAATTTTCTTGAAAATTTGCTGTGTGCTTTGTCTTGCTACTAGTACATATATAACACTGAGGTTAAGATTAGAACAACAAATGGCCTGGCTAGATGAGTTTCACATAGGATTCTCAGCCGTCGACTCAACAATGTCAACAATAAGACTTTAGCAAAGACTTGCTCATCTTATTAATGGTCAAACGACTTTAGCCCATGGTTCAATTCGCCCAAGCACTAAAGCAGTGCGCGGGTGCGCCTCCGCTTGTCATTAACATTTTGAATTCTTACGTACGTTCTTATAAACATATTCTGGAATTTCGGGGTGTAACATGAATACTGTAAAAGACAAAGTAAAGTAAGGATAAAAGATAAAGATAAAGATAGATAAAAATTTGATTTGTTTGATTGATTGTCTGTCGTATATACAAAAGAATGTTCCTATTTATAATACAAAAAGGAAGAAAAATTGTACAAACGTGCCACCCCCCCCCCCCCCCATGTTAGTCATCAAGTAATCCACTAAGTTCAATGGCCAATCATGAGGAGGTGGTGTCGATTTTCTCGCCCTCTAATCCTCTTGCTCGTGTAATAACCCTTATTTTCAGCTGTTGTTGGTCGTTACCACTTTTAGGGGTCTAGAAACCCTTTTGACTTGATCGTTGTGGCGTCTGCATCTGAGTGGGTTCCAGTAGTACCTCTAACTAACGACTTCGGCTAAAATGTCTTAGTAGCCTATGAAGTTCTCGTAGTCGAGGGCTAGGAGTAAATTCGGCTCCAGAATAGTTCGGTTATCACTGAATTTTGGCTAAACACTTAAATTATTTTTTTAGTGGTAACACGAACCTAAAAAAGTATATTTTTAAACAAAAATCATTTTCCCAATGTATACTTAATAAGTACTCACTCTGTCCCAAAAATAATGTCTTACTTTTCTTATTAGTTTGTTCAAAAAAATTTAACACATTTTTATATTTAGAGATAATTTAATTTTATCAGATGATTTACAACCACATAAATATTTAAATCTAATTTTGGACCACACATTTAAAAAATCTTCATTTATTTGTTAAATGACAATTTTTTGGGGACGAAATGAGAACACTTTGTGCAAAAAATGCATTTTTTTAGAGAAACACCACCTGAAAATTATCTTATTTCGACTCTATTCTGCTTTTCAAACTTTATTGAGGTCATTCTCGATTCAACATAATTTTTCTTGAATGCTCAAAACCAATTTCACACACACACCACTTTAAATGTATTTCGTCACCGGTTTTATATACTTTCACCCAACTTTTAAGACTATCATCAAACTCCTCAATTATTAGCTTTTGACTTTCTGCCTCCCCGTTCCAATCTCCTCAAGTCGTCATTCCACCGCTTTACGGTCTTCCACTCTTAAAACCCTTTGGTCAATGCCATCTTCTCCCTGTTTTCTCCAAAACTCCACGTGTATGCCTCTAATTGGTTTTACCTATTGACAGCAATCAGGTCAGAAACGACAAGTCAGTCATTTGCATTGAAAATGGAAGAAAATAAAAGAAAGGAATCAAAGTTTGACTCCCAATAAAAGAAGGCATCAAAATATACAATTTCTCTCTCTTTCTTTATCAATCTTTGGCTTTGTTCTACTTCTCATCTCTCTCAGACAAACATAGGGATTTTCTCTCTGTTTGATGGTGTTACAGATATGGCTGTAGATTTGATGACTAGTTACACATCAAAAATTGAAGAAAACGCCATGCATGAAGCTGCTGCCGCTGGTTTACAAAGCGTTGAGAAACTAATCAGATTGCTCTCTCAATCTCAAAATCATTCACAAAAACTGAAACAGAGTTTTCAAGATCCATCTTTAAATTTTTCAGCAGTAGCTGATACAGCCGTTAACAAATTCAAAAAGTTCATTTCTTTACTTGACAAAACAAGAGCTGGCCATGCCCGGTTCCGTAGGGGTCTAGTTACCACCACTCCTTCCCTTTTACCGAAAGAACCGGAGCTGATCCGTCAAAAACCGATCGAAGAAAACGAGAACCCACAAACCGGTTCAAAAATCTATTGCCCGACTCCGGTTCAGCGTTTACATCCGTTGCCGCATAACCACCCTGGGTCATCGGAGAGGAAAGAGTCAACGATCACCATCAACTTCGCTACCCCATCGCCAGCGAATTCATTCATTTCATCGTTAACCGGTGACAGCGAGAGCTTGCAGCCGTCGATGACTACGACGTCGTCTGGGTTTCAAATAGCAAATCTTTCATCCGCCGGTCGGCCGCCGTCCTTCAAACGGAAGTGCAGTTCCATGGATGATGATACGGCCGGCAAGTGCAGCAGCGCAGGTGGATCCTCTGGCCGTTGCCATTGCCCCAAGAAGAGGTAAATTAAAAGTCAACACCAACATATCATCATGGTAATATCTTTACATATATTTTGATGAGTTCTAAAATTTGTATCAGGAAATCAAAGGTTAAACGAGTGGTGAGAATCCCTGCTATTAGCATGAAAATGGCTGATATTCCACCAGATGACTTTTCTTGGAGGAAATATGGTCAGAAACCTATCAAGGGTTCTCCTCATCCTAGGTAACCTTTATCTACTCAGTTTTTTTTACATCTATGGATCAATTAATGTATCAATAAACATATTTTCTTCGAACCGAGTTTAATGATGAAAATTGCAGGGGATATTACAAGTGTAGCAGTATAAGAGGATGTCCAGCTAGAAAACATGTGGAGAGGGCATTGGATGATCCAAACATATTAATTGTTACATATGAAGGAGAACATGATCATCCATTCTCCATTACAGAGACACCGCCATCTGCTATAGTTCTTGAATCTTCTTAATCTTCAATCAAGCAGTTCACTTCTTTTTTTTTTTGCCCCGCCAAGAGACGTGAAGATTCTTTAAATCCAGAAAGCAATCAATGCAAAAGCTTCATTGGTCAACTCCTAGAAAAAAGAACAAGATGGAGGAAGAGGCTTTTGGGTGTGTGTGAAAGGAACGCGAGGGGCATTTGTTTTGTTTATTACTCTTTGTTCTTTTGCTTATTGGCAGTTGAAAACTTTTGATTTTGCGTAGTAAAGTAAAAGAGAAATATCTTAATGTTTTGTGGGATTTGGTGGACATTGAATCATGAATAGGGATGTCAGTGGGGCGGGTAAATGTAGATCGCTCGCACCGCTTCCACAGGCGGTATGGAGGATGGTTTGGTGGGTGGTGGGGCGGGTATGGGTATCAAAAGTGCTACCCGCCATGGGTAGTGGGGCGGAGGTGAATTTCATATAAGACCCGCACCGTACCCGTCCCGCCCCGCTACCCGCCCCGTACCCGCACCGCCCGTACCCGCCTTTCTTCCTTTTTAATACCATACGTGCATTTCACTCTCAAGTTTAGCATCCTTTCTCCTTCTCCAGTAAGTAAAACTCACTATATTTGCCTTACAAAAATCTCCTCTATACCACTTATTTACAAAGTACCAAACAAGTAGAGATATAAAGTATAACAAGATGAAGTGTCCCATAAAAAATGGGAACAGATTGGGCGCCATCAAAAATAGCGGTGGGATTATTCATATTATTGTCACCGAGGCTGCTATTCCAATTGCCTTCAAGAACAAGATTCTACGAGTTCGGGAATATGTACACGAGTGATTTCAGTACTTGCTTATGTCATCTTATACTTTTGTATATTTACCCTTTGTATTATCGCCTTTAATCTTCACATGGTCCGATTTTTCCTTCCCTCCAATCAAGATTTAGTAATAATCGTAATCTTGTTTTTGTGTTTCTTCCCCGTATAGTTATACTATTTCACAGGTAATTCTAAAAGTGTTTTTCAGGGTGTTATCATGATCAGTTCATGCAAATGAAATCAACATTTTTTGAATCAGCTTTTGATCATGAGATACTCTCTAGATCTTCAAGATACTACATAGTATCTTTAAACTAGCTACTTAGGTTCATAGATGTTAGAGATTCACTACTAAAAAAAACATAATTCTGCTATGCAGTTTCATTCAACTTATTTAAGTGGGTATCCGCCGGATAAGTGGGTACCCGTCCGGGATAGATGAGGCGGGGGCGGGTGGAGGAATTACTATCCGTGATGGGTGGTGGGACGGAGATGGGGGGTGGGTTTTAGGTGGCGGGTACGGGTATGGGATACCCTTCCCCGCCCCCGCCCCGCCCCATTGACATCCCTAATCATGCAACTAGTGGGGTTTTACTTTATTTCCTTTTTTTAGTGGGGTGGGGGAATTTCTTATGTTTATCTTTTTTGTCAACCATCCTCACATATATTATGTTAATAAGACTATTCTTTTGTTTCTCTTTCAATATAGAAATAATATAATAGCCTACTTCTCAATGTATATGTTTCAAATGCTCCACACTATTCAATTAACAATAATACTTATGAGTATCGGTCCGGTTCTCGGTCCGAATTGATAAGAATTATTCGGGTAGGGTTTTGGGATTCGGATTTTTTTAAAAAAAATTGAATTTCCAATATTGAAATTGACATTCTCGGACACATTACTACGAAATTTAGACGTTGAAAGCTATTGTATATCACGAGATATTTAGCTTTAAAAAGAGAAAAAACGTAACGATTTGGGGGAAAATGAAATTAATTAGCAAGATGGACGTTTTTTGAGAAATCGGTTGCTCCAAACCGCTTTAGCCGTTTGTCCGACCCTGTCTCAAAAAAATATGCGAAATAATTTTTTTTTTAGGTGAAACGGGCCTCCGAGCGTAGAGTTATGACCATTTAAAGTTTCACAAATTTACAACTAATTAGAGCTCGCAGGAGGGGGACTGTCTGGCTGGGAGGGGGTTGGGGTGGCTGGGGGTGTTACCGGGTATTTTACCGGGTTACCGGTCCGGTTCCTTATCGGTCCGAGTAATTTTTTGGTACTCGTATCGGACAGTTAACTTTTCGGTCCGAATATTAGTCCGAATTTACCGATTCAATTCTCGGATAATTACCGAGAGTATCCAAATCGCTAGCAACCCTACGTATGACTTACTGATTTTTTTCACTAAACCAATTGTTTAACATCAACTTCAAAAAAATTGGATGAATGTTAAAACTTAAAAATATCGATTTTTATGTTTCACTTAAACGCAATTGGGTGGAAGAGGAAGTCCACTCGTTCCAAGCTCCGAATAAAACATGTACATATACTAGTATTAAAATAGGAATTTCTGCTACCGAATGCAATTGTTAATTGATGGGCTACTCATCCATTTTAATATAACAATATTATCACTTAAGAAGTAATTTTGTCATTGTCTTAGGTATTTTTAATTATATAAGATATAATTAATCATCGATTTTCATATAGTTCTAGACAAATATTTATATACGCGTCCGGTGTACTAGAGAGGAAGTCCACTCAATCCAGCTGCCACTCAAATAAAGAAGTTTTGCTTCCCACCGCAATTGTTACTCAATTGGAAAAGGGAATCAAGAATTGATCAAATTAATACATACATTAGAAACGTATTGCAACTTGCAGGTGGGATCTGTGAGTATTCTTAAATACTCACTCAGTTCCGTAATAAATGGTTTGTGTACACCTCAAAGTGTTCATTTTAAAAAAATTAAGTATTTTTACTAATTTATCTCTAATCAATATCTAGAAAAAAATGTAGTTAATGAATGTTAATTATTTAAACAAGGGCAATTTTGAAAGAACGTACCCAAAGTATTTTTTAAATTATAAAGAACCATTTATTTTGAAAAACATTGACTTAAATCACACGCCAACCCCGCCTGACATGTGATCTACTCCGCACTTTTTATTCATACAACCCAAGTAAATCGCGAAGATAAATAACACTCATTTTTCTTTAAACAAAGGCAAAGCCGATAAGGCCGCCATAATATATAACGCCGAATGAGACTACAATCAGATAACAATGTAAATACAACTCGCGCTACCCAAATCCACATATGAATACAAACTCTAAGATTTTGGATAAGAATTATGACGGACAAGGCCCCGCCTGCAATATACCTAATCATAATGACAAGCTCCGAACATCGAGCTATCAAAATGGAACAAGGATCTGTTACACCGTAAGTCCGTGACATGTAAGAGAATGTACGTAAGGAATCAAGACTTGGAAATTGGTACAAAGGAAGACTGTCACGACCGAACTCAACCCGTGATCGTGCCTTACCGGGCACCTGGTGATACAACA
Source organism: Przewalskia tangutica (assembly GCA_029844215.1). Taxonomy (NCBI): domain Eukaryota; kingdom Viridiplantae; phylum Streptophyta; class Magnoliopsida; order Solanales; family Solanaceae; genus Przewalskia; species Przewalskia tangutica. The sequence goes on along the minus strand of CM056739.1, from coordinate 46,707,091 downwards.
TCGAGAAAATCGGAAATAAAAACATGAACATGAATTAAGAGAAAGATAAATAAATGTGTCAACCAAAACAGATTGCCTTCATCATATATACATAAATACAGAACAGCTTATCCTTTTTACAAACCCCGCCCACAATAGCATGCACTCTAAGATTTTTACAACTTATGACGACAGTATTCCGCCATACCCGAATGTATAAGAATCTGGCACTGTGGTAACATACCAAAAGATAAGCCTCCAAGGAACTGAGCTTCCCAACACGCTGAAATGTGATCCTATAAGCGGATCGACAATCGATGTACCTTTTACTGCGGCATGAACGCAGCTTCAAGGAGGTCGATAACAGTACCAAGTATGTGAAATCAGAAATATCAGAAATGAAATCATAATAGTCTATAAAGCAGAGACATATATGATAACCAAACTACGCCACATCATAAGAGCAGCCATATGTCAAGTCGTGACTCACGCCTAAAAGTCATCCTCACGCCGTGGAACTCCTTCTCACCGCCGCTTAGGTACAAATCATGTGATACGTATAATGTGTCTCGCCCATCTTATGGACCCAATATAGAAAGGGTGGAATACATTCCGATGAACCCAGAGTCAAGTGAAATACATTCCGGATTTAACCTCCTCAAGTGAAATACATTCTGGATGAACCTGCCTCAAGTAAAATACATTCTGATGAACCAGTAATCAAGCGAAACACATTCCTGATGAACCTGGAGTCGAGTGAAATACATTCCGGATGAGCCGAATCAGTGATATACATTCGGATGACCTGAGTCAAGTGATATACATTCCGGATTTAACCCAGAGTCGAGTAGAACACGATTTACACAACAAGGCTAGCACACGTAATATGGTCAAGTTTCATAACAACAAGTATAAGCAAGTTACACACGACTCAAGGTACTTTCATTTTATATCAAAGTCCGGATTTTTAACCTAAAGTACTACGTCCATTAAATTCCTTTTAAGATCCATTTCTTTTACAAAGGTCACCCGACACTGTAGTATAAAATTTGAGTGACTAACATTGTTAAGTAAACCAAAATGCTTTCCTTTGTAAAAATCAAGTAACAACCTTATTTTCCAAACGCTCAAGTTTGCCTAATTTCAATGCTCAAGTTTCTCATTTTAGAAAAAGGTTTAGTAGCTCATAGTTTTAGTCCTTTAAAACATAATTCTCCTTTAAACGTTTTGAGAAACATATGTCTTATATGTGAGTAGGTTATTCTTGTTTATAATCAATCTTATTAAGCATGATCTAGAAATGTAATATCATTTTGTCTCATCTTAGCTTCATGCAGATGGAGGTTTCATCGGTTTTAATAATACTTCATTAGTCAATACATTTTCCTTTTATTATCGCCGCAGTTGGTTTGTCGATACACATTACGATTTCAAATCAAGAAACATTCTTAAGCCGTTATACCTAACTTTCCATAAAGCTAGTATAACTCTTAAGCTTTCAAAACCAAGTACTATTCATTCTTTCAAAACGATTCATAAATCTTTTGAAATACTTCAAGTTCTTTATTAACACATATCAAGCCGCTTATTATTCAAATCGTTACCTTTTAGAAACCACAAAGTATTTGCTTATCCACATAAAGTCATTATAACCGACTTCCCATAAAGCCTTTATAACACTTTATGTTTTAAACCAATCAAATACATTTAGCACACGACGCCTACCGCATTACATAGTTCACACATATCATGCTAGAAGAGATAGGAAGAGGTTCACATACCGCGACGATTGTCGACTAATAGCAAAACGCCCAAGTACCTCAAACCGCGGCTACTCCTAAGCCGTGGATCACTCCACACGTAGTACTACCACCTATAGAGGCCACAAAGCGCCTATTAATACCTTTAGATCCCGACGAGAATATTCTACGTAAAATTGCAAAGACCTCCCCGCAACAACAGAAATCTCCTCCTCTAACGGCGCCGGCTACCAAGCCAACCGTGGGGTTAACACGTCCGACCGACGTGTACAATTCTACTACACAAAGAATGCTACACAAGTTCATCAGAATACACCCATGTAATTACTGTCGCTTCTCTTATTTAAATTCGGCTTAAGTCGCAAGACATTGCTGTAAGTATTATTCAGCTTAAGTCAAAAGACATTGCCGCACAATTATAATGTTCATTCTATATATAGTATACTTCAACTATATATTCCTACAACATGTAATTTCCAATTACAACGTAAGGTCAAGAATGTTTACCTCGATAAGCCCAAAATTATCCGAGTTTATATGTCGTTCTCGAACAAGGTTTAGCTCCTACCCGCGGCGCTCCAAAACGCTCCAAGAAACCCTTAGAAGTTGTCTACACAACTTCTACTTAATACTTCAACTACGGGTGAAGATTTTTCCAGTGGTTTCGTTTAGTGGCTAAAGGAAAGTATAATAGTATTTTCCAAGCCAGATAAGTATAACCTTGGAAAGTACAACAAGGTATTTGGGCTAAAGTATTTTGACATTATAACAATACTAGAGAGTATTTCTATACCACAAAGGGGGTATTATACTGAAAACAACTAGGCTAGTGGGTACCCCACGGCTAGCACCACTAGAGTGGGATACTTTCGCCAAGGGCCTTCTCAGCGGGGAGGTGTGGCTGACGACTACTACAAGGAGAGGAGGGAGATTTCAAGACTTAGGCACATTTTGGATGAAGAACTCTTCTGCTTGTGGGTATTTATAGTCAAGCCAAGCCAACCAACCAATGGCCAAGATGAAGACAAGTGTGGTGCAAGTGTAGGGTTAGATTTCCACCACGTGTACCTTATCCATCTACCACACAACTTGCACAAAAATATCCTACCAACTAAAGCCCTTTTTTCGTCCACCATTGCACCCCATTTGTTCCAATGCGAGGTGACACATGTCACCCTCCCGCTGGTCCACAATGTTTAAATCTCTAAAAATCCGCAAAAATTATAAATGACATAGCCGAATTTTCCCAACAAATGCCGTGGAAACGCTTTCATTTAAAAACGACTCTAATCGGGTGTTGTGTACAAATTTCAAACTTGCCTAACTTAAGGCTCAAATTTTCACGCACGCCCTCACGCATACTCAAAATACGGTATAACATTCTTCCCCTTAGAAACATTCGTCCCGAATGTTCCTTCTCAAGTCTCGACACAAACATGCGCCAAGAGAGTCTTCACCGCTATACGTTTAAAACAATCATGCCACACCGCCATGAAATAACAAATGCACAAAATACGAAATCCCAAGTCCACGAGGAATCACCTGTTATCACAAAAGAAACGATCACACTCGCTCACTTCTCCCCTACCGCCGTACCTGCTTGAACACTCGAACTCTTCCCAAGATACGCACCACACTTCGCCAACGCTCGTTTCCAACCCGAGTCACTACCTCCAAACTTGGTCATCTTACTAACCTCGATTTCTAAGGCCACTCTCGGCCTTCACGAACTGATTCAGGCCGAACGTATCCACGAACTCATAAGATGGTCATCTAAACTGGGCCTAGCACCCTTGTGACTCGCCACCGGCGACCACCTGAGCGACCTTTCCTCGAACGACGCCGGTTGGCCCGCACACGGCCCCAACCCGACCCACTATCGCGCCAACTCTCGCTCGACACGGAACAATCTTGGTAAAACACATCGCGAAAGCTACCACTTTCATTTAGCCAACCTGTGACTTATCACACAATACATTCTAGGCATAAAATGCACTCGACAAGGATCACTCGCAAAAATCTTGTACTCAAGACGGCTTTACATCTAAGGTCTCAACCGTAATATTCTAAGGTTCATCATTTTCTCACCCTGTGCTTACCCTTTTCACTAAGCATGTTTCTAAATCACATTTTAGCACCAAGCTATCCGAACATAACACTTAACACATTATCATAACAAACAAAACTCTAGATGGTTATGATATACCGCTACCGCCCACTCTAATCATAAGTCCACTCGCAGGCGCATAATCGTAGGGCGGCTTAACCGCCATCGATCCGGTCGCGCTGTCGCCGTACTCTCCTATAAGCACGCTTCGTCACATGGCCTCGACGCCGCAGTGAAACAAGCACCGCAAAAAGACGACATTCCCGGATGATGTTTGCCACATCGCACACCGGCGGGACATGAATCCCGCCGCTAGCACTCACGTATACCGCGAACGAAGCCCCGAGCTCACCAGCCCCGAATACTCGACGCCCCGGCATCGGCGGGGACCACTGCATCGTGGAGGTACATAACTAGATCGGGCCGAGGCGGTCCGCCTCGAAAGTTACCAAAGGACCCCGCCGCTCGCCCTCTTCACTGATCTCGGCCATTCCGCGACCTCTCCGTGCCTCACATCCTGGTGCACGAAGCTTGCATGCTGGCAATGTCCATGCCCAACAAGAGCTACACCCGCATGCCGCCAAGTAATCGCCCAGCCAGGTGACGTAGCGTGTACTCGCCCTCCATATCCGCGCATTACTACGCTGAACATACCGAGCTAATGAGTCGAACTCCACATTGTACTTCTAACCGCCCGCCTGCCCCGCCAACGTCAAAAATTGTTTACCCGAGCCTCCTCATCTGCGAGGCAAGAAATGTGCAAGAAATGCCTCGAGAACTCGCCCCAAACTGCTGGAAGTGCATGCTCTTCCCGACAGCCCCACGAATCAAACGACCAATCGCAGATCACGCGGTGACGCGAACTCAATACCACCGATTTCGCCTCGAGGCTCGATCACTCATGATCCGTCAGAGTTGCTTGATAAACTCTCGAGGTCGCCTCGCCTCGATCCATAACACCGGAGGCTACAACTCGTGAAATCACGAGCCTCAAACCGTCCGCCGGTGAACTACGGTGCTATCAATGGAACGGTCAGATCCACTTATCTCATATCGCCACGACCGCGATGAATCGCCATCTCTTGTACTCATCTCACGGCCGGTGCCGTGGACCGAGGCTCGTGCATCAGAGTCTCGCAGCCCACCGCCGCGCTTCTAAACTCGCTGGGCCGGGCGTCGCGAAACCCGCCGGCATCTTGTCTGTGTATCGACGCTCGCGCTGCATTCGTCTCAGATCTCACTACGCTCCTCGATCGCTTTGCCCACTGGCTGGGTTTTACGCGAGGCATAATCGTAAAAGAAAATGGATACGCCGAGGGCCCAACTTATCACACACTCTGGCACGATCTCGGAATGAGAAGAATGAAACCAATCCTAAATGTCCTATAGCCTCACGATTATAGATGTGGCGCACAACACACCGATAATCAAGACTTACTAGACACGGTCTCAGACACTTTCCGAGGACTAATCGCTTCGATACCACTTTTGTCACGACCAACCTGCCCGTGGATCGTGCCTTACCCCGCACCCTAGTGATACAACATCGAGAAAATCAGCGAAATAAAACATGAACATGAATTAAGAGAAAAGATAAATAAACAAAGCCAACCAAAACAGCTTTTCATCATATATACATAAAATACCCAACAGCTTATCCTTTTTACAAACCCCGCCACAACAAATGCATGCACTTAAGATTTTTACAACAGTTATGACGGACAGGGCTCCGCCATACCACAATGTATAAGAATCTACAGACTCGGTAACATACCAAAAGATAAGCCTCGAAGGAACTGAGCTTCCAACACGCTGAAATGTGATCCTATAAGCGGATCGATGGCCGATGTACCTTTTACTCGCAGATTTAACGCGGCCTCAAGGAGGTCAAGACAACAGTACCAAGTATGTGAAATCAGAAATATCAGAAATGAAATCATAATAGTCTATAAAGCAGAGACATATATGATAACCAAACTACGATCACATCATAAGAGCAATATGTCAAGTCGTGGACTCACGCCTAAAAGTCATCCTCATGCCCGTGGAACTCCTTCCTCACCGCCAGCCTAGGTACAAATCATGTGATACGTATAATGTGTCTCTACCATCTTATGGACCCAATAGAAAAGTGTGGAATACATTCCCTGATGAACCTAGAGTCAAGTGAAATACATTCCTGGATTTAACCGGTCCTCAAGTGAAATACATTCGGATGAACCTGGCCTCAAGTAAAATACATTCCCGATGAACCGGTAATCGTTTAACACATTCGGATGAACCGTAGTCGAGTGAAATACATTCGGATGAACCTAATCAAGTGATATACATTCCCTGATGACCCAGAGTCAAGTGATATACATTCCTGATGAACCGTAGTCGAGTAGAACACAATACTTACACAACAAGGCTAGCACACGTAATATGGTCAAGTTTCATAACAACAAGTATAAGCAAGTTACACACGACTCAAGGTACTTTCATTTTATATCAAAGTCGGATTTTTAACCTTAAAGTACTACGCCCATTAAATTCCTTTTAAGATCCATTTCTTTTACAAAGGTCACCCGATACCAGAGTATAAAATTTGAGTGACTAACATTGTTAAGTAAACCAAAATGCTTTCCTTTGTAAAAATCAAGTAACAACCTTATTTTCCAAACGCTCAAGTTTGCCTAATTTCAATGCTCAAGTTTCTCATTTTAGAAAAAGGTTTCAGAGCTCATAGTTTTAGTCCTTTAAAACATAATTCTCCTTTAAACGCTTTGAGAAACATATGTCTTATATGTGAGTAGGTTATTCTTGTTTATAATCAATCTTATTAAGCTACCATGATCTATGAAATGTAATATCATTTTGTCTCATCTTAGCTTCATGCAGATGGAGGTTTCTACCGGTTTTAATAATACTTCATTAGTCAATACATTTTCCTTTATTATCGCCGCAGTGGTTTGTCGATACACATTACGATTTCCAAATCAAGAAACATTCTAAGCCGCTATACCTAACTTTCCATAAAGCTAGTATAACTCTTAAGCTTTCAAAACCCAAGTACTATTCATTCTTTCAAAACGATTCATAAATCTTTTGAAATACTTCAAGTTCTTTATTAACACATATCGCCGCTTATTATTCAAATCATTACCTTTTAGAAACCACAAAGTATTTGCTTATCCACATAAAGTCGTTATAACCGACTTCCCATAAAGCCTTTATAACACTTTATGTTTTAAACCAATCAAATACATTTAGCACACGTACGCTCACCGCACTACATAGTTCACACATATCATGCTAGAAGAGATAGGAAGAGGTTCACATACCGCGACGATTGTCGACTAATAGCAAAACGCTCCAAGTACCTCAAACCGCCTACTCCTAAGCCGTGGATCACTCCACACGTAGTACTACCACCTATAGAGGCCACAAAGCGCTTATTAATACCTTTAGATCCCGACGAGAATATTCTACGTAAAATTCGCGAAGACTCTCCCGCAACAACAGAAATCTCCTCCTCTATCGAGGCCGCTACCAAGCCAACGTGGGTTAACATCGCCCGACCGACGTGTACAATTCTACTACACAACAATGTTACACAAGTCTACCGTAATACACCCTATGTAATTACAGCTTCTCTTATTTAAATTCAGCTTAAGTCGCAAGACATTGCCGTAAGTATTATTCGTGCTTAAGTCAAAAGACATTGCCGCACAATTATAATGTTCATTTCTATATATAGTATACTTCAACTATATATTCCTACAACATGTAATTTCCAATTACAAATGTATGTCAAGAATGTTTACCTCGATAAGCCCAAAATTATCCGAGTTTATATGCCGCTCTCGAACAAGGTTTAGCTCCTACTCTGCGCTCCAAAACGCCCAAGAAACCCTTGAAGTTGTCTACACAACTTCTACTTAATACTTCAACTACGGTGAAGATTTTTCCTAGTGGTTTCGCTTAGTGGCTAAAGGAAAGTATAATAGTATTTTCCAAGCTCAGATAAGTATAACCTTGGAAAGTACAACAAGGTATTTGGGCTAAAGTATTTTGACATTATAACAATACTGTGAGAGTATTTCTATACCACAAAGGGGTATTATACGAAACAACTAGGCTGTGGTACCCCACTGCCAGCACCACTGTGAGTGGGGATACTTTCGCTGGGGCCTTCTCAAAGGGGGAGGTGTGGCATGACGACTACTACAAGGAGAGGAGGGAGATTTCAAGACTTAGGCACATTTTTGACGAAGAACTCTTCAAGCTTAGTGGGTATTTATAGTCAAGCCATGGCCAACCAATGGCCAAGATGAAGACAAGCAGTGCAGTGTAGGTTAGATTTCCACCACGTGTACCTTATCCATCTACCACACAACTTGCACAAAAATATCCTACCAACTAAAGCCCTCTTTTCGCTCCACCATTGCCGCCCCATTTGTTCCAATGCGAGGGTGACACATGTCACCCTCCCGCTGGTCCACAATGTTTCGCCTCTGAAAAATCCGCAAAATTATAAATGACATAGCCGGAATTTTCCCAACAAAAGTCAGGGAAACGCTTTCAAAAACGACTCTAATCGCGTCAGGTACAAATTTCGAAACTTGCCTAACTTAAGGCTCAAATTTTCTACGTACGTCCTCACGTACATACTATGAAAATACGGGGTATAACAAATTGTTTTCCGACGGAAAATCTTCCGAACGCCGGAAAGGAAAAATGTTCGTTGTTGAGAATTGGAATCTCAAAATGCATTATTTGAAGAGTATGAAACTTTTTAACATTATGGAAATTTATTTTTACGGATTTGGTCATGTGGGGCCCACCCGAGGAATTTTACGTTTTGTGGGGCCCACGAGGGTTACGGAATTTTATGGACGAATGAGAGGGAGACACGTGGCACCCCCACATATGGTCTTGGACGATTTTTAGTAAGGGTTGGATGGTTATTTGACCATTGTGGATGAAAGTCTTCAAGCTTGAGATTGTTGACCAAGGTCAACTTGTCCACTTGGCTATTATCCATGTGTTATTCATCCTAGCCACTCAAGTGTTGCAATCTAAGCCCTCTAATGTGTTTTATATACTACCCTAGTGCAAGACCAAGTCTTCAACACTTAGAAAAAATTAGAGAAACTCTTGTGCTTCACATAGACCTCTCGGGGTTGGCTATCTTCCCACAAGAAACATTTGTAGTTTTGATCCTTTGTTCACAAGACTTAAACCCAATGTCCCTAAGGGTATTGTAAGGATATCTCAATAGAAAGATTTCGGAAAAACGGCGTTTTCACGTTAGTCGCAAGACGGAAACTTAAGGAGTTCTTCAACTTTGAAGTTGGAACTTGAAGATGGGTTCTTCATAGGCTTCTAAGGAGTGCTTGGAGAGGATTGGAACATAAGGAAAGGAGCTAAGAATTTGCTAAGGAGCGACTTTGAATCTTGGAAATTTTAAGGGCTTGTAAAGGTATAATTCTTGTCGTTTTAGTAATTAAGATTACTTATCATCAGAGTCAGGATATTAGCAAAGATGTTTAGTATGAAGTTTGATAAGTGTATTGACTATTGAACCCTAATCCAAAACTAGCATGTTTAGCCTTAAGATTACAATTCAAGTTGATTATTCGCTTAAGTCGTCGTTGTATAAAGAAGGAAATTGTAGTTGTTGAAGTTGTTTATGACTATATAACATGTTAGACCTTAGAACTCGAATTGGAAAAGAATTGGAAAAGACTTTGAGTCATTGGGTTATAAGTCGTCGAGAATGACTTGGATTTTAAATTACTTGGTATGAATTGTGGGGCGGAATTTTACACGCGTATTGTGAGGCGTAATCCCCTTTGTTTGGTTGTTGTTTTGAGCCTTAAATGGCGTGTTGGTTATTGTATTCGCCTTGAAAAAGGTGGCAAAGTGAGTAGAAACAAAGGAAGCGCCCGATTTTCCGTAGAATTGATCGTATACTTTGTATTATTCTACGCTTGAGACTAGAAGTTGATAGTCTTGTTGTGACCATTATAGGTTGACACTTCTACGCATTTGCGATTCGGGCTTAGCTTGTGGATTTAGCCAGGTATGTGAACTATCTCTCTTCTAGCATGATTCCCAAGATAAAGAAAGATGTCCTACTCCTTAAATGATCCATTCTCGTCAGATTTGTCACGATTCGCCCGGGCGTGGATCGTGCCTTACCCGCACCCAAGTAGTCATACATCGAGAAATCAATGAAAATAAAACAACCATAATATGAAACAAGATAAATAAGACACGCTGGGAAAAAGTTTTCTATGATACATGTATATAAATACCCCAAAATAAACAGCATATCCCAACCTTATGTTATACCCGTAGTTCCGTGGTATGTATGCGACGCATGACGAGAATACGCATGAAAGATCGAAAGGAAGAAAAGAGGCGATTTTTTCCACTAAAAGTTTCCTGTTTGTGAAGGAAAAGGTTCAAGAACGGGAATCGATTCCCAGATTTGGTATTCTGACTTCCGGAATATTAGAGAATTATGGAATTTTATTTTCGGTTGGTCACTGGGCCCACGGAGAAATTTACTGGCTTTAGGGGCCCGCTTTGATTTTGAGATTTTGGCCGCTGGATATTTTCTAAGACGAAATATTTTGATTTAATCGGGCTTACACGTGTCACCCCACGTGGCACCTTTGGGCCGAAATATGTTTGTGCACAACACCCTGCTAGAGTCGTTGACTAAACGCTTTCGCCTTTCGTAGGGAATTTCCGCCATGTCATTTAGTATTTTTGCGGATTTTTCCGAGACGAAACATTTTGGACCAACGGAGGGCAACACTTGTCACCTCCGTGATGGACTTGAAACGCAATACGGCCGATTGAGTCGCTAACTTGGTCAAGTTGTTGGTAAGATATTTTGTGCAAGTCGCCATGACACTTGCCCAAATCCTCACCCTACACTCGCTTTGCACTTGTCTTCATCTTCGCCATCGTCGCCAAGGCTTGACCTATAAATACCCTCTCTTTCAAGACTAACGCATTCACAAAATTGCCTAAGTCTCAGAGCCTTCCTCCCCTTTTCGCAGGCCCTCGCCGAGAGTCCCCAATGGTAGGCCGAGGTGGCACACCCTCCTCCTAAGGTGTGGCTGGGTACCCCTAGCCTAGTTGCTTTCAGATAATACCCCCTCAGTGGTATAGAAATACTTCCAAGTATTGTTATAATGCCCAAATTACCTTAGCCTTATACCTTGTCAGATCCTAAGGTTATACCTTTACGAAAAGCCCGTAAATACTATTATACTTCCCGTCATTACAAAACCGAAACCCTAGGAAAATCTCCATAAATGCCGTTGAGTATCAGTGTGGTTGGTTAGAACTTCTAAGGGTGGTTTAGAGCGGTCGAGCGCCTGAGTCGAGCTAAACGATTGCCCAGATCGACTTTACGCTTGGATAATTACGGGCTTATCGAGGTAATTATCTTGTCCCCTATCAGAATCGGATATTACATGTCAGAGAGTATATAGTCAAGATACTATATATGCTGAATCAGAATTACATAGGACCAGACACAAGAGACTCAGTAAAGAGTACCGTGGATTAGAATTGTACCGCTAGTGGTTAGACGATAACCCCCGTGGCTCGACAGCCTACCCGATAGAGAGAGATTTACGCGTCATGGGGAGGTGCCGAATTTTCTCGTAGAATGTTCTACGATGTTAATAAGCGCAGTGGCCTTATAGGTCAAGTACTACGCGGGCGCGCTCTACTTGGCTTACGAGTAGCCGACTGAGGTACTTCGGAGCATTTTGCTATTAGTCGATAATCGCCGCGAGGTACGCGAACCTCTTCCTATCTCCTCTAGCATGATACGTGGAACTATGTAGTACTAGAGACGCATACGTGCTAAATGTATTCGACATTTAAAACATAAAGCGTTATAACGCTTTATGGGAAGTTGGTTATAACAGCTTTATGTAGATAAGAAAACACTTTGTGGTTTTTAAAAGGTAAATGATTTGTTTATAATCGCTTGACGTGTGATCATAAAGAACTTGAAGTATTTCAAAAGATTTCAAATCGCTTTGAAAGAGAAGTAATACTTGGTTTTGAGAACTTAAGAGTTATACTAGCTTTACGGGAAGTTAGGTATAACGCTTAAGAACGCTTTTACCGATTTTGGAAATCGTGACGTATCGACAAACCATCGCAGCTACATTAAAAGGAAATGTTTTGAATAATTAAGTATTATTAAAACCAAGAGAAACTTCCATCCGCATAAGCTAAGATTTAGACAAAATGATATTTCCTAGATCACGGTCATTAATAAGATTGTTATAAACAAGAATATCCTACTCACGATAAGGCTTATGTTTCTCCGATTGTTTAAAAGAGAATTATATTCTTAAATGAATAAAGCTATGAACTACTTAAACCTTTCTAAAATAAGAAACGTGAACATTTGAAATTAGGCAAACTCGACGCTTGGAAAATAATGTTGTTACTTGATTTTACAAAGGTAAGAGTTTTGGTTTTCTTAAAAGGATAGTCACTCTATTTTTATACTACGTATCAGGTGACTTATGTGAAAGAAACCGATCTTTTAAAGATTTAACGTGAAGTACTTTGGGGTTAGATAATTCGAACTTGTTAGCAGAAAGTACCTTGCGTGAATACTTTATCAGATTGGTCATTGGTCGGTGATAGCCTTGTAAGACTTTCGTTGCTTTGATAAGTAAACGTGTTGTGACGCTACGCGTGTTAGCATTCGCGATGTTCAGCGGCGGGTTTCTCGATTGCGCTTATTAACTATCACCGTTATGATAGTATCGCGGGCATTCATCTCGAGATGATTCCGGTTAAGCCGCCTCCACGCGGGTAGACTCAGCGGTCGACGGACCTATGATTCGAGAATACCTACGCAGTCCCGGCCTACGCGAACTACGAGTTCCGTGTTAGCGACGCCCTTTACGGGCACGCGTCTCGCGCTACGCGATCGCGGTCCGTGACGACGCCGGAGAGCTACCCGACGCGGACGCCTCACGCGGCCGACGAGATTGGCCTACGCGAGTCGCGGAAGTTCTGTGACTAGACGCCAAGACATTAGATACCGCGCAAAGGGCCGCCTTTGATCACGCGACGCCTCAGACAGATCTTATGATACGCTTCATGACCTTGTTGGTACCGCTGGTGCAGTAGCTCGCCATGCCTTCGCATTTACCCCGCACGGCAGTTATTATGGCACAGCGGACTCGTGTTCATGCGTGTGTTCCTCGAACTTTTATATCATAAACCGCCAAGCTGAGGAAACGTGGTCCCACGCACGATTGATGCCGCGGGCGCGAGACCCATCGTATGTTCTTCGTGATAACTGAGGCGCGAGTCCTCGACTTGATATGATCGCTAGTTATTGTAAAATCGTAGTTTGGTTATCATACATGCTCCCGCTTTATAGACTATTATGATTTCATTTGCAGATTTTTAGTTTCACATACTGCACTCATTGATCGACTTCTTCGGGGCCGCGCTCACGCCGCAGTCGAGGTACACCGCCGCCGTCCTAGCTCTCGTGGTCACGTCAGCTTGGGAAGCCCGCTTTCTCCGAGGCTTATCACGCGTAGTCCCCGTCAGAAAGTGTTTACATTCGTGGGCTCATGGCCCCGCCCCGCCATCATGTTGTCATATCATTTCTGTGAGGTCCGTAGTAATGGCAAGTGGTTTGTAAAAGGATTAAACCGTTTCTTTGTAAAAGAGGTTATTTATATACGCCAAGGCAAGTTTTCAGCATTATTGTTTTATATTTCGTTATCTCACGTTGTTGTTTTATGTTCCTGACACTGATGTCAGGTCACCAGGGTGCCCGGTAAGGCACCGCCACGCCCGCCGGGTCGTGACAAAAGTGGTATCGAGCGCTTAATCCTGAAAGTTGTCTACGCATCAGATTCAAGAGAGTCTTGATTATCGCTGTCAGGCACCACATCAATAATCGTGAGGCTATAGGATATTTAGGATTGGTTTCTATTCTTCTCACTCCGAGATCGCGGCCTGTAGTCATGTTGTAAGTCAACCTCCGACGAAATCCTTTCCTTATCGCTATGCCTCCGCGTAGGCAACCCGCCCAGAGGCGCGCACCGGCGGAGCCGCGAGTAGAGTTCAGAGGGTGGCGAGGCACGTGCCAAATCATTACCTAGTAGTGCTTCATTCGGGATTTCGCGACGCCACTAGCCCCAAAGAGTTTAAGCACGGCGACGGCAGCCTCATCGCGCCATGATATTGAACCTTCGCCCAATGATCGAACCGAGAGTATAGATTGCAAGAGACAACCTTGTTACTAGCTACGGATTTGGCTACCAGAGAGTACCGATGTATCGCGAGTCTCACGACTACCTAAGAAAGGGACGTGCAAGAGTAATTCTTCATTGGCTTCGAGCATGGCCTCGTACGCTTATGCGCAGCAGCCGAGAAACGTAGAGATCGACGTTAACCAGTGACAGTAAGAGGGCCGAGAGCAGCGTCCTTCTGAACTTTCGCGCGAGTATGCCTTAAGTGCTATGTTCGATAAAGAAGGTGTTAGTTGTGATTAGAAATCACGCGGGTTAACCGAGTAAGATTGGGGGATAGAGGCGCGAGCCTTAGAGTGTTATACGAAAGACCTTAGAGGTGCGCCATCTCGAGAAAGGTAGCGTGTTATGTTTGACTTTATAGGAGTGCATAGTGCACGCGAGCTATGTTCGTGGGATAAGTCCCCGAGTAGCATGATTTGAAAGAAGCGTAGTCGAGCCAAGACCGCCAGTTTTCGTAACGGTTTAGTAAGATTGTTCCTTCTGGGAGATGGTATTTCGCTACCACGTCGTGTTGAGGCTACGACGGTCAACCCGCGTAGGTTCAGTGGGGCCGGGCCAGGTGGTCCCTCTTGTGTTAGGGTCACGAGGGTGTTAGGCCCATGTTTAGTTAGCCGCAAGTTCGCGGACGCGCTCGACCGCTGGTCGGGCCGACGGGGCAGCGTCATCGTGTTCTTCTGGCCGTGGTCGCTCTCTGCAGTTGTTGATGTTATCCGGTGCGTCGCGAGGTTGCACGGTGCCTACCTTCACCTTATGCCGACAAATGGAGCCTGTGGTACTACCGCTTTCTTCCGAGTTTGTACCGTGCAGGCTAGAACTCAGCGAGTCTCCAGACGCATTCGCCTCGCCGTTGTTTTGATTTCGTGGTAGCCGCGAGGATCGTTGTTCCTGGTCAGGAGTGTTTAAGCTACCATTTCGTTGTTCTGATGTCGCCTCGCGACGCCAGAGGGCGTAAATGCAAGTCACGGCCGATTGGTTCGATGTCGGCGTGGTTCAGATAGTGTTCGTGCTTGTTCCACAGATCGCTGGATAGTGCGGTTTGTCTGTAAGTTCGACACCGTATAATCGTATGATAATCCGCGACGACGCCAGAGTTCGTGTCGACGGCCTCTTCTTGAAAGTACCACCTATTGTGGTGTGACGAGTTTTGGAAATGTATGAACTTAGCCCGAGTTACTTGGGCCCTCGAGTTCATGGAAGCACAGGCCGATTGCCTATATGTTAGCATTTGCCGTCCGACTTGTGATAAGGACGCCCGGCCTTTCAGATTGTTATGTTCGAAAGTATCAAGATCCATCCGTAATGTTCCCGCTAATGATGACCACGCAGAGATAGTAACCCCGAGTTTTGATACTAAAGCAAGATCGTAAACGTGGTAGCACCGAGCGCATTTACCTTGCTGATCGACGCAGCCCGGCACTATTTGTCGGGTCGCCGAGCAAGGCTCGCGACAAAGTGACAAAGTAGTATTATTTGTGGTGATGTTAGAGGTGTTTCTCGTGGACTTAGATGTAAGTTTTGCGCAGTGTTTCATGGCCGTGTACGGCAGATTGTTTCGTAAGTATAAGAGCAAGCACTATATCGGGCGCACGCTTGTTTTGAGATTAGAAGCGAACATTCGGACGAACGTTTCTGCCGGGGAAGAATGTTATACCCGTAGTTCCGTGGTATGTATGCGAGGACGCACGCATTTGAGAATAATGCATGTAAAGATCGAAAAAGAAGAAGAGGCGATTTTTTTCCACTAAAAGTTTCCGCTTTTTGTGAAGGAAAAAGGTTCGTTAACGGGAATCGATTCCCGATTTGGTATTCTGACTTCCCGGAATATTAGAGAATTATGGAATTTTATTTTCTGTGGTCACGCTGGGCCCACGGAGAAATTTACGCTTTGTGGGGCCCGCTGATTTTGAGATTTTGGCCGCTTTGGATATTTTCTAAGACGAAATATTTTGATTTAATCGGGGCGACACGTGTCACCCCACGTGGCACCTTTCGGGGTCAAATATGTTTGTGCACAACACCCTGCTAGAGTCGCCGACTAAACGCTTTCACACCTTTCGTAGGGAATTTCCGCCATGTCATTTAGTATTTTTGCGATTTTTCCGAGAGACGAAACATTTTGGACCAACGGAGGCAACACTTGTCACCCTCCGCGATGGACTTGAAACGCAATACGGCCGATCGAGTCGCTAACTCGTCAAGTTGTTGGTAAGATATTTTCAGGTGCAAGTCGCCGCGACACTTGCCCAAATCCTCACCCTACACTTGCCTTGCACTTGTCTTCATCTCGCCATCGTTGGCCAAGGCTCGACCTATAAATACCTCTCCTTCAAGACTAATGCATTCACAAAATTGCCTAAGTCTCCGAGAGCCTTCCTCCTCCCTTTTCGCAGGCCCCTCGCCGAGAGTCCCCTAGGGTAGGCCGAGGGCAGGCACCCCCTCCTTTGGTGTGGCCGCTGGGTACCCCCAGCCTAGTTGCTTTCAGATAATACCCTCAGGGTATAGAAATACTTCCAAGTATTGTTATAATGCCCAAATTACCTTAGCCTTATACCTTGTCAGTATCCTAAGGTTATACCTTTACGAAAAGCCTGTAAATACTATTATACTTCCCGTCATTACAAAACCGAAACCCTAGGAAAATCTCCATAGTCCGCCGGAGTATTGTGTGTGTTGGTTAGAACTTCTACGGTGGTTTAGAGCTGGTCGAGCGCCTGAGTCGAGCTAAACGATTGCCCAGATCGACTTTATGCTTGGATAATTATGGGCTTATCGAGGTAATTATCTTGTCCCCTATCAGAATCGGATATTACATGTCAGAGTGAGTATATAGTCAAGTATACTATATATAGTGCTGAATCAGAATTACATAGATCAGACATAAAGAGACTCGTAAGAGTACCGCGGATTAGAATTGTACCCGCTAGGTTAGACGATAACCCCCGTCGCTTCGACAGTCTACTCCGACAGAGGAGATTTACGCGTCATGTGGAGGTGTCCGAATTTTCTCAGAGAATGTTCTACGATGTTAATGTCACTGCGGGCCTTATAGGTCAAGTACACGCGGGCGCGCTCTACTTGGCTACGAGTAGCCGACGCATTGAGGTACTGGAGCATTTTGCTATTAGTCGATAATCGCCGCGAGGTATGCGAACCTCTTCCTATCTCCTCTAGCATGATACGTGGAACTATGTAGTACGGCAGACGCATACGTGCTAAATGTATTCGATTGTTTAAAACATGTGTTATAACGCTTTACGGGAAGTCGGTTATAATGTTTTACGTAGATAAGAAAACACTTTGTGGTTTTTAAAAGGTAAATGATTTGTTTATAATCGCTTGACGTGATCATAAAGAACTTGAAGTATTTCAAAAGATTTCAAATCGCTTTGAAAGAGAAGTAATACTTGGTTTTGAGAACTTAAGAGTTATACTAGCTTTACGGGAAGTTAGGTATAACGCTTAAGAACGCTTTATCGATTTTGGAAATCGTGACGTATCGACAAACCATCCGCAAATACATTAAAAGGAAATGTTTTGAATAATTAAGTATTATTAAAACCAAGAGAAACTTCCATCCGCATGGCTAAGACGAGACAAAATGATATTTCCTGATCACGGTCAGTAATAAGATTGTTATAAACAAGAATATCCTACTCACATAAGGCTTATGTTTCTCCGATTGTTTAAAAGAGAATTATATTCTTAAATGAATAAAGCTATGAACTACTTAAACCTTTCTAAAATAAGAAACGGAACATTTGAAATTAGGCAAACTCGACGCTTGGAAAATAACGTTGTTACTTGATTTTACAAAGGTAAGAGTTTTGGTTTTCTTAAAAGGATAGTCACTCTATTTTTATACTACGTATCAGGTGACTTATGTGAAAGAAACCGATCTTTTAAAGATTTAACGTGAAGTACTTTGGGGTTAGATACCCGAACTTGTTAGTAGAAAGTACCTTGTGGAATACTTTATCAGATTGGTCAGGTTGGTCGCGATAGCCTTGTAAGACTTTCTTGTTGCTTTGATAAGTAAACGTGTTAGATGCTACGCTGTTAGTATCTGCGGATGTTTGCGCGGGCGGTTTCTCGATTGCGCTTATTAACTATCACGTTATGATAAGATTGCGGCATTCATCTCGAGATGATTCCGGTTGTCGCCTCCGACGCGGGTAGACTCAGCGTCGTCGACGGACCTATGATTCGAGAATACCACGCAGTCCCGGCCTACGCGAACTACGAGTTCCGTGTTAGCGACGCCCTTACGGGTACGCGGTCCTCAGGCTACGCGATCGCGGTCCGTGACGACGCCGGGAGTAGCTACCTCGACGGGGACGCCACGCGCCGACGAGATTGGCCTACGCGAGTCGCGGAGTTCCAGGACTAGACGCGCACATTAGATATCGCGCAAGTGGCCGCCTTTGATCACGCGACGGTTCAGACAGATCTTATGATACGCTTCACGACCTTGTTGGTACCGCTGGTGTTAGTAGTCGGCCATGCCTTCGCATTTACCCCGCATTTGTTATTATGGCACGTGGACTCGTGTTCATGCGTGTTCCTTGAACTTTTATATCATAAACCGCCAAGAATGAGGAACGTGGTCCCACGCACGATTGACGATGGGCGCGAGACCCATCAGCATGTTCTTTGGTGATAACTGAGGCGCGAGTCCTCGACTTGATATGATCGCTAGTTATTGTAAATCGTAGTTTGGTTATCATACACGCCTCTCGCTTTATAGACTATTATGATTTCATTTGCAAGATTTTTAGTTTCACATACTGCACTGCAGATCGACTTCCTTCGGCCGCTCATGCCGCAGTCGAGGTACACCGCCGCCGGTCCTAGCTCTCGTGGTCACAGTCAGCTTGGAAGCCCGCTTTCTCCGAGGCTTATCACGCGTAGTCCGTCGTAGTAAGTGTTTACATTCGTGGGCTCGGGCCCCGCCCGCCATTGTTGTCATATCATTTCTTGAGGTCCGTAGTAATCGCCAAGTGTGGTTTGTAAAAGGATTAAACCGTTTCTTTGTAAAAGAGGTTATTTATATACGCCTAAGGCAAGTTTTCACAGATTATTGTTTTATATTTCGTTATCTCACGTTGTTGTTTTATGTTCCACTGACACTGATGTTGGTCACTAGGTGCCCGGTAAGGCACCAACACGCCCGCCGGGTCGTGACACCTTACAACAGCCCATGCACTCTAAGAGTTTAAAACAACAATGGCGACAGGCCCCGCCATACCGAATACAAATATCTTACAACGACAGGACCATACCAAATGCTAAGCTTCCGAGAAACGAGCTTTCCTAACGCCAAACGGTGATCCTAAGAACGGATCAACAGTAGGAGTACTTTACCGCAGATGAACGCAGCCCAAGGAGGTCAAGACAACAGTACCAAGTATGTGAAACTGAAAAATATCAGAAATGAAATCATAAGTTCATATAAAGCAGAGACATGTATGATAACCAAAACTACAGCCACAATAAATAAACAATATGTCAAGTCGTGGACTCACGCCTCAAAGTCATCATAAAACCGCACGGTAAGTACGAGGCATAGCCGACTACTAAAACCCCAGCATAACAAGGTCGTAAATCAGATTACGAGATCCGCTCATCGACCACATGATCAAAGCCGCCACTCGCTCGCAGATCTAACGTGCGCTTCAGCCCCGAACTTTCCGTAGCCCGCACGGGCCACTCCAATGGCCCGCATGAGGTATTCCCCGCATCGAGGGTAGCTACCCTCGACGGGCCCCGACTCGCCGTCCGCACGGCCACAAAGACCGCATGACCAAAAGGGCCGCATACTAACTCGAACTCGTAGCTCGCGATAAAGCCATACTGCACCGCATAAGGTATTCTCGAATCATAGTCACTAGACCCGCCGAAGTCTACCCCGCATCGGAGGCGCTTAACCCCTAATCACGAGTGATATAATATCAACATTACGCTTTATCGCTTAAACAACCTAAGCACAATAAGTGGAAAACCTCTACACAAACATCACAAGATACTAACTCACGTGAAGATCCTAACATGTTTACTTATCAAGTCAACAAGAAAGTATTACAAGACTATCACAAATCAATACAACAAGTTATTCACACAAGGTACTTTCTACATTATGCTAACAAGTTCGGTTTTTAGCCCCAAAGTACTTTATGTATTACTTTTTAAAAGATCCGCTTTTCACAAAAGTCACACAATACCCGTAGTATAAAAATAAAGTGATTATCTTTCAAGTAAATCAAAACATTTCTCTTTGTAAAATCAAGTAACAACATTCTTTTCCCAACGCTTAAGTTTGCCTAATTTCAATTACTCAAGTTTCTCATTTTCAAAGGTTTCAGAGTTCATAGCTTTAATCCTTTAAAACAATTTGAGAAACATATACCCTAAGTGTGAGTAGGTTATTATTATTCAGAATAATCTTATTACAGAAATGCATGATCTAGTAAATGTAATATCATTTTGTCTCATCTTAGCTCCTACGCAGATGTAAGTTTCTACCGGTTTTAATAATACTTTATTAGTCACAATATTTCCTTTATTAGCTACGTGGTTTGTTCGACATTTATTCGACGGTAAAACATCATTCCTTTGAAAACCAAAAATACTATTTACTCACGAACGAGGTTTCACACTTTTAACAAAATTCATATTAGTATAATAAGTCAAGTCTCTTATTTCCTTAAATCAATAAATCGCTCTTTTTATCACTCTGCCGTTATACCTAACTTCCCATAAAGCTAGTATAACTCTTAAGCTTTTAAAACCAAGTGTTACTCTTCTTTCAAAAAGGTTTCTTAATTCTTTTGAACTACTGCATTCTTTTATTCAGTGCTTAAGTCAAGACATTGCCGTAATTATTATTCAGCTTAAGTCCAAGACATTGCTGTAATTATTATTCAGCTTAAGTCCAAGACATTGCCGTAATTATTATTCGCTTAACACACGCACGCCTACCGCATTATATACATATTTATTTAAAATATCATGCTCAAGAGTATAGAAGAATCACATACCTTCTACAAATCCACCGCCAAGTCAATATGTCGCTACAGAGAATCGACCTATAATACCAAATACGCCTATCAACGCCCGCATCAGCATCGCATAAAGCTCCAAGCAGAGGGTTCGTTATTCTATGGACATTTGGGCAAGACTTCCTACCCGTGAGCTACTCAAGTTCATCGTGAAAACAAATTCCATGTAAGTAGCTTCTATTATTCATCTATTAAACCCTTCTATCGTGATAACGCTCAATTCTATTCTTTAATATCCTTCTAAGTATTTAATACTTATTCCTATACTTCTACAAATATATATTCTAATTACAAAAGGAGGATAATGTTATTTACCGAAGCCCAATAATATCCTAGATAAAAGTCGCTACCGAGCAAGGTTTAGCTCCTAAGTCATGAGCTCCGAGCTCCAAGAAAACCTTGAAGTTCTTCTTTCTTCACTCACGACCAACCTGCCCGTGGATCGTGCCTTACCCTGCACCCCAAGAGTTATACATCGAGAAAATCACGAACATAAATCAATAACATACACAATAAGATAAACAATAACTCAGAAAAACTGCTTTCGGCATATATATAGAAACAACAACTCTTTCAACTCGAACAGCTTAACTCCTTTTACAAACCCCGCCCACAACAAGATTAATGCACTTACGAATGATATGACAACAACGACGACATGTGCCCGGCTATACCCTCGAACGTAAGCACCTACAACAACAGGGACTATACCAAGATAAGCCTCCAGAGGAACGGAGCTTCCCAAACGCTAACAAATGACCCTAAGAGCGAGGATCAACGATCGGTGTACCTTTACTCGCAGATGAACGCAGCCAAGGGCGAGGTCAAGACAACAGTACCAAGGCATGTGAAATCAAAATACATAATCAGAAATGAAATCATGAGTCTAAATAAAGCAGAGACATGTATGATAACCAAACTACGCTCACAATAAATCAACAAATATGTCAAGTCGTGACTCACGCCTCAAGCCATCACAATAGAACCATACTGGGTATGAAGGCATAGCCGACTACTAAGACCCACAAGCATCAAAAATGCCATAAATTATATCACGAGGTCTTTCTAGACCGCACTACACGATCGGTTCGCCACTCACCCGCCGTTATACCCCGTAGTTTCGTGGTATGTATGCGAGGACGACGCATTTGCGAATACGACATTGGAATTGAACGGAAGAAAGAGGCGATTTTTCCACTAAAAGTTTCCGGTTTCAAGGAAAAAGATTCGCTTATGGAATTGGATTCCCGATTTGGTATTCTGACTTCTTGGAATTTTAGAGAATTATGGAGTTTTATTTTGAATGGTCACGCTGGGCCCACTGAGAAAATTTACTGCTTTGTGGCCCACTTTGTTTTCTAGATTTTGGCCATCAGGATATTTTCTAAGATGAAATATTTTGGACGAGTAGAGGGCGACACGTGTCACCCCCTAGTTGGCTCGACGCAATTCCACTTTGTACACAACACCCGCTAGAGTCATTTTTCGACTAAACGCTTTACACAACTCGTAGGATAAATTCCGCTATGTCATTTCTAATTTTGCGAATTTTTCCGAGAGACTAAACATTTTGGACCAACGAGCAGGCGACACTTGTCACCCTCTCATCGATGGATGTTACACGCATCGAGGCCAATTGGATGACAATTTTTGTCAAGTAGTTGGTAGGATATTTTGTGCAAGTCGCCAAGGACACTTGCCTAAATCCTCACCCTACACTTGCCTTGCACTTGGCATAATTCGCCATCGTCACATGTCTTGACCTATAAATACCCCCTTGTCAAGAGTTATTTCATCCTAAATTGAGCAATCTATCTAAGTCTCAAATCCCCTCTCCCTCTTGTTGTTTCGTCCAAACACACCCTCCCCTTTGAGAAGCTCCCAGCCGAGAGCAACCCCTCTAAAGCTAGCCTAGCCAAACACTACCCCCTCCCTTGGTAGAAAAGTTGCCTTCTAGTATTGTTATAATGCCCAAATTACCCTAGCCCAAATCCCTTAGTCCTTAGTAGAAGTTGTGAAGAACTTCTAAGGTTTTCGAGCCACTGAGCGCACAACTTAGAGCTAAACCTTGCTCAGCGACTTTTATCTAGGATATTATTGGGCTTACCGAGGTAAATAACCTTATCCTCCTTTTGTAATTAGAATATATATACTGTAGAAGTATAGGAATAAGTATTAAATACTTGTAAGGATATTGCAATAGAATTGAATCAAGTTATCACAAAGTAGGGGTTTAAAAGATGAATAATAGAATTGTATTTACATGTGATCGCTTTCACAGAGACTCGAGTAGCTCACCGCAGGGAAGTCGCCCAAATGACCATAGAATAACGAACCCTCCGCTTAGAACTTTGTACGCATACCGGCGCTGATAGACGTATTTGATCGTTATAGTCGATACTCGCGCGACATATTCAACTCGCGTGAGGTTTTCACGGTAGGTATGTGATTCTTCCTAAAGCATGATATTTTACAATATATATAGTACGCAGACGCATACGTGTTAATCGAATAATAACTACGGCAATGTCTTTGACTTAAGCTCGAATAATACTTACGAACGCCTCACGCTTAAGCTCGACAACACTTCATGCAGAATGCCTCACGCTTAAGCTCAATAATAAAGAATCAAAACATTTCAAAGGAATATCAATCATTTTTTCGTAAGAGTAACACTTGGTTTTAAAAGCTAAGAGTTATACTAGCTTTATGAGGTTAGGTATAACGCCAAGAGTGATAAAAGAACGATTTATCGATTTAAGGAAATAAGAGACTTGACTTATTATACTAATATGAATTTTGTTAAAAAGTGTGAAACCTCATTAGCGAGTAAATAGTATTTTTGGTTTTCAAAAGGAATGATGTTTTACCAATCGTAATAAATGTCGAACAAACCACAAAGCGCTTAATAAAGTGGAATTATTTTGACTAATAAGGTATTATTAAAACTAGTAGAAACTTCCATCCGCATAGAGCTAAGATGAGACAAAAGGATATTACATTTACTAGATCACGATCATTGTAATAAGATTGTTACGAATAATAATAACCTACTCACACTTAGGTATATGTTTCTCAAATTGTTTTAAAGGATTAAAACTATGAACTACAAACCCTTTCAAAATGAGAAACTCGAGTAATTGAATTAGGCAAACTTGAACGTTAGGAAAAGAATGTTGTTACTTGATTTTACAAGGAGAAGTGTTTTAATGTACTTCAAAAGATAATTACTCTATTTTTATACTACTATTATGTGTGACTTTTGTAAAAGAAACTGATCTTTTAAAAGAGTAATACATAAGTACTTTGGGGCTAACAACCCGAACTTGTTAACATAATGTAAAGTACCTTGTGTGAATAACTTGATTGTATTGAATTGTGATAGTCTTGTAATATTTTCTTGTTGATCGGATAAGTAAACATGTTAGATGCTACGTGAGTTAGTATCTTGTGATATTTCAGGTAAAGGGTTTTTCCTTGTTGCGCTTATGTTGTTTAGCAATAATCGCTATGTTGATATTATATCATTCATAACTCCGGGTTAAGCGCCCACGCGGGTAGACTCAAAGCGGTCGACGGACCTATGATTCGAGAATACCTTACGCGGGTCTCAGATGGCCATGCGGAATCGCGGAGTTCCAGTTAGTACGCGCCCTGTGGGTCACGCGGCTTCAGAGCCATGCGACGACGCAGTTCAGACGCCGCCGGAGTAGCTACCGACGCGGGTTATACCTCACGCGCCTATTTGTTTGGCCTATGCGAGTCGCGGAAGTTCCAGTGACTAGATGCGACATTAGATATCGCGCGAAAGGGCCGCCTTTGATCATGCGACGGCCTGCATGATCCCATGATACGCTTTACGACCTTGTTGGTACCGTGGGTTTTAGTAGCCGGCCACGCTTCGCATTTCACCCCGCATTTGCCGTTCTATTGTGATAACTTTGGCGGCACGAGTCCCCGACTTGACACGACCGCTTATTTATCAGGAATCGTAGTTTTGGCTTATCATACATGTCTCCCGCCTTATATAGACTACTATGATTTCATTTACGTGATTTTCGCCACATACTGTACCGTCAGATCGACCTCCGGGGCCGCGCTCACGCCGCAGTAGGTACTCCTACCGCTGATCCTCGTTTAGGATCACCGCTTGGCTGGGAAAGCTCCGCTTCTCCTAAGCTTAGCATTTCGTACGGTCCCGTCGCTTGTAGATATTCAGATTCAGGTATGGCGGGCCCCGTCCCGCCATTGTTGTTTTAAACTCTTAGAGGTCCGTAGACTTGTAAGCGTTGGGATGAATCGCTCATTTTGGGTTATTTATATACATTATGCCGAAAGGCAACTTTTTCCGTAAACCGCGTCTTATTTATACCGCTTCATATCTTGGTTGTTTTATATTCCGCCGTTTTTCTCTCGATGTATGACTACTGGGTGCCCGTAGGCACGACCACGCCCCGAACGGTCGTGACAAAAGTGGTATCGTAGCGCTTAATCCTCTGAAAGTGTCTACGGCATCAGATCTAGTAGTTCGATTATCGCTGGCGCACCACACCAATAATCGTGAGGCTATAGGATATTTAGGATTGGTTTCATTCTTCTCACTCGAGATCGTGCTTTAGAGCCGTGGTTATAAGTCGGACCCTCTAACGTATTCCTTTCCTTTACCGATGCCTCCGCGCCAGTAACTCTGCCCAGAGGCAAGGCACCAAGGAGCCGAGAAGAGTAGTACAGAGATTTGGCGGCACAGCCCAATCATCACCTCGATGCTTCACGGGAGTTCCGAGACGCCGCCAGCAGAGAAGTTTACACAATGCGCAGCTCATCATGGTCATGACATCTCGACTTTCGGCCCACGATCGGGAGCGTAAAATATGGATTGGAAGGAGACTGCCCTGTTGCTAGCAAAGGACTTGGCAGCCAGAGAGTATTTTATGTACCGGTATTCCAAGGATATTGATGCTTATCTAAAGAAGGGTTGTGAGGGAGTAGCTCTTCACCGTGGAAGAGCCAAAGCCATGCTCAGATTATGTGCAGCGGGCTGAGAGAGGTAGAGATCGACAGAGTGACCGAGAGCAGCAGAAGAGGGCCCGATTGGCAGGATCATTTGGTAACTCGAGGCGAATCGCCTCGCCAGCAGACAGACACGCGCCCGCCCGCAGCAGCAGTGTCCTCCACAGGTTCGCTTTTTCCTCGTTGTTCACTGCATGGCAGTGTCATCCCGGAAGTGCCGCTTTTTTATCGGGTGCTTGTTTTTATTGCGGCCGTGGCCATATGGCAAGGGAATGTTCATGAGAAGGATACAAGCACGAGAACTCACCATTGCACTGGGCCGCGATGCAGTGGTTCGGGAGGAGTGGGTGTTAGCTGTGAGAGGCCACCCCACCCTCAGGCTGCCATGGTCGATGTCATCGCGGGAGGTCGTTCTCCGCTGGCCAGTTATGTTTCATGACAGCAGGCCATTTTGCGAGGAATTGTCCACCCGGTGGCGTGATGTAGAGACTCTCCAGTGATCGATGATAGTTCATCACCTTCCTCAGATACGCAACAGGCGGGTTTGATTAGAACGACCTAAGGGAAGTCTGCAGATACAGGTATATCCTTAACCCTTGAGAGATTTATATGTGTAATATCTTAAGTATTATGTTCAGATAGTGCGACGCCTAAAATTGGGCCCACATCGTGCCTTACCCGGCACCCTAGTGATACAACATCGAGAAAACCAATGGAAATAAAAACTTTACACATGAAATGAGAGATATAGTAAATAAACAAAGCAACCAAAACGGCTTGCTTTCAAGATATACATAAACCGAATAGCTTTAATCCTTTTACAACCCCGCCACAACAAAGATTACTGCACTTAAGATTTATACAACAACTATGACGGACAGGCCCCGCCATACCCCGAACGACAAGAACTTACGCACTGTGGTAACATACCAAAGATAAGCCTCACGGAACGGAGCTTCCCAAAACGCTAAATGAGATCCTAAACGCGGATCGACAAATGACGACTCTACCGCGCAGATTTAACGCAGCCGGGCGAGGTCAAGACAACAGTACCAAGTATGTGAAATCAGAATATCAAAATGAAATCATAATAGTCTATATAAAGCAGAGACATGTATGATGACCAAACTACAAGATATAACATATAACCGATATCAAGACAGTGGACTCACGCCTCCAAATTATCACTGCGTGTGGAATTTCTTCCTCATCACGGCAGCTTTATGATATAACAATACCAAGGATTATACATGAACACCATGTCCCACGTGTTATAAAACCGCACAGACAAGTATAACTACCGATCCGACCGTACTAATAATACAATGCAACCAAAACACGGCCGATACGGGCAAGCGCGAGAGCCGATCATCGGATACCAAGGTCGGCCACGCACCGACCGGCAAGTACGAGGGTCGACCACCAGTGACCAAGGTCAGATCACGAAACTTCGTCACTATACCGAACGGGCAAGGCGAGGGTCGACTACCGATACCAAGGCCGAATCACCACGAGACGGGCAAGTACGAGAGCCGACCACCGATACCTGTGCCGAACAAGAAGAAACCTCAACCACCAACCTACCTCTATCGAGACGCCAGAATACGTAAAACACCACACTTGCACAACAAAGGCTATCATCACAAGCATAGGCAAGTTTCACAACAACAAGCATAGGAATGTTTCACCACAACAAGCATAGGCAAGTTTCACATCACTCAAAGTACCTTCATTTTATGCCAAAGTCCGGGTTTCAACCCTAAAGTACTACGTCCGTTAAATTCTTTAAAAGAGATCCATTACTTATCAAAGTCACCCGATACCCGTAGTATTAGAATGACCAACCCACATTCCTTTTCAAAATCAAGTAACAACATTCTTTTCCTAAGTTCCAGTTTGCCTAGTTTCAATTACTCAAGCTTCTCATTTTCAAATGGTCTCAATGTTCATAAACTTAATCACTTGATTCCTTTTTTGAACAATTGAGTAATATATGTCTCACGTGAGAGTAGGTTATTCTTGTTTACAACATTCTTATTACAGCAGCCATGATCTAGAAAATGTAATATCATTTTGTCTCATCTTAGTTTCTATGCAGATGGAGGTTTCTACTGGTTTTAATACGATACATCATTATTCAATACATTTTCCTTTCTTAACGCCGCAGTTGGTCCTGTCGATACACATTCCGATTTCCAAATCAAGAAACATTATCCCTTTAAATAAAACCAAGTACTCATTACTCACGAATGAGGTTTCACACAAACATCCACATTAAAACAAATAAGTTAAGTCTCTTATCTTATAAGATCAAGTCTCTTAACTTCTAACATCAGTAAACCATTTTCTTTACCTCTTAAGACATTATACCTAACTTCCCATAAAGCTAGTATAACTCTTTTAAAACCTTTTAAAACAAAGTGTTACTCTCCCTTCCAAAACGATTTATAAATCTTTTGAAATACATCAAGTTCTTTATTATAACAAGCCGCTTATAATTCACATCGCTTACCTTTAAAACCACAAGTATTTTCTTACCTACATAAAGTCGTTATAATCCAACTTCCCATAAAGCCGTTATAACACTTTATGTTTTAAGAACAATCAAACACAAGCTAACACACGTACGCTCACCGCACTACATAGTTCACACATATCATGCTAAGAGATGGAAGAGGTTCACATACCGCGACGATTTAACGACAATAAGCAAAATGCTCCAAGTACTACAACCTTGCTAGCCCTTTCCACTCCTCGAGTAACACGCTACTCTTAGTACTTTCACCTATAAAGGCCACAAACGCTCATTAAATCTTAACCACACGCTCCCATCTTTCTACGTAAAATTCGAAAGACCTCCCGCAATAAACAGAAATCTCCTCCTCTATCGAGGCCGCTACCAAGCCAACCGTGGGGTTAACACGCCTAACCTGACGCTGCATACCCTACTACACAAGAATGCTACATAAGTCATCAGAATACAACCCTAGGTAATTACATCGCTTCTTCTCTTTATTATCCTTCTATGTGATTACTGCTCAATTCTTCATTCTTCAGCTTAAGTCAAAAGACATTGCCACAATACTAAGTTCACTTCTATATATAGTATACAACACTATATATTCAACACTTATGTAATTTCCAATTACAATAGGGGACAAGATATTTACCTCGATAAGCCCAAAATTATCCGAGTTTAAAGTCGCTTCCCGAGCAAGGTTTAGCTCCTCCTCCGAGTGCTCCAATCCGCCCAAACAACCCTTAGAAGTTCTACGCAACTTCTACTCCATACTTCAACAACGGGTGAAGATTTCCTTGTGGTTTCGCTTTAGTGATCGAGGAAAGTATAACGGTATTTTCTCGGCTAGTATAAGTGTAACTCGGGAATACTACAAGGTATTTGGGGCCAAGGTATTTGACATAATAACAATACTAGAGAGTATTTCTATACCACAACAAGTGGTATTTATACGAGACAACTAGGCTAGTGGGTACCCCACCAAGAAAACACCACAAAGTGAGGGAAACTCTCGCCAAAGGCCACTAGAGTGGAGTGGGAGAGGCTTTGGACGAGAACCACAAGAGGAGGGAGTATTTTGAGACTTAGGTAGATAGCTCAATTTTTGATGAAGAAAGTTCATCAACTAAGTGGTATTTATACTACAAGCCAAGGCCAACCAACGGCCAAGATTATGCCAAGTGCAAGGTGTTGTAAGGCCAAGATTTGGGCAAGTGTCCTAAGCCAACTTGCACACAAAATATCCTACCAACTCCTCGACCACAAGGCCAATCGGCCCATCACACATTTCCGCCACTCCCACCACCAATTGTAGGTGACAAGTGTCGCCTCTTGTTGGTCCAAAATGTTTCGCCTCTAAAAATCCGCAAAAATATAAATGACATAGCCTAAATTCCCACGAAAGTCGTGGAAAACGCTTTCGAAAAACGACTCTAAACGGGTGTTGTGAACAAAATAATTCGCCAAGCCACTTTACACTTCAAAATTTTCTACGCACGCCCCACGCATATACTGAAATACGGTATAACATTCTCCCCTTAGAAACATTCGCCCCGAATGTTCCTTCAAGGTCTCAAACAAACAAAGCGCCAAGATAGTCTTCACTACTATACGCATTTAAAACAATCATGCCACACCGCCACAAAACATACGCTCACTTTTCCTTCTCGTAGTACTCGCCACTAACACTTGAACTCGTTCTAGTATCCGCACTCCCACTTCCAACGCTTCGCTTTCCAACCCTCGAGTCACTACCTCCAAACTTGGTCATCTCACTAACCTCGATTTCTAAGGCCATTCCCGCCTTCACGAACCGATTCTCGATCGAACGCATCCACGAACTCATACGACGGTCATCTAAACTGGGCCTAGCACCTCGTGACTACCACCGGGGACCACCCAACCGACCCACCCCAAACCGGTTACGGTTGACTCGCAAATGGTCCTCAACCCGACTTCAATCATACAACTCTTGTTCCCGATCCGAACAATCTTACTATTTCACATCACGAAAGCTACCACTTCCATCTCACACTACCTGGTGACTTACCCTTTTCACTAACTGTGTTTCTAAATCACATTTTAGCACAAAGCTATCCAAACATAACATTAAACACATCAACAACATCAATACAAACAAAACTCTGAGGTTAAGGATATACCAAAACTAGGCGGTTCAAGGACCGCTTAAATCGGAACTCCCACCGCGACTTCTACCGGGCCTTCCTGTACGTAACATCCCGCTGGCTACGGCGTGAAGAACCCGCGAATCGCTTAGAGTCCATGCTATCCTACCAGCCATACCGGCCTGACAGCCTCTTTGGGACGGCCCTGGCCGCAAAATAACAATCTCCCGAAAGTTAGTACGACACTCTCCCTTATGAAGCTTTCCACAACGCCACATCGAGACAAGTGGCAACCTCATCCGCGAGCACTCGCTTCCCCGAAAATGAAACCCGGGAGCCCCGACCGCCTCGAATATCCCGGGCGTCCCGAAGCCGAGGACCACTCAGACCGACGGAGGTACATAACTAGTTCGGCCGAGGCGTCCGCCGAAAGTCACCAAAGGACTCCGGCCGTTCGCCCTCTTCGCCGACTTTGGTCATTCCGCCGATTTATCCGCCTCACATCCAAGTGTATACGCCAGACGCGGTAATGTCCATGCCCTATCAAGAGCTACACTAACAACTCTCGCAAGGCAATCATCGAGCCTCAGAATATATCGGTGCACTCGATCCTCCATACTAGCTATTAACGCGGACGCACGCCAATGAGTCGAACTCACATTGTACTCCCGAACCGCACGCCTGCTCGCCGCAACACCAAAAATCTGTCGCCGAGCCCTCTCATCCGCGAGGCAAGAAATGTGCAAGAATGCCTCCGAGAACTCGTCCCCATATAGCCGAAGTGCATTCTCTCCCGACAGCTCCCACGAATCAAACTGGGCCGATCGCGTATCACGCACTGATGGAACCTAGACCACCGACTCGCCTCCGATGCCTCGATTACTTCATGATCGGTCAGAATCGCTTGATGAACTCCTCGCGATCATCCTCGTGCCTCGACCCATAAAACTCGCGCCTACAACTCGTAAAATCCCGTAGCCTCGAACTATC
Organism: Przewalskia tangutica; assembly: GCA_029844215.1. Classification (NCBI taxonomy): domain Eukaryota; kingdom Viridiplantae; phylum Streptophyta; class Magnoliopsida; order Solanales; family Solanaceae; genus Przewalskia; species Przewalskia tangutica. Next base: position 46,675,233 of record CM056739.1, on the reverse strand, counting down.
TCGATCTAAAGTGAACCATCGGTGCATCGAATCGCCGGCCCACTTATCCTCAAGTTCGCCACAACTCGCCATTAATCGGGCCCACTCAGTAATCATCTCTCTCGCCTCCATCGCGGATCGAGGCTCGTATCGTGGTCTTCGCCACGTTTACTCGCAGATCCTCTCGCCGCCGCTCTTCGCCCGGTTGCCTTTCGCAGGCATAACTGTAAAAACGAAACACGCCGAGGGTCCACCTTATCACACGCTCTAAGGCACGATCTCGTAATGAGAAGAAATGGAAACCAATCCTAAATGTCCTATAGCCTCCGATTATAGATGTGGTGCACAACACACCGATAATCAAGACTCTACTAGACACGGTCTGTAGACACTTTCCGAGGATTAACTGCTCTGATACCACTTGTGACGCCCCGAAAATTGGGCCCGTCACTGGTGCCTTACCCCGGGCACCCTAGTGATACAACATCACATGAAATGAGAGATATAGTAAATAAACAAAGCAACCAAAATTGCCTTCAAGATATACATAAAACCTAATGCTTTAATCCTTTTACAACCCCGCCTACAACAAGATTCATGCACTTCTAAGATTTATACAATAACTATGACGACAGGCCTCGCCATACCCCGAACGCACAAGAACTTACAGACTGTGGTAACATACCAAAGATAAGCCTCCGACGAACGGAGCTTCCCAAAACGAAATGAGATCCTAAACGCGGATCGACAATGACGCACTCTCTACTCATGCAGATGAACGCACTCAAGGAGGTCAAGATAACAGTACCAAGTATGTGAAATCAGAATATCAAAATGAAATCATAATAGTCTATATAAAGCAGAGACATGTATGATGACCAAACTACATGATATAACATATAACCGCATATCAAGACAGTGGACTCACGCCTCCAAATTATCACTCGTGTTCGTGGAATTTCTTCCTCACCGCTTAGCTTTATGATATAACAATACCAAGGATTATACATGAACACCATGTCCCACCGTGTTATAAAAACCGTGACAGACAAGTATAACTACCGCATCCGACCGCATCAATAATACAATGCAACCAAAACACGGCCGACACGGCAAGTGAGAGCCGACCATCGGATACCAAGGTCGGCCACGCACCGACCGGGCAAGTACGAGGGTCGACCACCGTGGACCAAGGTCAGATCACGAAACTTCGTCACTATAATCGAACTGGCAAGCGAGGGTCGACTACCGATACCAAGGCCGAATCGCCACGAGACGGCAAGTACGAGAGCCGACCACCTGATACCCAGCCGAACAAGAAGAAACCTCAACTACCAACCGCCTCTATCGAGAGCGCCAGAATACGTAAACACCACACTTGCACAACAAAGGCTATCATCACAAGCATAGGCAAGTTTCACAACAACAAGCATAGGAATGTTTCACCACAACAAGCATAGGCAAGTTTCACATCACTCAAAGTACCTTCATTTTATGCCAAAGTCCGGGTTTCAACCCTAAAGTACTACGTCCGTTAAATTCTTTAAAAGAGATCCATTACTTATCAAAGTCACCCGATACCCGTAGTATTAGAATGACCAACCCACATTCCTTTTCAAAATCAAGTAACAACATTCTTTTCCTAAGTTCCAGTTTGCCTAGTTTCAATTACTCAAGCTTCTCATTTTCAAATGGTCTCAATGTTCATAAACTTAATCACTTGATTCCTTTTTTGAACAATTGAGTAATATATGTCTCACGTGAGAGTAGGTTATTCTTGTTTACAACATTCTTATTACAGCAGCCATGATCTAGAAAATGTAATATCATTTTGTCTCATCTTAGTTTCTATGCAGATGGAGGTTTCTACTGGTTTTAATACGATACATCATTATTCAATACATTTTCCTTTCTTAACGCTGCAGTGGTCTGTCGATACACATTCTGATTTCCGAAATCAGTAAAACATTATCCCTTTAAATAAAACCAAGTACTCATTACTCACGAATGAGGTTTCACACAAACATCCACATTAAAACAAATAAGTTAAGTCTCTTATCTTATAAGATCAAGTCTCTTAACTTCTAACATCAGTAAACCATTTTCTTTACCTCTCTTAAGACATTATACCTAACTTCCCATAAAGCTAGTATAACTCTTTTTAAAACCTTTTAAAACAAAGTGTTACTCTCCCTTCCAAAACGATTTATAAATCTTTTGAAATACATCAAGTTCTTTATTATAACAAGCCAGTTATAATTCACATCAGTTACCTTTTAAAACCACAAGTATTTTCTTACCTACATAAAGCTGTTATAACCAACTTCCCATAAAGCCGTTATAACACTTTATGTTTTAAGAACAATCAAACACAGTTAACACATGTACGCTCACTGCACTACATAGTTCACACATATCATGCTAGAAGAGATAGGAAGAGGTTCACATACCTCGCGACGATTTAACGACAATAAGCAAAATGCTCCAAGATTACAACCTTGCTAGCCCTTTCCACTCCTCGAGTAGAATACGCTACTCTTAGTACTTTCACCTATAAAGGCCACAAACGCTCATTAAATCTTAACCACACGCTCCCATATTTCTACGTAAAATTCGGCAAAGACTTCCCCGCACAAACAGAAATCTCCTCCTCTATCGAGGCCGCTACCAAGCCAACCGTGTGGGTTAACACGCCTAACCTGACGCTGCATAATTCTACTACACAAGAATGCTACATAAGCTCATCAGAATACAACCCTAGGTAATTACATCGCTTCTTCTCTTTATTATCCTTCATGTGATTACTGCTCAATTCTTCATTCTTCAGCTTAAGTCAAAAGACATTGCCACAATACTAAGTTCATTTCATATATAGTATACAACACTATATATTCAACACTTATGTAATTTCCAATTACAATAGGGACAAGATATTTACCTCGATAAGCCCAAAATTATCCGAGTTTAAAGTCGCTTCCCGAGCAAGGTTTAGCTCCTCCTCCGAGTGCTCTATCCGCCCAAACAACCCTTAGAAGTTCTACGCAACTTCTACTCCATACTTCAACAACGGGTGAAGATTTCCTTAGTGGTTTCGCTTTTAGTGATCGAGGGAAAGTATAACGGTATTTTCAGGCTAGTATAAGTGTAACTCGGGAATACTACAAGGTATTTGGGGCCAAGGTATTTGACATAATAACAATACTAGAGAGTATTTCTATACCACAACAAGGGTATTTATACGAGACAACTAGGCTAGTGGGTACCCCACTGCAAAACACCACAAAGGGAGTGGGAAACTCTCACCAAAGGCCACCAGGAGGAGGGGGAGAGGCTTTGGACGAGAACCACAAGAGGGAGGGAGTATTTTGAGACTTAGGTAGATAGCTCAATTTTGGATGAAGAAAGTTCATCAACTAAGGGGTATTTATACTACAAGCCAAGGCCAACCAATGGCCAAGATTATGCCAAGTGCAAGGCAAGTGTAAGGCCAAGATTTGGGCAAGTGTCCTAAGCCAACTTGCACACAAAATATCCTACCAACTCCCTTGACCACAAGGCCAATTCGCCCATCACACATTTCCACCACTCCCACCATTAGAGGTGACAAGTCGCCTCTTGTTGGTCCAAAATGTTTCGCCTCTAAAAATCCGCAAAAATATAAATGACATAGCCGAAATTCCCTACGAAAGTCGTGGAAAACGCTTTCGTTTAAAAACGACTTAAACGGGTGTTGTGAACAAAATAATTCGCCAAGCCACTTTACACTTCAAAATTTTCTACGCACGCCCTACGCATATACTGGAAATACGGTATAACAGATAGCATTGTGTTAATCGCGATTGGGAATCAAGTGATTAGTTAATCAGAAAGATCGGGGATAGAGAAAGTGGGAGCCTTAGGATGTGTACGTAGAGACCTTAGAGGCGAGGCCATCTTTGGTAAAAGAATTACTTCGTGTTTGACCGTCGAGGTGCATAGTATACGCGAGATATTTTCGGGATGAACTCGGGTAATGTGGAATGAAAGAGGGTAGAAGACCGCTAGGTTTTCGTAACGTGATTGGTGAGATTGTTCAATCGTGAGCTAGTGTTTCGCGCATCGCCGGTTGCGAGGCTACGTGTGGGTCGACCCGCGGCCTGCTTCAGCGCGGGTCAGTTTTGGTGGTCCCACGCTGGTGGTAGGTCACTAGGGTGTTAGGCCCAAGTTTAGTTAACCAACGTACGAGTGCGTGGATACATTCGACCAGGAGTCGGGCGGAGGAGGTCCGCCCGTCTTGTCTTCTAGCAAAGACCGCACTCGGTAGGGGTGATTATATCGTAAAGGTTGTAAGTCTGCACGAGTGCCTACCTTCACCTTATGACAGCATGCTGGAGCCTGTGGTACTGCTTCTCCTTTTTGGAAGTTTTACCAGCAGGTGGTTAAGAACTCGTAAGTCTCGACCGCATTCGCCTCGGGCAGGTTTGGATTTCGTGAGTAGTATGGGATTGTCGCTCGTAAAGGGAATGTTTAAGCTACCATTTTCAGTATTCGGATGTCGCCTTAGGAAGCCTTGTAGGGGCGGAAGTATAAGTTGCCGATCGATTGGTTCGATGTTGGCAAGGTTCAGATAGTTGGTTCAGGTTTGTTCCAGCAGACTGTGGATAGGGTGTGACGAGTTTTGGAAAACAGAGGAAACTTAGCCGTGTTACTTTGGGCCTTTTTGAGTTCATGTGAAGATTAGGCCGGTTGCCTATATGTTAGCATTGCCGTCCGACTTAGAGGCAGACGTCCGTCTTCAGATTGTTATGTTCGGAAAGTATCTAAATCCACCCGCAGTGTTCCCGCTAATGATGACCACGTTAGAGATAGTAACCCGAGATTTGGAAACCAAGCAAGAATGAAAGCGTGGTAAGAGTTCGAGCGCATAAGAAGTGTACGACATCCTCGGGATCGCAAGCACCGGTACCATTTGTCGGGTCGTCGGCAAGGCTCGCGACAAAGTGACAAAAGTGGTATCACGATGAGTAAAGGAAGTACGGCATGTATTACGAGCATAGGTGTGATCATTCGCTTGTAAAGAGTAGAAGCGAGGAGTATCTTTTAGATCTCGAGTAGGAGTTTTTGTGATAGAGGTGATTCCTCGTGGACTTGGAGATAAGTATGCGCGCTTGTTGTGTTGTGACCAGCGTGGTATGGTTGTTTCCGTAAGATATAGCAGAGTGACTATCCGGCGCCGCTTGTTTTGATATTTAGCGAACATTCGACGAATGTTTCTAAGAGGGGAGAATGTTATACCCGTAGTTTTAGGGTATGTATGCGAGGACGACGCACGAGAACACGACATCGAATCGAACGGAAGAAAGAGGTGATTTTTCCACGGAAAAGTTTCCGGTTTTGTGAAGGAAAAGATTCGCTTTACGGGAATTGGATTCCCATTTGGTATTCTGACTTCTTGGAATTTTAGAGAATTATGGAGTTTTATTTTCGAATGGTCACGTGGGCCCACTGAGAAAATTTACGCTTTGTGGGGCCCACTTTGTTTTCTAGATTTTGGCCATTGTGGATATTTTCTAAGATGAAATATTTTGGGCAGCAGAGGGCGACACGTGTCACCCCCTAGTTGGCTTGACGAATTCCACTTTGTACACAACACCCGCTTAGAGTCGCTGACTAAACGCTTTACACAACTCGTGAGGATAAATTCGCTATGTCATTTCTAATTTTTGCGAATTTTTCCGAGAGACGAAACATTTTGATCAACGAGAGGCGACACTTGTCACCCTCTCATCACGGATGTTACACGCATTGAGGCCAATTGGATGACAATTTTTGTCAAGTAGTTGGTAGGATATTTTGTGTGCAAGTCGCCAAGGACACTTGCCTAAATCCTCACCCTACACTTGCCTTGCACTTGGCATAATCTTGGCCATTGGTTGGCCATGTCTTGACCTATAAATACCCCCTTGTCAAGAGTTATTTCATCCTAAATTGAGCAATCTATCTAAGTCTCAAATCCCCTCTCCTCTTGTTGTTTCGTCCAAACACACCCTCCCCTTCGGAAGCCCCAGCCGAGAGCAACCCTCTAAAGCTAGCCTAGCCAAACACTACCCCCTCCCTTGGTAGAAAAGTTGCCTCTAGTATTGTTATAATGCCCAAATTACCCTAGCCCAAATCCCTTAGTCCTTAGTGTGAAGAACTTCTAAGGTTTTCTGAGCTACCTGAGCGCACAACTTAGAGCTAAACCTTGCTCAAAGCGACTTTTATCTAGGATATTATTGGGCTTACCGAGGTAAATAACCTTATCCTCCTTTTGTAATTAGAATATATATACCGTAGAAGTATAGAATAAGTATTAAATACTTAGAAGGATATCGCAGAATAGAATTGAACTTATCACGTAGAAGGCGGTTTAAAAGATGAATAATAGAATCAGATTTCACGCAGACTGCTTTCACAAGAGACTCGAGTAGCTCACCGGCAGGGAAGTGCTGCCCAAATGACCATAGAATAACGAACCCTCCGCTTAGAACTTTGTACAAGATACCGGGCGTTGATAGACGATTTGATCGTTATAGTCGATACTCTGCGACATATTCAACTTGGCAGAGGTTTTCACGGAAGGCATGTGATTCTTCCTAAAGCATGATATTTTACAATATATATAGTACAGACGCATACGTGTTAATCGAATAATAACTACGGCAATGTCTTTGACTTAAGCTCGAATAATACTTACGGAATGCCTCACGCTTAAGCTCGAATAACACTTCATGCAGAATGCCTCACGCTTAAGCTCAATAATAAAGAATCAAAACATTTCAAAGGAATATCAATCATTTTTTTCGTAAGAGTAACACTTGGTTTTAAAAGCTAAGAGTTATACTAGCTTTATGGAGGTTAGGTATAACGACTTATGAGTGATAAAAAGAACGATTTATTGATTTAAGGAAATAAGAGACTTGACTTATTATACTAATATGAATTTTGTTAAAAAGTGTGAAACCTCATTAGTGAGTAAATAGTATGTTTGGTTTTCAAAAGGAATGATGTTTTACCAATCGTAATAAATGTCGAACAAACCACAAGCATTAATAAAGTGGAATTATTTTGACTAATAAGGTATTATTAAAACTAGTAAACTTCCATCCGTGACAGGAGCTAAGATTTAGACAAAAGGATATTACATTTACTAGATCATGGTCAGTAATAAGATTGTTACTTAATAATAATAACCTACTCACACTTAGGGTATATGTTTCTCAAATTGTTTTAAAGGATTAAAACTATGAACTACAAACCCTTTCGAAAATGAGAAACTTGAGTAATTGGAATTAGGCAAACTTGAACGTTAGGAAAAGAATGTTGTTACTTGATTTTACAAGGAGAAGTGTTTTAATGTACTTCAAAAGATAATTACTCTATTTTTTATACTACGGTTATTGTGTGACTTTTGTAAAAGAAACGGATCTTTTAAAAGAGTAATACATGAAGTACTTTGGGGCTAACAACCCGAACTTGTTAACATAATGTAGAAAGTACCTTGTGTGAATAACTTGATTGTATTGAATTGTGATAGTCTTGTAATATTTTCTTGTTGACTGGATAAGTAAACATGTTAGGATGCTACGTGAGTTAGTATCTTGTGATATTTGTGTAAAGGGGTTTTTCCTTGTTGTGCTTATGTTGTTTAGCAATAATCGGTTATGTTGATATTATATCATTCATAACTCCGGTTAAGCCGCTCCGACGCGGGTAGACTCAAAGCGGGTCGATGGACCTATGATTCGAGAATACCTTATGCGGGTCTCAGATGGCCTATGCGGAATCGCGGAGTTCCAGTTAGTACGCGCCCTCGTGGTCACGCGGTTCTCAGAGCTACGCGACGACGAGTTCAGACGCCGCCGGAGTAGCTACCCTCGATGCGCGGGTTATACCTCACGCGCCTATCTGCTTGGCCTATGCGCGAGACGCGGAAGTTCCAGGACTAGACGACATTAGATATCGCGCGAAGTGGCGGCTTTGATCACGCGACGGCAGACAGATCCCATGATACGCTTTATGACCTTGTTGCATCGTGGTTTTAGTAGTCGCTACGCCTTCGCATTTACCCCGCACGTTCTATTGTGATAACTTTGAGGGCATGAGTCCCCGACTTGACATGATCGCTATTTATCAGGAATCGTAGTTTTGGCTTATCATACATGTCTCTGCCTTATATAGACTACTATGATTTCATTTACGATTTTCATTCCACATACTGTACTGTTACATCGACCTCCTTCGGGCCGCGCTCATGCCGCAGTAAAGGTACTCCTACCGTTGATCCTCGTTCTTAGGATCACCGCTCATTGGAAAGCTCCGCTTCTCCTAAGCTTAGCATTTCGTACGGTCCCCGCCGTTGTAGATATTCAGATTCAGGTATGGCGGCCCCGTCCCCGCCATTGTTGTTTTAAACTCTAGAGGTCCAGACCTGTTGTAAGGTTGGGATGTAATCGCTCATTTTGGGTTATTTATATACATTATGCCGAAAGGCAACTTTTTCCGTAAACCGTGGTCTTATTTATACCGCTTTCATATCTTCGTTGTTTTATATTCCGCCGTTTTTCTCTCGATGTATGACTACTTGGTGCCCGTAAGGCACGATCACGCCCCGAACGGGTCGTGACACCCGCAATATCATTGCGCGTCTATCCTCGAACTCCCGCAGCCCGCATAGGTCACACACGCACCCGCATGAGGTATTCTCGAATCACGGTCCTGCATCACTCGAGGTATACCCCGCATCGGGCGCAGCCTAACCTCGGTATCCGCTCAGGCTCCCGCAGCCCGCATAGTCTCAAAAGACCACATAGTCTCAACAGACCGCATAGGAATCCCCGCATCGCTAAACACCCTAATGATCAATCCCCGAGCTCCCGTGACCGCATAGTCACGAGGATCGTGACAGCCGTATAGACCGCATCGCGGTGGCAAGCCCTGTGATAATAAGTCGGGGGTATGTGATACAATAACAAGATAACAGCTTAACGCTTGACAACGTAAGCACAACAAGAGTGACCCCCTTACATAATAATCACAAGATACTAACACACGTAGCATCCTAACATGCTTACTTATCAAATCAACAAGAAAGTATTACAAGGCTATCACAAACCAATACAATCAAGTTTATTCACACAAGGTACTTTCTACTAACAAGTTTGGTACCTATCCCCAAAGTACTTCATACATTAAATCTTTAAAAGATACGTTACTTCACGAAAACCACACAATACCCGTAGTATATGAAAATAGAGTGATTATCTTTTTAAAGTAAATCAATTACTTCTCTTTGTAAAATCAAGTAGCAACATTCTTTTCCAATGTTCAAGTTTGCCTAATTTCCAATGTTCAAGTTTGCCTAATTTCCAATGTTCAAGTTTCTCATTTTAGAAAGGTTTCAGCTCATAGTCTTATTCATTTAAGAATATAATTCTCCTTTAAACAACTGAGAAACATAAGCCTTATATGAGTAGGATATTCTTGTTTATAACAATCTTATTACAAAGCCATGATCTAGAAATATCATTTTGTCTCATCTTAGCTTCTATGCAGATGGAAGTTTCTACCGGTTTTAATAATACTTAATTATTAAAACATTTCCTTTTATTAACGCCGCATGGTTTGTCGATACACATTCGATTTCCAAAACCAAGAAACATTCTTAAGCCGTTATACCTAACTTTCCATAAAGCTAGTATAACTCTTAAGTTTTCTAAAAATCAAGTATTACCTCTTCTTTCAAAATGATTCAAAATCTTTGAAATACTTCAAGTTCTTTATTAACACATAACAAGCCGCTTATAGTTCAAATCGCTTACCTTTAAAAGCCACAAGTATTTTCTTACCAACATAAAGTCATTATAACCAACTTCCCATAAAGCCGTTATACCACTTTATGTTTAAAACCAATCAAATACATTTAGCACATGTACGCTCACCGCACTACATAGTTCACACATATCATGCTAGAAGAGATAGAAGAGGTTCACATACCTCGCGACGTATCGACTAATAGCAAAACGCCCAAGTACTTCCAACCGCTTGGCTACTCCTTTAAGCCAAGTAGATCGCGCCACACGTAGTACTTCAACCTATAAGGCCACAAGCGCGCTTTATTAACATTTAGATCCCTTCAGAGAACATTCTACGAAAATTCGCAAAGACCTCCCCCCGCAACAGAAATCTCCTCCTTTATCGAGGCCTACTACTAAGCCAACCGTGGGTTATACATCTAACCCGAACTGTACAATTCTACTCCACGTAAAAGCTACACAAGTTCATCAGAATACGCCCTATGTAAATACATCAAGATTTTCTTCGAAAAGGTTTCTTATTATTCAGCTTAAGTCAAAAGACATTGCGATAACAACGCTCGATTCTATATATAGTATACTTCAACTATATAGTCTAACAATCATGTAATTTCCAATTACAATAGAGGACAAAATATTTACCTCGATAAGCCCATAATTATCCAAGTTATAATGTCGATCCCGAGCAAGGTTTAGCTCCTACTCGCGCCCGACCGCCTCCAACAACCCTTAGAAGTTCTAACCAACTTCTACTTATTACTCCAACTAACTATGGAGATTTTCCTTGTGGTTTTGCCAGGACCGACGGAAAGTATAATAGTATTTCGGCTTTTTGTACAAGATAACCTTAGAATACTACTGTATATGGCTAAGGTAATTTGGGCATTATAACAATACTTTTGAGAGTATTTCTACCAAAGTGGGTATTATACGAAAACAACTAGCAGTGGGTTACCCCATCGCTAGCACCCCGAGTGGGGAAGGGCTCTCGCTGGGAGGGAGGAGGCTCTGGCCGAATTCTACACTAAGGAGTGGAGGAGGATTTAACACTTAGAATTATTTTAGGAATGGATGAAGAAGTCATCAAAGAGTGGGTATTTATAGCACAAGCCAAAGCCAACCAACGGCCAAGATCTAGCCAATGCATAGCAAGTGTAGGCCAAGATTCACCCACGTGTCCTTAACCAACTAACACACAAAATATCCTACCAACTCCCTCATCAATTCGCCCAAGGTCCGCCCTACGCCCGCCAATGGGAGGTGCCAAGTGGCGCCTCTCGTTGGTCCAAAATGTTTCGCCTCTCTAAAAATCCGCAAAAATTAAAAATGACATAGCCAATTTTCCTCCGAAAGTCGTGAAAACGCTTTAGTCGAAAAACGACTCTAATCCGTGTCAGAACAAATAAATTTCGCCAAGCCTAATTCTCAAGTTCAAATTTTCTACGCACGCCCCACGCATACCCTGGAAATACTGGTATAACAACTTCTACTAAGGACTGGGATTTGGGCTAGGTAATTGGGCATTATAACAATACTAAGGCAACTTTTCTACCAAGAGTGGGGTAGTGTTTCGGCTAGGCTAGCTTTATGGGGGGAAGGTTGACGAAACACAACAAGGAAGGGAGGATTTTCAAGACTTGAAAGTGAAATGTGGATGAAGAACTCTTCATCTAGCCGGGTATTTATAGGTCGGACGGCCAACCAAGGCCAAGATGGTGCCAAGTGCAAGGCAAGTGTAGGCGAGGATTTAGGCAAGTGTCCTTGGCCAACTTGCACACAAAAATATCCTACCAACTACTTGACAAAATAAGCCTCCATTCGCCCTATTATCGCCATTAAGTCCACCAATGAGAGGTGACTGTCGCCTCTCGTTGGTCCAAAGTGTTTCGCCTCTGAAAAATCCGCAAAAATTAGAAATGACATAGCCGAATTTATCCTACGCGAGTTTAGTAAAACGCTTAGTCGGAAACGACTTCAAACGTGTCGTGCACAAAGTGAAATCGTCCAAGCCAACTAGGGGTGACACGTGTCGCCTCCTACCCGCCCAAAATATTTCATCTTCGAAAATACCCACAATGGCCAAAATCTCAAAACAAAGTGTTCACAAAACAGTAAATTTCTCCCTGGGCCCCACGTGACCATTTCCAAAATAAAATTCCATAATTCTAATATTCCAAGTCAATACCAAATCTGAATCCAATTCCATTAACGAACCTTTTTCCTTCACAAAAACCGAAAACTTTACCGTAGAAAATCACCTCTTTCTTCCTTTCCAATTTCATGTCGATTCTCGCACGCACGCCCTCGCATACATACCACAAACTACTGGTATAACAAGATTGGATTGCCTAAAATAGAATTCGTTCTATGTACTTCCTTGATTGTACTTTGATGTTTAAATTGTAAGTTGTATAATCCATTTCCTTAGTTAAGTTTGGATTCTTAAAAGTGAAAGTATTTTACTTAAAGTACATAGAGTCTTGAAAAGGAAGTGGTTTCCAAACCTTTGGCTAGTGCCTTAGTTCCAAAACCTGGTTGTCAGAATGACTTTAGGGAGTTAAATGAGTGATTTACTTAATTGTTTTAAGAGAGGAGAAATGTGTTATACCCGTAGTTCTGTGGTATGTATGCGAGGACGACGCATTTGAATACGCATGTAAAGATCGGAAAGGAAGAAAGAGGCGATTTTTCCACTAAAAGTTTCCGCTTTTTGTGAAGGAAAAAGGTTCGTTAACGGGAATCGATTCTGATTTGGTATTCGACTTCGGAATATTAGAGAATTATGGAATTTTATTTTCGAAATGGTCACGCTGGGCCCACTGAGAAATTTACGGTTTTGTGGGCCCACTTTGTTTTCGAGATTTTGGCCATTATGGATATTTTCTAAGATGTTTTATTTTAATAACAGAGGGTGACACGTGTCACCCCGCCTAGTGGCTTTCGCCGAATGGCATTTGTGCACAACACCCTGCTAGAGTCGTTTTCGACTAAACGCTTTACATAACTGCGAGGGAAAATTCCGCTATGTCTTTTCTTATTTTTATGGATTTTTCCGAGAAACGAAACATTTTGGATCAACGGAGGGTGATACGTGTCACCTCACATCGGAAGCAAGGGGCGCTTAGCCGATCAGTGGGCAAGTTGTGGGTAGATATTTGTGTAGATATTTGTGAGGGTTTTGGGCGAGTAGGACTGGGGCACTTGGGCATATCTCGCCCTACACTTGCCTAGCACTTGGCTAGATCTCGCCATTGGTTGGCCTCGCTTGGCTATAAATACCCTCTAAGGTCAAGACTTCTTCATCCAAAATGCCTAAGTCTTGAGAGCCTTCCCTCCCCTTTTCGCAGGCCCTCGTCGAGAGTTCCCACTGGGTAGGCCGAGGGCAGCCACCCCCTCCTTTGTGGTGTGGCCTGGGTACCCCTAGCCTAGTTTGTTTTCATATAATACCCCTCTTGGTAGAAATACTCAAAAGTATTGTTATAATGCCCAAATTACCTTAGTCAGATACCTTGTTGTATTCTAAGGTTATACCTATACGAAAAGCCCGTAAATACTATTATACTTCCCGTCACTACAAAACCGAAACCCTAGGAAAATCTCCATAGTCCGTTGAGTATTGTGTAGAAGTTGGTTAGAACTTGGCGGTGGTTTAGAGCTGGTCGAGCGCCTGAGTCGAGCTAAAACTTTGCTAAGGATCGACATTAAACTCGATAATTATGGGCTTATCGAGGTAACTATCTTGTCCCCTTTTGTAATTGATATTACATGTTGTAGGAAAATATAGTTAAAGCATACTATATATATATAATCAACATAGCTTGTGGCAATGTCCTCGACTTAAGCTCGAAGAATCGAATCGTAATTACATAGACCGTATTACATGAGACTTGTGTAAGAGTACCGTGGTGTAGAATTGTACCTGTTAGGGTCGATGTATAACCCCGTTGGCTTCGTAGCCTACCCGCTAGAGAGGAGATTTACGCTGCCATGGGAGTGTCGCCGAATTTTCTAGAATGTTCTACGATGTTAATAAGCGCTTGTGGCCTTATAGGTTGAAATGCTACGCGTGGAATGATCCACTTGGCTTAAGGAGTAGCCGATCGTTGAGCGCTTTTGCTATTAGTCGATACTGCCGCGAGGTACGCGAACCTCTTCCTATCTCTTCTAGCATGATATGTGGAACTATGTAGTACGGTAGACGCATACGTGCTAAATGTGTTTGAGTGGTTTAAAACATAAAGTGTTATAACGCTTTATGGGAAGTTGGTTATATGACTTTATGTTAGTAAGAAAATACACGTGGTTTTTAAAAGGTAATCGATTTGAACTATAACCGCTTGTTATATGATAAGAAAGAATGAAGTATTTCAAAAGATTTTTGAATCATTTTGAAAGGAGAAGTAATACTTGGTGTTTGAAAACTTAAGAGTTATACTAGCTTTATGGGAAGTTAGGTATAACGCTTAAGAATGCTTTTATCGATTTCGAAATCGAATGTGTATCGACAAACCACCGCAACGTTAATAAAAGGAAATGTTTTGAATAATTAAGTATTATTAAAACCAAGAGAAACTTCCATCCGCATAGAAGCTAAGATGAGACAAAATGATATTTCCTAGATCACGGTCATTGTAAGATTGTTATAAACAAGAATATCCTACTCACATAAGACTTATGTTTCGATTGTTTAAAAGGGAATTATATTCTTAAATGAATAAGACTATGAATCATAAACCTTTCTAAAATAAGAAACGTGAACATTTGAAATTAGTAAATCGACGCTTGGAAAATAATGTTGTTACTTGATTTTACAAAGGTAAGAGTTTTGGTTTTCTTAAAAGGACAAATACTCTATTTTATACTACGTATCAGGTGACTTATGTGAAAGAAACAGATCTTTTTTAAGATTTAATGTGTGAAGTACTTTGGGGATAGATACAACTTGTTAGTAGAAAGTACCTTGTGTGAATAACTTGATTGTATTGGTTTGTGATAGCCTTGTAATACTTTCTTGTTGCTTTGATAAGTAAACGTGTTAGGATGCTACGGTGTTAGTATCTTGTGATGTTTGTGTAAAGGGGTTTCTTGATTGTGCTTACTAACTATCACCGTTATGATAGTATTGTGGCATTCATCTCGAGGTGATTCCGGGTTAAGCCGCCTCCACGCGGGTAGACTCAGCGGTCCGGGACCATGATTCGAGAATACCTCACGCGGTCCCGGGGCCTATGCGCGAGCTACGAGTTCCGTGTTAGCGTGGCCCTTTACGGGCACGCGTCCTCGCGGCCATGCGCGCTCGAAAGTCCGTGATCGCCGGGAGTAGCTACCCTCGATGGGAATACCTCACGCGGGCCGACGAGATTGGCCTACGCGAGTCGCGGAAGTTCCGTGACTAGACGCCGACATTAGGTACCGCGGGCGGCCGCCTTTGATCATGTGACGGTTCAGACAGATCTTATGATACGCTTCATGACCTTGTTGGTACCGCTGGTGTTAGTAGTCGGCTATGCCTTCGCATTTACCCTCAGACGGTTTTAGTCGACACAGCGGACTCGTGTTCATGTATTCCGTGGTGTTTTTCTATCATAGATCGCCATGAGGAAGGTATTCCACGCATGATTGATGTTACGGGCTCGAGACCCATAGTTATATCGAGCGATGACTTTGAGGGCGCGAGTCCCCGACTTGACACGATCGCTTATTTACGCGAATCGTAGTTTGGTTATCATACATGTCTCCCGCCGTGATGTAGACTACTATGATTTCATTTACGATTTATTTATTTTGTTTGTTTCACATACTGCACTTGTAATCGACCTCCTTCGGGCCGCTCATGCCGCAGTCGAGGTACATCGGGCCGATCCTAGCTCTCGTGGTCACAGTCATTGCTTGGGAAGCTCCGCTTCTCCGAGGCTTATCACCGTATAGTCCCCGTCGTAGTAAGTGTTTACATTCGGGGTTTGGGCCCCGTCCCGCCATCGTGGTCGTATCATTCTTAGAGGTCCGTAGTAATCTGCAAGGTGGTTGGTAAAAAGGATTAAGCCGCTCATTTGTAAAAGAGTTGATGGTTATATATACGCCGACAGCAAGTTTTCACGATTATTGTTTTATATTTCGTTATCTCATGTTGTTGTTTTATGTTCACGACACTGATGTTGTGTCACTAGGGTGCCCGGTAAGGCACCACCACGCCCGCCGGTCGTGACAAAAGTGGTATCGAGCGCTTAATCCTCGGAAAGTGTCTACGCATCAGATCCAAGAGAGTCTCGATTATCTGTGTTGTGCACCACGCCAATAATCGTGAGGCTATAGGATATTTAGGATTGGTTTCTATTCTTCTCACTCGAGATCGTGCCTTAGAGCCGTGTTGTAAGTCGGACCCTCCGACGAAATTATTTCCCTTATCGTTATGCCTCCGCGTAGGCAACCCGCCCAGAGGCGAGGCACCGAGGAGTCGCGAGTAGAGTTCGGAGGGTGGCGAGGGCACAGGCCAAATCATTACCTAGGGTAGTGCTTCATTCGGGATTTCGCGACGTCACTAGCCCCAAAGAGAGTTTAAGCACGGCGACGGCGCTCCATCGCGCCATGATATGTGAACCTTCGCCCACGATCGAACCGAGAATATAGATTGCAAGAGACAACCTTGTTACTAGCATGGATTTGGCTACCAGAGAGTATACCGATGTATCGCAAGTCTTGATGACTACCTAAGAGAAGTTGTGCAAGAATAATCCTTCGCTAGGCTTCGAGCATGGCCTCGTACGGGCTTATGCGCAGCAGCCGAGAAACGTAGAGATCGACGCGTTAACCAAGGACGCGTAAGAGGCCAGAGCGAGCGTCCTTCTGTAACTTTCAAGGCGAGTATACCTTAAGTGCTATGTTCGATAGCAGTGTTAGTTGTGATTAGAAATCATGGTGGGTTAACCGAGTAAGATTTTGGAGGATAGAGAAAGTGTGAGCCTTAGAGCTTTTTACGCAAAGACCTTAGAGGTAAGGCCATCTCTGCAGACGATGTTTATGTTTGACTTATAGAGTGCATAGTGCACGTGAGTCGTGTTTGGGATAAGTCCCTAAGCAGTATGAAATGAAAGAGGGTAGTCGAGCTAAGAAGACCGCTAGGTTTTCGTAACGTGTTTAGTAAGATTGTTCCTTCTGGGAGATGGTATTTCGCGCCTTGCCGGGTTGAGGCTACGCGCGGTCAACCCGCTGTAGGTTTGGTGGTGGGGTCAGTTTGTGGTGGTCCTCTGTGTTAGGGTCATGAGGGTGTTAGGCCCATGTTTAGTTAGCCGCGTGCAAGTTCGTGGATGCGTCGACCGCTGGTCGGGCCGACGGGGCAGCCATCGTGTTCTTCGGTCGTGTCGCTCTCGGCAAAGGTTGATGTTATCCAAAAGGTTGCGAGGTTGCACGGGTGCCTACCTTCACCTTATGACGACAATGGAGCCTGTGGTATCACTGCTTTCTCTTCTCGAGTTTGTACCAGCAGGCTAGGAACTCGTGAGTCTCCAGACGCATTCGCCTCGCCGTGTTTTGATTTCGTGTGGGTAGCCGCGAGGATCGTTGTCTCCTGGGGGAGTGTTTAAGCTACCATTTCGGTTCTGATGTCGCCTGCGACACCTTGTAGGGCGTAAACGCAAGTCACGGCCGATTGGTTCGATGTTGGCGGTGGTGCGATAGTTGGATCGCTTGTTCCAGCAGATCGTGGATAGGTAAAGCTCATCTAGAAGAAGTTCGCACTCGCAGGAATCGTGCGGATAATCGCGACGACGCCAGAGTTCAGTCGACGGTCGGTCTTCTTGAAAGTACCACCTGACGGTGTGACGAGTTGTGGAAACAATGAACTTAGCCCGAGTCACTTGGGCCTTTGTGAGTTCATGTGAAGAATAGGCCAGTTGCTTATATGTTAGCATTTGCCGTCCGACTTAGGAGGAAGGACGTCCGGTCTTCGTATTGTTATGATCGGAAAGTATCGAGATCCATCCAGAGTGTTCCCGTTAACGATGACCACATTAGAGATAGTAACCCCGAAGTTTTGGAACCAAGCCGTATCGTAACGTGGTAAGAGTTCGAGTGTACGAGATCCTCCGATCGCAGTTGCACCATTTGTCGGGTCGCCGAGCAAGGCTCGCGACTAAGTGACAAAAGTGGTATCGCGACTAAGGAAGTATATTTTGACCCCGGGAAGAGGTATTTGTGGTGATGTAGAGGTGTTTCCTCGTGGACTTAGATGTAAGTTTTGCGCAGGTGTTTCCATGGCCAGGTATGGCAGGATTGTTCTCGTAAGTATAGTAGTGAAGACTATATCAAGACGCTTGTTTTGAGATTAGAAGGAACATTCGACGAATGTTTCTAAGGAGGGAGAATGTTATACCGTAGTTCTAGGGTATGTATGCGAGGACGCACGTGCGAGAATAATGCAGAAAGATTGGAAAGGAAGAAAGAGGCGATTTTTCCACTAAAAGTTTCCGGTTTTGTGAAGGAAAAAGGTTCGTTAACGGGAATTGATTCCTGATTTGGTATTCTGACTTCCCGAATATTAGAGAATTATGGAATTTTATTTTCGAAAATGGTCACTGGGCCCACGGAGAAATTTACTGTTTTGTGGGGCCCACTTTGTTTTCTAGATTTTGGCCATTATGGATATTTTGGAAGATGTTTTATTTTGGTAATAGGAGGGTGACACGTGTCACCCCGCCAGTGGCTCGCCGAACGGCATTTGTGCACAACACCCTGCTAGAGTCGTTTTCGACTAAACGCTTTACATAACTTCAGGGGAAAATTCGCTATGTCTTTTCTTATTTTTGGCGGATTTTTCCGAGAAACGAAACATTTTGGACCAACGGAGGGCGATACGTGTCACCTCACATTGAAGCAGTGGCGCTAGGCCGATCAGCGGCAAGTTGTGGGTAGATATTTGTGTAGATATTTGAGGGTTTTAAGGAGTAGGGACTAGGGGCACTTGGGCATATCTTGGCCCTACACTTGCCTAGCACTTGGCTAGATCTTGGCCATTGGTTGGCCTTGGCTTGTGCTATAAATACCCCTCTAAGGTTGAAGACTTCTTCATCCAAAATGCCTAAGTCTTGAGAGCCTTCCCTCCTTTTCGCGAGGCCCCTCGTCGAGAGTTCCCCCAGTGGGTAGGCAGGGTAGCCACCCCCTCCTCAGGTGGCCGTGGGTACCCCTAGCCTAGTTTGTTTTGATATACTCCCCCCCCTCGTGGTAGAAATACTCTCAAAAGTATTGTTTTAATGCCCAATTTACCTTAGCGGTATACCTTGTTGTATTCTAAGGTTATACCTATAAAAGCCCGTAAATACTATTATACTTCCCGTCACCACAAAACCGAAACCCTAGGAAAATCTCCATAGTCCGTTGAGTATTGTGTAGAAGTTGGTTAGAACTTCTAAGGGTGGTTTAGAGCGGTCGAGCGCCTGAGTCGAGCTAAAACTTTGCTAAGGATCGACATTAAACTCGGATAATTATGGGCTTATCGAGGTAACTATCTTGTCCCCCTTTTGTAATTGGATATTACATGTTGTAGGAAAATATAGTTAAAGTATACTATATATATATAACTGAACATAGCTTGTGGCACTGTCCTCGACTTAAGCTCGAAGAATCGAATCAGTAATTACATAGACCGTATTACAAGAGACTTGTGTAGTAGTACCGTGGTGTAGAATTGTACCGTTAGGGTTGGATGTATAACCCCGGTTGGCTTGCAGCCGGCCCCGTTAGAGGAGGAGATTTACGCTGTTGCGGGGGGGGGGAGGTGCTGCCGAATTTTCTGTAGAATGTTCTACGATGTTAATAAGCGCCTTGTGGCCTTATAGGTTGAAATGCTACGTGTGGAATGATCCACTTGGCTTAAGGAGTAGCCGATCGCTTGAGCGTTTTGCTATTAGTCGATACTCGTCGCGAGGCACGTGAACCTCTTCCTATCTCTTCTAGCATGATATGTGTGAACTATGTAGTACGGAGACGATACGTGTGCTAAATGTGTTTGAGTGGTTTAAAACATAAAGTGTTATAACGCTTTATGGGAAGTTGGTTATAACAAATTTTATGTTAGTAAGAAAATACATGGTTTTTAAAAGGTAATCGATTTGAACTATAACCGCTTGTTATATGATAAGAAAGAACTTGAAGTATTTCAAAAGATTTTTGAATCATTTTGAAAGGAGAAGTAATACTTGGTGTTTGAAAACTTAAGAGTTATACTAGCTTTATGGGAAGTTAGGTATAACGGCTTAAGAATACTTTATCGATTTCGAAATCGAATGTGTATCGACAAACCATCGCAACGTTAATAAAAGGAAATGTTTTGAATAATTAAGTATTATTAAAACCAAGAGAAACTTCCATCCGCATAAGCTAAGATGAGACAAAATGATATTTCCTAGATCACGGTCATTGTAAGAAGATTGTTATAAACAAGAATATCCTACTCACATAAGACTTATGTTTCTCGATTGTTTAAAAGGGAATTATATTCTTAAATGAATAAGACTATGAATCAAACCTTTCTAAAATAAGAAACGTGAACATTTGAAATTAGGCAAACCGACGCTTGGAAAATAATGTTGTTACTTGATTTTACAAAGGTAAGAGTTTTGGTTTTCTTAAAAGCGACGTCACTCTATTTTATACTACGTATTGGTGACTTATGTGAAAGAAACAGATCTTTTTAAGATTTAATGTGAAGTACTTTGGGGATGATACGAACTTGTTAGTAGAAAGTACCTTGTGTGAATAACTTGATTGTATTGGTTTGTGATAGCCTTGTAATACTTTCTTGTTGCTTTGATAAGTAAACGTGTTAGGATGCTACGTGTGTTAGTATCTTGTGATGTTTGTACAAGGGGTTTCCTCGATTGTGCTTACTAACCATCACCGTTATGATAGTATTGTGGCATTCATCTCGAGGTGATTCCGGGGTTAAGCCGCCTCCGACGCGGGTAGACTCAGCGGTCCGGGACCATGATTCGAGAATACCTCACGCGGGTCCCGGGGCCTACGCGAGCTACGAGAGTTCCGTGTTAGTGTCGCCCTTTATGGGCACGCGGTCCTCGCGGCCACGCGGCTCGAAAGTCCGTGACGACGCCGGGAGTAGCTACCGACGCGGGAATACCTCACGCGGCCGATGAGATTGGCCTACGCGAGTCGCGGAAGTTCCGGACTAGACGCGCACATTAGGTACCGCGGGCAAGTGGCCGCTTTGATCATGTGACGGCTTCAGACAGATCTTATGATACGCTTCACGACCTTGTTGGTACTTGGTGTTAGTAGTCGGCTATGCCTTCGCACTTACCCCAGACGGTTTTAGTCGACACAGTGGGACCCGTGTTCATGTGCGTATTCCGTGGTGTTTTTCTATCATAGATCACAGCCGGCGAAGGTATTCCACGCATGATTGATGTTATGGGCTCGAGACCCATAGTTATATCGAGTGATGACTTTGAGGCGAGTCCCCGAATTGACACGATCGCTATTTATGGTGAATCGTAGTTTGGTTATCATACATGTCTCCGCTTCAGATGACTACTATGATTTCATTTACGTGATTTATTTATTTTGTTTGTTTCACATACTGCACTGTTATCGACCTCCTTCGGGCCGCTCATGCCGCAGTTGAGGTACATCGGGCGTTGATCCTAGCTCGTGGTCACAAGCGTTTGGGAAGCTCCGCTTTCTCGGAGGCTTATCACTGGTATAGTCCCCGTCGTAGTAAGTGTTTACATTCGTGGTTTGGCGGGCCCCGTCCCGCCATTGTGGTCGATCATTCTTAGAGGTCTGTAGTTGTGGGCGGGTGGTTGGTAAAAAGGATTGCCGCTCATTTGTAAAAGAGTTGATGGTTATATATATGCCGACAGGCAAGTTTTCACAGATTATTGTTTTATATTTCTGTTATCTCATGTTGTTGTTTTATGTTCCGCTGATTACTCTGATGTTGTGTCACTAGGGTGCCCGGGGTAAGGCACCAGTCACGGGCCCAGTTTCGGGTCGTGACAAAATGACATGATTTAAGAGAAGTAACTTGTTTTAAAGGTGTGAGTTACTTGAGGTTTAAAAGTAGAAGAAACTTGTTTTCTAAATATTAAGAGACTTGTAGTATTTTGAAAGTTAAGAAACTTGATATGTAAGTATGTGATACTTGGTTTTAAGTATAAGTCTCTTGGTTATAAAAAAGAATGAATATGTCTAAAACCATAAAGGGTTATAACGGCTTTATGAGAAGTTGGTTATAACGGCTTTATGGAAGGTTAAGAAAGTTGTCTATTTTGATTATTAGGCATAAGTTTCCTAGATTGTGAAAATTTGAAGTTACTTGATTTCAAGCTTTGAAAAGAGTTTTCTAAAAGTGTAGTAACTTACTTTGAAAAATAGACACACCTTGATACTACGGGTGTTAGTATCTTGGGGTTTTACATAAAAATGAGTCTTTTGAAAAGAATGTACGTACGTAGTACTTTGACTTGTTTAATTGAGAATTATTCTATTAGTGCCTTAAGTAAATCAAAATGAGAGTATATATGAATAAGACTAATAAGAAGTTAGGGGGATTTCTTAACTTGCTTACTTATTGTGTGATAAGCCGGTAGTGCTTATGTTATGTATGATGGCCAGTTGAGGTAGGGTAAGAGTATAAATGGGGGGTGTATCCCCAAAGATCGTTATACCACCTGCTTTGTTACCTTCTTCAGGGTAAGAGTATAAATGAGGGGTGTATCCCCAAAGATCGTTATACCACCTGCTTTGTTACCTTCTTCAGAGTAAGAGTATAAATGAGGGGGACCGCCTCAGCAGCAGACTAGTTATGCGCCTCCGCCAGTACAGAGCGGTCCTCCACAGTCTTCAGGGCATCCAGAGTTATCAGGAGCAGGTCAGGGCTCCAAGGGTTCAGGTTTTCGGGGGAGTAGTGGTGTTGACCAGATGAGGCCACCCTTACCTCAGTGTGGCCGTTGCGGTAGAATCCATAAGGGGGGGTGTCGTGCTGGTTCGGGAGGTTGTTTTACATGACGCAGGCCATTTTGCGAAATTGTCCACCGCAGGTGGCGGATGTAGAGACTCGGCCTTCAGGATCTATGGCTGGTTTATCACCTTCTACAGCTATGCGCCCTGCAGGGCAGGCCTATGATTAGAGTGAAGCGGTAGATACAGGTATATCCTTAACCCTCTAGAGATTAGTATACGTGATATGATGATCTTCTTATTGTGTGTGCTATGTACGGATAGCATTGTGTTATTGATGTGTTAGAAAACATGGTTAGTTGAAAGGATAAGTATGGGGACATAGAAGGTGTGAACCTTAGAATATTACGCGTTGAGACCTTAGATGTAAGTTCGTCTCGAGTACAAGACTTTGCGGGTAATCCTTGTCAGAGAGCATTATATACATGGGGTGTATTAGTGGGATAATTCCTTGGTCAGGTAAAATGAAAGTGGTAGCTTTCAGACTCAGATAGGTGCGTTGTTCCGGATCGGGGAACAAGAGTCTGGTGCGATTATGGGTCGGGTTGAGGACCATTCGCGGGTCAACCCGCAGCCCGGTTTGGGGTGGGGTCAGTTCGAGGTGGTCCCGCCAGGTGGTAGGGTCACGAGGGTGCTAAGCCCAGGTTTAGGTAACCATCGTACGAGTTCGTGGATATGTTCGACCAGAATCGGATCGTGAAGGCCGGGAATGACCTTAGAGGAATTGAAACTAGTAAGATGACCAAGTTGGAGGTAGTAACTCCAGGGTTGTGGAAATTGAAGCGGTAACTGAAGTGTGGAACGTATACTATAGAGAGTTCGGGTGTACGAGAAGGGTACGACGAGTAAGAAGAGAAGCGAACATGTGTTATGAGAACGGAAGTGATTATTCTTTTGTGAGGTGAAGATGCGAAGGGAGTATCCTTTAGACCATGGGTGGGAACTTTTTGTGATGATTGGAGGTGTTTCCTCGTTGGCTTGGATTTGAGTTTTGCGCACATGTTATATTCTGGCCAGTGGTGGCATGATCGGTTTTTATGTAAGTATAGTAGTGGAGACTATACCGGCACACGTTTGATTAGAGACTTAGAAGGAACATTCGGGACGAATGTTTCTAAGGGGGGAAGAATGTTATACCCCGTAGTTCCAGGGTATGTATGTGAGAATGTACGTACGAGAATACGGCAGAAATTTTGGAAAGAAAGGAAGATGTGATTTTTTGACGGAAAAGTTTCCGGTTTTTGTGAAGAAAAAGGTTCGTTAATGGGAATTGGATTCCCAGATTTGGTATTTGGGCTTCTTGGATTATATTAGAATTTTGGGATTTTATTTTCGGAAATGGTCACGTGGGCCCACTGAGAAATTTACGGTTTTGTGGCCCACTTTGTTTTGAGATTTCGGTATTTTGGATATTTGCGAAGACGAAATATTTTGATTTAATCGGGGCGACACGTGTCACCCCCATGTGGCACCTTGGCCGAAATTGGAGGGACAAGTGGCTAGCCACTTCTCCCCTTGGCCGAATGGCCTTGACACTTGGTAGCCCAAATCGTTGGCCATGTGGTGTGGTGGGACCCACACACATATGGCCCAATCTTGACCACACACCTTGCTTAGATCTTGACCCTTGAATTCTCTATAAATACCCCCTTTGTTGAAGAGTAAATTCATCCCACACTTGAAGCCTTCCAACGCAAAATACTCCCTCCCTTGAGCTTGTGTTTTTGTCCCTCCCCCCTTCTTGTGTAGAAAATACTTTGTGTATTGTTGTATAATCCCAAATACCTTGGCCTAGTATCCCTAGTAGTATTCCAAAGTTGTTTTAATACTAGGAGCCCGGAAATGCTACCTTATTCCAATAGTCGCAAAACGAAACCCTAGAAAATCTTCATAAGCTTGGTTGAAGTGTTAAGAGAAGTTGTTTAGAAACTTCTAGGGGTCGTTTGGAGCGGGTTGGAGCGTAAGGAATTGGAGCTAAACGTTGCTCAGGATCGACATATAATCTTGGATAATTTTGGGCTTATCGAGGTAATAATCTATGTCCCCCTATTGTAATTGGATATTACATATTGTAGTAATTTAGAATTCAGTATAAGATATATTGGAAGGATGATTATAAAGGATTGAACTGTATTTACATTGGATTGTATTTACAGTAGACTTGTGTAGTATTATTGTGAAGTAGAATTGTACACGTCCGGTTAGACGTGTCTGGGAGTTGTTGGCCTGGTAGCGGGCCTGAGTAGAGGAGGAGATTTATGTGGTTGCGGGGGGGGGGGGGGGGGGGAGGTGCTGCCCAATTTTATTTAGAATAAGGAACCATGCATTTAGAATATTATACGAAGAGATCGAGAGGTTGATAGACGTTTTGTGGCCTTTTTAGGTGGAAGTACTACGAGTAGCGTATTCTACTTGAAGGGTGGAAAAGGCTAGCCGGGTTACAGTACTTTGGAGCTTTTTGCTTCTTGTCGATAATCGTCGCGAGGTATGTGAACCTCTTCCTATCTTTTCTAGCATGATTGTTGTGAACTATGTAGTACGGTAGACGTACATGTGCTAAGTGAATTGGTTGGTTTAAAACATAGGGTGTTATAATAGCTTTATGGGAAGTTAGTTATAACGACTTTATGTAGGTAGAAGAATGGTTTATTTGGCTTTTGAAAGATAAGAGACTTGATTTATAACGACTTGTTTTCGGAAAAAGAGAAGTAACTTGATTTTAAGTATAGGTTACTTGTTTTGAAAAAAGTAAGTTATTTGGGTTTTAAAAGAATACTTGTTGTTGTTTTAAAAGAAAATAGACTTGTGGAATTGAAGAGTTTTTGGTTTAGAACATAAAGTGTTATAACAGATTTATGGAAAGTTAGTTATAACAACTTTATGAAAACAAAGGAGTGGTTTTATCATTGGTTTTAAAATGGTAACTTGACTTTAAAAGGAGAAGTGTTTTGGTCTAAAAAGAAGGCATGGTATTTGGTTTAAAAAGGAAAGTCTGGAAGTTGTTTTGGTTTAATTAAAATATTAGTCACTTTATTTTGATACTACGGGTATCGGGTGACCTTTGTAAAAGAAATTGATCTTTTAAAAAGAATTTAACGTACGTAGTACTTTGGGGTCAAAACCTGGACTTTAGCATAAAATGAAAGTACCTTGAGTTGTGTGTAACTTGCCTACGTTTGCGTGTGATAGCCTTGTCGTGCTAGTATTGTATTTCTATACCACCGCGTCTCTCGATGGAGGGCCGGTTATCTTGTTATATCCTTGGACCTACTGACACGTTGGGTGGCCCACGGGTATGGTTCCATTAGGATTGTTGTTCCATGGACTAGCTCTCCATGAGGTTTTACTGATTCGGCTTGGTATCTGGTAGTTGGCTCTCGTACTTGCCCCAAAGTCGTGGCTGTTTCGCTTGGTATCCGTAGTTAGCCTTCGACTTGCCTGCTCAGTTTTGTGACGAAGTCTCGTGATTCCGGCTTGGTATCTGGTAGTTAGTCTTCGTACTTGCCCCGACCATCTTCGTGGCGCAGGCTTGGTATCTGGTAGTTGGCTTTCGTACTTGCCCTGGATCAGCTTCGTGGTTTGGTTATATAGATTTGTTGGTACGATTTTGGTATCCGTAGTTGGCTTTCGACTTGCCTTGGCCGATTGATGATGCGCTCGTATCCGTAGTTAGCCTTCGTATTGCCCGACGGTTGTTATGACACGTGGACCTGATGTTCATGTGTAATTCTTGGTGTGACTATATCATAGACTGCCGGCAATGAGGAAGGTATTCCACGGGCATGATTGATGTTGTGGCGTGAGACCCATTGTATATTTGAGTAATGACTTTGAGGGCGTGAGTCCACGACTTGACATGACCGCTTATATATTGTGGTCGTAGTTTGGTTATCATACATGTCTCCCGCTTTATATAGACTATTATGATTTCATTTACGATTTTTACGATTTCACATACTTGGTACTGTTATCGACCTCCGGGGCCGTGCGTTCATGCCGCGGTAGAGGTACATTGTTGTGGATCCTCGCTCTTAGGATCACTCAGCGTTTTGGGAAGCTCCGCTTTCTCCGAGGCTCATCTTTGGTATAGTCCCCGCTGTAATTACTTGTACATTGTGGTATGGCGGCCCCGTCGTCATAGTTATGGTTACATTCTTAGAGGTCTGTAGTACTGTTGTGGGAAGGGTTTGTAAAAGGATTTAACTGTTCAGGTTGATATATATATGTATATATTCAGGAAGGTGACCGTTTTGGTTAGCCTGTTTCATACTTTATCTCTTGTTTCATGTCTAAGTTTTTATTTCACGATTTTCTCCGATGTTGTATCACCAGGGTGCCCGGGTAAGGCACGACCACGCCCGGATCGGTCGTGACGAAATCCCAAAGATCGTTATACCACCTGTTTCCGTGGATTTGCTACCTATACTTTTGATTATTCTCATTGTTAGTAAGGCACTGTGTACTGTTATATGAGTAGTGACTTTGAGGGCATGCGTCCCTGACTTGATATGACTGCTTATGTATTGTGTACTGTAGGTTGTCTATCATACATGTCTCATATTTTGTTTAGACTGTTATGATTTCATCAGCATTTCATCGTTTCACATACTTGGTACATTCTTCAGATCGACTCCTTCGAGGCTGCGTTCATGCCGCAGTTTAGGTACGCTTTGGTGATCGGCAGTGTAGACCGCCAGAGTTTTGGATAACTCCTTCGTTCGAGTTTATCTTTTTGGTATAAGTTCTTTCAAGATGTGCTTTTGTACGATTATGGGTACGCGGGCCTTGTCCACATCAGTTCAAGAAACCTCTTAGGTCCGTATTCATATGTGGATTGGACTCATGTATGCGGTGTAGTGTCTTTTGTTTATGTATATTATACGGCACTTGTCGGATTTGCCCTTGCACGTACGTTGGTTTTTTTTTTTAAAAAAGAGGTGTTATTTAATTTCCGCAGTTTACTTAGTTGTTAAGGTAGGCGGTGCCTGTAGGGCACCGCCACGCCCGGGTTCGGGCGTGACAGTGGTATCGTGAGCGATATCCTCGAATGTCTGACCGTGTCTAGTAGTCTTGATTATCGGTGTGTTGCGCCACACCCATAAACAGGAGGCTACAGGACATTTAGGAGTTGGTTTCTATTCTTCTCACTCTAAGATCGTGCCCTAGAGCTGTGTTAGTAAGATAATTCCTCTCTGACGTAATTTTGTGTTACAGTTATGCCTCCAAGGAGGGCAACAGCCGCACAGAAGGGCAAAGGAGTAGCGAGCTACTAGTCATACTCGAGAGTTGATAGGGCTCGTGCCTGTGGTATACCTGATGTTGTTCATGATCGGCGAGTTCTTCTGCGCCAGTTTTGAGACCCCAAAGACACGAGCCTCGGTTGCGATTAGGAGAAGACTATGTGTCGAGGAAGCGATTATGTTATTGACCAAGATAGCGGTGCTACGATTTCATCACAGGAGGTTATTCGGCCAAGATAGGCAGTGTGTACAGAGGTAGAGGGCCAACGCGAGATCAGAAGAGGCTAGACCGGTTGGTTATCCGGTGAGTTTTTGGACGAGCCGCCTCGTAACCGCATTTATGCTTTGTCCACCGACAGATCGTGAGGCCTCACCGATGTCGCCACTGTACCTTATCGCTCGGGTTTGATGTGTATGCTTTGATATATCCGGTTCTACTCCCATATATCTCCCTTGTTGCTAGTAGGATAGGGATAGAGCACGAGTCCATAGACCCTTTCGAGGTAGCTACGCCAGCTGGTGATTCGGTGGTAGCTCGGCGGGTATATAGAGCTTGTCTGTGACCATTTACGATCGTCCGACCAGCCGACTTGATAGAGTTGGAGATGATTGACTTCGACGTGATCATGGGGATGGATTGGCTAGCTTCTTGCTACGCCAATGTAGACCGCAGAGAGAGTAGTACGGTTCCATTTCTGCGAGCCGGTTGTTGAGTGGGAGGAGCACGGTATCGCCGGTGGTAGGTTTATTTCCTACCTCAAGGCTAGGAAGATGGTGCGAAGGGTATATCTACCATCTCGCTCGGGTGTTTGATAATCAAGCGGTACCAGATTTTCCGTCGATTCCGGTGGTCGAGAGTTCCTGCACGTGTTTCCGCACGACCTCGGGTATCCTCCCGAGAGGAGATTGAGTTTTGTATAGACATATTGCGGACACTCGCCTATTTCCATTCCGCCATACGTAATGGCACCGCCGAAGGAGAGAGTCAAGGATCAACTTAGGGATTTCTTGGAGAAGCGGCTTCATCGGGCCTAGTGTTTCTCCCCGGGAGCGGTATTGTTCGTGAAGAAGAAGGACGACGCCGCGCATGTGTTGATTACGGTGAAACAAGGTGACCATTAAGAACAGATACCCTTCCTGTGATTGATGATTTGTTCGACCAGCAGGTGCGAGATGTTTCTCCAAGATTGATCTACGGTCGGGCTATCATCAAGTGAAGTCGAGAGGTGGATGTCCCTAGATCGCATTCGGACGTGACGGCATTATGAGTTCGTGGTCATGTCTTGGTTGACCAATGCTCGGTATTCATGGATTTGATGAACCGAGTGTTCAAACCATTTTGGACACATTTGTGATAGTGTTCATTGATGATATCTTGGTTTATTCTCGCCAGAGCGCGAGCATACGCGAGCATTTGAGCGACTGGCCGACGCTTCTCCAGACCAGCTTGTACGCCAACTTTTCCAAATGTGAGTTTTGTTGACTTGGTGGCTTTTCGGGGCATATTGCCGGGCTGATGGCATTCGAGTGGATACGCCAAGATCGAGGCGTGACTTGGCCTAGACCTACTACTCCGGCAGAGGTTCGCAGCTCGGGCCTTGCAGGATATTATCGGCGTTCGTGGAGAAGTTTGCTTATCTCTCGCACCATTGACTAGGCCGACTCGGGCGCAAGTTTGATGGATGATGCTTGTGGAGCGGGGTTTCGATTCTTTGAAAGAGAGATCGACGACCGCCCGTTCTTACTCTTCCGGAGGGTCGACGGTTATGTCGTGTATTGTGATCGTCAGCATCGGGTTGGGATGTGTTGACGCGCATGGCAAGGTTATAGCATATGCATCCCGACGGTGAAGAAACACGAGAGGAACTACCCCACCCATGATTTGAGTCGCACCGTGATTCACGCCAAGATCCGAGGCACTATTTGTATGGGTTCACGTGGATATTTATACGCACCACAAAAGCCTCCAGATATCTTCACCGCAGGAGCCGAACTTACGGCAGAGACGGTGGTTAGAGTTGCTAAGGATTACGATGTTGATATCCCGTACCACCCGGGAAAGCCAATGTTGTTGCAGATGCTCTTAGTCGTAGGTCGATGGGAGCCTATCGGATGTGCGACTAGAGAGAGGACATGGTTCGTGATTTGCATCGATTAGCGAGCCTTGGTGTCCGCTTGATTGATTACGATAGTAGTGGGTTCGAGTTCGTGAGGTTGCCAGTCTTCCATCGCCGGCGAGGTGAAGAGGCAACATTCGAGGATCCAGCTTTGACACGTTATCGTGATACGGCTCTTCGTGAGGGCAAGCGGTCCTTTTGAGGTAGCACCATGGGTGCTAAGGTTTGAGGGCGTGTGTGTTCCGGATGTTTGAGACTTCGGAGTTCTCGGGAAGCACACATACGCGTTACTCTATCCATCCGGGTCGACCAAGATGTACCACGACCTTAGATCCGTGTATTGGTGGGATGGCTTGAAGAGGACGCGTTGCGAGTTCGTAGCTCGCCCATGTTGTCGCAGTGAAGGTAGAGCACCGGAGGCACGGTGGTTTGTTGCAGCGATAGAGATCCCGACCGGAAGTGGGAGGTAATCAACATGGACTTCATCACGGATTACCTCGCACTCGGAGGAGACATGATTCTATATGGGTTATCGTCGACGGTCGATTTAAATCAGCCCACTTTCTTCCCGTCAGACGACTTTTCTACCGAGGATTATGCGGACTTTACATCCGAGAGATCGCCGATCGCATGGAGTCCCTACTCGATCATATCGCATGCAGGAGCCCGCCACGCTAACTTCGAGGTCTTTCCGCAGAGGTTTAGGGACGCAGTGAGCGCGAGCATCGCATTCCATCCACGCAGACGGACAGGCCGAGCGCACTATCCGAACTCGAGGATATCTCGCGAGCCCGTGTTATCGACTTCGTGGTAGCCGAGGATCATTTGCCTCTAGTTGAGTTCGTACAATAATAATAGCTACCACCCGATTCGGATGGCGCCATGAGGCCTTGTATGGGAGGAAGTGCAGATCGCCTATAGGCTGGTTCGATGTGGGCGAGGTGCGATTAGTGGGACCAGACTTGGTGCGGCAGGCGATGGATAAGGTGAAGCTTATCCGAGAGCCTATCGACACTCGAGTCGATGAAGTCGTATGCAGATCATCGCCGTCGACATCCGGAGTTCGAGGTTCATGATTGGGTTTTCCTAGGTGTCACCCATGAAGGGTGTGATGAGATTCGGAAGGGGAAACTCACCAAGGTACATCGGGCCGTTTCGCATTGTCCGCAGGCAAGGTTGCCTATGAGTTGATCTCGTCCGACCGGAGGCGATGCATCCGGTTTTTCACGTATCTATCCGAGGAGATGTATCGGATCCATCTAGGGTACACCCGATTGACGATGTCCAGTGTGACCGAGGGTTATCGATGAGGAGATTCCCATAGCGATAGTCGATCGTCAAGTTAGCGTCTGCGGACCAGGATGTGGCTTCCACAAAGTCTTGTGGCGGAACGAGCTTAGGGAGGAGATGACGTGGGAAGCTGAGGAGGACATGAGGCGGAGGTATACTCACTTATTCCCCACACATCCAGGTAACTTACTTTCCTATTTGATTGTTTAATTTTCGTAAATTGTTAAGTGTTATATTGTGCTACGTGGCACTTGCAAACCGCTTAAGCTTTATCGATAATCTTGGGAAGGAACATTCGGGACGAATGTTTCTGCGAGGGGAGAATGTTATACCTCGTATTTCCGAGTATGTACGTGAGGCGCACGTCAAAGTTTAGCCTTAAAGTTAGGCCAAGTTGAAAATTGTGCACAACTCGCTAAAAGAATCGTTTCCGACTAAACGCTTTCCACACTTCCGTAGGAAAATTCCGCTATGCCATTTCTAACTTTGCGGATTTTTCCGAGAGACGAAACATTTTGGACCAACGAGAGGGCGACACTTGTCACCCTCCAATTGATGGACGTGAATCGTCCATTGACGAATTGACTTGATGGCACGTTTTTGTGCCTTTGCACAAGTCAAGGAGTTGGTAGGATATTTGTGTGTAGTAGATAGAATGGACACTTGCCTAAATCTTCACCCTACACTTGCCTTGCACTTGCATCATCTTGACCCTTGGTTGGCCATGGCTTGACCTATAACACCCTTAAGATGAAGAGTTCTTCATCCACAAATTCCTTTCCAAGTCTTGAAAATCCTCCTCTCCTCGAGCTTGTTTCGTCCAACACCCCCTTTTTGAGAAGCTGGCCGAGGCTACCCCCCCGAGCCTAGCCGAAATCTACCCCCCCTCCCTTGGTAGAAAAGTTGCCTTCTAGTATTGTTATAATGCCCAAAATACCCTACCCCACATCCCTTAGTCCTTAGTAGAAGTTGTGAAGAACTTTTAAGGTTTCTCGAGCTCTGAGCGCACAACCTAGAGAGCTAAACCTTACTCAGGCGCGACTTTTATCTAGGATATTATTGGGCTTACCGAGGTAAATAATCCTAACCCTCTTTTGAATTAGAGAATACATACTGTAGTAGTATAAGAATAAGTATTAAATACTTAGAAGAATATCACGTAATAGAATTGAATTATCACAAAGAAGGGTTTAAAAGAAGAATAATCAATTGTACTTACATAGATTGTTTTCACAAAGAGACTTGAGTAGCTCACCGGTAGGGAAGTGTTGCCCAATTTTCCGTAGGATATAGAACCCTACGCTTAGAATCGCATACGAGTAGTCTAGACGTTGATAGACGTGTCTGACTATTATAGGTTGATTTCTCTGCGCGCGACATATTCAACTTGGCAGGTGGTTTTCGCTGAGAAGGTATGTGATTCTTCCTAAAAGCATGATATTTTAAAATATATATGTAGTACGGTAGACGTACATGTGTTAACTGAATAATAACTACGGCAATGTCTTGCGACTTAAGCCTGAATAATACTTACGGCAATGTCTTGCGACTTAAGCCTGAATAATAAGGATCTGAAAGCATTTCAAGAGAATACTGAATCATTTTAAACAGAAGAGAACAAATTGGTTTTTAAAACAGAAGCTTAAGAGTTATACTAGCTTTATGGGAAGTTAGGTATAACCACTTAAGCATGATAAAAGAAACAGTTTGCCTATGTGTTTATAACAGACTTATATTGATTTGTGAAAAGAATAATAAGATGGTTTGATAAGTAGACATGATATGATGCTATGTGTGTTAGTGTCTTGTAACGTTTGTATAAGAGAGTATTCTTGTTGTGCTTATGTTGTTTAACGATAATCTGTTATGTTAGTATAATATCACTCACCTCTTGACATATTACCGGGGTTGTCGCCTACGATGCGGGTAGACTCGGTGATGCAGGACCATGATTCGAGAATACCTCACGCGGGTCCAGGGACCTATGCGGAGATACGGAGTTCCGTGTTAGTGATGCGGGTTATACCTCACGCGGTCTATGTGGCCATGCGGACTACGAGTCCAGGACGATGCCGAGGAGTAGCTACCCTCGATGCGGGTTTACATACCCTATGCGGGCCTATATGAGTGGCCTATGCAGACTACGGGAGTCCAAGATTAGGCTTGCATGGTGATACTACGCAATTGGCCCCGCTCGATCATTCGCAGCCTAGAAAAGACACATTCTGATTTACCTATTGTTGCTCTTGTTTATGATGTGGCACTATGCGGTTACCTTGGTTGTTTCATACATACTTGCAAAACCGATTTTAAAATGATATGTTTTCATTTAAGTACTTCTGATTTCATATACTTAGTACTTGTATCGACCTCCTTCGGGGCTGCGTTCATGCCGCAGTAAGGTGGCAAGCAGTGCTAGATCCACATCCTTAGGATCTCTTGCGTTGGTGTCGAGCTCCATCTTCTCCGAGGCTCTACTTTGGGTATGATCTCCTGTGTAGATAGTTTTGTAAAGTCATGGTATGGCGGGGCCCTGTCCCTCCATAGTATTTTATTTCCTTAGAGGTCTGTAGTCATGTTGTACAGTTGGGATGTAACTGCAAACCTTGGTTTATGTATATATGCCGAAAGGCAACCCTTTTCTCAGAAACTGTGTATCATTTACAATTATTTCATGTCTTGTTTTATATTCCGCTGATTTTTCTCTGATGTGTGACTACTTGGGTGCCCGGGTAAGGCACCAGTCACGGGCCCCGGAACGGGTCGTGACAATGTGATACTTGGTTTTAAGTATAAGAATCTTGGTTATAAAAAGTAATGAATATGTCTAAAACCATAAAGGGTTATAACGGCTTTATGGGAAGTTGGTTATAACGGCTTTATGGAAGGTTATGAAAGTTGTCTATTTTGATTATTAGGCATAAGTTGCCTAGATTGTGAAAATTTGAAGTTACTTCATTTCAAGCTTTGAAAAGAGTTTTCTAAAAGTGTAGTAACTTACTTTGAAAAATAGACACACCTTGATACTACGGGTGTTAGTATCTTGGGGTTTTACATAAAAAGGAGTCTTTTGAAAAGAATGTACGTACGTAGTTGTCACGACCCGTTCCGGGGCCCGTGACTGGTGCCTTACCCCGGGCACCCTAGTGATACAACATCAGAGAAAAACCAGCGGAAATAAAAACGATAAACATTCAAATAAACATGGATCTAGATAAAAGAAAATAGGCCAACCAAAAACGGTTGCCTTTCAACACATATATATATAGACATTTGAACAGTTACAATCCTTACAACCCTGCCCACAACAAAGGCATGCACTTCTAAGATTTATACAACAACTATGACGGGACAGGGCCCCGCCATACCCCTGAATGTACAAGAACCTACAGACTCAGGGTAACATACCAAAGATAAGCCTCCGAAGGAACGGAGCTTTCCAAGACGCTGAAATGTGATCCTACAACCGGGGATCGACAGTCGATGTACCTCTACTGCGTGATGAACGCACTGGGCGAGGTCGCATAACAGTACCAAGTATGTGAAATCAGAAATATCAGAAATGAAATCATAATGCTATATAAAGCAGAGACATGTTTGATAACCAAACTACGCTCATAACATAAAAGCGCCATGTCAAGTCGTGGTCTCACGCCCCAAGTCATCCTCACGCCCGTGGAACTCCTTCCTCACCGCCGCGCCTAGGTACAAATCATGTGATACGATAACACGCCTCGCCCATCTCATGGACCCAAAGATAGAAACGTGTGGAATACATTCCCGCTCATCTCACGAACTCGGTAGTCGGATGGAATACATTCCCGGCCCATCCGCGACGTGGTACGAGTGAAATACATTCGGCTCATCCTACGAACGCGTTAGTCGAGTGAAATACATTCCCGCTCATCCTATGAACGCGTAGTCGAGTGAAATACATTCCCGCTCATCCTACGAACGCGGTAGTCGGGTGGAATACATTCGGCTCATCCACGAACGCGGTAGTCGAGTGAAATACATTCCCGCTCATCCTACTAACGCGTAGTCGAGTGAAATACATTCCCGCTCATCCCATGAATGCGGTAGTCGAGTGAAATACATTCCTTGCTCATCCATGAACGCGGTAGTCGAGTGAAATACATTCCCGCTCATCCCATGAACCGAGTCGAGTGAAATGTCACGACCCGATCCCGGTCCGTGGATCGTGCCTTACCGGGCACCCTAGTGATACAACATCGAGAAAATCAATGGAAATAGAAACATGAACATGAATTAAGAGAAAAGATAAATAAACAGTCAACCAAAACAATTGCCTTCATCATATATACATAAATACCAACGCTTATCCTTTTTACAAACCCCGCCACAACAAAGGTTACTGCACTCTAAGATTTTACAACAGCTATGACGGACAGGCCTCGCCATACCCCGAATGTATAAGCATCTACTGCACTGTGGTAACATACCAAAAGATAAGCCTCAAGGAACGGAGCTTCCCAATACGCTGAAAGGTGATCCTAAAAGCTGGATCGATACCGATGTACCTTTTACTCATGCAGATGAACGCACTCAAGGAGGTCAAGATAACAGTACTAAGTATGTGAAATCAGAAAATCAGAAATGAAATCATAATAGTCTATATAAAGCAGAGACATGTATGATAACCAAACTACGCTCACAACATAGAAGCGCCATGTCAAGTCGTGACTCACGCCTAAAAGTCATCCTCATGCCCGTGGAACTCCTTCCTCACCGCCAGCCTAGGTACAAATCATGTGATACGATAATGTGTCTCGCCCATCTTATGGACCCAATATAGAAAAGGGTGGAATACATTCCTGCTCATCCTATGAACCTAGTCGAGTGGAATACATTCTGATGAACCGTATTCAAGTGAAATACATTCTGATGAACCGGTCCTCAAGTGAAATACATTCTGATGAACCGTAATCAAGTGAAACACATTCGGATGAACCGTAGTCGAGTGAAATACATTCCGGATGAACCGGTAATCAAGTGATATACATTCCTGATGACCCGTAGTCAAGTGATATACATTCGGATGACCGTGAGTCAAGTAGAACACAATACTTACACAACAAGGCTATCACACGTAACATGGTCAAGTTTCATAACAACAAGTATAAGCAAGTTACACACGACTCAAGGTACTTTCATTTTATGTCAACGTCCTGATTTTAACCTTAGAGTACTACGTCCGTTAAATTCCTTTTAAGATCCATTTCTTTTACAAAGGTCACCCGATACCGTAGTATAAAATTGAGTGACTAACATTGTTAAGTAAACCAAAATGCTTTCCTTTGTAAAATCAAGTGACAACCTTATTTTCCAAACGCTCAAGTTGCCTAATTTCAATGCTCAAGTTTCTCATTTTAGAAAAAGGTTTCAGAGTTCATAGTTTTAAATCCTTTAAAACATAATTCTCCTTTAAACGTTTTGAGAAACCTATGTCTTATAAGTGAGTAGGTATTCTTTGTTTATAATCAATCTTATTAAGCAGCCATGATCTAGGAAATGTAATATCATTTTGTCTCATCTAGCTTCTATGCAGATGGAGGTTTCTACTGGTTTTAATAATACTTCTTTAGTCAATACATTTTCCTTTTATTAACGCCGCAGTTGGTTTGTCGATACACATTCTCGATTTCCAAATCAAGAAACATTCTTAAGCCGTTATACCTAACTTCCCATAAAGCTAGTATAACTCTTAAGCTTTCAAAACCCAAGTAATACTCATTCTTTCAAAACGATTCATAAATCTTTTGAAATGCTTCAAGTCTTTATTAACACATATCAAGCCAGTTATTATTCAAATCGCTTACCTTTTAAAACCACAAAGTATGTGCTTATCCACATAAAGCTATTATAACCAACTTCCCATAAAGCCGTTATAACACTTTATGTTTTAAATCAATCAAATACATTTAGCACATGTACGATACCGTACTACATAGTTCACACATATCATGCTAGAGAGATAGGAAGAGGTCCACATACCTCGCGACGATTATCGACAATAAGCAAAAGCTCCAAGTACTACAACCTGCTAGCCCTTTCCACTCCTCGAGTAGAATACGCTACTCTTAGTACTTTCACCTATAAAGGCCACAAACGCCTATTAATATCTTTAGATCCCGACGAGAATATTCTACGTAAAATTCGCAAAGACTCTCCCGCAACAACAGAAATCTCCTCCTCTATCGAGGCCGCTACCAAGCCAACCGGGGTTAACACGCCCGACTGCACGCTGCATAATTCTACAATATAGTAATGCTTACACAAGTCTATCGTAATACACCTATGTAATTACTGCGCTTCTCTTCTTTAAATTCGGCTTAAGTCGCAAGACATTGCTGTAAGTATTATTCAGCTTAAGTCAAAAGACATTGCCGCACATTTATAATGTTCATTCTATATATAGTATACTTCAACTATATATTCCAACAACATGTAATTTCCTATTACAAATGAAGGTCAAGAATGTTTACCTCGATAAGCCCAAAATTATCCGAGTTTATATGTCGCTCTCGAACAAGGTTTAGCTCCTACTCCGCGCCTCCCAAAACGCTCCAAGAAACCCTTAGAAGTGTCTACACAACTTCTACTTAATACTTCAACTACGGTGAAGATTTTTCCTTAGGTTTCGTTTAGTGGCTAAAGGAAAGTATAA
Organism: Przewalskia tangutica; assembly: GCA_029844215.1. Taxonomy (NCBI): domain Eukaryota; kingdom Viridiplantae; phylum Streptophyta; class Magnoliopsida; order Solanales; family Solanaceae; genus Przewalskia; species Przewalskia tangutica. The sequence continues at coordinate 46,637,117 of CM056739.1, read as the reverse complement.
TAGTATTTTCAAGCCAGATAAAGTGGTACTTTGGAAAGTACTACAAGGTATTTGGCTAAAGTATTTTGGGCATTATAACGATACTTGTAGAATACATTTCTACCAAGGGGTAGTATTTTGACTAGCACAACTAGGCTAGTGGTTGCTCTCGCCAGAGCCACTAGGCAAGGGGGGATACTTTCGCCGAGGCCTTCTCAAAGGGGGAGGTGTGGCGGACGACTACTACAAGGAGAGGGGAGGGAGATTTCAAGACTTAGGCACATTTTTGGATGAAGAACTCTTCAAGCTTAGGGGGGTATTTATAGGTCAAGCCATGGCCAACCAATGGCCAAGATGAAGACAAGTGTGGTGCAAGTGTAAGGTTAGATTTCCACCATGTGTACCTTATCCATCTACCACACAACTTGCACAAAAATATCCTACCAACTAAAGCCCTCTTTTTCGTCCACCATTGCCGCCCCATTTGTTCCAATGTGAGGGTGACACATGTCACCCTCCCGTTGGTCCACAATGTTTCGCCTCTCGGAAAAATCCGCAAAAATTATAAATGACATAGCCGGAATTTTCCCAACCAAAGTGGAAACGCTTTCAAAAAACGACTTAATCGGGTGTTGTGTACAAATTTGAAACTTGCCTAACTTAAGGCTCAAATTTTCTACGCACGCCCTCACGCATACTCAAAATACGGGTATAACATTCTTCCTTAGAAACATTCGTCCCGAATGTTCCTTCTCAAGTCTCAACACAAACATGCGCCAAGAGAGTCTTCACCGCTATACGCATTTAAAACAATCATGCCACACCGCCATGAAATAACAAATGCACAAAATACGAAATCCCAAGTCCACGAGGAATCACCTCATTATCACAAAAGAAACGATCACACTCGCTCACTTCTCCCCTACCTCGTCGCACTGCTCAACACTCGAACTCTTCCCGGACACGCACCACACTTCACCAACGCTCGCTTTCCAACCCTTGGAGTCACTACCTCCAAACTTGGTCATCTTACTAACCTCGATTTCTAAGGCCACTCTCGGCCTTCACGAACTGATTCTCGTCGAACGATCCACGAACTCATAAGATGGTCATCTAAACTGGGCCTAGCACCCTTGTGACCGCCACCGGGCGACCACCCAGAGCCGACCTTTCCTCGAACGGACGCGGGTTGGCCCGCAACACGGCCCCAACCCGACCCACTATCGCGCCAACTCGCTCCTCGACACGGAACAATCTTGTTAAACACATCATGAAAGCTACCACTTTCATTTACCCAACCTGGGACTTATCACACAATACATTCTAGGCATAAAATGCACTCGACAAGGATCACTGCAAAATCTTGTACTCAAGACGGCCTTACATCTAAGGTCTCAGCGAATATTCTAAGGTTCATCATTTTCTCACCTCAGGGCTTACCCTTTCACTAAGCATGTTTCTAAATCACATTTTAGCACCAAGCTATCCAACATAACACTTAACACATTATCATAACAAACAAAACTCTAGATGGTTATGATATACTGAAGCTACCGCTCCACTCTAATCATAAGTCCACTCGCAGGCGCATAATCGTAGGCGCGATGAACTCGCCATCGATCCCAGTCGCGCGCCAAGCCGCGGCATTCTCCTATAAGCACGTCTTCGTCACATGGCTCCCGACGGCCGCAGTGAAACAAGCACCAAGAAAGACGACATTCCCGATGATGTTTGCCACATCGCGCACACCGAGGGGACATGAATCCCACCGCTAGCACTCACGTATACCAACTAAGCCCCGAGCTCGACCAGCCCCGAATACTCGACGCCCCAAGATCGAGGGGGACCACTCAGCATCGTGGAGGTACATAACTAGATCGCCGAGGCGTCCGCCTCAAAGTTACCAAAGGACCTCGCTGCTCGCCCTCTTCGCGATCTCGGCCATTCCGTCGACCTCTCCGTGCCTCACATCCTAGTGCATGAGCTTGCATGCGGGCAATGTCCATGCCCGGCCAAGAGCTACACCTGCATAAGCCTTCGCCAAGTAATCGCCCACCCGTGACGTAGCGTGTACTCTGTCCTCCATATCCGCTATTACGGCGGAACATACTGAGCTAATGAGTCAACTCCACATTGTACTTTCTAACCGCCCGCCCGCCCCGCCTCAACGTCAAAAATCTGTCGCCCGAGCCCTCTCATCTCGGGGGCAAGAAATGCGCAAGAAATGCCTCGAGAACTCGCCCCAAACCGCTGGAAGTGCATGCTCTTCCCGACAGCTCCCACGAATCAAACTACCAATCGGCAGATCACGCGGTGATGCGAACCTAATACCACCGATCGCTCGAGGCTCGATCACTCTCATGATCCAGAGTCGCTTGATAAACTCCCGAGGGTCGCCCTCGCCCTCGATCCATAGAACACCGGAGGCTACAACTCGTGAAGTCACGTAGCCTCAAATCGCTCGCCGGTGTACTACGGTGCTATTGGGCCGGAATCCGATCCAAATTATCTCATATTCGCCACGACTCGCCAGAATCGGGCCATCTCTTGTACTTATCTCATCGGCCTGTGCCGTGGGACCGAGGCTCAGTATCAGAGTCTCAGCAGCCACCGCTGCGCTCTAAACTCGCTGGTCGGGCGCGCCGCGAAACCCGCCGTCGGGCATCGCTCAGTATCGACCGGCTCGCGCTCGCATTCTCTCAGATCTCACTAACAGCCTCGATCGCCTTGCCCACTGGGCTGGGTTTTACGCGAGGCATAATCGTAAAGGAAAGGAATACGTCAGAGGGGTCCAATTTATCACACAACTCTAAGGCACGATCTCAGAATGAGAAGGATGGAAACCAATCCTAAATGTCCTGCAGCCTCCTGATTATAGATGTGGTGCACAACACACCGATAATCAAGACTCTACTAGACACGGTCTGTAGACACTTTCCGAGGACAACCTGCTCGATACCACTTTTGTCACGACCGATCCCGGTCCGTGATCGTGCCTACCGGGCACCCTAGTGATACAACATCGAGAGAAAATCGGAAATAGAAACATGAACATGAATTAAGAGAAAGATAAATAAACAGTCAACCAAAACGCTTGCCTTCATCATATATACATAAATACCCGAACAGTTATCCTTTACAAACCCCGCCTACAATAAAGCATGCACTTAAGATTTTACAATGGCTATGACGGACAGGGCCCCGCCATACCCGAATGTATAAGCATCTACTGCACTGTGGTAACATACCAAAAGATAAGCCCCAAGGAACGGAGCTTCCCAATACGCGAAAGGTGATCCTAAAAGGGGATCGACAGATGTACCTTTACTGCGGATGAACGCACTTCAAGGAGGTCGATAACAGTACCAAGTATGTGAAATCAGAAATATCAGAATGAAATCATAATAGTCTATATAAAGCAGAGACATGTATGATAACCAAACTACGATTCACAACATAGAAGCGAATATGTCAAGTCGTGACTCACGCCTAAAAGTCATCCTCATGCCCGTGGAACTCCTTCCTCACCGCCAGCCTAGGTACAAATCATGTGATACGATAATGTGTCTCGCCCATCTTATGGACCCAATATAGAAAAGGGTGGAATACATTCCGATTCATCCATGAACCTAGTCGAGTGGAATACATTCCGGATGAACCAGATTCAAGTGAAATACATTCCGGATGAACCGGTCCTCAAGTGAAATACATTCCGGATGAGCCTAATCAAGTGAAACACATTCGGATGAACCGGTAGTCGAGTGAAATACATTCTGATGAACCCTGTAATCGTTGATATACATTCGGATGACCTTAGTCTAGTGATATACATTCCCGATGACCCGGTAGTCAAGTAGAACACAATACTTACACAACAAGGCTATCACACGTAACATGGTCAAGTTTCATAACAACAAGTATAAGCAAGTTACACACGACTCAAGGTACTTTCATTTTATGTCAACGTCCGATTTTAACCTTAGAGTACTACGTCCGTTAAATTCCTTTTAAGATCCATTTCTTTACAAAGGTCACCCGATACCGTAGTATAAAATTGGAGTGACTAACATTGTTAAGTAAACCAAAATGCTTTCCTTTGTAAAATCAAGTGACAACCTTATTTTCCAAACGCTCAAGTTGCCTAATTTCAATGCTCAAGTTTCTCATTTTAGAAAAAGGTTTCAGTAGTTCATAGTTTTAAATCCTTTAAAACATAATTCTCCTTTAAACGCTTTGAGAAACCTATGTCTTATAAGTGAGTAGGTATTCTTTGTTTATAATCAATCTTATTAAGCACCATGATCTAGGAAATGTAATATCATTTTGTCTCATCTTAGCTTCTATGCAGATGGAGGTTTCATCGGTTTTAATAATACTTCTTTAGTCAATACATTTTCCTTTATTAACGCCGCAGTGGTTTGTCGATACACATTCGATTTCGAAATCAAGAAACATTCTTAAGCCGTTATACCTAACTTCCCATAAAGCTAGTATAACTCTTAAGCTTTCAAAACCTAAGTAATACTCATTCTTTCAAAACGATTCATAAATCTTTTGAAATGCTTCAAGTCTTTATTAACACATATCAAGCCGTTATTATTCAAATCGATTACCTTTTAAAAACCACAAAGTATGTGCTTATCCACATAAAGCTATTATAACCAACTTCCCATAAAGCCGTTATAACACTTTATGTTTTAAATCAATCAAATACATTTAGCACATGCACGATACCGCACTACATAGTTCACACATATCATGCTAGAGAGATAGGAAGAGGTCCACATACCTCGCGGCGATTATCGACAATAAGCAAAAGCTCCAAGTACTACAACCTTGCTAGCCCTTTCCACTCCTCGAGTATCACGCTACTCTTAGTACTTTCACCCATAAAGGCCACAAACGCCTATTAATATCTTTAGATCCCGACGAGAATATTCTACAAAAATTCAAAGACTTCCCCGCAACAACAGAAATCTCCTCCTCTATCGAGGCCGCTACCAAGCCAACCAGGGGGTTAACACGCCCGACGACGCGTACAATTCTACAATATAGTAATGTTACACAAGTTCATCAGAATACGATCTATGTAATTCTGATTGATTCTTCTTTAAATTCAGCTTAAGTCGCAAGACATTGCTGTAAGTATTATTCAGCTTAAGTCAAAAGACATTGCCGCACATTTATAATGTTCATTCTATATATAGTATACTTCAACTATATATTCCAACAACATGTAATTTCCTATTACAAATGTAAGGTCAAGAATGTTTACCTCGATAAGCCCAAAATTATCCGAGTTTATATGTCGCTCTCGAACAAGGTTTAGCTCCTACTCGCGCGCTCCAAAACGCTCCAAGAAACCCTTAGAAGTGTCTACACAACTTCTACTTAATACTTCAACTACGGGTGAAGATTTTTCCTTAGGGTTTCGTTTAGTGGCTAAAGGAAAGTATAATAGTATTTTCCGCCAGATAAAGTGGTACTTTGGAAAGTACTACAAGGTATTTGGCTAAAGTATTTTGGGCATTATAACGATACTTGTAGAATACATTTCTACCAAGGGTAGTATTTTGACTAGCACAACTAGGCTAGTGGGGTTGCTCGGCCAGAGCCACTAGGCAAGGGGGATACTTTCGGCGGGGCCTTCAAAGGGGGAGGGGTGTGGCGGACGACGACTACTACAAGGAGAGGAGGAGATTTCAAGACTTAGGCACATTTTTGGATGAAGAACTCTTCAAGCTTAGGGGTATTTATAGGTCAAGCCATGGCCAACCAATGGCCAAGATGAAGACAAGTGTGGTGCAAGTGTAGGTTAGATTTCCACCATGTGTACCTTATCCATCTACCACACAACTTGCACAAAAATATCCTACCAACTAAAGCCCTCTTTTCGTCCACCATTGCCCCATTTGTTCCAATGTGAGGGTGACATGTCACCCTCCCGTTGGTCCACAATGTTTCGCCTCTAAAAAAATCCGCAAAAATTATAAATGACATAGCGGAATTTTCCCAACAAAAGTCAGAAACGTTTCATTTAAAAACGACTCTAATCGGGTGTTGTGTACAAATTTCGAAACTTGCCTAACTTAAGGCTCAAATTTTCTACGTACGTCCTCACGTACATACTCTGAAAATACGGGGTATAACAGAAAATACAGTACTTGCACATCTGGTCTATCACACGCAAACATAGGCAAGTTACACACAACTTAAAGTACTTTCATTTTATGACAAAGTCCGGGTTTTAACCCTAAAGTACTACGTACGTTAAATTCCTTTTAAGAGATCCATTCCTTTTATAAAAGTCACCCGATACCCGTAGTATAAAAATAGAGTGACTTACATCTTTTGAGTAAACCAAAACAACTTCCATACTTTCCTTTTTTTTAAAACCAAATTAAGGCAATATCATGCCTTCTTTTTAGACCAAAATACTTCTCTTTTTAAAGTCAAGTTACCACATTAAAACCAATGATGAAACCCTTCTTTTGTTTTCATAAAGTCGTTTATAACTAACTTCCCATAAAGCTGTTATAACACTTTGTTTTCAAAACCAATTTAAGACAAAACAATGTCTTTCTTTTCCCTAGAGTTCCAGTTTGCCTAATTTCAATTACTCAAGTCTCTTTATTTTAGAAAAGTTTCATAGTTCGATGTCTTAATCTCCTTTAAAGCAATTGAGTAACATATGCCATAGGCGTGAGCAGTTTATTCTTGTTTATAACCATTTATTAAAGCAGCCATGATCTAGAAAAATGTAATATCATTTTGTCTCATCTTAGCTTCTATGCAGATGGAGGTTTCTACTGGTTTTAATACTTCATTATTCAATACATTTTCCTTTATTAACGCTGCAATGGTTTGTCGATATTCATTCTGATTTCCGAAATCAGTAAAACATTATTCCTTTTAAAACCAAGTACTCATTACTCACGAATGATGTTTCACACTTTTAACAAACTTCATATTAATACAATTAAGTCAAGTCTCTTATCTTTTAAGATTAAGTCTCTTAACTTCTAAAAATCAGTAAACCATTCTTTTTATCTCTCTTAAGACGTTATACCTAACTCCCCATAAAGCTAGTATAACTCTTATGTTTTCAAAACCAAATATTACTCTTCTTTCAAAAAGGTTTCTTATTTCCTTTGAAATACTTCAAGATTCTTCTTATTCAGGCTTAAGTCAAAAGACATTGCCGTAACACTACATTCAGTTAACACACGTACGTCTACCGTACTATATATATATTCCTTTTAAAATATTTCAAGGTTCTTATTATTCAGGCTTAAGTCAAAAGACATTGCCATACAACTATATTCAGTTAACACACGTACGTCCACCATATTATATATACATATTATTCAGGCTTAAGTCAAAAGACATTGCCACACGTACGTCTACCGTACTATATGTATTCTTTTAAAAATACTTCATGCTCAAGAGTATAGGAAGAATCACATACCTCGCGACGATTTTCGACTATAAGCAAAACGCTCTACGGCTATAACCCGGCTAGCCTTGTCCACCTTATAAGTAGCACATGCTTGATGAGCCCAAAATTATCCAAGTTTAATGTCGCTCCTGAGCAACGTTAAGCTCCTACTCCGTGCGCTCCAACCCGCTCCAAACAACCCTTAGAAGTTCTACGCAACTTCTACTTAACACTTCAACCGACTATGAAGGTTTTCCTTAGGGTTTTGTTTAGTGGCTAAAGGAAAGTATAATAGTATTTCCGGGCTCTACGTATAGAGGTAACTTTGGAAAGTACTACAAGGTATAAGGGCTAAAGTATTTGGGCATTATAACAATACTTGGAGAGTATTTCTATACCACAAAAGGGGTATTATAGGAAAACAACTAGGCTAGTGGGTTACCCTGGCTAGGGCACCACAAAGGGGGAGGGGAGGCTCGCCAAGACTTCTCCAAATGGGGGCTTTGGACGAATCACAACACTAAAGGGGGAGAGGGTTTTTAGACTTGAGAATGATTTTAGGATGAAGAAATTCATCAACCAGGGGTATTTATAGGTCAAGAAATGGCCAACCAATGGCCAAGATTCATCCAAGTGTAAGGCAAGTGTAGGGCTAGATTTCAACCATGTACCTTATCCATCTACCACACAACTTGCACAAAATATCCTACCTAACCCATCCCACCCTTTCGGCCCAATTGCCGCCCACTTTTCCAATGTGAGGTGACACATGCCACCCTCCCGTTGGTCCAAAATGTTTCGCCTCGGAAAAATCCGCAAAAATTATAAATGTCATAGCCGTATTTTTCCTTCGCAAGTTTAGTAAAACGCTTCGTTTAAAAAACGACTCCTTTCGCACTTTTGTACAAATTTGAGACTTGCCAAATCTTAAGGCTTAAATTTTCATACGCACGCCTCAGACATACTGGAAATACGGGGTATAACATTTTCCCCTCCTTAGAAACATTCGTCCTGAATGTTCCTTCTCAAGATGGATAACGATAAAGTTCTTCTAACAAGTTGTCAACGCCACGCCTGGCCACGAAATAACACACGTTCTCTTCCTTCCTTACTCGTCGTGCCCTTCTCGAACACTTGAACTCTTCTAGTATACGTACCACACTTCAGTCCTCGCTTCAGTTTCCAAAACTTTGGAGTCACCACCTCCAAACTTGGTCATATTACTAGCCTCAATCTCCCTTAAGGCCATTCCCGGCCTTCACGATCCGCTTCTGGTCGAACATATCCACGAACTCATACGATGGTCATCTAAATGTGGGCCTAGCACTCTCGTGGCCCTACCACCTGGCGGGACCACCCAGAGCTGACCCCACTCGAACAGCCGCGGGTTGGCCCGAAACATGGCCCCAACCCGACCCACTTAACGCATCAAGCTCTTGTTTCCCGATCCGGAACAATCTTACCAAATCACGTCATGAAAGCTACCACTTCCCTCTCACACTACCCATGGGCTTATCCTTTCAACTAACCATTTTTTTCCGACTCTAACTAACATAACGCTATCCGCTCATAGCACACAACAAATCATCATATCAAGCATGCAAAACTCTAGGGTTAAGGATATACCGAATCTACCGCTCCACTCTAATCATAGGCCCACCGCAGGCGCATAATCGTATGCGCGGCTTAACTCGCCATCGATCCGCAGGTCGCGCTGCCGCCGGCTCTCCTATAAGCACGCTTCGTCACATGGCTCGACGGCCGCAGTGAAACAAGCACCCGAAAGACGACATTCCCGACGACGTCGCCACATCGCTACACCGGGGACATGAATCTCGCCGCTAGAACTCACGATACCGTGAACGGAAGCCACCGAGCTCGACCAGCCCGAATACCAACGCCTCAAGATCGAGGACCACTGCATCGGGCGGAGGTACATAACTAGTCGGCGACAGGCGGTCCGCCGAAGTTACCAAAGGACCCCGCTGTCCCGGCCTCTTCTCGCTGATCTCGCCGTTCCGGCCGACCTCTCCGTGCCTCACATCCTAGTGCATGAGCTTGCATGCGGAAATGTCCATGCCTTGAAGAGCTACACCCGCATGCTCGCCAAGTAATCATCTAGCCCGTGACGTAGCGGTGTACTGGCCCTCCATATCGCCTACTACGGGGACATACCGAGCTAATGAGTCAAACTCCACATTATACTCTCTAACCGCCCGCCTGGCCCCGCTCAACGCCGTAAATTGCCGGCCCGAGCCCTCCTCATCCGTGGAGGCAAGAAGTGCAAGAAATGCCTTTGAGAACTCGTCCCATATAGCCGGAAGTGCATCCTCTCCCGACAGCCTCACGAATCAAACCGGGCCGATCATGCGTATCACGCACCGATGCGAACCTAGGACCACCGACTCGGTCTCCGATGCCTTGATCACTCACGACCACAGAATCGCCGGATGAACTCTCGCGATCATCCTCGTGCCTCGACCCATAAAACTCGCGTTACATTCGTAAAATCCCGCAGCCTCAAACCGCTCGCCGGGTGAACTACGGTGCATCGGGATCGAATCGCTGATTCAAATTTATCCTCATATTCGCCACGACCGCCAGAATCGCCATCTCCTTGTAACCCATCTCCTTCGCCTGCATCGTGGGACCGAGGCTCAGTATCAGAGTCTCAGCACATCGCCGCGCTCTAAACTCGCTGGTCGGGCGGCCGCGAAACTCGGGCTTGGAAGATCGCCTGTGTATCTTGACCGCTCGCCCTCGCATTCTCCTTATCCCACTAGCAGCTCCTCACCGCTTGCCTTGCTGGGCGGTTGCAAGGCAGGGCATAATCGTAAAGGAAAGGAATACGTCAGAGGGTCCAACTTATCACACACTCTAAGGCACGATCTCGAATGAGAAGAATGAAACCAATCCTAAATGTCCTATAGCCTCCTCGATTATAGATGTGGTGCACAACACACCGATAATCAAGACTCTACTAGACACGGTTCAGACACTTTCCGAGGATTAATCGCTTCGATACCACTTTTGTCACGACTGCCCGGCCCGTGGATCGTGCCTTACCTCGCACCCTAGTGATACAACATCGAGAAAACCAAATGAAATAAAAACGTTAAACATTCAAATAGACATGGATCAAGATAAAGAAAATAGGCCAACCAAAAGCGGTTGCCTTTCAACATATATATATATAGACATTTGAATAGCATAATCCTTACAACCCCGCCTACAACAAGGCATGCACTTAAGATTTATACAACAACTATGACGGACAGGCCCCGCCATACCCCGAATGTACAAGAACCCTGCACTGTGGTAACATACCAAAGATAAGCCTCCAAGGAACGGAGCTTCCCAAGACGCTGAAATGTGATCCTACAAGCGGATCGATAGTGACCGATGTACCTCTACTGCAGATGAACGCAGCCAAGGAGGTCAAGACAACAGTACCAAGTATGTGAAATCAGAAATATCAGAAATGAAATCATAATGCCTATATAAAGCAGAGACATGTTTGATAACCAAACTACGCTTCATAACATAAGCAGCCATGTCAAGTCGTGGTCTCACGCCCCAAGTCATCCTCATGCCTGGAATCCCTTCCTCACCGCCAGCCTAGGTACAAATCATGTGATACGTATAACACGCCTCGCCCATCTCATGGACCCAGATAGAAACGTGTGGAATACATTCTGCTCATCTCGCGAACTCGGTAGTCGGATGGAATACATTCCCGGCCCATCCCGTGGACGTAGTCGAGTGAAATACATTCCCGCTCATCCTACGAACGCAGAATGAGTGAAATACATTCTGCTCATCCTATGAACGCGTAGTCGAGTGAAATACATTCGGCTCATCCACGAACGCGGTAGTCGGGTGGAATACATTCCGGCTCATCCTACGAACGCCAGTCGAGTGAAATACATTCGGCTCATCCTACGAACGCGTAATGAGTGAAATACATTCCGCTCATCCTACTGAACGCGTAGTCGAGTGAAATACATTCCCGGTTCATCCCATGAACGCGGTAGTCGAGTGAAATACATTCCCGGTTCATCCCATGAACCGGTAGTCGAGTGAAAATACAGTACTTGCACATCTGGTCTATCACACGCAAACATAGGCAAGTTACACACAACTTAAAGTACTTTCATTTTATGACAAAGTCCGGGTTTTAACCCTAAAGTACTACGTACGTTAAATTCCTTTTAAGAGATCCATTCCTTTTATAAAAGTCACCCGATACCCGTAGTATAAAAATAGAGTGACTTACATCTTTTGAGTAAACCAAAACAACTTCCTTACTTTCCTTTTTTTTAAAACCAAATTAAGGCAATACCATGCCTTCTTTTTAGACCAAAATACTTCTCTTTTTAAAGTCAAGTTACCACATTAAAACCAATGATGAAACCCTTCTTTTGTTTTCATAAAGTCGTTTATAACTAACTTCCCATAAAGCTGTTATAACACTTTGTTTTCAAAACCAATTTAAGACAAAACAATGCCTTTCTTTTCCCTAGAGTTCCAGTTTGCCTAATTTCAATTACTCAAGTCTCTTTATTTTAGAAAAGTTTCATAGTTCGATGTCTTAATCTCCTTTAAAGCAATTGAGTAACATATGCCATAGGCGTGAGCAGTTTATTCTTGTTTATAACCATTTATTAAAGCAGCCATGATCTAGAAAAATGTAATATCATTTTGTCTCATCTTAGCTTCTATGCAGATGGAGGTTTCTACTGGTTTTAATACTTCATTATTCAATACATTTTCCTTTATTAACGCTGCAATGGTTTGTCGATATTCATTCTGATTTTCGAAATCAGTAAAACATTATTCCTTTTAAAACCAAGTACTCATTACTCACGAATGAGGTTTCACACTTTTAACAAACTTCATATCAATACAATTAAGTCAAGTCTCTTATCTTTTAAGATTAAGTCTCTTAATGTTATACCCCGTAGTTCCAGGGTATGTATGCGAGGACGTACGTACGAGAATACGACAGAAAGATTGGAAAGGAAGAAAGAGGCGATTTTTCCACGGAAAAGTTTCCGGTTTTTGTGAAGGAACAAGGTTCGTTTATGGAATCGATTCCCAGTTGGTATTCGGACTTCCGGAATATTAGAGAATTATGGAATTTTATTTTCGAAATGGTCACGTGGGCCCACGGAGAAATTCTACGGTTTGTGGGGCCCGCTTTGATTTTGAGATTTTGGCCGTTTGGATATTTTCAAGACGAAATATTTTGATTTAATCGGGGCGACACGTGTCACCCCCATGTGGCACCTTTGGGCCGAAAATATGTTTGTGCACAACACCCGGTTAGAGTCGTTTTTCGACGAAACGTTTTCACAGCTTTCGTAGGGGAATTTCCGGCTATGTCATTTAGTATTTTTGCGGATTTTTCCGAGAGACGGAACATTTTGGACCAACGTGAGGGCGGCAGTTGGCACCCTCTCATTGGTGGGCATCTGGGCGCATACGGACGATTGGGAAGGCATTGTGGAGATATTTTTGGTAGATATTTTGTGTGCAAGTTGGCTAGTACACATGGGTGAATCTTGGCCCTACACTTGCCTAACACTTGGTGTAATCTTGGCCATTGGTTGGCTTTCACTGACCTATAAATACCCTCCTTTGAAGACTAATTCATTCACAAATTGCCTAAGTCTTGAAAGCTTCTTCCTTCCCCTTAGTGGTGTCTTGGCGAGAGCCCTCTCTCCCCTCGTCGAGAGTCTCCCAGTGGGCCGAGGGTAGACACCCCTCCTTTGAGGTGCTAGCAGTGGGTACCCACAGCCTAGTTGCTTTGATAATACCCCCTTTGTGGTATAGAAATACTCTCCAAGTATTGTTATAATGCCCATATACCTTAGCCGTATACCTTGTAGTATTCTAAGGTTATACCTATACGAAGCCCGTAAAATACTATTATACTTCCCGTCCACAAAAACCGTAACCCTAGGAAAATCTCCATAGTCCGGAGTATCAGGTGTTGGTTAGAACTTCTGGGTGGTTTAGAGCGGGTTGAGCGCTCGGAGTTGAGCTAAACGATTGCCGGGATCGACTTTATACTTGGATAATTATGGGCTTATCGAGGTAACTATCTTGTCCCCTTTTGTAATTGGATATTACATGTAGGATTATATAGTTAAAGTATACTATATATATATATAATCAACATAGCTTGTGGCAATGTCCTTGACTTAAGCTCAAGAATCGAATCAGAATTACATAGATCAGACATTAAAGAGACTTGTGTAGTAGTACCGTGGAGTAGAATTGTACCTAGGTTAGACGTATAACCCCCTGGTTGGCTTGATAGCGGCCCAGATAGAGAGGAGATTTACGCTGTATGCACGAATTTTCGGTAGAATGTTCTACGATGAGACCTAAATGTTAATAAGCGCCTTGTGGCCTTATAGGTCAAGTACTACGTGTGGCGTTCTACTTGGCTTAAGGAGTAGCCGACGGCTGAGGTACTTTGAGCATTTTGCTATTAGTCGATAATCGTCGCGAGGTATGTGAACCTCTTCCTATCTCTCTAGCATGATATGTGTGAACTATGTAGTACGGTAGACGCATACGTGCTAAATGGGTTGAATGGTTTAAAACATAAAGTGTTATAACGGCTGTACGGGCAGTTGGTTATAACAGCTTTATGTTAGTAAGAAAATACATGTGGTTTTTCAGAGGTAACTGAGTTGAACTATAACTGGCTTGTTATATGATAAGAAAGAACTTGAAGTGTTTTCAAAAGATTTTGAATCATTTTGAAAGAGAAGTAATACTTGGTGTTTGAGAACTTAAGAGTTATACTAGCTTTATGGGAAGTTAGGTATAACGGCTTAAGAACGCTTTCTTGATTTTGGAAATCGATGTGTATCGACAAACCATCGCAAATCGTTAAAAGGAAATGTTTTGAATAAATAAGTATTATTAAAACCAAGAGAAACTTCCATCCGCATAAGCTAAGATGAGACAAAATGATATTTCCTAGATCATGGTCTGTAATAAGATTGTTATAAACAAGAATATCCTACTCACATATAAGGCTTATGTTTCTCGATTGTTTAAAAGAGAATTATATTCTTAAATGAATAATACTATGAACTACTTAAACCTTTCTAAAAATAAGAAACGTGAACATTTGAAATTAGGCAAACTTGGGCGTTTGAAAAATAATGTTGTTACTTGATTTTACAAAGAGAAGTAATTGATTTACTTTAAAAGGATAGTCACTCTATTTTATACTACGTATTGTGTGACATTGTGAAAGTAACGATCTTTTAAAGAGTTGATGTATGAAGTACTTTGGGGATAAAACCCGATTTTGTTAATCTTATAGTAGAAGGTACCAGTGTGAATAACTTGATTGTATTGGTTTGTGATAACCTTGTAATACTTTCTTGTTGCTTTGATAAGTAAACGTGTTAGGATGCTACGTGTGTTAGTATCTTGTGATGTTTGTGTGCGGGTTTCCTTGTTTATGCTTATTAACTATCGTTATGATAGTATTGTGGCATTCATCTCGAGATGATTCCGGGTTAAGTCGCCTCCGACGCGGGTAGACTCGGTGATCCGGGACCATGATTCGAGAATACCTCTACGCGGTCACGGGGCCTACGCGAGCTACGAGTTCGTGTTAGTGTTCGTCCTTTATGGGCACGCGGTCCTTGCGCTACGCGGATCGCGTTCGTGACGACGCCGGAGTAATACCCGACGCGGAACGCCACGCGGCCGATGAGATTGGCCTACGCGGAGTCGCGGAAGTTCGGGACTAGACGCGACATTAGATATCGCGCAAGTGGCGGCCTTTGATCATGGACGGTTCAGACAGATCTTATGATACGCTTTATGACCTTGTTGGTACCGGGTGTTAGTAGTCGGCTATGCCTTCGCATTTACCTGCACGCTTTATTAGGACACAGTGGGACACGTGTTCATGTATTCCTTGGTGCTTGTATATCATAAATCGCCAGCCGGCGAAGGTATTCCACGCACGATTGATGTTGGGCGTGAGACCCATTGTTAAATTAAGTGATGACTGAGGCGTGAGTCACGACTTGACATGATCGCTATTTACGGTGAATCAGAGTTTGGTTATCATACATGTCTCCCGCTTTGTATAGACTACTATGATTTCATTTACGATTTATTTTTAGTTTCACATACTCTGCACTGCGCATCGACCTTCGGGCCGCGTTCACGCCGCAGTTGAGGTACACCGCCGTTGATCCTAGCTCGTGGTCACAGTTGATTGGGAAGCTCCGTTTCTCGAGGCTTATCGGTGGTATAGTCCCCGTCGTAGTAAGTGTTTACATTCGTGGTTCATGGGCCCCGTCCCGCCA
Source organism: Przewalskia tangutica (assembly GCA_029844215.1). NCBI lineage: Eukaryota > Viridiplantae > Streptophyta > Magnoliopsida > Solanales > Solanaceae > Przewalskia > Przewalskia tangutica. Next base: position 46,621,349 of record CM056739.1, on the reverse strand, counting down.
TTGTGTCGTATCATTCTTAGAGGTCCGTAGAAATCGTGTGGCGGGGTTGGTAAAAAGGATTGCCGCTCATTTGTAAAAGAGTTGATGGTTATATTTATGCCGAAAGGCAAGTTTTCGCATTATTGTTTTATATTTCATTATCTCATGTTGTTGTTTTATGTTCCATTGATTACTCGATGTTGTGTCACTAGGGTGCCCGGTAGGCACCGCCACGCCCGCCGGTCGTGACAAAAGTGGTATCGAGCGATTAATCCTCGGAAAGTGTCTACGCATCAGATCCAAGAAGTCTTGATTATCGGTGTGTTGTGCACCACACCAATAATCGTGAGGCTATAGGATATTTAGGATTGGTTACTATTCTTCTCACTCGAGATCGTGCCTGAGCCGTGTTGTAAGTTGGATCCTCCGACGAAATTCTTTCCTTATCGTTATGCCTCCGCGTGCAGGGCAACCCGAGCCCGTGAGGCAAGGCCAGGAGGCGCGAGTAGAGTTCAGAGGTGGCGAGGCACAGCCCAAATCTTTACCTAGGTAATGCTTCATTCGGGAGTTTTGCGACGTCACTAGCCCACAGAGTTTAAGCAGCGACGCAGCGATTCCTCTGCGGCCATGATATTTGAACCTTCGCCCACGACCAGAACAGAGAATATAGATTGCGAAGGACAACCTCGCATTAGCTATAGATTTGGCTACCAGAGAGTATACCGATGTACCGCGAGTCCGGAAGACTATCTAAAGAGGGTCAGGCAAGAGTAATTCTTGATTAGGCTTGAGCATGGCACGTATGCGCTTATGTACAGCAGCCGAAAACGTAGAGATTGTCGGGTTAACCAAGGGCGCAGAAGGGCGAGCAGCAAGGTCCTTGGTAACTTTCAAGGTGAGTATACCTTGAGTGCCAGGTTACGATAGCGGTGTTAGTTGTGATTAGAATCACGCGGGTTAACCGAGTAAGATTTTGGGGATAGAAGGTGTGAGCCTTAGAGTGTTATACGTAAAGACCTTAGAGGTAAGGCCATCTCGAGAAAGGTGTAGTGTTATGTTTGACCCTTATAGGAGTGCATAGTGCACGTGAGCTATGTTCGTGGGATAAGTCCCAGAGCTAAGAAGACCGCCAGGTTTTCGTAACGTGTTTAGTAAGATTGTTCCTTCGGGAGATGGTATTTGCGCTACGTCGTGGTTGAGGCTACGTGCGGGTCAACCCGCGTAGGTTTGGTGGTGGGGTCAGTTTGTGGTGGTCCCTCCTCGTGTTAGGGTCACGAGGTGTTAGGCCCATGTTTAGTTAGCCATGCAAGTTCGTGGATGCGTTCGACCGGTTGGTCCGGCCGATGGGCGGCCTATCGTGTTCTTCGGTCGTGCGTCGCTCGGCAGTGTTGATGTTATCCAAAAGGTTGTGAGGTTGCAGGGTGCCTACCTTCACCTTATGACGACAGTGGAGCCAGTGGTACGCCGCTTTCTCTTCTCGAGTTTGTACCAGCAGGCTAGAACTCGCGTGAGTCTCCAGACGCATTCGCCTCGCCGTTGTTTTGATTTGCGGTAATGCGAGATCGTTGTCTCCGGTTGGGAGTGTTTAAGCTACCATTTCGATGTTCGGATGTCGTCTTGTGACGCCTAGGCGTAAATGCAAGTTGCGGCCGATTGGTTCGATGTTGCGGGGTTCCGATAGTTGGTTCAGCTTGTTCCAGCAGACGTGGATAGTGGTGCTTGTCTGAAGAAGTTACGCACGGAGGAATCGTATGATAATCGGCGGCGACGCCAGAGTTCAGTCGACGGTCGGTCTTCTTGAAAGTACCACCGGTAGGGTGTGACGAGTTTTGGAAACAAAGGGAACTTAGCCCGAGTTACTTTGGGCCTTTGTGAGTTCATGTGAAGAATAGGCCAGGTTGCCTATATGTTAGCATTTGCCGTCCGACTTAGGAGGAAGGACGCCCGCTTTTCGTATTGTTATGTTCGGAAAGTATCGAAGATCCATCCGAATGTTCCCGATTAATGATGACCACGTTAGACAAGAATCCCGAGTTTTGATACTAAAGCAAGATCGTAAATGTGATAAGAATCCGAGTGTACAACAACCTTGATCGCATGCGGCGCATCATTTGTTGGGTCGTCGGAGCAAGGCTCGCGACAAAGTGACAAGAGTAGTATTATTTGTGGTGATGTAGAGGTGTTTCCTCGTGGACTTAGATGTAAGTTATGCGCAGGTGTTTCCATGGCCAGCTGTGGCAGGATTGTTTCGTAAGTATAGTAGTGAAGACTATACTGGCACGTGTTCGTTTTTGAGACTTAGAAGGAACATTCGGGACGAATGTTTCTAAGGGGGGAAGAATGTTATACCTCGTAGTTCCGTGGTATGTATGCGAGGACGCACGCATTTGCGAGAATACGGCGTAAAGATCGGAAAGGAAGAAAGAGGCGATTTTTCCACGGAAAAGTTTCCGCTTTTTGTGAAGGAAAAAGGTTCGTTTATGGGAATTGATTCCCAGTGATTTGGTATTCGGACTTCCTGGAATATTAGAGTATTATGTAATTTTATTTTCGAATATGGTCTCGTGGGCCCAGGAGAAATTTACGCTTTGTGGGGCCCGCTTTGATTTTGAGATTTTGGCCGTTTTGGATATTTTCTAAGACGAAATATTTTGATTTAATCGGGGCGACACGTGTCACCCCCATGTGGCACCTTTGGGCCGAAAATATGTTTGTGCACAACACCCGGTTAGAGTCGTTTTCGATCAAACGCTTTCACAGCCTTCGTAGGGAATTTCCGCTATGTCATTTAGTATTTTTATGGATTTTTCCGAGAGACGGAACATTTTGGACCAACGAGAGGGCGGCACTTGGCACCCTCTCATTGGTGGGCATTGTGGGCGGCACATGGACGATTGGGAAGGCATTGTGGGAGATATTTTTGGTAGATATTTTGTGTGCAAGTTGGCTAGGTACACATGGGTGAATCTCGCCCTACACTTGCCTAACACTTGGTGTAATCTTGGCCATTGGTTGGCTTTCACTTGACCTATAAATACCCCTCCCTTTGAAGACTAATTCATTCACAAATTGCCTAAGTCTTGAAAGCTTCTTCCTTCCCCCTTAGTGTGGTGTCTTGGCCGAGAGCCCCTCTCCCTCGCCGAGAGTCTCCCAGTGGGGCCGGCGGGCAGACACCCCCTCCTGAGGTGCTAGCTGGGTACCCCCAGCCTAGTTGCTTTGTATAATACCCTCATTGTGGTATAGAAATACTCTCCAAGTATTGTTATAATGCCCATAGACCGTAGCCGTAGACCTTGTAGTAGTCTAAGGTTAGACCTATACGAAGCCCGTAAAAATACTATTATACTTCCCGTCACCACAAACCGTAACCCTAGGAAAATCTCCATAGTCCGTGGAGTATTGTGTAGGTTGGTTAGAACTTCTAGCGGTGGTTTAGAGCGGTCGAGCGCCGGAGTCGAGCTAAACGATTGCCGGGATCGACTTTATACTTGGATAATTATGGGCTTATCGAGGTAACTATCTTGTCCCCTTTGTAATCGATATTACATGTTGTAGGATTATATAGTTAAAGTATACTATATATATATATAATCGAACATAGCTGTGGCAATGTCTCGACTTAAGCTCGAAGAATCGAATCGTAATTACATAGACCAGACTACAAGAGACTTGTGTAAGAGTACCGCGAGTAGAATTGTACCCGTGGTTAGACGTATAACCCCTGGTTGGCTTGATAGCACCCGATAGAGAGAGATTTACGCTGTTGGGGAGGCACGACAATTTTCAGAGAATGTTCTACGATGAGACCTAAATGTTAATAAAGCGCCTTGTGGCCTTATAGGTTGAAGTACTACGTGTGGCGCTCTACTTGGCTTAAGGAGTAGCCGACATTGAGGTACTCGAGCATTTTGCTATTAGTCGATAATCGTCGCGAGGTATGTGAACCTCTTCCTATCTCTAGCATGATATGTGGAACTATGTAGTACGGTGACGCATACGTGCTAAATGTGTTGAATGGTTTAAAACATAAAGTGTTATAACGGCTTTATGGGAAGTTGTTATAACGACTTTATGTTAGTAAGAAAATACATGTGGTTTTTAAGAGGTAATCGATTTGAACTATAAGCGCTTGTTATATGATAAGAAAGAACTTGAAGTGTTTTCAAAAGATTTTTGAATCATTTTGAAAGCGAGAAGTAATACTTGGTGTTTGAGAACTTAAGAGTTATACTAGCTTTATGGGAAGTTAGGTATAACGCTTAAGAACGTTTTTACCGATTTTGGAAATCGTGATGTGTATCGACAAACCAACTGCGGTTAATAAAAGGAAATGTTTTGAATAAATAAGTATTATTAAAACCAAGAGAAACTTCCATCCGCATAAGCTAAGATGAGACAAAATGATATTTCCTAGATCATGGTCATTGTAATAAGATTGTTATAAACAAGAATATCCTACTCACATATAAGGCTTATGTTTCTCAGATTGTTTAAAAGAGAATTATATTCTTAAATGAATAAGACTATGAACTACGAAACCTTTCTAAAAATAAGAAACGTGAACATTTGAAATTAGGCAAACTTGGACGTTTGAAAAATAATGTTGTTACTTGATTTTACAAAGAGAAGTAATTGATTTACTTTAAAAGGATAGTCACTCTATTTTATACTACGGGTATTGTGTGACATTGTGAAAGTAACGTATCTTTTAAAGAGTTGATGTATGAAGTACTTTGGGGATAAAAACCCGATTTTTGTTAATCTTATAGTAGAAGGTACCTTGTGTGAATAACTTGATTGTATTGGTTTGTGATAACCTTGTAATACTTTCTTGTTGCTTTGATAAGTAAACGTGTTAGGATGCTACGTGTGTTAGTATCTTGTGATGTTTGTGTAAGGGGGTTTCCCTTGTTTATGCTTATTAACTATCAGTCGTTATGATAGTATTGTGGCATTCATCTCTTGAGATGATTCCGGTTAAGCCGCCTCCGACGCGGGTAGACTCGCGGTGCAGGACCATGATTCGAGAATACCTCATGCGGGTCACGGGGCCTATGCGAGCTACGAGTTCCGTGTTAGTGTTCGCCCTTATGGGCACGCGGTCTCGCGCTACGCGATCGCGTTCGTGACGACGCCGGGAGTAGCACCGATGCGGGAATGCCACGCGGCCGATGAGATTGGCCTACGCGAGTCTGCGGAAGTTCCAGACTAGACGCGACATTAGATACCGCGCAAGTGGCCGCCTTTGATCATGCGACGGCCTAGACAGATCTTATGATACGCTTTATGACCTTGTTGGTATCGCTGGTGTTAGTAGTCGGCTATGCCTTCGTGACTTACCCCGCACGCTTTATTAGGACACGTGGGACACGTGTTCATGTGTATTCCTTGGTGCTTGTATATCATAAACTGCCGGCAGTGAGGAAGGTATTCCACGGGCACGATTGATGTTGTGGGCGTGAGACCCATTGTTAAATTAAGTGATGACTTGAGGGCGTGAGTCCCTGACTTGACATGACTGCTTATTTATGGTGAACTGTAGTTTGGTTATCATACATGTCTCCTGCTTTGTATAGACTACTATGATTTCATTTACGATTTATTTTTAGTTTCACATACGCACTGGCCAGATCGACCTCTCGGGCCGCGTTCATGCCACAGTCGAGGTACACCGCCGTTGATCCTAGCTCTCGTGGTCAGTTCGGCGTTGGGAAGCTCCGTTTCTCGAGGCTTATCACGTATAGTCCCCGTCGTAGTAAGTGTTTACATTCGTGGGTTTGGCGGCCCCGTCCCGCCATTGTGGTCGTATCATTCTTAAGGTCTGAGTAATCTTGTTGTGGGGTGGTTGGTAAAAAGGATTGCCGCTCATTTGTAAAAGAGTTGATGGTTATATTTATGCCGAAAGGCAAGTTTTCACAGATTATTGTTTTATATTTCTGTTATCTCATGTTGTTGTTTTATGTTCCGCTGATTACTCTGATGTTGTGTCACTAGGGTGCCCGGGGTAAGGCACCAGTCACGGGCCCAGTTTCGGGTCGTGACACTTAACTTCTAAAAATCAGTAAACCATTCTTTTTATCTCTTTTAAGACGTTATACCTAACTCCCCATAAAGCTAGTATAACTCTTATGTTTTCAAAACCAAGTATTACTCTTCTTTCAAAAAGGTTTCTTATTTCCTTTGAAATACTTCAAGATTCTTCTTATTCAGGCTTAAGTCAAAAGACATTGCCGTAACACTACATTCAGTTAACACACGCACGCTCACCGTACTATATATATATTCCTTTTAAAATATTTCAAGGTTCTTATTATTCAGGCTTAAGTCAAAAGACATTGCCATACAACTATATTCAGTTAACACACGTACGTCCACCATATTATATATACATATTATTCAGGCTTAAGTCAAAAGACATTGCCACACGTACGTCTACCGTACTATATGTATTCTTTTAAAAATACTTCATGCTCAAGAGTATAGGAAGAATCACATACCTCGCGACGATTTTTGACTATAAGCAAAACGCTCCACGGCTATAACCCGGCTAGCCTTGTCCACCTTCTAAGTAGCACATGCTCGATGAGCCCAAAATTATCCAAGTTTAATGTCGCTCCTGAGCAACGTTAAGCTCCTACTCCGTGCGCTCCAACCCGCTCCAAACAACCCTTAGAAGTTCTACGCAACTTCTACTTAACACTTCAACCGACTATGAAGGTTTTCCTTAGGGTTTTGTTTAGTGGCTAAAGGAAAGTATAATAGTATTTCCGGGCTCTACGTATAGAGGTAACTTTGGAAAGTACTATAAGGTATAAGGGCTAAAGTATTTGGGCATTATAACAATACTTGGAGAGTATTTCTATACCACAAAAGGGGGTATTATACGAAAACAACTAGGCTAGGGGTTACCCTGGCTAGTGGCACCACAGGGGAGGGGAGGCTCGCCAAGACTTCTCCAAAGGGGGGGGGGGGGCTTTGGACGAATCACAACACTAAAGGGGGAGAGGGTTTTTAGACTTGGAGAATGATTTTAGGATGAAGAAATTCATCAACCAAGGGGGGGTATTTATAGGTCAAGAAATGGCCAACCAATGGCCAAGATTCATCCAAGTGTAAGACCAGTGTAGGGCTAGATTTCAACCATGTGTACCTTATCCATCTACCACACAACTTGCACAAAATATCCTACCTAACCCATCCCACCCTTTTCGTCCAATTGCCGCCCACTTCCTTCCAATGTGAGGGTGACACATGTCACCTCCCGTTGGTCTAAAATGTTTCGTCTCTCGGAAAAATCTGCAAAAATTATAAATGTCATAGCCGTATTTTTCCCTTCGCAAGTTTAGTAAAACGTTTCGTCGAAAAACGACTCCTTTCGGCACTTGTGTACAAATTTCGAGACTTGCCAAATCTTAAGGCTTAAATTTTCATACGTACGCCCTCGCGTACATACTCTGGAAATACGGGGTATAACAGTAGTACTTTGGCTTGTTTAATAGAGAATTATTCTATTAGTGCCTTAAGTAAACCAAAATGAGAGTGTATATGAATAAGACTAATAAGAAGTTAGGGGGATTTCTTAACTTGCTTACTTATTATGTGATAAGCCGGTAGTGCTTATGTTATGTATGATGGCCAGTTGAGGTAGAGTAAGAGTATAAATGAGGGGTGTATCCCCAAAGATCGTTATACCACCTGCTTTGTTACCTTCTTCAGGGTAAGAGTATAAATGAGGGGTGTATCCCCAAAGATCGTTATACCACCTGCTTTGTTACCTTCTTCAGGGTAAGAGTATAAATGAGGGATGTATCCCCAAAGATCGTTATACCACCTGCTTTACCAACTTCTCCAGGGTAAGAGTATAAATGAGGGGTAAATCCCCAAAGGTCGTTATACCACCTGTTTCCGTGGATTTGCTACCTATACTTTTGATTACTCTCATTGTTAGTAAGGCACTGTGTACTGTTATTTGAGTAGTGACTTTGAGGGCATGCGTCCCTGACTTGATATGACTGCTTATGTATTGTGTAATGTAGGTTGGCTATCATACATGTCTCCTGTTTTGTTTTGAATGTTATGATTTCATCATAGCATTTCATCGTTTCACATACTTGGTACATTCTTCGCATCGACCTCCTTCGGGCCGCGTTCATGTCGCGAGTTTAGGTACGCTGTTTGGTGATCGGCAGTGTAGGACCGCCGCCGAGTTTTGGATAGCTCCTTCGTCGAGTTTATCTTTTTGGTATAAGTTCTTTCAAGATAGCTTTTGTACGATTATGGGTACGGCGGCCTCATTCCGTCACGCTCAAGAAACTCTTAGAGGTCTGTATTCATATGTGGGATTGGACTCATGTACGGTGTAGTGTCTTTTGTTTATGTATATTATATGGCAGCCTTGTCGGATTTGCCCTTGCACGTACGTTGGTTTTTTTTAAAAAAGGAGGTGTTATTTAATTTCCGTAGTTTACTTAGTTGTTAAGGTAGAAGGGTGCCCAGGTAGGGCACCATTCACGGGCCCGGGGTTCGGGGCGTGAAAGATCCTAAGCTCGCGGATCCACAACTGAGTACCTAAACCTGCGGGCATGAACTGTTACACCCCGTAATTCCAGGACATGTTTAAGAGTATGTATGTAAGGAATCAGGACTTAAAAATTTGAACGAAAGAAAGAGTTGTTATTTATAAGGAAAAATCTTCCGAACCTCGGGAAGGAAAAATGTTTGTCAGTAAGAATTGGGTTCTTAGAATTGTTATTTGAGACTGATGGAATTTATCGGAACTATGAAATTTTACTTTCGGATTTGGTCACGTGGGGCCCACCCGGGAAATTTTACGTTTTGTGGGGCCCACGAGGTTTTCGATATTTTGACGAATTATGAAAATTTCGGGAAATGAATATTTTAGACCAATAGGAGGGCGACACGTGTCACCCTCCACATGGCTTGGTCAAAATTGACCTAGAGGAATTGGTCAAGTCTTGAAGCCAAAGCTTGAGATATTTGACTAAGTCAAATAGCCAACTTGGCACAAGATATTTGATTCACATTAATCTTGACCACACAAGTGTTTTAATCCAAACCCTTGGCTTCATTATTTAACTACACACTAGTGCAAGACTAGTTTCTACACTTAGTAATTTTTTCAAGAACTTTTAGTGCTCAATATGGAGCTCTCGGCTAGCCCTCCTAGAACACAACAAAAATTCTTCAATCTTGATTCATAAATCCCCATATTCAAACCCAAGATCCCTAAAGGTATTCTAAGGATATCTCAACACAAAAATCCCGAAAAAACTACGTTTTTACGTTAGTCGCAACATGAAAACCTAAGGGGTTTTTCATAGTTGGAGTTGGAACTTGAAGAGGATTTCTTCATAAACTTCCAAAGGTTGCTTGGAGTGGATTGAAACGTCAAGAAGAGGAGCTAAAGTTGCTAAGGATTGACTTTATGTTTTGGATTGTATTTGAGCTTAAAGAGGTAATAATCTCTGTCTTGCTATTGTAATTCAAGATTTCATGTTGTAGTAGTTGATAGATGAGCATATGATATTTAGAATGAAGATTGATAAATGTTATGGAATTTGGAAGCTTAAATCCGAGATTGACATGTTAGCCATTAAAATTGAAAATCAATTTGATCGATAGTTATAATCGTCGCATGTTATATTAGAAAGAGATTATAGTCGTTATAATTGATTGCGACTATATAACGTGTTGGACTAAACAACTTGTTACACCCCGTAAATTCAAGAGGAAAAGTTAAGAACGTACGAAAGGAAATAAGATTTGAATATGGAGAGTTGGGTTGGCAAAAGGTCAGCGCACGTCCAAATCAACTTTGGAGCGGTATATCCCCTAATTCTTTAGGAGTTTTGAGGTGTTTTAAAAGACTAGTATGAAGTTCATTGAGTCTAGTTTCCAACGCAACAAACCACGCGTCGATTGGACATCGGGGTAGGAAGTTACGGGCGTTAGAAGTTACGTAGGTCAAGCAGAGGACAAATTTCCCAAGGCCAGGCGCAAGGCCGCGCCAGGGCCAGGCGCGCACCGATATTTCTGAAAATCCTCTGAGGTTGCAGCGCCGCGGCGCCGGCTGCAGAGCTGCGGCGCCAAGGCGGGATTTTTACGCAGAAAGGGGCGAAAAATAGGGGATATTTTGATAAAAGGCCTATGGGAGGGTGACAAGTGTCCCTCCCATCTTTTTGACCAAGGGAGGGTCTTATTTTAGGACCAAGTCTTCAAGACTTGGCCATTTGCAAGGGTTTCCTTAAGAAAAATTCCTCTCCTCTCTCTCAAAATGATGAACCCTGGTGAGATTTTTGGAAAGGCTTCAAGAAGAAAAGTGTTGTGCTTGTAGAGGTTCGTGGCTAATTTTAAAGTGAAGAAGATTTCGGAAAGAGGGCTTCTTGAGGTAAAAATCTTCACCTTCTTGTGTAAATGAAGATTTCAAGTTATAGTATTTAAGAAATGAGCATGTGGTTGTTATATTAAAGTTTGAAAAGATTTGGGTCTTGTCGTCTTATTGAAAACCGAAAATAGGCATGTGAGCCACTCATGTTGTAATCAATTCGGTTTTTAGCTAAAAATCGTTGCATGTTATATATAGGAGGGTATATAATTGGTTATGATTTATATAACATGTTGGAATAACGAGTTGGATTAAGAGGAAATTGAAAGGAAATTGATAATTGTTGTGATATTGTAGCCGAATGTGGCTTGGAATTATTGGTTTGTTTTGTATTATTGTGGGGCAGAATTTTACGCGTCCTGTAAAGTCGTGTAATCCCCTTTTGGTTAGCTGAATTGTTGTGCCTTAAATGCGGCGTTTGGTTATTGAATTTGGACCTTGAAAAAGGTGGAAAGGTACGTAGAAACAAAGGAAGTGCTGTCCAATTTTTCCCGTAGAACAAGAGACTTTACATTAGAATATTCTACGTTGAAGCTAGAAGCTAATAGACGAATTATGGTCATTATAGGTTGACATCTACGGACGACATATTGGACTTGGCAAGTGGATTTAACAGAAGAGGTATGTAGAAACTTTCTTATCTCTTGAGCATGAGTAGTTATAATCAGATGGTAGTGCAGACGTACGTGATTTAAATAAGGTAAAGTCATTTGATATACTTGACTTGTTTTAAAGATGCCTAGTCGGTTGAGTTAGAGGATTAACTCACATGTCCTTGAGAAAAGGTTATAAGAATGGGTTATTCTAATGGGGTAGACAAGAACTTCTTGATGTGAAAAGTATGGAATACTCGATTTGAAAGTATTGATTCTGGAACTATTTCAAAGTTAAGAACTTGTTCTTCTAAGTTAAGAATTTTGTCTTCTAAAGTAAAGAGACTTGAAGCCTTTAGAAAGTTGTGTAACTTGATTTGAAGTACAAGTCTCTTGGTCATAAAAAGAACAAAGTTGTCTAAGACATAAGGAGTTATAACGGCTTTATGGGAAGTTAGTTATGACGGCCTTATGAAAGGATAAGATGGTCTTAGTGTCTAAAGCATAACGTTAGTATAACGGCTTTATGGGAAGTTGGTTATAGTAACTTTATGGAAGGTTAAAGAAATGGTTTTTCTCGAATAAGGTAGACCTAGATGAAAGAATTGAAACTAAGAAGGGCAATTTGATTTAGAGGCATCAATTGCTTAAGGTTAAAATGAGGGTCACTTGATTTAGAAGCCCGAAGCATATTTCTAAAAGTATAGTGACTTGTTTGAAATGTAGATAAGCCTCGATACTACGGGTGTTAGTATCTTGGGGATTTTATGTGGAAAAGGGATCTTTGGAAAGAATAGAAATACGTAGTACTTTGGGTTGAATTTCCCCGGACTTGTTAAGTGATATGAAAAGAGCCTTAAGGTCATAAAATGAGATCCATTTTGTATGTTAATGAAAGTCTAAAGAAGTTACGAACTTACTTGGACGCACCGGCAGTGATGTGGGATTCCACGGGTATGCTTCCATTGTCTTATTGTGAACTTACTCGACGCACGGCAGTGATGTGGGATTCCACGTATGCTTCCATTGTCCCAAAGATGAGTTTACCCGACGCATCGGCGGTGATGTGGGATTCCACGCATGCTTCCATGGTGGTCGATCCGACATGCTTACGATGAGGATTCCGAGGCACGCACCACGGACATGCTTACGATGAGGATTCCGAGGCATGCAGATGAGTTTACCCGACGCATCGCCGCTGATGGGATTCCATGGGTATGCTTCCATGGTGGTTGGTCCGACATGCTTACGATGAGGATTCCGAGGCACGCACTCGACATGCTTACGATGAGGATTCCGAGGCACGCGACTGTGACGCGTTAAATTCCCGGATACGACTATTACCCCATGGGTTAGCTCCCCATGAAGTCATGTACCCGAGATGAGGGATTCCACGGGCATGAGATATATATATATGTATGTATTGTGTATGTGTACGCCGACAGTGAGGTAGGATGCCACGGGCGCGTCACATGGTTGTATTTTACTCTTTAGCTGTCGGCAGTGACGGGGAATTCCATGGGCAGAGGATATATGTATATATGTGTTGTATGTGGGTACGCCGACGGTGAGGTAGGATGCCACTGTTATACCCCGTATTTCCAGAGTATGTACGTAAGGACGTACGTAGAAATTTGAACTTTTTAAATAAGGCTTGGCCGAATTATTTTGTGCACAACACCCGGTTAGAGTCGTTTTTCGACGAAACGTTTCCACAGCTTTCGTAGGGAAAATTCCGGCTATGTCATTTTTAATTTTTGCGGATTTTTCCCAGAGACGAAACATTTTGGACCAACAAGAGGGCGATACTTGTCACCCTCTCATTGGAGCACGTTGTGGGCGGTACAAGTGGGACGAATTGGCCTTGTTTGGTCAAGGGGTTGGTAGGATATTTTGTGGTAGATGGATAAGGTGCACTTGGAAAGATCTTGGCCCTACACTTGCCTTGAACTTGGCAAGATCTTGGCCATTGGTTGGCCTTGGCTTGTCCTATAAATACCCCCCTTTGGAAGACTTCTTCATCCATTCCTAAATTTCCTAAAGTGTTAAAATCCTCCCTCCCCTTGTGTGGTGTTTCGTCCTACACCCCCTCTCCCCCTTGGTGTGGCCGTGTGGCCGAGTGTCCCCTCCCCTCGCCGAGTACCCCAGTGGGTAGGCCGAGGGGTATACACCCCCCCTTGTGGTGTTGTCTCGTATAAATACCCCCCCTCTTGGTAGAAATACTCTCAAAAGTATTGTTGTAATGCCCAAATTACCTTAGCCGTATACTTTGTAGTATTCTAAGGTTATACCTATACGAAAAGCCCCGTTATACTATTATACTTCCCGTCAGTCACCAAACCGAAACCCTAAGAAAAATCTCCATGGTTAGTTGGAGTAGTATGTAGGTTGGTTAGAACTTCTAAGGGTAGTTGGAGCGGTCGAGCGCATGAGTCGAGCTAAACGCGTTGCCCAGACCGACTTTATACTTGGATAATTATGGGCTTATCGAGGTAAATATCTTGTCCTCTATTGTAATTGGAAATTACATGATTGTTAGATCGTATAGTTGAAGTATACTATATATAGAATCGAACGTTGTTATCGCAATGTCTTTGGACTTAAGCCCAATAATAAGAAACCTTTTCGAAAGAAGAGTCGAATCAGTAATTACATAGGATCAGACATGTGAGACTTGTGTAGCTTTTCGCGAGGTAGAATTGTGCACGTCCGATTAGACGATAACCCCTCGTTGGCTTGGTAGCCGCCCCGATAGAGAGGAGATTTACGCCGTTGGGGAGGAGGCGCCGAATTTTCTGTAGAATGTTCTACGAAGAGATCTAAATGTTAATAAGCGCCTTGTGGCCTTATAGGTGGAAGTACTATGCGTGGCGCGATCTACTTGGCTTAAGGAGTAGCCGGCGGTTTGAGGTACAAGGAGCGTTTTGCTATTAGTCGAAAATCGTCGCGGGGTATGTGAACCTCTTCCTATCTCTTCTAGCATGATATGTGTGTAACTATGTAGTACGGTAGACGTACATGTGTTAAATGTATTTGATTGGTCTAAAACATAAAGTGTTATAACGGCTTTATGAGAAGTTGGTTATAACAGCTTTATGTATGTAAGAAAATACTTGTGGTTTTTAAAAGGTAACTGATTCGAACTATAACTGGTTGGTTATGTGATAATAAAGAACTTGAAGTATTTCAAAAGATTTTTGAATCATTTTGAAAGAAGAGTAATACTTGGTTTTTGAAAACTTAAGAGTTATACTAGCTTTATGGGAAGTTAGGTATAACGGCTTAAGAATGTTTTACTGATTTCGGAAATCAGAATGTGTATCGACAAACCACTGCAGCGTTAATAAAAGGAAATGTTTTGACAGATTAAAACCAGTAGAAACTTCCATCTGCATAGAAGCTAAGATGAGACAAAATGATATTTCCTAGATCATGGCTGCTGTAATAAGATTGTTATAAACAAGAATATCATACTCACATATAAGGCTTATGTTTTCTCAGATGGTTTAAAAGAGAATTATATTCTTAAATGAATAAGACTATGAACTACGAAACCTTTCTAAAATAAGAACCGTGAACATTTGAAATTAGGCAAACTTGACGCTTGGAAAATAATGTTGTTACTTGATTTTACAAAGGTAAGTGTTTTGATTTACTTCAAAAGATAATCACTCTATTTTCATATACTACGTATTGTGTGACTTTGTAAACGTAACGTATCTTTTAAAAGATAATGTATGAAGTACTTTGGGAATAGATACCCGATCTTGTTAATCATATATTAGAATGTACCTTGTGTGTATAACATGATTGTGTTGGTTTGTGATAGCCTTGAAATACTTTCTTGTTGATTTGATAAGTAAACATGCTAGGATGCTACGTGTTAGTATCTTGTGATGTTTTGTGTAAAGCGGGTTTTCCTCGATCGCGCTTAAAGTTGTTTGACTCTCACCGTTATGTTGGTATTGTACCACTCACCTTGACTTGTCTCGGAGGTTGTCGCCTCCACGCGGGTAGACTCAGCGATCCGGGACCATGATTCGAGAATACCTCACGCGTCCAGGATCCATGCGAACTACGGAGTTCCGTGTTAGTTTGCGCCCTTGTGGTCACGCGGTCTTTGTGTCCACGCGATCGCGAGTCCAGGACGACGCCGGGAGTAGCACCGACGCGAGGAATACCTCACGCGGCCTATGAGGTTGGCCTACGCGAGCTACGGAGAGTTCCTGTGGCTAGACGCGCACATTTGATATCGCGGCGCAGTGACCACTTGATCATGCGACGGCAGACAGATATCATGATACGCTTTATGACCTGGCATCCGTGGGTGTTAGTAGTCGGTTATGCCTTCGCATTTACCTGCATCGTTTTATTAGGACACAGTGGGACACGTGTTCATGTGTATTTCTTGGTGCTTTTATATCATAAATCGCGGCATGAGGAAGGTATTCCACGCATGATTGATGTTATGGGCGTGAGACCCATAGTTACATTTGAGTGATGACTTTGAGGCGTGAGTCCTCGACTTGACGATCGCTATTTATCAGGAATCGTAGTTTGGTTATCATACATGTCTCCCGCTTTATAGACTATTATGATTTCATTTACGATTTTCGCCACATACTTGGTACCGTTATCGACCTCCTTCGGGCCGCGTTCATGCCGCAGTTGAGGTACACCGCCGTTGATCCTCGCCTAGTGGTCACAGTCATTGCTTGGGAAAGCTCCGCTTTCCGAGGCTTATTCGTATAGTCCCGCTGTTGTAGGTGCTTACATTCAGGGTATGACGGCCCTATCCGTCGTTGTTGTCATATCATTCGTAGGTGCAGTAATCGTTGTTGGCATGGTTTGTAAAAAGGATTAAACTGTTCATTTTGAAAGAGTTGTTATTTATATATATGCCGAGAGACCACTTTTCTTCAGATAAACATGTGTCTTCTTTACATTGTATCATGTATTGTGTTTTATGTTCCGCTGATTACTCTGATGTTGTATCACTAGGGTGCTCGGGGTAAGGCACCAGTCACGGGCCCGGGTTCGGGTCGTGACAGCCACGAACGCGTCACATGGTTAGATATTACACCTAGCGGTCGGCAGTGATGGGGAATCCCACGGGCGCGCTTTGATGTTCGAGGGCTGGTGTTCATAGCCCTGGTGTGGCTATGGTTCATATGTTGAAACAGGTTGTACAAGGTAAAACTGACTTTCATTACTTCCACTTCAGTAAGGCACAGTGTACTGTTAATTGTGTTATCATGTATGTCTTCAGCTGTATTTTTGACTATTATGATAAACTGTAGTACTTTCAGTTTTGCATATTTGGTACATGTTGTACTGACCTCCTTCGGGGGGCTGCGTTCATGCTGCATGTTGAGGTACATAGCTTGTTGATCCGCACTCCTAGGATCACGGTTCAGTTCTCGAAAAGCTCCATTTCTCCGGAGGCTTTTGTCACGACCCATTCAGGCCCGTGGATCGTGCCTTACCCGCACCTGCAATATACATCAGAGAAAATCAGCGGAAATATAAAACAAGATATGAATCAATGAAAATTGAGACACAATTTATATGAGAAAAGTCGCCTTTCGGCATATATATATATATATATAACCCAAGTTTTGCAGTTACATCCCAACTGTACAATAGAGCTACAGACCTCTAAGGAAGTAAACAACTATGGCGGGACAAGGCCCCGCCATACCCTGAATGTACAAAAACTATCTACAATACAGGGAGATCATACCCAAAAAGTAGAGCCTCCGGAGAAGATGGAGCTCCCGACACCAAAGCAAAGATCCTAAGGATGCGGATCTAGCACCTGCTTGCCCTTACCTGCGGCATGAACGCAGCCCCGGGGAGGTCGATAACAGTACTAAGTATGTGAAATCAGAAAGTACTTAAATGAAATCATATCACTTTAAAACCAATTTTACAAATATGCACGAAACAACCAATGTAACCGCACATAGTGCCACATCATAAACAAGAGCACAATAGGTAAACTGTAACAGGTCTTTTCTAGGCTGCGAATGATCGAAGCAGGGCCAATCGCCCGTAGTATCACTATGCAAGCCTAATCCTGGACTCCCGTAGTCCGCATAGGCCACTCACATAGGCCCGCATAGGGTATAACCCCGCATCGAGGGTAGCTATCCTCGGCATCCGCCGCGACTCGTAGTCCGCATGGCCACATAGACCGCATGAGGTATAACCCCGCACACTAACCTGGAACTCTCGTAGCTCCGCATAGGTCCCCTGGACCCGCATGAGGTATTCTCGAATCATGGTCCTGCATCACCGAGTCTACCCCGTGACGGAGGCGCCTTAACCCCCGGTAACATGTCAAGAGGTGAGTGATATAATACCAACATAACCGCTTATCGTTAAACAACATAAGCACAACAAGAATACCATCTTATACAAACGTTACAAGACACTAACACACATAACATCATATCAGGTCTACTTATCAAACCATCTTATTATTCTTTCCATAAATCAATATAAGTCTGTTATAAACACATAAGTAAACTGTTCCTTTTATCATTCTTAAGTTGTTATACCTAACTTCCCATGAAGCTAGTATAACTCTTAAGCTTTTTGTTTAAAAACCAAACATTTCTCTTGCTAAAAAAATTCAAGATTCTTTTGAACCGCTTTAAGATCCTTATTATTCAAAGCTTAGTCGCAAAGACATTGTAAGTATTATTCAGGCTTAAGTCAAAAGACATTGCCGTAATTATTATTCAGTTAACACATGTACGTCTACCGTACTATATATATATTTTAAAATATCATGCTTAGGAAGAATCACATACCTTCTCGGCGAAATCCACCTGCCAAGTCGAATATGTCGCGCGTAGAGAATCAGCCTATAATAGTCAAATACGTCTATCAACGTCTAGACTATTCTGTAAACAGTTCTAAGCAGAGGGTTCTCTATTCTACGGAAATTTGGGCAGCACTTCCCTACCCGCCAAGTTACTCAAGTCTACTGTGAAAACAGTCCTATGTAAGTATAGTTCAATTATTCATCTTTTAAACCCTTCTACTGTGATAACAGTTCAATTCTATTATGTAATATCCTTCTAAGTATTTTATACTTATTTCTATACTTCTACAGTATGTATTCTCTAATTACAAAAAGAAGGATAAGATTATTTACCTCGGTAAGCCCAATAATATCCTAGATATAAGTCGATCTGGAGCAAGACTTAGCTCCTAATTTGTACGCTCCAATAGCTCCAAGGAACCCTTAGAAGTTCTTCACAACTTCTACTAAGTACTAAGGGATTTGGGCTAGGGTATTTAGGAATAGTAACTTAAACTTGGAAGACAATTTTTCTACCAAGGGAGGGGGGGTAGTGTTTCGGCTAGGGCTTCTTTTATGGGGGTATTCGCCAAGGCTTTCTGTGGGGGAGGAGGCTTGGACGAAAATGGCTCACAAGGGAGATGGGAGGATTTTCAAGACTTGGAGAAAGGTTTGTGGATGAAGAACTCTTCATCTTAAGGGGGGTATTTATAGGTCAAGAAGTGGCCAACCAATGGCCAAGATTAAGCCATGTGCTAGGCAAGTGTAAGGTCAAGATTAGGGCAAGTGTACCTTATCCAACTTGCACACAAAATATCCTACCAACTCCATGACAAAATAGCCACTCCAATCGGCCCTATTGCCGTCCCACATCCATCAATGAGAGGGTGACAAGTGTCGCCCTCTCGTTGGTCCAAAATGTTTCGTCTCTCGGAAAAATCCGCAAAAATTAGAAATGACATAGCCGAAATTTACCCTACGCGAGTCTTGTAAAACGTTTCGTCGGAAAACGATTCTTTGTGTGAGTTGTGCCCAAAAAAACGTCCTAGGCCTAAACTTTAAGGCTAAACTTTCGTACGTACATACTCTGGAAATACGGGGTATAACACTCTCCCCTCCTTAGAAACATTCGTCCCGAATGTTCCTTCCCAAGATAGTTAACGATAAGGTTCCTCATAACTTAAACAGTTTGCATATGCCACACACGACCACAAAACAACACTTAGGCATAAACGATAATGAAGATTTACAAGTAGGAAAGTGAATTACCTGGAGGTGTGGGGAATAGGTTAGGATACTTCTGCCTCATGTCCTCCTCAGCTTCCCACGTCATCTCCTCCCTGAGCTCGTTCCGCCACAAGACTTTGACGGAAGCCACGTCCTTGGTCCGCAGACGCCTAACCTGACGATCGATTATCGCTATGGGAATCTCCTCATACGATAACCCCTCGGTCACCTGGACATCATCAATCGAGTGTACCCTAGATGGATCCCCGATACATCTCCTCAGCATAGAAACATGAAACACCGGATGTACTGCCTCCAGATCGGACGGCAGATCCAACTCGTAGGCAACCTTGCCTACCCTGCGGACAATCTGATAGGGCCCAATGTACCTTGGCCGAAGTTCTTTCTTCCCGAATCTCATCACACCTTCATGGGTGACACCTTCAGAAAACCCAATCATCAACTCGAACTCTGCATGCCGACGATGATCTGCATATGACTTCGCCGACTCGAGCCGCGAGCAACCGCTCTGGATAAGCTTCACCTTATCCATCGCCGCCGCACCAAATCGTCCCACTAATCGCACTCGCCCACATCGAACCAGCCTATAGGCGATCTGCACTTCCTCCCATACAAGGCCTCATAAGGAGCCATCTGAATACTGGAGTGGTAGCTATTATTGTACGCAAACTCAACTAGAGGCAAATGATCCTCCCAACACTCGGTCGATAACACAGCTCGCAGATATCCTCAAAAGTTCGATAGTGCGCCACCGTCTGTCGATGTCTGTGGATGGAATGCAAGATCGTGCTCACTTGCGTCCCTAAACCCTTCGAAAGACCTCCGGTTAGCCGTGAACCGGCTCTGTTTGATATGATCGAAATAGGGACTCCATGTAGTATGACGATCTCTCGGATGTAAAGTATGGCATAATCCTCAGCCGAAAAAGTCGTCCTGACGGGAAGAAAGTGGGCTGATTTCGTCAGCTTGTCGACGATAACCCATATAGAATCATGTCTCCTCTGAGTGCGAGGTAATCCCGATGAAGTCCATGTTGATCACCTCCCACTTCCGTGTCGGGATCTCTATCGCTCGCAATAAACCACCGTGCCTCCGTGCTCTACCTTCACCGCCGACAACACGCAATCGAGCTACGAACTCGCAACGCCCTCTTCAAGCCATCCCACCAATACACGATCTGGGCGTCGTGGTACATCTTGGTCGACTCGACGGATAGAGTAACGCGCTACCGTGTGCTTCCCCAAGAACTCCGCCAAGTCCTCAAACATCCGGAACACACAACCTGCCTCAAACCTTAGCACCCCATCAGGTGCTACTCAAAAGGACCCTTCCTCACGAAGAGCCGATCACGATAACGTGTCAAAATCGGATCTCGAATCGTTGCCTCTTCACCTCTCGACGATGGAAGACTCGCAACCTCACGGACTCGAACCTCACCGCTATCGTAATCAATCAAACGGACACCAAGGCTTGCTAATCGATGCAAATCACGAAACATGTCCTCCTCTCGCCGCACATCCGATAGGCTCCCATCGACCTACGACTAAGTGCATTCGCCACAACATCGCCTTCCCGTGGTACAGATATCAACATCGTAATCCTTAAGCAACTCTAACCACCGCCTCTGCCGTAAGTTCACTCCTCTGGCCGAAGATATCCGAGGCTCTTGTGGTCTGTATAAATATCCACGAACCCCATACAAATAGTGCCTCCATCTTCAAGGCATGAATCACCGCCGCTACCCAAATCATGGGTGGGTAGTTCCTCTCGTGTTTCTTCACCGTCGGATGCATACGCTATAACCTTGCCCGCTGCATCAACACACATCCCAACCCGATGCCCGACGATCACAATACACGACATACCCATCCGACCCTCCGGAAGAGTAAGAACGGGGCGCCGCCGCCTCTCCTTCAAGAATCGAAACCCCGCCACACGCATCACCATCGGAACTTAGCCGCTTTCTCCGAGTCACCTAGTCAATGGTGCAGATAGAAGCAAACTTCTACGAACACCGATAATAACTCGCAAGGCCCGTAAAATCGCTGCACTGCCGGAGTAGTAGTTCAGGCCAAGTCCTCGATCGCTTCGATTCGCCAGATCCACCGAATACCATCACCCGACAATATGCCCAAGAAAAGCCACCGGCTAACCAAAACTCACATTTGGAAAACTTGGAGTATAATCGCTGGTCCCGAGAATCGCCACAGCCTCTCAAATGCCCGCATGCTCCTCGCTCTGAGCGAATAAACCAAGATGTCATCAATGAACACTATCACAAACGTGTCCAAAATGGCTTGAACACTCGGTCATCAAATCCATGAATACCACGAGCATTGGTCAACCCAAAAGACATGACCAACTCATAATGCCCGCACGTCCGAATGCGATCCTGTGGACATCCACCTCTCTCGACTGCAGACTGATGATAGCCCGATCGCAGATCAATCTTGGAGAAACATCTCGCGCCCTGCAACTGGTCGAACAAATCATCAATCCTGGGGAGGGGGTATCTGTTCTTAATGGTCACCTTGTTCAGCTGCCTGTAATCAACACACATGCGCAGCGTCCCGTCCTTCTTCTTCACGAACAATACCGGCGCTCCCCAGGGAGAAACACTAGGTCTGATGAAGCCTTTCTCCAGCAAATCTTTCAGCTGGTCCTTCAACTCTCTCAACTCGGCAGGTGCCATTCTGTATGGCGGAATGGAAATAGGCCGAGTGTCTGGCAACACATCTATACAAAACTCGATCTCCCTCTCAGGAGGGATACCCGGGAGGTCGTCTGGAAACACGTCTGGGAACTCTCTGACTACTGGAACTGACTGAAAATCTGGTACCGCAGCCTCAGTATCAAACACCCGAACGAGATGGTAGATATACCCTTTCTGCACCATCTTCCTAGCCTTGAGGTAAGAAATAAACCTACCCCTCGGCGATACAGTGTTCCCCTCCCACTCAATAACCGGCTCCCCAGGAAACTGGAACCGTACCACTCTCTCCCTGCAGTCTACATTGGCATAGCAAGAAGCTAGCCAATCCATGCCCATGATCACGTCGAAATCCGTCATGTCCACTTTCTATCAAGTTCGCTAGTGGTCCGACGATCGCATAAGGTCACCGACAAGCTCTAAATACCCGCCGAGCTACCACCGCATCACCCATCGCGTAGCTACCTCGAAAGTGGTCTATGGACTCGTGCTCTATCCCTATCCTACTAGCAACAAGGGAGATATAGATGCAGTAGAACCGGATCTATCAAGGCATACACATCATAATCGGAGACCGATAAGGTACCAGCGATTTACATCGTGAGGCCTCCCGATCCCGACGGGTGGACAAGGCATAAATGCGCTTCGAGGACCGCTAGAATCGGGACCCGAGCCACGACCTGCCGCGACTGCCTGGTCCACGAGTACCACGCCCCGGCGAGTAATCGCGGGGATGAAGACGGCAAGAAAGAACTCGTAGTCGACTTACTATCTCGTGACCGCCTTGGTCTGACAGTTCCGCAAAGTGACCTGGCCGCCACAATCAAACAAGCTCCCGTGAAAGCACCACAACTCCCGGTGGGATCTACCGTGACGCCACACCGGCGGAGGGTGGTCCCGGACGCCGCACTTCGCCGCTCGACGTCAAGCCACGGGGCCCCGGTTCGCCTCGAATATCTCCGGGCCGTGGCCGAGGACGGCAGGGAGTGCTCGAGCCGGCCGTGGTGTAAATCTAGATCGCCACGAGGCCGCCACAACGATAGCCACCAAAAGACCCTACCGCCCCTGCCTTCTCGCTGCCGTCACAACCCGCTCTCTACGCCTCGCATCCAAGAGCATGAGCTCGACGCGGGTAATGTCCATACCCGGCCAAGAGAAACACCCGCACAAGATTCGCCATATAATCATCTAGCCCGTGACGTGGCGGCACCCTATCCTCCATATTCGCTAATAACGCTGGGACATATCGAGCCAATGAATCAAACTCGACATTGTACTCTAATCGTAGGCCCTCCTCTCGCCTCGAATAAAAAAATTGTTTACCCATGCCCTCTCATCCGCGAGGCAAGAAGTGAGGAAAGCCTCCGAGAACTCGTCCCAAGTAGCCGGGACGCGTGCTGTCCCCAGGCTAACTCCCACGATTCAAACCAAATCGACTGCGGTATCACGCAGCCGATGTGAACCGAAGGTCACGGACTCGGTCTATGAAGCCTTGATCACCCGCATGATCCTTCAGAATCGACGGATGAACTCCCGCGATCATCCTCGTGCCTCGACCAGAAACTCGCGGATACAACTCAGAAATCCCGTAGCCTCAAATCGCTCGCCGGGTGAACCACGGTGCTATCGGGCCGGAATCGAATCGCCGATCCATCTCGCCCTCATGTTCGCCACGATCCGTCCAAGAATCGGGCCATCTCTCAGAACCCATCTCATCTCGCTCTAGCCGCGGATCGAGGTGTAGGTATCTGGTGGTCTCATCACCACCGCCGCGCCCTAAACCCTTCGGGGTCGACGGCCGTAGAACTCGCCGCCTCGCATAGATCCGGGCTCGAGCCCTCGTGACTCTAGGTGTCCCACTAGCAGCTCCTCGGCCGCCTTGCTCTTCGCTCGGGTTGCCTTACGCGAGGCATAATCACATGGTAAAAGGAATACGTTAGAAGGGTCCAACTTATAACACGACTCTAAAGCACGATCTCGAGTGAGAAGAATGGAAACCAATCCTAAATATTCTATAGCCTCCGATTATTGGTGTAGTGCACAACACACCGATAATCAAGAATCTACTAGATACGGTCAGACACTTTCCGAGGATTAATCGCTTCGATACCACTTTTGTCACGACTGCCCGGCTCGTGGATCGTGCCTTACTGTGGCACCCAAGCCATACATCGAGAAAATCAACTAAATATAAAACAAGATATGAATCAATGAAAATTGAGACACGCTTTATATGAGAAAAGTCGCTTTCGGCATATATATATATAACCCAAGTTTTGCGATTACATCCCAACTGCATAATAGAGCTCTGCACTCTAAGGAAGTAAATAACTATCATGGAAAGGGCCCGCCATACCCTGAATGTACAAAAACTATCTACAATACAGGGAGATCATACCCAAAAAGTAGAGCCTCCGGAGAAGATGGAGCTCCCGACACCAAAGCAAAGATCCTAAGGATGTGGATCTAGCACCTGCTTGCCCTTACCTGCGACATGAACGCAGCCCCCCGAAGGAGGTCAGTACAACAGGTACTAAGTATGTGAAACTGTAAAGTACTTAAATGAAATCATATCACTTTAAAACCAATTTTACAAATATGCACGAAACAACCAATGTAACCGCACATAGTGCCACATCATAAACAAGAGCACAATAGGTAAACTGTAACAGGTCTTTTCTAGGCTGCGAATGATCGAAGCAGGGCCAATCGCCCGTAGTATCACTATGCAAGCCTAATCCTGGACTCCCGTAGTCCGCATAGGCCACTCACATAGGCCCGCATAGGGTATAACCCCGCATCGAGGGTAGCTACTCCTCGGCATCGTCCTGGACTCGTAGTCCGCATGGCCACATAGACCGCATGAGGTATAACCCCGCACACTAACCTGGAACTCTCGTAGCTCCGCATAGGTCCCCTGGACCCGCATGAGGTATTCTCGAATCATGGTCCCAGACCGCCTGAGTCTACCCCGCATCGGAGGGCAGCTTAACCCCCGGTAACATGTCAAGAGGTGAGTGATATAATACTAACATAACCGCTTATCGTTAAACAACATAAGCACAACAAGAATACCCTCTTATACAAACGTTACAAGACACTAACACACATAGCATCATATCAAGTCTACTTATCAAACCATCTTATTATTCTTTCCATAAATCAATATAAGTCTGTTATAAACACATAAGTAAATTGTTCCTTTTATCATTCTTAAGTTGTTATACCTAACTTCCCATGAAGCTAGTATAACTCTTAAGCTTTTTGTTTAAAAACCAAACATTTCTCTTCAGTTAAAAAAAAGATTCAGTATTCTTTTGAACTGCTTTAAGATCCTTATTATTCAGGCTTAGGTCGCAAGACATTGCCGTAAGTATTATTCAGGCTTAAGTCAAAAGACATTGCTGTAATTATTATTCAGTTAACACATGTACGTCTACCGTACTATATATATATTTTAAAATATCATGCTTAGGAAGAATCACATACCTTCTCGGCGAAATCCACCTGCCAAGTCGAATATGTCGCGCGCAGAGAATCAGCCTATAATAGTCAAATACGTCTATCAACGTCTAGACTATTCTGTAAACAGTTCTAAGCAGAGGGTTCTCTATTCTACGGAAATTTGGGCAAAGACTTCCTACCCGCCAAGCTACTCAAGTCTCATCGTGAAAACAAATTCATGTAAGTATAGTTCAATTATTCATCTTTTAAACCCTTCTACCGTGATAACTTCAATTCTATTCTCAGAATATCCTTCTAAGTATTTTATACTTATTTCTATACTTCTACAGTATGTATTCTCTAATTACAAAAAAAAGGATAAGATTATTTACCTCGGTAAGCCCAATAATATCCTAGATATAAGTCGATCCGGAGCAAGGCTTAGCTCCTAATTTGTACGCTCCAATAGCTCCAAGGAACCCTTAGAAGTTCTTCACAACTTCTACTAAGTACTAAGGGATTTGGGCTAGGGTATTTAGGAATAGTAACTTAAACTTGGAAGACAATTTTTCTACCAAGGGAGGGGGGGTAGTGTTTGGCTGGGCTTCTTTATGGGGTATTCGCCAAGGCTTTCTCAAGGGGGAGGAGGCTTGGACGAAATGGCTCACAAGGGAGAGGGGAGGATTTTCAAGACTTGGAGAAAGATTTGTGGATGAAGAACTCTTCATCTTAAGGGGGGTATTTATAGGTCAAGAAGTGGCCAACCAATGGCCAAGATTAAGCCATGTGCTAGGCAAGTGTAAGGTCAAGATTAGGGCAAGTGTACCTTATCCAACTTGCACACAAAATATCCTACCAACTCCATGACAAAATAGCCACTCCAATCGGCCCTATTGCCGTCCCACATCCATCAATGAGAGGGTGACAAGTGTCACCCTCTCGTTGGTCCAAAATGTTTCGTCTCTCGGAAAAATCCGCAAAAATTAGAAATGACATAGCCGGAATTTACCCTACGCGAGTCTTGTAAAACGTTTCGTCGGAAAACGATTCTTTGTGTGAGTTGTGCCCAAAAAAACGTCCTAGGCCTAAACTTTAAGGCTAAACTTTCGTACGTATGCCCTTACGTACATACTCTGGAAATACGGGGTATAACAACTTTGTATTTGGTAGGGTTCCCTGAAGTTGTTGACTTTTGTACATTCAGGGGTATGGCGGGGCCCTGTCCCGTCACAGTTGTTATGTAAACTCTTAGAGGTCTGTAGTCATATCTTGTGGGTCACTTTATAATTTTTTTTTTTGAGGTAACTGCTTTTGGATTTGTTTATATCCAGGGAGGTAGCCTTATCGGCTAGCCTAATATTTATTTCATTAGTAAGTTTGTGTATGTTCCGCTGATTATCTCTGATGTATACCTGTAAGGGTGCCTGTAGGCACTGGGCCGCGCCCGGTGGTCGTGACACAACTTGGATTGAAAAGGAATTGGAAAAGAATTGATGTGGTGTTATCCTTGTGAGTGCCGAAAATGGCCAAGAATATTGGACATTTTTATATTAATTATGGGGCAGAATTTTACATGTCTTGTTAAGGCGTGTAATCCCCTTTGAATTGTTGGTTTGTTGCGCCTTAAATGTGGTATGTTGGTTATTGATTTCGGGCCTTGAAAAAGGTGGAAAAGTGTGTAGAAACAAAGGAAATGCTGCCAAATTTTTCGTAGAATAAGAGACTTTACACTTATTATTATTCTACCTTAAAAGGCTAGGAATTGATAGACGTATTATGGTTATTATAGGTTAAAGTACTACGTATAGCGTATTCTACTTGAAGGGTGGAATAACTATCAAGGTTGAAGTACTTTGGAGCATTTTGCAACTTGTCGCTAGTCGTCGCGAGGTATGTGAACCTCTTCCTTCTTTTTGCATGATCCTACATATGAAATAGCCATGTGATATTGTTTCATGATTCCTTCTACTCTTAGAAGTTAAGAAGTATCCACGTTGTTGATTCTATGTTAAAGGTACGTCTAAATTATCCTAGGTCCTTACCAAGTCTTATGAGAGATGTTGGTAAGAATGGTTAAGAAGTTATGAGGTTTGATTTAAAGCTAAGTGCCTTGATTTATATGAAGTAAGTAAGTTGATTTTATATTTGAAAATGACTTGAATTTATAATTGAAAAGAGACTTGATTTTATAAGTGAAAGTTATATGATTTTAAAGAGAATAAGTTACTTGGTTTTGGAAGTATATGAAACTTTATGTTTCAAGTTATGGGACTTGATTTTATATGTATAAGCGACATGATTTTAAAGAGTATATGATACGAGGTTTTAAGACTATAAACCTTGATTTTATAAGTGGAAATGACTTGATTTAAAAAGTATGGTTTCTTGATTTATTTCAAAAGTTAAGAAGATTGATTTCAAAATAGTATGTAACTTGAGTTTTAAAAAGAAGAAATTTATTGATTTAAAAGAGAAGGAGTTTTATGATTCTTTTTAAGTATGTATGTACGTAATACTTTTGGGTTTAGTTTCCCTAATGTTGTAAGAAATGAAAGTGCCTTAAGTTCTCTAAAAATGAAAGGTTGTTATAATAGCTTTATGGGAAGTTGTTATAACGACTTAAGAAGAAGTGAAAGATGGTTTAAAATGTTATGTAAGGAGAATTACACCGTGTCCCGTAAACGGGCCGGGTTACGTTATGTAAGGAAAGTTACACCGAGCCTACAAATAGGCAGAGTTATGTTATGTAATACACCGAGCCTACAAATAGGACGGGTTATATTATGAGATACACCGAGCCTACACATAGGTCGGGTTAGGCCATATACACCGAGCCCCACAGGCGGGCCGGTGTCACGCACCAAATCCCGGGCCCGTGACTGGTTCCCCTACATGTGCACCCTTCTACCCATACAACATAAATAAACCGCGGAAGATAAATAACACTCATTTTTTTTAAAACAAAGGCAAAGCCGAAAAGGCTTCCGTATAAATATAAATCACCCGAAAGGGTCTACGCTGTACAACAATGTAAATACAACTTACACCACCCAAATTTACATATGAATACAGACCTCTAAGAAGGTGAAAACAACTATGACGGGACAAGGCCCCGCCGTACCCCTGAATATACCTAGCCATAATGACAAACTCCGGAACTTGGAGCCATCTCAAAATGTTGAACAAGATCCTAAGCTCACGGATCCACAACTGTGTTCTTGACCTGCAGACATGAACGCAGCCCCCCTAAGGGGGTCAGTACAACAACTACTAAGTATGGAACGAAAATAAAGTACATTAAACAAGATCATAACTGTACAAAAGAATGACAGGGGCAAGTATAAAAATTAAAATACCAGATCCTACCGTGTCATTTTAACTCATGAAATCAATCGTACATTAATCATTCTTTTCCTTCTTTCAATAAGAATTAACATCATATTCTTACATACATACTTAAGAATTCGATCAAGTTTTTCCACATAACTTACATATCTTACATAACATAATCCGACCCTTTATGGAGGGACTTCCTATTTGGGAGCTTACTTTGATTACCCATACGTGATAACGTAACCCGACCCATTTGCGGGACACGGTGTACTGATGAATCATGTAGCATAATCCGGCCCGCCTGTGGGGCTCGGTGTACTGTGGAATCATGTAGCATAATACGGCCCGCCGCGGCCTCGGTGCATCGTGGGAATCATGTAGCATAATCCGCCCGCTGGGGCTAGGTGTCTTGTGGAATCATGTAGCATAATCCGACGACCCGCGGCTCTGCATCGTGGAATCATGTAGCATAATTGTCACGACCCGACCTCGGGCCCGCGACTGGTGCCCTACCTGGGCACCCCTTACAGGTATACATCAGCGAATAGCAGCAGAACATACATAAACTCATAAAATACTTAGACAGTAAAAAATATCAACATGCTAGCCGATAAGCCCACCTTCCGTGAAATATACATAACAAAAAATAACAGTTACATCTTTCTTCTTACAACCCAATCCACAAGATATGACTACAGACCTCTAAGAATAACAACTGTGACGGGACAGGGCCCCGCCATACCCCTGAATGTACATAAATCTAAAACATCAGGGAAACCATACCAAAAGACAAGCCTCCGGAGAAATGGAGCTTCTGACACCTTATCAGTGATCCTAAGAATGAGGATCCACCACTTGCTTACCCCTACCTGCGGCATGAACGCAGCCCCCCGAGGAAAGGGGGTCAGTACACAATATGTACCAAGTATATAAAACTGGAAAATACTGCAATTTACATCATAAGTCTAAAATAAAGCTGGAGACATGTATGATAATCAAATTAACAGTATACTGTGCCTTACTAACAATGAGAGTAACAATATATACATTTCCGGTTTAAAAATAGGAAACCTGTGATTAACCTAGGACCATCCTCCAGTAGTATTATCACGCAATCCTACTCCTGGGACTATTTCACCCGCATAGGTCGTATGGACCCGCATGAGGTAATTTCCTCGCATAGGACTGGTCCGCCCCGCATAGGACTATTTCACCCGCATGAGCCCTACGGACTCGCATGAGGTATTCCTCGCATCGTGGGTAGCAAATCCACGGAATATGCAAATGCCACAAGCCCGGGGAATGACCCCGTAATGAACAATATATCACAAGCACAACCGGCTACTATAAATAACATAAACAAGTTAAGAAACCCCTTAACTTCTCATTTGACTTAATTAGCATACACTTTCATTTCTTTTAACTTAAGGCACTATCGTATCATGAAAGATCCGGGAATTTAACCCAAAGTACTACGTACTTCTATTCTTTTAAAATGATTCATTTTCATATAAAACTCCAAGATACTAATAACCGTATATCAAGTCATATCTACTTTTCAAGACAAGTCACAATACCTTTTAGAAATGCATTTATAGGCTTCTAAATCAAGTGACTTTTTACTTTAAACCTTTAAGCAATTGATGCCTTCAAATCAATTTGCATTTCTTCATTTCAAGTCATTTATCTTTATTTACATCACTAGAGTAAACCATTCTTTTAACTTTCCATAAAGTTATTATAACCAACTTTCCATAAAGTCGTTATACTAACTTTATGCTTTAGGCACTAAGACATTCTTATCCTTTTAAAAATAAGTGAGTTAATTCTCTAACTCAACCAACTTGGACATTCTTAAAACAATTCAAGGATACCAAATGAAACTGAATTCATTTAAAGCTCGTACGTCTACCGTACTATACATTTATAACTACTCATGCTCATGAGATAAGAAAAGTTCCACATACCTCTTCGGTTCAAACCACTTGCTAAGTCCAATATGCCGTACATAGTATGTCAACCTATAATGACCATAATACGTCTATTAACTTCTAGCTTCAAACGTAGAATATTCTAAGTGTAGAGTCATCAAATTCTACGGAAAATCGGACAACACTTCCTTTGTTTCTACGTACTTTTTCACCTTTTTCAAGGCCCGAACAATAACCAAACATGCCACATTTAAGGCTCAACAATGTAGCTAACAAAAGGGGATTACACGCCTAACAAGACGTGTAAAATTCTGCCCCACAATTGATATCAAACTAGTCCAAAAGACAATGTCATTCTCGGCAATTGAGGTACAACAACACAAAGTCTTTTACAATTCTTTTTCAATCAATTTGTTTAGTCTAACATGTTATATAGCCGTAATCGATTACAACAACTACAATCTTCAATTAGATAACATGCGACGATTCTAATTATCGACCAAATTGTATTTCAATTTCAAATGGCTAACAAGGTCATTTCGGATTTAGGCTTCCAATATCCATAACACTTATCAATCTTCAATACATATACCTCATGCTTGTTAAAATGTATAACTACAATAATATGTAATCTTATAACACTAAGAGAACAAAATCGTTACCTTGACAAGCCTTAATCCAACTTCAAATCGCTCCTTAGCAACTTAGCTCCTTTCCTTGACACTCCAAACCACCACTTGAAGCCCTTAGAAGTTCACAAACAACTTTCCTTCAAGTTCCAAACAAAACCTATGAAAGCGACTTAGGTTTTCACCTTGCGACTAATGAAAAAACGACACTTTTCCGGGATCTTTCTATTGAGATACCCTTACAATACCCTTAGGAACCTTGGTTTAAAGTATTGGGATTATTGAACCACAAACAAATTTTTTTTTTCTCCAAGAGAACCTGTTACACCCCGTATTTACAGGACATGTTTTAAGAACGTACGTAAGAACTCAGAAATGTTAAGATTAGAGACTTGTAAAAATTTATCGGAATTATGAAATTGTCGGAAAACGTAATATTGTGACGAATGAGAGGACGACACGTGTCACCCCCCTTATGATTGTCTTGGACGAAATGTAGCATGGGCACAAGGGTCATCTGACCCTTGTTAGGAAGACAAGTCTTGCAACTTGAAGAGCTTGAGAAAATTGACTTGGTCAATGGGACCACTAGTCTTGATATTTAATTGAAGCTCATCCAAGCCACCCATGTGTACACATCTTGACCCTCAATTGTGCTATATAGTAGTACTAGTAGCAAGACTAAGTTAAACACTTAGAAAAAAAATCAAGAATTTCAAGAACACTCTTTAGGGGCTCTCGGGTTTGGCTAAGTCCCAACACAAAACAATTTGGTTGTTGTCCATTTAGCTCCACACTTTAAACCAAGGTTCATGAGTGTATTGTAAGTGTATCTCAATAGAAAAATCCTGGAAAAAGATAGTTTTCGTATTAGTCGCAAGGTGAAAACCTAGTTGCTTTTCTAGGTTTTGTTTGGAAGATTGAAGGAAATTTGTTGGTGTTGTTCTAAGGGTCTCAAGTGGCGGATTGAAGTTTCTAGAAGAGGCTCTAAGTTGCTAAGGAGCGACTTCGGATTTGGAGTTGGATTAAGATTCGTTGAGGTAATAATCTTGTCTCTTAAAAGTGTTACACGTATTATGGATTGATTGTAGCCTTATATCCGAAATGTCATTTAAGCCATGTGAAGTTGGATTACAATTTGGTCGTTTATTAGAATCGTCGCATGTTACTTACTTGAAGATTATAGTAGTTATAATCGATTGCGACTTGATATCATGTTATGCTAACAACTTGGATTGAGAAGGAAATCGGATAAGAATTGGTATTGTTGCATCTCAATGTGGCCGAATTGGACTAGTAGTTTGTATTAGTTTGATATCGTTTGTGGGGCGGAATTTTACACGTCTAGTAGGCGTGTAATCCCCTATTGATTAATTGCATTGATTGGGCCTTAAATGTGGCGTGTTTGGTTATTGAATTCGGCCTTGAAAAATGTGGCAAAGTAAGTAGAAACAAAGGAGGTGCTGTCCGATTTTCCGTAGAATTTAGCGACTTTACACTTATAATATTCTACGTTTGAAGTAAGGCGTTAATAGACGTATTGTGGATATTATAGGTTGACATACTACGGGCGAGATTTTGTACTTGGCAAGTGGTTTGACCCGAAGAGGTATGTAGAACTTTCCTATCTTTTGAGCATGACTAGTTGCACGTATATAGTACGGTAGACGTACAAGACCTTGATATCCTTTACTAGTTTTATGAATAGCCAAGTCGGGTGAGTTAGGAGATTAACTCACTTCTTTGAAATTATTAAGGATGTCTTAAGTTTTATTAAAGTTAAGGGACTTGAAGAGTTTTAAAGTATGTGATACTTGTTTCGTTTTAAACGTATAAGTCCCTTGGATAGGAAATTGTATTTGGCTAAGGTATAAAGTGATTATAACGACTTTATGGGAAGTTGGTTATATTAGCTTTATGGAAAGATAAATGACTTGATTTAATGAAAGGCAATTTTATTTTAAGGCATCAATTGCCTAAGGTTTTATAAGAAAATGAGTCACTTGATTTAGAAACCTAACTTTATTTCTAAAGGTACTGTGACTTGTCTTGAAAAGTAATTTTGACTTGATACTACGGTTATGTCACGACCCGACCTCGGGCCCGCGACTGGTGCCTTACCCCGGGCACCCTAGTGATACAACATCAGAGAAAATCAGCGGAAACAAAAAACTTAAACAGGAAACAAGATACAAGATAAGAAAACAGGTTAACCAAAACAGTCACCTTCATGTATATACAATATAACCGAACAGCATAATCCTTTGCAAACCACCGACAACGATTACTGCACTTAAGAATGTAACAACAACTATGACGGACAGGGGCCCGCCATACCACGAATGTACAAGTACCTATAGTGACAGGGGACTATACCAAAAGATAAGCCTCCGGAGAAACGGAGCTTCCCAAACGCTGAACTGCGATCCTATGAGCGAGGATCAACAACTGGTGTACCTCTACCTGCGGCATGAACGCAGCTTCAAGGAGGTCAATACAACAGTACCAAGTATGTGAAATGAAAATATCAGAATGAAATCACATTTCATCATTTTATAAAACCATTTCGCAATAAGTAAACAGTTAGGTCAAGTAAGGACACATATCCCAAAAATGATCACTACACATAACTATGGGTCTCACGCCATAATATCAATCATGCCGTGGAACTGCTCTCACCGCCATAGTACATGATGTAAAACCACACCCATATGTGAACTCGAATACTAGATCACCGCTCGCTATCAAACCGATCGCGAAGTAGAATAGCCAACTACCAGAAGGCTAGTCATATCCCTTCACGCAAGGTACGGCCAACTACTACCAAAAAGCTAGCCACGAATCGCCGGAAGCAAGTATCTTAAGCGAACGTACAATAGCCTACTGTCTCACGAGATATGACCGTGGCAAGTATCTTAAGATATCTACCAGAGCCTGCCGATACACGAGAAATGACCAGGACAAGTATCTAAAGTGTGCCTGAACCACATGTACAAATCAAGCCCGTGATCGCTCGTCACCGCGGCAAGCTTCATGGATTAGCGGTCCATGGACAAATAACATAATCCTCATAATGACCGCATGCCCCGACATATTACCTCGGTATAAGCATGGCCATGAAACCATCCTACTGGACGCATACCCGTGGACCATCTATCGTGTCAGTATGTCCAAAGGAAATAACAAGATAATACTCAAAGTGGACGCATACTCGTGGACCATCCAACGTGTCAGTATGTCCAAAAGAAATAACCAGATAATACTCAAAGTGGACGCATACTCGTGGACCATCCAACGTGTCAGTATGTCCAAGCAATCAATTAGATAGCCGGCCCTCCCCGAGAGACACGCAGAGTACGTAAACAAAACACTTGCACATCAAAGGCTATCACAACAAAGATAGGCAAGTTCAACGACTTTCATTTTATGTCAAAAATCCGAGTTTCAACCCCAAAATACTACATACTTTCATTCTTTCAAAAGACCTCTTTTTACGTAAAAGCCACACGATACTAATACTCGTAGTATCAAAAACACGTTTTCTTTTCAAACCAAATTACTTCACCTTCGTAAAAATCTTTACAAGACTTTTAAAATCAAGTACTCTATACTTTTTTAAACCAAGTGGTTTTCTTTAAAAACAACATCAAGTATACTCTTTAAAACCCAAATAACTTACTCTTTTCAAAACAAGTAACCTATACTTAAATCAAGTTACTTTTCCTTTTCCGAAATCAAGTTGTTTAGCTTTCAAAATCAAATCATTCTTTTATCTTCATAAAGTCGTTATAACTAACTTCCCATAAAGCTATTATAACACTTTATGTTTTAAACAAACAAAATTCATTTCACACACGTACGTCTACCGTACTATATAGTTCACAATAATCATGCTCAAGAGTATAGGAAGAATCACATACCTTTTTAGCTTAAACCACAAGCCAAGTCAAGTATGCCGCACGTAAAAGATCCACCTATAATAATCACAATATATCTATCAATCTCTAGTTCCCTTCGTAGCATATTCGAAGTAAACAATTCCTTATTCTACAGAAAATTCGGCAGCACCTCCCCCCCCGCAAACACATAAATAACCTCCCCCTAACAAGGCCTGCTACCAAGCCAACAACTCCAAGGGGATTACACGTCTAACCGGACGTGTTCAATTCTGCCTCACAATAATACTACACAAGTCATCAGAATACACCCAATGTAAATACAGTTCAATCCTTTATAATAATCCTTCCAATATATCTTATACTCAATTCTAAACTACTACAATATGTAATATCCGATTACAATATGGGGGACATAGATCATTACCTCGATAAGCCCAAAATTATCCAAGATATAAGTCGATCCTGAGCAACGTTTATGTTACACCCCGTAAATTCGAATATAAGATAAGTTGGCAATCATGTGTCGAACGGATTTTTTTTTTAGGCTTATTTGGAGTGTGGTACCCCAATTATTTTTTTAGATGTATGGGGTGTTTAGCAAGCCTAGTATAAAGTTGGATGAGTCTAGTATTCAACGCGACAAACCGTTCGTCGATAGGACATCGGAGCGGAGAGGTATGGGCGTTAGAAATTCTGTAAGCAGGCGCAGAGGAAGGATTTTCGTAGCAGGCGTCTCAGCGCCGCGGCGCCGTCAGCAGGGCCGCGGCGCCACTAATCCTGAAAATCCTCAGAGGTTTCAGCCGCGCGCCGATCGCAGGGCACGCGCCAAGGCGGATTTTCTGCGGGAATTGCTTAAAACAGGGGATATTTTCAAAAAGGGCCTATGGGAGGGTGACAAGTGTCCCTCCCATCTTGTTGACCACGAAAAGAGCCCTATTTTAAGACCAAGTCTTGAAAGACTTGGTCATTTCACCTTTGAACACCTAAAAACCCCTCTCCCCTTCTCTCTTGAGATTTGAAGAAAACCTAGCTTAGTGGGTGTTGTTGGAGCGGCGGTAAGAAGACAAAGTGCTGGTAAGCTTGTGGGAAACTCACAAGGACGAGTTTGACGGGAATAGAAGTTGAAGAAAGAGAGCTTTAGTGGGCTAACCCAAAGGTAAGAGATTTCCTCTCCTCTTGGAAATTTGATAGTAATCCTTGTTAAAGTTGATATTGGCCACGTGAATCATGTTTTAGATGGATATGTATAATAGGTTTTGATAGCCATTTGAAATGTGAAAAACAAAGGAAATCGATAGTTGTGACTGTAACATGTATACAGACCTTACAAATGGATAAATTGTGGTGAGCCAATTGGGGCTGTTTAGTTATTCATTGTATTGGACTACCTTATATAAATTGTGTGAGCCAATTGGGGCTGTTTGGTTATTGAATTCGGCCTCGAAAGAGGTGGCAAAGTAAGTAGAAACAAAGGAGGTGCTGTCCGATTTTCCGTAGAATTTAGCGACTTAACACTTATAATATTCTACATTGAAGTAAGGCGTTAATGGACGTATTGTGAATATTATAGGTTGACATTCTACGGTCGGGACTTTGTACTTGGCAAGTGGTTTGACCCGACAAGGTATGTAGAACTTTTCCTATCTTTGAGCATGACTAGTTTCACGTATATAGTGCCAGAGACGTACAAGACTTTGACATACTTTACTTGTTTCTGAAATGCCAAGTCGGGTGAGTTAGGAGATTTAACTCACTTCTTTGAGAATATTAAAGATGTCTTAAGTCTTGTTAAAGATAAGGGACTTGAAGAATTTTAAAGTATGTAATACTTGTGTCGTTTTAAAAACGTATAAGTCCCTTGGATAGGAAATTGTACATGACTAAGGTATAAAGTGAATATAACGACTTTATGGGGAGTTGGTTATATTGACTTTATGGAAAGATAAATGACTTGATTTAATGGAAGGCAATTCGATTTTAAGGCATCAATTGCCTAAGGTTTTATAAGACACGAGTCACTTGATTTAGAAGCCATATTTTATTTCTAAAAGTATTGTGACTTGTCTTGAAAAGAAATTGTCACTTGATACTACGGCTATTAGTATCTTGGAAGTTTTATAATGAAATGAGTCATTTTAAAAGCATAGAAGTACGTAGTACTTTGGGTTAAATTCCCGGATTTTTATAAAAGACATGATAGTGCCTTAGGTAAACAAAAATGAGAGTGTATACGAGCAAGAACAGTAAGAAGTTAGGGGATTTCTTTTTTTTTTTTTTTAGGTAAATGCAAATATTATTACTAGAAACTGAAAGAAAAGTGGCTACAATCAATTATTGAGGGTTCTCAGTCCTCAACGTAATTTAAAGAAGAAACGGGGGAGTAAGGAGTTGTCACTCGAAGGTGCCATTACAAGAAGGGATAAAATCATACTTACCTGAACATGGATATGTTGAGAATCCATTCCAAGCACTTCACAACAGACCCTAGAGGGATCCCACAAGAGTAGCATTCTTCCACCATCGATGAATTCCAGATTTGAGCATAAATTCCAACCTTTGAATCTTTTAGAAGAGAAAGACTCAATCCTTTCCTTAGAGAGTTTTGTTTCCAGAAGACAAATCAATGCCACATCATGCTGTTTAGTGAGACTACACACTAGAGCTTGCGTGGCTGCCCTGTCCCTTAGTCCGCAAAGACCGCGGACATTCCAACAAAGTATTTTCATTAGGAAACAAAGGAGGTTTTTCCAGCACCTCCGCGCTTTGCTGCCTTAGTCTTTCCACTGACCTTTGACATGAACTTCTTTGGCATAACTTCTTTCCAGCCATCATATTTCCTGCCGGAAGCCATAGCGTGTATCACCAAGCTATGCTCCCGCGTTCAAAGGTAACACTCTTAGACGCCAAGGACACTCCTTAACACCCGTGTTAGTACCTTCTTCCAAGGAAGGTTGCGGGTTCAATGGAACTGCAGATGTCGAACGCATAGACTTATAACGCACCTATCGGCTTGCATTGCCTTCCGTGAGCCGGGCCTAGAGGCATAGCATGTGGTTTCCGCAACGTTTGGGCGGGATTACCCAAAACCGGCGACCGCAGAACGCGGGCATCCTGCGCACAACCGACCGGGAGGTGTTGTATGCTCATTATCTTCAATATCCGTCAAGTTGTCGGATCTCTTTGGATGTAGGGAGGTTGGTGGATAAGGTGTGGGGAGTGGCACCATCCGCCTCTCTGGCATTAGCACAAGTAGGAACTTCCTTATTGTGAGGAGGAACCACGCAGTGCGCTTCTTAGAGCGGCTTCCATGTTGGCATCATATCCTAATTTTACACTTCATATGGTTGTGTCCAAAAGCCGCACAATGAAAGCAAAAGTCGGATAATTTTCATAGTTAACCCTTAGAGTGTACCTTCCGCCATCGGGAAGATTGACAATAAACTCACTTGTAGGCTCCTGCGACATTCACTTCAAGAACTCTAGCATAGTTCATTTTAGATCTTTCCTTAGTGAATTGATCCGTAAAGAGGTATTCCTACACGGGAAGCAATCTTACTAAGACCCGTTGCACTCGGATGGAAGGGAATGTCAGGAAGGTGACCCAAATAGGAATGTCCATAAACAACTCATCCGTTATGAGAACTCATTTATTGATATCTTTGAGCATCATAGTCTTCCAGTAGACCATATAAGGGACAACATGAAGTACATTAGTGCGCTCTTCTTCCGTCATGAACTTGAACATCGCCCAACCTTTGCCATATGGTATGATACGGCATTTCACTCCCATCCCTTCACAATGGTGTTCAATGCATCTCTTCCAGGGAAGGGACAGTGAAGCAACCAATTAAGCAATAACCCCAAGTTTCTATGAATGGGACTTCATCCTCCACTTCAATGTCTACTTCCTTACCTCATTGCTCAATAAATTGCAACTTCATTCCTTTTGCTTCAATCCTAGTACCCGCAAAGACTTCTGCATAAGTCTTTTTTGGAGGGGTGGGACCTTTGCCATGATCCGGGGGGTGGTTCTTAGGAGCAGCCTCCGCGGGTGGTTTATGATATTGTTTTGAAGAAGCATTTGTGTGTAAATCATTGGGAGGCATTTACGGAGGTATAGCAGGAGGTGGGTAGAGGATTTGTGCTTGGGCCCGCAATAGGAGAAAGAATTCGCGTGCCATTAGGTAGGGTAGGGAATGTGTCTTGGGTTTTGGTAGGTAAAGAAGGAAGGGAAGAAAGAAGAGGTGAGGTGTTGTGTAAATCAGGGAGTAGTGAGGGTATTGGTTGAGAGAGGTGTTTGTTAAAGTCTATGTTTGTGCTCGAGGAAGAGTTAAAGGCGAATGGTTTATTTATGTTCTTGATAGTTGCTCCTTCAAGCACACTTCTTAAAGAGGAAGGCATCATTAGTTACACTTAGAGAGTTACGGGGTTGGTGTCTAACTACACGAGAGGCACGTTGGATCCGTGACATTAAATTCGCACTTGGCTCCGCGTTATTAATGGACTTGTAGTTCCTAGGCTCCTTGGAAATAGAATTCGTTTTGTTTCCTCAACCGACTTTGATCCTTGTATAACGGGAAAAATAAATGACCCATGGGCACCTCCATCCCGCTCGCAATCGACCATCATTAAGACCTTCTTTAAGAGAGACCCATAGTATCCGCAGCCTTTAATCAGGACGCCTCGGCTATCACAATATTAATGCCACGCCCTTTCCCACAACCGACTTCACTCCTTGAATAACGGGGTAATCAATGTTCCTGGGTGCCCTCGACCCGCCTTGGTAGTCGATAATCATAAAGATCCGTAATTGAAAGAGGGTCGTTGGTACCGCGATATTAATCGAGACGCCTCGCCTTCAAAATTAATGCTTTGCTCTTTGGGATGGAGACTTCGAGTCCAAAGAATGCACTCGATCTTAACATCATGGGTGTAAACTCGGATGTATGGACTACCGTCATACCCGCCTTAGCATTATGACCCACGCCCACCGGAATGGGAGGGTCACATTGTTTCCGGGCGATAATGTAGCGAGCCTTGACACCGCGATCAATCTTTGGGAATGGGAGAATCATCAATGCTATCCACCGACTTGGAATGCAAAGCGTGAATAGCATCGGACCCATTGACATCCTCCCGACCGTCTTGAACTTCCGACCCACGCCCATACCCGTTCGACCCGAGTAGCCCATCACTCCTTTGCATCAATCACGTTATGCGCCCGAAATTATCCCTTTTCCGCATGCACGAGCAAATTGCTGGTAGTGTTGGTACTAAAGCCGCCGTGATCGCCAAGATTCCGTGGGAATCCTAATCAACTTGTTGACCCGTGGTAGATCAACCACCATAGTAGCAAGTAGTTTCCACCTTCAAATACCCTAATATCCAAGTTTTGAATCAATGCTTTTGCCCCATTCATGAATCTTTTGAAGCGTAGCATCATCTATTACATTTTCTAGAGGATACGTGAGTGCGGCTTGACATGGACCAACACGTATGGTGCAAGTCGCGAATGAGATTTTCTTCGGCAATTATAGGATCGCCTCCATTCTTTTTCTTTTTCCTTGTTCTAGCCTTCGAACTTCCGAACCTCTGAATCATTGTTGAACGTGTAACGTTTAGATTTCTTCATATTAAGAACGGAAAAACTTCAAACTTCAAACCATGGGGTACAATCGTTTAGCATGGGGAAGAACAACCGAAGGAGCAACTAAGGCAAAACGTTGAGAGCGTTTTCCTTAGTGAGAGAAACTTCTCTCTAACTCCTCTTAGAAGGTTGCTAGTTAGGGGATTTCTTAACTTGCTTATATATTGTATGATAAGCCGATAGAGCTTATGTTAGGTGTGATAGCCGTATTTGGGCTAGTGATACATTATTCGTTGCGGACATTCCCGGATTGTGGCATTGCATATTTCGTGGATTTGCTACCCACGACGCGAGAATACCTCGTGCGAGTCCGTAGGGCTCATGCGGGTGAAATAGTTCCATGCGGCGGTCCAACCTATGCGAGAATACCTCACGCGAGTCCGTAAGGGCTTATGCGGGTGAAATAGTCCCATGCGAGAATACCTCACGCAGTCCACCGACCTACGCGGTGAAATAGTCGAGTAGGATTCCAATCCTATTTTTCGTTGTAAGTATACACCTATTGTTACTCTCATTGTTAGTAAGGCCTTTGTGTCGTAATTTTGTTATCATACATGTCTCCGCTTCTGTTAAACTTATGTTGTAATTACAGATTACTTTCGATTTACATACTTAGTACATATTGTGTCGACCCTTCCTGGGGTTGCGTTCACGCCGCAGAAAGGGTAAGAGTTGCGGATCCACACTCTTAGATCACTTATCGACGTCGAAGCTCCATTCTCGGAGGCTTGTCTTTCTTTTAGAGTCTTTCCCACGATGTTGTAGATTATGTACATTGAGGGGTATGGCGGGCCCCGTCCGCCACGATTGTTATTCCTAGAGGTCTGTATTCACATATGTGGTCAGTAGAAGAGCCGAGTTGTAAAGTTGTACTTTTGACTTTGTTTATATTATGGAAGGCGGCCTTATCGGCTAGCCTGTGTTGATATATTATTTACACCTGTGTTTATGTTGTCTATGTTCCGCTGCTATTCTCTGATGTGTACCTGGACATGGTGCCCAGGTAGGGCACCAGTCGCGGCCCGGGGTCGGGTCGTGACAGTTTAGCTCCAAATCCTTACGCTCCAACCCGCTCCAAGAAATCCTTAGAAGTTTCTAAACAACTTCTCTAAACACTTCAACCAAGCTAGGAAGATTTTTCTAGGGTTTCGTTTTGCGACTATTGGAATAAAATAGTATTCCGGACTCCTAGTATTGAAATAACTTTGGAATACAACTAGGGATACTATGCTAAGGTATTTGGGATTTATTGTCACGACCCGAACCTGGGCCCGTGACTGGTGCCTTACCCCGGGCACCCTAGTGATACAACATCAGAGTAATCAGCGGAACATAATACACATACATGAAACAAATGAAGTACAAAACAGTAATCTGAGGAAAACTTGCCTTTCGGCATATATAAATAACAACTCTTACAAATGAACAGTTTAATCCTTTTACAAACCCCGCCACAACAAGATTACTGCACTTCTAAGAAAAGATGCGACAACAATGGCGGGACAGGGCCCCGCCATACCCCTGAATGTAAATACCTACAACGACAGGGGACTATACCAAGATAAGCCTCCGGAGAACGGAGCTTTCCCAAACGCTGAACTGTGACCCTAAGAGCGAGGATCAACGATCGTGTACTTTTACTGCGCAGATGAACGCACCGGGCGAGGTCGATAACAAAAATGCAGGGTATGCGAAATCGAAAATATCGCAAATGAAATCATAGTAGTCTATATAAAGCAGGAGACATGTATGATAACCAAACTACAGTTCACAATAAATAAGCAGTCATATCAAGTCAGGGACTCACGCCCTCGAAGTCATCACTCAAATACATAAATATGGGTCTCACGCCCACAACATCAATCATGCCCGTGGAATACCTTCCTCACTGCCGGCAGTCAATGATAGAAAAGCACCAAGGAACACACATGAACAACAGGTCCCACCTGTGCCCAAATAAAATACAGTACAGTACGAAGGCATAGCCGACTACTAACACCCACAGTACTAACAAGGTCAGAATCGAATCATGATATCTGTCTGCAGGCCACATGATCAAAGCTGGTCACTCGCCCGCAATATCAAATGTGCGCGTCTAGCCCTGGAACTCCCCGCAGCTCCGCATAGGCCAATCTCATAGGCCCGCATGAGGTATAACCCGCATCGAGGGTAGCTTACTCCGGCATCGCCCCGACTCGCACCGCACGGCCACATAGACCGCATGACCATAAAGGCCGAACACTAACTCGAACTCTCGTAGCTCGCATAGGCCCTCAGACCCGCGTGAGGTATTCTCGAATCATGGTCCTGCATCGCTGAGTCTACCCCGCATCGAGGGCTTAACCCCTAAACACGGTGAGTGGTATAATACCAACATAACGCTTTATCGTTTAAACATCATAAGCACAATCGAGGAAAATCCTTTACACAAACATCACGAATACTAACACACGTAGCATCCTAATATGATTACTTATCAAATCAACACGAAGGTATTACAAGGCTATCACAAACCAACACAATCCATTATACACACAAGGTACATTCTATTGTTTGATTAACAAGATCGAGTATCTATTCTCAAAGTACCTCATACATTATCTTTTAAAAGATACGTTACGTTTACAAAAGTCACACAATACGTAGTATATGAAAACTAGAGTGATTATCTTTTGAAGTAAAGCAAAACACTTCTCTTTGTAAAATCAAGTAACAACATTATTTCTCAAACGCCCAAGTTTGCCTAATTTCAAATGTTCACGTTTCTTACTTTAGAAAGGTTTAGTAGTTCATAGTCTTATTCATTTAAGAATATAATTCTCTTTTAAACTATCCGAGAAACATAAGCCTTATATGTGAGTAGGATATTCTTGTTTATAACAATCTTATTACAATGACCATGATCTAGAAATATCATTTTGTCTCATCTTAGCTTCATGCGGATGGAAGTTT
Organism: Przewalskia tangutica; assembly: GCA_029844215.1. Lineage (NCBI taxonomy): Eukaryota > Viridiplantae > Streptophyta > Magnoliopsida > Solanales > Solanaceae > Przewalskia > Przewalskia tangutica. Next base: position 46,577,768 of record CM056739.1, on the reverse strand, counting down.
CTCTTGGTTTTAATAATACTTAATCACAAAACATTTCCTTTTATTAACGCCGCAGATGGTTTGTCGATAAACATTACGATTTCAAATCGAGAAACATTCTTAAGCCGTTATACCTAACTTCCCATAAAGCTAGTATAACTCTTAAGTTTTCAAAAACCAAGTATTACTTCTTCTTTCAAAATGATTCAAAAATCTTTTGAAATACTTCAAGTTCTTTATTAACACATAACAAGCCAGTTATAGTTCAAATCAGCTACCTTTTAAAAACCACAAGTATTTTCTTACCAACATAAAGCTGTTATAACCAACTTCCCATAAAGCCGTTATAACACTTTATGTTTTAAACCAATCAAATACATTTAGCACATGTACGTCTACCGTACTACATAGTTCACACATATCATGCTAGAAGAGATAGGAAGAGGTTCACATACCTCGCGACGAGTATCGACTAATAGCAAAACGCTCCAAGTACTTCCAACCGTCGGCTACTCCTTAAGCCAAGTAGATCGCGCCACACGTAGTACTCAACCTATAAGGCCACAAGGCGCTTATTAATATTTAGATCCCTACGTAGAACATTCTACAGAAAATTCGGCAGCACCTCCCCCCCCCCGCAACAGCGTAAATCTCCTCCTCTATCGGGGCCGGCTACCAAGCCAACCAGGGGGGGGTTATAAGTCTAAACCGGACGTGCACAATTCTACCTCACAGAAAAGCTACACAAGTTCATGTAATACACCCTATGTAAATCTGATTCGATTTCTTCTTTCGAAAAGGTTTCTTATTATTCAGGCTTAAGTCAAAAGACATTGCCGATAACTACGTTCAGTTCTATATATAGTATACTTCAACTATATAATCATACAACATGTAATTTCCAATTACAATAGAGGGACAAGATATTTACCTCGATAAGCCCATAATTATCCGAGTTTAAATGTCGATCCTGAGCAAGGTTTAGCTCCTACTCCGTGCGCTCCAACCCGCTCCAAACAACCCTTAGAAGTTCTAACCAACTTCTACTTATTACTCCAACCAACCATGGAGATTTTCCTTGGTTTCGGGTTTTGTGACTAAGGGAAGTATAATAGTATTTCTGGCTTTTCAGATAAGTATAACCTTAGAATACTACAAGGTATACGGCTAAGGTAATTTGGGCATTATAACAATACTTTGAGAGTATTTCTACCAAGAGTGGGGTATTATACGAAACAACTAGGCTAGTGGGTACCCCACGGCTAGCACCCCAAGGAGGGGGGGGGGGAGAGCTCTCGGCCAAGGGGGCCTTTCAAAGGGGGAGAGGGGCTCTTGGACGAGAGTCAACAAGAGGGGAGAGGGAGGGATTTAACACTTAGAATTATTTGGAATGGATGAAGAAGTCATCCAAAGGGGGGTATTTATAGGTCTAGCAAAGGCCAACCAATGGCCAAGATCATGCCAAGTGCATAGCAAGTGTAGGGCCAAGATCTTGCCAAGTGCACCTTATCCATCTACCACAAAAATATCCTACCAACCCTTGACCAAACAAGGCCAATTCGTCCACTTTGAACCGCCCACAACGTGCTCCAATGAGAGGTGCCAAGTGGCGCTCTTGTTGGTCTAAAATATTTCGCCTCTCGGAAAAATCCGCAAAAATTTAAAATGACATAGCCGAAAAATTCCCTACGAAAGTCGTGGAAAACGTTTCGTCGAAAAACGACTCTAACCGGTGTTGTGCACAAATAAATTTCGCCAAGCCACTTTCTCAAGTTCAAATTTTCTACGCACGCCCTACGCACATACTGCGAAATACGGTATAACATTCTCCTCTCCTTAGAAACATTCGTCCCGAATGTTCCTTCTAAGTCTCAAAACAAACGCGTCAAGATAGTCTTCACTACCATACTTACGAAACAATCACGCCACAATGGCCACGTAAACAATCGCGCAAAATACGTACATCCCCGTCCACGAGGAATCACCTCTAACATCACCACAAACACCTCTCTCCAGGGTCTAAAATATACTTCCTCCACACTTTTTCCAAACAAGAGAAATGGTCACATCTATGCTCGCCATACATGCTCGCTTCTTCCCGATACCACTTTTGTCACTTTGCCGCGAGGTTCTAGTGTCACCCGCGACCCAACAAATGGTGCCGACTACACGCGATCCCCGAGGTCGTCAGACACTCGAACTCTTACCACATTTCGATACCGCTCGCCTCCAAAACTCGGTTATCATCTTCAACTTGGTCATCATTAGTCGGGAATACTGATGGATCTCCGATTTCCTTCTCGAACATAACACGAACGATCGACGACCGCCTCCTAAGTCGGACAAGAATGCTAACATATAGCAACCCGCCTATTCTTCACATGAACTCAAAGGCCCAAAGTAACTCGCTAAGTTCCTCTGTATTCCAAAACTCGTCACACCCAACCCGGTGGTATTTTCAAGAAGACCGACCACAACTCGAACTCTGGCGCCGCCGATTATTCGCACGATTTCTCCGAGTGCCGTAACCTCTTCTAGACAAGCTTTACTCTATCCATACCACTTTGGAACAAGCCTGAACCAACTATCTGAATCCTGCCAACATCGAACCAATCGACCGGCGACTCACACATCCGCCCCCTACAAGGCTTCATAAGGCGACATCCGAACACTGAAATGGTAGCTTAAACACTCCTTCAACAGGAGACAACAATTCTCGCAACTATCCTCAAATTCCAAACACTGGCCCGAGGGCGAATGTGATTCTGAGACTTACTTGAGTTTCTAACCTTGCCTGGTAAAACCTCCAGAAAAGAAACAGCCGCAACCTGGGCTCCACTGTCTGCCATAAGGTGAAGGTAGGCACCTCGTGCAGCCTTACAACCTTTCTGATATATCATCTCGCATAACCCTCTGCCGAGTAAACGGTCTTTGCTAGGAGACAAGACGGCTGACCTCCTCGGCCGACTCATCGGTCGAACGATCCACGACCAGACGTTGGTTAACTAAACTCGCCTAACACCCTCGTGACTTATCACAAGGCGGGACCACCACAACCGACTTACCACCAACAAAGCCGCGGGTTGACCCGCAACGTGGCCTCAACCCGACCCGGCAACGCGCACCATACTAGCTCCCGAACCTAACAATCTCACTAATCACGTTTAAAACCTAATGTCTTCTTAGCTCAACTACCCTCTTTCCTTCCACACTACTCAGGGACTAATCCCACAAACATAACTCACGTGCACTATGCACTCCTATAAGGGTCAAACATAAACAATACATCTTTTACTCGAGATGGCCTTACCTCTAAGGTCTCTACGTATAAAACTCTAAGGCTCACACCTTCTCTATCCCCCAAATCTTACTCGGTTAACCCACCATGATTTCTAATCACAACTAACACACCGCTATCGTAACATAGCACTTAAGGTATACTCACCTTATCACATAAACAAAACTCTAGAGGTTAAAGATATATCTATATCTACCGCTTTCACTCCTTAGTCGTCTAATCAAACACGCCTCGTAGGCGATAGCTGGAAGATGACAAACTACCCACCGATCACGAAGGCTAAGTCCTCCCGCGAGGACACTCTTTCGACATCGACCGACGGTCATAGGTACAACAAGTACCAACTAAAAGACGAAATTCTCGAGATGGCGCCACACCGTGAACATCGAGAAAATCTGAATCGGATGGCCGGAACCTTCGCAGGATCGTGAACCTAAGCTCGAGCTCGACCAACTCCTGCGTACCCGAACGTCCCGAACCCCGTGACCTCTCTGACCGGTGGATGTGCAAATCTACCTTTGGCGAGGCGACTCGCCTCGAAAGTTACCAAAGGACCTTGCTGCTCTGGCCCTCTTCTACTGTCCTTCGTTAACCCGTCGATCTCTACACGTCTCGGCCACGCGCAAAAGCCCGCATACGTGCCATGCTCGCCTAATCAAGAATTACTCTTGCACAACCCTCTCTTAGATAGTCATCAAGACTCGCGGTACATCGGTATACTCTATACTCACTGTTCCCGGTCGCGGAACTGAAGGTCCAAACATCGTGGCCGCAGTAGGAACTGCCGCCGCCGTGCTAAAACTCTGCTGGGGCTAGTGACGTCGCAGAACTCCCCGAATGAAGCACTATCCTAGGTAATGATTTGGCATGTGCCCTCGCCACCCTCTGAACTCTACTCGCAGCTCCTGGCCGCTTTTGCCCTCTGGGCGGGTTGCCTACGCGAGGCATAGCGATAAGGAAATAATTTCGTCGGAGGTCCAACTAACAACACGACTCTAAGGCACGATCTCGAGTGAGAAGAATAGAAACCAATCCTAAATACCCTATAGCCTCACGATTATTGGTGTGGCACAAATACACCGATAATCAAGACTTTCATCGATACTTCTAGACACTTTCCGAGGATTAATCGCTCGATACCACTTTTGTCACGACCGAACTCGGGCGTGATGGTGCCTTACCGGGCACCCTAGTGATACAACATCGAGTAATCACGAACATAATACACATATACATGAAACAAATGAAGTACAAAACAAGTAATTTGAGAAAACTTGCCTTTGGCATATATAAATAACAACTCTTACAAATGAATAGTTTAATCCTTTTTACAAACTCGCCTACAATGATTACATGCACTTAAGAAAAGATACGATAACAATGGCGGGCCCGCCATACCCCGAATGTAAATACCTACAACGACAGTGACTATACGAAGATAAGCCTCCGAGAACGGAGCTTTCCCAAACGCCAATCGTGACTCCTAAGGCGAGGATCAACGATCGCGGTGTACTTTACCGCGGCATGAACGCACTTCGGGCGAGGTCGATAACATACCAGTATGCGAAATCGAAAATATCGCAAATGAAATCATAGTAGTCTATATAAAGCGGGAGACATGTATGATAACCAAACTACGATTCACAATAAATAGCGGTCATATCAAGTCGTGACTCACGCCGAAGTCATCACTCAAATACATAAATATGGGTCTCACGCCCACAACATCAATCATGCGTGGAATACCTTCTCACCGCCGGCAATATCGATGATAGAAAAGCACCAAGGAACACATGAACAACGGGTCCCACTGTGCCCAAATAAAGCGATGCAGGGGTAAGTAAGGCATAGCCGACTACTAACACTCACAAGCTAACAAGGTGTAAATCGAATCATGATATCTGTCTACCGGCCACATGATCAAAGTTGGTCACTCGCCCGCAATATCAAATGTGCGCGTCTAGCCCTGGAACTCCCCGCAGCTCCGCATAGGCCAATATCATAGGCCCGCATGAGGTATAACCCCGCATCGAGGGTAGCTACTCCCGTAAGATCGCCCCGACTCGCGATCGCACGGCCACATGCATCGCATGACCATAAAGGCCGCACACTAACACGAACTCTCGTAGCTCGCATAAAGCCCCAGACCCGCATGAGGTATTCTCGAATCATGGTCCTGCATCGCTGAGTCTACCCCGCGACGGAGGCGCTTAACCCGAAACACGGTGAGTGGTATAATACCTACATAACGCTTATCGTTTAAACATCATAAGCACAATCGAGGAAAATCCTTTACACAAACATCACGAGAATACTAACACACGTAGCATCCTAATATGATTACTTATCAAATCAACACGAAGGTATTACAAGGCTATCACAAACCAACACAATCCAGTTATACACACAAGGTACATTCTATTGTATGATTAACAAGATCGAGTATCTATTCTCAAAGTACCTCATACATTATCTTTTAAAAGATACGTTACGTTTACAAAAGTCACACAATACCCGTAGTATATGAAAACTAGAGTGATTATCTTTTGAAGTAAAGCAAAACACTTCTCTTTGTTAAATCAAGTAACAACATTATTGCCCTGCTATCCAGGACGATTTGGCAAACTCACACGGAAGCTGATTCTCTATGGGTCCAATGGATCAATAGCCACTATTTGAGAGATATTACAATTTGGGACTATGAGGTACGTCCTAGGGACTCCCCTTTATTCAAAAAGATTTGTGGGATTCGCGACAAATTTGTTTCTATCTTTGGTAGCCATGGTGATGCTATTGACGGCTTTACAAAATGTTGTGCCAACGGTATATTTGATTCAAGCTCAGATATGATATCTTGCGACCGCAAGCTAAAAAGCCTGGATGTCACAAATTTGGAAAGGATTCATTCCTCCCAAATTCTCTTTTACTATGTGGCTAAATTGCGAGGCGGTTAGCTACAAGGATACTCTATCATTTCTCAACTTGGAGGATAAATCTTGGATTAAAGCAAGCTAATGAAACAAGTGGAACACCTCTTCTTTGACCGCCTTTACACACATGATTTGGAAGAGCATAAAAGATTGGTTGGGTATTAGAAGAGATGACAACTGTTGAAAGCTCCTTAAATGGATTAAGAAAGAACACCATGACAAGCATCCGAGCCAAAGCTATTTTGCTTACTTTTTGCATAATGGTTTATGAGATTTGGAGGGCAAGAAACACAATGCTCTTTGAAGGCACAAGCTTGCGCGAGAAGAGGTCATCGAGAATCAAAACAACATCTTATAGAGTTCTCTATGATTTTATCCCCTCTTGTAGTGGCACCTTTTGAGTGACCACCCCTCCCCTCTATCTCTTCTTGTTTGCATTACGTTGAGGCTTGAGATACCTCAACGACTGATTGTAGCCACTTCCTTTTCGTTATTAGTAATAATATTTGCATTTACCTAAAAAAAAAAAAAAAGTAACAACATTATTTCTCAAACGTCCAAGTTTGCCTAATTTCAAATGTTCACGTTTCTTACTTTAGAAAGGTTTCGTAGTTCATAGTCTTATTCATTTAAGAATATAATTCTCTTTTAAACTATCTGAGAAACATAAGCCTTATATGTGAGTAGGATATTCTTGTTTATAACAATCTTATTACAGCAGCCATGATCTAGGAAATATCATTTTGTCTCATCTTAGCTTCATGCGGATGGAAGTTTCTCTTTGGTTTTAATAATACTTAATCACAAAACATTTCCTTTTATTAACGCTGCAGTGGTTTGTCGATACACATTACGATTTCAAATCAAGAAACATTCTTAAGCCGTTATACCTAACTTCCCATAAAGCTAGTATAACTCTTAAGTTTTCAAAACCAAGTATTACTTCTTTGAAATGATTCAAAAATCTTTTGAAAAACTTCAAGTTCTTTATTAACACATAACAAGCCGCTTATAGTTCAAATCGATTACCTTTTAAAACCACAAGTATTTTCTTACCAACATAAAGTCGTTATAACCAACTTCCCATAAAGCCGTTATAACACTTTATGTTTTAAACCAATCAAATACATTTAGCACGTATGACGTCTCACCGTACTACATAGTTCACACATATCATGCTAGAAGAGATAGGAAGAGGTTCACATACCTCGCGGCGAGTATCGACTAATAGCAAAACGCTCAAGTACTTCCAACCGTCGCTACTCCTTGCCAAGTAGATCGCGCCACACGTAGTACTCAACCTATAAGGCCAGCGCTTATTAATATTTAGATCCTACGTAGAACATTCTACGTAAAAATTGGCAAAGACTCTCCCGCAATGGCAGTAAATCTCCTCCTCTATCGGGCCGGCTACCAAGCCAACCAGGGGGTTATAAGTCTAAACTGACGTGCACAATTCTACCTCACGAAAAGCTACACAAGTCATCTGAATACACCCCATGTAAATCTGATTCAAGACTCTTTTTTCGAAAAGGTTTCTTATTATTCAGGCTTAAGTCAAAAGACATTGCCGATAACTACGTTCAGTTATATATATAGTATACTTCAACTATATAATCATACAACATGTAATTTCCAATTACAATAGAGGGACAAGATATTTACCTCGATAAGCCCATAATTATCCGAGTTTAAATGTCGATCCTGAGCAAGGTTTAGCTCCTACTCCGTGCGCTCCAACCCGCTCCAAACAACCCTTAGAAGTTCTAACCAACTTCTACTTATTACTCCAACCAACCATGGAGATTTTCCTTAGGGTTTCGGTTTTGTGACTAAGGAAGTATAATAGTATTTCGGCTTTTCAGATAAGTATAACCTTAGAATACTACAAGGTATACTACTAAGGTAATTTGGGCATTATAACAATACTTTTGAGAGTATTTCTACCAAGAGGGTATTATACGAAAACAACTAGCAGTGGGTACCCCACGACTAGCACCCAAGGAGTGGGGAGAGCTCTCGCGGGGGCCTTTCAAAGGGGAGAGGGCTCTTGGACGAGAGTCAACAAGAGGAGAGGAGGGATTTAACACTTAGAATTATTTGGAATGGATGAAGAAGTCATCCAGCGGGGTATTTATAGGTCAGCAAAGGCCAACCAATGGCCAAGATCATGCCAAGTGCATAGCAAGTGTAGGCCAAGATCTTGCCAAGTGCACCTTATCCATCTACCACAAAAATATCCTACCAACCCTTGACCAAACAAGGCCAATTGGCCCACTTCAACCGCCCACAACGGCGTGCTCCAATGAGAGGTGCCAAGTGGCGCCTCTGTTGGTCTAAAATATTTCGCCTCTCGGAAAAATCCAAAAATTAAAAATGACATAGCGGAAATTCCCTACGAAAGTCGTGGAAAACGCTTTTCGAAAAACGACTCTAACAGGGTGTTGTGCACAAATAAATTTCGCCAAGCCACTTTCTCAAGTTCAAATTTTCACGCACGCCCCACGCATATACTGGAAATACGGTATAACATTTATACTACAATACTCAAAGTATTTTCTACTCGAGAGGGAGGGACGAAATCAACTACAAAGGAGGGAAAATATTTTGCTTTGGAAATCTTAAGTGTGGATGAAATGAAGTCTTGACTTAGGGGTATTTATAGAGAATTCAAGGGCCAAGATTAATGCAAGTGTGTGGTGAGATTGGGGTACAAGTGTGGTGCCACAAGCCACTTGTCTAAGCAAGACAAGTACAGCCACACGGCAACAAAAATCGCCACGTGCCGTTGTCAAGCCATTTCGGCCAAGCCACCTAAGGGGTGACACGTGTCGCCCCTACTGTCCAAAATATTTCGTCTTCGAAAATATCCAAAATACCGAAAATCTCAAAACAAAGTGGGCTACAAAACCGTAAATTTCTCCGTGGCCCCACGTGACCATTTCCGAAAATAAAATCTCATAATTCTAATATAATCCAAGAAGCCCAAATACCAAATCTGGGAATCCAATTCCCATCAACGAACCTTTTTCCTTCACATAACCCGGAAACTTTTCCGTCGAAAAATCACATCTTTCTTTCTTTCCAAAATTTCTGTCGTATTCTCGTACGTACGTCCTCACATACATACCCTGGAACTATGGGGTATAACATTCTTCCCCCCTTAGAAACATTCGTCCCGAATGTTCCTTCTAAGTCTCCAAACGCATTTGCGCGCAGATAGTCTCCACTACTACACTTACAAAACCGATCATGCCACCACTGGCCAGAATATAACATGTGCGCAGAACACAAATCCAAGCCAACGAGGAATCATTTCTCATCTCACAAAAGCTCCCACTAGCTTCAATTTACACTAAGGCCATTCCCGGCCTTCACGATCCAATTCTGGTCGAACGTATCCATGAACCCGTACGATGTCTTCCTAGACTTGGGCGTATCACCCTCGTGACCCTATCACAAAGCGGGACCACCAAAAATTGACCCCACCCCAATCCGGGCTGCGGGTTGACCCTCGACCTTGCCTCAACCCGACCCATTTCGCGCCAAACTCTCTCGTTCCCCAATCCGGAACAATCTCACTAATCAAGTCACGAAAACCTATTGGTCTTCTTAGCTCAACTACCCTCTTATAATTCACACCACTCAGGGACTTATCACACAAATATACCCCACGTATACTATGCACTCCGACAAAGGTCAATCGTAAACAAAATCTTTTACTCGCGATGACTCGCATCTAAGGTCTCCACGTATAATATTCTAAGGCTCACAATTTCCTGTCCCCAATCTTACCTTTTCAACTAACCATGTTTTCTAAATCACATTTTAACACAAAGCTATCCGAACATAACACTTAACACATCGCCATAACATCAATGCATACTAGTCTCAGAGGTTAACAATATACCAGAACTATTGCTTCACCTTACCTTTTGTCGTTCTAAACATGTTCCTTCCTCGCACGCGCACAAAAGAAGGAGATGAACCAGCCACGATCCCGGGCGCCGAGTCTCTACATCCGAGCTACCTGGTTGGACAATTTCTCACAAAATGGCCTGCTGTCGCATGTAAAACAACCTTCGAATACCGTGACACTCCCACATGGGGTTTACCACATGGCTACACTTTTGTCGGTGGATTCATCCGCCAGACCCCAACTCCCCGAAAACTCAACCCTTGGAGCCACGACCGCCTCAAGATCAGAGAACCACTCAGATCGGGCGGAGGCGCATAACTAGTCTGCTGCTGCGGCGGTCCGCCTTGAAAGTTACCAAAGGACCTCGCTGTCTCCGCCTTCTTCTTGGTATTGGTCAATCCGTCGGCCTCCGTTCTCAAACCAAGTGCATAAGCTGCGTGCGGGCAATGTCCACGCGGCCAAGAGCTACACCGAGCAACTCGCTAGATAATCGTCGATCCTGTGACATAACGGTGCACTTTGTCCTCCATATCGCGCCACTAACGCAGGACATATCGAGCCAACGAGCGAACTCCACGTTGTACTCCAACCGCACGCCTCTCTGCCTCAAAGACGTAAATCTATCGGCCCGTGCTCTCCTCATCTGCGGAGGCAAGAAATGGCTGAGAAATGCCTCCGAGAACTCGTCCCACACAGCTGGAGGCGCATGCTCCCCCCGGGACAGCTCCCATGAATCAAACCAGTCGACTGCAGTATCACGCAGCCGATGCGAACCTAAGACCACCGACTCGGTCTCGGAAGCCTTGATCACTCTCATGATCCAGAATCGCTTGGATGAACTCCCGCGATCATCCTCGTGCCTCGACCCATAGAACTCGGGTGGCTGCGGCTCAAAAGTCCCGTAGTCCCAAACTATCTGATCTGGGGTGAACTACGGGCGCTACCGGAACCTCTGACTCTCGTCTGTCCTCGTGTCTAGACACAATCCTAGCTAGTAACTGGGCCATCTCCTTATAACCCATATCCTCTGTTCCTGGCCGTGGATCGAGGCTCGTGCATGTGGCCTCGCAGAGACCGCCTTTGCTCTACTCGCAGCCTCCTCTCGCCGCTTGCCTCGGGCTCTGGTTGCCTTGCGTGGAGGCATAACTGGCATAAAAGAATACGTCAGAAGGAGTCCAACTTACAACACAACTCTAAGGCACGATCTCAGAGTGAGAAGAAATAGAAACCAATCCTAGATATCCCATAGCCTCCTGATTATAGGTGTGGTGCACAACACACCGATAATCAAGACTCTACTAGATACGGTCTGTAGACACTTTCCGAAGATTAACTGCTCTGATACCACTTTTTGTCACGAACCGACCTCGGGCCCGCGAATGGTGCCTTACCCCGGGCACCCTAGTGATACAACATCAGAGAAAATCAGCGGAAACAAAAAACTTAAACAGGAAACAAGATACAAGATACAAGATAAGAAAACAGGTTAACCAAAACAGTCACCTTCATGTATATACAATATAACCGAACAGTTACAATCCTTTGCAAACCCTGCCCACAACAGTACTACAGACCTCTAAGAATGTAACAACAACTATGACGGGACAGGGCCCCGCCATACCCCTGAATGTACAAGTACCTATAGTGACAGGGGACTATACCAAAAGAAAAGCCTCCGGAGAAACGGAGCTTCCCAAACGCTGAACTGCGATCCTATGAGCGAGGATCAACAAGCGTGTACTTACTGCGAGATGAACGCGGCGGCGGAGGTCAGTACAACAGGTACCAAGTATGTGAAACTGAAAATACTGTAATGAAATCACATTTCATCATTTTATAAAACCATTTCGCAATAAGTAAACAAGTAGGAGGTCAGTGGACGCATATCCCCAAAATGATCACTCACACATAACTATGGGTCTCACGCCCATAATATCAATCATGCCCGTGGAACTCGTTCCTCACTGCCGGCAGTACATGATGTAAAACCACACCCATATGTGAACCTGAACACTAGATCCTGCCTGCGTCATCAAACCGATCGGGCCAAGTAGAATAGCCAACTACCAGTCCGAAGGCTAGTCATATCCCTTCACGGGCAAGGTACGGAAGCCAACTACCAGTCAAAAATCTAGCCAAGCAACTGGCCGAAGCAAGTATCTTAAGCTAACGTACAATAGCCTACCGTCTCACGAGATATGACCGTGGCAAGTATCTTAAGCTATCTACCAGAGCCTGCCGATACACGAGAAGTGACCAGGACAAGTATCTAAAGTGTGCCTGAACCACATGTACAAATAAAGCCCGTGATCGCTCGTCACCGCGGCAAGCTTCATGGATTAGCGGTCCATGGACAAATAACATAATCCTCATAATGACCGCATGCCCCGGCATCTTACATCGGTATAAGCATGGCCATGAAACCATCCTACTGGACGCATACCCGTGGACCATCCATCGTGTCAGTATGTCCAAAGGAAATAACAGGATAATACTCAAAGTGGACGCATACTCGTGGACCATCCAACGTGTCAGTATGTCCAAGCAATCAATCAGATAGCCGGCCCTCCCCGAGAGACACGGTAGCACAGAAACAAAACACTTGCACATCAAAGGCTATCACAACAAGCATAGGCAAGTTCAACGTACTTTCATTTTATGTCAACAATCCCGGTTTCAACCCTAAAATACTACATACTTTCTTTCTTTCAAAAAGACATCTTTTTACGTAAAAGCCACACGATACTAATACTCCTAGTATCAAAAACACGTTTTCTTTTCAAACCAAATTACTTCACATTCGTAAAAATCTTTACAAGACTTTTAAAATCAAGTACTCTATACTTTTTTAAACCAAGTGCTTTTCTTTAAAAACAACATCAAGTATACTCTTTAAAACCCAAATAACTTACTCTTTTCAAAACAAGTAACCTATACTTAAATCAAGTTACTTCTCCTTTTCCGAAATCAAGTTGTTTAGCTTTCAAAATCAAATCTTTCTTTTATCTTCATAAAGTCGTTATAACTAACTTCCCATAAAGCTATTATAACACTTTATGTTTTAAACAAACAAAATTCATTTCACACACGTACGTCTACCGTACTATATAGTTCACAACAATCATGCTCAAGAGTATAGGAAGAATCACATACCTTTTTAGGTTAAACCATAAGCCAAGTCAAGTATGCCGCGCGTAGAAGATCCACCTATAATAATCACAATATATCTATCAATCTCTAGTTCCCTTCGTAGCATATTCAAGTAAGGTTCCTTATTCTACGGAAAATTCGGCAGCACCTCCCCCACCGCAAACACATAAATAACCTCCCCCTAACAAGGCCTGCTACCAAGCCAACAACTCCAAGGGGATTACACGTCTAACCGGACGTGTTCAATTCTGCCTCACAATAATACTACACAAGTCTACTGTAAATACAGTCCAATGTAAATACAGTTCAATCCTTTATAATAATCCTTCCAATATATCTTATACTCAATTCCAAACTACTACAATATGTAATATCCAATTACATAGGGGACATAGATCATTTCTCGATAAGCCCAAAATTATCCAAAATATAAGTCGATCACGAGCAACGTTTAGCTCCAAATCCTTACGCTCCAACCCGCCCAAGCAACCCTTAGAAGTTTCTAAACAACTTCTAAACACTTCAACCAAGCTAGGAATATTTTCTAGTGGTTTCGTTTGCGACTATTGGAATAAAGTAGTATTCCTGCTCCTCATTGAAATAACTTTGGAATACAACTAGGATACTAGGCTAAGGTATTTGGGATTTATACTACAATACTCAAAGTATTTTCTACTCAAGAGGGGAGGGGACGAAATCAACTACAAAGGGAGGGAAAATATTTTGCTTTGGAAATCTTAAGTGTGGATGAAATGAAGTCTTGAACTTAAGGGGGTATTAATAGAGAATTCAAGGGCCAAGATTAATGCAAGTGTGTGGTGAGATTGGGGTACAAGTGTGGCCACAAGCCACTTGTCTAAGCAAGACAAGTGGCTAGCCACGGCAACAAAAATCGCCACAAGCCGTTGTCAAGCCATTTCGGCCAAGGCCACCTATGGGGGTGACACGTGTCGCCCCCCTACTCGTCCAAAATATTTCGTCTGTCGAAAATATCCAAAATATCGAAAATCTCAAAAACAAAGTGGGCCCCACAAAACCGTAAATTTCTCAGTGGGCCCCACGTGACCATTTCCAAAATAAAATCTCATAATTCTAATATAATCCAAGAAGCCCAAATACCAAACTGGGAATCCAATTCCCATCAACGAACCTTTTTCCTTCACAAAACCGGAAACTTTTAGTGAAAAATCACATCTTTCTTTCTTTCCAAAATTTCTCGTCAGATTCTCAGACGACGTCCTCACATACATACCCTGGAACTACGGGGTATAACAGGTTAATAGTATCTTGGAAGTTTTATACGAAAAAGAGTCATTTTTTTAAAAGAGTGGAAGTATGTAGTACTTGGGTTAAATTCCCGGATTTTTATAAAAGATATGCTAGTGCCTTAAGTAAACTAAAATGAGAGTGTATATGAATAAGGCTAATAAGAAGTTAGGGGGATTTCTTAACTTGCTTATTTATTGTATAATAAGCAGGTAGTTCTTATGTTATGTATGATAAGCCGGCAGGGCTTATGTTATGTATCATGGCCGGTTGAGATAGGGTAAGAGTATAAATGAGGGGTAAACCCCCAAGACGTTATACCACCTTCTCCAGGGTAAGAGTATAAATGAGGGGTAAATCCCCAAGACGTTATACCACCTGCTTCAGGGTAAGAGTATAAATGAGGGGTGAACCCCCAAGACGTTATACCACCTGTTTCCGTGGATTTGCTACCCATGATGCGAGGAATACCTCATGCGAGTCCTTATGGGCTTATGCGGGTGAAATAGTCCCACGCGGCGGTACCTATCACGCGAGGAATACCTACGCGGTCCACGGGACCTACGCGTGAAATAGTCCCGCGAGTAGGATTGCTTAATGACACTGCGGGCGGATGGTCTCGCTTTGATCGCGAGCTTCCTATTTTTATGTCAGACGATACTCTTAGTTACTCTCATTGTTAGTAAGGCCTCGTGTCTTCGTAATTTTATTATCATACATGTCTCGGTTTTGTTTTAAACTTATGATGTAATTACGTATTTTTCCGCTTTACATACTTAGTACATATCACATCGACCCCTTCCTGGGCTACGTTCACGCCGCAGGTAGGAGTAAGCGTGGTGGATCCTCATTCTTAGGATCACTTATCGCACGTCGAAGCTTCATTTCTCGGAGGCTTGTCTTTTAGTACGATCTTTCCACGATGTTGTAGATTTATGTACATTCAGGGGTATGGCGGCCCGTCCCGCCATTGTTATTCCTAGAGGTATGTAGTCACATGTTGTGGTTTGAAATGTAAGAACCGAGTTATGCTGATTTGCTTTTGATTATGCATATTTTATGGAAGCGCCTTATCGGCCAGCTTTGTGATGTTATTGTCTAAACATGTTGTATGTTGTGTATGTTCCATCGCTATTCTACGATACCGAACCCAGCCATGCGCCCGGTCTGGGTCGTGACAAAAGTGGTATCGTGAGCGATTAGTCCTCGGAAAGTGTCTACAGCATCGTGTCTAGTAGTCTTGATTATCGGTGTGTTGTGCACCACATCTATAATCGTGAGGTCGCAGGACATTTAGGATTGGTTTCCATTCTTCTCTCTATGAGATCGTGCAGTAGAGCTGTTTTATTAGGTTGAATCCTCTCTGACCTATTCTTATGAAACAGTTATGCCTCCACGGAAGGCGACCAGGGCCCAGAAAGGCAAGGCAGCAGCAGGAGCTGTTAGCGGTACTCAGAGGGTTACGCACTGAGCACGCACTATGCCCGAGGTAAGAGGCGGTCGGCGAGTTCACCACGCCAGGGTATTAGAGAGCCGAGAGCGGCGGAGCTCCAGAGGTTCCTGTACTAGAGCCTCGATTCCGCGGCCAGTGCCGAGTATAGAGACTACGGGAGCGATCCGGTTATTGACCAAGATAGTAGCGAGCGGCAAGCGAGGAGTGAAGCTACCCATAGAGCCGACAATTTGCGGATTCGGGATTTTCTGGGTTGTCATCTGCCCGAGTTTTATGGTTCGAGGTCTGAGGAGGATCCGCAGGAGTTCATTCGGCAGCTACAACGGACTATGCAGGTTCTTAGGGCTTCGGAGATAGAATCTGTTATGCTAGCCTCTTACCGGTTACACGATATTGCGTTGAACTGGTTTGAGTCATGGGAGCTGTCGAGAGGTGAGGATGCTCTTCCAGCTGTTTGGGAGGAGTTCACAGAGGCCTTTATGGATCACTTTTTGCCTCCTGAGATGAGGAGAGCCCGTGTATATAGATTCTTGACCTTGAGGCAGAATGGGAGGACTATCAGGGAGTACAGCCTGGAGTTTGACTCCTTGGCCAGGCATGCGCACACTATTGTAGCTGATATGGCGGATAGAGTTCATCGTTATGTGATGGGGCTAGACCGTCATATGATTATCGTGATGTTGGGGTGGCCCTTCGGCCGGTATGGACATTGCCAGACGCAGACGTATGCGCAGGGATAGAGGATAGAGAGAGGAGGATCGATTGACTCGAGCCACCAAGAGGCTGTGATGCAGGTCTCGGGCGCTGAGGCGACAGCAGCAGGAACTAGGTCCACATTCCGGCCAAAGACAGAGTGCTCCTTCACGATTTTCGCGGGAGGTCCGATCGGCCAGTCATTCGTGAGCAGGTCAGGGCTCCAGGACTTCGGGGTTTCAGGGAGGCAGAAACCGTCACCGATCGAGACCACCCACATCTCAGTGTGCTCGATACGGTAGGTCTCACCAGTATGCGAGTGTCGCATGGCCCCGGAGCTTGTTACTCTGTGGCGCAGGCCATTTGAGGAGAGATTGTCCGTCAGAGGCGGCATGGTGGTACGCGGCAGCGAGGATCGATTCCGGGTCTTCCTCTTCTTCGTGGTTACGCGCCGGAGGCGTGGTACTCCAGACGGCAGGCCGGTAGAGGTCGTGGTGGTGGTTCCAGTTCTAGCGGTCCACAGAACCGCATATATTCATTAGCCAGCCGCCAGGATCAGGAGGCTTCCCCTGACGTCGTCACAGGTACATTATTGATTTTATGCTGTGACATTTATGCTTTGATAGATCCAGGTTCTACCTTGTCCTATGTGTTCCCTCTTATTGCGGGTAGAATCGGGATAGAGCCGGTGTCGATAGAGCCTTTTGAGGTAGCTACGCCAGTGGGAGATTCGATGTTAGCTGAGCGGGTGTATAGAGGTTGTCTGGTATTTATTTACAGTCGTCAGACCCTTGCAGACTTGATAGAGTTGGAGATGACAGATTTTGATGTCATTATGGGTATGGACTGGTTGGCTTCTTGTTATGCCAACGTTGACTGTAGAGGCAGGTTGGTTCAGTTCCAGTTTCCTGGCGAGCCAGTTATCGAGTGGAAGGGCAACACAGCGTCGCCGAGGTGTAGGTTTATTTCTTACCTCAAGGCTAGGAAGATGGTGCAGAAAGGGCTCTATCATCTGGTTCGGGTATTTGATACAGAGGATGAGGTGCCGATTCTTGATCCGGTGGTTAGGAGTTTCGGATGTTCCTGCACGATCTTGGGTATCCTCCCGAGAGGAGATTGAGTTTTGTATTGACACGTTGCGGACACTCGACCTATTTCCATTCCGCCATCTGATGGCACCCGCCGAGTTGAGGAGTGAAGGACCACGTGAAAGATTTCTTGGAGAAAGGCTTTATCGAGTGCGAGGTGTTTCTCAAGATAGACATGCTGTCCGGTTATCATCAAAGCAGTTCGAGAGGCAGATATCCCAAAGACTGCATTCAGGACCCGGTATGGGCACTATGAGTTCAGGGTTATGTCTTTCGGTTTGACCAACGCTCCAACGGTATTTATGGATTTGATGAACCGGGTGTTCAAGCCGTTTTTGGATACATTTGTGATAGTATTCATTGATGACATCCTGGTTTATTCGCGGACAGAGCAGGAGCATGCAGATCACTTGAGGATGGTACTTGGGGTCCTCTGGAGCCGGCAGTTATTCGTCAAATTCTCCAAGTGTGAGTTTTGGTTGGCCTCAGTGGCATTCTTGGGGCACATTATTGGGGCTGATGGTGTTCAGGTGGATACGACAAAGATTGAGGCAGTCAAGTCTTGGCCGAGACCTACTACTCCGATCGAGGTGCGCAGCTTTCTTAAATTTGGCGAGTTATTATCGTAGGTTTGTGAGCGCTTGCTTCGATTTCAAGACCGCTGACTAGTCGACTCGGGCGCCAAGTTCCAGCCGACGAGGCTTGCGAGAAGCGGTTTCGATTCTTTGAAGGAAAGGTTGACTACGGCTCCAGTTCTTACTCTTTCTGAGGGGTTAGACGGATACGTGATCTATTGTGATGCCTCGGGTATCGGGCTAGGGTGTGTTTTGATGCAGCACATCAAGGTTATAGCCTATGCTTTCCGGCAGTTATGGAAGCATGAGAGGAATTACCCTACCCACGACTTAGAGTTGGCCGCAGTTATTCATGACTTGAAGATTTGGAGACATTATTTGTATGGGGTTCATGTGGATATTTATACAGACCATAAGAGCCTCCAGTATATCTTCAGGCAGAGGGAGCTGAACTTGCGACAGAGACAGTGGTTAGAGTTGTTGAAAGATTATGATGTTGATATTCTATACCATCCGGGGAAAGCCAACGTAGTTGCTGATGCCTTGAGTCGTAGATCGATGGGAGTGCGCGAGGTACGGCGAGAGACAGATACGGGTCCGTCGATCCACCACTATGAGCCTTGGGGTTCGATTGATCGATACCGACGATAGTGGGGTACGGGTTCGTGAGGTTGCCGAGTCTTCCATCGTTGATAAGGTGAAGAGGCGACAGTTTGAGGACCCAGTGTTGGTACGGTATCGAGATACAACTCTTCGGGAGGAGAAGGGTCTATTCGAGGTAGCGCATGATGGGGTGCTAAGATTTGAGGACTGATTGTGTGTTCCCGATGTGTCAGGACTTCGTCAGCAGATTCTGGGAGAGGCACACAGTACTCGTTATTCTATTCATCCGGGTTCGACCAAGATGTACCATGACCTCAGATGTTTGTATTGGTGGGATGGCACGAAGAGGACGTGGCGTTTTGTTGCCTGATGTCCTAATTGCCGCCGGTCAAGGTCGAGCACCAGAGGCCCAGTGGATTATCAGGCTATTGAGATTCCGACTTGGAAGTGGGAGGTGATCAACATGGACTTTGTTACAGGGTTACCTCGTACTCAGAGGAAGTATGACTCCATTTGGGTTATTGTTGTGGTCGAAAATCAGCCCATTTCCTTCCGCCAGACGACGCGTTACCGAGGACTATGCCAGATTGTACATCAGAGAGATTGTGAGGCTGCACGGTGTCCCGGTGTCGATTATATCTGATAGGGGAGCCCAGTTTACGGCTAACTTCTGGAGGTCTTTCCAGAAGGGATTAGGGACACAGGTGAGTCTCAGTACAACATTTCATCCTCAGATTGACGGCGGCAGAGCGTACTATCCGCATACACGAGGATATCTTGCGAGCTGCGTGATTGATTCGAGGGTAGGCGGAGGATCATTTTCCTCGTATGGAATTTGCTTATAACAACAGCTACCATTCCAGTATACAGATGGCGCCATACGAGGCTTTATATGGGCGGAAATGTAGATCGCCGATTGGTTGGTTCGACGTGGGCGAGGTGCAGTTAGTTGGCCCAGACTTGGTTCAGCAGGCTGTGGATAAGGTGAAGCTTATCCAGGAGAGACTGTTAGCAGCTCAGAGTCGGCAGAAGTCATATGCGGATAAGTCGCAAGGTGAAAACCTAGTTGCTTTTCTAGGTTTTGTTTGGAAGATTGAAGGAAATTTTTTGGTGTTGTTCTAAGGGTCTCAAGTGGCAGATTGAAGTGTCTAGAAGAGGCTCTAAGTTGCTAAGGAGCGACTTCAGATTTGGAGTTGGATTAAGATTCGTTGAGGTAATAATCTTGTCTCTTAAAAGTGTTACAAGATTATATATATTGTTGTTAGCTTTACATGTTTGCTAGCATGAAGTTTATGTGTTGAAGTTTTATAAGTATTATGGATTGATTGTAGCCTTATATCCGAAATGTCATTTAAGCCATGTGAAGTTGGATTACAATTTGGTCGTTTATTAGAATCGTCGCATGTTACTTACTTGAAGATTATAGTAGTTATAATCGATTGCGACTTGATATCATGTTATGCTAACAACTTGGATTGAAAAGGAAATCGGATAAGAATTGGTATTGTTGCATCTCAATGTGGCCGAATTGGACTAGTAGTTTGTATTAGTTTGATATCGTTTGTGGGGCGTAATTTTACACGTCTAGTAGGCGTGTAATCCCCTATTGATTAATTGCATTGATTGGGCCTTAAATGTGGCGTGTTTGGTTATTGAATTCGGACTTGAAAAAGGTGGCAAAGTAAGTAGAAACAAAGGAGGTGCTGTCCGATTTTCGGTAGAATTTAGCGACTTTACTCTTATAATATTCTACGTTTGAAGTAAGGCGTTAATAGACGTATTGTGGATATTATAGGTTGACATACTACGGACGAGATTTTGTACTTGGCAAGTGGTTTGACCCGAAGAGGTATGTAGAACTTTCCTATCTTTTGAGCATGACTAGTTGCACGTATATAGTACGGTAGACGTACAAGACCTTGATATCCTTTACTAGTTTTATGAATAGCCAAGTCGGGTGAGTTAGGAGATTAACTCACTTCATTGAAAGTATTAAGGATGTCTTAAGTTTTATTAAAGTTAAGGGACTTGAAGAGTTTTAAAGTATGTGATACTTGTTTCGTTTTAAACGTATAAGTCCCTTGGATAGGAAATTGTATTTGGATAAGGTATAAAGTGATTATAACGACTTTATGGGAAGTTGGTTATATTAGCTTTATGGAAAGATAAATGACTTGATTTAATGAAAGGCAATTTGATTTTAAGGCATCAATTGCCTAAGGTTTTATAAGAAAAGGAGTCACTTGATTTAGAAACCTAACTTTATTTCTAAAGGTATTGTGACTTGTCTTGAAAAGTAATTTTGACTTGATACTACGGTTAATAGTATCTTGGAAGTTTTATACGAAAAAGAGTAATTTTTTAGAAGAGTGGAAGTATGTAGTACTTGGGTTAAATTCCCGGATTTTTATAAAAGATATGCTAGTGCCTTAAGTAAACTAAAATGAGAGTGTATATGAATAAGGCTAATAAGAAGTTATTGGGATTTCTTAACTTGCTTATTTATTGTATAATAAGCCGGTAGTGCTTATGTTATGTATGATAAGCCGGTAGGGCTTATGTTATGTATGATGGCCGGTTGAGATAGGGTAAGAGTATAAATGAGGGGTAAACCCCCAAGACGTTATACCACCTTCTCCAGGGTAAGAGTATAAATGAGGGGTAAATCCCCAAGACGTTATACCACCGCCTGTGGTAAGAGTATAAATGAGGGTGAACCCCAAGACGTTATACCACTGCTTAGTGGATTTGCTACCCATGATGCGAGGAATACCTCACGCGAGTCCTTATGGGCTTATGCGGTGAAATAGTCCCACGCGGCGGTACGACTATGCGAGGAATACCTCATACGGTCCACACGACCTATGCGGGTGAAATAGTCCCGGAGTAGGATTGCTTAATGATCTGCGCGGATGGTCCTGCTTTGATCGTGAGCTTCCTATTTTTATGTTGTACGTATACTCTTAGTTACTCTCATTGTTAGTAAGGCACTGTGTACTGTAATTTTATTATCATACATGTCTCCGGTTTTGTTTTAAACTTATGATGTAATTACAGTATTTTTCTAGTTTTACATACTTAGTACATATTGTGTACTGACCCCCTTCATCGGGGGCTGCGTTCATGCCGTATGTAGGGGTAAGCAGGTGGTGGATCCTCATTCTTAGGATCACTTATCAGACGTCAGAAGCTCCATTTCTTCGGAGGCTTGTCTTTTTGGTACAGTCTTTCCCTGATGTTGTAGATTTATGTACATTCAGGGATATGGTGGGGCCCTGTCCCGCCACTGTTGTTATTCCTAGAGGTCTGTAGTCACATGTTGTGGTTCAAATGTAAGAACCGAGTTGTACAATTTGCTTTTGATTATGCATATTTTATGGAAGCGGCCTTATCGGCCAGCTTTGTGATGTTATTGTCTAAACATGTTGTATGTTGTGTATGTTCCGCCGCTATTCTCGATGTATACCAACGGGTGCCTGGTAGGGCACCGCCTCTACCGGTCAGGTCGTGACAGAACCCTAACCCGAGAGCTTTCTGCCATGTCTCAAATTTTTCAATTTTTTTCTAAGTGTTAAAGCCTTGTCTTGCTACTTAGTGTGATATATAACAACATGAAGGGTCTAGATTAGAACAAATGTGTGGCTTGGATGCATTTCACTTAAAAGATCAAGTCAAGTGGCTCTTTGACTTAGTCAAATAAATCAAGATTTAGCTTGCAAGACTTGTTCATCTTTACTTTGGTCAAATGACCTTTCTAACCTTGGTCCATTCGGCCATGACCATCCAAGGGGGGGTGACACGTGTCACCCTCCCATTCGTCACAATATTTCGTTTCCCGACATTTCCATAATTCCGATAAATTTTTACTAGTCTCAAATCTTAACATTTTTGAGTTCTTACGTACGTTCTTATAAACATGTCCTGGAATTACGGGGTGTAACAATAATCCGGCCCGCCTGTGGGGCTCGGTGTACAGTGGAATCATGTAGCATAATCCGGCCCGCCTGTGGGGCTCGGTGTGATTTTCCTTACATAACATTTTAAACCACCCTTTCACATCTTCTTAAGTCGTTATAACAACTTCCCATAAAGCTATTATAACAACCTTTCATTTTAGAGAACTTAAGGCACTTTTATTTCTTAACACATTGGGGAAACTAAACCCAAAAGTACTACGTACATACATACTTAAAAAGAATCATAAAACTCCTTCTCTTTAAATCAATAAACGTATACTTTTAAAACTCAAGTCACATACTCTTTCGAAATCAAGCCTCTTAACTTTAGAAGTAAATCAAGTAACCCATATCTTGAAAAATAAAGTCTCATAACTTGTAAAGAAATCAAGTCTCATAACTTTAAATCAAATCTCTTAACTTTAGAAATCAAGTCCCATATCTTGAAAAATAAAGTCTCATAACTTGTAAAGAAATCAAGTCTCATAACTTTAAATCTAATCTCTTAACTTTAGAAATCAAGTCCCATATCTTGAAAAATAAAGTCTCATAACTTGTAAAGAAATCAAGTCTCATAACTTTAAATCAAATCTCTTAACTTTAAATCAAATCTCTTAACTTTAGAAATCAAGTCTCATATCTTGAAAAATAAAGTCTCATAACTTGTAAAGAAATCAAGTCTCTTAACCTTAAATCAAATCTCTTAACTTTAAAGTACTTCACGTAACTTATACAATTTTGACTAAACCACTCATACTTTCATAATCAAGACTCATATATTTCCAAAATCGACTTACTTACTTCAAATGAATTAAGTCGCATAGACTTACCAAATCAAGTCACATAGACTCACTAAAATTTAGTCACATAGACTTACCAAATAATCATGTCAAAGGAAGGAAGAAGTTCACATACCTCGTTGGCGACTAACCCAAACGACAAGTAGCAATACGCTCCAATGTACTTCAACCTTATTGACTATTCCACAAGCCAAGTAGAATGTGCTACACGTAGTACTTCAACCTAAAATGACAATAGCACTTCTATCAACTACAAGCTATCAAGTGTAGGACTTATACCAAATAATGGCCCTCTAATTCTACGAAAAATTGGGCAGCACTTCCTTTGTTTCTACGTACTTTTCCACCTTTTTCAAGGTCCGTATTCATCAACCAACAAGCCATATTTAAGGCACAACCAACAGTTAGCCAAAGGGGATTACACGCCTAACTGGACGTGTAAAATTCTGCCCCACAGTTATACAAATCAGTCCACAAACCAGCCCATAAAAACAGTCCGCAATCCAACCATAACGAGGGTAAAATGTGAGGCCTTTTAACGCCTTTCCACACCCTTATTCCCTTAGGACTTTCATTAGCAACTACTACACTTAAACATGCATAACAACAACTAAATTTCCAGCATTTAATACCTCAAAATAGTCCACTAAACGACACAACAACGTCTAACAGTTTTGGGCAGTTTCTCGGCCACAACAACTACAACCCGATAACTCGTTCCTTAATCCATTTTATTCCAATTCGAGTTCCAAAACTTCTACATAAGTTATAACAACTTATTAACAACAATATTAATCCATTATAACATGCAATAGGTGAAGATAACAACGACAATAACCAACGAATTCCATTTGCACCAAATCTGTCCCAAATCAGTTTTAGCCCCAAAAATGGCTCAAACGCTTTTTATTCTTCATTCTTTTCTAACACAAGTTCATCCATACATAATAACAATAAGTAATATCCAATTACTTTAAAAGAAGAAGGACTTTTACCTCATTTGTTTGTCCAAAAACGCCCCAAAACAGTTCGGTCTTTATTGGTGCGCAGTTTTCGTTTCTCTCCACTTCTTCAAGTTCCAATAACATATATGTACCCCCTACAACCTTAGGAGTAACTTCTCTTTGAATCTCACTTCCAAAAAGTCGACGGAACCCCTAGGTTTTTGGCATCAACTTTCGGCCAAGATAAGTAAAAACGTGTATAATATTAATCTAGGCTTAGCACTTGGTTTAAGGGCTTAATCTTGGAGAAATAAATTGATCAACAATGGTTGTTCTTAGCCAAGGGGCTCTCTAAATTATGGAGCTAAAGGGGAGAAGATGAGAGCTTATTGTTTGGTCTAAGTGTAAAGTGATCCAAGTCTTGCAAGACTTGGATATGTATAGCCAAGTGGAGTGGGACCCATGTCCACTTGTCCCCTCTCAAAATATCTAATTTGTTGTCATCTTAGCAAGACAAGTGGAGGGGTGCCACATGTCGTCCTCCGATTGGTCCAAAATATTATAATTTTTCGAAGGTCCCCGCAAAATTGTGAAATTCTCGACGGACCCCATATTATCAATTTCAACACCTTATAATCCAATACTAAGTCCATAAATCCAATTAGAAGTATTATACTCCAAGTTAATAATTTTTTTCGTCGTCACATTTTTTCCGAAATTTTCCTTAAGAAAATGTAATTATTCTTTCCTTCCAAAATTCAAATCTTAAATCATTAATCATGTTCTCAATTAGTAGCCCTAGTATTACGGGGTGTAACAACCGGGTTATGCTACATATTCCACAGTACACCGAGCCCCACAGGCGGGCCGGGTTATGCTACAGATTCCACAGTACACCGAGCCCCACAGGCGGGCCGGGTTATGCTACAGATTCCACAGTACATTGAGCCCCACAGGAGGGCCGGGTTATGCTACAGATTCCACAGTACACCGAGCCCACAGGCGGACCGGGTTATGCTACAGATTCCACAGTACACCGAGCCCCACAGGCGGACCGGGTTATGCTACAGATTCCACAGTACACCGAGCCCCACAGGCGGACCGAGTTATGGTACAGATTCCACAGTACACCGAGCTCCACAGGCGGGCCGAGTTATGGTACAGATTCCACAGTACACCGAGCCCCACAGACGGGCCGGGTTATGCTACAAATTCCACAGTACACCGAGCTCCACAGGTGGGCCGGGTTATGTCACATGATTCATCAGTACACCGTATCCCGCAAGGGCCGGGTTACATTATCACGTATGGATAATCAAAGCAAGATAAAAAAAATAAGAAGTCCCTACATAAAGGGCTGGATTATGTTATGTAAAATATGTAAGTTATGTGGAAAAGAACTTGATGAAATTCTTATTGAAAGAAGGAAAAGAACGACTAATGTACGATTAATTTCATGAGTTAAAATGACACGGTAGGATCTGGTACTAAATTTTTATACTTGCCCCTGTCATTCTTTTATAAAATTATGATTTGATTATCGCATCTTATTTCCGCTCCATACTTGCACTGTTGTAATCGACTTCTTCGGGCCGCGTTCATGCCCGCGGTATTAGTGTCACGACCGACTGCCCGTGGATCGTGCCTTACCCCGGGCACCCTAGTGATAATACATCAGAGAAAATCAGCGGAAATAAAACTCATAGACATGGAACAATATAAAAGAAGAAACATGCTAACCAATAAGGTCACCTTTCTGCATATATATATAAAACCCGAACAGTTATCCTTTACAAGCCCAACTCACAACACATCAAGGAAGAACACTTAAGAGTTTAAGAATTGTTGGACAACTTTAGGTCATGTTAATGACCCATGGCCGAAAGCTCTTAGTAAGGGAGAGAGTATTTTCAAGTCTTGGAATTAATTCTAAGTGTGGAAGATTTCATCCTACTAGTGTTATGATATAACACAACCAAGGGCTAGGATTAAAACATGTGTGTGGTTGAGATTATGGACAAATGTGTGTGGGTCCCACTTGTCCAACAAATATCTCACAAAATATCAAGCACAAGACTAGTCCAAGTGGCACTAGATTTCGGCCAACATGGGCCCACTTGGGGTGACACGTGTCTCCCTCCTATTGGTCCAAAATATTTCATCTCCCAAAAACATCCATAATGGCCAAAATCTTGAAAATAATGTGGGCCCCACAAAACCGTAAATTTCTCCCGCGGGCCCCACGTGACCAATTCCGGAAAATATAATCCATAATTCTCTTATATTCCAAGAAGTCCAAATACCAAAATTGAGAATCCAATTCCCAAAAATAAACCTTTTTCCTCCACGAGGTTTGGAATATTTTCCGTCGAAAATTCAAAATTTCCTTCCCTTTCGTACTTAGTGTTATATTCTCGTACGTACGTCCTCACATACATACTCTGGAACTACGGGGTGTAACATTCTTCCCCCCTTAGAAACATTCATCCCGAATGTTCCTTCTAAGTCTCCAAACACACATGCGCCGGTATAGTCTTCACTACTATACTTACAAAACCAATTATGCCACATATGACCATAATATAACACACGCGCAATACTTAAATCCAAGCCAACGAGGAATCACCTCTAACGTGCATAACATCAATGTTTGCTTCCCCCCATGGTCTAAAGGATACTCTTTTCGTACCTTCACTTCACGTAAATAATTACTTCCAAACTTGCTCATTACTAGCTTCAATTTCCTTTAAGGCCATTTTCGGCCTTCACGACCCTGTTCTGGTCGAACGCATCTACGAACTCGTACAATGGTTACCTAGACTTGGGCCCTGCACCCTAGTGACCCTATCACCTAGCGGGACCACCTCAAACTGACCCCATTTCATTCCGGGTTGCGGGTTAACCCGCGATTGGTCCTCAACCCGACCCATAATCGCACTAAACTCTCATTCCTGGTCCGGAACAAATCTCACTAATCAAGTCATGAAAGCCTAGTGGTCTTCTTAGCTTATGTCACGACCCGACCCCGGGACCGCGACTGGTGCCCTACCTGGGCACCCTTACAGGTATACATCAGAGATAATCAGCGGAACATACATGAAACTTTATAAAATAAAACAACAGACGTGAAACAACAGGTTAGCCGATAGGGCTACCTTCCTGGACATACATATATACAACCGAAGCAGTTGCCTCCTTTCTTTACAAACTGACCCACAAAATGTAACTACAGACCTCTAAGAGTTTTTAACATAACAACAGTGGCGGGACAGGGCCCCGCCATACCCCTGAATATACATGAATCTACTACTTCAAGGAAAACCGTACCAAGAGATAAAGCCTCCGGAGCAAATGGAGCTTTTTCCCAACAACTGAACCGAGATCCTAAGAGCAAGGATCACCAACCTGGGTACCTAAAACCTGCGGGCATGAACGCAGCCCCAGGGGGCCGTCATAACAAAAATTTAATATGGAATAGAAATAACGCATAAGAAATGATCATAACTGTACAAAAGAATGACAAGGACAAGTATAAACAATACATACCAGATCCTGCCGTGTCATTACCACTTATGAACTTAATCGCACCCTGTTATCTTTTCCATTCTTAAAAAAATTTACAGCCACATTCTTACGTACATTATTAGAAAAAGAATCATTAAGTTCATTACTATATAACTCACTTATCTTTCATAAGCATAATCCGACCCTTTAAGGAGGGGCACCTATACTACCCGGCCCAATCTAGGACGCGATCAAGATCACATAGTCCGCGTAAGGTATACCGCCCGCCCAACTCGGGTCGATAATGTCATCTAGTCTGCGCGAAGGTATACCGCCCGCCCGTTCTCGGTCGATAATGTCGTATGGTGCGCCCGTATAGGTATCTTGCCCGCCCGTTCTCGGTCGATAATGTCATATAGTGCGCTCAGATAGGTATATCGCCCGCCCATTCCTGGGTCGATAATGTCATATAGTCTGCCCGTATAGGTATACTGCCCGGCCCATTCCTGGGTCGATAATGTCATATAGTACCCGGGAATTTAACCCAACGTACTACGCGCCTCTACTCCTTTAGAAAGACTCTTTTTCAATTACAACTTCCCAGATACTAACAACTATAGTATCAAGTCCTATCCGTCTTTCAAGACAAGTCACAATACATTTTTTTAGAAATACAATTACCGGCTTCTAAAAACAAGTGACTTCTTTTCTTATAAAACCTTAGGCAAGCGATGCCGTAAAATCAAGTTGCCTTTTCACTAAAGTCAAGTCATTTATCTTTCCATAAGGCAAATATAACTAACTTCCCATAAAGCCGTTATATTCACTTTATACCTTAGCCATAAACAATTTCCTATCCAAGGGACTTATACGTTTAAAACGGAACAAGTATCACATACTTTAAAACTCTTCAAGTCCCTTAACTTTAAAATCAACTAAAGACATCCTTACTATTTTCAAAGAAGTGAGTTAATCTCCTAACCCACCCGACTTGGCATTTCATAAAACAAGTAAAGAATGTCATAGTCTTGTACGTCTCTGAGTACTACATACGTGCAACTAGTCATGCTCAAAAGATAGGAAAAGTTCTACATAGAGTAAATCACATAACTACCTCTTAGCTTCTAAGAGTAGAAGGAAACATGAAATGATACCACAGTATATTCCATACATAGAATCATGCCAAAGGAAGGAAGAGGTTCACATACCTCGCGACGATTGTCGACAAGTAGCAAAATGCTCCAAAGTACTTCAATCTTGATAGCTATTCCACTCTCCAGTAGGATACGCTATACTTAGTACTTCAACCTATAATGGTCACAATCGTCCATTAACCTCTCACTTCACGTAGAATTATTCTAAGTGCTAAGTCACGATTACGGAAAATCGGACAGCACCTCCTTTGTTTCTACTAACTTTGCCACCTTTTTCAAGGCCGAATACAATAACCAAACAGCCCCAATTGGCTCACCACAATCTATAAGGTAGTCCAACACAAATAAATAACCATCTGACCCCAATTGGCTCACCACAATATACGGTAGTCCATACAAATGAATAACAACTACTACATACTACAAGTACAAATTCGGCCACCTTGAGTTCAACAATACCAATTCTAATCCAATTTCCATTTCAATCCAAGTTATTAGCCTAACATGATATCAAGTCGCAAATGATTATAACTACTATACTCTCCAAGTCAAAAACATGCGACGATTCTAATAACGACTAAAATTGTAATCGACTTAACATGGCTTACATTACATTTCAGATTTCCAAGGCTACAATCAATCCATAATCCATATAGACTTCAACACATATACTTCATGCTAGCAACAAGTAAAGCTAACAACAATATAAATAATCTTGTAACACTTTCAAAGAACAAGATTATACCTCAACGATTCTTAGTCCAACTTCCAATCCGAACTCGCTCCTTAGCAACTTAGAGTCTCTTCAAGACACTTCAATCCGCTACTTGAGACCCTTAGAACCACACCAACAACTTTCCTTCAACAACCAATCCAAAACCTAGAAAGACAACTAGGTTTTCGCTTTGCGACTAATCCGAAAACTATCTTTTTCCGGGATTTTTCTATTGAGATATGCTTACACTACCCTCAAGAACCTTGGTTTAAAGTGTGGAGCTTAAAGAACAAGAAACAAATTTTTTTTCTTTCTTCCCTTAGTGAACCCGAGAGCTAGGCTCTTGTGTTCTTCAATTGTGAAATTTTTTCTAAGTGTTGGGCTCTCTCTTGCTACTAGTAGTGTTATATAACACATTGGAGGGTCAAGATATGAACAATTGGGTGGCTAGGATAAGGTCTTGCTAAATATCAAGACCAAATGACTCCTTTGACTTGGTCAATAATCTCAAGCTCATTAATTGGAAGACTTAGTCATCCTAAGGCTATGGTCAATGACCATTATGGACATGCCTAATTTCGTCCAAGGCATTCTAAGGGGGGGTGACACGTGTCGCCCATTAAATCCTGATATTACGTATTCCGACAATTTCATAATTCCGATAAATTTTTACAAGTCTCAATTCTCAACACTTGTGAGTTCTTACGTATGTTCTTAAATCATGTCCTGTAAATACGGGGTGTAACATTCTTCCCCCCTTAGAAACATTCGTCCTCGAATGTTCTTTCGGAGTCAAACTTATAATTAGCGACATCGTTCCCTTTCACAACCCCGATATACCAACAATGCCACACATGGCCCTAATACCTCGCACACGCATATCTGTCCATCATAAGCCCAAAAGAGATTATCTTTTCGTACTTCCAACTCCTTCTAACATATACATAGTCTCTATATAATCGGTTCATAAAACTTAAACATACCACAACTTTATCATGCATACAAGTTTCTAAAGGCCAAAGACATACCTGAAATCATATAGGCGGTTCAGGACCGCTAAATCGAACTCCTACGACCTGCTGCCACGGCACTGCCGGTGCATGAACATCTGCCTAGCTAGTGAAGGCGAAGAACCCATGGCCCGATCCGATGGCTGTGTTGTCCCACGGGACCTCTATAAGGACATTCTCTTAACATATGGCCTGAAGCGACCACAAGAAAAACAAGCACCCGTCTGTGCGACATACCCCAGAATGTAACCTACCACACTGGGCGCATGGAGGCAAAGGTGGCCTCGACTGACTGGAACCCCCATCTCCCTGAGACTCTGAAGCTCTAGAGACCTGACCGGCCCCTGCATTCCCGGGGTTGTGAAAACCCCCGCTGGAAAACTGTGGAGGTGCACTCTGTGTCGGCTGAACTGTAGACCTAGCCTGCTGCTGAGGCTCTCCGCCTCGAATATCACCCTGAACCCCTGCCGTCTTGGCCCTCTTGGGCTGGCCTTGGTCTGGCGGTCCTCTCTCTCCCTGTCCTCAATCCCCTGTGCATATGTCTGTATCCTGGCAATATCCATTCCTGGCTGAAGGGCCACTCCCAGGCAAGCAGTGATCATATAACGGTCTAGTCCCATAACATAGCGATGGACTCTATCGGCCATGTTAGCCTGATAGTGTGCGCATACCTTGCCAACGAGTCAAACTCTAGGGTGTACTCCCTGATGGTCCTCCCATTCTGCCTCAATGATAAGAATCTATCAACACGGGCTCTCCTCATCTCAGGAGGCAAAAAGTGACCAAGAAAGGCCTCTGTGAACTCATCCCAAACCGCTGGACGAGCATCATCACCTCTCGAAAGCAACCACGACTCAAACCAGTTCAACGCGATGTCGCGTAACCGGTAGGAGGCTAGCGTAACAGACTCTGTCTCTGAAGCCCTAAGAACCTGCGTGGTCCGCTGTAGCTGCCGAATGAACTCCTGCGGATCCTCATGGACATCGAACCATAAAACTCGGGTGGATGACATCTGAAAATCCCTAATCCATGGCCCATCGGCTGCAGGGTGGGTTGCTGCTCATCGGCGCTGCCCGACTACTATCTTGGTCAATAATCGGATCGCTCCCGTAGTCTCATACTCGGCGCAGTGCGGGCGGAGGCTCTGCACGGAACCTCTGGAGCTCTCGCGCTCTCGGCTCTCTGTCTGCGGCGTGGTGAACTCGCCCGACCGCCTACTACCTCGGGCATAGTCGTGCCCGACTCACAGTAACTCTCTGCGCCTACTAGCGACTCCTGCTGCTGCCTTGCCACGCTCGTCGCTCCGGTGGCATAGCTGTTTCATAAGAATAGGTCGGAGGATTCAACCTAATAAGGCGACTCTCTCGCGCGATCTCGGAGAGAGAAGAATGAAACCAATCCTAAATGTCCTGCGGCCCCACGATTATAGATGTGGTGCACAACACACCGATAATCAAGACTTACTAGACACGATGCGTAGACACTTTCCGAGGACTAAGCGCTCGATACCACTTTTGTCACGACCGACCGGGATGCGTAGTGCCCTACACAGGCACCGCACGGTATACATCGAGAGATAATCGTGGAACATACATGAAACTTTATAAAATAAAACAACAGGCGTGAAACAACGGAGTTAGCGATAGGGCTACCTTCCCCGACATACATATATACAAAAGCGATTGCCTCATTTCTTTACAAAGCGACCCACAAAATGTAACTCTGGACCTCTAAGAGTTTTTAACATAACAATGATGGCGGGACGGGCCCGCCATACCTGAATATACATGAATCTACTACTTCAAGGAAAACCGTACCAAGAGATAAAGCCTCCGGAGCAAATGGAGCTTTTTCCCAACAACTGAACCGAGATCCTAAGAGCAAGGATCACCGACCTGGGTACCTAAAACCTGCGGGCATGAACGGCCCAGAAGAAGTCGATAACAGTACCGAATATGGAATAGAAATAACGTCTGATAAGCAGATCATAAGCGTACAAAGAATGACAAGGACAAGTATAAACAATACATACCAGATCTCGTAGTGTCATTACCACTTATGAACTTAATCGCACTGTTATCTTTTCCATTCTTAAAAAAATTTCACCACATTCTTACGTGCATTATTAGAAAAGAATCATTAAGTTCATTACTATATAACTCACTTATCTTTCATAAGCATAATTCGGCCGCTTTGGGAGAGGGCACTATACTACAGCCCGATCTAGGGGCGCGATCAAGGTCACATAGTGCGCGTAAAGGTATCGCCGGCCCGATCTCGGGTCGATAATGTCATCTAGTGCGCGTAAAGGTATCGCCCGACCCGTTCTGGGTCGATAATGTCGTATGGTGCGCGTATAGGTATCTTGCCGGCCCGTTCTGGTCGATAATGTCATATAGTGCGCGTATAGGTATCTTGCCGGCCCATTCCTGGGTCGATAATGTCGTATAGTCTGCCCGTATAGGTATACTGCCCGGCCCATTCCTGGGTCGATAATGTCATATAGTACCCGGGAATTTAACCCAACGTACTACGCGCCTCTACTCCTTTAGAAAGACTCTTTTTCAATTACAACTTCCCAGATACTAACAACTATAGTATCAAGTCCTATCCGTCTTTCAAGACAAGTCACAATACATTTTTAGAAATACAATTACCGGCTTCTAAAAACAAGTGACTTCTTTTCTTACAAAACCTTAGGCAAGCGATCGTGTAAAATCAAGTTGCCTTTTCACTAAAGTCAATTCATTTATCTTTCCATAAGGCAAATATAACTAACTTCCCATAAAGCCGTTATATTCACTTTATACCTTAGTAAACAATTTCCTATCGAGGACTTATACGTTTAAAGCGGAACAAGTATCACATACTTTAAAACTCTTCAAGTCCCTTAACTTTAAAATCAACTAAAGACATCCTTACTATTTTCAAAGAAGTGAGTTAATCTCCTAACCCACCCGACTTGGCATTTCATAAAACAAGTAAAGAATGTCATAGTCTTGTACGTCTACCGTACTACATACGTGCAACTAGTCATGCTCAAAAGATAGGAAAAGTTCTACATAGAGTAAATCACATAACTACCTCTTAACTTCTAAGAGTAGAAGGAAACATGAAATGATACCACAAGTATATTCCATACATAGAATCATGCCAAAGGAAGGAAGAGGTTCACATACCTCGCGACGATTGTCGACAAGTAGCAAAATGCTCCAAAGTACTTCAATCTTGATAGCTATTCCACTCTCCAAGTAGGATACGCTATACTTAGTACTTCAACCTATAATGGTCACAATACGTCCATTAACCTCTCACTTCAATCGTAGAATTATTCTAAGTGCTAAGTCACCAATTCTACGGAAAATCGGACAGCACCTCCTTTGTTTCTACTAACTTTGCCACCTTTTTCAAGGCCGAATACAATAACCAAACAGCCCCAATTGGCTCACCACAATCTATAAGGTAGTCCAACACAAATAAATAACCATCTGACCCCAATTGGCTCACCACAATATAGACGGTAGTCCAATACAAATGAATAACAACTACTACATACTACAAGTACAAATTCGGCCACCTTGAGTTCAACAATACCAATTCTAATCCAATTTCCATTTCAATCCAAGTTATTAGCCTAACATGATATCAAGTCGCAAATGATTATAACTACTATACTCTCCAAGTCAAAAACATGCGACGATTCTAATAACGACTAAAATTGTAATCCAACTTAACATGGCTTACATTACATTTGATTTCCAAGGCTACAATCAATCCATAATCCATATAGACTTCAACACATATACTTCATGCTAGCAACAAGTAAAGCTAACAACAATATAAATAATCTTGTAACACTTTCAAAGAACAAGATTATACCTCAACGATTCTTAGTCCAACTTCCAATCGAACTCGCTCTTAGCAACTTAGAGTCTCTTCAAGACACTTCAATCCGCTACTTGAGACCCTAGAACCACACCAACAACTTTCCTTCAACAACGATCCAAAACCTAGAAAGACAACTAGGTTTTCGCTGCGACTAATCAGAAAACTATCTTTTCCGGGATTTTCTATTGAGATATGCTTACACTACCCTCAAGAACCGTGGTTTAAAGGGTGGAGCTTAAAGAAAAAGAAACAAAGTTTTTATCTTTCTTCCCTTAGTGAACCCGAGAGCTAGGCTCTTGTGTTCTTCAATTGTGAAATTTTTTCTAAGTGTTGGGCTCTCTCTTGCTACTAGTAGTGTTATATAACACATTGGAGGGTCAAGATATGAACAATTGGGTGGCTAGGATAAGGTCTTGCTAAATATCAAGACCAAATGACTCCTTTGACTTGGTCAATAATCTCAAGCTCATTAATTGGAAGACTTAGTCATCCTAAGGCTATGGTCAATGACCATTATGGACATGCCTAATTTCGTCCAAGGCATTCTAAGGGGGGGGGGGGGGTGACACGTGTCGCCCTCCCATTCGTCACAATATTACGTATTCCGACAATTTCATAATTCCGATAAATTTTTACAAGTCTCAATTCTCAACACTTGTGAGTTCTTACGTATGTTCTTAAATCATGTCCTGTAAATACGGGGTGTAACAGCTTAACTACCCACTTTTTTTTCACACCATTCATAGACTTATCACCCTAATATACTCCACGTATACTATGTACTCCGACCAAGATCAATCGTAAAATCTTTTACTCAAGACGGCCTTGCATCTAAGGTCTCCGTGGTTATCAAAATTCTAAGGCTCACAATTTCCATGTCCCCAAACTTACCCTTCTTACTAATGTCACGACCCAGGCCGGGGCATGGCCCAGTACCCTAGGGCATCTGTCGGTATATGTCGAGAGAATAGCGGGAACATACATAACATAACTTATAAAAAGGGTAACATCATTTGGCGGTAGATAAAGTGCCTTCCATAAACATTCTTAAATAAAAGTATAGTAGTACAACTGGTTCTTATAGCCCAAAACACATAGGTGACCACAGACCTCTAAAGATAACAAGCGTGGCGGGGCGGGGCCCGCCATACCCTGAAAATCAATATACATAGCATCGGGAATATCGGTACGATAAACAAGCTTAGGAGGAATGGAGCTTCGACAGGAATAGTGATCCTAAGAGCGAGGATCCTCAATCGCTTACCCTTACTGCGGCATGAACGCAGCCCAGGAAGGGTCGTACACAATATGTACCAAGTATGTAAAGTCTGGAAAAATCTTGTAATAATGATATCATAAGTCTAAAAGTAATTTGAGTCATGGAAGACAATCAAAATACCTTTTATTGTGCCTTACTAACAATGAGAGTGACAAGTATATATATATAATCTTTGCGTAAAATAGGGGCCTTAGGATCAAAGCAGGGTACCTCGCGTAGTATCAATAAGAACCCTACTCGGGACTATTTCACGCATGGAGTCCTGTGGACGCGTGAGTATTCGCATAGGATGTACCGCGCGTGGGACTATTTCACCGCGTAAGCCCATAAGGACTCGCGTGAGGTATTCCTCGCATCATGGGTAGCAAATCCACGGAGCGGTGGTATAACGATCTTGGGGACTTACCCGCCGGATATACTCTTACCACAGGCGGATGGTATAACGATCTTGGGGACTTACCCCTCAGATATACTCTTACACTGAAGCAGATGGTATAACGATCTTGGGGCTTGCCCCTCAGATATACTCTTACACTGAAGAAGGTGGTATGAAGATCTTGGGGCTTGCCCCTCAGACATACTCTTACCCTGGATGAGGTGGTATAACGATCTTGGGGCTTGCCCCTCAGATATACTCTTACCCTAGCTCAAACTGTCATCATATCATAATCATAAATAAGTTAAGTAAACTTATAACTTCTTATTTTACACCCCGTAGTTCCAGGGTATGTATACGAGGACGTACGTACGAGAATACGACAGTAAAATTGGAAACGAAGAAAGATGTGATTTTTTCGACGAAAAAGTTTCCGTATTTTATGAAGGAAAAATGTTCGTTAAAGGGAATTGGATTCCCAGATTTGGTATTTGGACTTTTTGGAATATTTGAGAATTATGAAATTTTATTTCCGAAATTGGTCACGTGGGGCCCACGGGAAAATTCTGATTTGTGTAGCCCACTTTATTTTGGATTTTTGGCATTACGGATATTTTTGGAAGATGAAATATTTTGGGCGAGTAGGGGCGACACGTGTCACCCCGTGTGGCCATGTTGGCGAATTGGAGAAGAACAAGTGGGGCGTTTTTGGTGGACAAGTGGCCCATTTTGTGGTGGCCACTTGTCCCATTTAATGGTAGCCAAATGGTTGGCCAACTACCCACACACATATACCCCATCCTCACCATCCACTTGCCTAGATCTTGGCCATTGATTTCCTATAAATACCCGTATGTGCAAGACTTTATTTCATCCACATTCGAAAGTTTCCAAGGCAAAAAAATTCCCCTCCCTCCCTTAGTGAGTTCTCGTCCAAACACCCCCCCACCTTGAGTAGAATTATTCAAGTATTGTTGTTATTCCAAATACTTTAGCCTAAATCACTGGTGGTATTCCCAAGAAATCGACATAAGAGCAGAAAATGCTACTTTATTCCATAGTCGCAAAATGAAGCCCTAGAAAAATCTTCATAGCTTAGATGAAGTGTTAAGAGAAGTTGTTTAGAAACTTCTAAGGGTTGCTTGGAGAGGGTTGGATCGTAAGGAATTGGAGCTAAACGTTGCTCAGGATCGACTTATATCTTTGATAATTTTGGGCTTATCGAGGTAATTATCTTTGTCCCCCTATTGTAATTTGATATTTAATGTTGTAGTAATGTATAGTTGAGTATACTTTATGTAGAATGAATATGGATAAGAATTGAGCGTATTCTGATAGACTTGTAGTATTATTGTGGGGCGGTGTTGTACGTCCGATTAGGCGTGTAACCCTCTAGGAGTTGTTGGCTTGGTAGCGGGCCTTGATAGAGGAGAGATTTATGTGGTTACGGGGAGAGTCTTTGAATTTTCCGTAGAATAAGGAATCTTGTATTTAGAATATTCTATGAAGAGATCTAGAAGTTGATAGACATTTTATGGCCATTATAGGTGGAAGTACTACGAGTAGCGTATTCTACTTGAAGGGTGGAAAAGGCTAGCAGAGTGATAGTACTTTGGAGAGTTTTGCTAATTGCCGATAATTGTCGCGAGGTATGTGAACCTCTTCCTATCTTTTCTAGCATGATTGTGTGAACTATGTAGTACGGTAGACGTATGTGTGCTAAACGAATTTGATTGGTTTAAAACATAAAGTGTTATAACGACTTTATGGGAAGTTTGTTATAACAACTTTATGTAGGTAAAGAAATGGTCTGTGATTTTTAAAAGATAAGAGACTTGACTTATAAATGACTTGATGTGAAATATTAAGGACTTGGGTTGTGTTAAAAAGTTGTGAAACCGCATTTATGATAAATGGGTAATTGAGTTTTAAAAGGAATAAGTTATATTGATTTCGGAAATGAGAATAAGTATCGAACAAACCACTGCATCGTTAATAAAGGAAAATGTATTGACAAATAATTAATTATATTAAAACCAGTAGAAACCTCCGTCTGCATAGAAGCTAAGATAAGACAAAATTGTATTACATTTCCTAGATCATGGCTGCTTTAATAAGATCATTAATAACAAGTATTGATTTTTCTTAAATTACAAAGTAAGGAAATTGTTTTCTAAAAGAAATGAGACTTGAGAAATTTGAAGTGTTTTGGTGTAAAAGAAAGACATGGTTTTGTCTTAAATTGGTTTAAAACATAAAGTGTTATAACAGCTTTATGGGAAGTTAGTTATAATGACTTTATGAAAACAAAAGGATGATTTTATTATTGGATTTAAAATGGTAACTGGACTTTAAAGGGAGAAATGATTTGGTTTAAAAAGAAAGTATGAAAATTGTTTTGGTTTACTTACAAAGACAGTTACTCTATTTTGATACTACGGGTATCGTGTGACTTTGTGTGAAAGAAATGGATCTTTTAAAGAGTTAAAATACGTAGTACCTTGGGGTTAAAACCCGGATTTGTGTTCATAAAAAGAATGTCTAAAAGTATGTTGAACTTGCCTATGCTTGTGGTGATATCTTTTGTTGTGCAAGTGTTGTGTTTCTGTGCTACCACGTCTCTCGTTGGAGGGCCGGCTATCTGGTTGATTGATGGACATACTGACACGATGGGTGGCCCACGGGTATGCTTCCACTATATCGATCCTTTTGGACATCTTGACACGATGGGTGGCCGGGTATGCTTCCATTAAGTGTTATTACATTATTTGCTTTGGACATCACGACACGATGGGTGGCCCAGTATGCTTCCACTATGATAGTTATCTTGTTATTTCCTTTTGGACATCTCGACACGATGGGTGGCCAGCGGGTATGCTTCCATTATGAGTGTTATTACATTATTTGCTTTGGACATCACGACGATGGGTGGCCCGAGTATCTTCCACTATGATTGTTATCTTGTTATTTCCTTTTGGACATACCGACGGTGGGTGGCCGGGTATGCTTCCATTAAGAGTGTTATTACATTATTTGCTTTGGACATACGACACGATGGGTGGCCCACGAGTATCTTCCATTATGATTGTTATCTTGTTATTTCCTTTGGACATCCGACACGATGGGTGGCCGGGTATCTTCCATTAGGATGGTTCCATGGCCATGCTTATACAGGGTAAGATCGAGGCATCCGTTTGTCTTGAGTTAAATTCCAGGGTTATATTTGAGTGATGACTTTACGGGCGTGAGTCCCTGACTTGACATGACTGCTAATATATATTGTGAACTGTAGTTTGGTTATTATACATGTCTCCTATTTTATATAGACTATTATGATTTCATTCTGATATTTTGATTTCATACTTGGTACTGTTGTCTTGACCTCGCCGAGGCTGCGTTAAATCTGCGGTAGAGGTACCTGAGTTGTTGATCCTCGCTCATAGGATCATAGTTCAGCTGTTATACCCCGTAGTTCCAGGGTATGTATGTGGGGACATAGGTACGAGAATACGACATAAATTGTAGAAAGAAAGAAAGATGTGATTTTTCGACGGAAAGATTTCCGGGTTTTGTGAAGGAAAAAGGTTCGTTGATGGGAATTGGATTCCCAGATTTGGTATTTGGACTTCTTGAATTATATTAGAATTTTGGGATTTTATTTTCGGAAATGGTCACGTGGGGCCCACGGGAGAAATTCTGGTTTTGTAGAGGCCCGCTTTGTTTTTGAGATTTTGGTATTTTGGATATTTTGGAAGACGAAATATTTTGGGAGTAAGGGGCGACACGTGTCACCCGCTTGAGTGGCCGTGTGGGCGAAATTGGTGGGACAAGTGGCTAGCCACTTGTCCCCTTGGCCAAAATGGCCATGGCACTTGGCACCAATTTTCGTTGGCCATGTGGTGTGGTGGGACCCACACACACATGGCCCAATCTTGACCATACACTTATATTGATCTTGGCCCTTGATTCTTCTATAAATACCCCATAGTGCAAGACATAATATTCATCCACACTTATGAGTTTTTAAGGCAAAAATAATACTCCCTCCTTTGTAGTTCTCGTCCCCCTCCCACTTTGTGTAGTGAAATACTTCATGTGTTATAGTATAATCCCAAATACCTTAGCCTAGTATCCCTAGTTGTATTCCAAAGTTATTTCAATACTAGGAGCCCGGAAATACTACTTTATTCCAATAGTCGCAAAACGAAACCCTAGAAAAATCTTCATAGCTTGGTTGAAGTGTTTAGAGAAGTTGTTTAGAAACTTCTAAGGGTCGCTTGGAGCGGGTTGGAGCGTAAGGAATTGGAGCTAAACGTTGCCCAGGATCGACTTATAATCTTGGATAATTTTGGGCTTATCGAGGTAATGATCTATGTCCCCCTACTATAATTGGATATAACATATTGTAGTAATTTAGAATTGAGTATAAGATATATTGGAAGGATGATTATAAAGGATTGAACTGTATTTACATTGGATTGTATTTACAGTAGACTTGTGTAGTATTACTGTGAAGTAGGATTGTACACGTCCGGTTAGACGTGTAACCCCACGGAATGGTTGGCACAGTGGCGGTGCGAGTAGAAGAGGAGATTTGTATGGTTGCGGGAAAATCTTCCGAATTTTCTGTAGAATATTCTACGAAGAAATCTATGAGTTGATAGACGTTTTATGGCCATTATAGGTGGAAGTACTACGAGTAGTGTATTCTACTTGAAGGGTGGAAAAGGCTAGCAAGGTTGTAGTACTTGGTGCATTTTGCTAATTGTCGATAATCGTCGCGAGGTATGTGAACCTCTTCCTATCTTTTCTAGCATGATTGTTGTGAACTATGTAGTACGGTAGACGTACATGTGCTAAGTGAATTGGTTGGTTTAAAACATAGGGTGTTATAACAGCTTTGTGGGAAGTTAGTTATAACGACTTTATGAAAACAAAAGAATGGTTTTATCATTGGTTTTAAAATGGTAACTTGACTTTAAAAGGAGAAGTGTTTTGGTCTAAAAAGAAGGCATGGTATTGTCTTAATTTGGTTTAAAAGGGAAAGTATGGAAGTTGTTTTGGTTTACTTAAAATGTTAGTCACTCTATTTTTGATAATACGGGCATCGGGTGACCTTTGTAAAAGAAATGGATCTTTTAAAAAGAATTTAACGAACGTAGTACTGTGGGGTTAAAACCTGGACTTTGGCATAAAATAAAAGTACCTTGAGTTGTGTGTTACTTGCCTATGATTGCGTGTGATAGCTTTGTCGTGCTAGTATTGTATTTACCACCGCGTCTCTCGATGGAGGGCCGACTAGTTTGTTATGATCTTACTTGGATGTACCGGCAGTGACGGAGCATTCCACGGGTACGCTTCCATTATTATTATTCCATGGACTAGCTCTCCATGAGGTTTTTACTGATTCGGCCTTGGTACCTGGTGGTTGGCTTTCGTACTTGCCCCGTCTCGTGGCTGATTCGGCCTTGGTACCTGGTAGTTAGCCTTCGCTTGCCCGTTCGGTTTAGTGACGAAGTCGTGACACGACGCGGTACAGTAGTTAGCCCGTACTTGCCGATCGACTTCGTGACACGGCCTTGGTACCTGGTAGTCGGCTTTCGTACTTGCCCCGTGTCAGCTTCGTGGTTTGGTTGTATGGTATTGTTAGTACGATTTTGGTATCTGGTAGTTGGCTTTCGTACTTGCCCCGGTCAGTTGATGATGCGGCTTTGGTATCAGTAGTTAGCGCCGTACTTGCCGTCACGGTTTTATGACCTGAGTGGGACCTGGTGTTCATGTGTACTCCTTAGTGTTGTTATATCATAGACTGCCGGCAGTGAGGAAGGAATTCCACGGGCACGATTGAGGTTGTGGGCATGAGACCCATGGTTATATTTTGAGTGATGACTTGGAGGGCGTGAGTCCCTGACTTGACGTGACTGCGTATATGTTGTGTATTGTAGTTTGGTTATCATACATGTCTCCTGCTTTATATAGACTATTATGATTTCATTCTGATATTTTGATTTCACATACTTGGTACTGTTGTCTTGACCTCCTTGAGGGGATGCGTTCATGCCGCGGTAGAGGTACATCGGTTGTGGATCTGCATTTCGTAGGATCACTGATTCGACATTAGGAAGCCGTTTCTCGGAGGCTTATCTTTTGGTATGTTACCACAGTGCAGTAGGTTCTTGTACATTCGGGGTGTGGCGGGGCTGTTATACCGTAGTTCGAGGTATGTATGCGAGGGCGTGCGTGCGAGAATCTGACGAAAGATTGGAAAGGAAGAAAGAGGTGATTTTTCCACGGAAAAGTTTAGGTTTTGTGAAGGAAAAAGGTTCGTTAATGGGAATTGGATTCCCGGATTTGGTTTTGGACTTCTTAGATTATATTAGAATTATGGAATTTTATTTTGGAAATGGTCACGTGGGGCCCACGGGAGAAATTTACTGATTTTGTGGGCCGCTTTGATTTTGAGATTTTGGCGTTATGGATATTTTGGAAGACGAAATATTTTGGGCCGAATCGGGGCGACACGTGTCACCCCGTGGCACCGCTTGGGCGAAATATGTTTGTGCACAACACGGTTAGAGTCGTTTACGAAGCGTTCTACCTAACTACGAAGGGTAAATTACGGCTATGTCATTTAGTATTTTTGCGGATTTTTAGAGGCGAAGCGTTTTGGACAGCGAGAGGCAACAACGGCACCTCGTTGGTGGACTGAAGAAGGCGTTAGGGCCGATTGGATGGGCAAGGGTTGCTAGATATTTGTGTAGATATTTGTGAGGTTTTAAGGAGTAGGGTCTAGGGGAACTTGGGCATATCTTGGCCTCCACTTGCCCCCCAGCTAGATCTTGGCCATTGGTTGGCCTTTGCCTATAAATACCCTCCCCTTTGAAGACTTCTTCATCCGTTCCATAATTTCCAAGTCTTGAAAACCTCCTCCCTCCTTGTTGGTTTCGTCCCTCCTCTTCCTTTGTGAGGCCTTGGCAGAGGTGCACCACTCCTGAGGCCTTGGCAGAGGGTACACCACTCCTAGTGGTGTCTTGAGGTACCCCACTCTTGGTAGGAAATACTCTCCAGTATTGTTGTAATGCCCAAATTACCTTAGTATACCTTGTAGTATTCCAAAGAAACCTCTATCTGAAGATGTCACGACCAGCGGGCGTGGTGGTGCCTTACCGGGCACCACTAGTGACAACATCAGTGTCGGCGGAACATAAAACAACAACGTGAGATAACGAAATATAAAACAATAATCTGTGAAAACTTGCCTTTCGGCATATATAACCATCAACTCTTTTACAAATGAGCGGCAATCCTTTTTACCAACCTTGCTTACTGGACCTGCAGAATGATCGACCCGCGATGGCGGGACGCCCCGCCAAACCACGAATGTAAACACTTACTACGGCAGGACTATACGTGATAAGCCTCGAGAAACGGAGCTTCGTGACCACGAGAGCTAGGATCAACGGCGATGTACCTCGACTGCGGCGTGAACGGCCCCGAAGTCGAGTATGTGAAACTAAAATAAATCGTAAATGAAATCATAGTAGTCTATACAAAGCGGAGACATGTATGATAACCAAACTACGATTCGCGTAAATAAGCGATGTCAGTCGGGGACTCACACTCAGTCATCACTCGATTTAACAATGGGTCTCACGCCCACAACATCAATCGTGCGTGGAATACCTTTCGCCACGGCGGTTATGATATGGAATACATGAACACGGTCCCTGTGTCCTAATAAACGAAGGCATAGCCGACTAATACTCACCGTACCAACAAGGTCATAAACGTGTCATAAGATGCTCAGGCCACATGATCAAAGGCGGCCCTTGCGCGCGTATCTAATGTCGCGTCTAGTCCCGAACTTCCGCGACTCGCGTAGGCCAATCTCATCGGCATGGTATTCCCGCATCGGGTAGCTACTCCCGGCATCGTCCCGACTTCGCGTAGCCCTGAGACCGCATGCCCGTAAAGGACGACACTAACCCGAACTCGTAGCTCGCATAGGCCCCGGGACCGCATGAGGTATTCTCGAATCATGGTCGGACGCTGAGTCTACCCGCATCGGATTAACCGGAATCATCTCGAGATGAATGCCACAATACTATCATAACGGATAGTTAATAAGCACAACAAAGCAACAAGAAAGTATTACAAAACATCACAGACCAGATACTAACTGCGTGGTACTTTCTACTAACAAGTTCTTATCTATCAAAGAAAGTCACACATTAAAATCTTAAAAAAGATCTGCTTATTCACATAAGTACCGTAGTATAAAATAGTCTTAAAAAACTCTTACC
This sequence comes from Przewalskia tangutica, assembly GCA_029844215.1. Lineage (NCBI taxonomy): Eukaryota > Viridiplantae > Streptophyta > Magnoliopsida > Solanales > Solanaceae > Przewalskia > Przewalskia tangutica. Next base: position 46,532,885 of record CM056739.1, on the reverse strand, counting down.
TTTGTAAAATCAAGTAACAACATTATTTTCCAAACGTCCAAGTTTGCCTAATTTCAAATGTTCACGTTTCTTATTTTAGAAAGGGTTCGCAGTTCATAGTCTTATTCATTTAAGAATATAATTCTCTTTTAAACAATCAGAAACATAAGCCTTATATGTGAGTAGGATATTCTTGTTTATAACAATCTTTATTACAATGACCATGATCTAGGAAATATCATTTTGTCGTCTTAGCTTACATGCGGATGGAAGTTTCGGTTTTAATAATACTTAATTGTTCAAAACATTTCCTTTTATTAATTTGGTTTGTCGATACACATCCACGATTTCCAAAATCGAGAAAACGTTCTTAAGCCGTTATACCTAACTTCCCATAAAGCTAGTATAACTCTTAAGTTCTCAAAACCAAGTATTACTTCTCTTTCAAAACGATTTCAGAAATCTTTTGAAATACTTCAAGTTCTTTATAATCACACATCAAGCCAGTTATAAACAAATCATTTACCTTTTAAAGACCACAAAGTGTTTTCTTATCTACATAAAGCTTTTATAACCAACTTCCCCTAAAGCAGTTATAACACTTTATGTTTTAAACCCATCGAATACATTTAGCACGTATGCGTCTACCGTACTACATAGTTCACACATATCATGCTAGAGAGATAGGAAGAGGTTCACATACCTCGCGACGATTATCGACTAATAGCAAAATGCTCAGTACCTCAGTCGGCTACTCCTGCCACGTAGATCGCGCCACGTGATACGTCCACCTATAAGGCCACAGCGCTTATTAACATTTAGGTCTCATCGTAGAACTTCTACGAAAAACCTCCCCATGGCGTAAATCTCCTCTCTATCGCTACCAAGCCAACCGGGGTTTATACATCTAACCTATGGTACAATTCTACTCTACTACTACAGTCTTCTGATCCATGTAATTACTGATTCGATTCTTGAGCTTAAGTCCAGGACATTGCCACAAGCTATGTTGATTATATATATATAGTATACTTGACTATATACTCCTGACATGTAATATCCAATTACAATAGGGGACAAGATAATTACCTCGATAAGCCCATAATTATCCAAGTATAAAGTCGATCTGGGCAATCGTTTAGCTCGACTCAGGCGCTCAACCCGCTCTAAACCACCAGAAGTTCTAACCAACACAATACTCCAACTGACTATGGAGATTTTCCTAGGGTTACGGTTTTGTGGTAGCGGGAAGTATAATAGTATTTACGGGCTTTTCGTATAGGTATAACCTTAGAATACAACAAGGTATAGGGCTAAGGTAATTTGGGCATTATAACAATACTTGGAGAGTATTTCTATACCTGAAAGGGTATTATCTGAAAGCAACTAGGCTAGGGGTACCGGTTAGCACCTCAGGAGGGGGTGTCTGCGGGAGACTCTCGGCGAGGGGAGGGAGGGGCTCTCGGCAAGACACCACACTGGGGAAGGAAGAAGCTTTCAAGACTTAGGCAATTTGTGAATGAATTAGTCTTCCAAGGAGGGGTATTTATAGCCTGAGCCAAGGCCAACCAATGGCCAAGATCTAGCCAAGTGTTAGGCAAGTGTAGGGCCAAGATTCACCCATGTGTACCTAGCCAACTTGCACACAAAATATCTACAAAATATCTCCCAAAGCCTTCCCAATCGTCCATTGTGCGATGTGAGGGTGACACATGTCACCTCCGTTGGTCCAAAATGTTAGTCTCTCGGAAAAATCCGCAAAAATACTTAATGACATGGCGGAAATTCCCTACGAAAGTGTGAAAGCGTTTGGTCAGAAAACGACTCTAGCGGGTGTTGTGCACAAACATATTTCGGCCCGAAAGGTGCCACGTGGGGGTGACGCGTGTCGCCCTCAAAATATTTCGTCTTAGAAAATATCCAAACCAAAATCTCAAAATCAGCGGGCCCCACAAAGCGTAAATTTCTCCGTGGGCCCACGTGACCATTTAAAATAAAATTCCATAATTCTCTAATATTCGAAGTCAGAATACCGTCGGGAATCGATTCCCAAAACGAACCTTTTCCTTCACAAAACCGGAAACTTTTCGTGGAAAAATCGCCTCTTTCTTCCTTTCCAATCTTTGTGCGTCCTCGCATACATACGGAACTACGGGTATAACATTCTTAATGTTCCTTCTAAGTCTCAGCGAACACGTGGCGGTATAGTACTATACTTACGAAACAATCAAATACCGCGTAAAATACATCCAAGTCCACGCACCTCTAACATCACCACAAATAATACTACTTTTGTCACTACAAATGCGATCCTCGGACTCTTACCACGTTACGTCACGGCCGGTTCCAAAACTTCGGGTTACTATCTCTAACGTGGTCATCATTAGCGGGAACATGGATGGATCTTGATACTTTCCGAACATAACAATACGAAGGCCGGACGTCCTTAAGTCGGACGGCAAATGCTAACATATAGGGGCCTATTCTTCATGAACTCACGAGGCCAGTGACTCGGGCTAAGTTCCTTCATTTCCACAACTCGTCACACCATGGGGTGGTACTTTCAAGAAGACCGTCAACTTTGAACTCTAGCGTCGTCGCCGATTATCATACGATTCCTCGGTGCGAACTTTGGAACAAGCCATCGAACCAATCGGCCAACTTGCATTTCTGCCGGCGTGGCGACATCAAATGGTAGCTTAAACACGAGACAACGATCAATCAAAACGGCGAATGCGTCTGAGGAGACTCACGAGTTCCTAGCCACAGTACAAACTCGAGAAGAAACGTCATAAGGTGGTAGGCACCGTGCAACCTCGAAGAACACGATAAAGTCGGCCCGACCAGGCTAACTAAACATGGGCTAACACCCACCAGCGGGTTGACCAGCGCGTAGCCTCAAGCGCAAATACCATCTCGGAACAATCTTACTAATACGTTACGAAAACCTAGCGGTCTGCTCGACTACCTCTTTCATTTCATACTACATAGGGACTTATCAAAGGTCAAACATAACACCCTTTCTCGAGATGCTTACCTCTAAGGTCTTTACGTATAACACTCTAAGGCTCACATCCCCAAAATCTTACTCGGTTAACCCAGTGATTCTAATCACAACTAACGCTATCGAGCGTCGATCTCTACGTTTCTCCATGCGAAGGACTACTCTTGCGACGCCTGTAGGTAGTTATCAAGACTGCGATACATCGGTATACTGTAGCCAAATCCATAGCTAGTAACAAGGTTGTCTCTTGCGATCTATATTCTCGGTTCGATCATGGGCGAAGGTTCAAATGTGCTAAACTTCTGGGGGCTAGTGGCGTCGCGAAATCCCGAATGAAGCACTACAGGTAATGATTGGGCTGTGCCTCGCCGTACTTAAACTGCGCTCGCGACTCTGCCTTGCCTCCTCGGGTTGCGCGATAAGGAAAGAATTTCGTCGGAGGGATCTCGAGTGAGAAGAAGATCCTAAATATCCTGCCTCACGATTGTGGTGGCGCTCTGATACCACTTTTGTCACGACCGGCTGGGCGTACCGGGCACAGTGTCGAACATAAAACAACAACATGAGATAACGAAATATAAAACAATAATCTGTGAAAACTTGCCTTTGGCATATATATAACCATCGACTCTTTTACAAATGAGCAATCCAGAATGATCGACCCTGATGGCGGGGCGGGGCCCGAATGTAAACACTGGACTATACGGTGATAAGCCTCGGAGAAAGCGGAGCTTCCCAACGAGCGCTGACCACGAGCTAGGATCGGCGGCGATGTACCTCGACTGCGGCGTGAGCGAGTATGTGAAACTAAAATAAATCATAAATGAAATCATAGTAGTCTATACAAAGCGGGAGACATGTATGATAGCCTGATTCTAAATAAGCGATCGTGGGGACTCGCAGTCGTCGCTCGATTTAACAATGGGTCTCACGCATCGTGCGTGGAATACCATGGCGATTTATGATATACAAGCACGAGGAATACTGAACACGGGTCCACGTGTCCTAATAAAGAAGGCATGGCAGGTCGTAAAGCGTATCATAAGATCTGTCTGAACCGCCACGTGATCAAAGGCGGCCATATCTAATGTGCGCGTCTAGTCGCGACTCGCGTAGGCCAATCTCGTCGGCCGCGTGAGGTATTCCGCGTCGGTAAGCCTCCCGGCGTCGTCGATCCGCGTAGCGCGAGGACGCGTACCCGTAAAGGGCGCTAACTGGAACTCGTAGCTCGCGTAGGCCCCGGGACCGCGTAGGGTATTCTCGAATCATGGTCGGACCGCTCGTCTCGAGATGAATGCCACAATCTATCATAACTGATAGTTAATAAGCACAATCGAAACCCATGCTAACACGTAGCATCCTAACACTTTACTTATCAAAGCAGCAAGAAAGTATTACAAGGCTATCTCAAGTTATTCACAACTAACAATCCCCAAGTACTTGCATTAAAATCTTAAAACATTTCTTTCTAAGTCACCTGATACGTAGTATAAAATAGGTATTTGTCCTTTTAAGAAAGCCAAAACTCTTACCTTTGTAAAATCAAGTAACACATTATTTTCCAAGCGTCCAAGTTTGCCTAATTTCAAATGTTCCACGTTTCTTATTTTAGAAAGGGTTCGTTCATAGTCTTATTCATTTAAGAATATAATTCTCTTTTAAACAATGAAACATAAGCCTTATATGTGAGTAGGATATTCTTGTTTATAACAATCTTTATAAATATCATTTGTCTCGTCTTAGCTTACATGCGGATGGAAGTTTCTCTGGTTTTAATAATACTTAATTGTTCAAAACATTTCCTTTTATTAGCGATGGTTTGTCGATACCGTCACGATTTCCAAAATCGGTAAAAGCGTTCTTAAGCGTTATACCTAACTTCCCATAAAGCTAGTATAACTCTTAAGTTCTCAAAACCAAGTATTACTTCTCTTTCAAGCGATTTGAAATCTTTTGAAATACTTCAAGTTCTTTATAATCACATCAAGCGATTATAAACAAATCATTTACCTTTTAAAGACAAAGTGTTTTCTTATCTACATAAATTTGTTATAACCAACTTCCCGTAAAGCGTTATAACAACATGTTTTAAACCATCGAATACATTCGTCTACCGTACTACATAGTTCTATCATGCTAGAGAGATAGGAAGAGGTTCTCGCGGCGATTATCGACTAATGTCGGCTACTCAGCCACGTGAATCGCCGTCATCCGCTATAAGGCCACAGCGACATTAACATTTAGGTCTCATCGTAGAACAAAATTCGACACCTGGCAGCGTAAATCTCGGCTGCAAGCCAACCGAGGGTTTATACATCTAACCAACAATTCTACTCACTACTACGAGTCTCTTTATGTCTGATCTATGTAATTACTGATTGATTCTTCGAGCTTAAGTCGAGGACATTGCCATGCTATGTTGATTATATATATATAGTATACTTGACTATATACTCTCTGACATGTAATATCCAATTCTGATAGACAAGATAATTACCTCGATAAGCCCATAATTATCCAAGTATAAAGTCGATCTGGGCAATCGTTTAGCTCGACTCGGCGCTCCAACCCGCTCTAAACCACCCAGAAGTTCTAACCAACCACACGATACTATGGAGATTTTCGGTTTTGTGGTAGCGGGAAGTATAATAGTATTTTACGGGCTTTGTATAGGTATAACCTTAGAATACAACAAGGTATAGGGCTAAGGTAATTTGGGCATTATAACAATACTTGGAGAGTATTTCTATACCATGAGGGGGTATTATACGAAGCAACTTAGCACCTCGGAGGGGGTGTCAGGGAGACTCTCGGCGAGGGGAGGGAGGGGCCTAAGGGAAGGAAGAAGCTTTCAAGACTTAGGCAATTTGTGAATGAATTAGTCTTATTTATAGCCTGAGCCAAGGCCAACCAATGGCCAAGATCTAGCCAAGTGTTAGGCAAGTGTAGGGCCAAGATTCACCCGTGTGTACCTAGCCAACTTGCACACAAAATATCTGCAAAATATCTCCAAGCAGGGTGACACCTCGTTGGTCCAAAATGTTCCGTCTCTCGGAAAAATCCATAAAAATACTTAATGACATAGCGGAAATTCCCTGTGAAAGCGTTTGCGACTGGTGTTGTGCACAAACATATTTCGGCCCAAAGGTGCCACATGGGGTGACACGTGTTCAAAATATTTCGTCTTAGAAAATATCCAAAGCCAAAATCTCAAAATCAAAGAGTAAATTTCGTGACCATTCGAAAATAAAATTCCATAATTCTCTAATATTCAAGTCCGAATACCGCCTTAAAACCGCGCAGGAAACTTTTAGTGGAAAAATCGCCTCTTTCTTCCTTTCCAATCTTATTCTCATACATGGAACTACGGGGTATAACAGAGAAACCGGAAATACTCCGTATGTCCTTTTTGTCTCAAACCGAAACCACTAAGGAAATCTTCGTTGAGTGATTGAAGTAATTAAGTAGAAGTTGGTTAGAACTTCTAAGGGTTGTTGGAGCGGGTTGGAGCACCGGAGTAGGAGCTAAGCGTTGCTAAGGATCATTTATACTTGGATAATTATGGGCTTATCGAGGTAATTATCTTGTCCCTATATTTGTAATTGGAAATTACATGTTGTTAGATTATATAGTTGAAGTATACTATATATAGAACTAAGCTTAATCTTTGGCAATGTCTTTTGACTTAAGCTGAAGAAGCGAGCTGTAATTACATAGGGTGTATTCTGATGGACTTGTGTAGTAATCTTGTGGAGTAGAATTGTACCCGTTCGGGTTAGATGTATAACCCCACTGGTTGGCTTGGTAGCGGCCGTTTGAGGAGGAGATTTCTGTTGTTGCGGGAAGTCTTGCCAGAATTTTACGTAGAATGTTCTACGATAAGATCTTGATGTTAATAAGCGCCTTGTGGCCTTATAGGTTGAAGTACTACGTGTGGCGCGTTCTACTTGGCAAGGAGTAGCGGCGGTTGGAAGTACTTGGGCGTTTTGCTATTAGTCGATACTCGTCGCGAGGTATGTGAACCTCTTCCTATCTCTTCTAGCATGATATGTGTGAACTATGTATGCGGTAGGCGTCACATGTACTAAATGTATTTGATTGGTGTAGAACATAAAGTGTTATAACGGCTTTATGGGAAGTTGGTTATAACGGCTTTATGTTGGTAAGAAAATACATGTGGTTTTTAAAAGGTAGCGAATTGAACTATAAGCGGCTTGTTATGTGTTAATAAAGAACTTGAAGTATTTCAAAAGAGTTTTGAATCATTTTGAAAGAAGAAGTAATACTTGGTTTTGAAAACTTAAGAGTTATACTAGCTTTATGGGAAGTTAGGTATAACGGCTTAGAATGTTTCTTGATTTGAAATCGGAATGTGTATCGACAAACCACGGCGTTAATAAAGGAAATGTTTTGATTAATTAAGTATTAATAAAACGGATGCAACTTCGTCTGCATAGAAGCTAAGATGAGACAAAATGATATTTCTAGATCATGGTTCTTTGTAATAAGATTGTTATAAACAAGAATATCCTACTCACATATAAGGCTTATGTTTCTCAGATTGTTTAAAAGAAAATTATATTCTTAAATGAATAAGGCTATGAACCACGAAACCTTTCTAAAATAAGAAGCGTGAACATTTGAAGTTAGGCAAACTTGGACGTTTGGGACATAATGTTGTTACTTGATTTTACAAAGGTAAGAGTTTTAGTTTTCTTAAAAGGGCGGTCACTCTATTTTATACTACGGGTATTGTGTGACTTATGTGAAAAGCAGATCTTTTAAAGATTTAATGTGTGAAGTACTTTGGGGTTAGATACGAACTTGTTAGTAGAAAGCACCTTGTGTGAATAACTTGATTGTATCGGTTTGTGATAGCCTTATAATACTTCTTGTTGATTTGAGAAGTAAACATGTTAGGATGCTCGTGTGTTAGTATCTTGTGATGTTAGTGTAAAGGGGTTTTCCTCGATTGCGCTTAAAGTTGTTTGACTATCGGTAGTTATGTTGGTATTGTACCACTCGCCTTGACTTGTGTCAGGAGGTTGGCGCCTCCGTGCGGGGTAGACTTCGGCGATGCAGGACCGTGATTCGAGGATACCTCATGCGGGTCGAGGATCCATGCGGAACTACGGGAGTTCGAGGTTAGTTTACGGCCCTTGTGGTCATGCGGTCTTTGTGGCATGCGGTGCGAGTCGGGGCGATCTTGGGAGTAGCTACCCTCGATGCGGGGTTATACCTCATGCGGGCCTATGAGGTTGGCCTATGCGAGCTGCGGAGAGTTCGAGGCTAGGCAGCGCGACATTTGATCTGCGGGCGAGTGACCGGCTTTTATCATGTGACGGTGCAGACAGATATCATGACACATTTATGACCTTGTTGAGTGCTTGTGGGTGTTAGTAGTCGGCTATGCCTTCGTACTTACCTGTCTTGTTTTATTAGGACACGGTGGGACACGGTGTTCATGTGTATTCCTTGGTGTTTGTGTATCATAAGCTGCCGTGATGAGAAGGTATTCCACGGGCACGATTGATGTTGTTGGCGTGAGACCCGTTGGTAAAATTGAGTGATGACTTGAGGCGTGAGTCACGACTTGACATATTTGCTTACTTATGGTGGCTGTAGTTTGGTTATCATACATGTCTCTGCTTTGTATAGACTACTATGATTTCATTCTGATATTTATTTTGATTTCACATACTTGGTACTGTTATCGACCTCCTTGAAGCTGCGTTCATGCATGAGTAAAGGTATACGATCATTGATCCTCGCTCTTAGGGTCACGATTCGGCGTGTGGAAAGCTCCGTTTCTCGGAGGCTTATCGATGGTATAGTCCCTGTTGTTGTAGGTGTTTACATTCGGGGTATGGCGGGGCTGTCGCCATTGTTGTCGTATCATTTCTTAGAAGTGCAGTAAATGCCGTTGTGGCGAGTTTGTAAAGGGATTAAGCGTTCATGTTGGAAAAAGTTGTTATTTATATATATGCGAAAGGCAAGTTTTCTCAGTTATTGTTTCATATTTCATAATATGTCTCGTATTGTTTTATGTTCGTGATTACTCGATGTTGTATCACTAGGGTGCGGGGTAAGGCACGATCACGGGCCGGAATCGGTCGTGACAAAAGTGGTATCGAGCGATTAATCCTCGGAAAGTGTCTGAACCGTATCGATGAGTCTTGATTATCGGTGTGTTGTGCACGCGCCAATGTCGGAGGCTATAGGATATTTAGGATTGGTTTCTATTCTTCTCACTCTGAGATCGTGCCTTAGAAGTGAGTTGTAAGTTGGACCCTCGATGAAATTCTTTCCACTTATCGTTATGCCTCGCGTAGAGCAACGGGCCCGGGAGGGCAAAGCGGCCGAGGCGAGTAGAGTTGAGGAAGGGTTGCGAGGGCCAGCCCAATCATTACCTAGGGTAGTGCTTCGTTCGGGGATTTCTGCGACGTCACTAGCCCGGCGAGTTTAACCACGATGGGCGGTTCCTCTGCGTCCATGATATTTGAACCTTGATTCCACGGCCAGGAACAGTGAATATAGATTGCAAAGAGGCGACCTGTTACTAGCTATGGATTTGGCTACGGAAGATTATACCGATGTACCACGAGTCTTGATGACTACCTAAGAGAGGTTGTGCAAAGTAATTCTTTAGTTGGGCTTGAGCATGGCCTATGCGGGCTTATGTACTGAGCCGAAAGCGTGAGATCGGCGGGTTAACCAAGGGCGAGGAGAGGGCGAGCGGCAAGTCGCCGGTAACTTTCAAGGTGAGTATACCTTAAGTGCTATGTTACGATAGCGATGTGTTAGTTGTGATTAGAAATCATGGTGGGTTAGCAGAGTAAGATTTTGGGGATAGAGAAGGTGTGAGCCTTAGAGTGTTATACGTGGAGACCTTAGAGGTAAGGCCATCTCGAAAAGGTGTAGTGTTATGTTTGATCCTTATCAGAAGTGCATAGTGCACGTGAGCTATGTTTGGGGATAGGTCCCTAAGTAGTGTGGAATGAAAGTGGGTCGAGTTGAGGCCACGCCGCGGGTCAACCTGCGGCAGGTTTGGTGGTGGGGTCAGTTTGTGGTGGTCGCCTTGTGTTAGGGTTGTGAGGGTGTTAGGCGAGTTTAGTTAACCGTCACGAGTTCGTGGATGCGTTCGACCCGTGGTCGGGCCGATGGGGGCAGCCCATCGTATTTTTCAGTCAGGACCGTTTACTCGGCTGTGTTGAGTTATCTAAAAGGTTGTAAGGCTGCACGGGGTGCCTACCTTCACCTTATGACAAACAGTGGAGCCAGTGCGGCTGTTTTGTTTGGAAGTTTTACCAGCGGGGTTAAGAACTTCGGTGAGTCTCGAGAATCGCGTTCGCCTCGGGCGGTGTGTGGATTTCGGGGGTAGTCGTGGGGATTGATGTCTCTGTAGAGAAGTGCTTCTAGCTACCTTTTCGGTGTTAGGATGTCGCTTTATGAAGCCTTGTAAGGCGGAAGTGTAAGTTCGGTCGATTGGTTCGATGTTGGCAAGGTTGAACGATTGGTTGAGCTTGTTCCAGCGGTGTGGATAGGAGTAAGCTTCGTCTAGAAGAAGTTACGGCGGCTCGGAGGAATCGTGCGGATAATCGGCGGCGGCGCTTAGAGTTCGAGTTGTGATCGGTCTTCTTGAAAGTACCACCGGACGGTGTGGCGAGTTTTGGAAAGCGAAGGAACTTAGCGAGTTACTTTGGGCTTTTTGAGTTCATGTGAAGAATAGGCCAGGTTGCCTATATGTTAGCAATTGCCGTCCGACTTAGGAGGCAGTACGTCCGGTCTTTCGTATTGTTATGTTCGGGGGGCTGAGCGTATAAAGAGGCCAGAGCCTCTACCACGGGAACAGACCCGAACCGTGGCTCTCCGTATGGCACGTCCCGAGAAGATGGCCGTAGGCGTGCCTCGAGGATCGCGGCCGGTACCATTTGTTGGGTCGTCGGAGCAAGGCTCGCGGCAAAGTGACAAAAGTGGTATCAGTGACTGAGGAAGTATATTTTGACCCCGGGAAGAGGTATTTGTGGTGATATAGAGGTGTTTCCTCGTGGGCTTGGATGTAAGTCTTTGCGCAGGTGTTTCCATGGCCAGGTGTGGCAGGATTGTTCTCATAAGTATAGTAGTAGAGACTATATCGACGCTTGTATGTTTGGGGACTTAGAAGGAACATTCGGGACGAATGTTTCTAAGGGGGGAAGAATGTTATACCCCGTAGTTCCAGGTATGTATGCGAGGACGTACGTACGAGAATACGACAGAAAGATTGGAAAGGAAGAAAGAGGTGATTTTTCCACGGAAAAGTTTCCGGTTTTTGTGAAGGAAAAAGGTTCGTTAATGGGAATTGGATTCCCAGATTTGGTTTTTGGACTTCTTAGATTATATTAGAATTATGGAATTTTATTTTCGGAAATGGTCACGTGGGGCCCACGGGAGAAATTCTGATTTTGTGGGGCCCGCTTTGATTTTGAGATTTTGGCCGTTATGGATATTTTCGGAAGACGAAATATTTTGGACGAATCGGGGGGCGACACGTGTCACCCCCATGTGGCACCCTTGGCCGAAATATGTTTGTGCACACACCCGGTTAGAGTCGTGTTTCGACGAAACGTTCTACCGAACTTGCGACGGGTAAATTAAGGCGCTGTCATTTATGATTTTTTCGGATTTTTCCGAGAGACGAAACGGTTTGGTCCAACGAGAGGGGAACACTAGGCACCCTGCCGTTGGTGGACTGAAAGGCGTTAGGGCGATTGGATGGGCAAGGGTTGCTAGATATTTGTGTAGATATTTGTGAGGTTTTAAGGAGTAGGGTCTAGGGGCACTTGGGCATATCTTGGCCTCAGCGCCCCACTTGGCTAGATCTTGGCCATTGGTTGGCCTTTGCTTGGCTATAAATACCCTCCCGCTGAAGACTTCTTCATCCATTCCATAATTTCCAAGTCTTGAAAACCTCCCTCCTCCTTGTTGGTTTCGTCCCTCCCTCTTCCTTTGTGAGGCCTTGGCCAGGTGCACCACTCCTGAGGCCTTGGCCGAGGTACACCCTCACAGTGGTGTCCGTGAGGTACCCACTCTTGGTAGGAAATACTCTCAGTATTGTTGTAATGCCCAATTACCTTAGTAGTATACCTTGTAGTATTCCAAAGAAACCTCTATCTGAAGAGCAGGAAATACTACCGTATGTCCTTTTTGTCTCAAACCGAAACCCTAAGGAAATCTTCATTGTTTGATTGAAGTATTTAAGTAGAAGTTGATTAGAACTTCTAAGGGTTGGTTGGAGCGGGTTGGAGCACCCGGAGTAGGAGCTAAGCGTTGCTAAGGATCGACATTTATACTTGGATAATTATGGGCTTATCGAGGTAATTATCTTGTCCCTCTATTTGTAATTGGAAATTACATGTTGTTAGAATATATAGTTGAAGTATACTATATATAGAACTAAGCTTAATCTTTGCGGCAATGTCTTTTGACTTAAGCTGAAGAATCGACTGTAATTACATAGGGGTGTATTCTGATGAGCTTGTGTAGTAATCTTGTGGAGTAGAATTGTACGTTCGGGTTAGATGTATAACCCCTGGTTGGCTTGGTAGCGGCCGTTTGAGGAGGAGATTTCTGTTTGTTGCGGGGGAGTCTTTAGAATTTTTACGTAGAATGTTCTACGATAAGATCTTGATGTTAATAAAGCGCCTTGTGGCCTTATAGGTTGAAGTACTACGTGTGGCGCGTTACTTGGCTTAAGGAGTAGCGGCGGTTGGAAGTACTTGGGCGTTTTGCTATTAGTCGATACTCGTCGCGAGGTATGTGAACCTCTTCCTATCTCTTCTAGCATGATATGTGTGAACTATGTAGTGCGGTAGGCGTCATGTACTAAATGTATTTGATTGGTGTAGAACATAAAGTGTTATAACGGCTTTATGGGAAGTTGGTTATAACGGCTTTATGTTGGTAAGAAAATACATGTGGTTTTAAAAGGTAATCAATTGAACTATAAGCGGCTTGTTATGTGTTAATAAAGAACTTGAAGTATTTCAAAGAGTTTTGAATCATTTTGAAAGAAGAAGTAATACTTGGTTTTGAAAACTTAAGAGTTATACTAGCTTTATGGGAAGTTAGGTATAACGGCTTAAGAATGTTTCTTGATTTGGAAATCGAGAATGTGTATCGACAAACCACAGCGTTAATAAAGGAAATGTTTTGATTAATTAAGTATTAATAAAACCAGGTAGCAACTTCCATCTGCATAGAAGCTAAGATGAGACAAAATGATATTTCCTAGATCATGGTTCTTTGTAATAAGATTGTTATAAACAAGAATATCCTACTCACATATAAGGCTTATGTTTCTCAGATTGTTTAAAAGAAAATTATATTCTTAAATGAATAAGGCTATGAACCATGAAACCTTTCTAAAATAAGAAACGTGAACATTTGAAATTAGGCAAACTTGGACGTTTGGGAAATAATGTTGTTACTTGATTTTACAAAGGTAAGAGTTTTGGTTTTCTTAAAAGGACGGTCACTCTATTTTATACTACGGGTATTGTGTGACTTATGTGAAAAAGCAGATCTTTTAAAGATTTAATGTGTGAAGTACTTTGGGGTTAGATACCCGAACTTGTTAGTAGAAAGCACCTTGTGTGAATAACTTGATTGTATCGGTTTGTGATAGCCTTATAATACTTTCTTGTTGATTTGAGAAGTAAACATGTTAGGATGCTACGTGTGTTAGTATCTTGTGATGTTAGTGTAAAGGGGTTTTCCCCTCGACTGCGCTTAAAGTTGTTTGACTATCAGCCGTTATGTTGGTATTGTACCACTCACCTTGACTTGTGTCAGGAGGTTAAGCTGCCCTCCGTCGCGGGGTAGACTCGGTGATGCAGGACCGTGATTCGAGGATACCTGCATGCGGGTCGAGGATCCATGCGGAACTACGGGAGTTCGAGTTAGTTTACGGCCGCTTGTGGTCATGCGGTCTTTGTGGCCATGCGGTGCGAGTCGGGGCGATCGGGAGTAGCTACCCTCGATGCGGGGTTATACCTCATGCGGGCCTATGAGGTTGGCCTATGCGGAGCTGCGGAGAGTTCCAGGGCTAGACGCGCACATTTGATACTGCGGGCGAGTGACCAGCTTTTATCATGTGACGGTCTAGTCAGATATGATGACACATTTTATGACCTTGTTGATGCGTAGGTGTTAGTAGTCGGCTATGCCTTCGTACTTACTGTCTTGTTTTATTAGGACACGGTGGGACACGTGTTCATGTGTATTCCTTGGTGTTTGTGTATCATAAAGCTGCAGTGATGAGAAGGTATTCCACGGGCACGATTGATGTTGTGGGCGTGAGACCCATTGGTAAAATTGAGTGATGACTTGAGGCGTGAGTCACGACTTGACATATTTGCTTACTTATAGTGAAGCGTAGTTTGGTTATCATACATGTCTCTCGCTTTGTATAGACTACTATGATTTCATTCTGATGTTATTTTGATTTCACATACTTGGTACTGTTATCGACCTCGCCCGAGGGCTGCGTTCATGCCGCGAGTAAAGGTACACGATCATTGATCCTCGCTCTTAGGGTCACAGTTCAGCGTGTGGGAAAGCTCCGTTTCTCCGGAGGCTTCTCAGTGGTACAGTCCCCTGGTGTTGTAGGTGTTTCCATTCAGGGGTATGGCGGGGCCCTGTCCCGCCATTGTTATCGTATCATTTCTTAGAAGTGCATGAATGCCGTTGTGGCGAGAGTTTGTAAAGGGATTAAAACTGTTCATGTTGGAAAAAGTTGTTATTTATATATATGCCGAAAGGCAAGTTTTTCTCAGATTATTGTTTCATATTTCATAATATGTCTCGTATTGTTTTATGTTCCGCTGATTACTCTGATGTTGTATCACTAGGGTGCCCGGGGTAAGGCACCAGTCACGGGCCCGGAATCGGGTCGTGACAGGGGCCCTGTCCCGTCATAGTTGTTGTTATAAAACTCTTAGAGGTCTGTAGTACTGTTGTGGGCAGAGTTTGTAAAAAGGATAACTGTTCGGGTTTTTATGTATATATACAAAAGGTGACCGTTTGGGTTAGCCTGTTCATATCATATATCTTGTTTCATGTTTAAATTTTTATTTCCGTTGATTTTCTCTGATGTTGTATCACTAGGGTGCCCGGGGTAAGGCACCAGTCACGGGCCCGGGTTCGGGTCGTGACAAAAGTGGTATCAGAGCAGTTAGTCCTCGGAAAGTGTCTACATACCGTGTCTAGTAGAGTCTTGATTATCGGTGTGTTGTGCACCACATCTATAATCAGGAGGCTGCAGGACATTTAGGATTTGTTTCTATTCTTCTCACTCTGAGATCGTGCCTTAGAGCTGTGTTGTAAGTTGGACTCCCTCTGACGTATTCTTTTATACCAGTTATGCCTCTGCGCAAGGCAACCAGAGCCCAGAAGGGCAAGGCAGCAGAGGGAGCTACGAGTAGAGCACGAAGGGTTACCAGGGCAGAGGCCCAGTCTTCCCCTGAGATAGTGCTTTAGACGACGAGTTTTGCGACGCCGCCCCAAGCGAGTTTAGAGCCGCGGCGGTGGCTCACGAGACCACGATACTGCGCCTCAGGTCCAGCTGCGGCGAGGAGTTGGGGTACAAAGAGATGGCGAATCGGCGAGGATCGTGGCGAACATGAGATAAGTGGATCTGGCCGTTCCGATTCGATGGTACCGTGGTTTTACCCGAAGGCGGATAGTTTGAGGCTACGGGACTTTTGAGTTGTAGCCGCGAGTTACTGGTCGAGGCACGAGGATGATCTCAAGAGTTCATCAAGCGATTCTGGATCATGAGAGTGATCAAGGCTTGGAGACCGAGTCGGTGGTCTTGGGTTCTCATCGTGCGTGATCTGCGATCATTGGTTTGATTCGTGGGAGTCGTCGGGGAGGCATGCACTTCCAGCCGTATGGAGCGAGTTCTCGGAGGAATTTCTTGCACATTTCTTGCCTCGCGGATGAGGAGGGCTCGGTAAACGATTTTTGGTGTTGAGGCGAGCGAGGCGTGCGGTTGAGTACAATGTGGAGTTCGACTCATTGGCTCGGTATGTCCCGCGTTAGTAGCTAGTATGGAGGGCGAGTGCACCGCTATGTCGCGAGGCTAGGCGATTATTTGGCGAGAGTTGCTCGGGAGTAGCTCTTGGTAGGGCATGGACATTGCGCGTGCGAGCTTATGCACTTGGATGTGAGGCACGGAGAGGTCGACGGAATGACCGGGATCAGCCGAAAAGGGCCAGAACAGCAGGGTCTTTTGACGACTTTCGAGGCGGACCGCCTGTGGCGAGCGATTATCGCCTCCCGTCTGAGTGGCCCTCCACGGTCTTGGGATGTTCGGGTTATTCGGGGAGCGAGTCAAGGCGTTATACCGTATTTCAGTATGCGTAGGGTGTACGTACGAAAGTGTAGCCTTAAAAGGTTAGGCCTAGGACGTTTTTTTGGGCACAACTCACACAAAGAATCGTTTCGGCGAAGCGTTTTACGACTCGCGTAGGGTAAATTCCGGCTATGTCATTTCTAATTTTTGCGGATTTTTCCGAGCGACGGAACCTTTTTGGACCAACGAGAGGGTGACACTTGTCACCCTCAAGTGGACGTCCAAGTGGCCTTTTGCCTTGGACGTTTGAGAGGCTTTTGGGGCTTAGAACATGGACCTTTGTTTGTGGAGTGATTTGAGGAGTAGGTTAGGGGGCACTTGGGCAAATCTTGGCCCTCCACTTGCCCCCCACTTGGCTTGATCTTGACCAATGGTTGGCCATGCCTTGACCTATAAATACCCCCTTAAGATGAAGAGTTCTTCATCCACAAATTCCTTTCCAAGTCTTGAAAATCCTTCTCCTCTCCCTTAAGCCTTTTCGTCCAAACACCTCCCCCCCCTTTGAGAAGCTTAGCCGAGGCTATTCCCCCCCCCTAGCCTAGCCGAAATCTACCCCCCTCCCTTGGTAGAAAAGTTGCCTTCTAGTATTGTTATAATGCCCAAAATACCCTAGCCCAAATCCCTTAGTACTTAGTAGAAGTTGTGAAGAACTTCTAAGGTTTCCTTGGAGCTATCGGAGCGTACAACTTAGGAGCTAAGCCTTGCTCCGGATCGACTTATATCTAGGATATTATTGGGCTTATCGAGGTAAATAAACTTGTCCTTCTTTTGTAACTAGAGAGTGCATACTGTAGAAGTATAGAAATAAGTATTAAATACTTAGAAGGATATCACAGAATAAAATTGAACTGTTATCACAGTAGAAGGGTTTAAAAGAAGAATATTTGAACTATACTTACTTAGAATTTGTTTTCACGATGAGACTTGAGTAGCTCATGGGTAGGGAAGTGCTGCCCGATTTTCCGTAGAATAAAGGACCCTCTGCTTAGAACTGTTTACAAGAGTAGTCTAGACGTTGATAGACGTGTCTGACTATTATAGGTTGATTCTCTGCGCGCGACATATTCATCTTGGCAGGTGGTTTTCGCCGAGAAGGTATGTGATTCTTCCTAAAGCATGATATTTTAAAATATATATGTAGTACGGTAGAAGTACATGTGTTAACTGAATAGTAACTACGGCAATGTCTTTTGACTTAAGCCTGAATAATACTTACGGCAATGTCTTTTAACTTAAGCCTGAATAATAAGAATCTTGATGCATTTCAAAAGAATACTGAATCATTTTTAACAGAAGAGAACTAATTGGTTTTTAAACAAAAAGCTTAAGAGTTATACTAGCTTTATGGGAAGTTAGGTATAACAACTTAAGAATGATAAAAGAAACAGTTTACTTAAGTGTTTACAAACAGACTTGTATTGATTTATGAAAGAATAATAAAATGGTTTGATAAGTAAACATGATATGATGCTATGTGTGGTAGTGACTTGTAACGTTTGTATAAAAGGGTATTCTTGTTGTGCTTATGTTGTTTAACGATAAGCTGTTATGTTGGTATTATATCACTCACCTCTTGACATGTTACCGGGGGTTAAGCTGCCCTCCGATGCGGGGTAGACTCAGGCGGCCTGGGACCATGATTCGAGAATACCTCATGCGGGTCCAGGGGACCTATGCGGAGCTACGAGAGTTCCAGGTTAGTGTGCTGGGTTATACCTCATGCGGTCTATGTGGCCATGCGGACTACGAGTCGGGGCGATACAGGAGTAGCTACCTAGATGCGGGGTTATACCTATGCGGGCCTATGTGAGTGGCTATCACGGACTCTGAGGAGTCGAGGATTAGGCTTGTATGGTGATACTACGGGCAATTGGCCTGCTCGATCATTCGCACCTAGAAAAGACACATTCTGATTTACCTATTGTTGCTCTTGTTTATGATATGGCACTATGTGCGGTTACCTTGGTTGTTTCATACATATATGTAAACTGATTTTAAAATGATATGTTTTCATTTAAGTACTTTACAGTTTCACATACTTAGTACCTGTTGTACTGACCTCCTTCGGGGGGCTGAGCGTATAAAGAGGCCAGAGCCTCTACCACGGGAACAGACCCGAACCGTGGCTCTCCGTATGGCACGTCCTGAGAAGGGTTGTACCTCAGGGATCGCATGCAGTCCGGTACCATTTGTTGGGTCGCCAGAGTGACACTAGAACCTCGCGGCAAAGTGACAAAAGTGGTATCAGAGCAGTTAATCCTCGGAAAGTGTCTACAGACCGTATCTAGTAGAGTCTTGATTATCGGTGTGTTGTGCACCACACCAATAATCAGGAGGCTATAGGATATTTAGGATTGGTTTCCATTCTTCTCATTCTGAGATCGTGCCTTAGAGCTGTGTTATAAGTCGGACCCTTCTAACGTATCCCTTTTTCTGTAACAGTTATGCCTCCACGTAAGGCAACCCGGGCCCAGAAGGGCAAGGCGAGGAGGCGCTAGTGGGACACCTAGAGTCACGAGGCTCGTGCCCGGTCGATACAGACGGCGAGTTCTACGACGCCCGACCCGAGAGGTTTAGGGCGCAGCGTGATGAGACCACATTACCTACACCTCGGTCCACGGCACTGGAGCGAGATGAGATGGGTTCTGAGAGAGATGGCGATTCGGCGGGATCGTGGCGAACATGAGGCAGTGGATCTGGCGATTCGATTCGGCCCAGATGCACCGTGGTTCACCCGAGGCGAATAGTTTGAGGCTACGAGATTTCTGAGTTGTAGCCCGCGAGTTTTACTGGTCGAGGCGGAGGATGATCCGCGAGTTCATCCGTCGACTCTGAAGGATTATGAGAGTGATCGGCGTCGGAGATCGAGTCGTGATCTTCGGTTCACATAGGCTGCGTGATACCGATCGATTGGTTTGATTCATGGGAGTTATCGGGAGAGCACACGTCCCGGCTACTTGGGATGAGTTCTCGAGGCTTTCCTCACTCACTTCTTGCCTCGCGGATGAGGAGGTGCGGTGACAAATTTTTATTCTTGGCGAGAGAGGGCCTTGCTGTTAGGAGTACAATGTCGAGTTTGATTCATTGGCTCGATATGTCCCGGCATTGGTAGCGGATATGGAGGATAGGGTGCACCGCCACGCCAGGGCTAGATGATTATATGGCGAGTCTTGTGCGGGTGTTTCTCTTGGTGGGTATGGACATTACGAACGCGAGCTCATGCTCTTGGATGCGAGGCGTAGAGGCAAGCGGGTTGTGACAGCAGCGAAGAAGACGGGGCGGCAGGTATTTTGGTGGCTATCATGGTGGCGGCCTCAGCTAGCCTAGATTATTTGCACGCGGCGGCTCGAGCACTCCTGACCGTCCTCAGCCGCGGCCGGGATATTCGAGGCGACGAGGCCCCGTGGCTTGGGACGTCGAGCGGCGGATGTGCGGCGATCGGGACCACCTCGGTGTGGCCGTCACGGTAGATCCGCCGGGAGTTGTGGTGCTACGGAGCTTGTTTGATTGTGGCAGCAGGGTCACTATGCGAAACTGTCAGGCGGCGATCTTGATGGTAGGTCACTACGAGTTCTTTCGCCGGGTCTTCTTCATCCCCGCGACTACGCCGGAGAATAAGGTACTCATGGACCACAGGTCGCGGCGAGGTCGTGGCGGGTCGATTCTAGCGGTCCTCGTAACCGCATTTATGCTTTGTCGGTAAGCGACAGATCGTGAGGCCTCACCTAATGTCGCCACAGTACCTTATCGGTTCGGGTTTGATGTGTATGCCTTGATAGATCCGGTTCTACTGCGTCTATATATCTCCCCTTATTGCTAGTAGGATAGGGATAGAGCCTGAGTCCATAGACCCTTTCGAGGTAGCTACGCCAGTGGGTGATTCGGTGGTAGCTCGGCGGGTATATAGGGCTTGTCCAGTGACCGTTTAAAGTCGTCAGACCCTAGCCGACTTGATAGAGTTGGATATGATTGATTTCGACGTGATCATGGGTATGGATTGGTTAGCTTCTTGCTACGCCAATGTAGACTGCAGAGAGAGAGTAGTGCGGTTCCAGTTTCCTGAGGAGCCGGTTGTTGAGTGGGAGGGGAGCACGGTATCGCCGAGGGGTAGGTTTATTTCCTACCTCAAGGCTAGGAAGATGGTACAGAAGGGGTACATCTACCATCTCGTTCGGGTGTTTGATACTGAGGCTGCGGTACCAGATTTTCGGTCAGTTCCAGTAGTCAGAGAGTTCCCAGACGTGTTTCCAGACGACCTCCCGGGTATCCCTCCTGAGAGAGAGATCGAGTTTTGTATAAATGTGTTGCCAGACACTCGGCCTATTTCCATTCCGCCATACAGAATGGCACCTGCCGAGTTGAGAGAGCTGAAGGACCAGCTAAGAGATTTGCTGGAGAAGGGCTTCATCAGGCCTAGTGTTTCTCCCTGGGGAGCGCCGGTATTGTTCGTGAAGAAGAAGGACGGGACGCTGCGCATGTGTGTTGATTCTGACGGTGAACAAGGTGACCATTAAGAACGAATACCCCTTCCTGGGATTGATGATTTGTTCGACCGGTTGCGAGCGCGAGATGTTTCTCAAGATTGATCTGCGATCGGGCTATCATCAGTGCGAGTCGAGAGGTGGATGTCCCTAGGATCGCATTCGGACGATGCGGGCATTATGAGTTCGGTCATGTCTTTTGGGTTGACCAATGCTCGTGCGGTACTCATGGATTTGATGAACCGAGTGTTCAAACCATTTTTGGACACGTTTGTGATAGTGTTCATTGATGAGATCTTGGTTTATTCTCGCCGAGCGGGAGCACGCGGAGCATTTGAGGCGATCTTGTGATTCTCCAGACCAGCGATTATACGCCAAGTTTTCCAAATGTGAGTTTTGGTTAACCGGTGGCTTTTACGGGGCATATTGTAGGTGATGGCATTCGAGTGGATACGACCAAGATCGAGGCGATCGGGACTTGGCCTGAACTCTTACTCGGCAGAGGTTCGCGATTTCGGGCCTTGCGAGTTATTATCGGCGGTTCGTAGAAGTTTGCTTCTATCTGCACCATTGACTAGGTGACTCGTAAGGCGGCTAAGTTTGATGGTGATGCTTGTGGCGGGGCTTCCAATTCTTGAAGGAGGCGACGGCCGCCCGTTCTTACTCTTCCGGAGGTCAGACGGTTATGTCGTGTATTGTGATCGTCGGGCATCGGGTTGGGATGTGTGTTGATGCGGCATGGCAAGGTAATAGCGTATGCATCCCGCGGTGAAGAAACACGAGAGAACTACCCACCCATGATTTGGAGTTAGCGGCGTTGATTCACGCCTTGAAGATCTGGAGGCACTATTTGTATGGGGTTCACGTGGATATTTATACAGACCACAAGAGCCTCCAGTATATCTTCAGCCAGAGGGAGTTGAACTTACGACATAGACGGTGGTTAGAGTTGCTTAAGTATTACGATGTTGATATCCTATACCACCCGGGGAAGGCCAATGTCGTGGCAGATGCTCTTAGTCGTAGGTCGATGGGGAGCCTATCAGATGTGCAGCTAGAGAGGAGGGACATGGTTCGTGATTTGCATCGATTAGCGAGCCTTGGTGTCCGCTTGATTGATTCCGATAGCGATGGGGTTCGAGTTCGTGAGGTTGCCGAGTCTTCCATCGTCGAGGAGGTGAAGAGGCAACAGTTCGAGGATCCAGTTTTGACACGTTATCGTGATACGGCTCTTCGTGAGGGGAAGGTTCCTTTTGAGGTAGCACCTGATGGGGTGCTAAGGTTTGGGGCGAGTTGTGTGTTCCGGATGTTTGAGGACTTGGCAGAGTTCTTGGGGAAGCACACGGTAGCGCGTTACTCTATCCATCGTGGTCGACCAAGATGTACCACGACCTTAGATCCGTGTATTGGTGGGATGGCTTGAAGAGGACGTTGCGAGTTCGTAGCTCGATGCGTGTTGTCGGCGGTGAAGGTAGAGCACCAGAGGCCCGGTGGTTTGTTGCGACGATAGAGATCCCGACACGGAAGTGGGAGGTAATCAACATGGACTTTATCACGGGATTACCTCGCACTCGGAGAGACATGATTCTATATGGGTTATCGTCGGCCGGTGTGAAATCAGCCCACTTTCTTCCGTCGGACGACTTTTCGGTGAGGATTATGCGGACTTTACATCCGAGAGATCATCGATCGCATGGAGTCCCTATTTCGATCATATCGCAGACAGAGCCCGGTTCACGGCTAACTCGGAGGTCCTTCCAGAAGGTTTGGGGGCGCAGTGAGCACAGTCATCGCATTCCATCCACGCAGACAGACGGACGGGCGAGCGCACTATCCGACTTCGAGGATATCTGCGAGCCCGTGTTATCGACCGAGGGTTGGGAGGATCATTTGCCTCTAGTTGAGTTTGCATATAATAATAGCTACCACTCCAGTATTCAGATGGCGCATTATGAGGCCTTGTATGGGAGGAAGTGCAGATCGCCTGTCACACCCCGAACCCCGGCCCCGTGACTGGTGCCCTACCTGGGCACCCTTCTACCTTAACAACTAAGTACATTGCGGAAATTAATAACAGCTCATCATTTTTTTTAAAACCAACGTACGTACAAGGCAAAGCCGACTAGGCTGCCATATAATATACATAAACAAAAGACATTACTCTGTACACGAGTCCAATCCCACACATATGAATACAGACCTCTAGGAGTTAAACTGAACTATGACGGGACAAGGCCCCGCCGTACCCATAAATGTACAAAGCACATCAAGGAACTATACCAAAATGATAAACTCCTGAACAAAGGGAGCTATCCAAAACTCTGAGCAGGGTCCTACACCTGCCGATCACCAAACTGCGTACCTAAACCTGCGGCATAAACGCAGCCCCCCGAAGGAGGTCAGTACGAAGAATGTACCAAGTATGTGAGCGATGAAATGCGTAATAAAATCATAACAGTCTAACAAAACAGGAGACATGTATATAGCCAACCTACAGTACATAACACATAAGCAGTCATATCAAGTCAGGGACGCAGGCCCTCTAAGTCATTACTCCAATATAACCATGGGTCTCACGCCCATAATATTAATCATGCCCGTGGAATCCTTCCTCACTGCCGGCAGTCCATGATGTAACAACACCCATAAGGATACATGAACACCAAGTCCCACATGTGTCCTAAATACCTCGTGGTCTCATGCCCCGGAATCCTACCTCGTAAAAGCATGACCATAGGGTAACACAAACAAATCCGGGGACATATATGATACTCAAAATACAACACCTTGTGCCTTACTACAATGATAGTAAACAGTAGTATCCTTACAATATAAAATAGGAAGCTCATGATCAAGCAGGACCATCCGCCCGCAGTATTATTCAGCAATCCTATTCCTGGGACTATTTCACCCGCATAGGTCGCGTGGACCCGCATGAGGTATTCCTCGCATAGGCTGGACCGCCGCGTGGGACTATTTCACCGCATAAGCCCTTTCCGGACCCGCATGAGGTATTCTCGCATAGGACTATTTCACCCGCATAAGCCCTTACGGACTCGCATGAGGTATTCCTCGCATAGGCTGGACCCGCCCGCATGGGACTATTTCACCCGCATAAGCCCTACGGACTCGCATGAGGTATTCCTCGCATAGGACTATTTCACCCGTATAAGCCCTTACGGACTCGCATGAGGTATTCCTCGCATAGGCTGGACCCGCCCGCATGGGACTATTTCACCCGCATAAGCCCTACGGACTAGCATGAGGTATTCCTCGCATCGTGGGTAGCAAATCCACGGAATTATGCAAATGCCACAAACCCGGGGACTGACCCCGAAACAACTGATATACCAATAGCACACAACCGGCTATTTCCAGCACACATAGGCAAATCCTCAATTAACAAGCCAAAGTCCTTACCAAGGCACACTTAGAATGATTCACAATCAATCAAGCCAAAGTACTTATCCAGGCACACTTAGACTAATTCTCAATTAATCAAGCCAAAGTACTTATCAAGGCATACATAGAATAATTCTCTTTTAACAAGCCAAAGTACTTCTCAAGGCATACTTAGACAAATTCTCAATTTATCAAGCCAAAGTACTAATCAAGGCATACATAGAATAATTCTCTTTTTTTAACAAGTCAAAGTACTTATCAAGGCACACTTAGACAAATTCTCAATTTATCAAGCCAAAGTACTAATCAAGGCATACATAGAATAATTCTCTTTTAACAAGTCAAAGTACTTATCAAGGCATACATAGAATAATTCTCTTTTAACAAATCAAAATACTACGTACGTACATTCTTTTATAAAAGACTCCTTTCTACGTAAAGCCCCAAGATACTAACACCCGTAGTATCAAGGCGTGTCTATTTTTCAAAGTAAGTTACTACACTTTTTAGAAAACTCATTTCAAAGCTTGAAATCAAGTAACTCCAAATTTTCACAATCTAGGCAACCTATGCCGATTAATCAAAATAGACAACTTTCTAAACCTTCCATAAAGCCGTTATAACCAACTTCCCATAAAGCCGTTATAACCCTTTATGGTTTTAGACGTATCCATTCCTTCAATAACCAAGAGACTTATACTATTAAAACCAAGTATCACATACTTACAAATCAAGTTCTTAACTTTCAAAATACTTCAAGTCTCTTAATAGTTAGAAAACAAGTTTTCTTCTACTTTTTAAACCTCAAGTAACTTCACCCTTAACACAAGTTACTTCTCTTAAATCATGTCATTTCTCCTCTTTTAAATCAAATACGTAAATCACTCCTTTGACTCCCCTAAAGTCACTATAATGACCTTTAGGTTTTAGAACGAAGGCACTAGCCAAAAGATTTGGAAACCACTTCCTTTTTAAGACTACATGTACTTTAAGTAAAAATACCTTCACTTTTAAGAATCCAAACTTCATCAAGAAAATGGATTCTACAACTTACAATCCAAACATCAAAGTACACTCGAAGTACATAGAACAAATTCTATTTTATGCTATCCAAATACAAACCATGTATGGATCATTTAAGGAGTAGAACCTACTTTCTTTATCTTACGGAATCATGCTAGAAGAGGAGATAGTTCACATACCTTTTCGGCTAAGTCCACAAGCTAAGCCGAATACACCGTACGTAGAAGTGTCAACCTATAATGGTCACAACAAGGTTATCAACTTCTAGTCTCTAACGTAGAATAATACTAAGTATTTGGTCTCTAATTCTACGGAAAATCGGGCAGCACTTCCTTTGTTTCTACTCACTTTGCCACCTTTTTCAAGGCCGAATACAATAACCAACAAGCCACATTTAAGGCTCCAAACAACAACCAAACAAAACGGGATTACACGCCTTACAATACGTGTAAAATTCCGTCCCACAATTCATACGAAGTAGTTCAATACTTACTAGTCATTCTCGGCCAACAATGACTCAACACAAGTCCTTTCCAATTCTTTTTACAATTCCAAGTTCTAAGGTCTAACATGTTATATAGTCTAAACAACTTCAACAACTACAATTTCCTTCTTTATACCACATGCGACGACTTAAACGAATAATCAATTTGAATTGTAGTCTTAAGGATAACATGCTAGTTTTCGGATTAGGGTTCCGATAGCCAATAAACATATCAAACTTCATACTATATAACTCATGCTTGCTAATAACCATAGCTACAATGATAAGTAAACCTTAATTGCTAAAACGACAAGAATATACCTTTATAAGCCCTTAAAATTTCCAAGATTCCAAAGTCGCGCCTTAGCAATTCTTAGCTCCTTTCCTTAGGTTCCAATCCGCTCAAGCACTCGTAGGGCCTATGAAGAACCCATCTTCAAGTTCCAACTTCAAAGTTGAAGAACTCCCCTAGTTTCCGCCTTGCGACTAACGTAAAAATACGTTTTTTCCGAAATCTTTCTATTGAGATATCCTTATAATACCCTTAGGGACATTGGGTTAAAGTCTTGTGAACAAAGGATCAAAACTACAATTATTTTGTGTGGGAGAGTCACAAACCCGAGAGGTCTCTTAGTTGAAGAACAAGGTTTTTGTGATATTTTCCTAAGTGTTAGATGAGCTTGTCTTGCACTAGTGAAGCATATATAATACAATGAAGGGCTTGGATTAATACACTTGTGGTCTAGGATGAAGGACAATTAATGAAAAGCCAAGTGGACAAGTTGACTAGTCAACAAAATCAAGCTAGCAAGACTAATCTTCCAAGGTGGTCAATGACCATTTTACCCTTGTATAAATTTCGACCAAGCCATGTGGGGGTGCCACGTGTCGCCCTCTCATTCGTCCATAAAATTCCGTAACCCTCGTGGGCCCCACAAAACGTAAAATTCCTCGGGTGGGCCCCACGTGACCAAATCCGTAAAAAAATAAATTTCCATAATATTAATAAGTTCCATACTCTTCAAATAATGCATTTTGAGAATCCAATTCTCAATAACGAACATTTTTCCTTTCCGACGTCCGGAAGATTTTCCGTCGGAAAAATAATTCTTCCTTTCGTACATTCTCTTTACATGCCCTGAACATACGGGGTGTAACATTCTTCCCCCCTTAGAAACATTCGTCCCCGAATGTTCTTAGTCGGTTGTCAAGATATTCAAACTCCGGCATAAACTCTATACTATGCCTATCAACCAAAACTGCACGAGACCAACGATGCCACACATGGCCACCACATAACATACGTAAACATAATAATGGACCTTCCGTCCGTGGTCCCTTATCATAAACTCGAAGGTTACAGTCTCCTAGAACACGGGATCCTTAGAGGTTCCTTTCTTTCCTTACTTGTCATACTTTCTCGTACTTTCAAACTCATCTAGTACACGTACAAAATCTCAAATTTTGTTTCTGTTCCCCAATCCTTGGAGTTACTAACCAACTTGGCCATATTGTTACTTACATTCCCGATAAGGCTTTTCTCGGTCCTTACGACCTAGTTCCGGTGGAACGCGTCCACAACTCGTACAACAATCAACTAGACTTGGGCCTAGCACCCTCGTGACCCTATCACATAGCGGGACCATTTCTAACTGACATCACCCCATTCCATACTATCGGCTGACCCGAAGTGAGTCCATAACCCGACTCATCGTCACACTTAACTTGTCATTCTTAGTCTGAAATAAATCTCTCTCTTATCTCAAGGTACTTCTTACCGTATCCTCCCATTCACTAGAGGTTTATCACATAAGCCAAAGTATTCCTACTGCACATTCTTCCCTATCGGTCTTACACTTATTATGGGGTAACTACAACCTGTGAACTCTACACAACTATAGTCTCAGTTCACTTATCATTCTTGTCAACATTCTTACTTCTCACTTTACTAATCAAAGTATCCCTACCTCTGGGGTACTATCACTTACAACTGCTAGCACCGCTATCTTGGTCAATAACATAACTGCTTCCCTCATGACCCTATAGTCTTCTCCTAACCGAAAGCGGAGGCTCACAGTCTTGGGGCCTCAAACTGGCGTGAGAAGAACTTCGCCCATCGGAACAACATCCGATATACCCTGGGCATAAGCCCTATCAACTCTCTGAGTCTGACTAGTAGCTCTTGCTACTCCTTTTGCCCTTCTGGGCGGCTGTTGCCCTCCTTGGAGGCATAACTGTAACACAACAAAACGTCAGAGAGGAATTTTCTTACTAACACAGCTCTATGGCACGATCTTAGAGTGAGAAGAATAGAAACCAACTCCTAAATGTCCTGTAGCCTCCTGCTTATGGGTGTGGCGCGCAACACACCGATAATCAAGACTCTACTAGACACGGTCTGTAAACATTCCGGTGGATCGCTCGATACCACTCTGTCACACCCGAACCGGGCGTGGTGGTGCCCTACCTGGGCACCCTTCTACCTTAACAACTAAGTACATTGCGGAAATTAATAACAGCTCATCATTTTTTTTTTAAAACCAACGTACGTACAAGGCAAAGCCGACTAGGCTGCCATATAATATACATAAACAAAAGACACTACTCTGTACACGAGTCCAATCCCACATATGAATACAGACCTCTAGGAGTTAAACTGAACTATGACGGGACAAGGCCCCGCCGTACCCATAAATGTACAAAAGCCTGTACTGAAGGAACTATACCAAAATGATAAACTCCTGAACAAAGGGAGCTATCCAAAACTACGGCGGTCCTACACTGCCGATCACCAAGCTGCGTACCTAAACTGCGGCGTAACGCGGCCCGAAAGGAGGTCGATGCGAAGAATGTACCAAGTATGTGAGCGATGAAATGCTTGTAATAAAATCATAACAGTCTAACAAAACAGGAGACATGTATATAGCCAACCTACAGTACATAACACATAAGCAGTCATATCAAGTCAGGGACGCAGGCCCTCTAAGTCATTACTCCAATATAACCATGGGTCTCACGCCCATAATATCAATCATGCCCGTGGAATCCTTCCTCACTGCCGGCAGTCCATGATGTAACAACACCCATAAGGATACATGAACACCAAGTCCCACCTGTGTCCTAAATACCTCGTGGTCTCATGCCCCGGAATCCTACCTCGTAAAAGCATGACCATAGGGTAACACAAACAAATCCGGGGACATATATGA
Source organism: Przewalskia tangutica (assembly GCA_029844215.1). Taxonomy (NCBI): domain Eukaryota; kingdom Viridiplantae; phylum Streptophyta; class Magnoliopsida; order Solanales; family Solanaceae; genus Przewalskia; species Przewalskia tangutica. The sequence goes on along the minus strand of CM056739.1, from coordinate 46,503,907 downwards.
TACTCAAAATACAACACCTTGTGCCTTACTACAATGAGAGTAAACAGTAGTATCCTTACAATATAAAATAGGAAGCTCATGATCAAGCAGGATCATCCGCCCGCAGTATTATTCAGCGATCTATTCACGGGACTATTTCACCGCGTAGGTCGCGTGGACCCGCATGAGGTATTCTCGCATAAATTTGGACCCGCCGCGTGGGACTATTTCACCCGCATAAGCCCTTTCGGACCCGCGTGAGGTATTCCTCGCATAGGACTATTTCACGCGCATAAGCCCTTACGGACTCGTGAGGTATTCCTCGCATAAATTTGGACGCCCGCATGGGACTATTTCACCCGCATAAGCCCTACGGACTCGCATGAGGTATTCCTCGCATTAGACTATTTCACCCGTATAAGCCCTTACGGACTCGCATGAGGTATTCCTCGCATAGGCTGGACCCGCCCGCATGGGACTATTTCACCCGCATAAGCCCTACGGACTCGCATGAGGTATTCCTCACATCGTGGGTAGCAAATCCACGGAATTATGCAAATGCCACAAACCCGGGGACTGACCCCGAAACAACTGATATACCAATAGCACACAACCGGCTATTTCCAGCACACATAGGCAAATCCTCAATTAACAAGCCAAAGTCCTTACCAAGGCACACTTAGAATGATTCACAATCAATCAAGCCAAAGTACTTATCCAGGCACACTTAGACTAATTCTCAATTAATCAAGTCAAAGTACTTATCAAGGCATACATAGAATAATTCTCTTTTAACAAGCCAAAGTACTTATCAAGGCACACTTAGACAAATTCTCAATTTATCAAGCCAAAGTACTAATCAAGGCATACATAGAATAATTCTCTTTTAACAAGTCAAAGTACTTATCAAGGCACACTTAGACAAATTCTCAATTTATCAAGCCAAAGTACTAATCAAGGCATACATAGAATAATTCTCTTTTAACAAGTCAAAGTACTTATCAAGGCATACATAGAATAATTCTCTTTTAACAAATCAAAATACTACGTACGTACATTCTTTTATAAAAGACTCCTTTCTATGTAAAGCCCCAAGATACTAACACCCGTAGTATCAAGGCGTGTCTATTTTTCAAAGTAAGTTACTACACTTTTTAGAAAACTCATTTCAAAGCTTGAAATCAAGTAACTCCAAATTTTCACAATCTAGGCAACCTATGCCGATTAATCAAAATAGACAACTTTCTAAACCTTCCATAAAGCCGTTATAACCAACTTCCCATAAAGCCGTTATAACCCTTTATGGTTTTAGACGTATCCATTCCTTGATAACCAAGAGACTTATACTATTAAAACCAAGTATCACATACTTACAAATCAAGTTCTTAACTTTCAAAATACTTCAAGTCTCTTAATAGTTAGAAAACAAGTTTTCTTCTACTTTTTAAACCTCAAGTAACTTCACCCTTAACACAAGTTACTTCTCTTAAATCATGTCATTTCTCCTCTTTTAAATCAAATACATAAATCACTCCTTTGACTCCTAAAGTCACTATAATGACCTTTAGGTTTTAGAACGGCACTAGCCAAAAGATTTGGAAACCACTTCCTTTTTAAGACTACATGTACTTTAAGTAAAAATACCTTCACTTTTAAGAATCCAAACTTCATCAAGAAAATGGATTCTACAACTTACAATCCAAACATCAAAGTACACTCGCTTAAGTACATAGAACAAATTCTATTTTAGGCAATCCAAATACAACCAAGGAATGGATAATTTAAGGAGTAGAACCTACTTTCTTTATCTTACGGAATCATGCTAGAAGAGGAGATAGTTCACATACCTTTTCGGCTAAGTCCACAAGCTAAGCCGAATACACCGTACGTAGAAGTGTCAACCTATAATGGTCACAACAAGGTTATCAACTTCTAGTCTCTAACGTAGAATAATACTAAGTATTTGGTCTCTAATTCTACGGAAAATCAGGCAGCACTTCCTTTGTTTCTACTCACTTTGCCACCTTTTTCAAGGCCGAATACAATAACCAACAAGCCACATTTAAGGCTCCAAACAACAACCAAACAAAACGGGATTACACGCCTTACAATACGTGTAAAATTCCGCCCCAATTCATCTGAAGTAGTTCAATACTTACTAGTCATTCTCGGCCAACAATGACTCAACACAAGTCCTTTCCAATTCTTTTTACAATTCCAAGTTCTAAGGTCTAACATGTTATATAGTCTAAACAACTTCAACAACTACAATTTCCTTCTTTATACCACATGCGACGACTTAAACGAATAATCAATTTGAATTGTAGTCTTAAGGATAACATGCTAGTTTTCGGATTAGGGTTCCAATAGCCAATAAACATATCAAACTTCATACTATATAACTCATGCTTGCTAATAACCATAGCTACAATGATAAGTAAACCTTAATTGCTAAAATGACAAGAATATACCTTTATAAGCCCTTAAAAATTTCCAAGATTCCAAAGTCGCGCCTTAGCAATTCTTAGCTCCTTTCCTTAGGTTCCAATCCGCTCCAAGCACTCCTTAGAGGCCTATGAAGAACCCATCTTCAAGTTCCAACTTCAAAGTTGAAGAACTCCCCTAGTTTCCGCCTTGCGACTAACGTAAAAATACGTTTTTTCCGAAATCTTTCTATTGAGATATCCTTATAATACCCTTAGGGACATTGGGTTAAAGTCTTGTGAACAAAGGATCAAAACTACAATTATTTTGTGTGGGAGAGTCACAAACCCGAGAGGTCTCTTAGTTGAAGAACAAGGTTTTTGTGATATTTTCCTAAGTGTTAGATGAGCTTGTCTTGCACTAGTGAAGCATATATAATACAATGAAGGGCTTGGATTAATACACTTGTGGTCTAGGATGAAGGACAATTAATGAAAAGCCAAGTGGACAAGTTGACTAGTCAACAAAATCAAGCTAGCAAGACTAATCTTCCAAGGTGGTCAATGACCATTTTACCCTTGTATAAATTTCGACCAAGCCATGTGGGGGTGCCACGTGTCGCCCTCTCAATCGTCCATAAAATTCCGTAACCCTCGTGGGCCCCACAAAACGTAAAATTCCTCGGGTGGGCCCCACGTGACCAAATCCGTAAAAAAATAAATTTCCATAATATTAATAAGTTCCATACTCTTCAAATAATGCATTTTGAGAATCCAATTCTCAATAACGAACATTTTTCCTTTCCGACGTCCGGAAGATTTTCCGTCGGAAAAACAATTCTTCCTTTCGTACATTCTTTTTACATGCCCTGAACATACGGGGTGTAACATCGCCGATAGGCTGGTTCGATGTGGGCGAGGTGCAGTTAGTGGGACCAGATTTGGTGCAGCAGGCAGTGGATAAGGTGAAGCTTATCCAGGAGAGGTTCTTGGCGGCTCGAGTCGGCGAAGTCATACGCAGATCATCGTCGTCGGCATCCGGAGTTCGAGGTTCATGATTGGGTTTTCTAAAGGTGTCACCCATGAAGGGTGTGATGAGATTCGGGAAGAAGGGAAACTTCGGCTCAAGGTACATTGGGCCGTTTCGATTGTCGCGAGGTAGGCAAGGTTGCCTATGAGTTGGATCTGCCGTCCGATCTGGAGGCAGTGCATCCGATTTTTCACGTATCTATGCTGAGGAGATGTATCGGGGATCCATCTAGGGTACACCCGATTGACGATGTCCAGGTGACTGAGGGGTTATCGTATGAGGAGGTTCCCATAGCGATAATCGATCGTCAGGTTAGGCGTCTGCGGACCAAGGACGTGGCTTCCGTCAAAGTCTTGTGGCGGAACGAGCTCAGGGAGGAGATGACGTGGGAAGCTGAGGAGGACATGAGGCAGAAGTATCCTCACCTATTCCCCACACCTCCAGGTAATTCACTTTCCTACTTATAAATCTTCATTATCGTTTATGCCTAAGTGTTGTTTTGTGTGGCCGTGTGTGGCATATGCAAACTGTTTAAGTTATGAGGAACCTTATCGTTAGCTACCTTGGGAAGGAACATTCGGGACGAATGTTTCTAAGGAGGGGAGAATGTTATACCCCGTATTTCGGAGTATATGCGTGGGCGTACGTACGAAAGTGTAGCCTTAAAAGTTTAGGCCTAGGACGTTTTTTTGGGCACAACTCACACAAAGAATCGTTTTCCGACGAACGTTTTACACGACTCGCGTAGGGTAAATTCCGGCTATGTCATTTCTAATTTTTGCGGATTTTTCCGAGCGACGGAACCTTTTTGGACCAACGAGAGGGTGACACTTGTCACCCTCAAGTGGACGGCCAAGTGGCCTTTTGCCTTGGACGTTTGAGAGGCTTTTGGGGCTTAGAACATGGACCTTTGTTTGTGGAGTGATTTGAGGAGTAGGTTAGGGGAAACTTGGGCAAATCTTGGCCCTCCACTTGCCCCCCACTTGGCTTGATCTTGGCCATTGGTTGGCCATGCCTTGACCTATAAATACCCCCTTAAGATGAAGAGTTCTTCATCCACAAATTCCTTTCCAAGTCTTGAAAATCCTTCTCCTCTCCCTTAAGCCTTTTCGTCCAAACACCTCCCCCCCCCCCCCCCCTTTGAGAAGCTTAGTCGAGGCTATTCCCCCCCCTAGCCTAGCCGAAATCTACCCCCCCTCCCTTGGTAGAAAAGTTGCCTTCTAGTATTGTTATAATGCCCAAAATACCCTAGCCCAAATCCCTTAGTACTTAGTAGAAGTTGTGAAGAACTTCTAAGGTTTCCTTGGAGCTATCGGAGCGTACAACTTAGGAGCTAAGCCTTGCTCCGGATCGACTTATATCTAGGATATTATTGGGCTTATCGAGGTAAATAAACTTGTCCTTCTTTTGTAACTAGAGAATGCATACTGTAGAAGTATAGAAATAAGTATTAAATACTTAGAAGGATATCAAAGAATAGAATTGAACTGTTATCACAGTAGAAGGGTTTAAAAGAAGAATATTTGAACTATACTTACTTAGGACTGTTTTCACAGTAGACTTGAGTAGCTCACCGGGTAGGGAAGTGCTGCCCGATTTTCCGTAGAATAAAGGACCCTCTGCTTAGAACTGTTTACAAGAGTAGTCTAGACGTTGATAGACGTGTCTGACTATTATAGGTTGATTCTCTGCGCGCGACATATTCAACTTGGCAGGTGGTTTTCGCCGAGAAGGTATGTGATTCTTCCTAAAGCATGATATTTTAAAATATATATGTAGTACGGTAGACGTACACGTGTTAACTGAATAGTAACTACGGCAATGTCTTTTGACTTAAGCCTGAATAATACTTACGGCAATGTCTTTTGACTTAAGCCTGAATAATAAGAATCTTGATGCATTTCAAAAGAATACTGAATCATTTTTAACAGAAGAGAACTAATTGGTTTTTACACAAAAAGCTTAAGAGTTATACTAGCTTTATGGGAAGTTAGGTATAACAACTTAAGAATGATAAAAGAAACAGTTTACTTAAGTGTTTACAAACAGACTTGTATTGATTTATGAAAGAATAATAAAATGGTTTGATAAGTAAACATGATATGATGCTATGTGTGGTAGTGACTTGTAACGTTTGTATAAAAAGGTATTCTTGTTGTGCTTATGTTGTTTAACGATAAGCTGTTATGTTGGTATTATATCACTCACCTCTTGACATGTTCTGGGGTTGCTGCCTCCACGCGGGGTAGACTCGGTGATGCAGGACCATGATTCGAGAATACCTCATGCGGGTCGGGGACCTATGCGAGCTACGAGTTCCGGTTAGTGTCTTTGGGTTATACCTCACGCGGTCTATGTGGCCATGCGGACTACGAGTCGGGGCGATGCCGAGGAGTAGCTACCCTCGATGCGGGGTTATACCACATGCGGGCCTATGTGAGTGGCCTATGCGGACTACGGAGTCGAGATTAGGCTTGTATGGTGATACTACGGGCAATTGGCCCGCCGATCATTCGCACCTAGAAAAGACATTACAGTTTACCTATTGTTGCTCTTGTTTATGATGTGGCACTATGTGCGATTTACCTTGGTTGTTTCATACATATATGTAAACTGATTTTTAAATGATATGTTTTCATTTAAGTACTTTCTGATTTCACATACTTAGTACTGTTGTCTTGACCTCCTTCTGGGGCTGCGTTCATCTGCGCGGTAAGGGCAAGCAGTGCTAGATCCACATCCTTAGGATCTCTACGTTGGTGTCGGAGCTCCATCTTCTCGGAGGCTCTACTTTTAGGTATGATCTCCTGTTGTAGTTAGTTTTGTATGATCGGTATGGCGGGGCCCCGTCGCCATAGTTGTTTACTTTCCTAAGTGCAGTAGTCTGTTATGCGGTTGGGATGTAGCGCAAAACTATGTTTATGTATATATGCGAAAAGCGACATTTTCTCACATAAAGCAGTGTCTCTTTTTACAAGCTGTTTCATGTCTTGTTTTATATTCGATTACTCACGATGTATGACTACTTGGGTGCGGGTAAGGCACGATCCACGGGCCGGGCAGGCGTGACAAAGGCTCCTGAGTTTGGACTTTCGGGGAGTAAGTGCTCGCGGATGAGTCACCCTTGTCTCGGTGTAGTGCGTTGTGGAAAACTTCATAGGGAGAGTGTCGTACTATTTTGGGAGATTGTTATTCTTGCGGCCAACAGGGCCATTTGGCGAAGGCGTCCGACCGAGTATGCTGGTGGATTAGCACAGACTATGAGATCAGTTGCGGGTTCTTCACCTTCCATAGCTAGGCAGGATGTTCATGCACCGGCAGGCCACGGCAGAGGTCGCGGTGGAAGTTCCCAGTTGTAGTGGTCCTTTGAACCGCCTATTTGCAGGTATATCCTTAACCCTCTAGAGACTAGTATGTATTGATGTTATGATGATGTGTTAAGTGTTATGATCGGATAGCTTTGAGTTAAAAGGTGATTTAGAAGCCTGATTAGTGAAAAGGGTAAGTCTGGGGATGAGAAAATTGTGAACCTTAGGATATTACACGTTGAGACCTTAGATGTAAGTTCGTCTCGAGTAAAGGACTTTGCGGGTGATCCTTGTCGGAGAGCATTATATACATGGGGTGTATTAGTGGGATAATTCCTTGGGTTGTGTAAGATGAAAGTGGTAGCTTTCAGGACTTGTATATGTAGGGTTGTTCCGGATCAGGGAACAAGAGTCTGGTGCGATTATGGGTCGGGTTGGGGACCATTCGCGGGTCAACCCGCAGCCCGGTTTGGGGTGGGGTCAGTTCGAGGTGGTCCCGCCAGGTGGTAGGGTCACGAGGGTGCTAAGCCCAGGTTTAGGTAACCATCGTACGAGTTCGTGGATATGTTCGACCAAAGTCGGATCGTGAAGGCCGGAAATGGCCTTAAAAGAATTTGAGGCAAGTAAGGTGACCAAGTTTGGAGGTAGTGACCCCAAGATTTTGGAAACTGAAGCAATGACAGAAATGTGGTACGTACAGTAGACTTGTGTAGTATTACTGTGAAGTAGGATTGTACACGTCCGGTTAGACGTGTAACCCCCCCCCCCCCCTGGAATGGTTGGCCTGGTAGCGGGCCGGAGTAGAGGAGGAGATTTGTATGGTTGCGGGGAAGTCTTTGAATTTTCTGTAGAATATTCTACGAAGAAATCTATGAGTTGATAGACGTTTTATGGCCATTATAGGCGGAAGTACTACGAGTAGTGTATTCTACTTGAAGGGTGGAAAAGGCTAGCAAGATTGTAGTACTTGGTGCATTTTGCTAATTGTCGATAATCGTCGCGAGGTATGTGAACATCTTCCTATCTTTTCTAGCATGATTGTTGTGAACTATGTAGTATGGTAGACGTACATGTGCTAAGTGAATTGGTTGGTTTAAAACATAAGGTGTTATAATAGCTTTATGGGAAGTTAGTTATAACGACTTTATGTAGGTAAAAGAATGATTTATTGATTTTAGAAGTTAAGAGACTTGATCTTGAAAGATAAGAGACTTGACTTATAGATGACTTGATAGGAAATATTAAGGACTTGGTTTGTGTTAAACAGTTGTGAAACCGCTTTTATGAGAAATGGGTAATTGGTTTTTTTAAAGGAATTGAAGAGTTTTGATTTAAAAGAAAGCCATGGTTTTGTATTAAATTGGTTTAAAACATAAAGTGTTACACTCCGTAAATTCAAGGAGTTAAGATAAGAACATACCAAGGAATATAAGATTTGAAAGTTGATAGATAAGTTGACAAACATGTGTTGGACGAATTTTGAGTCTACCTTGGAGTGTTGTACCCCAGTTGTTAAGAATTTCGAGGTGTTTAAAAAACCTAGTGTGTAGTCCGTTAAATCTAGTTCCCAACGCAACAAACCGTTCGTCGATAGGACATCAGAGTCAAAAGTTATGGAAGTTTCAAGTTTGGTGCGATCGGGCAAAACAGTAGTTGTCGGTTGAGTACAGTGCGGCCGGAATGCGAGCGCGCCGAATGCTGGAACTTTTCGGAGTGGAGCGCGCCGTGGCTGCGACATGGCGCCGAGGCGGATTTTTGCGCAGAAGGGGCGAAAAAGGGGATATTTTTTTTAAAACCTATGGGAGGGTGACAAGTGTCCCTCCCATCCTTTTTACCAGAAAGTGGTCCTATTTTAGGGCCAAGTCTTGGAAGACTTGGCCATTTCATTTCAAAACCCTCCCAAGAAAAACCCTCTCCCTTCTCTCTAGTTGTTTTGAAGAAAACCTAGCTTAAGAGGAAACTGTTGGAGCGGCGGCAAGAAGGAAAAGTGTGGGTAAACTTGTGGGAAGCTACTGGTAGACGAGTTTGTGGAAAGAAGTGGAAGAAAGAGGCTTTTGTGGGTTTCTCCAAAGGTAAAAGTTTCCCCTTCTCTTGGTTATGAGTTATACTTGTTTTAGTAGTTTAGAAATGAGCCTGAGGCTGTTATATTGTAGTAGTTTAGAATTGAGCCTGAGGCTGTTATATTTGAATAGATTTGGATCTTGTTGTCTTGTTGAAACCGAAAATGGGCATGTTAGCCTTAAGATTGTAACTTCAATTGGATTTCTAATTTGGTCGTCACATGTTGTAAAGGGGGAAATTGTAATTGTTGAAGATGTCTAAGGCTAGATATCATGTTAGACCTAAGAACTTGAATTGGAAAAGAGTTGAAAGGGGTTAGTATTGGTTATATTGTTGGCCAAGAATGACATGGAGATTATTGGTTTATTTTGTGTTGTTGTGGGGCGGAATTTTACACGTATTAGTAGGCGTGTAATCCCCTTGTATTTGCTGAATTAATTGAGCCTTAAATGTGGCGTTGGTTATTGCAATTTCGGCCTTGAAAAAGGTGGCATAGTAAGTAGGAACAAAGGAAGTTCTGTCCAAATTTTTCCGTAGAATGTAGGGACCTTGCACTTAGTTATTCTACGTTCGAAGCTAGAGATTGATAGACGTTTTATGACCCTTATAGGATTGAAGTACTACGAGTAGCATATCCTACTTAAGGGAGATAGTACTGTGGAGCATTTTGCTTATTGTCGACAATCGTCGCGAGGTATGTGATTCTTCCTATCCTCTTCAGCATGATTATTTGTGAAATATATAGTGCAGTAGATGCACGTGTGTTAAAGAAATTTGATTTCCCTTGTTGTGCCTTGACTTGATATGAAGTGTAAAGGTCTTGATTGTTGAAAGAGTAGGAAAATCTTATTTCGTTAGTAATAAGCACTCGGTGGTTAAAGAATAAGCCCTATTGGTCTCATAAGGGCTTATAGTTGTAATTGGTTGGTTTAAAAACATAAAGTGTTATAACGGCTTTATGGGAAGTTTGTTATAACCACTTTATGTAGGTAAAAGGATGGTTTGTTGATTTCAAAAGATAAGAGGCTCGACGTATAATTGACCTAAGTGGTGTTGAAAAGTGTGAAACCTCATTCGTGAGAAATGAGTACTTGGTTTTTAAAAGAATAATGTTACAAATTTCGGAAATGGGAATAAGGATCGAACAAGCCAATGCAGCGTCGATAAAGGAAAGAGGTAATGACAATTAATCATATTAAAACCAGTAGAAACCTCCATCTGCATAGAAGCTAAGATAAGACAAAATTGTATTACATTTCCTAGATCATGGCTGCTCTAATAAGAATTATTGTAATCAAGTTTTGATCTTCTTAAAAATCCCAAGGTAAGGAACTCGATTTCTAAAAGAAAAGAGACTTAAGAATTGGAAGTGTTTTGTTTTAAAAGAAAGGCATGGTTTTGTCTTGTATTGTTTTAAAACATAAAGTGTTATAATAGCTTTATGGGAAGTTAGTTATAACGACTTTATGGAAAATAAAGAAATGGATTCATTATTGGATTTAGAACGGTAACTTGATTTTTTTGAAAATAGAGAAGTAACTTGTTTTCAAATATTGAACTCTTTGTGATGGAAAAACATAAGTGGCTTGGTTATAAAAAGTAGGAGTACCTTGATCTTAAAGGGGTTAGATACTTGGGTTTACTGGTATACTTGACGTTGTGTTAAGAAGTGTTTAAAGTACCTTGAGTTGTGTGTAACTTGCCTATGCTTGTTGTGATAGCCTTGTTGTGCAAGTGTTTGATTGTGTGCTACCGAGCCTCTCGATGGAGGGCCGGCTATCCGTTGATTGATGGACATACGCACACGTTGGGTAGCCCACGGGTATGCTTCCACTATATCGATCCTCTTGGACATACCGACGTTGGGTAGCCAGCGGGTATGCTTCCATCGAGTGTTATCTTGTTATTTGTTTGGACATACCGACACGTTGGGTGGCCCGAGTATGCGTCCACGGTGAGTATTATCTTGTATTTGTTTGGACATATCGACCGCGTTGGGTGGCCCGAGTATCGTCGCCCGGTGAGTATTATCTTGTATTTATTTGGACATACTGACATGTTGGGTAGCCCACAGGTATTCTTCCATAGTGAATGTTATCTTGTTAGTTGATTGGACATACAGACACGTTGGGTGGCCCACGGGTATGCTTCCACAGGGATTGTTATCTTGTTATCTCCTTTGGACATACCGACACGTTGGATGGTCCACGGGTATGGGCCCACTAGGACGGTTCCAGGGCCATGCTTATACCGAGGTGAGATGCCGGGGCATGCGGCCATTGTGCGGGTTAAATTCTCGGGTTGTATTTGAGTGATGATTTCACGGGCATGAGTCCCTAACTTGACATGACTGCTTATATGTTGTGTACTGTAGTTTGGTTATCATACATGTCTCCTGCTTTATATAGACTATTATGATTTCATTTACTGATATTTTCGATTTCACATACTTGGTACTGTTATCGACCTCCTTGGTGCGTTCATGCCGCAGGTTGAGGTACATAGCTTGCTGATCCGCACTCTTAGGATCGATGTTCGGTTCTCGGAAAGCTCCATATCTCCGGAAGCTTGTCCTGTGGTACGGTTCCCTGAAGTAGTAGACTTTTATATATTCACGGGCATGGCGGGGCCTTGCCCCGTCATTATGGTTTCAAAATTCTTAGAGGTCTGTAGCACTGTTGTGGGCAGAGTTTGTAAGGATGTAACTGTTCAAGTTTTCATTTATGGGCAAAAAGGTAACCGTTTGGGTTAGCCTGTTTTCTTATTTCACTGTTTTCTTTCATGAGTTTTTATTTCCGCTGGTTTTTCTCTGATGTTGTATCACTAGGGTGCCCGGGGTAAGGCACCAGTCACGGGCCCGGGTTCGGGTCGTGACATAAAGTGTTATAACAACTTTATGGGAAGTTAGTTATAACGACTTTATGAAAACAAAAGAATGGTTTTATCATTGGTTTTAAAATGGTAACTTGACTTTAAAAGGAGAAGTGTTTTGGTCTAAAAAGAAGGCATGGTATTGTCTTAATTTGGTTTAAAAGGGAAAGTATGGAAGTTGTTTTGGTTTACTTAAAATGTTAGTCACTCTATTTTTGATAATACGGGCATCGGGTGACCTTTGTAAAAGAAATGGATCTTTTAAAAAGAATTTAACGAACGTAGTACTGTGGGGTTAAAACCTGGACTTTGGTATAAAATAAAAGTACCTTGAGTTGTGTGTAACTTGCCTATGATTGCGTGTGATAGCTTTGTCGTGCTAGTATTGTATATACCACCGCGTCTCTCGATGGAGGGCCGGCTAGTTTGTTATGATCTTACTTGGACGTACCGACAGTGATGGAGCATTCCACGGGTACGCTTCCATTATTATTATTCCATGGACTAGCTCTCCATGAGGTTTTTACTGATTCGGCCTTGGTACCTGGTGGTTGGCTTTCGTACTTGCCCCGTCTCGTGGCTGATTCGGCCTTGGTACCTGGTAGTTAGCCTTCGCACTTGCCCCGTTCAGTTTAGTGACGAAGTCTCGTGACACGACGCGGTACACAGTAGTTAGCCTTCGTACTTGCCGGTCGACTCGTGACCGCGGCCGTACTGGTAGTCGGCTTTCGTACTTGCCCCGTGTCAGCTTCGTGGTTTGATTGTATGGTATTGTTAGTACGACTTTGGTATCTGGTAGTTGGCTTTCGTACTTGCCCCGGTCAGTTGATGATGCGACTTTGGTATCTGGTAGTTAGCCTTCGTACTTGCCCCGTACGGTTTTATGACACAGGTGGGACCTGGTGTTCATGTGTACTCCTTAGTGTTGTTATATCATAGACTGCCGGCAGTGAGGAAGGAATTCCACGGGCACGATTGAGGTTGTGGGCATGAGACCCATGGTTATATTTTGAGTGATGACTTGGAGGGCGAGTCACGACTTAGCGATCACGTATATGTTGTGTACTGTAGTTTGGTTATCATACATGTCTCCTGCTTTATATAGACTATTATGATTTCATTACATTATTTTCAGTTTCACATACTTGGTACCTGTTGTACTGACCTCCTTCGGGGGGCTGCGTTCATGCCGCAGGTAGAGGTACATCGGTTGTGGATCCTCGCTCATAGGATCACAGATTGACTTATTGGAAGCCCGTTTCTCGGAGGCTTATCTTTTGGTATGTTACCACAGTCCGTAGGTTCTTGTACATTCAGGTATGGCGGGGCCACTGTCCGTCATAGTTGTTGTTATAAAACTCTTAGAGTGCATGCTTTGTTGTAGGCGAGTTTGTAAAAAAGAATAACTGTTCGGGTTTTTATGTATATATACAAAAGGCGACCGCTTGGGTTAGCCTGTTCATATCATATATCTTGTTTCATGTTTAAGTTTTTATTTCCGCTGATTTTATCTGATGTTGTATCACTAGGGTGCCCGGGTAGGCACGATCACGGGCCGGTTGGTCGTGACATCGCATTTGGGAAGCTCGTTTCTCGGAGGCTTATCTTTTGGTATGATTCCCGGAGTTTGTATGTTCTTGTACATTCAGGGGTATGGCGGGGCCCTGTCCCGTCATAGTTGTTCTCACATTCGTAGAGGTGCAGTAATCTTGTTGTGGGCAGGGTTTGTAAGGGATTTAACTGTTCAATTTTGATTTATATATACAGGAAGGTAACCGTTTTGGTTAGCCTATTGCTTATTTTATGTCTTGTTTATGTTTAAGTTTTTATTTCCGCTGATTTTCTCTGATGTTGTATCACTAGGGTGCCCGGGGTAAGGCACCAGTCGCGGGCCCGAGGTCGGGTCGTGACAAAAGTGGTATCAGAGCAGTTAATCCTCGGAAAGTGTCTACAGACCGTATCTAGTAGAGTCTTGATTATCGGTGTGTTGTGCACCACACCTATAATCAGGTGGCTGCAGGATATTTAGGATTGGTTTCCATTCTTCTCACTCTGAGATCGTGCCTTAGAGATGTGTTATAAGTTGGACTCCCTCTGCGTATTCGTTTGTGCTAGTTATGCCTCTACGCAAGGCAACCAGGGCCCAGATGGGCAAGGCAGCGGAGGGAGCTACGAGTAAAACACAAAGGGTTACGAGGGCACAGGCCTGGTCATTACCTGAGATAGTGCTTCATTCAGGGAGTTCGGCGACGCCGCTAGCCCCAGGAGAGTTTAGAGCAGCAACAGTAGCTACAGAGACCATGATACCTGAGTCTTCAGTTCCACGGCCAGGAAAAAAGGATATGAGTTACAAGGAGATGACCCAGTTACTAGCTAGTCTGGTGGCTGGGAATGAGGACGGACGGGAGCCGGTGGTTCCGGCAGTACCAGTAGTTCACCCTAGATCCGATAGTTTTAAGACTTCGGGACTTCTTGAGTTGCATTCCACCCGAGTCCTATGGATTAAGGACTGAGGAAGATCATCAGGAGTTTATTCGACAGTTGCAGTGGATCATGAAAGTGATCAAGACCTCAGAGGCATTTCTTACACACTTCTTGCCCTCGCAGATGAGGAGAGCTCGGGCAGATAGATTTATGAGGTTGAGGCAGAACGGGCGGACGGTTCGGGAATACAGTATAGAGTTTGACTTATTGGCTCGTTATGTCCCCGCGTTAGTGGTAGACATGGAGGATAGAGTGCACCGATATGTCACAGGATATGACGATTATCTAGCAGAGAGTTGTACAAAGAGTAGCTCTTCATCGGACATGGACATTGCCGCGTCAGAGCTTACGCGCGTAAGACCGAGCGTGGAGATCGACGGATTAACCAAGATCGTGAAGAGGCGTAACATCGTGGTCCTTTGGTAACTTTCGAGGCGGACCTTCTCCAGCCAGATCGGTTATGCGCCTCCGCCAAGACAGAGTGGTCCTCGCGGACTTGGGACGTTCGGGGTATTTAGGAGTTGGTCGAACTCCGTGGTTTCGTTCACAGATTTGCATAGGTTCTAGCGGCCATTCGATTTTCCATCGGTGTTCACTATGCGGTAGACGCCATCCCGAGGAAATGTCGTCTTTCTTACTAACGCTTGTTTTACCGGCCGTCAGGGCCGTGAGAGAGAATGTCCTAGTAGGAGGGATACAGTGGGATGACTTAGCCTACCAGTCGATTATGATTCATGGATCGGAGAGGAAGGGTGTTAGCAGGAGGCCACCCCTTTCGGTATGGTCGTTGTGGTAGGGGTTCTTATGAGAGTGTCGTACTACTTAAATAGCTTGTTAGGCTTGCGGCGGCGAGCCATTTTGCGAGAAATTATCCGAACAGTGCACGGATGTTACTACTCACGCCGGGATCGGTGGTGGTTCATCACCTTACGTAGTTATGCGCCCAGTGAGCAAGATTTGATTAGGCGGCAAAGGAAAGTGAGCGAGAGTTACAGGGAGATCTTCAGCCTTAAGAGACTTGTTTAGGTCGTTATGGTAGATTCATGTGGAGTGCTATGTTCGGTTAGCATAGTGTAAGTTATGATAAATCCATGGGTAGTGTGAGATGGAAGTAGTAGCTTTCATGACGTGAACTGGTAAGATTGTTCGGACGGAACGAGTTTAGTACGAAGTGGGTCGGGTTGAGGCCATTTCGCGAGTCAACCCGCAGCCCGGAATGTGGTGGGGTCAGTTTGAGGTGGTTCCGCTAGATGATAGGGTCACGAGGGTGTTAAGCCCAAGTTTAGGTAACCGTTGTACGAGTTCGTGGATGCGTTCGACCAGAATCGGATCGTGAAGGCCGGGAAGGGCCTTAAAGGAATTTGAGGCTAGAAAAATGACCAAGTTTGGAGGTAGTGACTCCAAGGTTTTGGAAACTGAAGCGATGACTGGAGTACGGTACGTGTACTAGAGAGAGTTCGGGTGTACGATATGGGTATGACGAGTAAGGAAAGGAGTGAACGTGTGTTAACAGAATAAAATAGATCATTTTGTTGTGAAGTGAAGATGCGAAGGGAGTATCCTTTAGACCATAGGTGGAAGCTTTTGTAATGTTAGAGGTGATTTCTCGTTGGCTTGGATTTGAGTTGTTGCGCGTGTGTTGTATTATGGCAATATGGGGCATAGTTGGTTTCGTAAGTATAGTAGTGAAGACTATACCGGCGCATGTACGATTGGAGACTTAGAAGGAACATTCGGGACGAATGTTTCTAAGGGGGGAAGAATGTTACACCACGTAGTTCCAGGGTATGTATACGAGGACGTACGTACGAGAATACGACAGTAAAATTGGAAAGGAAGAAAGATGTGATTTTTTCGACGGAAAGTTTTCCGGATTTTATGAAGGAAAAATGTTCGTTAAAGGGAATTGGATTCCCAGATTTGGTATTTGGACTTTTTGGAATATTTGAGAATTATGAAATTTTATTTCCGAAATTGGTCACGTGGTGCCCACGGGAAAATTTACGGTTTTGTGGGGCCCACTTTATTTTCGGATTTTTGGCATTACGGATATTTTCGGAAGATGAAATATTTTGGACGAGTAGGGGAGCGACACGTGTCACCCCCGTGTGGACATGTTGGCCGAATTGGAGAAGGACAAGTGGGACGTTTTTTTGGTGGACAAGTGGCCCATTTTTGTGGTGGCCACTTGTCCCATTTTTGTGGTAGCCAAATGGTTGGCCAACTACCCACACACATGTACCCCATCCTCACCATCCACTTGCCTAGATCTTGGCCATTGATTTCCCTATAAATACCCCTTGTGTGCAAGACTTTATTTCATCCACATTAGAAAGTTTCCAAGGCAAAAAAATTCCCCTCCCTCCCTTAGTGAGTTCTCGTCCAAACACCCCCCCACCTTGAGTAGAATTCTTCAAGTATTGTTGTTATTCCAAATACTTTAGCCTAAATCCCTTGTGGTATTCCAAAAAAATCCCAACATAAGAGCCCGGAAATACTACTTTATTCCATAGTCGCAAAATGAAGCCCTAGAAAAATCTTCATAGCTTAGATGAAGTGTTAAGAGAAGTTGTTTAGAAACTTCTAAGGGTTGCTTGGAGCGGGTTGAGCGTAAGGAATCGAGATAAACGTTGCTCAGGATCGACTTATATCTTGGATAATTTTGGGCTTATCGAGGTAATTATCTTTGTCCCCCTATTGTAATTGGATATTACATGTTGTAGTAATGTATAGTTGAGTATACTATATGTAGAATGAATATGGATAAGAATTGAATCAGATTTACATTGGATGTATTCTGAGACTTGTAGTATTATTGTGGGGCAGTGTTGTACACGTCCGGTTAGACGTGTAACCCCCCTAGGAGTTGTTGGATTGGTAGCGGGCCTTGATAGAGGAGGAGATTTATGTGGTTACGGGGGGGAGGTGTTGCCGAATTTTCCGTAGAATAAGGAATCTTGTATTTAGAATATTCTACGAAGAGATCTAGAAGTTGATAGACATTTTATGGCCATTATAGGTGGAAGTACTACGAGTAGCGTATTCTACTTGAAGGGTGGAAAAGGCTAGCAGAGTGATAGTACTTTGGAGCGTTTTGCTAATTGTCGATAATCGTCGCGAGGTATGTGAACCTCTTCCTATCTTTTCTAGCATGATTGTGTGAACTATGTAGTACGGTAGACGTACGTGTGCTAAACGAATTTGATTGGTTTAAAACATAAAGTGTTATAACGACTTTATGGGAAGTTTTTATAACAACTTTACGTAGGTAAAGAAATGGTTCGCGTGTCACGAATTGCCCGCGTTCGTGGATCGTGCCTTACCCGGCACCCAAGTAGTCATACATCGAGTAATCGGAATATAAAAACAAGACATGAAACAGCTTGTAAAATGAGACACGCTTTTATGTGAGAAAATGTCGTCTTTCTAATATATATATAAACATAGTTTAGCGCTACATCCCAACTGCATAATAGACTAATGACCTCTAAGAAGATAAACAACTATGCGGGACAGTGGCCTCGCCATACCCCGAATGTACAAAACTATATACAACAACAGGAGATCATACCTAAAAGTCGAGCCTCGAGAAGATGGAGCTCCCGACACCAAAGCAAAAAGATCCTAAGGATGTGGATCTAGCACTGCTGCTCTTACTGCGGATTTAACGCAGCCCCCCGAAGGAGGTCAGTACAACAGGTACCAAGTATGTGAAACTGTAAAGTACTTAAATGCAATCAAAGTATTTAAAACCATTTGCAAATACAATTAGTTCAATTGCACATAGTGCCATATCACAAACAAGAACCATAATAGGTAAACTGTAACTGGTCTTTTCTAGGCCGCGAATGATCGAAGCAAGGCCAATCGCCCATAGTATCATTATGCGTTCCTAATCCTGGACTCCCGCAGTCCGCATAGGTCACACACAGACCCGCATGAGGTATTCCTCGCGACGGGGTAGCTAACCCTGCATTCTCCTGGACTCCCGCAGTCCGCATAGTCACAATAGATCGCATAGTCACACATCGCATAGGGCATCTCGTGACGCTAAAACACCCGGAATGATCAATCCTATAAATCCCGCAGACTCGCATAGTCACACAGACCGCATAGGCCGTATAGACCGCATCAAGGTGGCAAGCCCTGTGATAACAAGTCGGGGGTATGTGATATAATAACAGTACAACGGTCTTAACGTTTAACAACGTAAGCACAACAATAATAACATCACAAGACACTAACACACGTAGTATCATAACATGTTTACTTATCAAACCATCTTACTATACTTGCAGAAGTCAATACAAGATTTTCATAAACTAACAAGTAAAACCGTTCCTTTTATTTTTCTTAAGTCGTTATACCTAACTTCCCATAAAGCTAGTATAACTCTTAAGTTTTCTGTTTAAAAACCAAGTATTACTCTTCTATAAAATGATTCATAATTCCTTTGAAATACTTCAATGTTCTTATTATTCAGGCTTAAGTCAAAATACATTGCCGTAAAACTACGTCCAGTTAACACACGTACGTCTACCGTACTATATATATATTTTAAAATATCATGCTCAAGAGTATAGGAAGAATCACATACCTTCTCGGCGAAATCCACCTGCCAAGTCGAATATGTCGCGCGCAGAGAATCAACATATAATAGTCAGATACGTCTATCAACATCTAGACTATTTTGTATACAGTTCTAAGCAGAGGGTTCTCTATTCTACGGAAAATTGGGCAGCACTTCCTACCCGCTGCCTACTCAAGTTCATCAGAAACAAATTCTATGTAAGTACAGTTCAATTATTCTTCATTTATACCCTTCTACTGTGATAACAGTTCAATTATATTCTTTAATATTCTTCTATATCCTATACTCAAGTCTTAACTATTCTTATATGTAATATCCAATTACAACAGAAGGACAATAGTATTTACCTCGATAAGCCCAAAAATTATCAAAGTTAAATATCGATCCTGAGCAAGGTTTAGCTCCTAATTGCACGCTCCGATAGCTCCAAGAAACCCTTAGAAGTTTCTAACAACTTCTACTTAACTACTATAAGGGATTTGGGCTAGGGTATTTTGGTATAGTAACTATACTAGAAGGCAACTTCTACAAGGGGGGGGGGTATTCGGCCAAGGGCCTTCTCAAGGGGGAGGGGGAGGGCTCTTGGACGAGAATACTACAAAGAGAGGGGGAGGATTTTCAAGACTTGGAGAATTGATTTATGGATGAAGAAAACCTTCAAGTTAGGGGAGTATTTATAGGCCAACCAAAGGCCAACCAATGGCCAAGATGAAGCCAAGTGCTATGCAAGTGTAGGGTGGAGATTTGGGCAAGTACACCTTATCCATCTACTCCACAAATATCCTACCTAACCTTGACTAAAGAAAAAAGCCACAAAAAATCGTCCAAGTTGCCCATTTTGCCGTCCATTGAGGGTGACAAGTGTCACCCTCCCGTTGGTCCAAAATATTTCGTCTCTCGGAAAAATCCGCAAAAAATATAAATGACATAGCCGTAATTTTCCCTTCGCAAGTTTTGTAAAACGTTTCGTCGAAAAAAGATTCTTTTAGTGAGTTGTGCACAAACATTTCGTCCAAAGTGCCTAACTAAGGCTAAACTTTTGTACGTACGTCCTCACGTACATACTCTGGAAATACGGGGTATAACACTGTGATTTTTAAAAGATAAGAGACTTGACTTATAAATGACTTGATGTGAAATATTAAGGACTTGGTTTGTGTTAAAAAGTTGTGAAACCGCATTTATGATAAATGGGTAATTGAGTTTTAAAAGGAATAAGTTATATTGATTTCGGAAATGAGAATAAGTATCGAACAAACCACTGCAGCGTTAATAAAGGAAAATGTATTGACAAATAATTAATTATATTAAAACCAGTAGAAACCTCCGTCTGCATAGAAGCTAAGATAAGACAAAATTGTATTACATTTCCTAGATCATGGATGCTTTAATAAGATCATTAATAACAAGTATTGATTTTTCTTAAATTCCAAAGTAAGGAACTTGTTTTCTAAAAGAAATGAGACTTGAGGAATTTGAAGTGTTTTGGTTTAAAAGAAAGGCATGGTTTTGTCTTAAATTGGTTTAAAACATAAAGTGTTATAACAGCTTTATGAGAAGTTAGTTATAATGACTTTATGAAAACAAAAGGATGGTTTTATTATTAGATTTAAAATGGTAACTGGACTTTAAAGGGAGAAATGATTTGGTTTAAAAAGAAAGTATGAAAATTGTTTTGGTTTACTTACAAAGACAAGCATTTCTATTTTTGATACTACTGTATCGTGTGACTTTGTGTGAAAGAAATGGATCTTTTAAAGAGTTAAAATACGTAGTACCTTGGGGTTAAAATCCGGATTTGTGTTCATAAAAAGAATGTCTAAAAGTATGTTGAACTTGCATATGCTTGTGGTGATAGCTTTTGTTGTGCAAGTGTTGTGTTTCTGTGCTACCGCGTCTCTCGTTGGAGGGCCGGCTATCTGGTTGATTGATGGACATACTGACACGATGGGTGGCCCACGGGTATGCTTCCACTATATCGATCCTTTTGGACATACTGACACGATGGGTGGCCCACGGGTATGCTTCCATTAGGAGTGGTCTCGTGGTATTTGCTTTGGACATACTGACACGATGGGTGGCCCACGAGTATGCTTCCACTATGATTGTTATCTTGTTATTTCCTTCGACATACCGATATGATGGGTGGCCCACTGTATGCTTCCATTATGAGTGTTATTCGTTATTTGCTTTGACATCCTGACACGATGGGTGGCCCACGAGTATGCTTCCAGTATGATTGTTATCTTGTTATTTCCTTTTGGACATACTGACACGATGGGTGGCCCACGGGTATGCTTCCATTAGGAGTGTTATTCTGTTATTTGCTTTGGACATACTGACACGATGGGTGGCCCACGAGTATGCTTCCATTATGATTGTTATCTTGTTATTTCCTTCGACATACCGACACGATGGGTGGCCCACGGTATGCTTCCATTAGGATGGTTCCATGGCCATGCTTATACCGAGGTAAGACGCCGGGCACGCGTCGCATGCGGTTAAATTCCCGGTTATATTTGAGTGATGACTTTACGCGTGAGTCCCGACTTGACATGATCGCTAATATATATTGTGAATCGTAGTTTGGTTATCATACATGTCTCCTGCTTTATATAGACTATTATGATTTCATTTACTGATTTTCGTTTCACATACTTGGTACTGATCGACCTCCTTCGGGGCCGCTCATGCCGCAGTAGAGGTACACCGGTTGTTGATCCTCGCCATAGGATCACGCCAAAGATTTTGGGAAGCCCGCTTTCTCCGAGGCTTATCTTTTGCATGATTCCTCGAGTTTGTAGGTTCTTGTACATTCAGGGGTATGGCGGGGCCCTGTCCCGTCATAGTTGTTATAGAATTCGTAGAGGTCTGTAGTACTGTTGTGGGCAGGGTTTGTAAGGGATTTAACTGTTCAATTTTGATTTATATATACAGGAAGGTAACCGTTTTGGTTAGCCTATTGCTTATTTTATGTCTTGTTCATGTTTAAGTTTTTATTTCCGCTGGTTTTCTCTGATGTTGTATCACTAGGGTGCCCGGGGTAAGGCACCAGTCGCGGGCCCGAGGTCGGGTCGTGACATTATTAGTCTTGTTCATATACCCTCTCATTTTAGTTTACTTAAGGCACTTAATCATATCTTTAAGAAAAGAACACCGGGAATTTAACCCAAGTACTACATGCTTCAACTCTTTTTAAAAAATGACTTTTCTTTATACATAAAAAACCCTTGGGCAATTGATGCCTTAAAACCAATTTGCCTCTTCATATACTTATCTTACTTAGAGTAAATCTCTTCCCATTAACCTTTTATGAAGCTAATAAACCAACTTCCCATAAAGTTGTTATATTAACTCTACACTTTAGTAAAATCATACTTTTCCCCTAACCAAGGGACTTATACATTCTTAAAACGAAACAAGTCATTATATACTTAAAACAAGCAAGAATACCAAATCTTGTACGTCTACCATACTACATAGTTTCATCTATTCATGCTCAAGAGATAGGAAAGCTTCACATACCTCTTTGGTCAATCCACTTGCTAAGCTCAACTACCGCAAGTAATATTTCAACCTATAATAATCATGATACGTTTGTTAACCTCTAATCTCAAAGTAGAACAATCCAAGTTCAAAGTCACTAAATTCTATGGAAAATTGGGCAGCATTTCCTTTGTTTCTACTCACTTTGCCACCTTTCTCAAGGCCGAATTTATCATCCAAACACCACATTTAAGGCTCAACAATCCAACATTTTAAAGGGGATTACACATCCAAACTTGGGTGTGTAAAATTCTGCCCCATTAGGTACAACAATTCACTTAACAATTCTAAGGTAGTTTTTAGGCTACAACATGCTCATAATCTCTTCTTAACCAATCCTTCATATCCAAACCACATTTCTTACATGCAAGGACTCTAAGTGCATTATTCACTACCACAAGTTCTTTCTTCTTAACATGCAACACTAAAAACTAATTACAAGGGAAGAATCATTACCTTAGAGCTTTAGCCAAATTTATCCCAAATGTTTTGCTAGCTTTCTTGCCAAGAATACCACCACAACAACACCAACAAGCTAGCCACAAACTTCCTTCTTGTTCTTAACTTTTCAGATTTTTCTTATGCTTTGAATTTCCTTTGGAAATGTAGAGAGAAGGAGGAGCTAATTTAGAGAGAGGGAGAGGTTTGAAAGATGACCAAGTCTTGAAGACTTGGTCAATATAAGGCATGCAAGAAAATCGATGGGGAGGGGACACTTTTCACCCTCCCATGGCCTTTTAAAAGAGAAATCGACTTTCCTAAGTTTTTCCGCCCAAAATCCGCCTCGGCGCGCGGCCGCCGCGCGCTGAAACCTCCGCAGCCTCTCTCAACTTCCGTGCCGCTGCTCGCATCCGGCGCCAGTGGCCTCGCCGCTTTGTCCAAACACATTTCTGTCCGATCACAGACCGAACTTGTAACTCTCATAACTTTCTACTCCGACGTCCTATCGACGAACGGTTGGTTGCGTTGGAATCTAGACTCCACGAACTACGCCCTAGGCCTTTGAAACACTCAGGAACTCTCAATGTACCAGGTCATAACCCGCCTCAAAGTTGACTAAAACCCGTCCGGAACAATCCGTCAACCTATCCTTAGAAAATTTTAAGTCTTACATGCTTTCGTACGCTCTCATACGTAGGGTCAGAACTACGGGGTATAACAACTAACCAGGCTTTCTAAATCACAATTTACACAGAACTACCCGTACATAACACTTAACATGTAACCATCTTATTAACGCATACTAGTCTCAAAAAGGGTTAAAGATATACCTGTGACTATTGCTTCACTTTCCCTTTGTCGCTCTAATCATAATCCTGCCCTGCTGGGCGCATAGCTATATAAGGCGATGAACTAGCCACTGATTCCGAAGGATGAGTCTTAACATCCGCGCTACCTCTGGTCGGACAGTCCCTCGCCAAATGGCCCTGACGGCCGCAAGTATAACAGTCTCCCATAGTAGAACGACACTCCCCAAAATGGGGTCTACCACATCGACCACACCGAGGTAGGGGTGGCTCCGTCTGGCTAACACCCCTTCTCCCGAAACTCAAGCCCGACTCCGCCATGAATACCCTGCACGCCCCAAGACGGTGAAGGAGGACTCAGATCGGGCCAAGTGTATACCTAGCCCGCTGCTGAGGCTGTCCGCCTCGAAAGTTACCAAATGACCCTGCTGTCTTGGCCCTCTTATGCTGATCTTGGTCATTTCATTGACCTCTACGTTTCTCAGTCCCCTGTGCATAAGCCTGTATGCGGGAAATGTCCATGCCTGGCTGAAGAGCTACTCCTGTACAACCCTCTGCTAGATAATCATCAAATCCCGTGACATATCGGTGTACTCTATCCTCCATGTTTTCCACTAGAGTGGGGGCATACCGAGCTAATGAGTCGAACTCTATATTGTACTCCCGAACCGTCCGCCCATTCGGTCTCAATATCATAAAACTATCCACTCGGGCTCTCCTCATCTGTGGAGGCAAGAAGTGGTTAAGAAATGCCTCCGAGAACTCGTCCCAACCAGCTGGAAACGCATGCTCCCCCCGGGACAGTTCCCATGAATCAAACCAGTTGACTGCAATATCCCGCAGCCGATACGAACCCAGTACCACTGATTCGGCCTCTGAGGCCTTAATCACTCTCATGATCCGCTGTAGCTATCGAATAAAATCCTGAGGATCTTCCTCAGTTCTCGATCCATAGAACTCTGGCGGACTACAACTCAAGAAGTCCCGAAGCCTCAAACTATCGGCTCTGGGGTGCACCACCGGTACTACCGGAACCTCCGACTCTCGTTTGTCCTCATGCCTAGCCACGATCCTAGCTAGTAACTGGGTCACCTCCTTGTAACCCATATCCTCGGCTCCTGGTCGTGGAACTGGAGGCTCAGATATCATGGCCTTAGTAGATACTGCTGCCGCTGTGCTAAACTCTGCTGGGGCTGGCGGCGTCGCAGAACTCCCCGTATGAAGTACCACCTCAGGTAATGACTGGGCCTGTGCCCTCGCAACCCTCTGTGTTCTACTCGCAGCTCCCTCTGCTGCCTTGCCCTTCTGGGCCCTGGTTGCCTTGCGTAGAGGCATAAATGGTACATAAGTATACGTCAGAGGGAGTCCAACTTATAACACAACTCTAATGCACGATCCCAGAGTGAGAAGAATGGAAACCAATCCTAAATATCCTGCAGCCTCCTGATTATAGGTGTGGTGCACAACACGCCGATAATCAAGACTCTACTAGATACGCTCTGTAGACACTTTCCGAGGACTAACTGCTCTGATACCACTTTTGTCACGACCCGACCTCGGGCCCGCGACTGGTGTCTTACCCCGGGCACCCTAGTGATAATACATCAGAGAAAATCAGCAGAAATAAAACTCATAGACATGGAACAATATAAAAGAAGAAACATGCTAACCAATAAGGTCACCTTTCTGCATATATATATAAAACCCGAACAGTTATCCTTTACAAGCCCAACTCACAACAGTATTACAGACCTCTAAGAGTTTTTATAACAACTATGACGGGACAGGGCCCCGCCATACCCCTGAATGTACAAGAACCTACAATCTCAGGGAATCATACCAAAAGATAAGCCTCTGGAGAAACGGAGCTTCCCAAAACGCAGAACTGTGACCCTAAGAGCGAGGATCAATAACCGGTGTACCTCTACTGCATGCATTTAACGCAGCCTCAAGGTCGATAACAGTACCAAGTATGTGAAATCGAAAAATATCAGAATGAAATCATAACAGTCTATATAAAACAGGAGACATGTATGATAACCAAACTACAGTACACAATATATAAGCAGTCATGTCAGGTCAGGGACTCATGCCTTCAAAGTCATCACTCAAAATAACCATGGGTCTCAAGCCCGCAATATCAACCATGCCCGTGGAACTCCTTCCTCACTACCGGCAGTCTATGATATAGTATAAAACCAAAAAGTACACATGAACACCAGGTCCCACCTGTGTCATAAAAACTGACCGGGACAAGTACGAAATCCAACTACCAGATCCATCCTGCATCAGCAACGACCGGGGGAAGTACGGGGGCTAGCTACCAGATCCTGCCTGCCTCATCAACCTCATAGAGAGCTAGTCCATGGCATAATAATAATATACCAGGAGTTTAACCCGCTGCATGGCCGCATGCCCCCGGAATTCCTTCATCGGTGCAGATATGTCCATGTAACAATAATAATATACCGGGAGTTTAACCCGCCGCATGGCCGCATGCCCCCGGAATTCCTTCATCGGTGCAGACATGTCCATGTAACAATAATAATATACCGGGAGTTTAACCCGCCGCATGGCCGCATGCCCCCGGAATTCCTTCATCGGTGCAGACATGTCCATGTAAATAACAAGATGACCGGCCCTCCATTGAGAGACGCGGTAGCATAAGAATACAACCTTTGCACAACAAGGCTATCACAAGCAAGCACAGGCAAATTACCATACTTCTAGACTTTTATTAACATGTAAACTAATTCACCATTTTATAAACTCAAAGTACTTTCATTTTATGCCAACAATCCGGGTTTTAACCCCAAAGTACTACATACTTCAATTCTCTTAAAACATCTCTTTTTAAGTAAAAACCACCCGATACTAATACCCGTAGTATCAAGACACTTTCATGTTTAAATCAAGTACTTTATACTTTTTAAACCAAGTGGCTTACACTTTTAAAGCAACGTCAAGTATACTTTTAAATCATGTTACTTCTCCTTTTCCAAAATTAAGTCGTTTATAAGTCAAGTCTCTTATCTTTCAAGATCAAGTCTCTTAACTTTCAAAATCAAGTCTCTTATCTTTTAGAATAATCAAACCATTATTTTATCTTCATAAAGTCGCTATAACTAACTTCCCATAAAGCCATTATAACACTTTATGTTTTAAACCAACCAAAGACAACCAAATTCATTTAACACACGTACGTCTACCGTACTATAGTTCACAACAATCATGCTCAAGAGGATAGGAAGAATCACATACCTCCTCGGCTAATCCACTTGCCAAGTCGAATATGCCGCGCGTAGAATATCAACCTATAATAATCAAATACGTCTATCAACGTCTAGATCTCTTCGTAGAATATTTCTAAGTATAGGGTCTCTTATTCTACGGAAAATCGGGCAGCACTTCCCCTGTTTTTACATACTTTTCCACCTTTTTCAAGGCCCGGAATTCAATAACCAACATGCCACTTTTAAGGAACAATAATACAACAATACTAAAGGGGATTACACGCCTAACTGGACGTGTAAAATTCTGCCCCACAATAAACGAAATGGTCCATTAGTCCAAAGTAAATACAGTCCAATGTAAATACAGTCCAATGTAAATACAGTCCAAAGTAAATACAGTCCAATGTAAATACAGTCCATTAGTCCATTAGTTGGTGTTCTTGGCCAACTACTACAATCAAACTTATCCAATTTTCGGCTAGCATGCCGGAATTACTTCTTTAATCTTCCAACTTATATTCCAATCTTAATATAAGTTATAATTATTTTGTTAATAACTGTCAACAGGTAATAGATACGTTTTTACCATTTTAATGGCTAACATGCCAATTTCTCCATTTTTAGAAACTTAACAAGGTCCAAATCTTTTCTATCTTCCTTCCATGTATCAAATACTCATTTATATACTTCCAATATATATAATATCCAACTTCACAAAGAGGAAAAAGTTCATTACCTCAAAAAAGCCCAAAATAATCCAAGAACTAAAAGTCGATCCGTAGCACGTTTAGCTCCTAATCCTTACGTTCCAATCCGCTCCAAGCAACCCTTAGAAGCTCCTAACCAACTCCTCTTCAAGATCCAACTCCAAAAAGTGAAGAACACCTTAGGTTCCAAACATGCAGGTTTCGGCCAAGGCAAGATTTTAAGGCTAGGGGTGTGAAATCTTGTCTAACACTTGGTTAACAACCTTCCTAACACATCAAGGAAGAACACTTAAGAGTTTAGGAATTGTTGGACAACTTTAGGTCATGTTAATGGCCCATGGCCGAAAGCTCTTAGTAAGGGAGAGAGTATTTTCAAGGCTTGGAATTAATTCTAAGTGTGGACGATTTCATCCTACTAATGTGATGATATAACACAACCAAGGGCTAGGATTAAAACATGTGTGTGGTTGAGATTAGGGACAAGTATGTGTGGGTCCCACTTGTCCACTTGTCCAACAAATATCTCACAAAATATCAAGCACAAGACTAGTCCAAGTGGCACTAGATTTCGGTCAACATGGGCCCACTTGGGGTGACACGTGTCGCCCTCATATTGGTCCAAAATATTTCATCTCCCGAAAACATCCATAATGGCCAAAATCTCGAAAATAATGCTGGTTCTACAAAATCAGAATTTCTCCCGTGGGCCCCACGTGACCAATTCCGGAAAATAAAATCCATAATTCTCTTATATTCCAAGAAGTCCAAATACCAAAATTGAGAATCCAATTCCCAATAATAAACCTTTTTCCTTCACGAGGTTCGGAATATTTTTCGTCGAAAATTCAAAATTTCCTTCCCTTTCGTACTTAGTGTTATATTCTCGTACG
Organism: Przewalskia tangutica; assembly: GCA_029844215.1. Classification (NCBI taxonomy): domain Eukaryota; kingdom Viridiplantae; phylum Streptophyta; class Magnoliopsida; order Solanales; family Solanaceae; genus Przewalskia; species Przewalskia tangutica. Next base: position 46,475,537 of record CM056739.1, on the reverse strand, counting down.
TACGTCCTCACATACATACTCTAGAACTACGGGGTATAACAATTAGGTACCCAGGTTGGTGATCCTCGTTCTTAGAAGCTCTGTTCAGTTTTTGAGAAGAAGCTTCATTCACTCCGGAGGCTTATCTTTTGGTACGGATCCCTGTTGATGTAGATTTTGTATATTCAGGGGTATGGCGGGGCCCTGTCCCATCACAGTGGTTATGTCCAAATTTCTTAGAGGTCTGTAGTCATATCTTGTAGGTCGGTTTGTAAACAAGAAGGATGTAACTACTTTTGGTTATGTATATATATATATATATGTCCAGAGAGGTAGACTTATTGGCTAGCCAGTTGTTTATTTCCTGTTAATGTACGTTATGAGTTTCATGTATGTTCCGCTGATTTTCTCTGATGTATACCTGTAAGGGTGACCAGGTAGGGCACCAGTCGCGAGCCCGGGGTCGGGTCGTGACATGAACGCAGCCCCCCGAAGGGGGTCAGTACAACAGGTACTAAGTATGGAACGGAAATAAAGTACAAGAATAAATCATAATCAGATAAAAGAATGACAGGGCAAGTATGCGTCACGACCGAACCGGCCCGTGGATCGTGCCTTACCGGGCACCCTCGTGATACAACATCGAGAGAATCAGCGGAAATAAAAACATAAACATGAAACAAGAGACATGATAAATAAACAAAGCAACCAAAGCAGCTTGCTTCTCAGATATATTCATAAAACCCAACAGCTTATCCTTTTACAAACTCGCCACAACAAGCATTACATGCACTTAAGAAGTGACAATAACTATGACGGACAGGCCCCGCCATACCCGAATGTACACGAACCTCTGCACTGTGGTAACATACCAAAAGATAAGCTCCGAGAAACGGGCTTCCAATACGCTGAATCGTGATCCATGAGCGAGGATCCACAACCGATGTACTCTACTGCAGATGAACGCAGCTCAAGCGAGGTCGATAACAGTACCAAGTATGTGAAACTGAAAATATCAGAAATGAAATCATAACTATATAAAACAGAGACATAAATGATAACCAAACTACATTTCATAACATAAAAGCAATATGTCAAGTCGTGGACTCACGCCTCAAAGTCATCCTCACGCCCGTGGAACTCCTTCCTCACCGCTGGCGATCTAGGTACAAACCATGTGATACGTATAACATGTCTCGCCCATCTCATGGACCCAGATAGAAACGTGTGAATACATTCCTGCTCATCTCATGAACTCGGTAGTCGGATGGAATACATTCGGCCCATCCTACGGACGCGTAGTCGAGTGAAATACATTCCTGCTCATCCTATGAACGCGTAGTCGAGTGAAATACATTCGGTTCATCCTATGAACCGTAGTCGAGTAAAATACGATTTGCACAACAAGGCTATCACACGCAAACATAGGCAAGTTACACACAACTTAAGGTACTATCATTTTATGCCAAAATCCTGCTTCGACTCTAAAGTATTACATACATTAACTCTTTTAAAAGATACGCTTTTTCACAAAAGTCACACAATGTTCGTAGTATAAAATAGAGTGACTATCTTTTAAGTAAACCAAAACACTTCCCTTGTAAAATCAAGTAACACATTATTTTCCAAACGTTCAAGTTTGCCTAATTTCAAATGCTCAAGTTTCTCATTTTCGAAAGGTTTCGTAGTTCATAGTTTTAATCACTTAAGAATATAATTCTCCTTTAAAACAAATTTGAGAAACATATGCCTTATGTGTGAGTAGGTTGTTCTTGTCTATTACAATCTTATAAAAGCAACCATGATCTAGGAAATGTAATATCATTTTGTCTCATCTTTGCTTCTATGCAGATGGAGGTTTCTACTGGTTTTAATAACAATTAGTCAATACATTTCCTTTATTAACGCCGCAATGGTTTGTTCGATACTTAATCTCATTTCCGAAATCAGTAAAACATTATTCTTTTAAAACCAACTACTCATTACTCGCGAATGAGGTTTTTACAACATTTTAACAAAATTCATAACAAGTCAAACTAAGTCAAGTCTCTTATCTTTCTACAATCAATAAACCATTCTTTTACCTACATAAAGTCGTTATAACTAACTTCCCATAAAGCTATTATAACACCCTATGTTTTAAACCAACCAAATCATTTAGCACATGTACGTCTACCATACTACATAGTTCACAACAATCATGCTAGAAAAGATAGGAAGAGGTTCACATACCTCGCGACGATTATCGACAAATAGCAAAACGCTCCAAGTACTTCAACCCGTCGGCTACTCCTTAAGCCAAATAGATCACGCCACACGTAGTACTCCACTCCTAAAATGGTCATAGTACTTCTATCAAACCTTTCTTACCATTGAAGACTTATACCAATAAAAAGCCCTCTAATTCTACGGAAAATTCACAAAGACTTCCCGCTTTTACTCACTTTTCCATCTTTCTCCAAGGCCCGAATAACCGTAATATATATACCATATATATATATAAGGCGTAATAATTAAACAACATAAAGAAGGGGATTACACGCCCAAACGGTAACGCGGTTTACTATCACGCCTCCATAACAACAACAAGTAAAAGAAGGGGATTACGCGCCCAAACGGTAACGCGTTTACTATCACGCCCATAACAACAACAAGTAAAAGAAGGGGATTACGCGCCAAACGGTAACGCGGTTTACTATCACGCCTTCATAACAATACAATAATTAAAAAGGATCACACGCCTAAACTAACGCGATTGAACAATCTTCCTTAACGAAATGTAAATACCCAAAGTAAATACACCCAAAGTAAATACATTCAAAGTAAATACCAAAGTAAATACATACCCAAAGTAAATACAAATCCTTAAGTTGGGGTCCTTGGCCAACTTTGTCCATTTTACTTATCCAATTACTTCATTAGTCATCCAACTTATATTCCATCTTAATATAAGTTATAGTTACTTTGTTAATTACTTCTTCACAAGTAAGATACGTTTTACCATTTTAATGGCAAACGGCCAATCCTTTTCTTTTAACAAGTTAACAAGATCCAACTTTTCCAAACTTTACTCCATATTTTATATACTCCATAATATACTTATAATATATGTATAATGACCAATTCACAAAGAGGTTAAGGTTTACTACCTCAAATAGCCCAAAATTATCCAAGAACTTAATGTCGCTCCAAGCAAGTCTTAGCTCCAAATCTTTCCGCTCCAATCCGCTACAAGCAACCCATAGAAGCTCCTAACCAACTTCTCTTCAAGAACTAACTCCAAAAAGTGAAGAACACTTAGGTTTCCAACTAGTAAGTTTCGCCAAGGCATGAACAATAGGTTGTGGTGTGAAATCTTTTCCAACTCTTGGTACACAATCTTCCTAACACCTTAGGGAAGAACACTTGAGAGTTTAAGAATTGTTGGACAAATTTAGGTCAAGAAATGGGCTCAAAAACGAGAGCAAGGTCAAGGGAGAAGGGAGGGAATTTCTTGTCTTGAAATGGTTAAGTGTGGAAGTTTTCATCAACTAAGGGTGCATATATAGGACAACCAAGGGCTAGGATGAAGGCAAGTGTGTGGTTGAAATTGGGGACAAGTGTGTGTGGGTCCCACAAGCCACTTGTCCACACAAAATATCTAGCAAGACTTGACCACTTGTCCACACAAAATATCTAGCAAGACAAGGCCACTTGTCTTGCCACTTGTTAGCAAATTTCGGCCATGAGGCCACCTAGGGGGGTGACACGTGTCACCCTCCTACTCGTCCAAAATATTTCATCTTCCGAAAATATCCATAATGGCAAAAATCTCGAAAACAAAGTGGGCCCCACAAAACCGTAAATTTCTCCTGTGGGCCCCACGTGACCAATTCCGGAAATAAAATTCCATAATTCTAATATAATTCAAGAAGCCCAAATACCAAATCTGGGAATCCAATTCCCATCAACGAACCTTTTTCCTTCACAAAACCCGGAAACTTTTCCGTCGAAAAATCACATCTTCCTTTCTTTCCAAAATTTCGGTCGTATTCTCGTACGTACATCCTCACATATATACCCTGGAAATACGGGGTATAACATTCTTCCCTCCTTAGAAACATTCGTCCCGAATGTTCCTTCTAAGTCTCCAAACGTACTTGCGTCGGTATAGTCTCCACTACTATACTTACAAACCGATCACGCCACCAATGGCCGTAATATAACATGTGCGCAAAACTCAAATCCAAGCCAACGAGGAATCATTTCTAATCTCACAACACTCCCACTAGCTTCAATTTACTCTAAGGCCATTCCCGCCTTCACGATCCGATTCTGGTCGAACGATCCACGAACCCGCACGATGGTTACCTAAACTCGGCCTAGCACCCTCGTGACTTACCACCGCGGGACCACCTCGAATCGACCCACCCCAAACCGGGCTGCGGGTTGACACGCAACCTTGCCTCAACCCGACCCATTTGCCGCGCCAAACTCTTGTTCCCCGATCCGAAACAATCTCACTAATCAAGTTACGCAAACCTAGTGGTCTTCTTATCATAACTATCCTTATATAATTCACACCACTCGGGGACTTATCACACAATTTTTTTTTTTTACCCCTCGTATACTATGCACTCCGACAAAGGTCAATCGTAAACAAATCTTTTACTCAAGACGGCCTCGCATCTAAGGTCTCCACTTACAATATTCAAAGGTTCACACCTTCCACGACCCCAAACTTACCTCTTCAACTAGTCATGTTCTCTAAGTTATACTTAACACAATGCTATCTGTACATAGCACACAATAATAAGATCATCATATCGCGCAAACAAAACTCTAGGGTTAAGGATATACTGTATCTACCGCTTCACTCTAATCATAGGCACACTCGCAGGCGATAGTAGGGTGATGAACCCGCCATCGATCCGGAGGTCGCGCTACGCTGCATTCTCCTATAAGCACATTCTCTCGCCACATGGCCTCGACGACCGCAGTGAAACAAGCACCCGAAGAAAGACGACATTCCCGATGATGCCGCCACATCGCGCACACCGAGGGGACATGAATCTCGCCGCTAGAACTCACGTATATCCGTGAACCGAAGCCACGAGCCCGATCAGCCCCGAATACGAACGCCCCAAGATCGCGGAGGACCACTGCATCGGGCGAAGGTGCATAACTAGCTCGCCACGAGGCGATCCGCCTCGCAAGTTACCAAAGGACCTCGCTGCTCGCCTTCTTCGCTGATCCCGGCCATTACGCCGACCTCTCCGTGCCTCACATCCAAGTGCATGAGCTCGCATGCGGCAATGTCCATGCCCGGCCAAGAGCTACACCGAACAAGCCTCGCCAAGTAATCATCGAGCCCGTGACGTAGCGGTGCACTCGTCCTCCATATCGTCACTAAGGCGGGACATACCGAGCCAACGAGTCAACCTCCACGTTGTACTTCCTAACCGTATGCCCGGCCCGCTTTAATGTCAAAAACTGTTTACCCGAGCCCTCTCATCCGTGGAGGCAAGAAATGTGCAAGAAATGCCTCGAGAACTCGCCCCAAACTGCTGGAGCGCATGTTCCTCTGGACGCTTCCCATGAATCAAACCACGATCGCAGATCACGCGGTGATGCGAACCCAATACCACCGACTACGCCTGCGAGACTGGATCACTCATGATCCGTAGAGTGCTTGATAAACTCACGAGGTCATCCTCGCCTCGATCCATGTAACGGCAAGTGCTACAACTCGAAAGTCTCGTAGTCTCAAATCGTCGCTCGGGGTGAACTCACGGTGCTACTGGATCGAATCGCCAGATTCAAATTTCCTCATATCTCGCCACGACCGCGATGAATCGACCATCTCCTTATACCCCATCTCATCCGCTTCAGCCGTGGACCGAGGCTCGTGTATCAGTAGTCTCAGCAGCCATCGCTGCGCTCTAAACTCGCTGCCGGGCGGAGTCGCAAAACTCGCCGGAAGCACTATCTCGTAACGACCGGGCTCTACCCAGAACCTCCGTGTTTCACTCACGCCTCGGCCGCTTTGCCCTTCCGGGCCCCGATTGCCTTGCGTGGAGGCATAAGCGCACATAAGAATACGTCGAGGAGTCCAACTTATAACACGCCTCTAAGGCACGATCTCGAGTGAGAAGAATAGAAACCAATCCTAAATGTCTCGCAGCCTCCTCGATTATAGATGTGGTGCACAACACACCGATAATCAAGACTCTACTAGACACGGTCTCAGACACTTTCCGAGGACTAATCGCTCGATACCACTTTTGTCACGACCAACCGGCCCGTGGATCGTGCCTTACTCCGCACCCTCGTGATACAACATCGAGAGAATCGTGGAAATAAAAACATAAACATGAAACAAGAGACATGATAAATAAACAGCCAACCAAAACAAGCTTGCTTCAGATATATTCATAAAACCCGAACAGCTTATCCTTTTTACAAACTCGCCACAACAAAGATTACATGCACTTCTAAGAAGTGACAATAACTATGACGGATAGGCCCGCCATACCCCGAATGTACAAGAACCTGCTGCACTGTGGTAACATACCAAAAGATAAGCCTCCGAGAAACGGCTTCCTAATACGCTGAATCGTGATCCTATGGCGAGATCCACAACCGATGTACCTCTACCGCAGATGAACGCAGCCAAGGAGGTCAGCATAACAGTACCAAGTATGTGAAATGAAAATATCAGAAATGAAATCATAATAGCTATATAAAGCAGAGACATGTATGATAACCAAACTACTCATAACATAAAAGCGGTCATGTCAAGTCAGGGACTCACGCCCTCAAAGTCATCCCTCATGCCCGTGGAACTCCTTCCTCACTGCCGGCAGTCTAGGTACAAACCATGTGATACGTATAACATGTCTCGGCCCATCTCATGGACCTAGTATAGAAACGCAGAATACATTCCTGCTCATCTCATGAACTCGGTAGTCGGATGGAATACATTCGGTCCATCCTACGGACGCGTAGTCGAGTGAAATACATTCCTGCTCATCTCGTGAACGCGTACTGAGTGAAATACATTCGGTTCATCCTATGAACCTAGTCGAGTAAAATACGATTTGCACAACAAGGCTATCACACGCAAACATAGTCAAGTTACACACAACTTAAGGTACTATCATTTTATGCCAAAATCCTGCTTCGATTCTAAAGTATTACATACATTAACTCTTTTAAAAGATACGCTTTCTTTCACAAAAGTCACACAATGTTCGTAGTATAAAATAGAGTGACTATCTTTTAAGTAAACCAAAACACTTCCTTGTAAAATCAAGTAACACATTATTTTCCAAACGTTCAAGTTTGCCTAATTTCAAATGCTCAAGTTTCTCATTTTGAAAGGTTTCAGTAGTTCATAGTTTTAATCACTTAAGAATATAATTCTCCTTTAAAACAAATTTGAGAAACATATGCCTTATGTGTGAGTAGGTTGTTCTTGTCTATTACAATCTTATAAAAGCAGCCATGATCTAGGAAATGTAATATCATTTTGTCTCATCTTAGCTTCTATGCAGATGGAGGTTTCTACTGGTTTTAATAACAATTAGTCAATACATTTCCTTTATTAACGCTGCAATGGTTTGTTCGATACTTAATCTCATTTCCGAAATCAGTAAAACATTATTCTTTTAAAACCAACTACTCATTACTCGCGAATGAGGTTTTTACAACATTTTAACAAAATTCATAACAAGTCAAACTAAGTCAAGTCTCTTATCTTTCTACAATCAATAAACCATTCTTTTACCTACATAAAGTCGTTATAACTAACTTCCCACAAAACTATTATAACACCCTATGTTTTAAACCAACCAAATCACTTAGCACGTATGACCTCACCGCTACATAGTTCACAACAATCATGCTAGAAAAGATAGGAAGAGGTTCACATACCTCGCGACGATTATCGACAAATAGCAAAACGCTCCAAGTACTTCAACCCGTCGGCTACTCCTTAAGCCAAGTAGATCACGCCACACGTAGTACTCCACTCCTAAAATGGTCATAGTACTTCTATCAAACCTTTCTTACCATTGAAGACTTATACCAATAAAAAGCCCTCTAATTCTACGGAAAATTCGGCAGCACTTCCCCCGTTTTTACTCACTTTTCCATCTTTCTCCAAGGCCCGAATAACCGTAATATATATACCATATATATATATAAGGCATAATAATTAAACAACATAAAGAAGGGGAATACACGCCCAAATGGTAACGCGGTTTACTATCACGCCTCCATAACAACAACAAGTAAAAGAAGGGGATTACGCGCCCAAACGGTAACGCGGTTTACTATCACGCCTCCATAACAACAACAAGTAAAAGAAGGGGATTACGCGCCCAAACGGTAACGCGGTTTACTATCACGCCTTCATAACAATACAATAATTAAAAAGGGGATCACACGCCCAAACGAAACGCGATTGAACAATCTTCCCCTTAACAGAAATGTAAATACAGTCCAAAGTAAATACAGTCCAAAGTGAATCGCCCAAAGTAAATACACCAAAGTAAATATCGCCAAAGTAAATACGGTCAAAGTAAATACAATCCTAAGTTGGGGTCCTTGGCCAACTTTGTCCATTTTACTTATCCAATTACTTCATTAGTCATCCAACTTATATTCCATCTTAATATAAGTTATAGTTACTTTGTTAATTACTTCTTCACAAGTAAGATACGTTTTTACCATTTTAATGGCAAACGGCCAATCATTTCTTTTAACAAGTTAACAAGATCCAACTTTTCCAAACTTTACTCCATATTTTATATACTCCATAATATACTTATAATATATGTATAATGACCAATTCACAAAGAGGTTAAGGTTTACTACCTCAAATAGCCCAAAATTATCCAAGAACTTAATGTCGCTCCAAGCAAGTCTTAGCTCCAAATCTTTCCGGTCCAATCCGCTACACGCAACCCATAGAAGCTCCGAACCAACTTCTCTTCAAGAACCAACTCCAAAAAGTGAAGAACACTTGTGGTTTCCAACTAGTAAGTTTAGCCAAGGCATGAACAATAGGTTGGGTGTGAAATCTTTTCCAACTCTTGGTACACAATCTTCCTAACACCTTAGGGAAGAACAATTGAGAGTTTAAGAATTGTTAGACAAATTTAGGTCAAGAAATGGGCTCAAAATGAGAGCAAGGTCAAGGAGAAGGAGGGAATTTCTTGTCTTGAAATGGTTAAGTGTGGAAGTTTTCATCAACTAAGGGTGCATATATAGGACAACCAAGGGCTAGGATGAAGGCAAGTGTTGTTGAGATTGGGGACAAGTGTGTGTGGGTCCCACAAGCCACTTGTCCACACAAAATATCTAGCAAGACTTGGCCACTTGTCCACACAAAATATCTAGCAAGACAAGGCCACTTGTCTTGCCACTTGTTAGCAAATTTCGGCCATGAGGCCACCTAGGGGTGACACGTGTCGCCCTCCTACTCGTCCAAAATATTTCATCTTCCGAAAATATCCATAAAGGCAAAAATCTCGAAAACAAAGTGGGCCCCACAAAACCGTAAATTTCTCCCGTGGGCCCCACGTGACCAATTCCGGAAATAAAATTACATAATTCTAATATAATTCAAGAAGCCCAAATACCAAATCTGGGAATCCAATTCCCATCAACGAACCTTTTTCCTTCACAAAACCCGGAAACTTTTCCGTCGAAAAATCACATCTTTCTTTCTTTCCAAAATTTCTGTCGTATTCTCGCACGTACATCCTCACCTATATACCCTGGAAATACGGGGTATAACAGTATGAAAATCAAATGCCAGATCCTACCGTGTCATATAAAATTGAGCCAATTGTACCTTGTACCACTGTACTACTTTCAAATATGAAAGCCATGTCAAAATCAGGGACACCTGCCCTCATAATATAATATCACATAAGCATGCTCGTGGAATACTGTCACGACCCGACCCCGGGCCCGCGACTGTTGCCCTACCTGGGCACCCTTACATGTATACATCAGAGATAATCAGCGGAACATACATAACCACATAACGTGTAACAACAGAAATAAACAACAGGCTAGCCGATAAGGCTACCTCCCTGGACATATATATAATTACACATCCAAAAGCAGTTACATCCATTCTTTTACAAACTGGCCCACAAGATATGACTACTGACCTCTAAGCGTTTTGACATAACAATTGTGACGGGAGAGGGCCCCGCCATAACCCTGAATGTACAACAACCGACGATACAAGGGAAAACCGTACCAAAAGACAAGCCTCCGGAGAAATGGAGCTTCTGACAACTGATCAGTAATCCTAAGAGTGAGGATCCGCAACCTGCTTACCCCTACCTGCGGCATGAACGCAAATTAAGGGGGTCGATAAAATATGTACCAAGTATGTGAAATCTTGAAATGAAATCATATAGTCTACAATAAAGTCGAGAGACATGTATGATAACCAAAATAACGATAATCGTGGCCTTACTAATAATGAGAGTAAACAAGAGTACATTTTACTGCTTAAAAATAGGAGGCTTATGATCAAAATAGGGTCACCCGCCCGTAGTATCATTAGGCAATCCTACTCCTGGGACTATTTCACTCGCATATGTCCTGTGGACCCGCAATGGAGCAATTTGATCCGCATGGGACTATTTCACCCGCATGGGCCCGGTGGACCCGCAATGAGTACATACACCGCACTCGCATCGTGGGGAGCAAATCCACGGAATAAGTAGTAACCCGGGGGTTTACCCTGCAAAATTAACATAACACTAGCACCTAAGGCTACCATAAATATTATAACATAAGCACAACCGGCTATCGTAAATATCATAAGAAAGTTAAGAAATCCCTTAACTTCTCATTAGACTTAATTAGCATGCACTCTCCTTTTATTTAACTTAAGGCACTAACATGTCATGAAAAATCCGGAAATTTAACCCAAAGTACTACGTACCTTTATCCTTTTTTTAAAAATGACTCTTTCTCGTATAAAACCCCCAAGATACTAACACCTGTAGTATCAAGGCTTGTCTACTTTTCAAAACAAGTCACTTCACCTTTAGAAAAACATTTTTAGGCTTCTAAACCAAGTGACTTTTACTTTAAAACTTTAAGCAATTGATGCCTTTAAATCAAACCGCCCTTCTTCATTTCAAGTCATTTATCTTTGTTTACATTACTAGAGTAAACCATTCTTTTAACTTTCCATAAAGTTGTTACAACCAACTTCCCATAAATCCGTTATAATAACTTTATGCTTTAGAAACTAAGGCATTTTTATCCTTTAAAACAAGTGAGTTAAATCTCTAACTCAACTAACTTGGACATTCTTAAAACAAGTCAAGGATATCAAAATGAAACTGAATTCATTTAAACCTCGTACGTCTACCGCACTATATATTTATAACAACTCATGCTCAAGAGATAAGAAAAGTTCCACATACCTCTTCGGTTCAATCCACTTGCTAAGTCCAATATGCCGCACGTAGGATGTCAACCTATAATGACCATAATACGTCTATCAACTTCTAGCTTTCTAACGTAGAATATTCTAAGTGTAAAGTCACTTATTCTACGGAAAATTGGGCAGCACTTCCTTTGTTTCTACGTACTTTTCCACCTTTTTCAAGGCCCGAAATCAATAACATATACGCCACATTCAAGGCACAACTCACAGCCAACCAAAGGGGATTACAGGCTTTACAGGACGTGTAAAATTCTGCCCCACAATTTATATAAAACAGTCCAATATTAAATGTCATTCTCGACTACAATGTACAACCACATACAATCTTTTCCAATTCCTTTTCAATCCATATTGTCGTTCTAACATGTTATATAGTCGCAACCAATTTTAACAACTATAATCCCTTCTTTATATAACATGTGACGACTAAAACTAATAACTAAATTGAATTACAATCTTATGGCTAACATGAAACTTTCGGATTTGCTTCCAAATATTCCATAACACTTATCAATCTTCATTATATATATCTCATGCTTGTTTATATATATAACTACAACAACATGTAATATTTAATCACTAAGACGACAAGATTGTTATCTTGATAAGCCTCAAATATAACTTCAAGATTCAAAGTCGCTCCTTAGCAACTTAGCTCCTTTCCTTCACGCTTCAATCCACTATTTGAAGCCCTTAGAATTTCATAAACAACTTCCCTTTAATTTCCAACCAAAACTTATGAAAACAACTTAGGTTTTCATCTTGCGACTAACGTAAAAACGTAGCTTTTCTGGGATCTTTGTATTGAGATATCCTTACAATACCTCTAGGAACCTTGGGTTTAAGTATTGTGAATTATGAACGACAAACGAATTTTTTTTGTGTCGGATAAGTGCTAATGCCGAGAGCTCTTAAAATGAGCAAGAACAATGTGAAATTTTTCTAAGTGTTGTGAGCTTGTCTTGCTACTAGTGTAGTAATATACTACTTTCGAGGGCCAATATTAATACACTTGCGTGGCTTGGATGAAGAAAATTAAATATCTTGTGTCAACTTGACTAGTTGACTTGGTCAATTATCTCAAGCTTGATCATCAACACTTGACTAGTTAACCTTGGTCACTTGACCACTTAACCTTGGTAACAATTCGACCAAGCCCCCGTGGGGGGGGGGTGACACGTGTCACCCTCCCATTCATCATAATATTTCATTTCCCGACATTTCCATAATTCCGATAAATTCTACAAGTCTCAAATTTTAAAGTCATGTCTTCTTACGTACGTTCTTATATACATGTCCTGGAATTACGGGGTGTAACATTCTTCCCCCCTTAAAAACATTCATCCCGAATGTTCTCTCGGAGTTAATCTAATTAAATAGCGACACAGTCTCCCTTAACTAAACCCAATCATACCAAAATATGCCACCCATGGCCACATAACAATACATAAGCAATTACGTAAATTAAACTGACAAGTACGGGAAATGAATTACCTGGAGGTGCAGGAAATAAGTGAGGATACCTCCTCAACATGTCCTCCTCCGCTTCCCAAGTCATCTCCTCTCTATTATCATTCTGCCACAAGACCTTGACGGAAGCCACGTCCTTAGTCCGCAGTCGCCTAACCTGGCGATCAATTATCGCTATGGGACTCTCCTCATACGATAATCCCTCTGTCACTTGGACATCACCAACTGGGAAAACTCTCGATGGATCTCCGATACACTTTCGCAACATAGAAACATGGAAGACCGGATGTACTGCCTCCAAATCGGACGGCAGTTCCAACTCATAGGCAACCTGGCCTACTCTACGGACGATCTGATAAGGCCCAATGTACCTTGGGCTAAGTTTCCCCTTCTTCTCGAACCTCATCACACCCTTCATGGGTGATACCTTCAAGAAGACCCAATCGTCAACCTGAAATTCTAAGTGTCGACGCCGATTATCCGCATAAGACTTCTACCGACTCTGGGCTGCTAAAAGTCTCTCCTGGATAAGCTTCACCTTATCCACAGCCTGCTGAATCAAGTCTGGGCCAACTAACTGAACCTCGCCCACGTCGAACCAACCAATCGGTGACCTACACTTCCGCCCATACAAAGCCTCATATGGCTCCATCTGAATACTGGAATGGTAGCTGTTGTTATATGCAAACTCAACAAGAGGAAAATGATCCTCCCAGCTACCCCTAAAATCAATAACACATACCCACAACATATCCTCAAGTGTCTGGATAGTACGCTCTGCCTGTCCGTCGTTCTGAGGATGAAACGCGGTACTGAGACTTACTTGTGTCCCTAACCCTTCTGGAAAGACCTCCAGAAGTTAGCCGTAAACTGGGCTCCTCTGTCTGATATAATAGATGTAGGAACTCCGTGCTGTCTCACAATCTCCCTGATATAAAGTCTAGCATAATCCTCAGCCGAATAAGTAGTCCTGACTGGAAGAAAGTGGGCTGATTTCGTCAGCCTGTCTACAATAACCCAGATGGAATCACACTTCCTCTGAGTACGAGGTAACCCTGTAACAAAATCCATGTTGATCACCTCTCACTTCCATGTAGAAATATCAATCGCCTGTAATAGCCCACCAGGCTTCTGGTGCTCAACCTTAACCTGCTGACAATTCGGAAACTGAGCAACGAACTCTGCTACGTCCCTCTTCAGGCCATCCCACCAATACATACATCTGAGGTCATGGTACATATTAGTCAACCCCGGATGAATAGAGTAACGAGCACTGTGTGCCTCCCCTAGAACCTGCTGACGAAGTCCTGCAACATCGGAAACACATAATCTGCCCTCGTACCTTAGCACTCCATCAGGTGCTACCTCAAACAAAATCTTCTCCTCCCGAAGAGACGTATCTCGATACCGTGTCAGAACTGGATCCTCATACTGTCGCCTCTTCACTTCCTCAATAATGGAAGACTCGATAACCTCTCGAACCCGAATCCCGCTACCCTCATTACCAACCAACCGAACCCCAAGGCTCGCTAGACGATGAATCTCTCGGACCATATCATGCCTATCTGGATGTACATCTGACAGAATCCCCATAGATCTACGACTCAGAGCATCTGCAACCACGTTGGCTTTTCCTGTATGGTATAGGATATCAACATCATAATCCTTCAGCAACTCTAACCATCGTCTCTGCCGCAAGTTCAACTCCCTCTGCCTAAAGATGTACTGGAGGCTCTTATGGTCTGTATAAATATCCACATGAACCCCGTATAAATAATGCCTCCAAATCTTCAAGGCATGAATAACTGCGACCAACTCTAAGTCGTGAGTAGGGTAATTCCTCTCATGCTTCCGTAGCTGCCGGGAAACATAGGCTATAACCTTGCCGTGCTGCATCAATACGCACCCTAGCCCGATACCTGAGGCATCACAATAAATCACATAACCCTCTAATCCTTCGAGAAGAGTAAGAACTGGAGTCGTCGTCAACTTTTTATTCAATAACTGGAAGCCCTTCTCACAGGCATCCGTCCACTGGAACTTAGCCGCATTTTGAGTCAGCCAAGTCAAATGCGCTAATATCGAAGCAAAATGCTCCACAAATCTATGGTAATAACCTGCCAGCCCCAAGAAGCTGCGCACCTCCGTCGGAGTAGTAGGTCTCGACCAAGTCTTGACCGCCTCAATCTTCGACGTATCAACTCGAATGCCATCGGCCCCGATAATGTGCCCCAAGAATGCCACTGAGGCCAACCAAAACTCACACTTGGAGAACTTGGCATACAACTGCCGGCTCCGGAGGACTCCAAGTACCGTCCTCAAGTGATATGCATGCTCCTGCTCGGTGCGAGAATAAACCAGGATGTCATCAATAAATACTATAACAAATGTATCCAGAAATGGCTTGAACACCCGGTTCATCAAATCCATAAATACTGCTGGAGTATTAGTCAAACTGAAAGACATCACTCTGAACTCATAATGCCCATACCGGGTCCTGAATGCAGTCTTCGGGATATCTGCCTCCCTAACTTGCACCTGATGATAACCGGACCGCAGGTCTATCTTGGAGAAACACCTTGCACCCTGCAACTGGTCAAACAAATCATCAATCCTGGGGAGGGGGTATCTATTTTTGATGGTTACCTTATTCAGCTGTCTGTAGTCAACACACATACGTAGCGTCCCATCCTTCTTTTTTACAAACAAAATCGGCGCTCCCCAGGGAGAAATACTAGGCCTAATAAAGCCCTTTTCTAGCAAATCTTTCAGCTGGTCCTTCAACTCTTTCAACTCAGCAGGTGCCATCCTGTACGGCGGAATAGATATAGGTCGAGTGTCTGGCAGCACATCAATACAAAACTCTATCTCCCTCTCAGGAGAAATGTCTGGGAGATCATCTGGGAATACATCCGGAAACTATCTAACCACCGAAACTGACTGAAGAGCTGGCACCTCAGCCTCTGTATCGAATACCCGAACAAGATGATAAATATACCCTTTCTGAACCATCTTCCTAGCCTTGAGGTAAGAAATAAACCTACCCCTCGGCGACGCGGTATTCCCTTTCCATTCAATAATCGACTCACTAGGAAACTGGAATCGGACCAACCTGTCTCTACAATCAACATTGGCATAACAAGAAGCCAACAAGTCCATACCCATAATGACATCAAAATCTGTCATCTCCAACTCTATCAAGTCTGCTAGGGTCTAACGACTGTATATCAACATCGGGCAGTTTTTATACACTCGCTCAGCTAACACCGAATCACCCACTGACGTAGCTACCTCAAAAGGCTCTATCGACACAAGCTATATTCCTATTCTACCGGCAATAAGAGGGGATACATAGGACAAAGTAGAACCCGGATCTATCAAAGCATAAACGTCACAGCCTGAAATCAATAATATAACTGCGACGACATCCGACGAAGCCTCCTGGTCCTGCCGGCTGGCTAAGGAATATATGTGGTTCTGTGGACCGCTAGAACTAGGACCTCCACCACGACCTCTGCCGCGGTCTGCCGGTCCGTGAACACCCTGCCCTCCGGGGCGCATAACCATAGAAGATGAAGACCGGCAACCGACTCGTAGGTGAATCAAACTACCCACGCTCTGCCTGACAATACCTCTTCAAATGGCCCTGCTGGCCGCAAGAGTAACAAGCTCCTGAAGAAATACGACACTCCCCATGATGGGACCTACCACATCGACCACACCGAGGTAAAGGTAGCCTCATCTGACTAGGACACCGGTTCCCTGGAAACCTGAAGCCCTGGAGCCCTGACATGCTCCTGAATAACCCGGCTGATCAAACCTTCTGCCAGAAAAATGGGAAGGAGCACTCTGTGCCGACTAAAATGTGGATTTAGCCTGCTGCTGAGGTTGTCCGCCTCGAAAGTTACCTCAAACCACTGCCCCGCCTCTGGCCGCCTCGACCGCCGGGTCCTCTCTCTCCCTGTCCTCAATCCCATGTGCATAAGCCTGCATCCTGACAATACCCATACCTGGCTGAAGGGCCACTCCCAGGCATGCAATAACCATATAGCGGTCTAGCCCCATCACATTGCGATGAACCTTATCAACCATGTCAGCCACAATAGTGAGCGCATACCTGGTCAACGAGTCAAACTCCAGGTTATACTCTCTGATGGTCCTTCCATTTTGTCTCAACGTCAAGAACCTATCAACACGGGCTCTCCTTATCTCAGGAGGCAACAAGTGATCAAGGAAGGCCTATGTGAACTAGTCCCAAACAACTGGAGGAGCACCCACACCCCTAGACAGTTCCCATGACTCAAAACAGTTTAACGCAATATCGCGTAACCGGTAAGAAGCTAGCACAACTGACTCGGTCTGCGAGGCCCTAAGTACCTGCATAGTCCGCTGTATCTACCGAATGAACTCCTGAGGATCATCCTTAGATCTCGAACCATAGAACTAGGGTGGATTACAACCCAAAAAATCCCGAATCCTCAAACCGCTTACAGGATTAGCTACCGCCTCGCTCGGCCGCCACTATCTTTGGTCAATAACCCGACCGCTCTCTATAATTCTATACTCCGCCCGGCTTAGGATCAGAGGCTCGTATCGGAACCTCGAGCCGTGGCTACCTCGCCTCTAATACCTGGTGTGGTGAACTCGCCGACGCCTACAACCTCGTGCATAGTGCGGGCTCGAGTCCTAGTAACCTCTCATGCACTACTCAGCGCCTCCTTGCCGCTTTCCTTCTGGGCCCTGATCGCCTTCCGTGGAGGCATAACTGATACATAAAAATAGGTCAGAGAGGATTCAACCTAGTAAAACAGCTCTACTGCACGATCTTAGAGAGAGAAGAATGGAAACCAATCCTAAATGTCCTGTAGCCTCTTGATTATAGATATGGTGCACAACACACCGATAACCAAGACTCTACTAGACACGGTCTGTAGACACTTTCCGAGGACTAACTGCTCTGATACCACTTTTGTCACGACCCGAGCCCGGCTCGCGATCGGTGCCCTACACGGGCACCTTTGCAGTATACATCGTAGATAATCAGCGAACATACATAACCACATAACGTAACAACAGAAATAAACAACAAAGAATGATAAGGATACCTCCCTGGACATATATATAATTACACATCCAAAAGCAGTTACATCCCTTCTTTTACAAACTGACCCACAGGATATGACTACATACCTCTAAGAGTTTTGACATAACAACTCTGACGGGACAGGGCCCCGCCATACCCCTGAATGTACATAAATCTACAACATCAGGGAAAACCGTACCAAAAGACAAGCCTCCGGAGAAATGGAGCTTCTGACAACTGATTAGTGATCCAAAGAGTGAGGATCCGCAACTCATGCAGATTTAACGCAGCCCCAGGAAGGGGTCGCATAAAAATATGTACCAAGTATGTGAAACTGAAATTACTGAAATGAAATCATATAGTCTAAAATAAAGCTGGAGACATGTATGATGACCAAAATAATAGTACACTGTGCCTTACTAATAATGAGAGTAAACAAGAGTACACTTTACTGCTTAAAAATAGGAGGCTTATGATCAAATTAGGGCCACCCGCCCGTAGTATCATTAGGCAATCCTACTCCTGGACTATTTCACCCGCATAGGTCCTGTGGACCCGCAATGGAGCAATTTGCTCCGCATGAGACTATTTCACCCGCATGGGCCCGGTGGACCCGCAATGAGTACATACGTCGCACTCGCATCGTGGGGAGCAAACCACAGAATAAGTAGTAACCCGGGGGTTTACCCCGCAAGATTAACATAACACTAGCACCTAAGGCTACCATAAATATCATAACATAAGCACAACCGGCTATCGTAAATATCATAAGAAAGTTAAGAAATCCCTTAACTTCTCATTAGACTTAATTAGCATACACTCTCCTTTTATTTAACTTAAGGCACTAACATGTCATGAAAAATCCGGGAATTTAACCCAAAGTGCTACGTACCTTTATCCTTTTTTTTAAAATGACTCTTTCTCGTATAAAACCCCCAAGATACTAACACCCGTAGTATCAAGGCTTGTCTACTTTTCAAAACAAGTCACTTCACCTTTAGAAATACATTTTTAGGCTTCTAAACCAAGTGACTTTTACTTTAAAACTTTAAGCAATTGATGCCTTTAAATCAAATTGCCCTTCTTCACTTCAAGTCATTTATCTTTGTTTACATTACTAGAGTAAATCATTCTTTTTACTTTCCATAAAGTTGTTATAACCAACTTCCCATAAAGCAGTTATAATAACTTTATGCTTTAGAAACTAAGGTATTTTTATCCTTTAAAATAAGTGAGTTAATTCTCTAACTCAATAACTTGGACATTCTTTAAACAAGTCAAGGATATCAAAATGAAACTGAATTCATTTAAACCTCGTACGTCTACCGCACTATATATTTATAACTACTCATGCTCAAGAGATAAGAAAATTTCCACATACCTCTTCGGTTCAATCCACTTGCTAAGTCCAATATGCCACACGTAGGATGTCAACCTATAATGACCATAATACGTCTATCAACTTCTAGCTTTCTAACGTAGAATATTCTAAGTGTAAAGTCACTTATTCTACGGAAAATTGGGCAGCACTTTTTTTGTTTCTACGTACTTTTCCACTTTTTTCAAGGTCCGAAATCAATAACACGTAGCCACATTTAAGGCACAACTCACAACCAACCAAAGGGGATTACAGGCTTTACAGGACGTGTAAAATTCTGCCCACAATTTTTATAAAACAGTCCAATATTAAATGTCATTCTCGGCTACAATATACAACCACATACAATCTTTTCCAATTCCTTTTCAATCCATATTGTCGTTCTAACATGTTATATAATCGCAACCAATTTTAACAACTATAATCCCTTTTTTATATAACATGCGACGACTAAAACTAATAACTAAATTGAATTACAATCTTATGGCTAACATGAAACTTTCGGATTTGCTTCCAAATATTCCATAACACTTATCAATCTTCATTATATATATCTCATGCTTGTTTATATATATAACTACAACAACATGAAATCTTTAATCACTAAGACGACAAGATTGTTACCTTGATAAGCCCCAAATATAACTTAAAGATTCAAAGTCGCTCCTTAGCAACTTAGCTCCTTTCCTTCACACTTCAATCCGCTATTTGAAGCCCTTAGAAGTTCATAAACAACTTCCCTTTAATTTCCAACCAAAACTTATGAAAACAACTTAGGTTTTCATCTTGTGACTAACGTAAAAACGTAGCTTTTCTGGGATCTTTGTATTGAGATATCCTTACAATACCTCTAGGAACCTTGGGTTTAAGTATTGTGAATTATGAACAACAAACAAATTTTTTGTGTGTGGGATAAGTGTTAATGCCGAGAGCTCTTAAAATGAACAAGAACAATGTGAAATTTTTCGAAGTGTTGTGAGCTTGTCTTGCTACTAGTGTAGTAATATACTACTTTCGAGGGCCAAGATTAATACACTTGTGTGGCTTGGATGAAGAAAATTAAATATCTTGTGTCAACTTGACTAGTTGACTTGGTCAATTATCTCAAGCTTGATCATCAACACTTGACTACTTAACCTTGGTCACAATTCGACCAAGCCCACGTGGGGGGGGGGGGTGACACGTGTCACCCTCCCATTCATCATAATATTTCGTTTCCCGACATTTCCATAATTTCGATAAATTCTACAATTCTCAAATTTTAAAGTCCTGTCTTCATACGTACGTTCTTATATACATGTCCTGGAATTACGGGGTGTAATAAATACACCATCAATGTCAGCATATAACAAGTATATTATACAATCATCATCAGAGAAGCATGACCGTGGAATTCCTGTCACGACCCGACCCCGGGCCCGCGACTGGTGCCCTACCTGGGCTCCCTTACAGGTAACCATCAGAGAAAGTCAGCGGAACGTACGTAAAACACACAACTTAAATCAGTAAGAAGTAAACAACAGGATAGCCGATAAGGCTGCCTTTCTGGTTATAGATGTGCATAAATAGTCAAAAGCAGTTACATCCTTTTTCTTTACAAAACGACCCACATACATGACTACAGAACTCTAAGAATTTTTACATAACAACTGTGAAGGGACAGGGCCCCGCCATACCCCCTGAATATACAACAACTGACAATACCAGGGATCTGAACCAAAGATAAGACTCCGGAGAAATGGAGCTTCTCAACAGCTGAACAGTGATCCTAAGAGGGAGGATCCGTAAGCTATGTAACTCAACTCGCAGATGAACGCACTTCAAGGAGGTCGATAACAGTACCAATTATGTGAAACTGAAAGTACACTAATGAAATCATAATAGTCTAAAATAAAGCTGGGGACATGTATGATAACCACATTAACAGTACACTGTGCCTTACTAACACTGAGAGTGGACAAGAATAAACTTTGCCGGTTTTAAAACAGGAAACTCATGATTAACCTAGGGTCATCCGCCCGTAGTATCATTCTGCAATCCTACTCCTGAGACTATTTCACCCGCAAAGGTCGTATGGACCCGCATGAGGTAATCTCCTACCATGATCAGATCCGCCAAGATAAAGTCAGATGGACCCGCATGAGGTAATCTCTCGATAGTCAGATTCGCCGTGTCACGACCCATCCTCGAGCCCGCGACTGGTTCCCTACCTGGGCACCCTTACAGGTATACATCAGAGATAATCAGCGGAACATACATAAACATCACATACCTCGCGACGATTATCGACAATTAGAAAAATGCTCCAAAGTACTCTAACCTTGCTCGCCTTTTCCACCCTTCAAGTAGAATATGATACTCGTAGCACTTCAACCTATAAAGGTCACAAAACGTCTATCAACCTGTAGATCTCTTCGTAGAATAATTCTAAATACAAGATTCCTTATTCTACGGAAAATTAGGCAGCACCTCCCCCCCCCCCCCGCAACCACATAAATCTCCTACTCTAACGAGGCCTGCTACCAAACCAACAATCCCAGGGGGGGTTACACGTCTAACCGGACGTGTGAAATTCTACTCCACAATAATACTACAAGTTCATCAGAATACAAATCCTATGTAAATACAGTTCAATTCTTATCCATATTCATTCTACATATAGTATACTCAACTACAACATGTAATATCCAATTACAATAGGGGGACAAAGATCATTACCTCGATAAGCCCAAAATTATCCAAATTTATAAGTCGATCCTGAGCAACGTTTAGCTCCAATTCCTGACGCTCCAACCCGCTCCAAGCAACCCTTAGAAGTTTCCAAACAACTTCTCTTAACACTTCACCTAAGCTATGAAGATTTTTCTAGGGCTTCATTTTGCGACTATTGGAATAAAGTAGTATTTTTCCGGGCTCTTAGTATTGAAATAACTTTGGAATACTACTAGGAATACTAGGCTAAGGTATTTTGGGATAATACAACAATACTTGAAGTATTTTCTACACAAAGTGGGGGGTGTTTCGGACGAGAACTATCAAGAGGTGGGGGAAGCTTTAGACGAGAGCTTTCTCAAAGGGGGAGGGAGTTTTGAGACTTGGAAAATGTTTAAGTGGATGAAGAATAAGTCTTGCACAAGGGGTATTTATAAGAAAATCAATGGCCAAGATCTAGGAAAGTGTAAGGTGAGGATGGGGTACATGTGTGTGGGTAGTTGGCCAACCATTTGGCTACCACAAAAATGGGACAAGTGGCCACCACAAAAATGGGCCACTTGTCCACCAAAAACGCCCCACTTGTCCCTTCTCCATTCGCCAACATGGCCACACAGGGGTGACACGTGTCTCCCTACTGGCCCAAAATATTTCATCTTCCAAAATATCCGTAATGCCAAAAATCCAAAACAAAGTGGGCCCACAAAATCAGAATTCTCCCGTGGGCCCCACGTGACCAATTTCGGAAATAAAATTCCATAATTCTCAAATATTCCAAAAAGTCCGAATACCAAATCTGGGAATCCAATTCCCATTAATGAACCTTTTTCCTTCACAAAATCCGGAAACTTTTCCGTCGAAAAATCACATCTTTCTTCCTTTCCAATTTTTCTGTCGTATTCTCGTACATACGTCCTCATATACCTACTCTAGAACTACGGGGTGTAACATTCTTCCCCCCTTAGAAACATCCGTCCCGAATGTTCCTTCAAAGTCTCCAAGCACACCTGTGCCGGTATAGTCTTCACTACTATACTTACGAAACCAATTATGCCACACCTGGCCATAATACCACATACGCGCAAAAACGCACATCAAAGCCAACGAAGAATCATCTCTAAAGCGTATAACAATACCATTTGCTTCACCCATGGTCCAAAGGATACTTTCTTCCCCTCTTCACTTATAAAAAAGACACTTCCATCTTCTTAACACATCTTAGCCTCTTTTCTTACTCGTCGTATCTTCCTCGTACGCTCGAACTCTTCCTACTATAATTACCACATTTCTGTCATTGCTTCAGTTTTCCAAAAACTCGGGGTTACTATCTCTAACTTGGTCATCATTAACTGGGAACACTCTGGATGGATCTCCGATACTCTTCCGAAACATGGCAACATGGAATACCGGACGTCGCTTCCTAAGTCGGACGACAAGCTAACTTATAGGCAACCCGCCTATTCTACTATGATCTGAAAATGCCCAAAGTACCTCGCTAAGTTTCTTCTATCCAAATTTCGTCACACCTTCCGGTGGTTCCTTCAAGAAGACCCACCGTCAACTCAACTCCAAGTGTCGACGCCGATTATCCGCACGACTCGCTGACTCGAGCCGCTAAAACCTCTTCCGGATAAGCTTCACCTTACCCACATCCTGCTGAATCAAGTAGGGACCAACTATCTGAACCTTGCCAACATCGAACCAATCGACCGGCAACCTACACTTCCGCCTATACAAGGCTTCATAAGGCAGCATCCGAACACTGAAATGGTAGCTAGTATAATGCTCACTCAACAAGAGGCAAATAATCCTCACAGCTACCCCTGAAATCAAAACACCGGCCCGTAACCTATCCTCAAATGTCTGGATAAAACGTGTTGTTCGTCCGTCGGCCCGAGGGTGAATGCACATCGAGACTCACTTGAGTTCCTAACCCCTTTGGTAAAACCTCCCGAAAAAGAAATAGCCATAAACTGGGCTCCACTGCCTGCCATAAAATAAAAGTAGGAACCCCGTGCAGCCTTACAACCTTCCTGATAACAACATGCATAACCCTCCGCCGAGTAAACAGTCCTAACCGAAAGACAAGATGGGCTGATCCTATCGGCCCTACTACTGGTCGAACGCATCCACCAACTCGTACGATCGTTACCTAACTTGGGCTTAACACCGTGTGACTTATCATCTAGCGACCACCTCAACCGACCCACCACATTCCGCCGCGTTGACTCGCGATTTGGAATCAACCCGACCCACTTCAGACTAAACTCGCTCCCGATCCGGAACAATCTTACCAGTTCACGTCATGAAAGCTACCACTTCCATCTCACACTACCCATGGAATTATCCCACAATATATAACACGCATACCAAGTACTTCGACAAAGACCAACCGTAACATCCACTCAGGACGGCCTTGCATCCAAGGTCCCAACTGTTATAAATTCTAAGGCTCCCCATTTTCTCGTCCCCAGACTTACCCTTTTCAACTACCCACGTTTTCTATCACAACTTACTCAATGCTACCCGAACATAGCACTCCACATGTATCCACCATAACGACCTAAACAAGTCTCTCAAGGTCAAGATATCTCAGAACTCATCGCTCACTTTCCTTTGCCGCTCTAATCAAATCCTCGCTCACTGGCGATAACTACTGACGGTGATGAACCAGCCATCGATCCCGGGCGTCGAGTCGTAACATCCGCGCCACCTGCGGTCGGACAATTTCTCGCAAATGGCTCGCGGCCGCAAGCATAACAAGCTATCGAGTAGTACGACACTCCCATAAGAACACCTACCACAACGCCATACCGAGTGGGGTGGCCTCCGCTAACACCCATTCCTCTCCGACCCATCAATCCGCAGAATCGACTTGGTAGGCTAAGTCATCCCACTGTATCCCTCCTCCTGACATTCTCTCTCACACGTTCTCGACGGCCGCTGGTAAAACAAGCATTAGTAAAAAGACGACATTTCCTCGGGATGACGTCTACCACATAGTGAACACTGAGGAAAAACTGAATCTGGCTGGCTAGAACCTATGCAAAATCTGTGAACCAGAAACCCTGGAGTTCTGACCAACTCCTAAATACCCCGAAAGTCCTGAAGTCCCGTAATCTCAACTGTCGGATCTAGGGTGAACCACTGGTACTACCGGAACCTCCGACTCGTCATTCTCATCCGTAGCCACAAACTCGCTAGTAATCGCCATCTCCTTGTAACTCATATCATCCGAGCACCGAGTGGGACTAGAGGCTCGGTATCGTGGTCTCGTGAGCTACAGAATCGCTCTAAACTCTCACAGGGCTAGCGGCGTCGCAGAACTCCCGAATGGCGCTGTCTCGATAATGACCGCCCGTGCCTCGTTAACCCTCTCAGATTTACTCGCACTCCGCGCCGCTTCTTCGGCTCGTTGCCTTCGTAGAGACATAACTAGTACATACGAATACGCCATGTGGAGTCCAACTTATAACACAACTCTAAGGCACGATCTCAGAGTGAGAAGAATGAAAACCAATCCTAAATATCTCGCACTTTCCGATTATAGGTGTGGTGCACAACACACCGATAATCAAGACTCTACTAGATACTGTCTGTAGACACTTTCCGAGGTTTAACTGCTCTGATACCACTTTTGTCACGACCCGACCCCGGGCCCATGATTGGTGCCTTACCCTGGGCACCCTAGTGATACAACATCAGAGAAAATCAGCTAAGTAAAACTTACACATGAAACAAGATATACCATAATGAAATAAGAAAACAAAGCAACCAAAGCGGTTACATTTCGAATATATAAATAAAACTTGAACCCAACAAGCACATCCCTTTACAAACTCGCCACAACAAGATTACATGCACTCTAAGAATGTTATAACAACAACGATGGATAGGGCCGCCATACCCCGAATGTAAGTACCTACAACGACGGACTATACCAAAGATAAGCCTCGAGAAACGGAGCTTCCCAAAACGCTGAATCGTGATCCTATGAGCGAGGATCGACGATCGGTGTCCTCTACTGCGGATGAACGCACCCAAGGAGGTCAAGATAACAGTACCAAGTATGTGAAATCAAAATATCAGAAATGAAATCATAATAGTCTATATAAAATGAAGACATATATGATAACCAATTTACGATACACACATATGTAAGCAAATATGTCAAGTCAGGGACTCACGCCCTTAAAGTCATCACTCAAATATAACCATGGGTCTCATGCCCACAATATCAATCATGCCCGTGGAATTTCTTCCTCACTGCCGGCAGTCCATGACATAAAAGCACCAAGGAATACACCTGAACACCAGGTCCCACCTGTGTCATAATAAAACCGTACGGGGTAAGTACGAAGGCATAGCCGACTACTAAATCCCACCGTACCAATAATGCTATAAGACTGTATCACGCGGTCTTTCTAGACCGCACCATGATCGGCCGCCACTCACCTCGTGATCAATGCGCGTCTAATCTCGAACTTACCGCGACTCGCGATAGGCCACACATAGGCCCGCATGAGGTATTCCTCGTGACGGGGTAGCTAACCCGCGACATCCTCCCGACCCCGGTCCGCATAGTCCTATGGACCGCATAAGGTATAATACTCGTGACGGCCAGAACACACCCGAGTGATCATCCCGCCCCGAACTCCCGCAGCCCGCACGGGTCACATGCACCGCATGAGGTATTCTCGCATCGAGGTGGCAAGTCCTCAAGATCATAACAAGTCGTGGGTATGTGATATAATAGCAAGATAACGCTTATCGCTTATCAACGTAAGCACAACAAGAATAACCCCCTCACACAAACATCACAAGACACTAACACACGTAGCATCGTAACATGTTTACTTATCAAACCATCTTACTACACTTTCCAGAAATCAATACAAGACTTTCATAAACAAATAAGTAAACCCAACCTTCTATCTTCCTTAAGTCGTTATACCTAACTTCCCATAAAGCTAGTATAACACTTAAGCTTTTAAAACCAAGTATTTCTTTTCTTTCAAAAATGATTAATAACTCTTTTGAAATACTTCAAGATTCTTATTATTAAAACTCAAGTCAAAAGACATCAAAGTAAAACCAAAACAATTTCCATAACTTCTTTTTTTGAACCAATCTTAAGACAAAACCATACCTTCCTTTAAAACAAAGGCACTTTTTCCTTTAAAAGTCAAGTAGCAATATACTTTTTAAACCAAGTGTCTTACTCTTTTAAAAACAAGTAACCTATACCTTTAAATCAAGTTACTTCTCCTTTCCCAAAATCAAGTTGTTTATAAGTCAAGTTATCATTTTAAATCCAATGATAAAATCATTCTTATTTTCGAAATCAAGGTAACTTTATTCTTTAAAAGACCACACACCCATTACTCATGAGTGAGGTTTTACAACTTTTTAACCTAATTCAAGTCCTTAATATTTCATAACAAGTCACTTAACTTTGGAATCAAGTCAAGGACACAAAAGGAAAATCAATTTCCTTTAAACACGCGTGCGTCTACCGCACTAAATATATTTCACAAATATCATGCTAGAAAGGATAGGAAGAGGTTCACATACCTCGCGACGATTATCGACAATTAGCAAAACGCTCCAAAGTACTCTAACCTTGCTCGCCTTTTCCACCCTTCAAGTAGAATATGCTACTCGTAGCACTTCAACCTATAAAGGCCACAAAACGTCTATCAACCTCTAGATCTCTTCGTAGAATAATTCTAGATACAAGATTCCTTATTCTACGGAAACTTCGGCAGCACCTCCCCACACCCACAGAAATCTCATCCTCTAACGAGGCCTGCTACCAAACCAACAATCCCAAGGGGGGTTACACGTCTAACCGGACGTGTGAAATTCTACTCCACAATAATACTACAAGTTCATCAGAATACAAATTCTATGTAAATACAGTTCAATTCTTATCCATATTCATTCTACATATAGTATACTCAACTACAACATGTAATATCCAATTACAATAGGGGGACAAAGATCATTACCTCGATAAGCCCAAAATTATCCAAATTTATAAGTCGATCCTGAGCAACGTTTAGCTCCAATTCCTGACGCTCCAACCCGCTCCAAGCAACCCTTAGAAGTTTCCAAACAACTTCTCTTAACACTTCACCTAAGCTATGAAGATTTTTCTAGGGCTTCATTTTGCGACTATTGGAATAAAGTAGTATTTTTCCGGGCTCTTAGTATTGAAATAACTTTGGAATACTACTAGGAATACTAGGCTAAGGTATTTTGGGATAATACAACAATACTTGAAGTATTTTATACACAAAGTGGGGTGTTTTGACGAGAACTATCAAGAGGGAGCTTTGGACGAGCTTTCAAAGGGGGAGGGAGTTTTGAGACTTGGAAAATGTTTAAGTGGATGAAGAATAAGTCTTGCACAAGGGGTATTTATAAGAAAATCAATGGCCAAGATCTAGGAAAGTGTAAGGTGAGGATGGGGTACATGTGTGTGGGTAGTTGGCCAACCATTTGGCTACCACAAAAATGGGACAAGTGGCCACCACAAAAATGGGCCACTTGTCCACCAAAAAAACGTCCCACTTGTCCTTCTCCAATTCGGCCAACATGGACACACGGGGGTGACACGTGTCTCCCCCCTACTCGTCCAAAATATTTCATCTTCCGAAAATATCCGTAATGCCAAAAATCCGAAAACAAAGTGGGCCCCACAAAACCGTAAATTCTACCGTGGGCCCCACGTGACCGATTTCGGAAATAAAATTCCATACTTCTCAAATATTCCAAAAAGTCCGAATACCAAATCTGGGAATCCAATTCCCATTAATGAACCTTTTTCCTTCACAAAATCCGGAAACTTTTCCGTCGAAAAATCACATCTTTCTTCCTTTCCAATTTTTCTGTCGTATTCTCGTACGTACGTCCTCATATACCTACTATGGAACTACGGGGTGTAACACTAAGTCATCACTCAAACATAACCATGGGTCTCATGCCCGCAATATCAATCACGCCCGTGGAATTCCTTCCTCACTGCCGACAGTCTATGTTATACAACACCAAGGAGTACACATGAACACCAGGTCCCACCCCGTGTCATAAGAACCGTACGGGGCAAGTACGAAGGCATAGCTACCAGATCCACCTTGCATCCTCAACTGACCGGGGCAAGTACGAAAGCCAGCTACCAGATCCCACCGTACCAACAATACTAAATACCTGTATCACGGCCGACCGGCAAGACGATAGCTCTACCAGATCCACTGCGATCACGTCACCGATCGGGCAAGTACGTAGGCTAACCACCAGATCCGCCCTGCATCACGAAACTTCGTCCTAACACTGACCGGGGCAAGTACGAAAGCCAACTACCAGATCCACCCTGCATCACATCGCTGACCGGGGCAAGTATGAGGGCTAGCTACCAGATCCACCCTGCATCACGTCGCTGACCGGGGCAAGTACGAGGGCTAGCTACCAGATCCACTCTGCATCAGTAGACCTCATGGAGATCTAGTCCATGAAATAACACTATCAACAGGGAACGAACCCTCATCATGGCCGCATACCCGTGGACCATCTATCGAGTCAGTATGCCCAAACGAAATTACCAGATAACACTTACCATGGAAGCATACCCGTGGGCCACCCAACGTGTCAGTATGTCCAAACATGATCGAGAATAAACACGACCGGCCCTCCATCGAGAGACGCGGTAACATAAGGATACAATACTTGTACACCAAGACTATCACAAGCAAACATAGGCAAGTTATTCACACTCAACGTACTTTCATACTATGCCAAAAATCCGGGTTCTAACCCCAAAGTACTACGTATTTTTAACTCCTTAAAAATATTCATTCCTTTCACAAAGGTCACACGATACTAATACCCGTAGTATCAAAATAGAGTAACTATCATTTTTAAGTAACCCAAAAACAATGTCCATACCTTCCTTTTAAATAAACCAAGACAAAACCATGCCTTCTTTTAAAACCAACTCAAGACAATACCATGTCTTCCTTTTAGACAAAAACGCTTCTCCTTTTGAAAATCAAGTAACAATATACTTTTCAAAATAGTTTAAGCCTCATAACTTCTTAAAGATATCAAGTTACCGTTTTAAATCCAATGATAAAACCATTCTTTCGTTTTCATAAAGTCGTTATAACTAACTTCCCATAAAGCTATTATAACACTTTACATTTTAAACCAACCAAGGACAACTACTCACATTTCCGAAATCAAGAAAATTTTATTCTTTTAAAGACCAAGTATCCATTACTCACGAACGAGGTTTCACAACTTTTAACACAATTCAAGTCCTTAACATTTCATATCAAGTCACTTAACGTTAGAATCAAATCAAGGACACAAAAAAGAAATCAAACTTCTTTAACACACGCAGCGCTTCATCGCACTATATCTTTCACAAATAATCATGCTCAAGAGAATAGGAAGAATCACATACCTCTTCGGGTCAATCCACTTTCTAAGTCCAATATATAAATTCCGTACGTAGTACGTCAACCTATAATGACCATAATACTTTTATTAACCTCTAGTTTCAACGTAGAATATCCCAAGTGTAAAGTCACTAAATCTACGGAAAATCGGGCAGCATTTCCTTTGTTTCTACATACTTTGCCACCTTTTTCAAGGCCGAATTCAACATCCAAACACCACATTTAAGGCCCAACAATCCAATCAATTCAACGGGGATTACACACCTAAACTTGAATGTGTAAAATTTGGCCCCACAATGTAAAACAACTATCTTAACAAGTTTAAAGTAGTATTTTGGCTACAACATGCTTACATAACCTTCTTGTCCAATTCTTTCATATCCAAACCATATTTATTACATGCAATGAATCTAAGATATTTATTTACTACTACAAGTTCCTTCTTCTTCACATGCAACATCAATAACTAGCTATAAGAGAAGAATTGTTACCTTAGAGCTTTAGCCAAAATTATTCCAATAATTTTGCTAGCCTCTTTTCCAAGAACACCACCACAACAACCCTTACAAGCTAGCCACAAGCTTCCTTCTTGTCCTAACTTTTCATATTTTCCTTAAGCTTTGAATTCCTGTTGGAATTCTAGAGAGAAGGGGGAGCTTTAACTTTAGAGAGAGGTGAGAGTTTGAAGAATGACCAAGTCTTCAAGACTTGATCAATAAGTAATGCATGCAAAATCAGATGGGGGGGGGATACTTGTCACCCGCCCATGTCCTCGTTTAAAACAAAACAGTGCAGAATTTCCCACTCAACTTCGCAGAACCCGCCTCGGCGCTGAAACTTCTGCCGACTCCCAGGACATTCCGTCGCCGCGGCCCTGCTTCCCGGCGCCGCGGAGCTGCAACTTCAGCGACCCCTCAGAATGTCCGGCGCCGCGGCCCTGCATCCGGCGCCACGGCCCTGTGACTCCTGCCCGAAACACATTTATGTCCGACTGCGCACTGAACTTGTAACTCCCATAACTTTCTACTCTGATGTCCTATCGACGAACGGTCGGTTGCGTTGGAAACTAGACTCAACGAACTACGCACTAGGCCATGGAAACACTTAAGAACTCTCAATGTAGCGGGTCATAACCCGCCTCAACGTTGACTAAAACCCGTCCGAAACAATCCGTCAACCTATCTTTCAAAAATTTTAAGTCTTACTTCCTTTCGTACACTCTCATACGCATGACCTGAACTACGGGGTGTAACATTCTCCCCCCCCCCCTTAGAAACATTCGTCCTCGAATGTTCCTTTGGAGCCAATCTAATATTCCTCGGTACATCCTCGTACTTTACACATAATGGGACCTTACTATGCCACTTGTGACCCTAAGATATCGCACACGCATAATCATTCATCGTAAGTCAAACAGGAAAACGAATCCAAAGTGTGAACCATCACCACTTACTCCCCTTCACGGCCTAACGGGATTGTCTGTTCGTATCTACCAACTTATTCTAACACATGTACATAGTCTCAATATCCTCTGTTCATAACACTAAATCATACAACAATCCTATCATGCATACTAATCTCTAAAGGGTCAAAGATATACCTGTAACTATTGCTTCACTTTCCCCCTTGTCGTCCTAATCATGATCCTGCCCTGCACTACGAATAACAAAATAAGGCGAAGAACCAACCACTGATCCCGAAGGCTGAATCTCTACATCCGCGCTATCTCTGGTAGGACAGTTCCTCGCAAAATAGCCCGACTGGCCGCATGTATAGCAATCACCCAAACTAGCACGACACTCCCCATAATGGGTCCTACCACATCGACTACACCGAGGTAGAGGTGGCTTCCTCAGACTAACACACCTACTCTCCCGAAACTCAACCTCGAGCCCGACCGCCCCGAATCCCGAACGCCCCGAAGATCGTGGTGGAGTACTGCACTAGCCGAGGCGCATAACTAGCTCACACGAGGCGGTCCGCCAAAATTACCAAAGGACCTGCCAGATTGGCCCTCTTCTCGCTGATCTTGGTTATTCCGTCGACTCTACGCTCTTCACACCTGTGCATAAGCTCGCATGCGGTAATGTCCATGCCCTACCAAGAGCAACTCCGTGCAACTCTCTCGCTAAGTCATCGAGCCTCGTGACATAACGGTGCACTCTATCCTCTATGGTTGCCACTAACGCGGGACATACCGAGCCAACGAGTCAAACTCTACATTGTACTCCCGACCGCCCGCCTGCTTCGCTCAACACCAAAAATCTATCGGCCCGTGCCCTCCTCATCTGTGGCGGAAAGAAATGGCTAAGAAATGTGTCGGAGAACTCGTCCCAAACAGCTGGAGGCGCATGCTCCCCCCGGGACAACTCCCATGAATAAAACCATTCGACTGCAGTATCACGCAGCCGATGCGAACCTAAGACCACTGACTCTGTCTCCGAAGCCTTGATTACTCGCGACCACAGAATCGTAGGATAAATTCACGAGGGTCATCTCGCTCGACCCATAAAACTCGTGGTCGCAACTCAAAAGTCCCTAAGTCTCACGCTATCTCGATCTAGGGTGAACTATGGGTACCACCGAACCTCTCGCCTCTCGCTCGCCCTCATTCTCGCCACGATCTCGCCAATAATCGGGCCATCTCCTTGTAACCCATCTCTCCGCTCCAGCCGTAATCGAGGCTCGGGACATCGCGTCTCGTAGTCGCCGCCGCTTCCCGAACTCTTTGGGGTTGGCGACGTCGTGGAACTCGCCGTCCGTAACATCTCTCGTAAAGATCGGGCTCTGCACGTAACTCAAGGCCCTACTAGCAGCCTCCTCACCGCTTTGCCTTTCTCGGGCCGCGCCTCTCATGCGTGGTGGCATAACTGATACAGGAAAATATGTCAGAGGGAGTTCAACCTATAACACAGCTCTATTGCACGATCTTAGAGTGAAAGAATGGAAACCAATCCTAACTATCCTGTAGATTCCTGATTATAGATGTGGTGCACAACACACCGATAATCAAGACTCTACTAGATACGGCCTGTAGACACTTTTCGAGGACTAACTGCTCTGATACTACTTTTGTTACGACCCGACCCTGGGGCCGCGACTGGTGCCCTACCGGGGCACCCTCGTGATACAACATCAGAGAATAGCAGCGGAACATATATAACACATAACCTGTATAAAGTAAACATCACTGGCAAGCCGACAAGGCTGCCTTCCATAAAATAAACGTAATCAAAATTAAAACAGTACAACTTGTTCTTACTGCCCGAACCAAAACGTTACTACAGACCTCTAGGAATAACAACTGTGGCGGGACAGGGCCCCGCCATACCCCCTGAATATACAAAAGTCTATAACCTCAGGGAACCGTACCAAAGGACAAAGCCTCCGGAGAAATGGAGCTTTCCAAGAGCTGAACAATGATCCTAAGAGTACGGATCAGCAAGCTACGAACCTCAACTCGCGCATGAACGCACCCGGGCGAGGTCAAGATAACAGTACCAAGCATGTGAAACTGAAAATACTGTAATGAAATCACAATAGTCTATATAAAGCAGGAGACATGTATGATAGCCAAACTACAGTACACAACAATGATCCACCCTGCATCAGTAGACCTCATGGAGAGCTAGTCCATGAAATAACACTATCAACAGGGAACGAACCCTCATCATGGCCGCATACCCATGGACCATCTATCGAGTCAGTATGCCCAAACGAAATAACCAGATAACACTTACCATGGAAGCATACCCGTGGGCCACCCAACGTGTCAGTATGTCCAAACATGATCGAGAATAAACACGACCGGCCCTCCATCGAGAGACGCGGTACCAAAAGACAAAGCCTCCGGAGAAATGGAGCTTTCCAAGAGCTGAATAATGATCCTAAGAGTACGGATCGCCAGTTACTTAACCTCAACTCGCGGATTTAACGCAGCTCCGGGCGAGGTCGATAACAGTACCAAGCATGTGAAATCAAAATATCAGAATGAAATCACAATAGTCTATATAAAGCAGGAGACATGTATGATAGCCAAACTACAGTACACAACATATACGCAGTCACGTCAAGTCAGGGACTCACGCCCTCTAAGTCATCACTCAAACATAACCATGGGTCTCATGCCCGCAATATCAATCACGCCCGTGGAATTCCTTCCTCACTACCGGCAGTCTATGGTATACAACACCAAGGAGTACACATGAACACCAGGTCCCACCCCGTGTCATAAGAACCGTATGGGGCAAGTACGAAGGCATAGCTACCAGATCCACCCAACATCCTCAACTGACCGGGGCAAGTACGAAAGTCAGCTACCAGATCCCACCGTACCAACAATACTAAATACTTGTATCACGAAGCTGACCGGGGCAAGTACGATAGCCTCTACCAGATCCACCCTGCATCACGTCGCTGACCGGGGAAAGTACGTAGGCTAACCACCAGATCCGCCCTGCATCACGAAACTTCGTCCTAACACTGACCGGGGCAAGTACGAAAGCCAACTACCAGATCCACCCTGCATCACGTCGCTGACCGGGGCAAGTACGAGGGCTAGCTACCAGATCCACCCTGCATCAGTAGACCTCATGGAGAGCTAGTCCATGAAATAACACTATCAACAGGGAACGAACCCTCATCATGGCCGCATACCCATGGACCATCTATCGAGTCAGTATGCCCAAACGAAATAACCAGATAACACTTACCATGGAAGCATACCCGTGGGCCACCCAACGTGTCAGTATGTCCAAACATGATCGAGAATAAACACGACCGACCCTCCATCGAGAGACGCGGTAACATAAGGATACAGTACTTGTACACCAAGAGTATCACAAGCAAACATATGCAAGTTATTCACACTCAAGGTACTTTCATACTATGCCAAAAATCCGGGTTCTAACCCCAAAGTACTACGTATTTTTAACTCCTTAAAAATATTTATTCCTTTCACAAAGGTCACACGATACTAATACCCGTAGTATCAAAATAGAGTAACTATCATTTTTAAGTAACCCAAAAACAATGTCCATACCTTCCTTTTAAATAAACCAAGACAAAACCATGCCTTCTTTTAAAACCAACTCAAGACAATACCATGTCTTCCTTTTAGACAAAAACGCTTCTCCTTTTGAAAATCAAGTAACAATATACTTTTCAAAATAGTTTAAGCCTCATAACTTCTTAAAGATATCAAGTTACCGTTTTAAATCCAATGATAAAACCATTCTTTCGTTTTCATAAAGTCGTTATAACTAACTTCCCATAAAGCTATTATAACACTTTACATTTTAAACCAACCAAGGACAACTACTCACATTTCCGAAATCAAGAAAATTTTATTCTTTTAAAGACCAAGTACCCGTTACTCACGAACGAGGTTTCACAACTTTTAACACAATTCAAGTCCTTAACATTTCATATCAAGTCACTTAAAGTTAGAATCAAATCAAGGACACAAAAAAGAAATCAAACTTCTTTAACACACGTGCGTCTACCGCACTATATCTTTCACAAATAATCATGCTCAAGAGAATAGGAAGAATCACATACCTCTTCGGGTCAATCCACTTTCTAAGTCCAATATATAAATTCCGCGTGATCGTCAACCTATAATGACCATAATACTTTTATTAACCTCTAGTTTCAACGTAGAATATCCCAAGTGTAAAGTCACTAAATCTACGGAAAATCGGGCAGCATTTCCTTTGTTTCTACATACTTTGCCACCTTTTTCAAGGCCGAATTCAACATCCAAACGCCACATTTAAGGCCCAACAATCCAATCAATTCAACGGGGATTACACACCTAAACTTGAATGTGTAAAATTTGGCCCCACAATGTAAAACAACTATCTTAACAAGTTTAAAGTAGTATTTTGGCTACAACATGCTTAGATAACCTTCTTGTCCAATTCTTTCATATCAAAACCATATTTCTTACATGCAATGAATCTAAGAGCATTATTTACTACTACAAGTTCCTTCTTCATCACATGCAACATCAATAACTAGCTATAAGAGAAGAATTGTTACCTTAGAGCTTTAGCCAAAATTATTCCAATAATTTTGCTAGCCTCTTTTCCAAGAACACCACCACAACAACCCTTACAAGCTAGCCACAAGCTTCCTTCTTGTCCTAACTTTTCAGATTTTCATGAAGCTTTGATTTCCTCTTGGAATTCTAGAGAGAAGGTGGAGCTTTAGCTTTAGAGAGAGGTGAGAGTTTGAAGAATGACCAAGTCTTCAAGACTTGGTCAATAAGTAATGCATGCAAAATCAGATTGGGGGGGGGGGGGGGGACACTTGTCACCCACCCATGTCCTCTTTTAAAACAAAACAGTGCAGAATTTCCCACTCAACTTCGCAGAACCCGCCTCGGCGCCGCGACCTTGCAGCCGGCGCCGTGGCGCTGAAACTTCTGCCGACTCCCAGGACATTCCGTCGCAGCGGCCCTGCTTCCCGGCGCCGCGGAGCTGCAACTTCAGCAACCCCTCAGAATGTCCGGCGCCGCGGCCCTGTGACTCCTGCCCGAAACACATTTCTGTCCGACTGCGCACTGAACTTGTACCTCCCATAACTTTCTACTCCGATGTCCTATCGACGAACGGTCGGTTGCGTTGGAAACTAGACTCAACGAACTACGCACTAGGCTTTGGAAACACTTAGGAACTCTCAATGTAGCGGGTCATAACCCGCCTCAAAGTTGACTAAAACCCTTCTGAAACAATCCGTCAACCTATCTTTCGAAAATTTTAAGTCTTACTTCCTTTCGTACACTCTCATATGCATGACCTGAACTACGCGGTGTAACATTCTCCCCCCCCCCTTAGAAACATTCGTCCTCGAATGTTCCTTTGGAGCCAATCTAATATTCCTCGGTACATCCTCGTACTTTACGTCTAATGGGACCTTACTATGCCACTTGTGACCCTAAGATATCGCACACGCATAATCATTCATCGTAAGTCAAACAGGAAAACGAATCCAAAGTATGAACCATCACCACTTACTCCCCTTCACGGCCTAACGGGATTTCCTGTTCCTATCTACCAACTTATTCTAACACATGTACATAGTCTCAATATCCTCTGTTCATAACACTAAATCATACAACAATCCTATCATGCATACTAATCTCTAAAGGGTCAAAGATATACCTGTAACTATTGCTTCACTTTCCCCTTGTCGTCCTAATCATGATCCTGCCCTGCACGGCGCATAACAAAAGAAGGCGATGAACCAGCCACTGATCCCGAAGGCTGAATCTCTACATCCGCGCTATCTCTGGTCGGACAGTTCCTCGCAAAATGGCCCGGCTGGCCGCATGTATAGCAATCACCCAAACTAGCACGACACTCCCCATAATGGGTCCTACCACATCGACTACACCGAGGTAGAGGTGGCTTCCTCAGACTAACACCCCTACTCTCCCGAAAACCTGAACCCTTGGAGCCCTGACCTGCTCCCGAATCTCCCGAACGTCCTGAAGACTGTGGTGGGTACTCCGTCTTGGGCCGAGGCGCATAACTAGCTTCACGAGGCGGTCCGCCTCGAAAATTACCAAAGGACCCTGCTGTCTTGGCCCTCTTCTGCTGATCTTGGTTATTCCGTCGACCTCTACGCTCCTCACACCCAAGTGCATAAGCCTGCATGCGGGCAATGTCCATGCCCGGCTGAAGAGCTACTCCCGTGCAACTCTCTGCTAAGTAGTCATCGAGCCCTGTGACATAACGGTGCACTCTATCCTCCATGGTTGCCACTAACGCGGGGACATACCGAGCCAACGAGTCAAACTCTACATTGTACTCCCGGACCGTCCGCCCGTTCTGCCTCAACA
Organism: Przewalskia tangutica; assembly: GCA_029844215.1. Classification (NCBI taxonomy): domain Eukaryota; kingdom Viridiplantae; phylum Streptophyta; class Magnoliopsida; order Solanales; family Solanaceae; genus Przewalskia; species Przewalskia tangutica. The sequence goes on along the minus strand of CM056739.1, from coordinate 46,437,140 downwards.
CCAAAAATCTATCGGCCCGTGCCCTCCTCATATGTGGCGGAAAGAAATGGCTAAGAAATGTCTCGGAGAACTCGTCCCAAACAGCTGGAGGCGCATGCTCCCCCCGGGACAACTCCCATGAATAAAACCATTCGACTGCAGTATCACGCAGCCGATGCGAACCTAAGACCACCGACTCTGTCTCCGAAGCCTTGATTACTCTCATGACCCGCTGCAACTGTAGGATAAACTCCTGAGGGTCATCCTCAGTCCTCGACCCATAGAACTCTGGTGGGCTGCAACTCAAAAAGTCCCTAAGTCTCACGCTATCTGATCTAGGGTGAACTATGGGTACCACCGGAACCTCTGTCTCTCGTCTGTCCTCATTCCTCGCCACGATCCTGGCCAATAACTGGGCCATCTCCTTGTAACCCATCTCCTCCGCTCCAGGCCGCGGTCTCAGTAGTCGCCGCTGCTTCCCCGAACTCTGCTGGGGTTGGCGACGTCGTGGAACTCGCCGTCCGGAACATCTCCTCAGGTAAAGACTGGGCCTGTGCCCCCGTAACTCTCTGCGTCCTACTAGCAGCTCCCTCAGCTGCCTTGCCTTTCTGGGCCGCGGTCGCCTTGCGTGGAGGCATAACTGATACAGGAAAATATGTCAGAGGGAGTTCAACCTATAACACAGCTCTATTGCACGATCTTAGAGTGAAAGAATGGAAACCAATTGTAACGCCCCGAACCCGGGCCCGTGACTGGTGCCTTACCCCGGGCACCCTAGTGATACAACATCAGAGAAAACCAGCGGAAATAAAAACTTTACACATGAAATGAGAGACATAATAAATAAACAGGCCAACCCAACAGTTGCCTTCAGTATATATACATAAAACCCGAACAGTTATCCTTTTTATAAACCACCGCGATGCTACATGCACTTAAGATTTACAACAACTATGACGGACAGGCCCCGCCATACCACAATGTACAAGAACCTACAACTCAGGGAACACATACCAAAAGATAAGCCTCCGAGAAACGGAGCTTCCTAATACGTTGACTGTGATCCTAGGCGAGGATCCACGCATCGATGTACCTCACTGCGGCATGAACGCAGCCGGGCGAGGTCGATCTAACAGTACCAAGTATGTGAAGCGTAAAATCAGTAAATGAAATCATAGCGATCTATATAAAGCGGGAGACATGAATGATAACCAAACTACATGCACACATATATCGCTTATATCAAGTCGTGGTCTCACGCCTTCACATCAATCATGCCCGTGGAATGCCTTCCTCATCGCCGTGATCATGATATGATAACACCAAGAAGTACACCTGCACACCAAGTCCTACCTGATGCCAAAGTTGTATTAACAATTCAAATGGAAGCATACCCGTGCGCTACGCATCGTGTCAGTATGTCCAAAACGGTAACCACAAGACACCAAACAAAATGGAAGCATACCCGTGCGCTTACGATCGTGTCGATATGTCCAAAAGGAAACAATAAGACAGCATTCCAAATGGAAACATACCCGTGCGCTACGCATCGTGTCAGTATGCCCAAAGGGAAACAATAAAGCAGTATCAAAATGGAAGCATACCCGTGCGCTACGCATCGTGTCAGTATGTCCAAAGTGATTAGCAAAAGTAACACAATCAACAGGAACGTACCCGTGGAATTTCTCCGTCACTGCCGGCATGTCCAAGTAAGTTCTCAACAAGTCAACCGACCCTCCATTGAGAGGCGCGGTAGTATAGAAACACAATTCTTGCACAACAAAGGCTATCACGACAAGCATAGGCAAGTTTTACAACAACAAGCATAGGCAAGTTCACAACAACAAGCATAGACAAGTTCACAACAACAAGCATAAGCAAGTTCACAACAACAAGCATGGGCAAGTTTTACAACAACTCAAAGTACTTTCATTTTATGTCAAGGTCCGGGTTTTAACCCTAAAGTACCACGTACTTTAAATACCTTTTTAAAAGAGATCCATTCCTTTTATAAAAGTCACCCGATACCCGCAGTATAAAAATAGAGTGACTTACATTTTTAGGTAAACCAAAACATTTTTCTTTTAAAGTCCAGTTACCACATTAAAATCAATGATAAACCCTTTTTCATAAAGTCGTTATAACTAAACTTCCCATAAAGCTGTTATAACACTTTATGTTTTAAATCATTTTAAGACAAACAATGCCTTCCTTTTCCCTAGAGTTCCAGTTTGCCTAATTTCAATTACTCCAGTCTCTTTTTAGAAAAGATTCATAACTCATAGTCTTAATCCCCTTTTAAAACAATTGAGTAACATATGTCTTATGTGTGAGCAATTTATTCTTGTTTATAACCATCTTGTTACAGCAGCCATGATCTAGGAAATGTAATACAATTTTGTCTTATCTTAGCTTCTATGCAGATGGAGGTTTCTACTGGTTTTAATATCAATTAGTTATTTGTCAATACACTTTCCTTTATTAGCCATTCGTGGTTTGTTCGACACTTATTCTCATTTCCGAAATCAGTAAAACATTATTCTTTAAAACCAAGTACTCATTACTCACGAATGAGGTTTCACAATACTTTTAACAAAATGTTAATTACCAAGTAAAACAAGTTAAGTCTCTTATCTTTCAAGATCAAGTCTCTTAACTTCTACAATCAATGAACCAATCTTTTACCTACATAGAGTCGTTATAACTAACTTCCATAAAGCTATTATAACACCCTATGTTTGGAACCAACCAAACTCATTTAGCACGTACGCGTCTGGTACTACATAGTTTACAAAACATCATGCTCGAAGGATAGGAAGAGGTTCACATACCTCGCGACGATTATCGACAAGCAAAACGCTCCACAAGATCAGTAACGGCTAGCCTTTTCCACTCTTCAGTAGAATACGCTACTCGCAGATCTTCCACCTATAAGGCCACAAACGTCTATTAAATCTTAAACAAAAGTTTCCATATTTCAACATAAAATTCGGCGCCTCCCCCACACAGTAAATCTCCTCTCTATCGAGGCTACCAAGCCAACCAGGGGGGGGGGGGATTTTCACGTCTAACCGGACGTGTACAATTCTACTACACAGTAATACTACACAAGTCTACTGTAACACAACCCTAAGTAATTACAATTCAGTTCAGCACTTTATTCTTCAGGCTTAAGTCAAAAGACATTGCCACAATACTAAGTTCAGTTCTATAACTTCGCTTCTGCCATCCTCAGTCTCCAAGGGCTGGTTTTCGCTTGCTCTTTATCGCACTTGGTAATTCCTCGGAAATAAATCGTCGTCGGTATTCTATAAGCGACTTGACCGAGTCTACGAAGCTTTGCTTTTCTTGTAGTCGGCCCGTAATGCCTCCCTTCATTTGCTTGCCTCCTTTCAGCCCAGAATGCCTAATGCCTATTATTTAGTGCTAGAAGCTAACCGCCATAAGCTCAGGATCATTTGGGAAGCTTTTGGACCTAGCGAAAAGGGAGTCCTTGTGAATGGGCAAAGCCAGGTGCTCTTATTTTACGACGGTAGGGACGATTGCTTCCATTACTGACCAGAAAGACACCAAATTCTCCTTTAGGTGCTTCAACTGCGGTATAGGTTAGTATACTTCAACTATACATTCTAACATGTAATTTCCAATTACAATAGAAGGACAGTAGTGTTTACCTCGATAAGCCCAAAATTATCCAAGTATAAAGTCGATTCTGAGCAACGCTTAGCTCCTACTCCGAGTGCTCCCATCCGCTCCAAACAACCCTTAGAAGTTCTAACCAACTTCTACTCTAAAACTTCAACCAACAATGAAGATTTTCCTTAGGGTTTTGGTTTGAGACTAAAAAGGACAAAAGGTAGTATTTCCGTACTCTACGCAAAGAGGTAACTTTTGGAATACTACAAGGTATAAGGCTAAGGTATTTTGGGCATTATAACAATACTTGGAGGAGTATTTCAATACCACAAAAGGGGGGTACCTCACGAGAACACCCCAAGGTAGGGGGTGTGCTCTCGTGAAGGCCACTAGGAAGGGGGTACCCTCTGATACTAGGCCTCACGAAAAGGGGAGGAAGCTCACGGCTAGAGCACAAGAAAGGGAGGAAGGATTTTCAAGACTTGGTGATTTTAGGAATGGATGAAGTCTTCAAGCTTAGGGGGGGTATTTATAGCAAAACCAAAGGCCAACCAATGGCCAAGATTAAGCCATGTGCAAGGCAAGTGTAAGGCCAAGATCAAGCCAAGTGCACCCTAACCCTACTCCACAAAACACTCCCAAAACAAGCCACAAAGCAAGGCACAAATAAAGGAACCAATCGGCGAGGCCAACCATCCTCTTGGGCCTTGATCGCCCAAGCCACCCCACTTGCCTCAATGTGAGGGTGACACATGTCACCCTCCGTTGGTCCAAAATGTTTCGTCTCTCGGAAAAATCCGCAAAAATTATAAATGACATAGCGGAATTTTCCCTACGAAGCTAATGGAAACGTTTAAAAACGACTCTATTAAACCTTGTGCCCAAATTTCGGTCCTATGCCTAACTTAAGGCTCAAATTTCGACGTCGTCCACACGTACATACTGCGGAAATACGGGTATAACATTCTCCCTCCTTAGAAACATTCGTCCGAATGTTCCTTCTATGTCTCAAAACAAACATGCGCCAGTATAGTCTTCACTACTATACTTACTAAAACAATCATGCCACACCTGGCCACAAAAACACACGTTCACTTCTCCCCTAACTCGTTGTACCCTTCTCGAACACTCGAACTCTTTCTAGTATCCGTACCACACAGTCAATGCTTCTTTCCAACCTTTGGAGTTACTACCTCCAACTTGGTCATCTTACTAACTTCGATCTCCTTAAGGCCATTCCGGCCTTCACGAACCGATCGGTAGAACGTATCCACGAACTCATACGATGGTCACCTAAGCGGGGCTAGCATCCTCGTGACCCTACCACCGCGGCGGAACCACCTCGACTGACCCACAACCGGGCGCGGGTTGACCCTCAAATGGTCCTCAACCCGACCCCACAACCGCGCCACATTCTTGTTCCCCGATACGGAACAATCTTACCAACACACGTCATGAAAGCTAACACTTCCATCTCGCACTACCCATGGACTTATCACACAAATAAATCCCACGTATACTACGCACTCTGATAAAGGTCAAACATAAAATAAATCTTTTACTCATGACGACCTTACCTCTAAGGTCTCAATCGTGAAATAGTCTAAGGTTCACACTTCCATGCCCCCAGGCTTACCCTTCTACACTCACCAGGTTTCTCAATCACATATTAGCACAAAGCTATCCGAACATAACACTTAACACATTATCTTAATCATCAATACATACAAGTCTCTAGAGGGTTAAGGATATACCTGAAAAAATAGGCGGTTCAAAGGACCGCTAAAACTGGGAACTTCCACCGCGACCTCTACCGTGGCCGCGGTGTATGAACATCTGCCTAGCCGTGGAAGGTGAAGAACCATGGCCCGATCTCGTAGCATGTGCTATCCTACCAGTGCTACCCCTGGTCGGACAGTTTCTCCCAAAATGGACCTGCTGGCCGCATGTAAAACAAACTCCAGGACTAGCACGACACTCCCCACTGTGGAGTCTACCACGTCACAACGAGGTAGGGTGGCTTGGTTGGCTAACACCCGCTTCACCAAAATCTGAACCCTTGGAGTCTGACCTGCTCCTGAATACTCTGGATGCCTTGAAGATTGTGGAGGACCACTCTGCACTGGCGGAGGCGCATAACTAGTCTGCTGGAGGCGATGCGCCTCGAAAGTCACCAAAGGACCTGCTACGGCCTCTTTTCGACCACGGTCATTCCGTCGATTTCTCCGTGCCTCACATCCCAGTGCATGAGCCTGCATGCGGGCAATGTCCATGCCCGGCTGAAGAGCTACACCCGAACAAGCCTCTGTCAAGTAATCATCTAGCCGGTGGCGTGGCGGTGCACTCTATCCTCCATGGTTGCCACTAAAGCGGGGACATACCGAGCCAACGAGTCAAACTCCACGTTGTACTCGAATGCGCGGACGCCTCGGCATCAGATCATAAATCGGCGTGCCCTCGCCCTCATCTGCGGAGGCAAGAAATGAGTGAGGAATGCCTCGAGAACTCGTCCATCTTCTTTGAGCGCATGCTCTCCCGAGACAACTCCCACGAATCAAACCGATCATGCGGTATCACGCGCGGCCGATGCGAACCTAAGACCACCGACTCGGTCTCGAAGCCTTGATCACTCTCATGACCAGTAGAATCGCCGGATGAATTCCTGCGGATCATCCTCGTGCCTCGACCCATAAAACTCGGGCGGCTGACTCGAAAGTCCGTAGCCTCAAACTATTCGCTCGGGGTGAACCATCGGTGCTCTGAACTGAGGCTGCTGATCCGGCCTATCTCATGCTCGCCACGACCTCGCCAGAATCGCCATCTCCTTGTACCCATCTCATCTGCTCCGGTGTGAGGCGGAGGCTCAGTCTTGTGGTCTCAGCAGCGGCTGCCGACTCTAAACTCGCTGGGGGTGGCGTCGCAAAACTCGCCGTCAAGCACAATCTCAGTGCAGGCCAGGGCTGCGCCCTCGTACTCTCTGTATCTCACTAGCGACTCCTCGGCTGCCTTGCCCTTCAGGCTCTGGTTGCCTTGCGGAGGAATAATCGTAAAACGAGATACGTCGGAGGGTCCAACTTACAACACAACTCTAAGGCACGATCTCGAATGAGAAGAATGGAAACCAATCCTAAATGTCCTATAGCCTCACGATTATAGATGTGGTGCACAACACCGATAATCAAGACTACTAGACACGGTGCGTAGACACTTTCAGAGGATTAATCGCTCGATACCACTTGTAACGCCCGAACCGGGCGTGGTCGTGCCTTACCGGGCACCTAGTGATACAACATCGAGAGAAAACCCGTGAAATAAAAACTTTACACATGAAATGAGAGACATAATAAATAAGCAGGCCAACCCAACGGTTGCCTTGGATATATACATAAAACCCTATGATTATCCTTTTACAAACCACCACACTGTGATTACTCTGACCTCTAAGATTTACAACAACTATGACGGACGGGCCCCGCCATACCACGAATGTACAAGAACCTACAACTCGAGGAACACATACCAAAAGATAAGCCTCGGGAAAGCGGAGCTTCCCAATCTGTGAATTGTGATCCTAAGGCGAGGATCCACGGCCGATGTACCTCTACTGCGGCATGACGCGGCCCCGAGAGTCGATCTGGCAAGTACAGTATGTGAAAGCGTAAAATCGTAAATGAAATCATAGCGATCTATATAAAGCGGGAGACATGAATGATAACCAAACTACAAGATACACATATATCGCTTATATCAAGTCGGGTCTCACGCCTTCACATCAATCATGCGTGGAATGCCTTCCGCCACGGCGATCTATGATATGATAACACGAAGTACACTGCGCACCAAGTCCTACCGATGCCAAAGTTGTATTAACAATTCAAATGGAAGCATACGTGCGCTACGCATCGTGTCGGTATGTCCAAAGGAACCACAAGACGGCAATCAAAATGGAAGCATACGATGCGCTACGCATCGTGTCGGTATGTCCAAAAGGAAACAATAAGACGGCATTCCAAATGGAAACATACGTGCGCTACGCGTCATGTCGATATGCCCAAAGGGAAACAATAAGCGATATCAAAATGGAAGCATACGTGCGCTACGATCGTGTCGGTATGTCCAAAGTGATTAGCAAAAGTAACACAATCAGCGAGGCGTGCGTGGAATTTCTCGTCACCGCCGCATGTCCAAGTAAGTTCTCAACAAGTCAACCGACCCTCCATTGAGAGGCGCGGTAGTATAGAAACATAATTCTTGCACAACAAAGGCTATCACGACAAGCATAGGCAAGTTTTACAACAACAAGCATAGGCAAGTTCACAACAACAAGCATAGACAAGTTCACAACAACAAGCATAAGCAAGTTCACAACAACAAGCATGGGCAAGTTTTACAACAACTCAAAGTACTTTCATTTTATGTCAAGGTCCGGGTTTTAACCCTAAAGTACCACGTACTTTAAATACCTTTTTAAAAGAGATCCATTCCTTTTATAAAAGTCACCCGATACCATGATATAAAAATAGAGTGACTTACATTTTAGGTAAACCAAAACACTTTTCTTTTAAAGTCCAGTTACCACATTAAAATCAATGATAAACCCTTTTTCATAAAGTCGTTATAACTAAACTTCCCATAAAGCTGTTATAACACTTTATGTTTTAAATCATTTTAAGACAAACAATGCCTTCCTTTTCCCTAGAGTTCGGTTTGCCTAATTTCAATTACTCGGTCTCTTTTTAGAAAAGATTCATAACTCATAGTCTTAATCCCTTTTAAAACAATTGAGTAACATATGTCTTATGTGTGAGCAATTTATTCTTGTTTATAACCATCTTATTCTGTGACAATGATCTAGGAAATGTAATACAATTTTGTCTTATCTTAGCTTACATGCGGATGGAGGTTTCTCTGGTTTTAATATCAATTAGTTATTTGTCAATATACTTTCCTTTATTAAGCTATTCTTGTGGTTTGTTCGACACTTATTCTCATTTCGAAATCGGTAAAACATTATTCTTTAAAACCAAGTACTCATTACTCACGAATGAGGTTTCACAATACTTTTAACAAAATGTTAATTACCAAGTAAAACAAGTTAAGTCTCTTATCTTTCAAGATCAAGTCTCTTAACTTCTACAATCAATGAACGATCTTTTACCTACATGTAGTCGTTATAACTAACTTCCCATAAAGCTATTATAACACCCATGTTTGGAACCAACCAAACTCATTTAGCACATGACGTCTACGTACTACATAGTTTACAAAACATCATGCTCGAAGGATAGGAAGAGGTTCACATACCTCGCGATGATTATCGACAAAAGCAAAACGCTCACGATCTTGTAACGGCTAGCCTTTTCCACTCTTCAGTAGAATACGCTACTCGCGATCTTTCCACCTATAAGGCCACAAACGTCTATTAAATCTTAAACACAAGTTTCCATCTTTCTACAGAAAATTCGTGGCACCTCCCGCCACAACAGTAAATCTCCTCTCTCTATCGAGGCTGCCAAGCCAACGGGGTTTCACGTCTAACCGGACGTGTACAATTCTACTACACAGTAATACTACACAAGTCTACTGTAACACAACCCTATGTAATTACAATTCCGTTCAGCTCTTTATTCTTCAGGCTTAAGTCAAAAGACATTGCCACAATACTAAGTTCAGTTCTATATATAGTATACTTCAACTATACATTCTAACATGTAATTTCCAATTACAATAGAAGGACAGTAGTGTTTACCTCGATAAGCCCAAAATTATCCAAGTATAAAGTCGATCCCGAGCAACGCTTAGCTCCTACTCCGAGTGCTCCCATCCGCTCCAAACAACCCTTAGAAGTTCTAACCAACTTCTACTCTAAAACTTCAACCAACAATGAAGATTTTCCTTAGGGTTTTGGTTTGAGACTAAAAAGGACAAAAGGTAGTATTTCCGTACTCTACGCAAAGAGGTAACTTTTGGAATACTACAAGGTATAAGGCTAAGGTATTTTGGGCATTATAACAATACTTGGAGGAGTATTTCAATACCACAAAGGGGGGTACCTCACGAGAACACCCCAAGGTAGGGGGGGTGTGCTCTCGGCCGAAGGCCACTAGGAAGAGGGTACCCTCGGCCACTAGGCCTCACGAAAAGGGGGAGGGGGAAGCTCACTGCTAGAGCACAAGAAAGGGAGGAAGGATTTTCAAGACTTGGTGATTTTAGGAATGGATGAAGTCTTCAAGCTTAGGGGGGGTATTTATAGCAAAACCAAAGGCCAACCAATGGCCAAGATCAAGCCATGTGCAAGGCAAGTGTAAGGCCAAGATCAAGCCAAGTGCACCCTAACCCTACTCCACAAAACACTCCACAAAACAAGCCACAAAGCAAGGCACAAATCAAGGAACCAATCGGCGAGGCCAACCATCCCTCTTGGGCCTTGATCGTCCAAGCCACCCCACTTGCCTCCAATGTGAGGGTGACACATGTCACCCTCCCATTGGTCCAAAATGTTTCGTCTCTCGGAAAAATCCGCAAAAATTATAAATGACATAGCCGAAATTTTCCCTACGAAAGCTGTGGAAACGTTTCGTCGAAAAACGACTCTATTCGGCACTTGTGCCCAAATTTCGGTCCTATGCCTAACTTAAGGCTCAAATTTCGTACGTACGTCCACACGTACATACTCTGGAAATACTGGGTATAACACCAATCCTAACTATCCTGTAGCCTCCTGATTATAGATGTGGTGCACAACACACCGATAATCAAGACTCTACTAGATACGGCCTGTAGACACTTTTCGAGGACTAACTGCTCTGATACTACTTTTGTTACGACTGACCACGGGCGCGGCGGTGCCCTACCGGGGCACCCTCGTGATACAACATCAGAGAATAGCAGCGGAACATATATAACACATAACCTGTATAAAGTAAACATCATCGCTTTGGCGCGCTTTCCATAAAATAAACGTAATCAAAATTAAAACAGTACAACTTGTTCTTACTGCCCGAACCACAACGTTACTACAGACCTCTAGGAATAACAACTGTGGCGGGACAGGGCCCCGCCATACCCCCTGAATATACAAAAGTCTATAACCTCAGGGAACCGTACCAAAAGACAAAGCCTCCGGAGAAATGGAGCTTTCCAAGAGCTGAACAGTAATCCTAAGAGTACGGATCAACAAGCTACGTACCTCAACCTGCGACATTAACGCAGCCCCCCGAAGGAGGTCAGTACAACAGGTACCAAGCATGTGAAACTGAAAATACTGTAATGAAATTGTTACACCCCATAATACCAGGGCTACTAATTGAGAACGTGAATAAGGATTTAAGATTTGAATTTTGGAAGGAAAGAATAATTACATTTTCTTAAGGAAAATTTCGGAAAAAATGTGATGACAGAAAAATTATTAACTTGGAGTATAATACTTCTAATTGGATTTATGGACTTAGTATTGGATTATAAGGTGTTGGAATTGATAATATGGGGTCCGCCGAGAATTTCACAATTTCGTAGGGACCTTCGAAAAATTATAATATTTTGGACCAATCGGAGGGCGACACGTGGCGCCCCTCCACTTGTCTTGATAAGATGACAACAAAATAGATATGTTGAGAGGGGACAAGTAGACATGGGTCCCACTCCACTTGGCTATACATATCCAAGTCTTGCAAGACTTGGATCACTTTACACTTAGACAAAAAAAATAAGCTCTCATCTTCTCCCCTTTAGCTCCATAATTTCGAGAGCCCCTTGGCTAAAAACAACCATTGTTGATCAATTTATTTCTCCAAGATTAAGCCCTTAAACCAAGTTCTAAGCCTAGATTAATATTCTACACGTTTTTACTTGTCTTGGCCGAAAGTTGATGCCAAAACCCTAGGGGTTCCGTCAACTTTTTGGAAGTGAGATTCAAAGAGAAGTTGCTCCTAAGGTTGTAGGGGGTACATATATATGATTGGAACTTGAAGAAGTTGAGCGAAACGAAAACTGCGCACCAATAAAAACCGGACTGTTTTGGGGCGTTTTTGGGCAATAAATGAGGTAAAAGTCCTTCTTCTTTTAAAGTAATTGGATATTACTTATTGTTATTATGTATGGATGAACTTGTGTTAGAAAATAATGAAGAATAAAAAGCGTTTGAGCCATTTTTGGGGCTAAAACCGATTTGGGACAGATTTGGTGCAAATGGAATTCGTTGGTTATTGTCGTTGTTATCTTCACCTATTGCATGTTATAATGGATTAATTTTGTTGTTAATAAGTTGTTATAACTTATGTAGAAGTTTTGGAACTCGAATTGGAAAAAAATGGATTAAGGAACGAGTTATCGGGTTGTAGTTGTTGTGGCCGAGAAACGCCCAAAGCGTTAGGCGTTGTTGTGTCGTTTAGTGGACTGTTTTGAGGTATTAAATGCTGGAAATTTAGTTGTTGTTATGCATGTTTAAGTGTAGTAGTTGCTAATGAAAGTCCTAAGGGAATAAGGGTGTGGAAAGGCGTTAAAAGGCCTCACATTTTACCCTCGTTATGGTTGGATTGCGGACTGTTTCTATGGGCTGATTTGTGGACTGTTTTGTATAACTGTGGGGCAGAATTTTACACGTCCATTTAGGCATGTAATCCCCTTTGGCTAACTGTTGGTTGTGCCTTAAATGTGTCTTGTTGGTTGATGAATACGGGCCTTGGAAAAGGTGGAAAAGTACGTAGAAACAAAGGAAGTGCTGCCCAATTTTCCGTAGAATTAGAGGGCCATTATTTGGTATAAGTCCTACACTTGATAGCTTGTAGTTGATAGAAGTGTTATGGCCATTTTAGGTTGAAGTACCAAGTATAGCGTATTCTACTTGAAGGATGGAATAGCTAGCAAGGTTGAAGTACTTTGGAGCATTTTGCTATTTGTCGATAATTGTCGCGAGGTATGTGAACCTCTTCCTTCTTTTGACATGATTCTATGTATGGAATATACATGTAGTACTATTTCATGATTTCTTCTACTCTTAGAAGTTAAGAGGTATGTATGTTGATTTACTCTACGTAAGGGTTATGTCTAAGTTATCCTATGTTTTTACCAAGTCTTATGGGGGATGTTGGTAAGAGTCGTTAGGAGGTATTTGGAGCCAAGTTGACTTGGCTAAGTTACGGCACAAATGAGAATAAGTATCGAACAAGCCACTGCAGCGTTAATAAAGGAAAATGTAATGACAATCAATTAAGTTAAAATGAGTAGAATTCTCCATCTGCATAAAAGCTAAGATAAGACAAAATTGTATTAAATTTTCTAGATCATGACTACTTGATTAAGATCGTTATAAATAAGTATAACTTATTCACAACGCACCAAAGTATATGTTACTTAATTTATAAGAATTTACGTATGAAGTTTTAAGACTATGGACCTCAAATTTTTAAAAGGTTAAGGGACTTCATTTTTCAAGTTATGGGACTTGATTCTTAAAAGGAGAAATGAATTGATTTAAAAGTATAGAATACTTGATTTGGAAAGTATTGATTTCTTGCCATTCTAAAGTTAAGAAACTTGTTTTCTTAAAAGTTAAGAGACTTGAAGTATTTTGAAAGCTATGTGATTTGATTTGAAAGTATAAGTCTCTTGGTTATAAAAGGAATGAATTTGTCTAAGACATAAAGAGTTATAACGGCTTTATGGGAAGTTGGTTATAACAACTTTATGGAAGATTAAAAGAATGGTTTTCTTCAGTAATGTAAGCAAAGAAATGATTTGAAATAAAGAAGGGCAAATTGTTTTAAAGGTACCAATTGCTTAAGGTTTTAAAGAAAGAAGTCACTTGATTTAGAAGCCTATAAATGTATTTCTAAAAGGTATTGTGACTTGTCTTGAAAAGTAGATATGACTTGATACTACGGTTGTTAGTATCTTGGAAGTTTTATTTGAAAAAGAGTCATTTTTAAAAGGAGTAGAGGTGCGTAGTACGTTGGGTTAAATTCCCGGATTTTATATGACATTATCGTCCCAGAAATGGGCCGGGCAGTATACCTTTATGGGCAGACTATATGACATTATCGTCCCAGAAATGGGCCGGGCAGTATACCTTTATGGGCAGACTATATGACATTATCGCGTCCCAGAAATGGGCCGGGAAGTATACCTTTATGGGCAGACTATATGACATTATCGCGTCCCAGAAATGGGCCGGGCAGTATACCTCTATGGGCAGACTTATGTGACTTTATCGCGTCCCAGATTGGGCCGGGCAGTACAGGCGTCCCTCCATAAAGGGCCGGATTATGTTATGCAAGGTAAGTAAGTTATATGGTAATGAACTTGACGGTTTTTCCTAAGCATGTACGTAAGAATGTGACTATAACTTTTATGTAAAAATGGGAAAAGATAATAAGGTACGATTAAGTTCACGAGATGGTAATGACACGGTAGGATCTGGTAGTTACCCTTTTTATACTTGCCCCTGTCATTCTTTTATCTGATTATGATTGGTTTATTGTACTTATTTCATTCCATATTCTGCACTGTTAATCGATTCTTCTCGGGCCGCGTTCATGTCCGCAGTCTAGGTATTACGATTGTGGATCCGCGAGCTTAGGATCCTTGTTCAGCATTTTGAGATGACTCCAAGTTCTGGAGTTTGGCATTATGGCTAGGTATATTCAGGGGTACGGCGGGGCCTTGTCCCGTCATAGTTGTTGTCACCTTCTTATAGGTCTGTATTCATATGTGGACTGGACTGGTGTAAGTTGTATTTACATTGTTGTACATCGTAGACCCTTTCGGGTGATTTATATTTATACAGAAGCCTTCCCGGCTTTGCCTTTGTTTTAAAAAAAAATGAGTGCTATTTATCTTCCGCGGTTTATTTATGTTGTATGGGTAGAAGGGTGTCCAGGTAGGGGCACCAGTCACGGGCCCGGGATTTGGGGCGTGACAGAAATCACAATAGTCTATATAAAGCAGGAGACATGTATGATAGCCAAACTACAGTACACAACATATACGCAGTCACGTCAAGTCAGGGACTCACGCCCTCTAAGTCATCACTCAAACATAACCATGGGTCTCATGCCCACAATATCAATCACGCCCGTGGAATTCCTTCCTCACTGCCGGCAGTCTATGGTATACAACACCAAGGAGTACACATGAACACCAGGTCCCACCTGTGTCATAAGAACCGTACGGGGCAAGTACGAAGGCATAGCTACCAGATCCACCCTGCATCCTCAACTGACCGGGGCAAGTACGAAAGCCAGCTACCAGATCCCACCGTACCAACAATACTAAATACCTGTATCACGAAGCTGACCGGGGCAAGTACGATAGCCTCTACCAGATCCACCCTGCATCACGTCGCTGACCGGGGAAAGTACGTAGGCTAACCACCAGATCCTCCCTGCATCACGAAACTTCGTCCTAACACTGACCGGGGCAAGTACGAAAGGCAACTACCAGATCCACCCTGCATCACGTCGGCCGGCAAGTACGAGGGCTAGCTACCAGATCCACCCTGCATCAGTAGACCTCATGGAGAGCTAGTCCATGAAATAACACTATCAACAGGGAACGAACCATCATCATGGCCGCATACCCATGGACCATCTATCGAGTCAGTATGCCCAAACGAAATAACCAGATAACACTTACCATGGAAGCATACCCGTGGGCCACCCAACGTGTCAGTATGTCCAAACATGATCGATAATAAACACGACCGGCCCTCCATCGAGAGACGCGGTAACATAAGGATACAGTACTTGTACACCAAGACTATCACAAGCAAACATAGACAAGTTATTCACACTCAAGGTACTTTCATACTATGCCAAAAATCCGGGTTCTAACCCCAAAGTACTACGTATTTTTAACTCCTTAAAAATATTCATTCCTTTCACAAAGGTCACACGATACTAATACCCGTAGTATCAAAATAGAGTAACTATCATTTTTAATTAACCCAAAAACAATGTCCATACCTTCCTTTTAAATAAACCAAGACAAAACCATGCCTTCTTTTAAAACCAACTCAAGACAATACCATGTCTTCCTTTTAGACAAAAACGCTTCTCCTTTTGAAAATCAAGTAACAATATACTTTTCAAAATAGTTTAAGCCTCATAACTTCTTAAAGATATCAAGTTACCGTTTTAAATCCAATGATAAAACCATTCTTTCGTTTTCATAAAGTCGTTATAACTAACTTCCCATAAAGCTATTATAACACTTTACATTTTAAACCAACCAAGGACAACTACTCACATTTCCGAAATCAAGAAAATTTTATTCTTTTAAAGACCAAGTACCCATTACTCACGAACGAGGTTTCACAACTTTTAACACAATTCAAGTCCTTAACATTTCATATCAAGTCACTTAACGTTAGAATCAAATCAAGGACACAAAAAAGAAATCAAACTTCTTTAACACACGTGCGTCTACCGCACTATATCTTTCACAAATAATCATGCTCAAGAGAATAGGAAGAATCACATACCTCTTCGGGTCAATCCACTTTCTAAGTCCAATATATAAATTCCGCACGTAGTACGTCAACCTATAATGACCATAATACTTTTATTAACCTCTAGTTTCAACGTAGAATATCCCAAGTGTAAAGTCACTAAATCTACGGAAAATCGGGCAGCATTTCCTTTGTTTCTACATACTTTGCCACCTTTTTCAAGGCCGAATTCAACATCCAAACGCCACATTTAAGGCCCAACAATCCAATCAATTCAACGGGGATTACACACCTAAACTTGAATGTGTAAAATTTGGCCCCACAATGTAAAACAACTATCTTAACAAGTTTAAAGTAGTATTTTGGCTACAACATGCTTACATAACCTTCTTGTCCAATTCTTTCATATCCAAACCATATTTGTTACATGCAATGAATCTAAGAGCATTATTTACTACTACAAGTTCCTTCTTCTTCACATGCAACATCAATAACTAGCTATAAGAGAAGAATTGTTACCTTAGATCTTTAGCCAAAATTATTCCAATAATTTTGCTAGCCTCTTGTTATACCCCGTATTCTCAGGGTATGTATGCGAGGACGTACGTACGAGAGCGACAGAAAATTGGAAAGGAAGAAAGAGGTGATTTTTCCACGGAAAAAGTTTCCGGTTTTTGTAAAGAAAAATGTTCGTTGATGGGAATTGGGTTCCCAGATTTGGAATTTGGGCTTCTTAAATTATATTAGAATTTTGAGATTTTATTTTCGGAAATGGTCACGTGGGGCCCACGGGAGAAATTTACGGTTTTGTGGGGCCCGCTTTGTTTTTGAGATTTCCGGTATTGTGGATATTTTTCGAAAGACGTTTTATGAGGGCCAATAGGAGGGTGACACGTGTCACCCCGCCAGGTGGCTTGGCCGGTTACCTTTGGCACAACACCGGTTAGAGTCGTTTCGACTAAATGTTTGCGTAACTTGCGAAGGAAAATTCGCTATGTCGTTTTGTATTTTTGCGGATTTTTCCGAGAGACGAAACATTTTGGACCAACGGAGGGTGACATGTGTCACCCTCACATTGAAGCGCGGCGCAACCTCGACGATTGTTCACGCTTCGCCAATTGGCTCCTTGTTTTGGCCTTGTTTTGTGGCTTGTTTGGTGCCATGTTTTGTGCATTGTTTTGTGGAGTAGGGGCTAGGGTGCACTTGGCTTGATCAAGGCCATACACTTGCCTTGCACATGGCTTGATCTTGGCCATTGGTTGGCCTTTGGCTTTCCTATAAATACGCCCCCTCTCTTGTAGGCTTCAGTCATCCAAAAATCTTCCAAGTCTTGGAAACCCTCCTCCTCTTGTTGACTCTCGCCCAAGAGCCCTCTCCTTAAAATTGGCCTTGGCGAAACCCTCCCTCTTCCCCTTTGAGGTGTGGCCGAGAGGTACTACCCTCCCCCCTTTGTGGTGCTAGCCGTGGGGTACCCCCCCCCTAGCCTAGTTGTTTTCGTATAATACCCCTCCCTTGTGGTATTGAAATACTTCTCCTAGTATTGTTATAATGCCCAAAATACCTTAGCCTTGTACCTTGTAGTATTCCAAAGATACCTCTATACGTAGAGTCCGGAAATACTACCTTTTGTCCTTTTAGTCTCAAACCGAAACCCTAAGGAAATCTTCATAGTTGGTTGAAGTATTTGAGTAGAAGTTGGTTAGAACTTCTAAGGGTTGTTTGGAGCGGATTGGAGCGCACGGAGTAGGAGCTGAACCTTGCTCAGGATCGACTTTTATCTCGGATAATTTTGGGCTTGTCGAGGTAAATATTCTTGTCCCCTTATTGTAATTGGAGATTACATGTTGTAGGATTATATAGTTGAAGTATACTATATATAGAACTGAACATTATTGTGGCAATGTCTTTTGACTTAAGCCTGAAGAATAAAGAACTGAACTGTATTTACATCAGTATGTGCAATGAGACTTGTGTAGTATTACTGTGTAGAATTGTACACGTCCGGTTAGACGTGTAAACCCCCCCCCCCCCCTGGTTGGCTTGGTAGCCGGCCTCGATAGAGGAGGAGATTTACGCTGTGGCGGGGGGGGGAGGTGCTGCCGAATTTTCTGTAGAAAAATGGGAACTTGTGTTTTGGGGTTAATAGACGTTTGTGACCTTTATAGGTGAAAGTACTAAGAGTAGCGTATTCTACTCGAGGAGTGGAAAGGGCTAGTGCGTTGTAGTACTTGGAGCATTTTGCTTATTGTCGATAAATCGCGAGGTATGTGAACCTCTTCCTATCTTTTCTAGCATGATTGTTGTGAACTATGTAGTACGGTAGACGTACATGTGCTAAGTGATTTGGTTGGTTTAAAACATAGGGTGTTATAATAGCTTTATGGGAAGTTAGTTATAACGACCTTATGTAAGTGAAAATGGTTTACTGATGTTAGAAGTTAAGAGACTTGATCTTATAAGATAAGAGACTTAACTTATTTGTTTTAATGTGGATGTTTGTGTGAAACCTCATTCGTGAGTAATGAGTACTTGGTTTTTAAAGGGATAATGTTTCATCGATTTCGGAATCGAATGTGTATCGATGCACCATTGCAGCGTTAATAAAGGAAAATGTATTGAATAATGATGTATTAAAACCAAGAGAAACCTCCATCCGCATAGAAGCTAAGATGAGACAAAATGATATTACATTTTCTAGATCATGGTCATTGTAATAAGATCGTTATAAACAAGAATAAACTACTCACATATATGACATATGTTACTCAATTGTTTTAAAAGAGATTAAGACTATGAGTTATGAAACCTTTCTAAAATAAGTGACTTGAGCATTTGAAAATGAGAAGCTTGAGTAATTGAAACTAGGCAAACTGGAACTTAGGAAAAGAATGTTGTTACTTGATTTTGAAAAGGAATGTGGGTTGGTCATTCTAATACTACGGTATCGTGACTTTTATAAAAGTAATCGAACTATTATAAAAGAACAAAATGTAAGTAGAACTTAGGGATTAAAACCCGACTTTGGCATAAAATGAAAGTACTTTGAGTCAGGTGAAACTTGCCTATGCTTGTTGGTGAAACTTGCCTATGCTTGTTGTTGTGAAACTTGCCTATGCTTGTTGTTGTGAAACTTGCCTATGCTTGTGATGATAGCCTTTGTTGTGCAAGTGTGGTATTTCTGTGTTACCGCGTCTCTCGATAGAGGGCCGGTCGACTTGTTGAGAACTTACTTGGACGTGCTGGCAGTGATGGAGAATTCCACGGGTATGTTTCCATTTTGATTACTGTCTTGTTGTTGATGTCACATGGACATGTCTACACCGATGCAGACTCGGCATGTGGTTACGCGGTCGGGTTGATTACCCGATATATTGTTATTGTGGTTACATGGACATGTCTACACCGAGGTAGAATTCGGGGCATGTGCGTTACGCGCAGGTTGATCACCCAAAGATATTATTGTTGATGTCACATGGACGCGTTCACACCGAGGTAGAATTCCGGCACGTGTGGCCGGGCATTGGTATTATTGTTGCATCATGGACATGTCTACACCGATGCAGAATCCGGGCATGCGCCGTGATGCGAACATGATTGATGTTGGGCGTGAGACCCATAGTTATATTTGAGTGATGACTTGAGGCGCGAGTCCCCGATCGATATGACCGCTTATGTTGTGAATCGTAGTTTGGTTATCATACATGTCTCTGCTTTATATAGACTAGTATGATTTCATTACCGTCTTTTTACAGTTTCACATACTTGGTACCTGTTGTACTGACCTCCTTCGGGGGGTTGCGTTCATGCCGCAGGTAGAGGTACATCGGTCGTGGATCCCCGCTCTTAGGATCACGCCAACAGATTGGGAAGCTCCGCTTCTTGGAGGCTTATCTTTTAGTATGTGTTCCTCGAGTTGTAGGTTCTTGTACATTCTGTGGTATGGCGGGCCCCGTCCGTCATAGTCGATTGTAAATCTTAAGGTCCGTAGTAATCGTTACAAGTGTGGTTGTAAAGGATTAAACTGCTCGTGTTTTATGTATATCTTGAAGGCAACCGCTTTGGTTGGCCTGCTTATTATTATATCTCTTGTTTCATGACTCATGTTTTATTTTCCGGTTTTCTCGATGTTGTATCACTAGGTGCCCGGTAAGACACCGCGAACGGGCCCGAACGGTCGTTACAAAAGTGGTATCGAGCGATTAATCCTCGGAAAGTGTCTACGCACCGTGTCAGTAGAGTCTTGATTATCGATGTGTTGTGCACCACATCTATAATCGTGAGGCTATAGGACATTTAGGATTGGTTTCCATTCTTCTCATTACGAGATCGTGCCTTAGAGCCGTGTTGTAAGTTGGACCCTCCGACGATCTCGTTTTTACCGCTTATGCCTCCGCAAGGCAACCAGAGCCTGGAGGGCAAGGCAGCGAGGGCATCGCTAGTGAGATACAGGAGTACGAGGCGCAGCCCTGACAAGACTGAGGTTGTGCTTCAGACGGCGGGTTTTGTGACGCCGCCAGCCCCAGCAGAGTTTAGAGCCGCAGCAGTGGCTGCTGAGACCACAAGCACTGAGCCTCCGCCCCACACCGGGGCAGGAGATGGGTTACAAGCGAGATGGCCCGATTGCTGGTCGTGGTCGTGGCCGATATGAGGATAGGCCGATGCAGCAGCCCAGCCTGGCCCAGTAGCACCAGCCGTTCACCCCGAGCAGATAGTTTGAGGCTACGGACTTTACGAAGTAGCCCGCCAGAGTTTTATGGGTCGAGGCCTGAGGATGATCCGCAGGAGTTCATCCGGCAGTTACAGCGGATCATGAGAGTGATCAAGGCTTCGGAGACCGAGTCGGTGGTCTTAGGTGCGCATCGGCTGCGCGATACCGCAATGATCGTTTGATTCGTGGAGTTGTCTCTGGAGAGCATGCGCTTCCAGCAGTATGGGACGAGTTCTCAGAGGCATTCCTCACTCACTTCTTGCCTCCGCAGATGAGAAGGGCACGGGCCGACAGATTTATGATGCTGAGACAGAGGCGCATAGCCTCGAGAGTACAACGTGGAGTTTGACTCGTTGGCTCGGTATGTCCCCGCTTTAGTGGCAACCATGGAGGATAGAGTGCACCGCTACGTCACCGGATTAGATGATTACTTGACAGAGGCTTGTTCGGGTGTAGCTCTTCAGCCGGGCATGGACATTGCCCGCATGCAGGCTCATGCACTAGGATGTGAGGTACGGAGAGGTCGACGGAATGACCTGGATCAGCAGAAGAGGGCCAGGACATCAGGGTCTTTTGGCGACTTTCGAGGCGGACCGCCTCAGCAGCAGACTAGTTTTGTACCCCCGCCAGTACAGAGTGGTCCTCCGTCTTCAGGAGCAGGTCAGGGCTCCAAGGGTTCAGGTTTCCAGGGAAGTAAGGGTGTTGGCCAGATGCGGTCACCCCTACCTCGGTGTGGCCGATGTGGTAGACCGCATTTCGGGGAGTGTCGTGGTGCCAAGGGAGCTTGTTATTTTTGCGGCCAGCAGGGCCATTTTGCGAGGAACTGTCCGACCAAGGGTAGCACGGATGCTACGACTCAGCCTTCAGGATCAGTGGCTGGTTCATCACCTTCACTAGCTATGCGCCCTGCAGGGCAGGACTGTGATTAGGAAGCGGAAGAGACAGGTATATCTTTAACCCTCTAGAGACTTGTATGTATTGATGTTAATATAATGTGTTAAGTGTTATGTTCGGATAGCTTTGTGCTAAAATGTGATTGAGAAACCTGGTGAGTGTAGAAGGGTAAGCCTGGGGGGCATGGAAGTGTGAACCTTAGACTATTTCACGATTGAGACCTTAGAGGTAGGGTCGTCATGAGTAAAAGATTTATTTTATGTTTGACCTTTATCAGAGTGCGTAGTATACGTGGGATTTATTTGTGTGATAAGTCCATGGGTAGTGCGAGATGGAAGTGTTAGCTTTCATGACGTGTGTTGGTTAGATTGTTCCGTATCGGGGAACAAGAATGTGGCGCGGTTGTGGGGTCGGGTTGAGGACCATTTGAGGGTCAACCCGCGGCCCGGTTTGTGGTGGGGTCAGTTCGAGGTGGTTCCGCCAGGTGGTAGGGTCACGAGGATGCTAGGCCCCAGTTTAGGTGACCATCGTATGAGTTCGTGGATACGTTCTACCAGAATCGGTTCGAAGGCCGGAATGGCCTTGGGAGATCGGTTAGTAAGATGACCAAGTTGGAAGGTAGTAACTCCAAAGGTTGGAAACAAGCATTGACGGAAGTGTGATACGGATACTAGAAAGAGTTCGAGTGTTCGAGAAGGGTACTACGAAAGTTAGGAGAAGAGAACGTGTTAGTTCGTGGTTGCCGTGGCGTCGCAACTTGTTAGAGGAACTTTATCGTTATCCGATTTGAGAAGGAACATTCGGACGAATGTTTCTAAGGAGGGAGAATGTTATACCGTATTCTCGTGGTATGTATGCGAGACGCACGCATTTGAGCGGCGTAAAATTGGAAAGGAAGAAAGAGGTGATTTTTCCACTAAAAAGTTTCCGGTTTTGTAAAGAAAATGTTCGTTGATGGGAATTGGGTTCCCGATTTGGAATTTGGGCTTCTTAAATTATATTAGAATTTTGAGATTTTATTTTCTGAATGGTCACGCTGGGCCCACGGAGAAATTTACGCTTTAAGGGGCCCGCTTTGTTTTTGAGATTTCCATTGTGGATATTTTTCGAAAGACGTTTTATGAGGGCTAATAGGAGGGTGACACGTGTCACCCCGCCAGTGGCTCGCCGGTTACCTTTGTGCACAACACCGGTTAGTCGTTTCGACGAAACGCGTTACGTAACTTGCGAAGGAAAATACGGCTATGTCGTTTTGTATTTTTGCGGATTTTTCCGAGAGACGAAACATTTTGGACCAACGGGAGGGTGACATGTCACCTCACATCGAAGCGAGCGGCAACCTCGACGATTGGTTCACGCTTCGCCAATTGGCTCCTTGTTTTGGCCTTGTTTTGGGCTTGTTTGGTGCCATGTTTTGGGCATTGTTTTGGGGAGTAGGCGCTAGGGTGCACTTGGCTTGATCAAGGCCATACACTTGCCTTGCACATGGCTTGATCTTGGCCATTGGTTGGCCTTTGGCTTTCCTATAAATACCCCCCTCTCTTGAAGACTTCATTCATCCAAAAATCTTCCAAGTCTTGGAAACCCCTCCCCTCCCTCTTGTTGACTCGCCCAAGAGCCCTCTCCCCTTAAAATTGGCCTTGGCCGAAACCCTCCTCTTCCCTTTGAGGTGTGGCAGGTACTACCCTCCCCTGTGGTGCTAGCTGGGTACCCCTAGCCTAGTTGTTTTCGTATAATACCCCTCCCTTGTGGTATTGAAATACTTCTCCTAGTATTGTTATAATGCCCAAAATACCTTAGCCTTGTACCTTGTAGTATTCCAAAGATACCTCTATACGTAGAGTCCGGAAATACTACCTTTTGTCCTTTTAGTCTCAAACCGAAACCCTAAGGAAATCTTCATAGTTGGTTGAAGTATTTGAGTAGAAGTTGGTTAGAAATTCTAAGCGGTTGTTTGGAGCGGATTGAGCGCACGAGTAGGAGCTAAACCTTGCTCAGGATCGACTTTTATCTCGGATAATTTTGGGCTTGTCGAGGTAAATATTCTTTTCCCCTTATTGTAATTGGAGATTACATGTTGTAGGATTATATAGTTGAAGTATACTATATATAGAATCAACATTATTGGCAATGTCTTTTGACTTAAGCCCAAGAATAAAGAATCGAATCAGATTTACATAGGATTGTATTGCAGAGACTTGTGTAGTATTATCGTAGAATTGTACACGCCGGTTAGACGTAAACCCCCGTCAAGTTGGCTGTAGCCTACTCGATAGAGGAGAGATTTACGCTGTGGCGGGTGAGGTGCCGCGAATTTTCTGTAGAAAAATGGGAACTTGTGTTTTGGGGTTAATAGACGTTTGTGACCTTTATAGTGAAAGTACTAAGAGTAGCGATTCTACTCGAGTGGAAATGGCTAGCAAGGTTGTAGTACTTGGAGCATTTTGCTTATTGTCGATAAATCGCCGCGAGGTATGTGAACCTCTTCCTATCTTTTCTAGCATGATTTTTGTGAACTATGTAGTACGGTAGACGTACATGTGCTAAGTGATTTGGTTGGTTTAAAACATAGGGTGTTTTAATAGCTTTATGGGAAGTTAGTTATAACGACCTTATGTAAGTGAAAATGGTTTACTGATGTTAGAAGTTAAGAGACTTGATCTTATAAGATAAGAGACTTAACTTATTTGTTTTAATGTGGATGTTTGTGTGAAACCTCATTCGTGAGTAATGAGTACTTGATTTTTAAAGGGATAATGTTTTACTGATTTCGGGAATCAGAATGTGTATCGACAGACCATTGCAGCGTTAATAAAGGAAAATGTATTGAATAATGATGTATTAAAACCAAGAAACCTCCATCCGCATAGAAGCTAAGATGAGACAAAATGATATTACATTTTCTAGATCATGGTTCTTTGTAATAAGATCGTTATAAACAAGAATAAACTACTCACATATATGACATATGTTACTCAATTGTTTTAAAAGAGATTAAGACTATGAGTTATGAAACCTTTCTAAAATAAGTGACTTGAGCATTTGAAAATGAGAAGCTTGAGTAATTGAAACTAGGCAAACTGGAACTTAGGAAAAGAATGTTGTTACTTGATTTTGAAAAGGAATGTGGGTTGGTCATTCTAATACTACGTATCGGGTGACTTTTATAAAAGTAATGGATCTCTTTAAAAGAACTTAATGTATGTAGTACTTTGGGATTAAAAACCCGACTTTGGCATAAAATGAAAGTACTTTGAGTTGTGTGAAACTTGCCTACGCTTGTTGGTGTGAAACTTGCCTATGCTTGTTGTTGTGAAACTTGCCTATGCTTGTTGTTGTGAAACTTGCCTATGATTGTGAGCATAGCCTTTGTTGACCAAGAGAGCTATAACTGTGTTACCGCCTCTCTCGATAGAGGGTCACGACTTGTCGAGAACTTACTGACGCGGCCGGGCGTGATGGAGAATTCCACGTATGTTTCCATTTTGATTATCGTCTTGTTGTTGATGTCACATGGACATGTCTACACCGATGCAGACCGGGGCATGTGGTTACGCGGTCGGGTTGATTACCCGATATATTGTTATTGTGGTTACATGGACATGTCTACACCGAGGTAGAATTCGGGCACGTGGCTACGCGGCGTGGTTGATCACCCAAGATATTATTGTTGATGTCACATGGACGTGTCACACCGAGGTAGAATTCCGGGGCACGTGGCCGGGCATTGGTTTTATTGTTTGATCATGGACATGTCTACAACGATGCAGAATTCCGGGGGCATTCAGCCATGATGCGAACATTATTGATGTTGTGGGCGTGAGACCCATAGTTATATTTGAGTGATGACTTGAGGCGCGAGTCCTCGATCGATATGATCGCTTTTATGTTGTGAATCGTAGTTTGGTTATCATACATGTCTCCCGCTTTATATAGACTAGTATGATTTCATTACGATTTTTACGATTTCACATACTTGGTACTGTTATCGACCTCCTTCGGGCCGCGCTCATGCCGCAGTAGAGGTACATCGGCCGTGGATCCCCGCTCTTAGGATCACCAACAGATTGGGAAGCTCCGCTTTCTTGAGGCTTATCTTTGTATGTGTTCTCGAGTTGTAGGTTCTTGTACATTCGTGGTATGGCGGGGCCTCTGTCCGTCATAGTCGTTGTAAATCTTAGAGGTCTGTAGTAATCTTGCGGGCGGGGTTGTAAAGGATTAAACTGCTCGTGTTTTATGTATATACCAAGGCAACCGCTTTGGCCTGCTTATTATTATATCTCTTGTTTCATGACTCATGTTTTATTTTCCGCTGGTTTTCTCTGATGTTGTATCACTAGGGTGCCCGGGGTAAGGCACCAGTAACGGGGCCCGGAACGGGTCGTTACACCTCTTTTCCAAGAACACCACCACAACAACCCTTACAAGCTAGCCACAAGCTTCCTTCTTGTCCTAACTTTTCAGATTTTCCTTAAGCTTTGAATTCCTCTTGGAATTCTAGAGAGAAGGGGGAGCTTTAGCTTTAGAGAGAGGTGAGAGTTTGAAGAATGACCAAGTCTTCAAGACTTGGTCAATAAGTAATGCATGCAAAATCAGATGGGGGGACACTTGTCATCCACCCATGACCTCTTTTAAAACAAAACAGTGCAGAAATCCCCACTCAACTTCGCAGAACCCGCCGCGCCGCCCTCGCAGCCTCGCTTCCGCCGCCGCCGCTCGTCGCCGACGCCCTACTACCCGGCGCCGCGGAGCTGCAACTTCAGCGACCCTCGAATGTCCGCGCCGCGCCTCGCATCCGGCGCGCGCCCCGTGACTCTCGCCAAACACATTTATGTCCGACTGCGCACTGAACTTGTAACTCCCATAACATTCTACTCCGATGTCCTATAGACGAACGGTCGGTTGCGTTGGAAACTAGACTCAACGAAATACGCACTAGGTCTTGGAAACACTTAGGAACTCTCAATGTAGCGGGTCATAACCCGCCTCAAAGTTGACTAAAACCCGTCCGAAACAATCCGTCAACCTATCTTTCGAAAATTTTAAGTCTTACTCCCTTTCGTACGCTCTCGTACGCATGACCTGAACTACGGGGTGTAACATAGAGCTTATCTCTCTTACATAATCATGATCATCAAGCGCCGCCTTATACTCGTATAGATTTTCAAAACCTACCAAGGATGTCTTCTGTTTCCCGCGGCAGCACTCGTACTTATCTTATTCTTGCTTACGCATTTTCCTGAAATTATATGGAAAGTCGTGGCCCTGACCACCACACTATACCAACTCCAAGTACCACCAAGACACTTAACATGAACTTTTTCAATGACTGTACGTTTTCATTTCCATTTCTAAACTCTTCAAATTCAACTATTTCAATAAAACCAGTCACACAGACTCCACAATTTATCATGTCAAATAAGGAAGGAATAAATTACATATTACTAACACTTCCATTCCTTCCCCATCGATAACTGGCTCACCGGGAAACTGGAATCGAACCAACCTCTCTCTATAGTCAACCTTGGCATACACGAAGCCAACTAGTCCATACTCATAATGACCTTAAAGTCCGTCAGATCCAAATTTACTAGGTCGCTAGTGGTCTCACGATCAGTATCATCACCGAGCAAATCTCATATACCCGCTCAGCTACCACCCAAACACTCACGGTTGTAGTTACCTTGAAAGGTTCTTATGGATTCAGGCTCTATTCCTCTACACTTGGTTGCTCTCTTTCTTACTGGTTGTACTCTTTCCGTACCTCCAACGTATACTAGCATACGCACATAACCTCCATACCTATTCTGGCCTTCAATCTTTGGAGTTTACTAAATTGAACCATATAAGGCCATTTTCGGCTTTCACGACCTGGTTCCGGTGGAACGCGTCCACTAACCCGTAAAACAATTAACTAGACTTGGGTTTGCACTGCGTGACTGCCACGCAATGACTACTACCAACTGATCCCACTCCATTTCAAACTATGAAGCGACCCGTAATATGTCCTTAACCCGACCCACCGTCGCACTTAACTCTTACCCTTAGTCTGAATAAAATCTTATTGCCCGAGAAGGCCTTATATACCTAAGGTCTCGGCGGTTATCAATATTCTTAGGCTCGCAATTTCCATGCTCCAAGCCTACCTTACCAGTCCCCCCGTAACGGGTACAATAACTCCTCATAATACCATAACCATGTTGTCTTGATCACAACAACCATTACTTACTCCATACGGATCTCATCCATACAATTCTCTTAAGCCTACCACGTAGCTTAATTTATTAACATGGCATTCCATTAAGTTCCTTAACATGACTTCTTAATGGTTCATTACCCTATCAGACAGTTCGTCATCTCCCAATTATCTCAAAAATAAAACATAAGACCTTGGCGAGAATTCATTAAGTTGTTTCATACCTTTCCGGTATCTAGTTAGTCCTTACCAACTCTTGGTAATCTAAAACCATTCTAGGCAACCCATATATGACCCTCATACATAAATCCGTATAGCTGTACGTCATTATACCAACTATACAACAATTAATACCAACCTGGATACGCAATCCACATAATCCTTCCCGGTCATCACGCTTTCTCGTAGTCGCAATAAATAAACATAACTCGTTAGGGAGAGACGACCCTAACAACACAGCTCTATCGCACGATCTCAGAGTGAGAAGAATGGAAACCAATCCTAAATGTCATGCAGATTCCTGATTATAGATGTGGTGTACAACACACCGATAATCAAGACTCTACTAGACACGGTCTGTAGACACCTTCCGAGGACTAACTGCCCTCATACCACTTTTGTAACGACCCGCCCCCGGACCCGCGACTGGTGCCCTACCTGGGCACCCTTACAGGTATACATCAGAGATAATCAGCGGAACATACATAAATTTAACAAGAAATAAATAACATGTTAGCCGATAAGGCCACCTCCCTGGATATATATAAATACGTAAAACCAAAAGCAATTACCTTTTTTTTTTACAAAACGACCCACAAGATATGACTACAGACCTCTAAGAGTTTTGACGTAACAATTGTGACGGGACAGGGCCCCGCCATACCCCTGAATGTACAAAATTCTACAACCTCAGGGAACTGTACCAAAATACAAAGCCTCCGAAATAATGGAGCTTCCCAACCAGCTGAACAGTGATCCTAAGAATGAGGATCAACAAGTTACTCAACCTCGCGCAGATTTAACGCAATTTCCGGGCGAGGTCGAGACTAAATATGTACCAAGTATATGAAACTGAAAATACTGTAATGATGTTACACCCCGTAGTTCCAGGGTATGTATGTGAGGACGTACGTACGAGAATACGACACAAAAATTGGAAAGGAAGAAAGATGTGATTTTTCGACGGAAAAGTTTTCGGATTTTGTGAAGGAAAAATGTTCGTTAAAGGGAATTGGATTCCCATATTTGGTATTCGGGCTTTTTGGAATTTTTGAGAATTATGGAATTTTATTTCCGGAATTGGCCCACGGAGGAATTTACGGTTTGTGGGCCCACTTTATTTTCGGATTTTTGGCATTACGGATATTTTCTAAGATGAAATATTTTGGACGAGTAGGGGCGACACATGGCACCCCACGTGGCTCATTGGCGTAAAAATTGGGGACCACATGGACACTTGACGTTGGGGGACAAGTGGCAAGCCACTTGTCCCATTTTTGTGGTGGACATTTGGTTGGCAAATTACCCACACACTTGGACCCAATCTTCACCATACACTTGCCTTGATCTTGGCCATTGATTTATCTATAAATAGACCCTTGCTTGCAAGACTTATTCATTCCACACTTAGTTATTTCCAAAGCTTGAAAAATTACTCCCTCCCTTCTAGGTGCTCTCGGCCTTGGGCTGATTTGTGGAGCTAAAGTTGTCCAAAAATTCTTAAAGTTTTAAGTGTTCTTCCTTAGAGTGTTAGGAAGCTTGTGTACCAAGAGTTGGAAAATATTTCACACCCCTAGCCTAGAAACCTTACCTTGGCCGAAACTTGCCATAGTTTGAGCCTAAGTGTTCTTCACTTTTTGGAGTTGGATCTTGAAGAGAAGTTGTTTAGAAACTTCTAAGGGTTGCTCGGAGCGGGTTGGAGCATAAGGAATTGGAGCTAAGCGTTGTTCAGGATCGACTTATAATCTTGGATAATTTTGGGCTTATCGAGGTAATGATCTATGTCCTTCTATTGTAATTGGATATTACATGTTGTAGTAGCTTAGAATTGAGTATAATATATATTCGAAGGATGATTGAAAAGAAATGAACTGTATTTACATTGGACTGTATTTACAGTAGACTTGTAGTATTATTGTGGGGCAGTGTTGTACACGTCCGGTTAGACGTGTAACCCCCCCCTCCCCTTTGGAGTTGTTGGCTTAGTAGCGGGCCTTGTTAGAGGAGGAGATTTATGTGGTTACGGGGGGGGAGGTGCTGCCGAATTTTTCGTAGAATAAGGAACTGTTTACCTAGAATTGTTCTACGAAGATATCTAGAGGTTGATAGACGTTTTGTGACTTTATAGGTGGAAGTACTACGAGTAGCATATTCTACTTGAAGGGTGGAAAAGGCTAGCAAGGTTATAGTACTTGGAGCATTTTGCTAATTGGCGATAATCGTCGCGAGGTATGTGAACCTCTTCCTATCTTTTCTAGCATGATTGTGTGAACTATGTAGTACGGTAGACGTACGTGTGCTAAACGAATTTGATTGGTTTAAAACATAAAGTGTTATAACGACTTTATGGGAAGTTTGTTATAACAACTTTATGTAGGTAAAGAAATGGTATGTGGTTTTTAAAAGATAAGGGACTTGACTAATAAATGACTTGATGTGAAATATTAAGGACTTGGTTTGTGTTAAAAAGTTGTGAAACCGTATTTATGATAAATGGGTAATTGAGTTTTAAAAGGAATAAGTTATATTGATTTCGGAAATGAGAATAAGTATCGAACAAGCCACTGCAGCGTTAATAAAGGAAAATGTATTGAAAAATAATTAATTATATTAAAACCAGTAGAAACCTCCATCTGCATAGAAGCTAAGATAAGACAAAATTGTATTACATTTCCTAGATCATGACTGCTTTAATAAGATCATTAATAACAAGTATTGATTTTTCTTAAATTCCAAAGTAAGGAACTTGTTTTCTAAAAGAAATGAGACTTGAGGAATTTGAAGTGTTTTGGTTTAAAAGAAAGGCATGGTTTTGTCTTTAATTGGTTTAAAACATAAAGTGTTATAATAGCTTTATGGAAGTTAGTTATAACGACTTTATGAAAACAAAAGGATGGTTTTATTATTGGATTTAAAATGGTAACTGGACTTTAAAGGGAGAAATGATTTGGTTTAAAAAGAAAGTATGAAAATTGTTTTGGTTTACTTACAAAGACAAGCATTTCTATTTTTGATACTACGGGTCTCGTGTGACTTTTGTGAAAGAAATGGATCTTTTAAAGAGTTAAAATACGTAGTACCTTGGGGTTAAAACCCGGATTTGTGTTCATAAAACGAATGTCTAAAAGTATGTTGAACTTGCCTATGCTTGTGGTGATAGCTTTTGTTGTGCAAGTGTTGTGTTTCGTGCTACCGCGTCTCGCCGGAGGGCCGACTATCCGGTTGATTGATGGACATACCGACACGATGGGTGGCCCACGTATGCTACCACTATATCGATCCTTTCGACATACCGACACGATGGGTGGCCCACGTATGCTTCCATTAAGTGTTATTCTTATTTTCTTTGGACATACCGACACGATGGGTGGCCCACGAGTATGCTTCCACTATGATTGTTATCTTGTTATTTCCTTCGACATACCGACACGATGGGTGGCCCACGTACGCTTCCATTAGAGTGTTATTCATTATTTGCTTTGGACATACCGACACGACGGGTGTCCCACGCAGTATGCTTCCATTATGATTGTTATCTTGTTATTTCCTTCGACATACCGACACGATGGGTGGCCCACGTATGCTTCCATTAGGAGTGTTATTCTACATTTGCTTTGGACATACCGACACGATGGGTGGCCCACGAGTACGCTTCCATTATGATTGTTATCTTGTTATTTCCTTCGACATACCGACACGATGGGTGGCCCACGTATGCTTCCATTAAGTGTTATTCATTACTTGCTTTGGACATACCGACACGATGGGTGGCCCACGAGTATGCTTCCATTATGATTGTTATCTTGTTATTTCCTTTGACATACCGACACGATGGGTGGCCCACGTATGCTTCCATTAGGACGGTTCCATGGCCATGCTTATACCGAGGTAAGACTTGCCGCACGAGGCCGTCATGCGTTAAATTCGTTATATTTGAGTGATGACTTTACGCGTGAGTCACGACTTGACATGATCGCTAATATATATTGTGAACTATAGTTTGGTTATCATACATGTCTCTGCTTTATATAGACTATTATGATTTCATTTACGATTTTCGCCACATACTTGGTACTGTTATCGACCTCCTCGGGGTGCGTCATGCCGCAGTAGAGGTACACCGATTGTTGATCCTCGCTCATAGGATCACGCTCAAGATTCGGGAAGCCCGCTTTCTCCGAGGCTTATCTTTGGTATGATTCTCGAGTTTGTAGGTTCTTGTACATTCGTGGGTATGGCGGGCCCGTTCCGTCATAGTTATTATAAAATTCGTAGAGGTCTGTAATCGTTGTGGCGTGTGGTTTGTAAGGGATTTAACTGCTCAATTTTGATTTATATATACGTGAAGGTAACCGCTTTTGGTTAGCCTATTGCTTATTTTATGTCTTGTTCATGTTTAAGTTTTTATTTCCGCTGATTTTCTCCGATGTTGTATCACCAGGGTGCTCGGTAAGGCACCATGCGCCCGAGGTCGGTCATGACAAAAGTGGTATCAGTCGTTATCCTCGAAAGTGTCTGCACCGTGTCTAGTAGAGTCTTGATTATCGCGTGTTGTGCACCACATCTATAATCGTGAGGCTACAGGATATTTAGGATTGATTTCCATTCTTCTCACTCGAGATCGTGCCTTAGAGCCGTGTTATAAGTTGGACTCCTCGCGTATTCTTAAGTACCGATATGCCTCACGCAAGACAACCAGGCCCGGGATGGGCAAGGCAGCAGAGGAGCTACGAGTAGAACACATAGTGGTTACGAGGAGCAGCCCGGCCATTACGAGATAGTACTTCAGACGACGAGTTTTATGACGCCGCTAGCCCCAAAGCAGAGTTTAGAGCGGCAGTAGCTTTCACGAGGCCACGATACCAGAGCCTCCGCCCACGACTGAAGCCGAGGATATGAGTTAGAAGGAGATGGCCCGCCATTAGCTAGTGGTCGTGGCGAGATATAAGGATGGACGGAGCCGTGGTTCCAGCAGCATCGCTGATTCACCCCAGATCCGATAGTCTGAGACTTCGGGATTTTTTGAGTTGCAATTCGCGCAGTTCTATGGATAGAGAGTCGAGGATGATCCTCGGTGTCGTGCTAGTTTGGGAGATTGTTATACTTGCGCCGTCATGGGACGTGGGAGGATGTCCAAGTATGAGGGATACAAGAGGATGACTCACCCACCGGTCGTGGCTGGTTCGATTGTTCGGGAGAAGGGGGTGTTAGTCAGATGAGGTCACCCCTACCTCGTTGTGGCCATTGTAATAGAATCCATTATGGGGAGTGTCATACTGCTTCGACAGCTTGTATACTTGCGGCCAACAGGGCCATTTTGGTGAGAGTTTGTCCGACCAGAGGTAGCACATATGTAGAGACTCAGCCTTCGGGATCGGTGGCTGGTTCATCGCCTTGTATAGAAGCGACTGGCAGGCGTGATTATGATTAGAGCGACAAAGGGAAAGTGAGGCAGTAGTTGCGGAGATATCTTTAGACCTTAAGAGACTTGTTTATGTTGTTATGGTAGATACATGTGGAGTGTTATGTACGGATAGCATTGTGTTAAGTGTGAATTAGAAAACGTAGGTAGTTGGAAAAGGGGTAAGTCTGGAGAAGAGACAATTGTGAGCCTTAGAATTTATAATAGTTAGGACCTCGGATGCAAGGCCGCCTTGAGTGGATGATTTTACGGTTGGTCTTTGTCGAAGTACTTGGTATGCGTGAAATATATTGTGGGATAATTCCATGGGTAGTGTGAGATGGAAGTGGTAGCTTTCATGACGTGAATTAGTAAGATTGTTCCGGATCGGGGAACGAGAGAGTTTGGGGCCATAGCGGGTCGGGTTGAGGCCAGATCGCGGGTCAACCCGCAACCCGGAGTGAGGTGGGGTCAGTTCAAGGTGGTCCCGCCAGGTGGTAGGATCACGAGGGTGCTAGGCCCAGGTTTAGGTAACCATTGTATGAGTTCGTGGATATGTTCGACCAGAATCAGATCGTGAAGGCCGGGAATGGCCTTATAGGAATTTGAGGTTAGTAAGATGACCAAGTTTGGAGGTAGTGACTCCAAGGTTTTGGAAAATGAAGCGATGACTGGAGTATGGTACGTGTACTAGAGAGTTCGTGTACGAGAAGCGGTAATGACGAGTAAGGAAAGAAGTGAACGTGGGTTAACAGAATAAAAGAGATCATTTTGTTGTGAAGTGAAGATGCGAAGGGAGTATCCTTTAGACCTTGGGTGGGAGCTTATGGTGATGTTATACACATTAGAGGTGATTCCTCGTTGGCTTGGATTGGAGTTTTTTTCGCGTATGTTATATTATGGCCATTGGTGGCATAATTGGTTTCGTAAGTATAGTAGTGAAGGTTATACCGACACATGTATGTTTTGAGACTTAGAAGGAACATTCGGGACGAATGTTTCTAAGGGGGGAAGAATGTTACACCCCGTAGTTCCAGGGTATGTATGTGAGGACGTACGTACGAGAATACGACACAAAAATTGGAAATGAAGAAAGATGTGATTTTTCGACGGAAAAGTTTCCGGATTTTGTGAAGGAAAAATGTTCGTTAAAGAGAATTGGATTCCCAGATTTGGTATTCGGACTTTTTGGAATTTTTTAGAATTATGGAATTTTATTTCCGGAATTGGTCACGTGGGGCCCACGGGAGGAATTTACGGTTTGTGGGGCCCACTTTATTTTCGGATTTTTGGCATTACGGATATTTTCAGAAGATGAAATATTTTGGACGAGTAGGGGGGCGACACATGGCACCCCCATGTGGCTCAGTGGCTGAAAATTAGGGGGACCAGATGGACACTTGGACGTTTTTTTTGGGGGACAAGTGGTAAGCCACTTGTCCCATTTTTGTGGTGGACATTTGGTTGGCAAATTACCCACACACTTGGACCCAATCTTCACCATACACTTGCCTTGATCTTGGCCATTGATTTATCTATAAATAGACCCTTAAGCTTGCAAGACTTATTCATTCCACACTTAGTTATTTCCAAAGCTTGAAAAATTACTCCCTCCCTTCTAGGTGCTCTACTGGGCTGATTTGTGGAGCTAAAGTTGTCCAAAAATTCATAAAGTTTTAAGTGTTCTTCCTTAGAGTGTTAGGAAGATTGTGTACCAAGAGTTGGAAAATATTTCACACCCCTAGCCTAGAAACCTTACCTTGGCCGAAACTTGCCATAGTTTGAGCCTAAGTGTTCTTCACTTTTGAGTCGATCTTGAAGAAGTTGTTTAGAAACTTCTAAGGGTTGCTCGAGCGGTTGGAGCATAAGGAATTGGAGCTAAGCGTTGCTCAGGATCGACTTATAATCTTGGATAATTTTGGGCTTATCGAGGTAATGATCTATGTCCTTCTATTGTAATTGGATATTACATGTTGTAGTAGCTTAGAATTGAGTATAATATATATTGGAAGGATGATTGAAAAGAAATGACATGTATTTACATTGGACTGTATTTACAGTAGACTTGTAGTATTATTGTGGGGCAATATTGTACACGTCCGGTTAGACGTGTAACCCCCCCCCCCCCCCCCTTTGGAGTTGTTGGCGTAGTAGCGGGCCTGGGTCGGGGAGGAGATTTATGTGGTTACGGGGGGAGGTGTCAATTTTTCGTAGAATAAGGAACTGTTTACCTAGAATTGTTCTACGAAGAGATCTAGAGGTTGATAAACGTTTTGTGACTTTATAGGTGGAAGTACTACGAGTAGCATATTCTACTTGAAGGGTGGAAAAGGCTAGCAAGGTTATAGTACTTGGAGCATTTTTCTAATTGTCGATAATCGTCGCGAGGTATGTGAACCTCTTCCTATCTTTTCTAGCATGATTGTGTGAACTATGTAGTACGTTAGACGTATGTGTGCTAAACGAATTTGATTGGTTTAAAACATAAAGTGTTATAACGACTTTATGGGAAGTTTGTTATAACAACTTTATGTAGGTAAAGAAATGGTCTATGGTTTTTAAAAGATAAGGGACTTGACTTATAAATGACTTGATGTGAAATATTAAGGACTTGGTTTGTGTTGAAAAGTTGTGAAACCGCATTTATGATAAATGGGTAATTGAGTTTTAAAAGGAATAAGTTATATTGATTTCGGAAATGAGAATAAGTATCGAACAAACCACTGCAGCGTTAATAAAGGAAAATGTATTGAAAAATAATTAATTATATTAAAACCAGTAGAAACCTCCATCTGCATAGAAGCTAAGATAAGACAAAATTGTATTACATTTCCTAGATCATGGCTGCTTTAATAAGATCATTAATAACAAGTATTGATTTTTCTTAAATTCCAAAGTAAGGAACTTGTTTTCTAAAAGAAATGAGACTTGAGGAATTTGAAGTGTTTTGGTTTAAAAGAAAGGCATGGTTTTGTCTTAAATTGGTTTAAAACATAAAGTGTTATAATAGCTTTATGGGAAGTTAGTTATAACGACTTTATGAAAACAAAAGGATGGTTTTATTATTGGATTTAAAATGGTAACTGGACTTTAAAGGGAGAAATGATTTGGTTTAAAAAGAAAGTATGAAAAATGTTTTGGTTTACTTACAAAGACAGTTACTCTATTTTTGATACTACGGGTATCGTGTGACTTTTTGTGAAAGAAATGGATCTTTTAAAGAGTTAAAATACGTAGTACCTTGGGGTTAAAACCCGGATTTGTGTTCATAAAAAGAATGTCTAAAAGTATGTTGAACTTGCCTATGCTTGTGGTGATAGCTTTTGTTGTGCAAGTGTTGTGTTTCTGTGCTACCGCGTCTCTCGTTGTAGGGCCGACTATCTGGTTAATTGATGGACATACTGAAACGATGGGTGGCCCACGGGTATGCTTCCACTATATCGATCCTTTTGGACATACTGACACGATGGGTGGCCCACGGGTATGCTTCCATTAGGAGTGTTATTCTGTTATTTGCTTTGGACATACTGACACGATGGGTGGCCCACGAGTATGCTTCCACTATGATTGTTATCTTGTTATTTCCTTTTGGACATACTGACACGATGTGTGGCCCACGGGTATGCTTCCATTATGAGTTGTATTCTTTTATTTGGTTTGGACATACTGACACGATGGGTGGCTCACGAGTATGCTTCCATTATGATTGTTATCTTGTTATTTCCTTTTGGATATACTGACACGATGGGTGGCCCACGGGTATGCTTCCATTAGGAGTGTTATTACATTTGCTTTGGACATACCGACACGATGGGTGGCCCACGAGTATCTTCCATTATAATTGTTATCTTGTTATTTCCTTCGACATACCGACACGATGGGTGGCTCACTGTATGCTTCCATTAGGATGGTTCCATGGTCATGCTTATACCGAGGTAAGATGCCGGGCACGCGTCGCAGCGAGTTAAATTCCCGGGTTATATTTGAGTGATGACTTTACGGGCGTGAGTCCCTGACTTGACATGACTGCTAATATATATTGTGAACTGTAGTGTGGTTATCATACATGTCTCCTGTTTTATATAGACTATTATTATTTCATTTACGATTTTCGCCACATACTTGGTACATGTTACCGACCTCCTTCAAAGTGCGTTCATGCCGCAGTAGAGGTACACCGTTGTTGATCCTCGCCATAGGATCACAGCCAAAGATTGGGAAGCTCCGCTTTCTCGAGGCTTATCTTTTGGTATGATTCCCTGAGTTTGTAGGTTCTTGTACATTCAGGGGTATGGCGGGGCCCTGTCCCGTCATAGTTGTTATAAAATTCGTAGAGGTCTGTAGTACTGTTGTGGGCAGGGTTTGTAAGGGGTTTAACTGTTCAATTTTTATTTATATATATAGGAAGGTAACCGTTTTGGTTAGCCTATTGCTTATTTTATGTCTTGTTCATGTTTAAGTTTTTATTTCCGCTGATTTTCTCTGATGTTGTATCACTAGGGTGCTCGGGGTAAGGCACCAGTGGCGGGCCCGAGGTCGGGTCGTGACAAATGAAATCATAACAGTCTATATAAAACAGGAGACATGTATGATAACCAAACTACAGTACACAATATATAAGCAGTTATGTCAAGTCAGGGACGCAAGCCCTTAAGTCATTACTCACATATAACCATGGGTCTCACGCCCATAATATCAATCATGTTACACCCCGTAATTTCAGGACATGTATAAGAGAATAGACGGGAGAACACCAGACTTAAAAATTTGAACGAAAGAAAGAATTGTTTTTCGAGGGGAAAAATCTTCCGAACCTCGGGAAAGAGAAATGTTTGTTAATGAGAATTAGGTTCTCAAAATTGCTATTTGAGACGTTTAGAATTTATCGGAACTATGGAAGTTTATTTTTCAGAGTTGGATACGTGGGCCCACCCGAGAGATTTTACGTTTTTGTGGGGCCCACGAGGTTTCCGATAGTTTGACCAATTATGGAAATGTCGGGAAACAAAACATTATAGACGAATGGGAGGGTGACACGTGTCACCCCCCCCCCCCACTTGGGCTTGGACGAAAATGGACAAGAATGGGCCAAGTCTTGAAAGGCCAAGGCTTGACATTATTGACCAAGTCAATGAGCCCACTTAGCTTGATATTTAAATTAATTCATCCAAGCCACACAAATGTTTTAATCTAGACCCTTGAATGTAGTATATATCTATACTAGTAGTGCAAGACTTGGTCATTTCAACACTTAGAGAAAATTTGAAAATCTTGTTCTTGCTCTTAAGTGAGCTCTCGGCCATGAGGCCTTGTGGAAGAGAAAGTTTTGCAATTTTTGTTCATAATTCACAATACTTCAACCCAAGGTCCCTAAGGGTATTACAAGGATATCTCAATAGAAAAATCCCGGAAAAACTACGTTTTCACGTTAGTCGTAAGGTGAAAACCTAAGGTGTTCTTCAACTTTGAAGTTGGAAATTGAAGAGAAGTTGGTTATGAGCTTCTAAGGAGTGCTTGGAGAGGATTGGAACATAAGAAGAGGAGCTAAAAGTTGGTAAGGATCGACTTAAAGTCTTGGATAATATTTGGGCGTATTTGAGGTATAAATCTTCATCTTGTTATTGTAATTAAAGATTTCATGTTATGATAAGTTAGAAATGAGCATGTGATATATGTTATGAAGATTGATAAGTGTTATGGAATTTTAGAAGCCTAAAGTCCGAAAAATTCATATTAGCTATTAAGTTTGTAATTCAATTTAATTATTGATACAATCGTCACATGCTATTGAAAGAAGGGATTATAGTTGTTATAATCGTTTGCGGCTATATAACATGTTAGACTAAACAACTTGGGCTGAAGAAGAATTGGAAAAGACTTTGTGTTGTTGTAGATTGTTAGCTGTGAATGACATTGAAATGTTAGACTATTTGGATATCGATTGCGGGGCAGAATTTTACACGTCATGTGCGGCGTGTAATCCCTTTTGTTTAACTGATTATTGATCCTTTAATGTGGCATGTTTGGTTATTGAATTCGGGCTTTGAAAAAGGTGGAAAAGTACGTAGAAACAAAGGAAGTGCTGTCCGATTTTCCGTGGAATTTGGTGACTTTACACTTAGAATATTCTACGTTTGAAGCTAGAAGTTAATAGAAGTATTATGGTCATTATAGGTTGACATACTACGTACGACATATTGGACTTAGCAAGTGGATTGAACCAAAGAGGTATGTGGAAACTTTCTTATCTCTTGAGCATGAGTAGCTATAAATGTATAGTGCGGTGGACGTACGAGATTTAAATGAATTTAATTTCATTTGGTATCCTTGACTTGTTTAAGAATGTCCAAGTTGGTTGAGTTAGAGAATTAACTCACTTGTTTTAAAGGTTAAGATGTCTTAGTTTCTAAAGCATAAAGTTAGTATAGCGACTTTATGGGAAGTTGGTTATAACAACTTTACGGGAAGTTAAAAGAATGGTTTATTCTAAAAAGGTAAACAAAGATTTCTTGACCTGGAAATGTATAGAATACTTGGTTTGGGAAGTATTGATTACTTGAACTATTCTAAAGTTAAGAAACTTGATTTCTAAAGTTAAGAGACTTGAAGTATTCTGAAAGTTATGAAACTTGATTTGAAAGTATAGGATACTTGGTTTTAAAAGTATAAGTCTCTTGGTTTCAAAAAGAATGTAATTGTCTAAAACATAAAGAGTTATAACGGCTTTATGGGAAGTTAGTTATAACGGCTTTATGGAAGGTTAAGAAAGTGTCTACTTGATTTATAGGCATGAGTTTCCTAGGTTGTGAATGTAAAAGTTACTTAGTGTCAAAACCTTGGAATGAATTTCTAAATGTGTATTAACTTGTTTTGAAAAGTAGACAAGCCTTGATACTACGGGTATTAGTATCTTGGGGGGTTTTATATAAAAAGGGTTCTTTTTAAGGAAAACTAAGCACGACTTTGGGTCGTTAAATTTTGATTTCTAACATGTTAGTGCCTTAAGTTAACTAAAATGAGAGTACATGATAATTAAGGCTAATAAGAATTTAGGGGATGTCTTAACTTGCTTATGATAATTAGGATAAGTCGGTGGTGCTTGTGTTATGTATGATACGCCGGTAGTGCTTATGTTATGTATGATAGCCGGTTGTGCTAGTGATGTATTGTCCATTACGGGTTCATTCCCCGGGTTTGTGGCATTTGCATATTCCGTGGATTTGCTACCCATGATGCGAGGAATACCTCATGCGAGTCCGTAGGGCTCATGCGGGTGAAATAGTCCTATGCGGGGCGGACCAGTCCTATGCGAAAAGATTACCTCATGCGGGTCCAT
Organism: Przewalskia tangutica; assembly: GCA_029844215.1. Lineage (NCBI taxonomy): Eukaryota > Viridiplantae > Streptophyta > Magnoliopsida > Solanales > Solanaceae > Przewalskia > Przewalskia tangutica. The sequence goes on along the minus strand of CM056739.1, from coordinate 46,396,326 downwards.
ACGACCTATGCGGGCGGATGCAGTCTATGCGAGGAAATTACCTCATGCGGGTCCATACGGCCTATGCGGGTGAAATAGTCCCAGGAGTAGGATTGCAGAATGATACTACGGGCGGATGGCCCTAGGTTAACCATGAGCTTCCTGTTTTAAAAACCGGCAAAGTTTATTCTTGTCCACTCTCATTGTTAGTAAGGCATAATGTACTGTTAATGTGGTTTTCATACATGTCCCCAACTTTATTTTAGACTATTATGATTTCATTACAGTACTTTCAGTTTCACATACTTGGTACTTGTTGTACTGACCTCCTTCGGGGGTCTGCGTTCATGCCGCAGGTAGAGTTATACAGGTTGTTGATCCTTACTCTTAGGATCACTGTTCAGCTGTTGAGAAGCTCCATTACTCCGGAGGCTTGTCTTTGGTTCAAATCCCTGGTATTGTCGGTTGTTGTACATTCAGGGGTATGGCGGGGCCCTGTCCCGTCACAGTTGCTATGTCAAAATTCTTAAGAGGTTTGTAGTCATGTATGTGGGTCAGTTTGTAAGGAAAAAGGATGTAACTGCTTTTGACTAGTAATGTATATATATCCAGGAAGGCAGCCTTATCGACTAGCCAGTTGTTTAATTCTTACTGATTTAAGTTGTGTGTTTTATGTATGTTCCGTTGTATTTCTCTGATGGTTACATGTAAGGGTTCCCATGTAGGGAACCAGTCGCATTCCCGGGGTCGGGTCGTGACAAAAGTGGTATCAGAGCAGTTAGTCCTCGGAAAGTGTCTACTGCATCGTGTTCAGTAGTCTTGGTTATCGGTGTGCAGGCACCACATCTATAACCGTGAGGCTGCATGACATTTATGATTGGTTTCCATTCTTCTCACTCTGAGATCGTGCGATAGAGCTGTGTTGTTAGGGTCGTTTCTCCCTAACGAGTTATGTTGATTGCAGCTATGAGAAAAGCAGCAGTGACCCAGGAAGATATGGGGATTGCGTATCCAGATTGGTAATAATTGTTGTGTAGTTGGTATAATGACGTAAAGCTATACAAATTTATGTATGAGGGTCAGATGCGTGTTGCCTTGAATGATTTTGGATTACCAAGAATTGGTAAGGACTAATTAGATACCGGGAAGGTATGAAACAACTTAATGAATTCTCATCCAGGGTTACATACTAATTTGAGATAATTAGGAAATAATGATCCGTCTAAAAGGGTAATGTGCCCTTAAGAAGTCATGTTAAGGTACTTCATGGAAGACTATGCTGATAGATTAAGCTACGTGGTATGCTTAAGAGAATTGTATAAATGAGATCTGTAAGGAGTAAGTAATGATTGTTGTGATCAAGACAACATGATTATGGTATTATGATAAGTTAATGTACCCGTTTACGGGGGGACTGATAAGGTAGGCTTGGAGCATGGAAATTGCGAGCCTAATAATATTGATAATCGCCGATGTTATACCCCGTATTTCCAGAGTATGTACGTGAGGACGTACGTACAAAAGTTTAAGCCTTAATTAGGCAAAGGGCGAAATAGTGAACTTTAAACGGAAAATATTCGGAACCTTGCGAAGGAAAAATTTCGGTTGCTACATTTAAAATTTTTGCGGATTTTTCCGAGAGATGAAATATTTTGGACCAACGAGAGGGTGACAAGTGTCACCCTCAAGTGGACGGCATTGTGGGCAATTCTTGGCACGTTTTTGTCAAGAAAAAGGCCTTAAACATTGGTCAAGGTTAGGTAGGATATTTTGTGATATTTGTGGAGTAGATGGATAAGGTACACATGTGCAAATCTACACCCTCCACTTGCCCTCCACTTGCCTTAATCTCGCCCTCGTAGTCCTATAAATACCCCCCCTTAGTGCAAGACTTCTTCATCCACAAAACATTTTTCCAAGTCTTAAAATCCTTCCCCTTTTAGTTGTAGTTCTCGTCCAAGTCCTCCCCCCCCCCCCCCTTCCTTGTGTTCTAGCCGAAACATACCCCCCCTCCCTTGGTAGAAAAATTGTCTTCAAGTATTGTTGCTATGCCAAAATACTTTAGCCCAAATCCCTTGTAGTATTTCCAAGTCACCTCTATACTAAAAGCCCAGAAATACTACTTTATATCCATTAGTCACAAAACGAAACCCTAGGGAAAATCTTCATTGTTGGTTGAAGTATTAAGTAGAAGTTGTATAGAACTTCTAAGCGTTTCTTGGAGCGAATTGGAGCGTACATATTAGGAGCTCAACGTTGTCCAGGATCGACATTTAAAACTTGGATAATTTTGGGCTTATCGAGGTAAATATCTTGTCCTTCTATTGTAATTGGAGATTACATACTGTAGTAGTATAGAAATAAGTATAAGATACATAGAAGGATATTGAAGAATAGAATTGAACTGAAATCACATCAGAAGAATATAAAAGAAGAAGATTGAATCAGATTTACATAGATCAGATTTACAGTAGACTTGAGTAGTTTGACGGGTAGGGAAATGCTGCCCAATTTTTCCGTAGAATAGAGAACCCTCTGCTTAGAACTTTCTACAAAGTAGTCTAGACGTTGATAGACGTATTTGACTATTATAGGTTGATACTCTGCGCGCGACATATTCGACTTGGCAGGTGGATTTCGCCGAGGAGGTATGTGATTCTTCCTATCCTCTTGAGCATGATATTTTGATATATATATATATATAGTACGCAGAGACGACGCGTGTGTTAACTAAAAAGGGTTTTAATCTGATGTCTTTTGACTTGAGTTTTAAATAATAAGAATCTTGAAGTATTTCAAAAGAAGTATGAATCGTTTTTGAAAGAAGAGTAATACTTAGTTTTAAAAGCTTAAGAGTTATACTAGCTTTATGGGAAGTTAGGTATAACGTCTTAAAAGAGAAAAAGGAACGGTTTACTTGATTGTTTATGGAAGCCTTGTATTGATTTCGGAAATGAGAATAAGTATCGAACAAACCATCATAGCTTAATAAAGGAAAATGTATTGACTAATTAAGTATTATTAAAACCAGTAGAAACCTCCATCTGCATAGAAGCTAAGATAAGACAAAATTGTATTACATTTTCTAGATCATGGCTGCTTTAATAAGATTGTTATAAACAAGAATGAACTACTCACACATAAGATATATGTTACTCAATTTTGTTAAGAGAAGAAATTACGTTGTTAGGACTATGAACTATGAAATCTTTCGAAAATGAGAGACTTAAGTATTTAAGAATATGCAACTTGAACTTTTGGAAAAGAATGTTGTTACTTGACTTTAAAACGGGAAAATGTGTTGGTTTAAAAATAAAGGCACGGTATTGTCTTAATCTGTCTTAAAAGAGAGTTTAAATGTTATGGCCAATTTAATACCGAGTCCATGGGATGGACCGGGAATGTATTCCACCACGTTTTGATACCGAGTCCATGGATGGACCGAATGTATTCCACCACGCTTTGATACCGAGTCCAGGATGGACCGAATGTATTCCACCACGCTTTTGATACCGAGTCCATGGATGGACCGAATGTATTCCACCACGCTTTGATACCGAGTCCACGGATGGACCGAATGTATTCCACCACGCTTTGATACCGAGTCCATGGGATGGACCGAATGTATTCCACCACGCTTTGATACCGAGTCCACGGGATGGACCGAATGTATTCCACCACGTTTTGATACCGAGTCCATGAGATGGACCGAATGATTCCACCACATTTTGATACCGAGTCCACGGATGGACCGAATGTATTCCACCACGCTTTGATACCGAGTCCATGGGATGGACCGAATGTATTCCACCACGTTTTGATATCGAGTCCACGATGGACCGAATGTATTCCACCACGTTTGATACCGAGTCCACGGATGGACCGAATGTATTCCACCACGCTTTTGATACCGAGTCCATGAGATGGACCGAATGTGACCATGCGATTTCACCTCGAGTCCCACGGACGGGCCGAGACATGTTATACGATCACACGATTTATACCTAGATCGCCAAGTGAGGTAGAGTTCCACGCACGGAGGATGACTTGAGGCATGAGTCCTCGACTTGACATGATCGCTTATGTTGTGAATCGTAGTTTGTTATCATACATGTCTCTGCTTTATATAAACTGTTATGATTTCATTTACTGATTTTCCGCCACATACTTGGTACCTATTGTAATCGACTCATTCGGGCCGCGTTCATGCCGCAGTAGAGGTACATCGGTTGATCCTCACTCTTAGGATCACGTCAACAGATTGGGAAGCTCCGCTTTCCGAGGCTTATCTTTTGGTATGTTTTCCCGAGTTTGTAAGTTCTTGTACATTCGTGGTATGGCGGGCCCCGTCCCGTCATAGTTGTTGTAAAAATCTTAGAGGTCCAGAGTACCGCCAGGCAGAATTGTAAAAGGGATGTAATCGTCGTTCAAGTTTTATGTATATATACATGCCGAAAGGCAATATTTTCATGGATAAACTGTTCTCATTCTATAATTGTTTCATGTCTTGTTTTTATATTCCACTGATTACTCTGATGTATGACTACTTGGGTGCCCGGGTAAGGCACTACCACGCCCGGATCGGTCGTGACAAACGTGGTGTCAGAGCAGTTAATCCTCGGAAAGTGTCTACATACCGTGTCTAGTAGAGTCTTGATTATCGATGTGTTGTGCACCACATCTATAATCAGGAGGCTGCAGGACATTTAGGATTGGTTTCCATTCTTCTCATTCTGAGATCGTGCCTTAGAGCTGTGTTATAAGTTGGACCCCTCTGACGCATTTCGTTTTTACCAGTTATGCCTCCGCGCAAGGCAACCCGGGCCCAGATGGGCAAGGCAACCGAGGGAGCTGCTAGTAGGATACAGAGGAGTACGAGGGCGCAGGCCCGGTCATTACCTGAGATAGTGCTTCAGACGGCGAGTTTTGCGACGCCGCCAGCCCCAGCAGAGTTTAGAGCCGCAGCAGTGGCTGCTGAGACCACAGTACCTGAGCCTCCAGTCCCACAGTCTGGAGCAGAGGAGATGGGTTACAAGGAGATGGCCCAGTTACTGGCCAGGATAGTGGCAAGGCACGAGGATAGGCTGGATGCAGCAATTCCAGACTGAGTACCGTAGTTCACCCGAGAGCGGATAGTTTGAGATCGCGACTTTCCGAGTCGCAGCCGCCGCTTTTTATGGATCGAGGCCTGAGGATGATCCGCAGGAGTTCATCCGACAGTTACAGCGGATCATGAGAGTGATCAAGGCTTCAGAGACCGAGTCGGTGGTCTTAGGTTCGCATCAGCTGCGTGATACTGCAGTTGACTGGTTTGATTCGTGGGAGCTATCCCGGGGAGAGTATGCACTACCAGCCGTATGGGACGAGTTCTCAGGGGAATTTCTTGCACATTTCTTGCCTCCACAGATGAGAAGGGCTCGGGCCGATAGATTTTTGACGTTGAGGCAGACCGGGCGTACGGTTCGGGAGTACAATGTGGAGTTTGACTCATTAGCTCGGTACGTCCCCGCATTAGTAGCCGACATGGAGGACAGAGTGCACCGCTACGTCACCGGGCTCGATGACTACTTGGCAGAGGCTTGTTCCAGTGTAGCTCTTCAGCCGGGCATGGACATTGCCCGCATGCAGGCTTATGCACTTGGATGTGAGGAGCGGAGGGGTCGACGGAATGACCGAGATCAGCAGAAGAGGCCGTGACAGTGGTCCTTTGGTAACTTTCGAGGCGACCGCCAAAGAAGAGTTAGTTATGTACCTCCGCCAGTACAGAGTGGTCCTCTACAGTCTTGAGGACGTTCGGGGTATTCGGGAGCTGGTCAGAGCTCCAGGGCTTCTGGTTTACAGATATACATGGGTTCTAGCCAACAGGATTCATGTCCCTCGCCATGCACGATGTGACAGCGCCATCCCGGAATGTCGTTTTTATCGGTGCTTGTTTTACTCGCGCCGCCGTGGCCATGTGACGAGAGATCAGGCTTATAGGAGGGGTACAGCAGAATGACGCAGCCCACCGTCGGGCGGTGTTCATCGCCTTCTATAGCTATGCGCCCGGCTAGGCAGGATTAGGATTAAAGCGACGAAGGGAAAATGAAGCAGATGATACAAGTATATTCTTACCCCTCTAGAGACTAGTATGCGTTGATGATATGATGAAGTGCTAAGTATTATGTTCAGATAGCATTATGTTAAAATTGTGTTTAGAAAACATGGTTAGTTAGAAGGGTAAGTTTGGGGACAGGGAAATTGTGAGCCTTAGAATATTATACGTAGAGACCTTAGATGCGAGGCCATCTTAAGTAAAAGATTTATTTTATGTTTGATCTTTATCGGAGTGCATAGTATACGTGGGATATATTTGCGTGATAAGTCCCTGAGTTGTATGAAATGAAAGAGGGTAGTTGAGCTAAGGAGACCACTAGGTTTTCGTGACTTGATTAGTGAGATTGTTCCGGATCGGGGGAACAAGAGTTTGGCGCGATAGCGGGTCGGGTTGAGGACCGATCGCAGGTCAACCCGCGACTTGTAAGGTGGTGGGGTCAGTTCGAGGTGGTTCCGCCAGGTGGTAGGGTCACGAGGGCGCTAGGCCCAAGTGTAGATGATCGTTGTACGAGTTCGTGGATGCGTTCGACCAATAGCCGGACCGATGAGATCAGCCCATCTTGTCTTTCAACAGATCGCATTTCGGCTGCAGGTTATGTGAGATGTTATATATCGAAGGTTGTAAGATCGCATCGGTTCCTACTTTTACTTTATGATGTGCGGTGGAGCCCGCCACGCTATTTTTTTATGGAGGTTTTACCAGGCAAGGTTAGGAACTCAGGTGAGTCTCAGTATTGCATTCACCCTCGGGCCGGTGTTTTTGATTTCAGAGGTAGCTGTAAGGATTATTCGCCTCTTGTTGAGTGAGTATTATAATAGCTACCATTTCAGTATTCGGATGTCACCTTATGAAGCCTTGTATGGGCGGTAGTGTAGGTTGCCAGTCGATTGGTTCGATGTTGGCAAGGTTCAGATAGTTGGTCCGTACTTGATCCAGCAGGATGTGGATATGTTCGGAAAAGTATCGGAGATCCATCCAGAGTGTTCCCAGTTAATGATGACCAAGTTGGAGGTAGTAACCCCGAGATTTTGGAACCAAGCAATAATGTATGGGTGGTAAGTTTATTTAGGAAGTGTTCGAGTCACGAGTGGTACGACGAGTAAGATAATAGAAGTGATCATTACTTTTGTGAAGTAAAGGTGCGAAGGGAATATCTTTTAGACCTTGGGTGGGAGCTTTTGTAATGCTAGAGGTGATTCCTCGTGGACTTGGATTAAGTATTTGCGCGTGTGTTATTTTTGTGGACAGGTGTGGCATTGGCAACTTGTTTTAGTTAAGAGGGACTTTATCGTTATCCGTCTTGAGAAGGAACATTCGGGACGAATGTTTCTAAGGAGGGGAGAATGTTATACCCCGTATTTCCAGAGTATGTACGTGAGGACGTACGTACAAAAGTTTAAGCCTTAATTAGGCAAAGGGCGAAATAGTGAACTTTCAACGGAAAATATTCGGAACCTTGCGAAGGAAAAATTTCGGTTGCTACATTTAAAATTTTTGCGGATTTTTCCGAGAGATGAAATATTTTGGACCAACGAGAGGGTGACAAGTGTCACCCTCAAGTGGACGGCATCAGGCAATTCTTGGCACGTTTTTGTCAAGAAAAAGGCCTTAAACATTGGTCAAGGTTAGGTAGGATATTTTGTGATATTTGTGGAGTAGATGGATAAGGTACACATGTGCAAATCTACACCCTCCACTTGCCCTCCACTTGCCTTAATCTTGCCCTCGTAGTCCTATAAATACCCCTTAGTGCATGACTTCTTCAGCCACACAACAGTTTTCCAAGTCTTAAAATCCATCCCCTTTTAGTTGTAGTTCTCGTCCAAGTCCTCCCCTTCCTCGTGTTCTAGCCAAACATACCCCCTCCTTGGTAGAAAAATTGTCTTCAAGTATTGTTGCTATGCCAAAATACTTTAGCCCAAATCCCTTGTAGTATTTCCAAGTCACCTCTATACTAAAAGCCCAGAAATACTACTTTATATCCATTAGTCACAAAACGAAACCCTAGGGAAAATCTTCATTGTTGGTTGAAGTATTAAGTAGAAGTTGTATAGAACTTCTAAGGGTTTCGAGCGAATCGAGCGCATCTGACAGAGCTCGTTGTTCAGGATCGAGCCACGTGACATAGCGGTGCACTCGTCCTCCATATCAAGCTACTAACGCGGGACATACCGAGCCAATGAGTCGAACTCCACATTGTACTCACGAACCGCACGCCCGCCTCCGCTCAATACCAAAAATCTGTCCCGAGCCTCTCGCTCGCGAGGCAAGAAATGTGCAAGAAATGCCTCCGAACTCGCCCCAAATACCGGAGGCGCATGCTCCCGGGACGCCTCCCACGAATCAAACTACCGATCGCAAAGATCACGCGGCCGATGTGAACCTAAGACCACCGACTCGGTCTCCAAGCTTGATCACTCACGGTCCATCAGAATCGCTCGATGAACTCGCGGATCATCCTCGTGCCTCGATCCATAAAACACAAGCGGTGCAACTCGTAAAGTCTCGCAGCCTCAAACTATCCGCTCCGGGTGAATTACGGTACTACACGGCACTTAATCGCCGATCCATTTATCCTCGTTTTGCCACTATCACGCCAATAATCGGCCATCTCCTTATACCCATCTCTTCTCGCTCCAGTGTGGACCGAGGCTCGTGTGTGGTCTCGCAGCCATCGCGCGCTTCTAAACTCTATCGAGGCCGGGCGGCGTCGCAAAACTCGCCGTCAAACACTATCTCGTAATGATCGCTCGCGCCCGCATTCTCCTCAGATCCTACCAGCAAGCTTCTCCGCTTTGCCCATCTGGTCGGGTTGCCTTGCGAGGCATAATCGTAAAACGAAATGCGTCGAGGGTCCAACTTATAACACACTCTAAGGCACGATCTCGTAATGAGAAGAATGGAAACCAATCCTAAATGTCTCGCACTCCTCGATTATAGATGTGCATAACACACCGATAATCAAGACTCTACTAGACACGGTTCGTAGACACTTTCCGAGGATTAATCGCTCGATACCACTTTTGTCACGACCCGATCCGGCCCGTGGATCGTGCCTTACCGGGCACCCTAGTGATACAACATCGAGAAAATCGTGGAAATAAAAACTTAAAAATGAAACAAGATATATGATAAGAACAGGATAACCAAAACGGTCACCTTTCAATAATATATATACAAATCTTTCAAACCGAATAGTTTAATCCTTTTTACAAACCCTGCCCACAACAGTACTACAAACCTCTAAGAGTTTTTATAAAACATGACGGGACAGGGCCCCGCCATACCCCTGAATGTACAAGTACCTACAGTGACAGGGGACTATACCAAAAGATAAGCCTCCGGAGAAACGGAGCTTCCCGATATGCCGAATCGTGATCCTATGAGCGAGGATCAACGATCGGTGTACCTACCGCGGCAGATGAACGCAGCCTCAAGGCGAGGTCAGTACAACAGGTACCAAGTATGTGAAACTAAAAAAATACTGTAAATGAAATCATAGCAGTCTATATAAAGCATGAGACATGTATGATAACCAAACTACAGTCCATAATAAATAAACAGTCATGTAAGTCAGGGACTCACGCCCTCAAAGTCATCACTCAAATATAACTATGGGTCTCACGCCCTCAACATCAATCATGCCCGTGGAATACCTTCCTCACTGCCGCCAGTCTATGATATAATAACACCAAGGAGTACATATAAACACCAAGTCCTACCTGAGTCATAAAACTGTACGGGGCAAGTACGAAGACTAACCACCAGATACCAAAGCCGTATCATCAACTGACCGGGGCAAGTGCGAAAGCCAACTACCAGATACCAAAGCCGTACTAACAATACTATACAATCAAACCACGGAGCTGATACGGGGCAAGTACGAAAGCCGACTACGGATACCGCGCCGTGGTCACGAGTCGACCGGGGAAAGTACGAGGGCTAACTACCAGATACCAAGGTCGTATCACGAGACTCCGCCACGAAGCTGATACGGGGCAAGTACGAAAGCCGACTACCAGATACCAAGGCCGTGTCACGAGACTTCGCCACTAAACTGAACGGGGCAAGTGCGGGGGCTAACTACCAGGTACTAAGGCCGAATCAGCCACGAGACGGGGCAAGTACGAAAGCCGACCACCAGATACCAAGGCCGAATCAGTAAGAAACCTCATGGACAGCTAGTCCATGGAATAACACTATCAACAGGAGCGTACCCGTGGAATTCTCCGTCACTGCTGGTACGTCCAAGTAATATCATAACAAATCAGCCGGCCCTCCATTGAGAGGCGCGGTGGTATAGAAATACAATGCTAGCACGACAAGGCTATCACACGCAAACATAGGCAAGTTACACACAACCCAAGGTACTTTCATTTTATGCCAAAGTCCAGGTTTTAACCCCAAAGTACTACGTACGTTAAATTCTTTTTAGAAGATCCATTTCTTTTACGAAGATCACCCGATGCATGTATTGTAAAAATAGAGTGACTAACATTTTTAAGTAAACCAAAACACTTCTCCTTTAAAGTCAAGTTACCACTTTAAAACCACTGATAAAACCATTCTTTTGTTTTCATAAGGTCGTTACAACTAACTTCCCATAAAGCTGTTATAACACTTTATGTTTTAAACCAATTTAAGACAAAACAATGCCTTTCTTTTAAACCAAAAAACTCTTCAATTTCCTAAGTCTCTTTTAGAAATCAAGTTCCTTACTTATTTTCATTTCCGAAATCAGTAAACATTATTCTTTAAAAACCAAGTACTTATTACTCACGAATGAGGTGTCCCACTTCTTAACAACTTTCATATCAATTCAATTAAGTCAAGTCTCTTATCTTTTAAGATTAAGTCTCTTAACTTCTAAAATCAATAAATCATTCTTTTATCTTTCTTAAGTCATTATACCTAACTTCCCTTAAAGCTAGTATAACTCTTAAGCTTTTAAAACCAAGTATTACTCTTCTTTCAAAAATGATTCTTAATTCTTTTGAAATACTTCAAGATTCTTATTATTCAGGCTTAAGTCAAAAGACATTGCCGTAAAACTACGTTCAGTTAACACACGTACGTCTACCGTACTATATATATATATATATATATATACTTTTAAAATATCATGCTCAAGAGTATAGGAAGAATCACATACCTCGCGACGATTATCGACTATAAGCAAATAGCTCCAAAGTACTGTAATCCGGCTAGCCCTTTCCACCCTTCGAGTAGAATACGCTACTTGCAGTACTTCAACCTATAACGGTCATACAAGTCTATCAACGTCTAGACTACTTTGCAGAATAATTCTAGATACAGATTCCTTATTCTACGGAAAATTGGGCAGCACTACCCTACCCGCCAAACTACACAACTCATCAGAATACAAATTCCCATGTAAGTCTGATTCGGTCTTCTTTAATATTCTTCTGATGTGATATCATTTCAATTCTCTTCTTTTATACCATCCTTCTATATATCTTATACTCACTTCTATACAACTACAGTATGTAATTTCCAATTACAATAGAAGGACAAAAGTATTTACCTCGATAAGCCCAAAATTATCCAAGTTTAAATGTCGGTCCTGAGCAACGTTTAGCTCCTAATTTGGGTGCTCCAACCCGCTCCAAACAACCCTTAGAAGTTCTACACAACTTCTTCTTAATACTTCAACTCGCTATGAAGATTTCCTTAGGGTTTCGTTTAGTGGCTAAAGGAAGTATAATAGTATTTCTGGGCTTTTAGTATAGGCGTAACCTTGGAATACTACAAGGTATTTGGGCCATGGTATTTGGAATAGTAACAATACTTGGAGAATACTTTTCTACCAAGGGGGGGTATTTTACGAAAACTACAAGGCAAGGGGGTATACTCGGCCAAGGCCTCACAAAGGGGGAGGGGAGCCTTGGACGAATTCTACACTAAAGGGGAGAGAGTTTTAGACTTGGAAAATGATTTGTGGATGAAGATTTAGTCTTGCATTGGAGGGGTATTTATAGGCCAACCAATGGCCAAGATCAAGACAAGTGGTGGGCAAGTGTAGGGTGAAGATTTGGACATGTGTTTGTGGGCCCCACTTGCTCATCTACTACACAAAATATCTAGCCAAACATTGACCAAATGTTTAAGGCATGAAACATTAAAAAAACGTGCCAATGGAGCCCATGGATTGCCGTCCACTTGAGGGCCAAGTGTCGCCCTCTCGTTGGTCCAAAATATTTCATCTCTCGGAAAAATCCGCAAAAATTATAAATGACATAGCCGGAATTTTCCCTTCGCAAAGTTTGGAAAACGTTTCGTCGGAAAACGATTCTTTTTGCTAGTTGTGCACAAAATTTCGTCCCTTAGTCTACTTTAAGGCTTAAACTTCAGACGCACGCCCTCACGTACATACTCTGGAAATACGGGGTATAACATTCTCCCCTCCTTAGAAACATTCGTCCCGAATGTTCCTTCTCAAGACGGATAACGATAAGTTCCTCTTAACAAGTTGCCAATGCCACACCTGGCCACAAAATAACACACGCGCAATTACTTAACCCAAGTCAACGAGGAATCACTTCTAGCATTACAAAATCTTCCACCCCCGGTCTAAAAGATATTCCCATCGCACCTTTACTTCACAAAGTACTGACCGTTTTTATTCTCTCAGCACATGTTTACTTCTTTCCTTACTGTCGCATCTTTCTCGAACACTTGAACTCTTTCTAGTATACGGACCATACTTCAGTCATCGCTTCAGTTCCCAAAATTTCTGGAGCCACTACCTCCAAACTTGGTCATCTTACTAGCCTCGATCTTCTTTAAGGCCATTCCCGGCCTTCACGATCCGATTCTGGTCGAACATATCCACGAACTCATACGATGGTCATCTAAACTTGGGCCTAGCACCCTCGTGACCCTACCACCTGGCGGGACCACCTCGAACTGACCCCACCACAATACAGGCCGCGGGTTGACCCGCAATCGGTACTCAACCCGACTCGCTATCGCGCCAAACACTTGTTCCCTTGATCCGGAACAATCTTACCTATCCAAGTCCTGAAGGCTACCACTTTCATCTTACACAACCCATGGAATTATCCCACAATACATTTATACGCATACCAAGTATTTGACAAAGACTAACCGTAAAATCTTTTATTCAAGCCGGCCTTACATCTAAGGTCTCAACGTGTAATATTCTGAGGTTCATACCTTCCCTGTCCCCATACTTATTCTTTCAACTAACCATGTCTCTAAACCACAATATACACAATGCTATCTGTACATAGTACTCAACATATAATCATCGCATCACGCATGCTAAACTCTAGAGGGTTAAGGATATACCTGAAAAGATAGGCGGTTCAAAGGACCGCTAAAACTGGGAACTTCTACCGCGACCTCTGCCGTGGCCTGCCGGTGTATGAGCATCCTGCCTAGCTATGGAAGGTGAAGAACCCGCAGAATCGATCTCATAGCTGTGCTATCCTACCGCATACCGCCTGGACAGTCTTGCCAAATGGCCCTGTTGGCCGCAAGCATAACAATCTCCCAAATTAGTACGACATTCTCCCTTATGAAGTTTTCCACAATGGCCACACTGAGACAAGGGTGACCTTATCTGGCGAGCATTCCTACTCCCCTGAAAACTCAAACACAGGAGCCCCGACCGCCTCAATATCCCAAACGTCCCAAGATCGCGGAGGACCACTGCATCGGGCGAGGTACATAACTAGTTTCACGAGGCGGTCCGCCTCAAAGTTATCGGCGACTCGCTGCTCGCCTCTTCGCTGATTCGTCATTCCGCCGACCTCCGCCTCACACCTAAGCGCATAAGCTCGCATGCGGCAATGTCCATGCCCGGTGAAGAGCTACACCCGCGCAACTCTCTCGCCAAATAATCGCCGAGCCCTCGCGTGACATAGCGGTGCACTCGCCCTCCATATCAAGCTACTAACGCGGGACATACCGAGCCAATGAGTCGAACTCCACATTGTACTCACGAACCGTACGCCCGCTCTGCCTCAATACCAAAAATCTGTCGTCCCGAGCCCTCCTCGTTTGTGGAGGCAAGAAATGTGCAAGAAATACCTCCGAGAACTCGTCCCAAATAGCTGGAGGCACATGCTCCCCCCGGGACAGCTCCCACGAATAAAACTAGTCGACTGCAGTATCACGCAGCCGATGTGAACCTAAGACCACTGACTCGGTCTCCGAAGCCTTGATCACTCATGGTCCGGTCCAGAATCGCTCGATGAACTCTTGCGGATCATCCTCGTGCCTCGATCCATAAAACATCGCGGTCTGCAACTCGTAAAGTCCCGCAGCCTCAAACTATCCGCCTCGTGAATTACGGTACTACCGGAATCGGACCGCCAGATCCAGCTTATCCTCGTGCCTTGCCACTATCCCGCCAATAATCGGGCCATCTCTCAGACCCCATCTCTTCGCTCCGTGACGCTGGACCGAGGCTCGTGATCGTGGTCTCGCAGCCACCGCGCGCTCTAAACTCCATCGAGGTCGGGCGGCGTCGCAAAACTCGTCTCAAACACTATCTCGAGTAATGATCGGGCCTACGCCTGCATTCTCTCAGATCCTACCAGCTTCTCGGTGCCTTGCCCATCTGGGCGGGTGGCTCGCGCGGAGGCATAGCCGTAAAAACGAAATGCGCCGAGGGTCCAACTTATAACACAATTTCTAAGGCACGATCTCGTAATGAGAAGAATGGAAACTAATCCTAAATGTCTCGCAGCCTCCTCGATTATAGATGTGGTGCACAACACACCGATAATCAAGACTTACTAGACACGGTTCAGAGACACTTTCCGAGGATTAATCGCTCGATACCACTTTTGTCACGACCCGAACCAGGGCCCGTGACTGGTGCCTTACCCCGGGCACCCTAGTGATACAACATCAGAGAAATCAGCGGAAATAAAAACTTAAAATGAAACAAGAGATATGATAAGAACAGGATAACCAAAACGGTCACCTTTCAATAATATATATACAAATCTTTCAAACCGAACAGTTTAATCCTTTTTACAAACCCTGCCCACAACAGTACTACATACCTCTAAGAGTTTTTATACAACATGATGGGACAGAGCCCCACCATACCCCTGAATGTACAAGTACCTACAGTGACAGGGGACTATACCAAAAGATAAGCCTCCGGAGAAACGGAGCTTCCGACATATCGAATCGTGATCCTATGGCGAGGATCAACGATCGGTGTACCTCTACCGCGCATGAACGCAGCCCCCAAGAGGTCGACAACAGGTACCAAGTATGTGAAACTAAAAAAATACTGTAAATGAAATCATAGCAGTCTATATAAAGCAGGAGACATGTATGATAACCAAACTACAGTCCATAATAAATAAGCAGTAATGTAATTCAGGGACTCACGCCCTCAAAGTCATCACTCAAATATAACTATGGGTCTCACGCCCTCAACATCAATCATGCCCGTGGAATACCTTCCTCACTGCCGGCAGTCTATGATATAATAACACCAAGGAGTACATATAAACACCAAGTCCTACTCGAAATATAAACCGCATGACGGCAAGTACGAAGACTAACCACCAGATACCAAAGCTGTATCATCAACTGACCGGGGCAAGTGCAAAAGCCAACTACCAGATACCAAAGCCGTACTAACAATACTATACAATAAACCACGGAGCTGATACGGGGCAAGTAAGAAAGCCGACTACCAGATACCAAGGTCGTGTCACGTAGCTGACCGGGGCAAGTACGAGGGCTAACTACCAGATACCAAGGCCGTATCACGAGACTCCGCCACGAAGCTGATACGGGGCAAGTACGAAAGTCGACTACCAGATACCAAGGCCGTGTCACGAGACTTCGCCACTAAACTGAACGGGGCAAGTGCGAGGGATAACTACCAGGTACCAAGGCCGAATCAGCCACGAGACGGGGCAAGTACGAAAGCCGACCACCAGATACCAAGGCCGAATCAGTAAGAAACCTCATGGAGAGCTAGTCAATGGAATAACACTATCAACATGAGCGTACCTGTCACGACCCGTTCCGGGGCCCGTGACTGGTGCCTTACCCCGGGCACCCTAGTGATACAACATCAGAGAAAAACCAGCGGAAATAAAAACTTAAACATTTAAATAGACATGGATCAAGATGAAAGAAAATAGGCCAACCAAAACGGTTGCCTTTCAGCATATATATATACATAGACATTTGAACAGTTACAATCCTTACAACCCTGCCCACAACAAAGGCATGCACTCTAAGATTTTTACAACAACTATGACGGGACAGGGCCCCGCCATACCCCTGAATGTACAAGAACCTACAAACTCAGGGTAACATACCAAAGATGAGCCTCCGAAGGAACGGAGCTTCCCAAGACGCTGAAAGGTGATCCTAAAAGCGGGGATCGACAACCGATGTACCTCTACCTGCGACATGAACGCAGCCGGGCGAGGTCGATGCAACAGTACCAAGTATGTGAAATCAGAAATATCAGAAAAGAAATCATAGCAGTCTATATAAAGCAGGAGACATGTATGATAACCAAACTACAGTACACACATATATAACAGTTATATCAAGTCAGGGTCTCACGCCCTCCACATCAATCATGCCCGTGGAATACCTTCCTCACTGCCGGCAGTCTATGATAACACCAAGAAGTACACATGCACACCAAGTCCTACCTGATGCCAAAACCGTACTAACAATGCAATACAACCAAACCCCGAAGCTGACACGGGGCAAGTATGATAGCCGACTACCAGATACCAAGGCCGAACAGTAAAACCTCATGGAGAGCTAGTCCATGGAATAACAATCCCAATGGAACCATACCCGCGCGCACGATCGTGGTCAAGATGTCCAAAAAGGAAACAACAAGACAACAATCAAAATGGAACTGCACCGCAGCGCTACGATCGTGTCAAGATGTCCAAAAGCAAACAACAAGACAAAGAATCAAAATGGAACCATACCCGCGCTACGATCGTGTCGCGATGTCCAAAAGGAACAACAAGACAACAATCAAATGGAACCATACCCGCGCCTACGATCGTGGTCGGTATGTCCAAAGCGATTAGCAAAATTAACACTATCAACGCGAGCGCACTGCGGAATTTCTCTCACACCGCCAGACGCCCCAAGAAGTTCTCAACAAGTCAACCGGCCCTCCATCGAGAGACGCGGTAGTATAGAAACACAATTCTTGCACAACAAAGGCTATCACAACACGTATAGGCAAGTTTCACAACAACAAGCATAGGCAAGTTATACTTAACTCAAGGTACTTTCATTTTATATCAAAGTCCGGGTTTTAACCCTAAAGTACTACGTACGTTAAATTCCTTTTAAAGAGATCCATTCCTTTTATAAAAGTCACCCGATACCCGTAGTATAAAAATAGAGTGACTCACATTATTAGGTAAACCAAAACACTTCTCTTTTTAAAGTCGAGTTACCTCATTAAAACCAATGATAAAACCCTTCTTTTGTTTTCATAAAGTCGTTATAACTAACTTCCCATAAAGCTGTTATAACACTTTATGTTTTAAACCATTTAAGACAAAACAATGCCTTCCTTTTCCCTAGAGTTCCAGTTTGCCTAATTTCAATTACTCCAGTCTCTTTATTTTAGAAAAGTTTCATAGTTCATAGTCTTAATCATTTAAGAATATAATTCTCCTTTAAACAATCTGAGAAACATATGCCTTATATGAGTGTAGGTTATTCTTGTTCATAATCAATCTTATTAAGCAGCCATGATCTAGGAAATGTAATATCATTTTGTCTCATCTTAGCTTCTATGCAGATGGAGGTTTCTACAGGTTTTAATAATACTTTATTATTCAATACATTTTCCTTTATTAACGCTGCCGTGGTTTGTCGATACTCATTCTGATTTCCGAAATCAGTAAAACATTATTCCCTTTAAAACCAAGTACCCATTACTCACGAATGAGGTTTCACATTGTTAACAAACTTCATATCAATACAATTAAGTCAAGTCTCTTATCTTTTAAGATTAAGTCTCTTAACTTCTAAAAATCAGTAAACCATTCTTTTTATCTCTCTTAAGACGTTATACCTAACTTCCCATAAAGCTAGTATAACTCTTATGTTTTCAAAACCAAGTATTACTCTTCTTTCAAAACGGTTTCTTATTTCTTTGGAAATACTTCAAGATTCTTCTTATTTAGGCTTAAGTCAAAAGACATTTCCGTAACACTACATTCAGTTAACACACGTACGTCTACCGTACTATATCTATATTCCTTTTAGAGTATTTCAAGGTTCTTATTATTCAGGCTTAAGTCAAAAGACATTGCCGTACAACTATATTCAGTTAGCACCCGTACATCTACCATATAATATATACATATTATTCAGGCTTAAGTCAAAAGACATTGCCACACGTACGTCTACCGTACTATATGTATTCTTTTTAAAATACTTCATGCTCAAGAGTATAGGAAGAATCACATACCTCGCGACGATTATCGACTATAAGCAAAACGCCCACGCTATAACCCGCTAGCCTTGTCCACCTTCTAAGTAGCACATGCTACTTGCGTAACATTCAACCAATAAAGGTTATCACCATCAGAATACAAATTCTATGTAAATACAGTTTAATCTTCTACTTATATTCTTCTGATGTGATTTCAGTTCAAGTCTATTCTGTAATATCCTTCTATTACAGTTCAATTCACTTCTATGAATCTTATATTCATTTCAAAACTACTACAGTATGTAATTTCCAATTACACTAGAAGGATAGGATTATTTACCTCGATGAGCCCAAAATTATCCAAGTATAAATGTCGCTCCTGAGCAACGTTTAGCTCCCACTCCGGGTGCTCCAACCCGCTCCAAACAACCCTTAGAAGTTCTACGCAACTTCTTCTTAATACTCCAACCAACTATGGAGATTTCCCTAGGGTTTCGGTTTGAGACAAAAAGGACATAAGGTAGTATTTCCGGGCTCTACGTATAGAGGTAACTTTGGAAAGTACTACAAGGTATATGGGCTAAAGTATTTGGGCATTATAACAATACTTGGAGAGTATTTCAATACCACAAAGGGGGGTATTATACAAAAGCAACTAGGCTAGGGGGGGGGTAGGCTCTCGCCAAGGCTCACTCGAGTGGGGGGCTTGACGAAACACAACTCTCAAAAGGGGGAGGGATTTTAACACTTAGAAATGATTTTTGGATGAAGAATTTCATCAACAAAGGGGGGGTATTTATAGGTCAAGAAATGGCCAACCAATGGCCAAGATTCTTCCAAGTGTTAGGCAAGTGTAGGGCTAGGATTTAGCCATGTGCACCTTATCCATCTACCACACCAACTTGCACAAATATCCTACCAACTACACCCCACCCTTTCGTCCATTACCGCCCAAAGTCTCGGCAAATGTGAGGGTGACACTTGTCACCCTCTCGTTGGTCCAAAATGTTTCGTCTCTCGAAAATATCCGCAAAAATTAGAAATGACATAGCCGGAATTTTCCCTTCGCAAGTCTAGTAAAACGTTTCGTCGAAAAACGACTCTTTTTGGCACTTGTGCACAAATTCGCCACTTTGATTACTTTAAGGCTTAAACTTTTATACGTACGCCCTCACGTATATACTCTGGAAATACGGGGTATAACATTCTCCCCTCCTTAGAAATATTCGTCCCGAATGTTCCTTCTCAAGACGGATAACGATAAAGTTCTTCTATCAAGTTGTCATCGCCACATCTGGCCATGGAATAACACACGTTCTCTTCCTTCCATACTCGTCGTGCCCTTCTCGAACACTTGAACTCTTCCAAAGACGCATCGCACTTCGCCATCGCCAGTTCCCAAAACTTTGGAGTCACCACCTCCAAACTTGGTCATCTTACTAGCCTCAATCTCCCTAAAGGCCATTCCTCGGCCTACACGAACCGATTCTGGTCAAACGCATCCACGAACTCATACGATGGTCATCTAAACTTGGGCCTAACACCCTCGTGACCCTACCACCTGGCGGGACCACCCAGAGCTGACCCAACCCCAAAACAGGTCGCGGGTTGGCCCGCAACATGGCCCCAACCCGACCCACTTAACGCATCAAGCTCTTGTTTCCCGATCCGGAACAATCTTACCTCTACAGGTCATGAAAGCTACCACTTCCATTTCACACTACCCAGGGACTTATCACACAATACATTCTAGGCATAAAATGCACTCCGACAAGGATCACTTGCAAAAACTTGTACTCAAGACGGCCTTACATCTAAGGTCTCAACTGTAATATTCTAAGGTTCATCATTTTCTCACCCCCAGGCTTACCCTTTTTCACTAACCAGGTTTCTAAATCACATTTTAGCACAAAGCTATCCGAACATAACACTTAACACATTATCATAACATCAATACATACAAGTCTCTAGAGGGTTAAGGATATACCTGAAAATAAAGTGCTCAAAGGACCGCTAAAATCGGGAACTTCCACCGCGACCTCGCCGTGGCTGCCGGTATGAACATCCCGCCTAGCCGTGGAAGGTGAAGAACCCGCAATCGATCTCATATTCTGTGCTATCCTACGGTGCTACCCGGCCTGGACGGTTTCTCCCAAAATGGCCTGGCCGCATGTAAAACAAACTCCGAACTAGCACGACACTCCCACTATGGAGTCTACCACGCGCCACAACGAGGTAGGGTGGCTTCACCGCTAACACCCCGCTCTCCCGAACCTGAACCCACTGAGCCCTCGACCGCCCCGAATATCCCGGCGTGGAGGACCACTCAGATCGGGCGGAGGCGCATAACTAGTCTGCCGAGGCGGTCCGCCTAAAGTCACCAAAGTACCACTGCTCGCCCTCTTCACGACCTTGGCCATTCCGTCGATTTCTCCGCCTCACCCCCAAGTGCATAAGCTCGCATGCGGCAATGTCCATGCCCTGAAGAGCTACAGAACAACTTTCGCTAGGTAATCATCGAGCCTCAGAACATATCGGTGCACTCGATCCTCCATACTAGCTACTAATGTGGGACGCATCGCCAATGAGTCGAACTCCACATTGTACTCCCGAACCGCACGCCTGCTCGCCGCAACACCAAAAATCTGTTACCGAGCCCTCTCATCCGCGAGGCAAGAAATGTGCAAGAAATGCCTCGAGAACTCGCCCCAAATACCGGAAGTGCATTCTCTCCCGACAGCTCCCACGATCAAACCGGGCCGATCGCGTATCACGCACCGATGCGAACCTAGACCACCGACTCGGTCTCCGATGCTTGATCACTCACGATCCGTCAGAATCGCTTGATGAACTCCTCGCGATCATCCTCGTGCCTCGACCCATAAAATTCGGGCGGTTACACTCGTAAAAATCCCGTAGCCTCCAACTATCTCGATCTAGGTGAACCATCGGTGCATCTTTGAACCGCCGGCCCACTTATCCTCAAGTCCGCCACAACCTCGCCATTAATCGGGCCTACCTTTGTAACCCATCTCTCTCGCCTGCATCGCGGATCGAGGCTCAGTATCGTGGTCTCGTAGAGACGCCGCCATTTACTCGCAGCCTCTTCACGCTTTGCCCTTCGGGCCCGGTTGCCTTGCGCGAGGCATAATTGGTAAAAACGACGCGTCGAGGGGTCCAACTTACAACACAGCCTCTAAGGCACGATCTCGTAATGAGAAGAAGCGGAAACTAATCTCTAATGTCTATAGGCGTCGATTATAGATGTGGTGCACAACACATCGATAATCAAGACTTATAAGACACGGTTCAGACACTTTCCGAGGACTAATCGCTCGATACCACTTTTGTCACGACTGCCCGGCCCGTGACTGGTGCCTTACCCCGGGCACCCTAGTGATACAACATCAGAGAAAAACCAGCGGAAATAAAAACTTAAACATTTAAATAGACATGGATCAAGATGAAAGAAAATAGGCCAACCAAAACGGTTGCCTTTCAGCATATATATATATACATAGACATTTGAACGAGCATAATCCTTACAACCCCGCCACAACAAAGCATGCACTTCTAAGATTTTTACAACAACTATGACGGGACAGGGCCCCGCCATACCCCTGAATGTACAAGAACCTACAAACTCAGGGTAACATACCAAAGATGAGCCTCCGAAGGAACGGAGCTTCCCAAGACGCTGAAAGGTGATCCTAAAAGCGGGGATCGACAGCCGATGTACCTCTACCTGCGGCATGAACGCAGCCCCCCGAAGGAGGTCAGTACAACAGGTACCAAGTATGTGAAACTGTAAAATACTGTAAAAGAAATCATAGCAGTCTATATAAAGCAGGAGACATGTATGATAACCAAACTACAGTACACACATATAACAGTTATATCAAGTCAGGGTCTCACGCCCTCCACATCAATCATGCCCGTGGAATACCTTCCTCACTGCCGGCAGTCTATGATAACACCAAGAAGTACACATGCACACCAAGTCCTACCTGATGCCAAAACCGTACTAACAATGCAATACAACCAAACCCCGGTCGACAGCGGCAAGTACGAAAGCCGACTACCAGATACCAAGGCCGAACAGTAAAACCTCATGGAGAGCTAGTCCATGGAATAACAATCCCAATGGAACCATACCCGTGCGCTACGCATCGTGTCAGTATGTCCAAAAAGGAAACAACAAGACAACAATCAAAATGGAACCATACCCGTGCGCTACGCATCGTGTCAGTATGTCCAAAAGGAAACAACAAGACAGCAATCAAAATGGAACCATACCCGTGCGCTACGCATCGTGTCAGTATGTCCAAAAGGAACAACAAGACAACAATCAAAATGGAACCATACCCGCGCGCCACGATCGTGTCAAGATGTCCAAAGCGATTAGCAAAATTAACACTATCAGCGAGCGCATCTGCGGAATTTCTCCACACCACGCAAGACGCCCCAAGAAGTTCTCAACAAGTCAACCGGCCCTCCATCGAGAGACGCGGTAGTATAGAAACACAATTCTTGCACAACAAAGGCTATCACAACACGTATAGGCAAGTTTCACAACAACAAGCATAGGCAAGTTATACTTAACTCAAGGTACTTTCATTTTATATCAAAGTCCGGGTTTTAACCCTAAAGTACTACGTACGTTAAATTCCTTTTAAAGAGATCCATTCCTTTTATAAAAGTCACCCGATACCCGTAGTATAAAAATAGAGTGACTCACATTATTAGGTAAACCAAAACACTTCTCTTTTAAAAGTCGAGTTACCACATTAAAACCAATGATAAAACCATTCTTTTGTTTTCATATGGTCGTTACAACTAACTTCCCATAAAGCTGTTATAACACTTTATGTTTTAAACCAATTTAAGACAAAACAATGCCTTTCTTTTAAACCAAAAAACTCTTCAATTTCCTAAGTCTCTTTTAGAAATCAAGTTCCTTACTTATTTTCATTTCCGAAATCAGTAAACATTATTCTTTAAAAACCAAGTACTTATTACTCACGAATGAGGTGTCCCACTTCTTAACAACTTTCATATCAATTCAATTAAGTCAAGTCTCTTATCTTTTAAGATTAAGTCTCTTAACTTCTAAAATCAATAAATCATTATTTTATCTTTCTTAAGTCATTATACCTAACTTCCCTTAAAGCTAGTATAACTCTTAAGCTTTTAAAACCAAGTATTACTCTTCTTTCAAAAACGATTCTTAATTCTTTTGAAATACTTCAAGATTCTTATTATTCAGACTTAAGTCAAAAGACATTGCCGTAAAACTACGTTCAGTTAACACACGTACGTCTACCGTACTATATATATATATATACTTTTAAAATATCATGCTCAAGAGTATAGGAAGAATCACATACCTCGCGACGATTATCGACTATAAGCAAATAGCTCCAAAGTACTGTAATCCGGCTAGCCCTTTCCACCCTTCGAGTAGAATACGCTACTTGCAATACTTCAACCTATAACGGTCATACAAGTCTATCAACGTCTAGACTACTTTGCAGAATAATTCTAGATACAGATTCCTTATTCTACGGAAAATTGGGCAGCACTACCCTACCCGCCAAACTACACAAGTTCATCAGAATACAAATTCCTATGTAAGTACAGTTCAATCTTCTTCTTTAATATTCTTCTGATGTGATATCAATTCAAATCTCTTATTTTATATCATCCTTCTATATATCTTATACTCACTTCTATACAACTACAGTATGTAATTTCCAATTACAATAGAAGGACAAGATTATTTACCTCGATAAGCCCAAAATTATCCAAGTTTAAATGTCGGTCCTGAGCAACGTTTAGCTCCTAATCTGGGTGCTCCAACCCGCTCCAAACAACCCTTAGATGTTCTACACAACTTCTTCTTAATACTTCAACTCGCTATGAAGATTTCCTTAGGGTTTCGTTTAGTGGCTAAAGGAAGTATAATAGTATTTCTGGGCTTTTAGTATAGGCGTAACCTTGGAATACTACAAGGTATTTGGGCCAAGGTATTTGGAATAGTAACAATACTTGGAGAATACTTTTCTACCAAGGGGGGGGGGGGTATTTTACGAAAACTACAAGGCAAGGGGGGGTATACTCTCGGCCAAGGCCTCACAAAGGGGGAGGGGAGCCTTGGACGAATTCTACACTTAAGGGGGAGAGAGCTTTTAGACTTGGAAAATGATTTGTGGATGAATATTTAGTCTTGCATTGGAGGGGTATTTATAGGCCAACCAATGGCCAAGATCAAGACAAGTGGTGGGCAAGTGTAGGGTGAAGATTTGGACATGTGTTTGTGGGCCCCACTTGCTCATCTACTACACAAAATATCTAGCCAAACATTGACCAAATGTTTAAGGAATGAAACATTAAAAAAACATGCCAATGGAGCCCATGGATTGCCGTCCACTTGAGGGCCAAGTGTCGCCCTCTCGTTGGTCCAAAATATTTCATCTCTCGGAAAAATCCGCAAAAATTATAAATGACATAGCCGGAATTTTCCCTTCGCAAAGTTTGGAAAACGTTTCGTCGGAAAACGATTCTTTTTGCTAGTTGTGCACAAAATTCCGTCCCTTAGTCTACTTTAAGGCTTAAACTTTTGTACGTACGCCCTCACGTACATACTCTGGAAATACGGGGTATAACAACATAGGGATTGCCCGGTGATGATATACGATTAGCAGACTTGATTTTAGTAAGTCTATGTGACTTGTTCGGTTGAAGTAAATAAATTGATGTTGGAAGTATGTGGTACGTGAATTTGAAAGCTAAGAGACGGAGATAAGAACGTACGATCATTGAAGGATTTTATGTTAAGTGCCCTTGGGGGTGCCTGGAGTTGTTTAGTGTGGCGGTCATCGTCACGACTTCCCGGATAATTTCAGGAAAATGAACAAGGCAAGAATACGATAAGTACGAGAGCTGCCTGCGGAAGACCGATGACTTCATTGGTAGGTTTTGAGAATCTACACGATTTTTAAGGCGATGCTTGGTGATTTGATTTACAGGACCGCAAGAGGACCCGGTGAATAGGGTTGTAGCTTCAAGGAAATATTATGAAAGAGAGATAAGCTCTCTACCCTACGTAAAAGGATAGTTGTACGTATTATTGATAGTTATGCGTACCCATATTCTTAGGCGATCGATATGAGACTGGTAAAGTCTTCAGTTTCGTCATACAATAGATTACAATTTTAGATAACCGTGGGAAAAGTATTGTGTTGGGGTAATTGAGAACGACATTAGGAAATGGTCGAGGATGTGTCTTAAGGATATAAATGTTGGTAATAAGCATAAATGGAAATGTATGACCCAGGAGCAAGGTAGAAATATTTTGGGTTAGTAATTAGTATGATGAAGGGTTATGACCAGAATAATAAGGAGAATGCAATTACAGTTATGAAGGTTTCCCAAGGCATAGTTACCCATACTAGTGTAAAGACCATTAGAAAATGATGGGCAGTTAGGAACACCCCGACGAAAGGTGGAAAACCTGTAATGACGGGCCAGACCGTATATATACGGGGAGGTAAGAGACCCCAGGGCAACTTGTAATGAAAAATAAAGGTAAGACGAGTAGATACTCGAACGATAAGAAATCTTGGCAAGCTATTAGACTATGTAATACCATGAATTGAAGTTGAACACATGACTATAAGCTCTATGAGCTGGAAGAGAATAATAGGATTACTACTTGACGAGATCAAGGAAGTCTTCCACTAAATTATGATTGGCAGGAAGTCTTAGCCATGAGACAAGCAAAGGAATCGAATCTAAGTATAGTGACCAAGTTTGGTTGTAACCGAGGAATGGAGACATGAATCATAATTGAGATTATATCCCCGACTATTTCGGAAGTATGAGGAAGGCTTACAGTTATTGGAAGATAAGTTGACTACGACTACAGTTCTAACCCCTCCTGAGGGACTAGCAGGTTAGGTTGTATGGTAACACTTTGAGTTTTTGACTGGGTTATGTGCGGATGCAATACGATAAGGTAACAACCTATATTTTCTCAGCAGCTACGGGAGCACGATAGTGGAGCTCAGATTCGAGAGGTTGCCGAGTCTTCCCTCGTTGAGGAGGTGAAGAGGTGACAGTATAAGGATCCAGTTCTAGGGCGAAATTGAGATACGGCTCTCCAAGAGGAGAAGGACCTGTTTGGGTAGCACCGGATAGAGTGCTGTGATATGAGAATAGATTGTGTGTGTCTGATGCTGCTGTATTTGTCAGCAGGTTTTAGGGGAGGCACGCAATGCTTATTGCTCTATTTGTTCGGGGTCGACTAAGAGGTATCATGACCTCAGATGTATGTATTGGTAAGATGGCCTGAAGAGGGACGTAGCAGAGTTTGTTGCTTAGTGTCCGAATTAGTAGCAGGTCAAGGTTGAGCACCAGAAACACAGTGGGCTATTATCGACGATTGAGATCCCGACTTAGAAATGAGAGGTAATTAATATAGATTTTGTGACAGGGTTCCATCGTACTCAGAGGAAGTGCGGCTCCCTGAGGGTCATAGTAAACAGGCTGATGAAATCAGCCCATGTTCTTCCGGTCAGGACCACTTACTCGGCTGAGGTTTATGCTAGATTATATAGCAGAGAGATTGTGAGACTACACGGGGTTCCTACATTTATGATGTCAGACGGATGAGCACAATTTACAGATAACTTCTGGAGGTTTTCCAGAAGGGATTAGGGACACAAGTTAGTCTCAGTGTTGCATTTCACCCTCAGACCGACAGACAGGCAGATCGTACTATCCAGACACTTGAGGATAGGTCGCGGGCCTGTGTTCTTG
Organism: Przewalskia tangutica; assembly: GCA_029844215.1. Taxonomy (NCBI): domain Eukaryota; kingdom Viridiplantae; phylum Streptophyta; class Magnoliopsida; order Solanales; family Solanaceae; genus Przewalskia; species Przewalskia tangutica. The sequence continues at coordinate 46,368,979 of CM056739.1, read as the reverse complement.
ATTTCAGAGATAGCTGGGAGGGTTATTTGCCTCTTGTTGAGTTACGTACGATAACAGATACCCTTACAGTATTTAGATGATCTTGTATGAGGCCTTGTACGAAAGAGAGGGTAGAATAGCCGATTGGTTTGTTCGACGTAGGCGAGGTTCAGATAGTTGGTCCAGACTTGATTCAGCGGGCTGTGGATAAGGCGAAGCTTATCCAGGAAAGATTATTAGTAAGCTCAGAGTCAGCAGAAGCTTTATGCAGATACCCGACGTCGACGCTTGGAGTTCAGGTTGACGTTTTAGCATAAGTATTGTTGTATGGCCATGTGTGGCAAGTGTGATTATATTGGGTGTAGTCAAGGGACTATACCAATATCCATTTAGATGTAACCTCGAAGGAACATTCGGGGACGAATGTTTCTAAGGAGGAAAGAATGTTACACCCCATAATTCCAGGGCCTGTTTAAGAGAATAGACGGGAGAACACCAGACTTAAAAATTTGAACGAAAGAAAGAATTGTTTTTCGAGGGGAAAAATCTTCCGAACCTCGGGAAAGAGAAATGTTTGTTAATGAGAATTGGGTTCTCAAAATTGCTATTTGAGACGTTTAGAATTTATCGGAACTATGGAAGTTTATTTTTCAGAGTTGGATACGTGGGGCCCACCCAAGAGATTTTACGTTTTTGTGGGGCCCACGAGGTTTCCGATAGTTTGACCAATTATGGTAATGTCGGGAAACGAAACATTATGGACGAATGGGAGGGTGACACGTGTCACCCCCACACTTGGGCTTGCACGGAAATGGACAAGAATGGGCCAAGTCTTGAACGGCCAAGGCTTGACATTATTGACCAAGTCAATGAGCCCACTTAGCTTGATATTTAAATGAATTCATCCAAGCCACACAAATGTTCTAATCTAGACCCTTGAATGTTGTATATATCTATACTAGTAGTGCAAGACTTAGTCATTTCAACACTTAGAGAAAATTTGAAAATCTTGTTCTTGCTCTTAAGTGAGCTCTCGGCCATGAGGCCTTGTGGAAGAGAAAATTTTGCAATTTTTGTTCATAATTCACAATACTTCAACCCAAGGCCCCTAAGGGTATTAGAAGGATATCTCAATAGAAAAATCCCGGAAAAACTACGTTTTCACGTTAGTCGCAAGGTGAAAACCTTAGGTGTTCTTCAACTTTGAAGTTGGAAATTGAAGAGAAGTTGGTTATGAGCTTCTAAGGAGTGCTTGGAACGGATTGGAACATAAGAAGAGGAGCTAAAAGTTGCTAAGGATCAACTTGAAGTCTGGGATAATATTTGGGCTTATTTGAGGTATAAATCTTCATCTTGTTATTGTAATTGAATATTTCATATTATGATAAGTTAGAAATGAGCATGTGATATATGTTATGAAGATTGATAAGTGTTATGGAATTTTAGAAGCCTAAAGTCCGAAAAGTTCATGTTAGCTATTAAGTTTGTAATTCAATTTAATTATTGATACAATCGTCACATGCTATTGAAAGAAGGGATTATAGTTGTTATAATCATTTGCGGCTATATAACATGTTAGACTAAACAACTTGGGTTGAAGAAGAATTGGAAAAGACTCTGTGTTGTTGTACATTGTTAGCCGTGAATGACATTGAATTGTTAGACTATTTGGATATCGATTGTGGGGCAGAATTTTACACGTCCTGTGCGGCGTGTAATTCCCTTTGTTTAACTGATTATTGAGCCTTTAATGTGGCATGTTTGGTTATTGAATTTGGGCCTTGAAAAAGGTGGAAAAGTACGTAGAAACAAAGGAAGTACTGTCCGATTTTCCGTAGAATTTGGTGACTTTACACTTAGAATATTCTACATTTGAAGCTAGAAGCTAATAGATGTATTATGGTCATTATAGGTTGACATAATACGTACGACATATTGGACTTAGCAAGTGGATTGAACCAAAGAGGTATGTGGAAACTTTCTTATCTCTTGAGCATGAGTAGCTATAAATGTATAGTACGGTGGATGTACGAGATTTAAATGAATTTAATTTCATTTGGTATCCTTGACTTGTTTAAGAATGTCCAAGTTGGTTGAGTTAGAGAATTAACTCACTTGTTTTAAAGGTTAAGATGTCTTAGTTTTGAAAGCATAAAGTTAATATAGCGACTTTATGGGAAGTTGGTTATAACAACTTTACGGGAAGTTAAAAGAATGGTTTATTCTAAAAAGGTAAAAAAAGATTTCTTGACCTGGAAATGTATAAAATACTTGGTTTGGGAAGTATTGATTACTTGAACTATTCTAAAGTTAAGAAACTTGATTTCTAAAGTTAAGAGACTTGAAGTGTTCTGAAAGTTATGAAACTTGATTTGAAAGTATAGGATACTTGGTTTTAAAAGTATAAGTCTCTTGGTTTTAAAAAGAATGTAATTTTCTAAAACATAAAGAGTTATAACGGCTTTATGAGAAGTTAGTTATAACGGCTTTATGGAAGGTTAAGAAAGTGTCTACTTGATTTATAGGCATGAGTTGCCTAGGTTGTGAATGTAGAAGTTACTTAGTGTCAAAACCTTGGAATGAATTTCTAAAGGTGTAGTAACTTGTTTTGAAAAGTAGACAAGCCTTGATACTATGGGTATTAGTATCTTGGGGGTTTATATATAAAAAAATGGTTCTTTTTTTTCTAAAGGAACGGAAGTACGTAGTACTTTGGGTTAAATTCCCGGATTTCTAATAACATGTTAGTGCCTTAAGTTAACTAAAATGAGAGTACATGATAATTAAGGCTAATAAGAAGTTAGGGGATGTCTTAACTTGCTTATGATAATTAGGATAAGTCGGTGGTGCTTGTGTTATGTATGATAAGCCGGTAGTGCTTATGTTATGTATGATAGCCGGTTGTGCTAGTGATGTATTGTTCATTACGGGGTCATTCCCCGGGTTTGTGGCATTTGCATATTCCGTGGATTTGCTACCCATGATGCGAGGAATACCTCATGCGAGTCCGTAGGGCTTATGCGGGTGAAATAGTCCTATGCGGGGCGGACCATTCCTATGCAAAGAGATTACCTCATGCGGGTCCATACGGCCTATGCGGGTGAAATAATCCCAGGAGTAGGATTGCAGAATGATACTATGGGCGGATGGCCCTAGGTTAATCATGAGCTTCCTGTTTTAAAAATCGACAAAGTTTATTCTTCCACTCTCATTGTTAGTAAGGCATATTGTACTGTTAATGTGGTTTTCATACATGTCCCCAGCTTTATTTTAGACTATTATGATTTCATTACAGTACTTTCAGTTTCACATACTTGGTACCTGTTGTACTGACCTCCTTCGGGAGGCTGCGTTCATGCCGCAGGTAGAGTTATACAAGTTGCTGATCCTCACTCTTAGGATCACTGTTCAGCTGTTGAGAAACTCCATTACTCCGGAGGCTTGTCTTTGGTTCAGATCCCTGGTATTGTCGGTTGTTGTACATTTAGGGGTATGGCGGGGCCCTGTCCCGTCACAGTTGCTATGTCAAAATTCTTAGAGGTCTGTAGTCATGTATGTGGGTTAGTTTGTAAGGAAAAAGGATGTAACTGCTTTTGACTAGTAATGTATATATATCCAGGAGGGCAGCCTTATCGGCTAGCCAGTTGTTTAATTCTTACTGATTTAAGTTGTGTGTTTTATGTATGTTCCGCTGGCTTTCTCTGATGGTCACCTGTAAGGGTGTCAGGTAGGGCACCAGTCGCGGGCTCGGGGTTGGGTCATGACAAATCATTCCCGTGGAATTCCTTCATCACTGCCGGCAGTCCATGATATAATATAACACCAATAAGTATACATGAACACCAGGTCCCACCCGTGTCATAAAAATTGTACGGGCCAAGTAGAAAAGCGAACCACCAGATCCAGCCTGCATCATAAAACTGACCGGGGCAAGTACGAAAGCCAACTACCAGATCCAGCCTGTCGTCACGAGATATGACCGGGGCAACTGCGAAAGCTATCTACCACTTCACCGTACCAAATCGCGTGGCATAGAATCGACGGCAAGTATGAAAGCCAACTACCAGACCATCAGCGTGTCACCATCGATCGGGCAAGTACGGAAGCTAACTACCAGACCATCCTGCGTCACTAAACCTCATGGAGAGCTAGTCCATGGAATAACAATATCCAACATGGTCGCATGCCCCGGAATCCAACATCGTATAAGCATGTCCATGGAGTAATAAAAACAATCCGGGAATATAACCCGGCTCCTGGTCGCATGCTGTCACACCCCGAACCCCGGGCCCATGACTGGTGCCCTACCTGGGCACCCTTCTACCTTAACAACTATGCAAACTGCGGAAATCAAATAACACCTCATTTTTTTAAAAAAAAAAACCAACGTACGTGCAAGGCAAAGCCGACAAGGCTACCATATAATATACATAATAAAAGACACTACATTGTACATAAGTCCAATCCCACATTTGAATACAGACCTCTAAGAGTTATACTGAACTATGACGGGACAAGGCCCCGCTGCATCCATAATCAGATAAAAGCTCTGCATCGAAAGAACTTATACCAAAAAGATAAACTCCGAATGAAGGAGCTATCCAAAACTCGAGCGGTCCTAGACTGCCGATCACCAAACAACAGACTAAAACCAAGCATAAACGCAGCCCCGGGCGAGGTCAAGACAAGAATGTACCAAGTATGTGAATGAAGTACATCAGAATGAAATCATATGATCTAAACAAAACAGGAGACGTGTATGATAGCCAACCTACAGTACACAATACATAAGCAGTTATATCAAGTCAGGGACGCATGCCCTCAAAGTCACTACTCAAATATAACTATGTGTCTCACGCCCATAATATCAACCATGCCCGTGGAATCCTTTCTCACTGTCGGCAGTCCATGATATAATATAACACCAATAAGCATATCCAAGGAGTATCCCTCGTGGTCGCATGCCCCAGAATCCCAAATCGTATAAGCATGACCATGGGGTATACAAACAAATACGGGAATCAAACCCGCCTCGTCACACGCCGGAATCCTACATCGATAAAGCATGTCGCGAGTATCCTCGTGGTTGCATGCCCAAGATCCCACATCGTATAAGCATGACCATAGGGTATCCCTCGCGGTCGCATGCCCCGACATGCCACATCGTATAAGCTTGACCGTAGGGTAACACAAACAACCGAATCTAACCCGACTCGGTCACATGCCTTAATCCCACATCGTATAAGCATGTCCGCGAGTATCCTCGTGGTCGCATGCCTAATCCCACATCGTATAAGCATGACCATAGGGTATCCTCGCGTCGCATGCCCCAAAGATCCCACATCATATAAGCATGACCGTAGGGTAACACAAATAATGGAAGCATACCCGGAATCCCACCTCACCGCTGGTGACGCCCAAGTAAACTTACAACAAGGCAGCCGACCCTCCAACCGAGAGTCGCGGCAACGTAATAAAACATATTACTTGTACTCAAATGCTATCACCAGCACACATTGACAATTCTCAACTAAACAAGCCAAAGTACTTATCAAGGCACACATAGAATAATTCTCAATTAAACAAGCCAAAGTACTTATCAAGGCATACATAGAATAATTCTCAATTAAACAAGCCAAAGTACTTATCAAGGCATACATATAATAATTCTCAATTAACCAAGCCAAAGTACTACGTACGTACATTCTTTTCAAAAGACTCCTTTTAATGTAAAACCCCAAGATACTAACACCCGTAGTATCAAGGTGTGTCTATTTTTCAAAGTAAGTTACTACACATTTAGAAAACTCATTTCAAAGCTTGAAATCAATTAACTTCAAATCTTCACAATCTAGGCAACTTATGCCTAATAATCAAAATAGACAAATTTCTTAACCTTTCATAAAGCCGTTATAACCAACTTCCCATAAAGCCGTTATAACCCTTTATGGTTTTAGACATATTCATTCCTTTTTATAACCAAGAGACTTATACTTAAAACCAAGTATCACAAACTTCCAAATCAAGTCTCTTAACTTTCAAAATACTTCGAGTCTCTTAATATTTAGAAAACAAGTTTCTTCTACTTTTAAACCTCAAGTAACTCACACCATTAAAACAAGTTACTCCTCTTAAATCACGTCATTTCTCCTCTTTTAAAACAATTAAGTAAATCACTCCTTTGACTCCCCTAAAGTCATTATAATGACCTTTAGGTTTTGAAACTAAGGCACTAGCCAAAAGATTTGGAAAACCACTTCATTTTCAAGACTCTATGTACTTTAAGTAAAATACTTTCACTTTTAAGAATCCAACTTCACTAAGGCAATGGATTATACAACTTACAATTTAAACATCAAAGTACAATCAAGGAAGTACATAGAACAATTCTATTTTAGGCAATCCAATTACAACCAAGGAATGGATCATTTAAGGAGTAGGACATACTTTCTTTATCTTAAGGAATCATGCTAGAAGAGGAGATAGTTCACATACCTTTTCGGCTAAATCCACAAGCTAAGTCGAATACGCCACACGAGAAGTGTCAACCTATAATGGTCACAACATGACTATCAACTTCTAGTCTCTAACGTAGAATAATACAAAGTATACGGTCTCTAATTCTACGGAAAATCGGGCAGCACTTCCTTTGTTTCTACTCACTTTGCCACCTTTTTCAAGGCCGAATACAATAACCAACACGCCACATTTAAGGCTCTAAACAACAACCAAACAAAGGGGATTACACGCCTTACAATACGTGTAAAATTCTGCCCCACAATTCATATCAAGTAGTATAAAATCCAAGCCATTCTCGGCCAAGAACATAACCGACAATTCAAAGTCTTTCCAATCCTTTTCCAATTCCAAGTTCTAAGGTCTAACATGTTATATAGTCATAAACAACTTCAACAACTACAATTTCCTTCTTTATACAACATGCGACGACTTAAACTAATAATCGACTTGAATTGCAATCTTAAAGCTAAACATGCTAGTTTTCGGATTAGGGTTCCAATAGTCAATACACTTATCAAACTTCATACTATTTAACTCATGCTTGCTAATATCCATAGCTACAACAATAAGTAAGTCTTAACTACTAAAACGACAAAATTTATACCTTTATAAGCCCTTAAAGTTCCAAGATTCAAAGTCGCGCCTTAGCAATTCTTAGCTCCTTTCCTTAAGTTCCAATCCGCTCCAAGAACTCCTTAGAAGCCTATGAAGAACCCATCTTCAAGTTCCAACTTCAAAGTTGAAGAAGTCCTTAAGTTTCCGCCTTGCGACTAATACGAAAACGTCATTTTTCTGAAATCTGTCTATTGAGATAACCTTACAATACCCTTAGGTACCTTGGGTTGAAGTCTTGTGAACAAAGGATCAAAACTACAAATTTTTCTAGTGGGAATATGTGCAAACCCGAGAGCTACCTTGTGGACAAGAAAATGTTGTGATTTTTTTCTAAGTGTTTAAGACTAGTCTTGCACTAGTAGTAAGTTTATAAAACATATTGGAGGGCTTAGATTAACACACTTGTGAGCTAGGATGAAGAACAATTAATGTAAAGTCAAGTGGACAAGTTGACTTGGTCAACAATCTCATGCTTTGAAGACTTATCTTCCAAGATGGTCAATGACCAATCTAACCTTGCTGAATTTCGTCCAAGGGCATGTGGGGAAGGTGCCACGTGTCGCCCTCTCATTCGTCCATAAAATTCCGTAACCCTCGTGGGCCCCACAAAACGTAAAATTCCTCGGGTGGGCCCCACATGACCAAATCCGTAAAAATAAATTTCCATAATGTTAATAAGTTCCATACTCTTCAAATAATGCATTTTGAGAATCCAATTCTCAACAACGAACATTTTTCCTTTCCGACGTCCGAAAGATTTTCTGTCGGAAAAATAATTCTTCCTTTCGTACCAATTTTCAAGTCTTGATTCCTTACGTACATTCTCTTATACATGTCCTGGACTTACGGGGTGTAACACATGCCCCAGAATCCCACATCGTATAAGCATGTCCAAGGAGTAATAAAAGCAATCTGAGAATCTAACCCGCATCCTGGTCGCATGCCCCGGAATCCCACATCGTATAAGTATGTCCAAGGATCAATCACAATGGAAGCATACCTGTGGACTCCTCCGTCACTGTCGGTACGTTTTGGGGCGTTTTTGGGCAAAGAATGAGGTAAAAGTCCTTCTTTTAAAGTAATTGGATATTACTTATTGTTATAATGTATGGATGAACTTGTGTTAAAAATAATGAAGAATAAAAAGCGTTTGAGCCATTTTTTGGGGCTAAAACCGATTTGGGACAGATTTGGTGTAAATGGAATTCGTTGCTTATTGTCGTTGTTATCTTCACCTATTGCATGTTATAATGGATTAATATTGTTGTTAATAAGTTGTTATAACTTATGTAGATGTTTTGGAACTCGAATTGGAATAAAAAGGATTAAGGAAAGAGTTATCGGATTTTAGTTGTTGCCGTAGAATCTATAAAACTGTTGGATATTGTCGTGCAGTTTTTAGGGACTACTTTAGACGTGTTGTATGATGGAAAATCAGCCCCTATATTTCATGTTTAATGTAGTAGATTGCTAATGAAAACCCCGAAGGAATAAGGGTGTGGAAAGGCGTTGAAAGGCCTCACATTCCACCCTCGTTATAGTAATTATGGACTGTTTTGGTATGGTTTTAGGGCAGAATTTTACACGTCCTGTTAAGGCGTGTAATCCCCTTTGGTTAGCTGAATTGTTGGGCCTTAAATGTGGCGTGTTTGGTTATTGAATTCGGCCTTGAAAAAGGTGGCAAAGTATGTAGAAACAAAGGAAGTGCTGTCCTATTTTCCGTAGAATTTAGTGACTTTGCACTTAAAATATTCTACGTTCGAAGCTAAAGGTTAATGGACGTATTATGGCCATTATAGGTTGAAGTACTAAGTATAGCGTATTCTACTTGAAGGATGGAATAGCTATCAAGGTTGAAGTACTTTGGAGCATTTTTCTATTTGTCGATAATCGTCGCGAGGTATGTGAACCTCTTCCTTCTTTTGACATGATTCTATGTATGGAATATACATGTAGTACTATTTCATGATTCCTTCTACTCTTAGAAGTTAAGAGGTATGTATGTTGATTTACTCTACGTAAAGGTTATGTCTAAGTTATCCTAAGTTCTTACCAAGTCTTATGGGGGATGTTGGTAAGAGTCGTTAGGAGGTATTTGGAGCCAAGTTGACTTGGCTAAGTTACGGCACAAATGAGAATAAGAATCGAACAAGACACTGCAGCGTTAATAAAGGAAAATGTAATGACAATCAATTAAGTTAAAAGGAGTAGAATTCTCCATCTGCATAGAAGCTAAGATAAGACAAAATTGTATTACATTTTCTAGATCATGGCTACTCGATTAAGATCGTTATAAATAAGTATAACTTATTCACAACGCACCAAAGTATATGTTACTTAATTTATAAGAATTTACGTATGAAGTTTTAAGACTATGAACCTCAAATTTTTAAAAGGTTAAGGGACTTTATTTTTCAAGTTATGGGACTTGATTCTTAAAGGAAGAAATGAATTGATTTAAAAGTATAGAATACTTGATTTGGAAAGTATTGATTTCTTGCCATTCTAAAGTTAAGAAACTTGTTTTCTTAAAAGTTAAGAGACTTGAAGTATTTTGAAAGCTATGTGATTTGAATTGAAAGTATAAGTTTCTTGGTCATAAAAGGAATGAATTTGTCTAAGACATAAAGAGTTATAACGGCTTTATGAGAAGTTGGTTATAACAACTTTATGGAAGATTAAAAGAATGGTTTTCTTCAATAATGTAAGCAAAGAAATGATTTGAAATAAAGAAGGGCAAATTGTTTTAAAGGTACCAATTGCTTAAGGTTTTAAAGAAAGAAGTCACTTGATTTAGAAGCCTATAAATGTATTTCTAAAAGGTATTGTGACTTGTCTTGAAAAGTAGATATGACTTGATACTACGGTTATTAGTATCTTGGAAGTTTTATTTGAAAGAGAATCATTTTAAAGGAGTAGAGGCACGTAGTACGTTGGGTTAAATTCCTGGATTTTATAATGACATGTGAGTGCCTTAAGTAAACAAAAATGAGAGTGTATATGAACAAGCTAATAAGAAGTTAGGGGATTTCTTAACTTGCTAATGTAATGTATGATAAGCCGGTGGTGCTTATGTTTTGTATGGTAAGCCGGTGGTGCTTATGTTATGTATGATAAGTCGGTAATGCTTATGTTATTTATGATAAGTCGGTAGTGCTTATGTTATGTATGATAAGCCGGTAGGGCTTATGTTATGTATGATGGCCGGTTGAGTTAGGGTAAGAGTATAAATGAGGGGTAAACCCTCAAGACGTTATACCACCTTGCAGTGGTAAGAGTATAAATGAGGGGTAAACCCCCAAGACGTTATACCACCTGTTCAGTGGATTTGCTACTCATGATGCGAGGAATACCTCATGAGAGTCCTTATGGGCTTATGCAGGTGAAATAGTCCCATGCGGTAGTCTGACCTATGCGAGGAATACCTCATGCGGGTCCACAAGACCTATGCGGGTGAAATAGTCCCAGGAGTAGGATCGCTTATCGATACTGCAGGCGAGAGACCCTGCTTTGATCATGAGCCTCCTATTTTTATGCAGTATACCTTTATGGGCAGACTTATGTGATTTTATCGCGTCCCAGATTGGGCCGGGAAGTATACCTTTATGGGCAGACTTATGTGACTCTATCGCGTCCCAGATTGGGCCGACAGTATAGACGTTCCTCCATAAAGTGACAGATTAGGTTATGCAAGATACGTAAGTTATATGTTTATGAACTTGATGAGTTTTCTTAAGTATGTACGTAAGAATTTGACTATACTCTTATGGAAAAATGGGAAAAGATAATAAGGTACGATTAAGTTCACGAGATGGAAATGACATGGTAGGATCTGTTATTTACCCTTTCTTTATACTTGCCCATGTCATTCTTTTGTACAGTTATGATTTGTTACTGTACCTTATTTTTCGTTCCATATTCTGCACTGTTGTAATCGACTTCTTCGGGCTGCGTTCATGTCCGCAGGTTTAGGTACACAGTTGTGGATCCGCGAGCTTAGGATCGGTTCAAAGATTTTGAGATGGCTCCAATGTTCCGGAGCTTGTCGTCATGGTTATGTATATTCAGGGGTACGGCGGGGCCCTGTCCCGTCATAGCATTGGCCCAAATCTTAGAGGTCTGTATTCATCCGTGGCCGGATGCTAGAGTTGTTTTTACATTGTTAAGCAGTGCACTTTTGGGTAATTTTTATGTTATGGCACCTTATCGCTTGGCCTTAGTTTAAAAAAAAAGTGTTATTTATCTTCCGTAGTTTATTATGTTGTATGAGTATAAGGGTGCCTGGTAGGGCACCGCCGCGCCCCGGTCGGGTCGTGACAAAAGTGGTATCGAGCGATTAGTCCTCGGAAAGTGTCTACGCATCGTGTCTAGTAGTCTTGATTATCGGTGTGTTGTGCACCACATCTATAATCGTGAGAATGCAGGGCATTTAGGATTGGTTTTCATTCTTCTCACTCGAGATCGTGCGATAGAGGCGTGTTGTTAGTGGTCGCCTCCCTAACGAGTTATGTTGATTGCAGCCTACGATAAAGGCAGATGACCGAAGGACTATGTGGATTGCGTATCCAGGTTGGTAATGATTATAGTATAGTTGGCATTGTGACATACAGCTATACAGAGTTATGTATGAGGGTCAGACGCGTGTTGCCTAGAATGATTTTAGATTACCAGGAGTTGGTAAAGACTAACTAGATACCGGGAAGGTATGGAACAGTTAATGAATTCTCGCCAAGGTCTTATGTTTTATTTTGGGATAATTGGGAAAGGATGAACTGTCTGATAAGGCAGTGGACCCTTAAGAAGTCATGTTAAGAAACTTAATGGAATGCCGTGTTAATATATTAAGCTACGTGGTGTGCGTAAGAGGATTGTACGGATGAGATCCGTATAGAGTAAGTAAGGGTTGTGGTGATCAAGACGACACGATTATGGTATTGTGAGAAGTTATTGTACCCGTTTACGGGGGGACTGGTAAGGTAGGCTTAGAGCATGGGAATTTTGAGCCTAAGAATATTGATAACTGCCGAGACCTTAGATATATAAGGCTTTCTCTGGCAATAAGATTTTAAGTCAAACCAAGGATAAGAGTTAAGTGCGATGCGGAGTCGGGTTGAGGACCTATTACGGGTCGCTTCATAGTTTGAAATGGAGTGGGATCGGTTGGTAGTAGTTCCTCTACGTGATAGGGTCGCGAGGGTGCAAGGCCCAAGTCTAGTTAATTGTTTTACGGGTTCGTGGACGCGTTCCACCGGAACCAGGTCGTGGGAGTCGGAAATGGCCTTATGTTGTTTAAAAGAGTGACTCCAAAGATTAGAGGCCAGAATCGGTATGGAAGTTATGTATGTATGCTAGTATGAGTTGGAAGTACGGAAAGAGTACGACCAGTAAGAAAGATAACAACCAAGTGTAAAGGAATAGAGCCTGAATCCATAAGAACCTTTCGAGGTAACTACACCCAGTAGTGTGTGGGGTGGTAATGGCGGGAATATGAGATTTTCCTGATGATACTGATCGGACCCTAGTAGACCTAGTAGAGAGGATTATGACAGACTTTGAGGTCATTATGAGTATGGGCTAGTTGGCTTCGTGAGTGCCAAGGTTGACATTTTAGTATAAGTATTGTTATGTGGCCATGAGTGGCATATGTTGTATGAAGGGTGTAGTAAAGGGAGACTATGTCGCTATCTAATTAAATTGGACTCCGAAAGAACATTCGGGGACGAATGTTTCTAAGGGGAAGAATGTTACACCCAGTAATTTAAGAACATGATTATAGAATTAAGATTGGAATGTCGAAAGGAAAGGATTTTTACATTTCCTTATACGGAAAATTTTCGAGTTTAATGTGATGACAAGAATTAATTCTAGTAATGGAATTATTTTTCATTAGAATTATGGACTTAGTGGATTTATTAAGTCTTGGTATACTATGTTACATGTCCATCGAAATGGGATGAAAAATAACTAAGTGTGGATGAAATATTTTGTGAAGAAATACTTGGCCAATAGGAGGTTAGCAAGTGCCCTCCCCACTTGTCTTGTGAAGACTCCACACACCTTTATATAGATAAGTCTTGAAGACTTAGAACAAAATATATTCATCCATACAAACCCTCATCTCTCCAAAAACCTAGAGCAATTCGAAATCCCCATATCCAAAGACAAGATCAAGATCAAAGTATTTTCTTTCCAAGATTAAGCACCCTTAACCCCTAAATCTAGGTTGGGCCGAAAATAAAATGAAACCCTAGGGGTTTTCCGTCGACTTTTTGGAAGCGAAACGTGATGAGAAGTTGATCCTAAGGTTGTAGGGGATACATATATGTGATTGGAACTTGAAGAAGTGGAGCGAAACGAAAACTGCGGACCAATAAAGACCGGACTGTTTTGGGGCGTTTTTGGGAAAACAAATGAGGTAAAAGTCCTTCTTATTTTAAATTAATTGGATATTACTTATTGTTATAATGTATGGATGAACTTGTGTTAAAAATAATGAAGAATAAAAAGCGTTTGAGCCATTTTTTGGGGCTAAAACCGATTTGGGACAGATTTGGTGTAAATGGAATTCGTTGGTTATTGTCGTTGTTATCTTCACCTATTGCATGTTATAATGGATTAATATTGTTGTTAATAAGTTGTTATAACTTATGTAGATGTTTTGGAACTCGAATTGGAATAAAAAGGATTAAGGAAAGAGTTATCGGATTTTAGTTGTTGCCGTAGAATATATAAAACTGTTGGATATTGTCGTGCAGTTTTTAGGGACTGATTTAGACGTGTTGTATGCTGGAAAATAAGCCCCTATAATTCATGTTTAATGTAGTAGATTGATAATGAAAACCCCGAAGGAATAAGGGTGTGGAAAGGCGTTGAAAGGCCTCACATTCCACCCTCGTTATAGTAATTATGGACTGTTTTGGTATGGTTTTGGGGCAGAATTTTACACGTCCTGTTAAGGCGTGTAATCCCCTTTGGTTAGCTGAATTGTTGGGCCTTAAATGTGGCGTGTTTGGTTATTGAATTCGGCCTTGAAAAAGGTGGCAAAGTATGTAGAAACAAAGGAAGTGTTGTCCTATTTTCCGTAGAATTTAGTGACTTTGCACTTAGAATATTCTACGTTCGAAGCTAAAGGTTAATGGACGTATTATGGCCATTATAGGTTGAAGTACTAAGTATAGCGTATTCTACTTGAAGGATGGAATAGCTATCAAGGTTGAAGTACTTTGGAGAATTTTTCTATTTGTCGATAATCGTCGCGAGGTATGTGAACCTCTTCCTTCTTTTGACATGATTCTATGTATGGAATATACATGTAGTACTATTTCATGATTCCTTCTACTCTTAGAAGTTAAGAGGTATGTATGTTGATTTACTCTACGTAAAGGTTATGTCTAAGTTATCCTAAGTTCTTACCAAGTCTTATGGGGGATGTTGGTAAGAGTCGTTAGGAGGTATTTAGAGCCAAGTTGACTTGGCTAAGTTACGACACAAATGAGAATAAGAATCGAACAAGACACTGCAGCGTTAATAAAGGAAAATGTAATGACAATCAATTAAGTTAAAAGGAGTAGAATTCTCCATCTGCATAGAAGCTAAGATAAGACAAAATTGTATTACATTTTCTAGATCATGGCTACTCGATTAAGATCGTTATAAATAAGTATAACTTATTCACAACGCACCAAAGTATATGTTACTTAATTTATAAGAATTTACGTATGAAGTTTTAAGACTATGAACCTCAAATTTTTAAAAGGTTAAGGGACTTTATTTTCAAGTTATGGGACTTGATTCTTAAAGGAAGAAATGAATTGATTTAAAAGTATAGAATACTTGATTTGGAAAGTATTGATTTCTTGCCATTCTAAAGTTAAGAAACTTGTTTTCTTAAAAGTTAAGAGACTTGAAGTATTTTGAAAGCTATGTGATTTGAATTGAAAGTATAAGTTTCTTGGTCATAAAAGGAATGAATTTGTCTAAGACATAAAGAGTTATAACGGCTTTATGGGAAGTTGGTTATAACAACTTTATGGAAGATTAAAAGAATGGTTTTCTTCTGTAATGTAAGCAAATAAATGATTTGAAATAAAGAAGGGCAAATTGTTTTAAAGGTACCAATTGCTTAAGGTTTTAAAGAAAGAAGTCACTTGATTTAGAAGCCTATAAATGTATTTCTAAAAGGTATTGTGACTTGTCTTGAAAAGTAGATATGACTTGATACTACGGTTATTAGTATCTTGGAAGTTTTATTTGAAATAGAATCATTTTAAAGGAGTAGAGGCACGTAGTACATTGGGTTAAATTCCCGAATTTTATAATGACATGTTAGTGCCTTAAGTAAACAAAATGAGAGTGTATATGAACAAGCTAATAAGAAGTTAGGGGATTTCTTAACTTGCTTATGTAATGTATGATAAGCCGGTGGTGCTTATGTTTTGTATGGTAAGTCGGTGGTGCTTATGTTATGTATGATAAGTCGGTAGTGCTTATGTTATGTATGATAAGTCGGTAGTTCTTATGTTATGTATGATAAGCCGGTAGGGCTTATGTTATGTATGATGGCCGGTTGAGTTAGGGTAAGAGTATAAATGAGGGGTAAACCCCCAAGACGTTATACCACCTTCTTCAGGGTAAGAGTATAAATGAGGGTAAACCTCAAGACGTTATACCACTGCTCGTGGATTTGCTACCCATGATGCGAGGAATACCTCATGCGAGTCCTTATGGGCTTATGCGGTGAAATAGTCCCGTGCGCGGGTAGTCTGACTATGCGAGGAATACCTCATGCGGGTCCACAGGACCTATGCGGGTGAAATAGTCCCAGGAGTAGGATTGCTTATCGATACTGCGGGCGAGGGACCCTGCTTTGATCATGAGCCTCCTATTTTTATGCAGTATACCTTTATGGGCAGACTTATGTGATTTTATCGCGTCCCAGATTGGGCCGGGCAGTATACCTTTATGGGCAGACTTATGTGACTCTATCACGTCCCAGATTGAGCCGACAGTATAGGCGTTCCTCCATAAAGGGACGGATTAGGTTATGCAAGATACGTAAGTTATATGTTTATGAACTTGATGAGTTTTCTTAAGTATGTACGTAAGAATTTGACTATACTCTTATGGAAAAATGGGAAAAGATAATAAGGTACGATTAAGTTCACGAGATGGAAATGACACGGTAGGATCTGGTATTTACCCTTTCTTTATACTTGCCCCTGTCATTCTTTTGTACAGTTATGATTTGTTACTGTACCTTATTTTTCATTCCATATTCGGTACTTTTGTTATCGAATTCTTCGGGGCTGCGTTTATGTCCGCAGGTTTAGGTACACAGTTGTGGATCCGCGAGCTTAGGATCCCGGTTCAGCATTTTGAGATGGCTCCAATGTTCCGGAGCTTGTTATGTATATTCACGGGTACGGCGGGGCCCTGTCCCGTCATAGCATTGGTCCAAATCTTAGAGGTCTGTATTCATCTGTGGGCTGGACTGGCTAGAGTTGTTTTTACATTGTTAAACAGTGTAGACCCTTTCGGGTAATTTTTATGTTATGGCAGCCTTATCGGCTTGGCCTTAGTTTTTTTAAAAAAGTGTTATTTATCTTCCGCAGTTTATTATGTTGTATGAATATAAGGGTGCCCAGGTAGGGCACCAGTCGCGGCCCGGGGTCGGGTCGTGACACCGACAACTGACCCTGTAGGCTGAATCATACCACCCATGCTGCCTCTGGTTGGACAATCCCTCTTCAAATGGCCCTGCTGGCCGCAAGAGTAACAAGCTCCTGGAGAAATACGACACTCCCCACGATGGGACCTACCACATCGACCACACCGAGGTAAAGGTAGCCTCATCTGACTAGGACCCCGGTTCCCCTGGAAACCTGAAGCCCTGACCTGCTCCCGAATAACCCGGCTGATCAAACCTCCTGCCAGAAAACCGGGAAGGAGCACTCTGTGCCGGCTGAACTGTAGACCTAGCCTGCTGCTGAGGCTGTCTGCCTCGAAAGTTACCCTGAAACCCTGCCGTCCTGGCCCTCTTGGGCTGGACTGGGTCTGGCTGGTCCTCTCTCTCTCTGTCCTCGATCCCCTGTGCATAAGCCTGCATCCTGGCAATATCCATACCTGGCTGAAGGGCCACTCCCAGGCATGCAGTAACCATATAACGGTCTAGCCCCATCACATAGCGGTGAACTTTGTCCGCCATGTCAGCCACAATAGTGAGCGCATACCTGGCCAATGAGTCAAACTCCAGGTTGTACTCTCTGATAGTCCTCCCATTCTGTCTCAATGTCAAGAACCTATCCACGCGGGCTCTCCTCATCTCAGGAGGCAAAAAGTGATCAAGGAAGGCCTCTGTGAACTCATCCCAAACAGCTGGAAGAGCACCCACACCTCTAGACAGCTCCCATGACTCAAACCAGTTCAACGCAATATCGCGTAACCGGTAAGAAGCTAGCACAACTGACTCTGTCTCCGAGGCCCTAAGTACCTGCATAGTCCGCTGTATCTGCCGAATGAACTCCTGAGGATCATCCTCAGATCTCGAACCATAGAACTCGGGTGGATTACAACCCAGAAAATCCCGAATCCTCAAACTGTCGGCTCTAGGGTTAGCTACCTGCTCCTGTCGGCGCTGCCCTGCCACTATGCTAGTCAATAACCTGATATACTCTTCATAATCTCTATACTCTGCCCCTGGATGCGGAACTGGAGGCTCAGGTATTGGACCCTCTGGAGCTACGGCCGCTCTCGGCTCCTCTAATACTGCCGGCGTGGCTGAACTCGCCGACCGACCCACAACCTCAGGCATAGTCTGGGCCTGAGTCCTAGTAACCCTCTGCGTACCGCTAGCAGCTCCTGTTGTTGCCTTGCCCTTCTAGGCCCTGGTCGCCTTCCGTGGAGGCATAACTGATACATAAGAATAGGTCAGAGAGGATTCAACCTAATAAGACGGCTCTACTGCATGATCTCAGAGAGAGAAAGATGGAAACCAATCCTAAATGTCCTGTAGCCTCCTGGTTATAGATGTGGTGCACAACACACCGATAACCAAGACTCTACTAGACACGGTCTGTAGACACTTTCGGAGGACTAACTGCTCTGATACCACTTTTGTCACGACCCGACCCCGGGCATCGGTGCCCTACACAGGCACCGCTACAGTATACATCAGAGAATAGTAGCGGAACATACATAAAACTCAAAAAGTACAAGTCAGGAAATATCAACAGGCTAGCCGATAAGGCCACCTTCCAAAAATATATACATAACCCAAAAAGCAGTCACATCCCTTTTTTTTATACAACCCAAACCATAATATATGACTACAGACCTCTAAGAATTTTACATAACAACTGTGATGGGACAGGGCCCCGCCATACCCCTGAATGTACATAAATCTACAACATCAGGGAAACCGTACCAAAAGACAAGCCTCCGGAGAAATGGAGCCTTTTGACTACTGATCAGTGATCCTAAAAGTGAGGATCCACAACCTGCTTACCCCTACCTGCGGTATGAACGCAGCCCCCGAGGAAGAGGGTCAGTACAACAGGTGTACCAAGTATGTAAAACTGAAAGTACTGAAATGAAATCATATAGTCTAAAATAAAGCTGAAGACATGTATGATAACCCAACTAACAGTTACACTGTGCCTTACTAATAATGAGAGCAAACAAGAGTACACTTTACTGCATAAAAATAGGAGGCTTATGATCAAATTAGGGCCACCCGCCCATAGTATCATTAAGCAATCCAACTCCTGGGACTATTTCACCCGCATAGGTCCTGTGGACCCGCAATGGAGCAATTTGCTCCGTATGAGACTATTTCACCCGCATAGGACTATTTCACCTGCATAGGCCCGGTGGACCCGCAATGAGTACAAACGCCGCACTCGCATCATGGGTAGCAAATCCATGGAATAAGTAGTAACCCGGGGGTTTACCCCGCAAGAATAACATAACACTAGCACAACTGGCTATCATACATAACATAAACAAGTTAAGAAATCCCTTAACTTCTTATTAGACTTACTTATCATGCACTCTCATTTTATTTAACTTAAGGCACTAACATGTCATGAAAAATCCGGGAATTTACCCAAAGTACTACGTACCTTTATCCTTTTTAAACACGACTCTTTCTCGTATAAAATGTCACAACCCGAACCCGGGCCCGTGACTGGTGCCTTACCCCGGGCACCCTAGTGATACAACATCAGAGAAAATCAGCGGAAATAAAAACATGAACATGAATTAAGAGAAAAGATAAATAAACAGGCCAACCAAAAATAAATTGCCTTCATCATATATACATAAATACCCAACGCTTATCCTTTTTACAAACCCCGCCACAACAAAGGCTGCACTCTAAGATTTTACAACAGCTATGACGACAGTGGCCCGCCATACCTCGAATGTATAAGCATCTATGCACTCGTGGTAACATACCAAAAGATAAGCCTCAAGGAACGGCTTCCAATACGCTGAAAGGTGATCCTAAAAGCGGGATCGACAAATGATGTACCTTTTACTCGGCATGAACGCACTTCAAGGAGGTCAAGATAACAGTACCAAGTATGTGAAATCAGAAAATACGTAAATGAAATCATAATAGTCTATATAAAGCGGAGACATGTATGATAACCAAACTACGATCACAACATAAAAGCATATGTCAAGTCGTGGACTCACGCCTCAAAGTCATCCTCACGCCCGTGGAACCCTTCCTCACCGCCAGCCTAGGTACAAATCATGTGATACGATAATGTGTCTCGTCCCATCTTATGGACCCAATATAGAAAAGTGTGGAATACATTCTGCTCATCCTATGAACCCAGAGTCGAGTGGAATACATTCGGATGAACCGTAGTCAAGTGAATACGTTCGGATGAACCGGCCATCAAGTGAATACATTCGGATGAACCTAATCAAGTGAAATACATTCGGATGAACCGTAATCAAGTGAAATACATTCGGATGAACCGGTAATCAAGTGAAATACATTCGGATGAACCGTAATCAAGTGAAATACATTCGGATGAACCCAGAATCAAGTGAAATACATTCCTGATGAACCGGTAGTCGAGTAGAACACGATTTGCACAACAAGGCTATCGCACGTAACATGATCAAGTTTCATAACAACAAGCATAGGCAAGTTACACACAACTCAAGGTACTTTCATTTTATGTCAAAGTCCGGATTTTAACCCTAAAGTACTACGTACGTTAAATTCCTTTTTAAGATCCATTACTTTTACGAAGGTCACCCGATACCCGTAGTATATAAAAAAAATGAGTGACTAACATTGTTAAGTAAACCAAAATGCTTTCCTTTGTAAAATCAAGTAACAACCTTATTTTCCAAACGTTCAAGTTTGCCTAATTTCGAATGCTCAAGTTTCTCATTTTAGAAAAAGGTTTCGTAGTTCATAGTTTTAGTCCTTTAAAAACATATTCTCCTTTAAACGTTTTGAGAAACATATGTCTTATATGTGAGTAGGTTATTCTTGTTTATAATCAATCTTATTAAGCAGCCATGATCTAGGAAATGTAATATCATTTTGTCTCATCTTAGCTTCTATGCAGATGGAGGTTTCTACTGGTTTTAATAACACTTCCATTAGTTAATACATTTTCCTTTTATTAACGCTGCAGTGGTTTGTCGATACACATTCTGATTTCCGAAATCAGTAAAACATTCTTAAGCCGTTATACCTAACTTCCCATAAAGCTAGTATAACTCTTAAGCTTTCAAAACCAAGTACTACTCATTCTTTCAAAACGATTCATAAATCTTTTGAAATACTTCAAGTTCTTTATTAACACATATCAAGCCGCTTATTATTCAAATCGCTACCTTTTAGAAACCATCAAGTATGTGCTTATCCACATAAAGTCATTATAACCGACTTCCCATAAAGCCGTTATAACACTTTATGTTTTAAACCAATCAAATACATTTAGCACATGACGCTCACCGTACTACATAGTTCACACATATCATGCTAGAAGAGATAGGAAGAGGTTCACATACCTCGCGACGATTATCGACTAATAGCAAAACGCTCAAGTACCTCAAACCGTCGGCTACACTCTACCAAGGTGTCACTCCACACGTAGTACTACAACCTATAGAGGCCACAGCGCCTATTAATATCTTTTAGATCCCGACGTAGAATATTCTACGAAAATTCGAAGACTCTCCCGCAACAACAGTAAATCTCCTCCTCTATCGAGGCCGCTACCAAGCCACCTGGGGGTTAACACGTCCGACCGGACGTGTACAATTCTACTACACAAAGAATGCTACACAAGTCTACCGTAATACGGTCTATGTAATTACTGATTTTCTCTTATTTAAATTCAGGCTTAAGTCAAAAGACATTGCCGCACAATTATAATGTTCAGTTCTATATATAGTATACTTCAACTATATATTCCTACAACATGTAATTTCCAATTACAATAGAAGGTCAAGAGTGTTTACCTCGATAAGCCCAAAATTATCCGAGTTTAAATGTCGATCCTGAGCAAGGTTTAGCTCCTACTCCGAGCGCTCCGACCCGCTCCAAACAACCCTTAGAAGTTCTAACCAACTTCTACTTATAACTTCAACTACGGGTGAAGATTTACTTAGGGTTTCGTTTTAGTGACTGAGGGAAAGTATAATAGTATTTTCCGGGCTTTTGTAAAAAGGGTACTTTGGAAAGTACTACAAGGTATTTGGCTAAAGTATTTTGGGCATTATAACAATACTAGGAGAGTATTTCTATACCACAACAAGGGGTATTATACGAAAACAACTAGGCTAGGGGGGGGGTAGACCTCTCGGCCAAGGCTTCTCAAGGGGGGGGGGGGGGGTAGTGTGGTGGACGAAAGTAAGTAAGAGGGAGGGAGTATTTTGAGACTTAGGTAGATTGCTCAAGTTTTGGATGAAGAAAGTTCATCAACTAAGGGGGTATTTATAGGTCAAGTGAAAGCCAACCAATGGCCAAGATGAAGACAAGTGCATAGCAAGTGTAAGGCCAAGATTAAGCCATGTGCAACCTTATCCATCTACACAAAATATCCTACCTAACCCTTGACCACAATTCAACACAAAAAACGTGCCAATCCTTGCCCATTTCGTCCGCCAACCTTCACCAATTAGAGGGTGACAAGTGTCGCCCTCTTGTTGGTCCAAAATGTTACGTCTCTCGGAAAAATCCGCAAAAATAATAAATGACATAGCCGGAAATTCCCCTACGAAAGCTTTGAAAACGTTTCGTCGAAACACGACTCTAACCGGGTGTTGTGCACAAAAAGAATTCGGCCAAGCCTAAAGAAGTTCGAAAATTTCTACGTACGTCCCCCACGTACATATTCTGGAAATACGGGGTATAACATTCTCCCCTCCTTAGAAACATTCGTCCCGAATGTTCCTTCTCAAGACGGATAACGATAAAGTTCTTCTAATAAGTTGCCAACGCCACAACTGGCCACGAAACAACACATGCACGCAAATACTTATATCCAAGTCCACGAGGAAACACCTCTAACATCACAAACTTTTGTCACTTTGCCGCGAGGTTCTAGTGTCACTCCGGCGACCCAACAAATGGTGCCGGACTGCATGCGATCCCTGAGGTCTAAAATATACATCCTTCGCGCCTTCTCCCTTTACAAGAAATGATCATATCTATGCTCGCAATACATGCTCGCCTCTACCCTTACTCGTCGTACTCTTCTCGAACTCTTGAATTCTTCCAAGATAATGCACCACACTTCCGATTATCGCTCGCTTCTCCAAACCTTGGAGTCACCACCTCCAACTTGGTTATCTTACTAGCCTCGATCTTCCTTAAGGCCACTTCCGGCCTTCACGATCCGCTTCAGGTCGAACATATCCACGAACTCATACGATGGTCATCTAAACTTGGGCCTAGCACCCTCGTGACCCTACCGCCTGGCGGGACCACCCAGAGCTGACCCCACCTCATTCCGGGCTACGGGTTGACACGCAACACGTCCTCAACCCGAGCTCACACACGCCGACTCTCTGCTTCGATCCGAACAACCTTGCTAAATCACATCATGAAAGATACCACTTTCATTTACCCAACCCAGAGACTTATCACACAATATGTTCTAGGCATAAAATGCACTCTGACAAGGATCACTCGCAAAATCTTGTACTCAAGACGGCCTTACATCTAAGGTCTCAATCGTAATATTCTAAGGTTCATCATTTTCTCACCCCGTGCTTACCCTTTTTCCCCAACTGGTTCCTAAATCACATTTTAGCACAAAGCTATCCAACATAACACTTAACACATTAACATAACATCAAAACATACAAGCCTCTAGATGGTTAAGGATATACGAAGCTACCGCCCACTCTAATCATAAGTGGCAGGCGCATAACGTAGAAGGCGATGAACACGCATCGATCCTAGGTCGCGCCATGCCGCCGGTATTCTCCTATAAGCACGCCTCTCGTCACATGGCTCCCGACCGCAGTGAAACAAGCACCGAAAAAGACGACATTTCCGGGATAATGTTTGCCACATCGCGCACACCGAGGGGACATGAATCTGGCGGCTAGCACTCACGTAAACTCGTGAACGAAGCCCCGAGCTCGACCAGCTCCCGAATACCCCGAACGACCAAGATCGGAGGACCACTGCATCGGGCGGAGGTACATAACTAGATCGCTGCCGAGGCGGTCCGCCTCGAAAGTTACCAAAGGACCTGCTGCTCGCCTCTTCGCGATCTCGCCATTCATGCGACCTCTGCGTGCCTCACATCCTAGTGCATGAGCTTGCACGCGGCAATGTCCATGCGGCCAAGAGCTACACCCGCATAAGCCTCGCCAAGTAATCGCCCAGCCCGTGACGTAGCGGTGTACTGGCCCTCCATATCGCTATTACACGGGAACATACCGAGCTAATGAGTCGAACTCACATTGTACTCTCTAACCGCCCGCCCGCCCCGCCTCAACGTCAAAAATCTGTCACCGAGCCCTCTCATCCGCGAGGCAAGAAATGTGCAAGAAATGCCTCGAGAACTCGCCCAAATCTGGAAGTGCATGCTCTTCCCGACAGCCCCTATGAATCAAACTACCAATCGCAGATTACGCGGTGATGCGAACCCAATACCACCGACTTCGCCTCGAGGCTCGATCACTCATGATCCAGTAGTTTGATAAACTCCCGAGGTCGCCTCGCCTCGATCCATAGAACACCGGAGGGCTACAACTCGTGAAGTCCGTAGCCTCAAATCACCGCCGGGGTGAACTACGGTGCCGCTGGGCCGAATCGGCTGATCCAGCCTATCCTCATATCTGCCACGACCGCGGCGAATCGGGCCATCTTCTTGTACCCATCTCATCGGCTCAGCCGGGACCGGAGGCTCGTGCATCAGAGTCTCAGCCACCGCCGCGCTCTAAACTCGCTGGCCTTGGGCGTCGCGAAACCCGCTTGGCATCGCTCAGTCTTGCCATCGGGCTCGCGCTCGTACTCTCTCAGATCTCGCTAACAGCTCCCTCGACTGCCTTGCCCATCTGGGCCTGGGTTGCCTTACGCGGAGGCATAACTGGTAAAGGAAAGGAATACGTCAGAGGGGTCCAATTTATCACACAACTCTAAGGCACGATCTCAGAATGAGAAGAATGGAAACCAATCCTAAATGTCCTGCAGCCTCCTGATTATAGATGTGGTGCACAACACACCGATAATCAAGACTCTACTAGACACGGTCTGTAGACACTTTCCGAGGACTAACTGCTCTGATACCACTTTTGTCACGACCCGAACCCGGGCCCGTGACTGGTGCCTTACCCCGGGCACCCTAGTGATACAACATCAGAGAAAATCAGCGGAAATAAAAACATGAACATGAATTAAGAGAAAAGATAAATAAACAAAGCAACCAAAAACAATTGCCTTCATCATATATACATAAATACCGAATGCTTATCCTTTTTACAAACCCCGCCACAACAAAGGTCTGCACTTAAGATTTTACAATTATGACGGACAGGGCCCCGCCATACCCCGAATGTATAAGCATCTACTGCACTTAGGGTAACATACCAAAGATAAGCCTCCAAGGAACGGAGCTTCCAATACGCTGAAAGGTGATCCTAAGCGGGGATCGATACCGATGTACCTTTTACTGCGGCATGAACGCAGCTCGGAGGTCAAGACAACAGTACCAAGTATGTGAAATCAGAAATATCAGAAATGAAATCATAATAGTCTATATAAAGCAGAGACATGTATGATAACCAAACTACGATTCACAACATAAAAGCGATATGTCAAGTCGTGACTCACGCCTCAAAGTCATCCTCATGCCCGTGGAACCCCTTCCTCACCGCCAGCCTAGGTACAAATCATGTGATACGTATAATGTGTCTCGTCCCATCTTATGGACCCAATATAGAAAAGTGTGGAATACATTCTGCTCATCCTACGAACCCAGAGTCGAGTGGAATACATTCCCGGATGAACCGGTAGTCAAGTGAAATACGTTCCCGGATGAACCGGTAGTCGAGTAGAACACAGTACTTGCACAACAAGGCTATCACACGTAACATGGTCAAGTTTCATAACAACAAGCATAAGCAAGTTACACACAACTCAAGGTACTTTCATTTTATGTCAAAGTCCGGATTTTAACCCTAAAGTACTACGTACGTTAAATTCCTTTTTAAGATCCATTACTTTTACGAAGGTCACCCGATACCCGTAGTATATAAAAAAAATGAGTGACTAACATTGTTAAGTAAACCAAAATGCTTTCCTTTGTAAAATCAAGTAACAACCTTATTTTCCAAACGTTCAAGTTTGCCTAATTTCGAATGCTCAAGTTTCTCATTTTAGAAAAAGGTTTCGTAGTTCATAGTTTTAGTCCTTTAAAACATAATTCTCCTTTAAACGTTTTGAGAAACATATGTCTTATATGTGAGTAGGTTATTCTTGTTTATAATCAATCTTATTAAGCAGCCATGATCTAGGAAATGTAATATCATTTTGTCTCATCTTAGCTTCTATGCAGATGGAGGTTTCATCGGTTTTAATAACACTTCCATTAGTTAATACATTTTCCTTTTATTAACGCCGCAGTTGGTTTGTCGATACACATTCCGATTTCCAAATCAAGAAACATTCTTAAGCCGTTATACCTAACTTCCCATAAAGCTAGTATAACTCTTAAGCTTTCAAAACCCAAGTACTACTCATTCTTTCAAAACGATTCATAAATCTTTGAAATACTTCAAGTTCTTTATTAACACATATCAAGCCGTTATTATTCAAATCGATTACCTTTTAGAAACCATCAAGATGTGCTTATCCACATAAAGTCGTTATAACCGACTTCCCATAAAGCCGTTATAACACTTTATGTTTTAAACCAATCAAATACATTTAGCACACGTACGTCACCGCACTACATAGTTCACACATATCATGCTAGAAGAGATAGGAAGAGGTTCACATACCTCGCGACGATTATCGACTAATAGCAAAACGCTCCAAGTACCTCAAACCGTCGGCTACACTCTCCAAGCAGTCACCCACACGTAGTACTACAACCTATAGAGAGGCCACAAAGCGCTATTAATATCTTTTAGATCCCGACGAGAATATTCTACGTAAAATTCGGAAGACTCTCCCCGCAACAACAGAAATCTCCTCCTCTATCGAGGCCGCTACCAAGCCAACCGTGGGGTTAACACGCCCGACCGGACGTACAATTCTACTACACAAAGAATGCTTACACAAGTCTCAGAATACACTCTATGTAATTACTGTCAGCTTCTCTTATTTAAATTCAGGCTTAAGTCAAAAGACATTGCCGCACAATTATAATGTTCAGTTCTATATATAGTATACTTCAACTATATATTCCTACAACATGTAATTTCCAATTACAATAGAAGGTCAAGAGTGTTTACCTCGATAAACCCAAAATTATCCGAGTTTAAATGTCGATCCTGAGCAAGGTTTAGCTCCTACTCCGAGCGCTCCGACCCGCTCCAAACAACCCTTAGAAGTTCTAACCAAATTCTACTTATAACTTCAACTACGGGTGAAGATTTACTTAGGATTCGCTTTAGTGATCGAGGGAAAGTATAATAGTATTTTCCGGGCTTTTGTAAAAAGGGTACTTTGGAAAGTACTACAAGGTATTTGGCTAAAGTATTTTGGGCATTATAACAATACTAGGAGAGTATTTCTATACCACAACAAGGGGTATTATACGAAAACAACTAGGCTAGGGGGGGGGTAGACCTCTCGGCCAAGGCTTCTCAAGGGGGGGGGGGGGGGGGTAGTGTGGTGGACGAAAGTAAGTAAGAGGGAGGGAGTATTTTGAGACTTAGGTAGATTGCTCAAGTTTTGGATGAAGAAAGTTCATCAACTAAGGGGGTATTTATAGGTCAAGTGAAAGCCAACCAATGGCCAAGATGAAGACAAGTGCATAGCAAGTGTAAGGCCAAGATTAAGCCATGTGCAACCTTATCCATCTACACAAAATATCCTACCTAACCCTTGACCACAATTCAACACAAAAACGTGCAATCCTTGCCCATTTCGTCCGCCAACCTTCACTAATTAGAGGTGACAAGTGTCGCCTCTTGTTGGTCCAAAATGTTACGCCTCTAAAAATCCGCAAAAATTATAAATGACATAGCCGGAAATTCCCTACGAAAGTCGTGGAAAACGCTTTCGAAAAAACGACTCTAACCGGGTGTTGTGCACAAAAAGAATTCGGCCAAGCCTAAAGAAGTTCGAAAATTTCTACGTACGTCCCCCACGTACATACTCTGGAAATACGGGGTATAACATAAAATCCCCAAGATACTAACACCCGTAGTATCAAGACTTGTCTACTTTTCAAAACAAGTCACTACACTTTTAGAAATACATTTTTAGGCTTCTAAACCAAGTGACCTTTACTTTAAAACTTTAAGCAAACGATACCTTTAAATCAAGTTGCCATTATTTACTTCAAGTCCTTTATCATTGTTTACCTTACTAGAATAAACCATTCTTTTAACTTCCCATAAATTTGTTATAACCAACTTCCCATAAAGCCGTTATACTAACTTTATGCTTTAGAACTAAGACATCTTTAACCTTTAAAACAAGTGAGTTAATTCTCTAACTCAACCAACTTGGACATTCTTAGATTAAGTCAAGGATACCAAAATGAAACCGAATTCCTTTAAAACTCGTACGTCCACCGTACTATACATTTGGAAAACTCATGCTCAAAAGATAGGGAAAGTTCTACATACCTCTTAGTTTCAATCCACTTGTTAAGTCCAATATGCCGTACGTAGTATGTCAACCTATAATGACCATAATAAGTCTATTAACGTCTAGCTTCAAACGTAAAATATTCTAAGTGTAAAGTCACTTATTCTACGGAAAATTGGACAGCACTTCCTTTGTTTCTACGTACTTTTCCACCTTTTTCAAGGCCCGAATTCAATAACCAAACATGCCAAATTTAAGGCTCAACAATGTAGCTATCAAAAGGGGATTACACGCCTAACAGGACGTGTAAAATTCTGCCCCACAATTGATATCAAAATAGTCCAATATTTCAATGTCATTCTCGGCTAATCAATGTACAACAACACAAAGTCTTTTCCATTTCTTTTACAATCCAAGTTGTTTAGTCTAACATGTTATATAGCCGCAATCGATAATAACAACTACAATCCCTTTTGATATAACATGCGACGACTAAAACTAATAACTAAATTGAATTACAATCTTAAGGCTAATCATGCAACTTTCGGATTTCTTCCAAATATTCCATAACACCTATCAATCTTCATTAAGTATATCTCATGCTTGTTAAAATATATCACCACAACAACATGTAATCTTTAAACACTTAAGAGGATAAGATTGTTACCTTGACAAGCCCTAATGTAACTTCAAGATCCAAAGTCGCTCCTTAGCAACTTAGCTCCTTTTCTTCACGCTCCAATACGCTATTTGAAGCCCTTAGATGTTCATAAACAACTTCCCTTTAATTTCCAAACAAAACCTATGAAAACAACTTAGGTTTTCATCTTGCGACTAATGTAAAAATGTGGTTTTTCCGGGATCTTTCTATTGAGATATCCTTGTAATACCCTTAGGAACCTTGGTTTAAAGTATTGGGATTATTGAACCACAAACGAAAAAATTTTGTGTGGGAAAAGGCTCAATGCCGAGAGCTCACTAGACAAGAACAAGTTTTCTTGAAAATTTTCTAAGTGTTAGAGACTTGTCTTGCTACATGGATGAATATATAAAACAATGGAGGGTCAAGATTAAAACATTTGTGTGGCTTGGATGAATTCATTTAAATATCTAGCCAAGTGGGCTCATTTACTTGGTCAACAATGTCAAGCCTTGGCTTTCAAGACTTGACCCATTTCTTGTCCATTTTCGTCCAAGCCCAAGTATGGGGGAGGGGGGGACACGTGTCACCCTCTCATTCGTCCATAATGTTTCGTTTCCCGACATTTCCATAATTCTAGTAAATTCTACGAGTCTCAAATCTTAAAGTCCTGTTTTCTTATGTATGTTCTTATATACATGTCCTGGGATTTCGGGGTGTAACACCTATAATAACCATAATACACCTATCAACTTCTAGCTTTCAACGTAGAATATTTCTAAGTATAAGGACTCTTATTCTATGGATAATCGGGCAGCACTTCCTTTGTTTCAACGTACTTTTCCACCTTTTTCAAGGCCCGAATATCAATAACCAAACGCCACATTTAAGGCCCAACAATTCAGAAATACAAAGGGGATTACACGCCTAATAGGACGTGTAAAATTCTGCCCCACAATCAATATAAAACTGTCCAATAATTCCAAGCCATATTCTGCTACAATTTTCACAACAATTATCAATTTCCTTTCAATTCCTTTTCAATCCAAGTTGTTATCCCAACATGTTATATACATTATAACAATTACAACAACTATAAATCCTTTCTTCCTTAACATGCGACGATTGTAACTATCGACCAAATTGATTATAACATAAATGGCTAACTTGTCCATTTTCGGTTTTAACATGTCGACATGATCCAAATATTTTCAAACATCAATCTATATACCACATTCCCATTTCTTAACTACTATAACATGTAATCTACAATCACATTAAGAAGATGAAGATTTTACCTCAATAATCCCTAATAAAATCCAAGCGTCAAAGTCGATCCTAGCAACTTTTAGCCCATATTCTTACATTTCAATCCGCTCCAAGCACTCCTTAGAAGCTCATAACCAACTTCTCTTCAAATTCCAACTTCAAAGTTGAAGAACACCTTAAGTTTTCGCCTTGCGACTAACGTGAAAACGTCGTTGTTCCGGGATTTTTCTATTGAGATATCCTTACAATACCCCTAGGGACCTTGGGTTAAAGTCTTGTGAATAATGAACCACAAACTAAAATTTTTTGTGTGGGAATAACTCAAACCCGAGAGCACCTCTTACAAGCTCAAAGTTTTTTCAATTTTTTCTAAGTGTTGAAGACTTGTCTTGCTACTAGTGTAGTATATATAAAACAATTGAGGGTCAAGATTACAACATTTGTGTGGCTAGGATGAAAGAGATTAAATATCAAGTGCCAACTTGGCTTAGTTGACTTGGTCAATTTTATAAAGCTTTGGGCTTGCAAGACTTGATCATCTTACTCTTGGTCAAATGACCATAATACCCTTGGTCCAATTCAAGCAAGCCCAAGTGGGGGGGTGACACGTGTCGCCCTCCCATTCATCCATAAAATTTCGTAACCCTCGTGGCCCCACAAAACGTAAAATTTCTCGGGTGGGCCCTACGTGACCAAATCCGTAAAATAAATTTCCACAATGATAATAAATTCCATACTCCTCAAATAATGTATTCTGAGAATCTAATTCTCATAAACGAATATTTTTCCTTTCCGAAGTTCGGAAGATTTTCCTTCGAAAAACAATTCTTTCTTTCGTACAAATTTTCAAGTCTTGTGTTCTCACGTCTATTCTCTTATACATGTCCTGGAATTACGGGGTGTAACAGACCGCATGGGAATCGAACCCGCATAAGCCCTACGGACTCGCATGAGGTAATCTCCTCGCATCGTGGGGAGCAAGTCCACGGAATATGCCAATGCAACAAGCCCGGGGAATGACCCCGTAATGAATAATATATCACAAGCACAACCGGCTAACATAATCACGTAACATAAGAACAACCGGCTACCATAGATATCATAAGCAAGTTAAGACATCCCATAACTCTTATTAGACTTAATTAACATGCACTCTCATTTTATTTAAACTTAAGGCACTATCATGTCACATAAAATCCGGGAGTTTAACCAAAAGTACTACGTACTTCCGTTCCTTTAAAAAAGAACCCTTTTATATAAAAACCCCAAGATACTAACACCCGTAGTATCAAGGCATGTCTATTTTTCAAATCAAGTTACTACACCTTTAGAAATTCATTTCAAGGCTTTAAAACCCAGTAACTTCTACTTTCATAACCTAGGCAACTCGTGCCTATAAATCAAGTAGACACTCTCTTAACCTTCCATAAAGCCGTTATAACTCTTTATGTTTTAGACAATTACATTCTTTTTGAAACCAAGAGACTTATACTTTTAAAACCAAGTATCATATACTTTCAAAACTTCAAATCTCTTAACTTTAGAAATCAAGTAATCAATACTTTTCAAGACAAGTAATCTTTCCATGTAACATCAAGTCACATTACTATTAAAAGCCGAGTTACTTCACTT
Source organism: Przewalskia tangutica (assembly GCA_029844215.1). Classification (NCBI taxonomy): domain Eukaryota; kingdom Viridiplantae; phylum Streptophyta; class Magnoliopsida; order Solanales; family Solanaceae; genus Przewalskia; species Przewalskia tangutica. The sequence goes on along the minus strand of CM056739.1, from coordinate 46,337,072 downwards.
TTCGAAATTAAGGCAATGATACCAAAATGAAACCGAATTCATTTTAAACATGTACGTCCACCATACTACACATTTGTAAAACTCATGCTCAAGAAGATAGGAAAAGTTCCACATACCTCTTCGACTTAAACCACTTGCCAAGTTGAATACGCTGCACGTAGAATGTCAACCTATAATGATCATAATACGTCCATCAACTACTAGCTTTCAACGTAGAATATTGCTAAGTATAAGGATTCTTATTCTACGGAAAATCGGGCAACACTTCCTTTGTTTCTACGTACTTTTCCACCTTTTTCAAGGCCCGAAAATCAATAACCAAATGCCCCATTTAAGGCTCAACAATCATTTAATCAAAGGGGATTACACGCCTAGCCGGACATGTAAAATTCTGCCCCACAATCAATATAAAACTGTCCATTAATCCTAAGCCATACTCGGCTACAATGTATCACTACACTATCAATTTCTTTTCAATTCCTTTTCAATCCAAGTTATTATTCTAATATGTTATATACCCTATAACAATTATAATAATTATAAATCCTTTCTTTCTTAACATGCGACGATTGTAACTATCGACCAAATTAATTACAACATAAATGACTAACTTGCCCATTTTCGGTTTTTAACATATTGACATAATCCAAATCGTTTCAAACTTCATTCTATATATCACATGCTCATCTATCAACTAATACAACATGTAATCTTCAATTACAATAGTAAGACGAAGATTATTACCTCAATAAGCCCAAATCTAATCCAAGATTCAAAGTCGATCCTTAGCAACTTTAGTTCCTCTTCTTGATGTTCCAATCCACTCCAAACAACCCTTAGAAGTTCATAACCAACTTCTCTTCAATTTCCAACTTCAAAGTTGAAGAACACCTTAGGTTTTCATCTTGCTACTAACGTAAAAACGTAGTTTTTTCGGGATTTTTGTATTGGGATATCCTTAGAATACCTCTAGGGATCTTAGGTTTAAATATTGTGAATTATGAAGCAAGATTGCAATTTTTTTTGTGTGGAAAATGGGTATTGCCGAGAGCTCTCTTGAGCACACAAGTCTTGCCCATTTTTTTTCTAAGTGTTGGAATGATCTAGTCTTGCACTAGTAGTAGTAATATATAATGAGATCAAGGGCTAGAATTAATCAAATGGAAGGCTAGGATGTGGTCAATTATCTCAAGCTATCTTGACTATTTGACTTAGTCAATTATTTCTTCATCCAACAAGCCCATGTGGAGGGTGACACGTGTCTCCCTCCTATTGTTAAAAAATATTTCGTTTCCTGAAATTTCCATAATTGGTCAAAATATCGGAAACCTCGTGGGCCCCGAAAAACGTAAAATTTCTCAGGTGGGCCCCACGTATCAAACTCTTAAAATAAAATTTCATAATTCCGATAAATTCTAAACGTCTCAAATAACAAAATCGAGAACCCAATTCTCATTAACAAACACTTCTCTTTCCCGAGGTTCGGAAGATTTTTCCTTCGGAATACAATTTTTTCTTTCGTTCAAATTTTTAAAGTCCTGCTTCCTTATGTACATTCTCTCAAACATGTCCTGAAATTACGGGGTGTAACATTCTCCCCCCATAGAAACATTCATCCCCGAATTTTCTTTCGAGGCTTTATCTCATTAGATATCGGCATATTCTCCTCTCTAGTATCATCCCGCCACAAGACCTGATGGAAGCCACGTCCTTAGACTGTAGTCACCTGACCTGGCAATCAAGTATCGATATGAGACTCTCCTCATACGATAACCCATCTGTCACTTGGACACCACTAACCGGGAAAACTCTGGATGGATCTCCGATACTCTTCTGTAACATAAAAAAAAACATGGAAGACCGGATGTGCTGCCTCCAAATCGGATAGCAGATCTAACTTATAGGCAACCTTGCCTATTTTACTGATAATCTGCTAAGGCCCACTATTCACTGGGCTAAGCTTCTCCTTCTTCCCAAACCTCATCATACCCTTTTTGGGTAATACCCTCAAGAAGACCCAAACGTCAACCTGAACTCCAAGTGTCGACGTCGATTATCTGCATAAAGCTTCTGCTGACTCTGAGCTTGCTAATAATCTTTCCTGGATAAGCTTCGCCTTATCCACAGCCCTCTGAATCAAGTCTGGGCCAATTAACTGAACCTCGCCTACGTCGAACCAACCAATCGACGATCTACACTTCCTTTCATACAAAGCCCATACAAGGCCATCTGAATACTAGAAGGTTATCTGTTTTCGTACGTAACTCAACAAGAGGCAAATAATCCCCCCAACTATCTTCTAAATCAATAACACAGGCCCGCAACTTATCCTCAAGTGCTTGGATAGTACGCTCTGCCTGTCCGTCGGTCTGAGGGTGAAATGCAACACTGAGACTCACCTGTGTCCCTAATACCTTCTGGAAAACCTCCAGAAGTTATCCATAAATTGAGCTCATCCGTCTGACATCATAAATGTAGGAACCCCGTGCAGTCTCACAATCTCCCTGCTATATAGTCTAGCATAATCCTCAGCCGAGTAAGTGGTCCTGATCGGAAGAACATGGGCTGATTTGGTCAGTCTGTTTACTATGACCCTCAGGGAGTCACACTTCCTCTGAGTACGATGCAACCCTGTAACAAAATCCATATTAATCACTGTTATACCCCGTATTTTCAGAGTATGTACGTAAGGGAATACGTACAAAAAGTTTGGCCTTAAAGTTAGCCTTGGACGTTTTTTTTGTACACAACTCACTAAAAGAATCGTTTTCCGACGAAACGTTTCCACAGCTTTCGTAGGGAAAATTCCGGCTATGCCATTGCTATTTTTTGCGGATTTTTCCGAGAGACGAAACATTTTGGACCAACGGGAGGGCGACACTTGGCACCCTCCCATTGGTGGACTTGAATCGTCCATTTGGACGAATTGAAGAGCCATGGCACATTTTTTGTGCCTTGTGCACAAGTCAAGGAGTTGGTAGGATATTTGTGTATAGTTAATCCTCACCCTACACTTGCCTTGCACTTGTCTTCATCTTGGCCATTGGTTGGCCAAGGCTTGAGCTATAAATACTTCTTAGAGATGAAGAGTTCTTCATCCACAAAGTTATCTTCCAAGTCTTGAAAAATCCTCTCCTCTCCTTAGCCTTCGTCCAACACCTCTCCCCTTGAGTGAGTTTGGTGAGGCCTACCCCCCCTAGCCTAGCCGAAACCTACCCCCCCTGGGTAGAAAAGTTGTCTTCTAGTATCGTTATAATGCCCAAAATACCCTAGCCCAAATCTCATAGTACTTAGTAGAAGTTGTGAAGAACTTCTAGGTTTCTGAGCTACCTGAGCGCATAACTTAGAGCTAAACCTTGCTCAAAGCGCGACTTTATCTAGGATATTTTGGGCTTACCGAGGTAACTAATCCTAACCTCTTTGAATTAGAGAATACATACCGTAGTAGTATTGAATAAGTATTAAATACTTAGAAGGATATCACGTAATAGAATTGAATCATACCACAGTAGAAGGGTTTAAAAGAAGAATAATCAAATCAGATTTTACATAGGACTGTTTTCACAATGAGACTTATATAGCTCACCGCAGGGAGGTACGCCCGACTTTCCGTAGAATTGTGAACCTCTGCTTAGAATGACCTTCAGAGTAGTCTTTGATAGATGTCTGTGACTATTATAGGCTGACTCTCTGCGCGCGACATATTCAACTTGGCAGGTGGTTTTCGCTGAGAAGGTATGTGATTCTTCCTAAAGCATGATATTTTACAATATATAGTACGGTAGACGTACATGTGTTAATTGAATAATAACTACGGCAATGTCTTTGACTTAAGCCTGAATAATACTTACGGCAATGCCTCACGGCTTAAGCCTGAATAATAAAGAATCGAAGCATTTCAAAAGAATATCGAATCATTTTTAATGAAGATAAATATTTGGTTTTAAAACAAAAGCTTAAGAGTTATACTAGCTTTATGGGAAGTTAGGTATAACAACTTAAGAAAGATAAACAGGAATTTACTTGTTTGTTTATAAAAGCCTTGTATTGATTTCTAGTGTAGTAAGATTTGTGTGATAAGTAGACATATTATGATGCTACCTGGGTTAGTGTCTTGAAATACTGTGTAAGGGGGTCATTCTTGCCAGGCTTACGTTGCTAACCGTAAGTCCGTTGATCGTTATTGTATCACCTACCCTCGATCGTTATACCGAGGGCTTGCCCCTCGATGCGGTCTATACGCCCATGCGGTCCGTGAGACTATGCGAGCAGCGGTATGCTCCAGGATTGATCATTCCGGTGTTTAGCTCGACGCGGGGATTCTGCGCGTCCGCTGAGACTACGCGGTCTTTTGAGGCTATGCGGCTGCGGGAGCCTAGGCGGATGCCGGGTTGGCTGCCCCGATGCGGGAATACCACGCGGGTCCGTGTGTGACCTATGCGGCCGCGGAAGTCCGTGACTAGGCACGCATGATACTATGGGCGATCGGCCTTGCTTCGATCATTCGCGCCTAGAATAGACTGCTACGCTTTTTCTATTCGTTGTTGTTTGTGATGTGGCACTATGTGCAATTGAACCGATTGTATTTGTGAAAAGGTTTTAAATACTTTGATTTCATTTCGTTCTTTATAGTTTCACATACTTGGTACTGTTGTAATCGACTCTCCTTCGGGGCCGCGTTCATGCCGCAGGTGGGCAAGCAGTGCTAGATCCGCATCCTTAGGATCTCTACGTTGGTGTCGGGAGCTCCATCTCTTCCGAGGCTCTACTCTTTGGTATGATCTCCCCGTTGTAGATAGTTTTGTATACCAGGGTATGGGCCCCGTCCCGCCATAGTTGTATTTTTCCTTAGGTCTGTAGTCATGTTGCAAAGGTCGGATGTAATCGCTAAACCTTGTTTATATATATATGCCGAAAGGCGACGCTTTGTTCACATAAAGCGTGTCTTATTTTATAAATCGTTTCATGTCTTGTTTTTTATTTCCACGATTACTCGATGTATGACTACTGGGTGCCCTTAAGGCACCGCCACGCCCCGAATGGGTCGTGACAAAAGTGGTATCGAGCGCTTAATCCTCGGAAAGTGTCTACAGCATCGTATCTAGTAGAGTCTTGATTATCGGTATGTTGTGCACCACACCAATAATCGTGAGGCTATAGGATATTTAGGATTGGTTTCATTCTTCATTCCGAGATCGTGCTTTAGAGTCGTGTTATAGGTTGGACCTCTAACGTATTCCTTTCCGTAATGCTTATGCCTCCACGTAAGGCAACCCGCCTGTGGCGGCAAGGCAGAGGAGTCGCTAGCAGTGACACCCAGAGTCACGAGGGCTCGTGTCCGCCTATACCGCAGACGGCGAGTTCTATGACGCCGCCACCCCAACAGAGACCGCAGCACCCACACCTCCCGCCCCACACCGGGCGAGGAGTTAGGTACAAGGAGACGGCCCACTTTGGCTAAAGTCAGGCCCGATACGAGAGAGGCTGGATGCGGCAGCTCAGCCTCGGGCCGCACCCGTAAGTGCACCCGAGGCGTATAGTTTGAGACTACGGGATTTCCTTAGTTGTAGCCCGCGAGTTTTACTGGTCGAGGCGGAGGATGATCCGCAGGAGTTCATCCATCACCGCAGAGGATTACGCGGTGATCGTGGCTTCGAGATCGAGTCCGTGATATTCGTTCGCGACGGCCGCGTGATACCGCAGCCGATTGGTTTGATCTACGGAGCTTTCCGGGAGAGCATGCACCTCCAGAAGATGGGATGAGTTTTGAGGCTTTTTCACACACTTCGCCTCCGCAGAGGAGGAGGGCACGAGCGGATAGATTCTTGTTGCTGAGACAGGGAGGACGCACCGTGAGGGAGTACAATGTCGAGTTTGATTCTTTGGCTCGATATGTCCCTCGACCGGTAGCGAGATGGAGGACAGGTGCATCGCTATGTCATCGGGCTAGATGATTACATGGCCGAAGTCTTGCGCGTGTGTCCTTCACCAGTAATGGACATAACCCGATGCAGTGCTCATGCACCGATGTGAGGAGCGTAGAGACCGCCGGGTAGAACGATATCAGCAGGTTAAGGCGCCAAGACGGCCGGTTCTTTGGTGGTTCTCGGGTGGGCGCATCGCCAGAAGTCCAGATTTGCACCACACCAGCCGCAGAGCGCCCTACCTCATTTTCGATGTACAGAGCGGGCGGTGTCGCGTGGCCCCAGGACTTCGGATTTCCAGGGTAGCAGGGGTGCTAACTGTTCGAGGTCTGCTCAGTGTGCCCGTTGTGGCAGATACCATTCTGGGAGCTGTACTCCGGGAGCCTGCTATACTTGTGGCCAGCAGGGTCATTTCGCGAGAGTTTGTCCGACCGGGAGCGGCGCTGGTAGTAGGGCCCTGCAGGTCTGCCGCTTCTTCATCCTCGACAGCCATCGCCCGAGGGCAAGGTACATGGACCAGCAGGTTGCGGCAGAGGTCGTGGCGCGGGTCCCAGTTCTAGCGGTCCTCAGAACCGCATTTATGCTTTGTCCAGTCGACAGGATCAAGAGGCCTCACCTGATGTCGTCACAGGTACCTTATCAGTTTCTGGGTTTGATGTGTATGCTTTGATAGATCCGGGTTCTACTCATCCCATATATCTCCCTTGTCGCTAGTAGGATAGGGATAGAGCACGAGTCCATAGACCCTTTCGAGGTAGCTACGCCATGGGTGATTCGGTAGCTCGCGTATATAGAGCTTGTCCTCCGACTATTTACGTCGGACCCAGCCGACTTGATAGAGTTGGAGATGATTGACTTCGACGTGATCATGGGGATGGATTGGCTAGCTTCGCTATGCCAATGTAGACCGCAGAGAGAGAGTAGTACGGTTCCAGCTTCCGGCGAGGTTGTTGAGCGGGAGGAGCACGATCGCCGGTGGTAGGTTTATTTCCTACCTCAAGGCTAGGAAGATGGTACGGCGGGTATATCTACCATCTCGTTCGGGTGTTTGATAATCAAGTTGCGGTACCAGATTTTCCGCTGGGCCCAAAGTGGTCGAGAGTTCCCGCACGTGTTTCAGACGACCTCCGCATCCTCCCGAGAGGAGATTGAGTTTTGTATTGACATATTGCGCACACTCGCCTATTTCCATTCCGCCATACGTAATGGCACCGCCGAGTTGAGGAGTTGAAGGATCACTTAGGGATTTGGCCGGAGAAGCGGCTTCATCGTGCCCAGTGTTTCTCCCCGGGAGCGCCGTATTGTTCGTGAAGAAGAAGGACGGACGCTGCGCATGTGTTGATTACAGCAGAACAAGGTGACCATTAAGAACGAATACCCTTCCCGTGATTGATGATTTGTTCGACCAGCTGTGGCGCGAGATGTTTCTCCAAGATTGATCCGTCGCTATCATCGTTCGTGTCGAGAGGTGGATGTCCCTAGATCGCATTCCGACCCAGACGCATTATGAGTTCGTGGTCATGTCTTGGGTTGACCAATGCTCCGCGGTATTCATGGATTTGATTAACCGAGTGTTCAAACCATTTTGGACACGCTTGTGATAGTGTTCATTGATGATATCTTGGTTTATTCTCGCCAGAGCGAGCATGCGAGCATTTGGCGATCAGGCCGACAGCTTCTCCGACCAGAACAGACGCCAAGTTTTCCAAATGTGAGTTTTGCTGACTTCATGCGTTTCTTGGGCATATTGTCGGGCCGATGGCATTCGAGTGGATACGCCAAGATCGAGGCAGTCAGACTTGCCTAGACCTACTACTCCGGCAGGTTCGCAGCTTTCGGGCCTTGCAGGATATTATCGCGGTTCGTGGAGAAGTTTGCTTCTATCTTCGCACCATTGACTAGGGCCGACTCGTGGCGCCAAGTTTCAGCCGGATCGATGCTCAGGAGCGTGGTTTCCAGCTTTGAAAGAGAGACCGACGACCGCCCCGTTCTTACTTCTTCCGAGGGTCCAGATAGTTATGTCGTGTATTGTGACGCCGTGCATCGGTTGGGATGTGTGTTGATGCAAAGATGGCAGAGTTATAGCATATGCATCCCGACACCAAGAAACACGAGAGGAACTACCCCACCCATGATTTGGAGTCGCGGCCGTGATTCACGCTTTAAAGATCCGAGGCACTATTTGTATGGGGTTCACGTGGATATTTATACTGCACTCACAAGAGCCTCCAAAGATATCTTCACCGAGGAGCCGAACTTACGACAGAGACGGTGGTTAGAGTTGCTTAAGGATTACGATGTTGATATCCTATACCACCCGGGGAAGGCCAATGTCAGGCGGATGCCTAGTCGTAGGTCACGGGGAGCCTATCGATGTGCGGCAGAGAGGAGGGACATGGTTCGTGATTTGCATCGATTAGCGAGCCTTGGTGTCCGCTTGATTGATTCGATAGCGTGGGGTTAGAGTTCGTGAGGTTGCCGAGTCTTCCATCGCCGAGGAGGTGAAGAGGCAACAGCCGAGGATCCAAATTTTGATTCGATATCGTGATACGCCTCTTCGTGAGGCAAGGGTCCTTTTGAGGTAGCACCGACGGGGTGCTAAGGTTTGAGGGCGGTTGTGTGTTCCAGATGTTTCAGTGACTTCGCAGCAGGTTCGGGGAAGCACACGCACAAGTTACTCTATCCATCCGGGTCGACCAAGATGTACCACGACCAGATCGTGTATTGTGGGATGGCCAAGAGGACGTTGCAGAGTTCGTAGCTCAAAGGCCCTTGTTGTCGCAGTGAAGGTAGAGCACCGAGGCCCGGTGGTTTGTTGCAGCGATAGAGATCCCGACCGGAAGTGGGAGGTAATCAACATGGACTTCATCACGTGATTACCTCACACTCGAGGAGACATGATTCTATTTGGGTTATCGCCGACAGTCGATTAAATCAGCCCACTTTCTTCCCGTCAGACGACTTTTTCGGCCGAGGATTATGCCGACTTTACATCCGAGATATCGCCGATCGCATGGAGTCCCTACTTGATCATATCGCATGCAGGAGCCCGCCACGCTAACTTCGGAGGTCCTTCCAGAGGGGTTTAGGGACGCAGTGAGCCCGAGTAATCGCATTTCATACACGCACGGGACAGAAGAGCGCACTATCCGCACTTCGAGGATATGTCGCGAGCCCGTGTTATTGACTTCGCAGTGGTAGTTGGGAGGATCATTTGCCTCTAGTTGAGTTTCATGATAATAATAGCTACCACTCCAAAGATTCGCATGGCGCCTTATGAGGCCTTGTATGGGAGGAAGTGCAGATCACCTATAGGTTGGTTCGATGTGGGCGACGCAGATGCCTAGTGGACCAGACGGTGCAGCAGAAAGGATAAGGTGAAGATTATCCGAGAGCGGCTTATCGACACCGTAGTCGATAAGTCGATGCAGATCATCGTCGTCGGCATCTTGAGTTCGAGGTTCATGATTGGGTTTTCCTAAGGTGCCACCCACGGCGGTGTGATGAGATTCGGGAAGAAGAAACTCACCCAAGGTACATTGGGCCGCTTCGTGATTGTCCGCAGGATAGGCAAGGTTGCTATGAGTTGGATCCGCCGTCCGATCCGGAGGCAAAGGCATCCGCTTTTCACGATCTACGCCGAGAGATGTATCGGATCCATCTGGTACACCCGATTGACGATGTCCGTGACCGAGGGGTTATCGTATGAGGAGATTCCCATAGCGATAGTCGATCGTCGTTAGGCGTCTGACCAAGGACGTGGCTTCCACAAAGTCTTGTGGCGAACGAGCTCGGGAGGAGATGACGGGAAGCCGATGAGGACATGAGGCGTAAGTATCCTCACCTATTCCCACACCTCCGTGTAATTCACTTTCCTACTTGTAAATTTTCGTTATCATTTATGCCTAAGTGTTATTTTGTGGCCATGTGGCACTTACAAACTGTTTAAGCTTCTTCGATAATCGTTTGAGAAGGAACATTCGGACGAATGTTTCAAGGAGGAGAATGTTATACCCGTATTTCCAGAGTATGTACGTAAGGGAATACGCATAAAAAGTTTGGCCTTAAAGTTAGCCTCGACGTTTTTTGTACACAACTCACTAAAAGAATAGTTTTCCGACGAAACGCTTTCCACACTTTCGTAGGGCAAATTCCGCTATGCCATTTCTAATTTTGCGGATTTTTCCGAGACGAAACATTTTGGACCAACGGAGGGCTTACACTTGGCACCCTCCCATTGGTGGACTTGAATCGCCCATTTGGACGAATTGAAGAGCCATGGCACGCTTTTTGTGCCTTGTGCACAAGTCAAGGAGTTGGTAGGATATTTGTGTATAGTTAATCCTCACCCTACACTTGCCTTGCACTTGTCTTCATCTTGGCTATTGGTTGCCAAGGCTTGAGCTATAAATACTTTAGAGATGAAGAGTTCTTCATCCACAAAGTTATCTTCCAAGTCTTGAAAAATCCTCTCCTCTCCCTTAGCCTGGTCCAACACCTCTCCCTTGAGTGAGTTTGGCCGAGGCCTACCCCCAGCCTAGCCGAAACCTACCCCTCCCTTGGTAGAAAAGTTGTCTTCTAGTATCGTTATAATGCCCAAAATACCCTAGCCCAACTCTCATAGTACTTAGTAGAAGTTGTGAAGAACTTCTAGGGTTTCTCGAGCCACCTGAGCGCATACAACTTAGAGCTAAACCTTGCTCAAAGCGCGACTTTATCTAGGATATTTTTGGGCTTACCGAGGTAACTAATCCTAACCTCTTTGAATTAGAGAATACATACTGTAGTAGTATTGAATAAGTATTAAATACTTAGAAGGATATCACAGTATAGAATTGAATCATACTACAGTAGAAGGGTTTAAAAGAAGAATAATCAAATCAGATTACATAGGACTGCTTTCACAAGAGACTTATATAGCTCACCGGGTAGGGAGGTAACGCCCGACTTTCCGTAGAATTGTGAACCCTCTGCTTAGAATGACCTTGAGTAGTCTTTGATAGATGTCTGTGACTATTATAGGTGACTCTCTGCACATATTCAACTTGGCGGTGGTTTTCACGAAGGTATGTGATTCTTCCTAAAGCATGATATTTTACAATATATAGTACGGTAGACGCATATGTGTTAATCGAATAATAACTACGGCAATGTCTTTGACTTAAGCTCGAATAATACTTACAGAATGCCTCACGCTTAAGCTCGAATAATACTTACGAATGCCTCACGCTTAAGCTCAATAACAAAGAATCGAAGCATTTCAAAAGAATATCGATCATTTTTAAGAAGATAAATATTTGGTTTTAAAACAAAAGCTTAAGAGTTATACTAGCTTTATGGGAAGTTAGGTATAACAACTTAAGAAAGATAAAAAGAAACTGTTTACTTGTTTGTTTATAAAAGCCTTGTATTGATTTCTGTTAAGTGTAGTAAGATTTGTGTGATAAGTAGACATATTATGATGCTACCTAGGTTAGTGTCTTGAAATCGTGTGTGGGTCATTCTTTGCCGCTTACGCTGTTAACCGTAAGTCCGTTGTACTGTTATTGTATCACCTACCCCCTTGACTGTTATACCGAGGGCTTGCCCCCCTTGATGCGGGTCTATACGGCCTATGCGGTCTGTGAGACTATGCGGAGCAGCGATATGCTCCAGGATTGATCATTCCGGGTGTTTAGCCTGATGCGGGGGATTCCTATGCGCGTCCGCTGAGACTACGCGGTCTTTTGAGGCTATGCGGCTGCGGGAGCCTAGGCGGACGCCGGGGTCGGCTGCCCCGATGCGGGAATACCTCACGCGGTCCGTGCGTGACCCATGCGGTCGCGGAAGTCCGTGACTAGGCACGCAGAATGATACTATGGGCGATTGGCCTTGCCCGATCATTCGCGCCTAGAATAGACTCGCAGCTTTTTCTATTATCGTTGTTGTTTGTGATGTGGCACTATGCGCAATTGAACCGATTGTATTTGTGAAAAGGTTTTAAATACTTTGATTTCATTTCGCTTCTTTATAGTTTCACATACTTGGTACCTTGTAATCGACCTCCTTCGGGGCCGCTCATGCCGCAGGGTAAGGGCAAGTGCTACATCCGCATCCTTAGGATCTCTACGTTGGTGTCGGGAGCTCCATCTCTTCCGAGGCTCTACTTTGGTATGATCTCCTGTTGTAGATAGTTTTGTCTGACAGGTATGGCGGCCCCGTCCCGCCATAGTTGTATTTTTCCTTAGAGGTCTGTAGTCATGTACAAAGGCTGTCGGATGTAACTGCTAAACCTTGTTTATATATATATGCCGAAAGGCGACGTTTGTTCACATAAACTGTGTCTTATTTTATAAACTGTTTCATGTCTTGTTTTTTATTTCCGCTGATTACTCTGATGTATGACTACTTGGGTGCCCCAGTAAGGCACCAGTTACGGGCCCCGGAATGGGTCGTGACAATCACCTCCCATTTCTAAGTCGGGATCTCAATCGCCTGTAATAGCCCACTGGGCTTCTGGTGCTCAACCTTGACCTGCTACTAATACGGACACTAAGCAACAAACTCTGCTACGTCCCTCTTCAGGCCATCTTACAAATACATACATCTGAGGTCATGATACATCTTAGTCGACCCCGAACAAATAGAGCAATAAGCACTGCGTGCCTCCCTAAAACTCGCCGACAAGTCTCGCAAAGACGGCACACACAACTTTCCCTCATATCACAACACCCTATCCGGTGCTACCTAAACAGGTCCTTCTCTCTTGGAGAGCCGTAGCTCAAATTCGCCCTAGAACTGGATCATTATACTGTCACCTCTTCACCTCCTCAACGAGGGAATACTCCGCAACCTCTCGAATCTGAGCTCCATTATCATGCTCCCGTAGCTGCCGGGAAATATAGGTTGTTACCTTATCGTGTTGCATCCGCACACAACCCAGCCAAACACTTAAAGTGTCACGACCCGACCTCGAGCCCGCGACTGGTGCCCTACTTGGGCACCCTTACAGGTATACATCATAGATAATCAGCGGAACATACATGAAACTTATAAAATAAATCAACAAGAAATAAACAACAGGTTAGCCGATAAGGCTACCTCCCTAGACACATATACATATACTTAATCAAACGCAGTTACATCCTTCTTCTTTTTTTCAAACCGACCCACAAGATATGACTACAGACCTCTAAGAATTACAATTGTGGCGGGACAGGGCCCCGCCATACCCCTGAATGTACATAAATCTACAACATCAGGGATACCGTACCCAAAAGATAAGCCTCCGGAGTGAATAGAGCTTCTTCCCAGAAACTCAACAGAGATCCTAAGAGCAAGGATCACCAACATGTGTACCTAACACCTGCGGGCGTGAACGCAACTCCCCCGAAGGGGGTCAGTACAACATGTACCGAGTATGGAACAGAAATAAGGTTGTAACGACTGCCTGGTTCGCATCGTGCCTTATCCCGCACCCTAGTGATACAACATCGAGAAAACCAAATGGAAAATAAAACATGAGTCATGAAACAAGAGATATAATAATAAACAAAGCAACCAAAACGGTTGCCTTCAAAGATATACATAAAACTCGAACAGCTTTAATCCTTTACAACCCCGCCCACAACAAGATTTTGCACTTAAGATTTACAACGACTATGACGGACAGGGCCCGCCATACCCCTCGAATGTACAAGAACCTACAACTCAGTGGAACACATACTAAAAGATAAGCCTCAAGAAACGGAGCTTCCCAATACGCTGAATCGTGATCCTAAGATGGATCCACGATCGATGTACCTACCGCAGATGAACGCACTTCAAGGAGGTCAAGATAACAGTACCAAGTATGTGAAATCAGAAAATATCAGAATGAAATCATACTAGTCTATATAAAGCAGAGACATGTATGATAACCCAACTACACCACAACATAAAAGCAAATATATCCGAATGTGACTCACGCCTCAAGTCATCACTCAAATATAACTATGGGTCTCACGCCCACAACATCAATCATGTTCGCATCATGGCCGCATGCCCCGACTCGTGATCGGCAGACATGTCCATGATGCAACAATAATACCAATGCCCCACGGCCACATGCCCGAATTCTACCCTGTAGACACGCCCATGTGACATCAACAATAATATCTTGGGTGATCAACCCCGCCGCACGGCCACATGCCCCGAATTCTACCTGTAGACATGTCCATGTAACCACAATAACAATATATCGGGTAATCAACCCGACCGCACGGCCGCATGCCCCGAATTCAGATCGTAGACATGTCCATGTGACATCAACAACAAGACAAGAATCAAAATGGAAACATACCCGTGGAATTCTCCATCACCGCCAAAGACGCCCAAGTAAGTTCTCAATAAGTCGACCGCCTCTATCGAGAGACGCAGAATACGTAAATACCACACTTGCACAACAAAGGCTATCATCACAAGCATAGGCAAGTTTCACAACAACAAGCATAGGCAAGTTTCACAACAACAAGCATAGGCAAGTTTCACACAACTCAAAGTACTTTCATTTTATGCCAAAGTCCGGTTTTAACCCCAAAGTACTACATACGTTAAGTTCTTTTAAAAGAGATCCATTTCTTTTATAAAAGTCACCCGATACCGTAGTATTAGAATGACCAACCCACCTTCCTTTTCAAAACCAAGTAACAACATTCTTTTCCTAAGTTCCGCTTGCCTAGTTTCAATTACTCAAGCTTTATTTTCAAATGGTTTCATAGTTCCCAAACTTAATCACTTGATTCCTTTTAGAACAATCGAGTAACCTATGTCATATATGTGAGTAGTTTATTCTTGTTATAACGATCTTATTACAGCAGACATGATCTAGAAAATGTAATATCATTTTGTCTTATCTTAGCTTCTATGCAGATGGAGGTTTCTACCGGTTTTAATACAACACATCATTATTCAATACATTTTCCTTTATTAACGCTGCAGTGGTCTGTCGATACACATTCCGATTCCCAAATCAAGAAACATTATCCCTTTAAAAACCAAGTACTCATTACTCACGAATGAGGTTTCACACAAACATCCACATTAAAACAAATAAGTTAAGTCTCTTATCTTATAAGATCAAGTCTCTTAACTTCTAACATCAGTAAACCATTTTCACTTACATAAGGTCGTTATAACTAACTTCCCATAAAGCTATTATAACACCCTATGTTTTAAACCAACCAAATCACGTAGCACATGTACGTCTACCGCTACATAGTTCACAACAATCATGCTAGAAAAGATAGGAAGAGGTTCACATACCTCGCGACGATTTATCGACAATAAGCAAAATGCTCCAAGTACTACAACCTTGCTAGCCCTTTCCACTCCTCAAGTAGAATACGCTACTCATAGTACTTTCACCTATAAAGGTCACAAACGTCTATTAACCCAAAAACACAAGTTTCTATCTTTCTATAGAAAATCCGAAGACCTCCCCGCAAAAGCGTAAATCTCCTCCGCTATCGAGGCCGGCCACCAAGCCAACCGTGGGGGTTTACACGCCTAACCTGGACGTGTACAATTCTACTCGAATACTACACAAGTCCACCGCAATACACCCCTATGTAAATACGATTCATTCGGGCTTTATTCTTCAGGCTTAAGTCAAAAGACATTGCCGAATACTAAGTATAGTTCCATATATAGTATACTTCAACTATATATTCAACAAACATGTAATTTCCAATTACAATAGAGGGACAAGATAATTACCTCGATAAGCCCAAAATTATCCAAGTTATAATGTCGATCCCGAGCAAGGTTTAGCTCCACCATGCGCTCCAAACCACTCCAAACAACCCTTAGGAGTTCTAACTAACTTCTACTCAAATACTTCAACCAACGAAGATTTCCTGTGGTTTTGGTTTGAGACTAAAGGACAATAGGTAGTATTTCCTGACTCTACGTGAAAGAGGTATCTTTGGAATACTACAAGGTACAAGGCTAAGGTATTTTGGGCATTATAACAATACTAGGGAGTATTTCTATACCACAACAAGGGGTATTATGCGAAAAACAACTAAAGCAGTGGGTACCACGGCTAGCACCACAAGGGGAACCCTTCTCGCCAAAGGCCACAAGGATGAGGGAGGGGAGAGGCTTAGGGCGAGAGCTACTAGAGGAGGGGAGGATTTCAAGACTTAGACAAAGTGAGGAGGAATGAATAAGTCTTCACAAGGAGTGGTATTTATAGCAAAACCAAAGGCCAACCAACGGCCAAGATCAAGCCATGTGCAAGGCAAGTGTAAGGCCAAGATCAAGCCAAGTGCACCCTAGACCCTACTCCTTAAAACCCTCACAAATATCTACACAAATATCTAGCACCACTTGCCCTCAAATCGCCAAGTCACGCCCACACGTTTCCATCATGAGGGTGACACACGCCACCCTCCCGTTGGTCCGTAATGTTTCGCCTCTCGAAAAATCCGCAAAAATACAAAACGACATAGCCGAATTTTCCTTCGCAGTTACGCGAAAACGCTTCCGAAAAACGACTTAACCGTGTTGTGCACAAAGGTAAAATCGCCAGCGGTGCCACACGGGTGACACGTGTCGCCCCGATTCGCCAGAATATTTCGCCTTCCAAAATATCCAAATTACCGGAATCTCAAAACAAAGGGCCCTACAAAATCAGAATTTCTCCCGTGGCCCCACGTGACCATTTCCGAAAATAAAATCTCAAAATTCTAATATAATCTATGAAGTCCAAATACCAAATCTGGGAATCCAATTCCCATTAACGAACCTTTTTCTTCACAAATAACCGGAAACTTTTCCGTCGAAAACTCACATCTTTCTTTCTTTTCAAAATTTCTGCCGTACTCTCGTACGTACGTCCTCACATACATACCCTGCAACTACGGGGTATAACAAAGGTACATTAACCACATCATAACTGTATAAAAGAATGACAGGGGCAAGTATAAAAATAAAATACCAGATCCTACCATGCCATTTTAACTCCTGAAATCAATCGTATATGTTACACCCCGTATTTTCATAGCTACTAAGTGAGAACATGATTATAGAATTAAGATCGAAATGTCGAAAGGAAAGGATTTTTACATTTCCTTATACGGAAAATTTTCGAGTTTAATGTGATGACAAGAATTAATTCTAGTAATGGAATTATTTTTCATTAGAATTATGGACTTAGTGGATTTATTAAGTCTTGGTATACTATGTTATATGTCCATCAAAATGGGATGAAAAATAACTAAGTGTGGATGAAATTTTTTTGTGAAGAAATACTTGGCCAATAGGAGGTTAGCAAGTGCCCTCCCCACTTGTCTTGTGAAGACTCCACACACCTTTATATAGATAAGTCTTGAAGACTTAGAACAAAAGATATTCATCCATACAAACCCTCATTTCTCCAAAAACCTAGAGCAATTCGAAATCCCCATATCCAAAGACAAGATCAAGATCAAAGTATTTTCTTTCCAAGACTAAGCACCCTTAACCCCTAAATCTAGGTTGGGCCGAAAATAGAATGAAACCCTAGGGGTTTTCCGTCGACTTTTTGGAAGAGAAACGTGAAGAGAAGTTGATCCTAAGGTTGTAGGGGATACATATATGTGATTAGAACTTGAAGAAGTGGAGCAAAACGAAAACTGCGGACCAATAAAGACCGGACTGTTTTGGGGCGTTTTTGGGCAACACAATGAGGTAAAAGTCCTTCTTCTTTTAAAGTAATTGGATATTACTTATTGTTATAATGTATGGATGATCGTGTGTTAAAAATAATGAAGAATAAAAAGCGTTTGAGCCATTTTTGGGGCTAAAACCGATTTGGGACAGATTTGGTGTAAATGGAATTTGTTGGTTATTATCGTTGTTATCTTCACCTAGTGCATGTTATAATGGATTAAAATTGTTGTTAATAAGTTGTTATAACTTATGTAGAAGTTTTGGAACTCGAATTGGAATAAAAAGGATTAAGGAAAGAGTTATCGGATTTTAGTTGTTGGCCGTAGAATCTATAAAACTGTTGGATATTTTCGTGCAGTTTTTAGGGACTGTTTTAGACGTGTTGTATGCTGGAAAATCAGCCCCTATATTTAATGTTTAATGTAGTAGATTGCTAATGAAAACCCCGAAGGAATAAGGGTGTGGAAAGGCGTTGAAAGGCCTCACATTCCACCCTCGTTATAGTAATTATGGACTGTTTTAGGGGCTGTTTTGGTATGGTTTTGGGGCAGAATTTTACACGTCCTATTGGGCGTGTAATCCCCTTTGATTAGCTGAGTTGTTTGTGCCTTAAATGTGGCGTTTTGGTTGATGAATACGGGCCTTGGAAAAGGTGGAAAAGTACATAGAAACAAAGGAAGTGCTACCCGAATTTCGGTAGAATTAGAGAGCATTATTTGGTATAAGTCTTATACTAAGTAACTATGATATTGATAGAAGTGCTATCGTCATTATAGGTTGAAGTACTACGTGTAGCATTGTCTACTTGGCTTAAGGAATAGTCGATGAGGTTAAAGTACTTCAGAGCATTTTGCTACTTGTCGATAATCGTCGCGAGGTATGTGAACCTCTTCCTTCTTTTGGCATGATTCTACGTATGAAATATACATGTGGTATTATTTTATGATTCATTCTACTCTTAGAAGTTAAGAGGTACGTATGTTGATTTACTCTATGTAAAAGGTACATCTAAGTTATTCTATGTTCTTACCAAGTCTTATGGGGGATGTTGGTAAGAGTCGTTAGGAAGTATTTGGAGTCGAGTTGACTTTGCTAATTTACTGCACGAATGAGAATAAGTATCGAACAAGCCATTGCAGCGTTAATAAAAGAAAATGTATCGACAATCAATTATATTAAAATGAGTAGAATTCTCCATCTGCATAGAAGCTAAGATAAGACAAAATTGTATTACATTTTCTAGATCATGGCTGCTTTAATAAGATCGTTATAAACGAGTATAACCTATTCATAACTCATAAAAGTATATGCTACTTAAATTAAAAGAGTTTATGTTATGAAGTTTTAAGACTATGAACCTTGATTTCTTAAAAGGTTACGAGACTTTATTTTTCAAGTTATGGGACTTGATTCTTAAAGGAAGAAATGACTTGATTTAAAAAGTATGGTTTCTATGATTTATTTCAAAAGTTAAGAGGCTTGATTTCAAAAGAGAATGCAACTTGAGTTTTCAAAAGAAAAAGTTTATTGATTTAAAAAGAGAAGGAGTTTTAAGATTCTTATTTTCAAACGGGTTTCATAAGTTCCCTAAACTTAATCACTTGATTCCTTTTAGAACAATCGAAGTAATCCCAGTGTCATATACGTGCGAAAGTAGCTTTATTCTTGCTATAACGATTCATTACAAAGAAATCCATGATCTAGAAAAAATGTAATATCATTTTGTCTTATCTCACTTTCTACGCGTAATGGAGGCGTTTCTACCGTTTTAATACAACACATCATCGTCATTCAATACATTTTCCTTTATTAACGCCGCGCTGGGTCCTGGTTTATTGGGCTACACACTCCGATTCCCAAAATCAAGAAAACATTATCCCTTTAAAAACCAAGGGTACTCATTACTCACGAACGAGAGGTTTCACACAAACATCCACATTAAAACAAATAAGTTAAGCCCTTATCTTATAAGATCAAGTCTCTCTTTAACTTCTAACATCAAGAAACCATTTTCATTTTACATATATGCTCATATAACTAACTTCCCATAAAGCTATTATAACACCCCTATGTTTTAAACCAACCAAATCACTTAGCACACGTACGCACTGACATTCACATAGTTCACAAATAATCATGCTAAAAAGATAGTTAAGAGGTTCACATACCTCGCGACGATTTATCGCACACAAGCAAAATGCTCTAAGTACTACAACCTCATAAATTTTCCACTCTCAAGCAGTAACAATACGCTTACTCATAGTACTTTCACTCATAAAGGTCTTCACAAACGCCTATTAACCCCAAAACACAAGTTTCTATCTTTTCTATAGAAAATCCAAGAAGACCTCCCCTCGGGGCAAAAACAGTGAATCTCCTCCTCTTCTCTATCGAGCTCTGCGCTTACCAAGCCAACGTGTGTTTTACACGCCTAACCTGACGTAGGTACAATTCTACCTCAAGAATATCACACAAAGCTCACCGGCAGTCATGGGCCCCACGTAGGAATACGCCTCGCAAATTCGCAATACTACTTATTCTTCTGTGCTTAAGTCAAAAGACATTGTCATTAATACTATATAGTTCCATATAGTAGATACTTCAACTATATATTCAACAAACATGTAATTTCCAATTACAACAGAGGACAAGATAATTACCTCGGAGCAAGCCCAAAATTATCCAAGTTATAACGTCGATCCCGAGCAAGGTTTACTCTAATTCACAAGGCCCCAAACCACTCCAAACAACCCTTGTGAGTTCTAATCTAACTTCTACTCAAATACTCAACCAACTACGAAGACTTGTATTTCCTTAGGGTTTCTGGCCAGACTCAAAGGACAAAAGGTAGTATTCTTCTAACTTCACAGAAAGAGGTATCTTTTTAATACTACAAGGTACAAGGCTAAGGTATTTTCGCATTATAACAATACTCAGGAGTATTTCTATACCACAACATGTGGGTATTACGCGAAACAACTAGTTAGTGGGCACCCCACTCACAGCACCACAAGCTGGGGAAACCCTTCTCTGGGCCAAAGGCCACAAGGAGTGTATGGAGGAGGAGAGGCTTAGGACGAGAGTTTTCTACTTCAGAGGGAGTGGGAGGATTTCAAGACTTAGACAAAGTGAGTGAGGAAATAATGAATAAAGTCTTCACAATGCGAGGGTATTTATAGCAAGAAACCAAAGTGCCAACCAACGGGCCAAGATCGCCCATGTGCAAGGTGCAAAAGTGTAAGGCCAAGATCAAGCCAAGTGCACCCTAGACCCAATTCTTAAAACCCTCACAAATATCTACTACACAATATCTAGCACCACTTGCCCCCTCAAATCCCGGCCAAGTCACGCCTCACATACGTTTCATCATATGGCAGTGACACACATGTCACCCTCCCGCTGTCCGTATCGCTTCGCCTCTCTAAAAATCCTTAGCAAAATACAAAACGACATAGCCGAATTTTCCTTCGCAGTTACGCGAAAACGTGCCGTCGCCGAAACGACTTTAACCTAAAGGCACGCGCATAAAGGTAAAATCCGGCCAAGCGGTGCTACACAAAGTGACACGTGTCGCCCTCGATTCCGCCTGTATTTCGTTTCTCCGAAAATATCCAAATTACACGGAAATCTCAAAACAAAGCTGCCCCACAAAATCAGAATTTCTCCCCGTGGGCTCCCACGTGACCATTTCCAAAATAAAATCTCAAAATTTAATATTATAATCTATGTAAGTCCAAATACTAAATCTGGGGAATCCACCCCATTAACGAACCTTTTTCTTCACAAATAACCCGGGAACTTTTCCGTCAAAAAAACTCACATCTTCTTTCTTTTTTTTCGTAAATTTCGCCGCACTTCCTCCAGACGCATCGCCCTCACGCTCACATACATAATTCCCCGCAACTACTGGTATAACAAAGTACATTAACCACATCATAATCGTATAAAAGAATGACAAGTGGGCAAGTATAAAAATAAAATACCGGTGATCCTACCATGCCATTTAACTCCCGAAATCAATCGATACGTTACACCCGTATTTCCATAGCTACTAAGTGAGAACATGATTATAGAATTAAGATTGAAATGTCGACAGGAAAGGATTTTTACATTTCCTTATACGGAAAATTTTCAAGTTTAATGTGATGACAAGAATTAATTCTAGTAATGGAATTATTTTTCATTAGAATTATGGACTTAGTGGATTTATTAAGTCTTGGTATACTATGTTACATGTCCATCAAAATGGGATGAAAAATAACTAAGTGTGGATGAAATTTTTTTGTGAAGAAATACTTGGCCAATAGGAGTTAGCAAGCTGCCCTCCCACTCTGTCTCAAGACTCCACACACCTTTATATAGATAAGTCTTGAAGACTTAGAACAAAAGATATTCATCCATACAAACCCTCATCTCTCCAAAAACCTAGAGCAATTCAGAAATCCCCATATCCAAAGACAAGATCAAGATCAAAGTATTTTCTTTCCAAGATTAAGCACAGCAATCCCTAAATCTAGAGTTGGGCGAAAATAGAATGAAACCCTAGGGTTTTCCGTCGACTTTTGGAAGCGAAATGTGAAGAGAAGTTGATCCTAAGGTTGTAGGGGATACATATATGTGATTGAACTTGAAGAAGTGGAGCGAAACGAAATCATGGACCAATAAAGACCGGACTGTTTTGGGGCGTTTTTGGGCAAAAAAATGAGGTAAAAGTCCTTCTTCTTTTAAAGTAATTGGATATTACTTATTGTTATAATGTATGGATGAACTTGTGTTAAAAATAATGAAGAATAAAAAGCGTTTGAGCCATTTTTGGGGCTAAAACCGATTTGGGACAAATTTGGTGTAAATGGAATTCGTTGGTTATTGTCGTTGTTATCTTCACCTAGTGCATGTTATAATGGATTAAAATTGTTGTTAATAAGTTGTTATAACTTATGTAGAAGTTTTGGAAATCGAATTGGAATAAAAAGGATTAAGGAAAGAGTTATCGGATTTTAGTTGTTGGCCGTAGAATCTATAAAACTGTTGGATATTGTCGTGCAGTTTTTAGGGACTGTTTTAGACGTGTTGTATGCTGGAAAATCAGCCCCTATATTTAATGTTTAATGTAGTAGATTGCTAATGAAAACCCCGAAGGAATAAGGGTGTGGAAAGGCGTTGAAAGGCCTCACATTCCACCCTCGTTATAGTAATTATGGACTGTTTTAGGGGCTGTTTTGGTATGGTTTTGGGGCAGAATTTTACACGTCCTATTGGGCGTGTAATCCCCTTTGATTAGCTGAGTTGTTTGTGCCTTAAATGTGGCGTTTTGGTTGATGAATACGGGCCTTGGAAAAGGTGGAAAAGTACATAGAAACAAAGGAAGTGCTACCCGAATTTCGGTAGAATTAGAGAGCATTATTTGGTATAAGTCTTATACTAAGTAACTATGATATTGATAGAAGTGCTATCGTCATTATATGTTAAAGTACTACGTGTAGCATTGTCTACTTGGCTTAAGGAATAGTCGATGATGTTAAAGTACTTCGGAGCATTTTGCTACTTGTCGATAATCGTCGCGAGGTATGTGAACCTCTTCCTTCTTTTGGCATGATTCTACGTATGAAATATACATGTGGTATTATTTTATGATTCATTCTACTCTTAGAAGTTAAGAGGTACGTATGTTGATTTACTCTATGTAAAAGGTACATCTAAGTTATTCTATGTTCTTACCAAGTCTTATGGGGGATGTTGGTAAGAGTCGTTAGGAAGTATTTGGAGTCGAGTTGACTTTGCTAATTTACTGCACGAATGAGAATAAGTATCGAACAAGCCATTGCAGCGTTAATAAAAGAAAATGTATCGACAATTAATTATATTAAAATGAGTAGAATTCTCCATCTGTATAGAAACTAAGATAAGACAAAATTTTATTACATTTTCTAGATCATGGCTGCTTTAATAAGATCGTTATAAACGAGTATAACCTATTCACAACTCATAAAAGTATATGCTACTTAAATTAAAAGAGTTTATGTTATGAAGTTTTAAGACTATGAACCTTGATTTCTTAAAAGATTACGAGACTTTATTTTTCAAGTTATGGGACTTGATTCTTAAAGGAAGAAATGACTTGATTTAAAAAGTATGGTTTCTATGATTTATTTCAAAAGTTAAGAGGCTTGATTTCAAAAGAGAATGTAACTTGAGTTTTCAAAAGAAAAAGTTTATTGATTTAAAAAGAGAAGGAGTTTTAAGATTCTTTTTAAGTATGTATGTACGTAGTACTTTTGGGTTTAATTTTCCCTAAAGTAATAAGGAATAAAAGTGCCTTAAGTTCTCTAAAGTGAAAAGGTTGTTATAATAGCTTTATGGGAAGTTGTTATAACGACTTAAGAAGAAGTGAAAAGAGGATTTAAAATGTTATGTAAAGATGACTTTATCGCGTCCCAGGAATGGGCCGGGAAGTATACCTTTACGGGCAGACTATATGACATTATCGCGTCCAGAATGGTAGGGCGATACCTTTATGGGCAGACTATATGACATTATCGCGTCCCAGGAATGGGCCGGGCAGTATACCTTTATGGGCAGACTATATGACATTATCGCGTCCCAGGAATGGGTCGGACATTATACCTTTATGGGCAGACTATATGACATTATCACGTCCCAGTAATGGGCCGGGCAGTATACCTTTATGGGCAGACTTACATGACTTTATCGCGTCCTAGAATGGGCCGGGCAGTATACCTTCGTGGGAAGATTCTTATGAATTCGCCGTGTCCCGCAAATGGGCCGGGTTACATTTGTTACACCCCGTAGTTTCTGGGTATGTAGGTGAGGACGTACGTACGAGAATACGACAGCAATATTAGAAAGGAAGGAAGATGTGATTTTTCGACGGAAAAGTTTCCGGTTTTTGTGAAGGAAAAAGGTTCGCTAATGGTAATTGGATTCCCAGATTTGGTATTTGGACTTCCTGGATTATATTAGAATTATGGAATTTTATTTCCGGAATTGGTCCCGTGGGGCCCACGGGGAAAATTTACGGTTTTGTGGGGCCTACTTTGTTTTCGAGTTTTTTGATATTTTGGATATTTTCGGAAGATGAAATATTTTGGACGAGTGGGAGGGCGACATGTGTCACCCCCCCTAGGTGGCATGGCCGAAATATATGTGCCATGTGTCCTTGATAGCTTGCCAAGTGTCTAGCCACTTGTCACAAGTCTTGTGTAGACTTGTGGCACCACACTTGTACCCCAATCTCACCACACACTTGTCTTGATCTTGGCCCTTGAATTCTCTATAAATAAGCCCCCTTGATAGCAAGACTTCTTCATCCACACTTGTGATAATTTCCAAGACAAAAATACTCCCTCCCTCTTGAGTGTAGCTCTCGGCCATGGGCTGATTTTAGGAGCTAATGTTGTCCAAAAATTCTTAAACTTTTAATTATTCTTCCTTAGGGTGTTAGGAAGATTGTGTACCAAGAGTTGGAAAATATTTCACACCCCTAGCCTTAGATATACCCCTTGGCCGAAACATTGCCAAATTTTAGCCTAAGTGTTCTTCACTTTTTGGAGTTGGATCTTGAAGAGGAGTTGGTTAGGAGCATCTAAGGGTCGCTTGTAGCGGATTGGAACGTAAGGAATTGGAGCTAAACGTTGCTCAGGATCGACTTATTAATCTTGGATAATTTTGGGCTTATCGAGGTAATGATCTTAGTCCTTCTATTGTAATTGGATATTACATGTTATAGTAGTTTAGAATTGAGTATAAGATATATTGGAAGGATGATTATAAGGAATTGGACTGTAATTACAGTAGACTGGTAGTATTATTGTGGGGCAGTATTGTACACGTCCGGTTAAACGTGTAACCCCCTTGGAGTTGTTGGCTTGGTAGCGGGCCTTGATAGAGGAGGAGATTTATGTGGTTGCGGGGGGAGAGGTGCTGCCGAATTTTCCGTAGAATAAGGAACCTTGTACTTGGAAATGTTCTACGAAGAGATCGAGAAGTTGATAGACGTTTTGTGGCCTTTATAGGTTGAAATACTACGAGTAGCGTATTCTACTGGAAGGGTGGAAAAGGCTAGCAGGGTTATAGTACTATGGAGCTTTTTGCTAATTGTCACGACCCGATCTCGGGCCCGCGACTGGTGCCTTACCCCGGGCACCCTAGTGATAACAACATCAGAGAAAATCAGCGGAAATAAAATTTAAACAGAAAACAAGAGACAACATAATAAAAAAGGCTAACCAAAAACGGTTACCTTCATGTATATACATAAAACCGAACAGTTACAATCCTTTACAAACCCTGCCCACAACAGTACTACAGACCTCTAAGAATGTAACAACAACTATGACGGGACAGGGCCCCGCCATACCCCTGAATGTACAAGTATCTACAATGACAGGGGACTATACCAAAAGATAAGCCTCCGGAGAAACGGAGCTTCCCAACGCTGAACTGCGATCCTATGAGCGAGGATCAACAACTGGTGTACCTCTACCTGCGGCATGAACGCAGCCCCCCGAAGGAGGTCAGTACAACAGGTACCAAGTATGTGAAACTAAAAAATACTGTAATGAAATCTCATTTAATCATTTTATAAAACTATTTTGCGATAAGTAAACAGTTATGTCAAGTAAGGGGACGAATGCCCCCAAAATAATCACTTACACATAACTATGGGTCTCACGCCCATAATATCAATCATGCCCGTGGAACTCATTCCTCACTGCCGGCAGTACATGATGTAAAACAACACCCATATGTGAACCTGAACACTAGATCCTGCCTGCGTCATCAAACCGATCGGGCCAAGTAGAATAGCCAACTACCAGTTCCAAAAGCTAGTCATAAAACTTCACGGGCAAAGTACGAAAGCCAACTACCAGATCCAAAAGCTAGCCACGCAACTGGCCTAGGCAAGTACCATAAGCTAACGTACCATAGCCTACCGTCTCACGAGATATGACCGAGGCAAGTATCTTAAGCTATCTACCAGAGCCTGCCGATACACAAGAAATGACCAGGACAAGTATCTAAAGTGTGCCTGAACCACATGTACAAATCAAGCCCGTGATCGCTCGTCACCGCGGCAAGCTTCATTGATTAGCGGTCCATGGACTAATAATAAAAACCCTCACAATGACCGCATGCCCCGGCATCTTACCTCGGAAAGCATGGCCATGAAACCATCCTACTGGACGCATGCCCGTGGACCATCCATCGTGTCAGCATGTCCAAAGGAAATAATCAGATAATACCCAAAGTGGACGCATACTCGTGGACCATCCAACGTGTCAGTATGTCCAAAAGAAATAACCAGATAATACTCAATAGTGGACGCATACTCGTGGACCATCCAACGTGTCAGTATGTCCAAGCAATCAATCAGATAACCGGCCCTCCCCGAGAGACACGGTAGCACACAATCAAACACTTGCACAACAAAGGCTATCACAACAAGCATAGGCAAGTTCAACGTACTTTCATTTTATGTCAACAATACGGGTTTCAAAACCAAAAATAATACCTACTTTCATTCTTTCAAAAAGACCTCTTTTTACGTAAAAGATACTAATACTCGTAGTATCAAAAACACATTTCCTTTTCAAACCAAATTACTTTACTTTCGTAAAAACCTTTACAAGACTTTTAAAATCAAGTACTCTATACTTTTTAAACCAAGTGCCTTTCTTTTAAAACAACATCAAGTATACTCTTTAAAACTCAAATACTTACTCTTTTCAAAACAAGTAACCTATACTTAAATCAAGTTACTTCTCTTTTTCTGAAATCAAGTTGTTTATAAGTCAAGTCTCTTATCTTTTAAAACCAGTCGTTTATCTTTCAAAATCAAATCTTTCTTTTATCTTCATAAAGTCGTTATAACTAATTTTCCATAAAGCCATTATAACACTTTATGTTTTAAACAACAAAATTCATTTCACACACGTACGTCTACCGTACTATATAGTTCACAACAATCATGCTCAAGAGTATAGGAAGAATCACATACCTTTTTAGCTTAAACCACAAGCCAAGTCAAGTATGCCGCGCGTAGAAGATCCACCTATAATAATCACAACAATCTATCAACCTCTAATTCTCTTCGTAGTATAATCTAAGTAAACAGTCCCCTTTTCTACGGAAAATTCGGCAGCACCTCCCCCCCGCAAACACATAAATAACCTCCCCCCCCCAACAAGTCCTGCTACCAAGCCAACAACTCCAAGGGGATTACACGTCTAACCGGACGTGTTCAAATCGACTTCACAATAATACTACACAAGTCTCATCAGAATACACCAATGTAAATACTGATTCAATCCTTTATAATCATCCTTCCAATATATCTAATACTCGGTTCTAAACTACTACAATATGTAATATCCAATTACAATAGGGACGTAGATCATTACCTCGATAAGGCCAAAATTTTCCAAGATTATAAGTCGATCACGAGCAACGTTTAGCTCCAAATCCTTACGCCCAACCCACCCAAGCGACCCTTAGAAGTTTCTAAACAACTTCTCTAAACACTTCAACCAAGCTATGAAGATTTTTCTAGGGTTTCGTTTGCGACTATTGGAGTAAAGTAGTATTTCCTGCTCTAGTATTGAAATAACTTTGGAATACAACTAGGGATACTAGGATAAGGTATTTGGGATTATACCACAATACTTAGAGTATTTTCTATACAATTGGGGTGGGGGGGGGAGGGACGAAAATACAAGCTAAAGGGAGGGAAATTTTTGCATTGGAAAGCTTCTGTGGGATGAAATTACTCGCACTAAGGGGTATTTATAGAGAATTCAAGGGTTAAGATCATAGCAAGTGGGTGGTCAAGATTGGGCCATGTGTGTGGGTCCCACCACACCACATGGCCAACAAAACAAGACAAGTGGCTTGCCACTGGAAGGCCATTTCGCCAGGGACAGTGGCTAGACAACATCCCTCCACCGCCAAGTTGCCACATGGGTGTGACACGTGTAGCCCCCCTACTCATCCAAATTATTTCGTCTTCCGAAAATATCCAAAATATCGAAAATCCCAAAAACAAAGCGGGACCCACAAAATCAGAATTTCTCCGTGGGCCCCACGTGACCATTTCCGAAAATAAAATCCCAAAATTCTAATATAATCCAAGAAGTCCAAATACCAAATCTGGGAATCCAATTCCCATTAACGAACCTTTTTCCTTTACAAAATCCGGAAACTTTTCCGTCGAAAAATCACATCTTTCTTTCTTCCCAAAATTACTGTCGTATTCTTGCACGTACGTCCTCACATACATACCCTGGAACTACGGGGTATAACACTAATTGTCGATAATCGTCGCGAGGTATGTGAACCTCTTCCTATCTTTTCTAGCATGATTGTTGTGAACTATGTAGTACGGTAGACGTACGTGTGCTAAACGAATTTAGTTGGTTTAAAACATAAAGTGTTATAAAGTGTTATTGATTTCGGAAATGAGAATAAGTATCGAACAAACCACTGCAGCGTTAATAAAGGAAAATGTATTGACAAATAATTATTTATATTAAAACCAGTAGAAACCTCCATCTGCATAGAAGCTAAGATAAGACAAAATTGTATTACATTTCCTAGATCATGGCTGCTTTAATAAGATCATTAATAACAAGTATTGATTTTTCTTAAATTCCAAAGTAAGGAACTTGTTTTCTAAAAGAAAAAAGACTTGAGGAATTTGAAGTGTTTTGGTTTAAAAGAAAGGCATGGTTTTGTCTTAAGATGGTTTAAAAAGAAGGTATGGAAATTGTTTTGGTTTACTTAAAAAGATAGTTACTCTATTTTGATACTAAGGGTATCGTGTGACTTTTTGTGAAAGAAATGAATCTTTTTAAAGAGTTAAAGTACGTAGTACCTTGGGGTTGAAACCCGGATTTGTGGTCATAAAATGAATGTCTAAAAGTATGTTGAACTTGCCTATGCTTGTGGTGATAGCCTTTGTTGTGCAAGTATTGTATTTTTGTGCTACCGCGTCTCTCGATGGAGGGCCGGCTATCTGGTTGATTGATGGACATACTGACACGATGGGTGGCCCACGGGTATGCTTCCATTAGGAGTGTTATCTTGTTATTTGCTTTGGACATACTGACACGTTGGGTGGCCCACAAGTATGCTTCCATTACGATTGTTATCTTGTTATTTCCTTTGGACATACTGACACGATAGGTGGCCCACGGGTATGCTTCCATTAGGAGTGTTATCTTGTTATTTGCTTTGGACATACTGACACGTTGGGTGGCCCACGAGTATGCTTCCATTATGATTGTTATCTTGTTATTTCCTTTTGGACATACTGACACGATGGGTGGCCCACGGGTATGCTTCCACTAGGAGTGTTATCTTGTTATTTTCTTTGGATATACTGACACGTTGGGTGGCCCACGAGTATGCTTCCACTATGAGTGCTATATTGTCATTTCCTTTGGACATACTGACATGATGGATGGTCCACGAGTATGCGTCCATTAGGATGGTTCCATGGCCATGCTTATACCGAGGTAAGTGTCACGACTCGCCCGGCCCGGATCGTGCCTTACCGGGCACCCTAGTGATACAACATCGAGAAAACCAATGGAAATAAAAACTTAAACATTTAAATAGACATGGATCAAGATAAAGAAAATAGGCCAACCAAAACGGTTGCCTTTCAACATATATATATGTATAGACATTTGAACAGTTACAATCCTTACAACCCTGCCCATGCAATGCACTGCACTTAAGATTTTTACAACAACTATGACGGACAGTGGCCCCGCCATACCCTCAATGTACAAGAACCTCTGCACTGTGGTAGCATACCAAAAGATAAGCCTCCAAGGAACGGAGCTTCCCAATACGCTGAAATGTGATCCTAAATGCGGATCGGCAAATGATGTACCTCTACTGCGGATGAACGCAGCCTCAAGGAGGTCAAGACAACAGTACCAAGTATGTGAAATCAGAAATATCAGAAATGAAATCATAGCAATCTATATAAAGTGAGACATGTATGATAACCAAACTACAAGACACCACATATAAATAGTCATATCAAGTCGTGGACTCACACCTCCAAATCATCACTGCGTGCGTGGAATTCCTTCCTCACCGGCATTTATGATATAACAACACCAAGGAGTATATATGAACACGTGTCCCACTGTGTCAATAAAACCGTGACGGGCAAGTATAACTACCAGATCCGACCGTACTCAATAATACTGCATAATCATATCACGGCCGACACGTGGCAAGTGCACTAGCCTCCACCAGATCCACCTGCGTCACGTAGCTGACGGGGGCAAGTGAATCGGCCAGGCACCCGATCACAACCGTAAGTCACGAAGCTCCATCCAAACACTGACTCGCGAAGATGACACGTTGCAAGTACACTAGCCTCCACCAGATCCACCTGCGTCACGTAGCTGACGGGGGCAAGTGAATCGGCCAGTCACCCGATCACAACCATAAGTCACGATACTTCGCCGCGAAGCTGACACGTGGCAAGTGCAATAACCTATACCAGATCCACCTGCGTCACGTAGCTGACGGGGGCAAGTAAACAGGCTACGCACCCGATCACAACCGTAAGTCACGATACTTCGCCATAACCATAATGGTCACATGTCCACGAATCCATCAACGGTGGACATGCCCATGTAACAATGCTAATGGAAGCATACCGTGGAATCTCCCACACCGCTGCAGACGTCCAAGTAAGTTCTCCACAAGTCAACCGGCCCTCCATCGAGAGACGCGGTAGTATAGAAACACAATTCTTGCACAACAAAGACTATCACCATAAGCATAGGCAAGTTACACAACAGGCATAGGCAAGTTACACAACAACAAACATAGGCAAGTTATATATAACTCAAGGTACTTTCATTTTATGACAAGGTCTGGGTTTTAACCCTAAAGTACTACATACGTTAAACTTCTTTTAAAGATCCATTCCTTTTATAAAAGTCACCCGATACCCGTAGTATAAAATAGAGTGACTCACGTATTTTAGGTAAACCAAAACAACTTCCATACTTTCCTTTTTTTAAAAACCAAATTAAGGCAATACCATGCCTTCTTTTTAGACCAAGACACTTCTCTTTTTAAAGTCAAGTTACCACATTAAAACCAATGATAAAACCCTTCTTTTGTTCTCATAAAGTCGTTATAACTAACTTCCCATAATGTTGTTATAACACTTTATGTTTTAAACCAATTTAAGACAAAACAATGCCTTTCGTTTCCCTAAAGTTCCAGTTTGCCTAATTTCAATTACTCAAGTCTCTTTATTTTAGAAAAGTTTCATAGTTCAATGTCTTAATCTCTTTTAAAACAATTGAGTAACATATGCCATAAAGTGAGCAGTTTATTCTTGTTTATAAACAATCTTATTAAGCAGCCATGATCTAGGAAATGTAATATCATTTTGTCTCATTTTAGTTTCTATGCAGATGGAGGTTTCTACTGGTTTTAATAATACTTCATTATTCAATACATTTTCCTTTATTAACGCAGTTGGTTTGTCGATACTCATTCGATTTCAAATCAAGAAACATTTCTCCTTTTAAAAACCAAGTACTCATTACTCACGAATGAGGTTTCACACAAAATTCATATTAATTCATTCAAGTCAAGTCTCTTATCTTTTAAGATCAAGTCTCTTAACTTCTAAAAATCAGTAAACCATTTATCATTACCATTCTTAAGACGTTATACCTAACTTCCCATAAAGCTAGTATAACTCTTATGTTTTCAAAACCAAGTATTACTCTTCTTTCAAAACGGTTTCTTAATCTTTCGAAATACTTCAAGATTCTTTATTATTCAGGCTTAAGTCAAACGACATTGCCGTAACACTACATTCAGTTAACACACGTACGTCTACCGTACTATATATACTCCTTTTAAAATATTTCAAGTTTCTTATTATTCAGGCTTAAGTCAAAAGACATTGCCGTACAACTGTATTCAGTTAGCACACGTACGTCTACCATATATATATATACATATTATTCAGGCTTAAGTCAAAAGACATTGCCACACGTATGCCTTATATATATATTCTTTTAAAATACTTCATGCTCAAGAGTATAGGAAGAATCACATACCTCGCGACGATTATCGACTATAAGCAAAACGCTCCACGGCTATAACCCGGCTAGCCTTGTCCACTTCCAAGTAGTATATGCTACTCGCAGCACATTCAACCAATAAAGGTTATCAGACCATCAGAAATACAATCTATGTAAGTACAGTTCAATCTTCTACTTATATATTCTTCTGATGCGATTTCAGTTCAAGTCTTTTCTGTAATATCCTTCTATTACAGTTCAATTCTCTTCTATGAATCTCATATTCATTTATATACTACTACAGTATGTAATTCCCAATTACAATAGAAGGACAGTAGTATTTACCTCGATAAGCCCCAAAATTATCCAAGTTTAAAGTCGATCCTGAGCAAGGTTTAGCTCCTACTCCGTGCACTCCAATTCTCTCCAAGAAACCCTTAGAAGTTCTACACAACTTCTACTTAGTACTCCAACCAATTATGGAGATTTTTCCATAGGGTTTCGTTTAGTGGCTAAAGGAAAGTATAATAGTATTTCCGGGCTCTACGTAGAGGTAACTTTGGAAAGTACTACAAGGTATATGGGCTAAAGTATTTGGGCATTATAACAATACTTGGAGAGTATTTTTATACCACAAAAGGGGGGTATTATACGAAAACAACTAGGCTAGGGGGGGTACCCCTCGGCTAGACACTACAAAGGGGGAGGGGGAGGCTCTCGGCCAAGGGGGGGAGGGGGTGTGGTGGACGAAACTCAAGAGGGAGGGAGTAGTTTGAGACTTAGAGAAATGCTCAAGTTTGGATGAAGAAAGTCTTCAACTTAGAGGGGTATTTATAGGTCAAGCAATGGCCAACCAATGGCCAAGATCCATCCAAGTGTTAGGCAAGTGTAGGGCTAGATATCAACCATGTGTACCTTATCCATCTACCACACCAACTTGCACAAAAATATCCTACCAACTAAAGCCACCCATTTCGTCCACTTTGCCGTCCCTAAGCTTCCAATGTGAGGGTGACACATGTCACCCTCCCGTTGGTCAAAAATGTTTCGTCTCTCGGAAAAATCCGCAAAAATAATAATTGACATAGCCGGAATTTTCCCTTCGCAAGTCTTGTAAAACGTTTCGTCGAAAAACGATTCTTTTCGGCACTTGTGCCCAAATTTTCGAACCTTGCCAACTTTAAGGCTTCAATTTATATACGTACGCCCTCACGTACATACTCTGGAAATACGGGGTATAACATTCTCCCCTCATTAGAAACATTCGTCCCGAATGTTCCTTCTCAAGACGGATAACGATAAAGCTCCTTTAACAAGTAGTCAACGCCACACCTGGCCACGTAATAGCATACATTCTCTTCCTTCCTAACTCGTTGTGCCCTCCTCGAACACTTGAACTCTTCTAGTATACGTACCCCACTTCAGTCATCGCTTCAGTTTCCAAAACTTTGGAGTCACCACCTCCAAACTTGGTCATTTTACTAGCCTCAACCTTCCTTAAGGCCATTCCCGGCCTTCACGATCCGCTTCTGGTCGAACACATCCACGAACTCATACGATGGTCATCTAAACTTGGGCCTAGCACCCTCGTGACCCTACCACCTGGCGGGACCACCCAGAGCTGACCCCACCTCGAACAGCCGCGGTTGGCCCGCAATATGGCCCCAACCCGACCCACTTAACGCATCAAGCTCTTGTTCCCGATCCAAACAATCACATTTATACAGTCATGAAAGCTACCACTTCCATTTTACACCACCCAAGGAATCTTCCCCCAATTTTTCCACGTATACTCATACATTCTGACAAAGATCACCCGCAAAGTCTTGTACTCAAGACGGCCTTACATCTAAGGTCTCAACTGTAATATTCTAAGGTTCATCATTTTCACCCCTGTGCTTACCCTTTTCACTAACTGTGCTTCTAAATCACATTTTAGCACAAAGCTATCCGAACATAACACTAAACACATCAACATACATTAAAACATACAAGTCTCTGAGGTTAAGGATATACCAAAATAGGCGGTTCAAAGGACCGCTAAAATTGGGAA
Source organism: Przewalskia tangutica (assembly GCA_029844215.1). Classification (NCBI taxonomy): domain Eukaryota; kingdom Viridiplantae; phylum Streptophyta; class Magnoliopsida; order Solanales; family Solanaceae; genus Przewalskia; species Przewalskia tangutica. Next base: position 46,302,330 of record CM056739.1, on the reverse strand, counting down.
CTTCCACCGCGACTTACCGTGGCTCACGGTATGAACATCCCGCCTAGCTATGGAAGGTGAAGAACCCGCAATCGATCCCGTAGTCTGTGCTATTCTACCGCCACGCTCGGCCTGACAGCCGCCAGATGGCCCGCTGGCCGCAAGAATAACAATCTCCCAAGTTAGTACGACACTCTCCCTTATGAAGTTTTCCACAACGCCACACCGAGACAAGTGGCGACCTCATCCGCAAGCACTTACCGCCTCGAAAATCAAAATCGGGAGCCACGACCGCCTCAATACTCGATGCCTCAAGATTGTGGAGGACCATTCTCAGATCGGCGAGGCGCATAACTAGTTCACTGAGGCGTCCGCCTCGAAAGTCACCAAAGGACCTCATTGCTCGCCCTTCTCGCGATCTTGTTCTTTCCGTCGATTTCTCCGCCTCACATCCAAGTGCATAAGCTCGCACGCGGCAATGTCTATGCCCCAAGAGCTACACCCGAACAACTCTCTGCTAGGCAATCATCGAGCCTTGTAACATATCGGTGCACTCGATCCTCCATACTAGCTACCAATGCGGGGACGTACCGGGCCAATGAGTCGAACTCCACATTGTACTCCAACCGCACGCCTGCTTCGCAACACCAAAAATTTGTCGCCCGAGCCTCTCATCCGCGAGGCAAGAAATGTGCAAGAAATGCTCCCGAGAACTCGCCCCATATACCGGAAGTGCATTCTCTCCCGACAACTCCCACGATCAAACTACCGATCATGCGGTATCACGCAAATGCGCGCACTAGGACCACCGACTCGGTCTCCGATGCCTTGATCACTCATGATCCGTCAGAATCGCTTGATGAACTCCTCGCGATCATCCTCGTGCCTCGACCCATAAAACTCTGGCGTTACATCTCGTAAAATCCCGTAGCCTCAAACTATCCGATCCGGGTGAACCATGGTGCATCGAACCGCCAAGGCGTCCACCTATCTTAAGTCCGCCACAACCCCGCCATTAATCGCCCACTTTGTAACCCATCTCCTCTCGCCTGCATCGCGGACTGAGGCTCGTATCGTGGTCTCAGAGATCGCCATTGCTCTACTCGCAGCCTCCTCATTGTCTTGCCCTTCAGGCCGGGTTGCCTGCGCGAGGCATAATCGTGAAAACGGCACGCTGAGGGTCCAACTTATCACACAACTCTAAGGCACGATCTCGGAATGAGAAGAATAGAAACCAATCCTAAACGTCCCGCACTCCCTCGATTATAGATGTGGTGCACAACACACCGATAATCAAGACTTACTAGACACGGTCAGACACTTTCCGAGGATTAATCGCTCGATACCACTTTTGTCACGACTGCCCGGGGCGTGATCGTGCCTTACCCCGGGCACCCTAGTGATACAACATCAGAGAAAAACCAGTGGAAATAAAAACTTAAACATGTACATAGACATGGATCAAGAGAAAGAAAATAGGCCAACCAAAACGGTTGCCAACATATATATATGTATAGACATTTGAATGGGCCATAATCCTTACAACCCCGCCACAACAAAGGCATGCACTTAAGATTTTTACAACAACTATGACGACAGGGCCCCGCCATACCACGAATGTACAAGAACCTATGCACTGTGGTAACATACCAACAGATAAGCCTCCGAGGGAACGAAGCTTCCCAATACGTTGAAATGTGATCCTAAACGCGGATCGACAAATGATGTACTCTACCGCGGATGAACGCAGCCTCAAGGAGGTCAAGATAACAGTACCAAGTATGTGAAATCAGAAATATCAGAATGAAATCATAGCGATCTATATAAAGCGTGAGACATGTATGATAACCAAACTACAAGACACCACATATAAATAGTCATATCAAGTCGTGGACTCACGCCTCCAAATCATCACTGTGCGTGGAATTCCTTCCTCACCGCTAGCCTATGATATAACAACACCAAGGAGTATATGAACACCGTGTCCCACTGTGTCAATAAAACCGTGACGGCAAGTATAACTACCAGATCCGACCGTACAATAATCTGTACAACCATATCACGGCCGACACGTGGCAAGTGCACTAGCCTCCACCAGATCCACTGCGCCACGTGGCCGACGGGGCAAGTGAATCGCCAGCACCCGATCACAACCGTAAGTCACGGCTCCATCCAAACACCGACTCGCGTCGACACGCGGCAAGTACACCAGCCTCCACCAGATCCACTGCGCCACGTAGCCGACGGGGCAAGTGAATCGCCGTGCACCCGATCACAACCGTAAGTCACGATACTTCGCCGGTCGACACGCGGGTGCAATAACCTATACCAGATCCACCTGCGTCACGTAGCTGACGGGGGCAAGTAAACAGGCTACGCACCCGATCACAACCGTAAGTCACGATACTTCGCCATAACCATAATGGTCACATGTCCACAGAATCCATCAACAGTGTGGACATGCCCATGAAACAATGCTAATGGAAGCATACCCGTGGAATCTCCCGTCACTGCCGGTACGTCCAAGTAAGTTCACCACAAGTCAACCGGCCCTCCATCGAGAGACGCGGTAGTATAGAAACACAATTCTTGCACAACAAAGACTATCACCATAAGCATAGGCAAGTTACAAAACAGGCATAGGCAAGTTACACAACAACAAACATAGGCAAGTTATACATAACTCAAGGTACTTTCATTTTATGACAAGGTCTGGGTTTTAACCCTAAAGTACTACATACATTAAACTTCTTTTAAAGATCCATTCCTTTTATAAAAGTCACCCGATACCCGTAGTATAAAATAGAGTGACTCACGTATTTTAGGTAAACCAAAACAACTTCCATACTTTCCTTTTTTTAAAAACCAAATTAAGGCAATACCATGCCTTCTTTTTAGACCAAGACACTTCTCTTTTTAAAGTCAAGTTACCACATTAAAACCAATGATAAAACCCTTCTTTTGTTCTCATAAAGTCGTTATAACTAACTTCCCATAAAGTTGTTATAAAACTTTATGTTTTAAACCAATTTAAGACAAAACAATGCCTTTCGTTTCCCTAAAGTTCCAGTTTGCCTAATTTCAATTACTCAAGTCTCTTTATTTTAGAAAAGTTTCATAGTTCAATGTCTTAATCTCTTTTAAAACAATTGAGTAACATATGCCATAGGTGTGAGCAGTTTATTCTTGTTTATAAACAATCTTATTAAGCAGCCATGATCTAGGAAATGTAATATCATTTTGTCTCATCTTAGTTTCTATGCAGATGGAGGTTTCTACTGGTTTTAATAATACTTCATTATTCAATACATTTTCCTTTATTAACGCTGCAGTGGTTTGTCGATACTCATTCTGATTTCCAAATCAAGAAACATTTCTCCTTTAAAACCAAGTACTCATTACTCACGAATGAGGTTTCACAAAATTCATATTAATTCATTCAAGTCAAGTCTCTTATCTTTTAAGATCAAGTCTCTTAACTTCTAAAAATCAGTAAACCATTTCTCATTACCATTCTTAAGACGTTATACCTAACTTCCCATAAAGCTAGTATAACTCTTATGTTTTCAAAACCAAGTATTACTCTTCTTTCAAAACGGTTTCTTAATCTTTCGAAATACTTCAAGATTCTTTATTATTCAGGCTTAAGTCAAATGACATTGCCGTAACACTACATTCAGTTAACACACGTACGTCTACCGTACTATATATACTCCTTTTAAAATATTTCAAGTTTCTTATTATTCAGGCTTAAGTCAAAAGACATTGCCGTACAACTATATTCAGTTAGCACACGTACGTCTACCATATATATATATACATATTATTCAGGCTTAAGTCAAAAGACATTGCCACACGTACGCCTTATATATATATTCTTTTAAAATACTTCATGCTCAAGAGTATAGGAAGAATCACATACCTAGCGACGATTATCGACTATAAGCAAAACGCTCCACGGCTATAACCCGGCTAGCCTTGTCCACTTCCAAGTAGTATATGCTACTCGCAGCACATTCAACCAATAAAGGTTATCAGACTACTGTAAATACAGTCCTATGTAAGTACAGTTCAATCTTCTACTTATATATTCTTCTGATGCGATTTCAGTTCAAGTCTTTTCTGTAATATCCTTCTATTACAGTTCAATTCTCTTCTATGAATCTCATATTCATTTATATACTACTACAGTATGTAATTCCCAATTACAATAGAAGGATGTGAGTATTTACCTCGATAAGCCCCAAAATTATCCAAGTTTAAAGTCGATCCTGAGCAAGGTTTAGCTCCTACTCCGTGCGCTCCAATTCGCTCCAAGAAACCCTTAGAAGTTCTACACAACTTCTACTTAGTACTCCAACCAATTATGGAGATTTTTCCATAGGGTTTCGTTTAGTGGCTAAAGGAAAGTATAATAGTATTTTCGGGCTCTACGTAGAGGTAACTTTGGAAAGTACTACAAGGTATATGGGCTAAAGTATTTGGGCATTATAACAATACTTGGAGAGTATTTTTATACCACAAAAGGGGGGTATTATACGAAAACAACTAGGCTAGGGGTACCTCTCTAGACACTACAAAGGGGAGGAGGCTCTCGCCAAGGGGAGGGTGTGGACGAAACTCAAGAGGGAGGGAGTAGTTTGAGACTTAGAGAAATGCTCAAGTTTGGATGAAGAAAGTCTTCAACTTAGAGGGGTATTTATAGGTCAAGCAATGACCAACCAATGGCCAAGATCCATCCAAGTGTTAGGCAAGTGTAGGGCTAGATATCAACCATGTGTACCTTATCCATCTACCACACCAACTTGCACAAAAATATCCTACCAACTAAAGCCACCCATTTCGTCCACTTTGCCGTCCCTAAGCTTCCAATGTGAGGGTGACACATGTCACCCTCCCGTTGGTCCAAAATGTTTCGTCTCTCGGAAAAATCCGCAAAAATTATAAATGACATAGCCGGAATTTTCCCTTCGCAAGTCTTGTAAAACGTTTCGTCGAAAAACGATTCTTTTCGGCACTTGTGCCCAAATTTTCGAACCTTGCCAACTTTAAGGCTTAAATTTTTATACGTACGCCCTCACGTACATACTCTGGAAATACGGGGTATAACATTCTCCCCTCCTTAGAAACATTCGTCCCGAATGTTCCTTCTCAAGACGGATAACGATAAAGCTCCTTTAACAAGTAGTTAACGCCACACCTGGCCACGTAATAACACACGTTCTCTTCCTTCCTAAATCGTCGTGCCCTCCTCGAACACTTGAACTCTTCTAGTATACGTACCCCACTTCAGTCATCGCTTCAGTTTCCAAAACTTTGGAGTCACCACCTCCAAACTTGGTCATCTTACTAGCCTCAACCTTCCTTAAGGCCATTCCCGGCCTTCACGATCCGCTTCTGGTCGAACACATCCACGAACTCATACGATGGTCATCTAAACTTGGGCCTAGCACCCTCGTGACCCTACCACCTGGCGGGACCACCCAGAGCTGACCCCACCTCGAAACAGGCCGCGGGTTGGCCCGCAATATGGCCCCAACCCGACCCACTTAACGCATCAAGCTCTTGTTCCCCGATCCGAAACAATCTTACCTATACAGGTCATGAAAGCTACCACTTCCATTTTACACCACCCAATGAATCTTCCCCCAATTTTTCCACGTATACTCATACATTTTGACAAAGATCACCCGCAAAGTCTTGTACTCAAGACGGCCTTACATCTAAGGTCTCAACTGTAATATTCTAAGGTTCATCATTTTCTCACCCCCAGGCTTACCCTTTTCACTAACCAGGCTTCTAAATCACATTTTAGCACAAAGCTATCCGAACATAACACTAAACACATCAACATACATTAAAACATACAAGTATCTAGAGGGTTAAGGATATACCTGAAAATAGGCGGTTCAAAGGACCGCTAAAACTGGGAACTTCCACCGCGACCTCTACCGTGGCCTGCCGGTGTATGAACATCCTGCCTAGCTATGGAAGGTGAAGAACCCGCAACTGATCCCGTAGTCTATGCTATTCTACCGCCACGCTCGGCCTGACAGCCTCTCGCGGATGGCCCGCTGGCCGCAAGAATAACAATCTCCCAAGTTAGTACGACACTCTCCTTATGAAGTTTTCCACAACGCCACACCTGAGACAAGTGGCGACCTCATCCGCGAGCACTTACTCCCGAAAATCAAACTGGAGCCCCGACCGCTCTGAATAGTCCGGATGCCTCAAGATTGTGAGGACCATTCTCAGATCGGGCGAGGCGCATAACTAGTCACTGGCCGAGGCGGTCCGCCTCGAAAGTCACCAAAGGACCTCGCTGCTCGCCCTCTTCTCGCTGATCTTGTCTTTCCGTCGATTTCTCCGCCTCCCATCCAAGTGCATAAGCTGCATGCGGCAATGTTCATGCCCTACCAAGAGCTACACTAACAACTCTCGCTAGGCAATCATCGAGCCTCAGAACATATCGGTGCACTCGATCCTCCATACTAGCTACCAATGCGGGACATACCGCCAATGAGTCGAACTCCACATTGTACTCCCGAACCAGACGCCTGCTTCGCCGCAACACCAAAAATTTGTTTACCGAGCCCTCCTCATCTGTGGAGGCAAGAAATGTGCAAGAAATGCTCCTGAGAACTCGTCCCATATAGCTGGAAGTGCATTCTTGTTATACCCCGTAGTTGCAGGGTATGTATGTGAGGACGTACGTACGAGAGTACGACAGAAAATTTTGAAAAGAAAGAAAGATGTGAGTTTTCACTTTAAAAGTTTCCTGTTATTTGTGAAGAAAAGGTTCGTTAATGGGAATTGGATTCCCGCTTTGGTATTTGGACTTCATAGATTATATTAGAATTTTGAGATTTTATTTTCTGAATGGTCACGTGGGCCCACGGAGAAATTTACTGCTTTGGGGCCCGCTTTGTTTTTGAGATTTCAGAAATTGGATATTTTCTAAGACGAAATATTCGGCGACCGGGGCGACACGTGTCACCCCATGTGGCACCCTTTGGCCGATTTTACATTTGTGCACAACACCTTATTGAGTCGTTTTTCGACGAAACGCTTTCAGTAACTGCGCGGAAAATTCCGGCTATGTCGCTTTTGTATTTTTGGCGGATTTTTCCGAGAGACGAAACATTTTGGACCAACGGAGGGTGACATGTGTCACCTCACAACGGAGACAAGTGGGGCGACTTGGCCGATTTGGAGGGCAAGTTGTGCTAGATATTTGTGTAGATATTTGTGAGGGTTTTAAGGAGTAGGGTCTAGGGTGCACGTGGCTTGATCTTGGCCTTACACTTGCCTTGCACATGGCTTGATCTTGGCCATTGGTTGGCCTTTGGTTTTGCTATAAATACCCTCCTTGTGAAGACTTATTCATTCACTCCTCACTTTGTCTAAGTCTTAAATCCCTCCTCCTCCTCTAGTAGCCTCGCCCTAAGCCTCCTCCTCCTCCTCCTTGTGGCCTTTGGCCGAGAAGGGTCCCCTTGTGGTGCTAGCTGGGTACCCCTAGCCTAGTTGTTTCGCATAATACCCTTGTCAGGGTATAGAAATACTCCCTAGTATTGTTATAATGCCCAAAATACCTTAGCCTTGTACCTTGTAGTATTCCAAAGATACCTCTTTACGTAGTCCGAAATACTACCTTTGTCCTTTTAGTCTCAAACCAAACCCTAAGGAAATCTTCATAGTTGGTCAAGTATTTGAGTAGGTTGGTTAGAACTTCTAAGGGTTGTTTGGAGTGGTTTGAGCGCACGGAATGAGCTAAACCTTGCTCAGATCGACATTATAACTTGATAATTTTGGGCTTATCGAGGTAATTATCTTGTCCTCTATTGTAATTGGAAATTACATGTTTGTTAGAATATATAGTTGAAGTATACTATATATGGAACTATACTTAGTATTCGCAATGTCTTTTGACTTAAGCTCAAGAATAAAGAATCGAATCGAATCAGATTTACATAGATCAGATTGCAGTAGACTTGTGTAGAATTGTACACGCCCGTTAGGCGGTAAACCCACTGGTTGGCTTGGTAGCCTCGATTGAGAGGAGATTTACGCTGCCATGTGGGAGTCGCCGAATTTTCTATAGAAAGATAGAAACTTATGTTTTGGGGTTAATAGACGTTTGTGACCTTTATAGGTGAAAGTACTAAGAGTAGCGTATTCTACTCGAGAGTGGAAAGGGCCAGTGCGTTGTAGTACTTGGAGCATTTTTCTTATTGTCGATAAATCGTCGCGAGGTATGTGAAACTCTTCCTATCTTTTCTAGCATGATTGTTGGAACTATGTAGTACGGTAGACGCATACGTGCTAAGTGATTTGGTTGGTTTAAAACATAGGGTGTTATAATAGCTTTACGGGAAGTTAGTTATAACGACCTTATGTAAGTGAAAATGGTTTATCGATGTTAGAAGTTAAGAGACTTGATCTTATAAGATAAGAGACTTAACTTATTTGTTTTAATGTGGATGTTTGTGTGAAACCTCATTCGTGAGTAATGAGTACTTGGTTTTAAAAGGGATAATGTTTTACCGATTTCGAATCGAATGTGTATCGGCTGCACCACCGCAGCGTTAATAAAGGAAAATGTATTGAATAATGATGTGTTGTATTAAAACCAGAAACCTCCATCCGCATAGAAACTAAGATGAGACAAAATGATATTACATTTTCTAGATCATGGTCATTGTAATAAGAATGTTGTAAACAAGAATAACCTACTCTCACGTGAGACATATATTACTCAATTGTTCTAAAAAGGAATCAAGTGATTAAGTTTGGGAACTATGAAACCATTTGAAAATGAGAAGCTTGAGTAATTGAAACTAGGCAAACCGAACTTAGGAAAAGAATGTCATACTTGATTTTGAAAAGGAATGGGTTGGTCATTCTAATACTACGTATCGGGTGACTTTTATGTAAGTAATGGATCTCTTTAAAAGAACTTAACGTATGTAGTACTTTGGGGTTAAAAACCCGGACTTTGGTATAAATGGAAGTACTTTGAGTTGTTGTGAAACTTGCCTATGCTTGTTGTTATGAAACTTGCCTATGCTTGTTGTTGTGAAACTTGCCTATGCTCGTTGTTGTGAAACTTGCCTATGCTTGTTGTTGTGAAACTTGCCTATGCTTGTGATGATAGCCTTTGTTGTACAAGTGTGGTATTTCGCGGTTACCGCTCTCGATAGAGGCGGTCGACTTGTTGAGAACTTACTCGACGCGTCTTGGCGATGATGGAGAATTCCACGGGTATGTTTCCATTTTGATTACTGTCTTGTTGTTGATGTCACATGGACATGTCTACACCGATGCAGAATTCCGGGGGCATGCGGCCATGCGGTCGGGTTGACTACCCGATATATTGTTATTGTGGTTACATGGACATGTCTACACCGAGGTAGAATTCCGGGGGCATGTGGCCATGCGGCAGGTATGATCACCCAAGATATTATTGTTGATGTCACATGGACGTGTCTACACCGAGGTAGAATTCGGGCACGTGGCCATGGGCATTGGTATTGTTGTTGCATCATGGACATGTCTACACCGATGCAGACCGGGCACGCGCCGATGCGAACATGATTGATGTTGTGGGCGTGAGACCCATAGTTATATTTGAGTAATGACTTGAGGCGTGAGTCCTCGATCGGTATGATCGCTTATGTTGTGAATCGTAGTTTGGTTATCATACATGTCTCCCGCTTTATATAGACTAGTATGATTTCATTCTGATTTTTACGATTTCACATACTTGGTACTGCCAGATCGACTTTCCTTCGGGCCGCGTTCATGCCGCAGTAGAGGTACATCGGCCGTGGATCCCCGCTCTTAGGATCACAAGGCAACAGATTGGGAAGCTCCGCTTTCTTGAGGCTTATCTTTTGGTATGTGTTCCCCGAGTTGTAGGTTCTTGTACATTCTGGGTATGGCGGCCCGTCCCGCCATAGTCGTTGTAAATCTTAGGTCCGTAGTATCCGCTGGGTAGGGTTGTAAAGGATTAAACTGCTCGTGTTTTATGTATATACCAAGGCAACCGCTTTGGTTGGCCTGTTTATTATTATATCTCATGTTTCATGACTCATGTTTTATTTTCCGCAGGTTTTCTCTGATGTTGTATCACTAGGGTGCCCGGGATAAGGCACGAAAGAACGCCCCGAACGGTCGTTACAAAAGTGGTATCGAGCGCTTAATCCTCGGAAAGTGTCTACGACCGTGTCTAGTAGAGTCTTGATTATCGGTGTGTTGTGCACCACATCTATAATCGTGAGGCTATAGGACATTTAGGATTGGTTTCCATTCTTCTCATTACGAGATCGTGCCTAGAGTCGTGTTGTAAGTGGGACCCTCCGACGTATCTCGTTTTTACGCTTATGCCTCCGCGAGGCAACCAGAGCCCGTGAGGGCAAGGCACCGAGGGTGCCGCTAGTGAGATACTGAGGAGTACGAGGCGCAGCCCGCAAAGACGAGGTCAGGCTTGTGACGACGGTTTGGACGCCGCCACCCCAAAGAGAGGTTAGAGCCGCAAAGAATGGGCCGAGACCGCAGCACTGAGCCTCCAGCCCCACACCGGGGCAGGAGATGGGTACAAGGAGATGGCCGCTTGGCCGCCGTGGTCGTGGCGTGTATGGCGAGAGGCCGACGCAGTTCAGCCTGGCCCAAAGAGACCGCGTGCACCAGAGCGTATAGTTGAGGTCGCGGGACTTTCTCGAGTCAGAGCCCGCCGCAGTTTTATGGGTCGAGGCTCGAGGATGATCCGCAGGAGTTCATCCGGCGATACTGATCACGCGGTGATCAAGGCTTCGTAAACCGAGTGCGTGACCTTTGGTTCGTGATCGGCCGCGTGATACCGCAATCGATTGGTTTGATTCATGAGCTTTCGGGAGAGCATGCACCTCCAGCAGTATGGGATGAGTTTTCGGGCTTTCTCACGCACTTCTTGCCTCCGCAGATGAGGGCACGGGCCGGCGATTTTTGATGCTTAGACAGAGCGCGACGGTTCGGGAGTACAATGTGAGTTCGACTCATTGGCCAGACGTCCCGCGTTAGTAGCTAGTATGGAGGATCGAGTGCACCGATATGTTACGAGGCTCGATTATTACATGTCGAGGCATGTTCAGAGTAGCTCTTCACCGCATGGACATTGCCCGCATGCAGCTCATGCACCAGGATGTGAGGTGCGGAGAGGTCGACGAATGACCGGATCGCCAGGAGGCCGTGACATCGTGGTCTTTGCGACTTTCGAGGCGGACCGCCAAGAAAGATATTAGTTTTGCACCTCCGCCCGGGCAGAGTGGTCCTCCACAACCTTGAGTATTCGGAGCAGTCGTGGCTCCAAGGGTTCGTGTTTCGGAAGTAAGTGTTGGCGACGCGGTCACCCTACCTCGGTGGTCGATGTGGTAGACCACATTTCGGGAGTGTCGTGGTGCCAGGGAGCTTGTTATTTTGGCGGCAGCAGGCCATTTTGCGAGGAACTGTCCCAACCAAGGGTAGCACGGATGTTACGACTCACCACGGATCGCTGGTTCATCGCCTTCTAAGCATGCTACCGCAGGCGTGCCTATGATTAGAGGAGCGGTAGCTTCTGTATATCCTTAACCTCTAGAGTTTTGGTATGCTTGTTATGATGGTCTCATTATTGTGTGCTATGTACGAATAAGCGTTGTGTTAATTGTGAGTTTGAAAACATGTTTAGTTGGGAGGTTACGATGGGGCATGGTAAGTGTGAACCTTAGACTATGTCACGATCGAGACCTTGGGTAAGGTCGTCTTGAGATTAAAGATTTATTTTATGTTTGACCCTTATCAGAGTAGTGGTATACGTGGGATTTATTTGTGTGATAAGTCCGTGGGTAGTGTGAGATGGAAGTGGTAGCTTTCATGATGTGAATTAGTAAGATTGTTCCGGATCGGGGAACAAGAGTTTGGCGCGGTTGGGGGTCGGGTTGAGGACCATTTGCGGGTCAACCCGTAACCCGGTTTGGGGTGGGGTCAGTTCTGGGTGGTCCCGCCAGGTGGTAGGGTCACGAGGATGCTAGGCCCAAGTTTGTATGATCATCGTATGAGTTCGTGGACGTGTTCGACCAAAAGCGGATCGTGGAGGCCGGGAACGGCCTTAAGGAAGTTTGAGGTTAGTAAGATGACCAAGTTTGAGGTAGTGACTCCAGAGATTTTCGAACGGAAGTAATGACTGAAGTATGGTACGCATCGAGAGTTCGAGTGTTCGAGAAGGGTACAACGAGTAAGGGAGGAAGATAACGTGTGTTATTTCGCGCTGCCGTGGCATCGCAACTTGTTAGAGGAACTTTATCGTTATTCGACTTGAGAAGGAACATTCGACGAATGTTTCTAAGCGAGGGAGAATGTTATACCCGTAGTTGCAGTGGTATGTATGTGAGGACGACGCACGAGAGTACGTAAAAATTTTGAAAAGAAAGAAAGATGTGAGTTTTCACTAAAAGTTTCCGTTATTTGTGAAGAAAAAGGTTCGTTAATGGGAATTGGATTCCCGCTTTTGGTATTTGTACTTCATAGATTATATTAGAATTTTGAGATTTTATTTTGGAAATGGTCACGTGGGCCCACGGAGAAATTTATGGTTTGTGGCCCGCTTTGTTTTTGAGATTTCAGAAATTGGATATTTTCGGAAGACGAAATATTCTGGGCGAATCGGGGGGCGACACGTGTCACCCCCATGTGGCACCCTTGGCCGATTTTACATTTGTGCACAACACCCAGTTGGAGTCGTTTTTCGACGAAACGTTTACAGAACTGCGAAGCGGAAAATTCCGGCTATGTCGCTTTGTATTTTTGCGGATTTTTCCGAGAGACGAAACATTTTGGACCAACGGAGGGTGACATGTGTCACCCTCACAACGGAGACAAGCAAGACTGGCCGATTTGGAGCGGGCAAGTTGTGCTAGATATTTGTGTAGATATTTGCAGGGTTTTGGAGTAGGGGCCAGGTGCACGTGGCTTGATCTTGGCCTTACACTTGCCTTGCACATGGCTTAATCTTGGCCATTGGTTGGCCTTTGGTTTTGCTATAAATACCTCTCCTTGTGAAGACTTATTCATTCACTCTCACTTTGTCTAAGTCTTGAAATCCCTCCTCCTCTAGTAGCTCTCGTCCTAAGCCTCTCCCCCTCCCTCCTCCTTGTGGCCTTTGGCCGAGAAGGGTCCCCCCCCCCTTGTGGTGCTAGCCGTGGGGTACCCCCCCCTAGCCTAGTTGTTTTCGCATAATACCCCTTGTTGTGGTATAGAAATACTCCCCTAGTATTGTTATAATGCCCAAAATACCTTAGCCTTGTACCTTGTAGTATTCCAAAGATACCTCTTTACGTAGAGTCCGGAATACTACCTTTTGTCCTTTTAGTCTCAAACCAAACCCTAAGGAAATCTTCATAGTTGGTCAAGATTTGAGTAGATGTTGGTTAGAACTTCTAAGGGTTGTTTGGAGTGGTTTGAGCGCACTGAGTGAGCTAAACCTTGCTCAGATCGACATTATAACTTGGATAATTTTGGGCTTATCGAGGTAATTATCTTGTCCTCTATTGTAATTGGAAATTACATGTTTGTTAGAATATATAGTTGAAGTATACTATATATGGAACTATACTTAGTATTCGCAATGTCTTTTGACTTAAGCTCAAGAATAAAGAATCGAATCAGTATTTACATAGATCAGATTGCAGTAGACTTGTGTAGAATTGTACACGTCCGGTTAGGCGTGTAAACCCCCGGTTGGCTTGCAGCCTACTCGATTGAGGAGATTTACGCTGTCATGTGTGAGGTGTCGCGAATTTTCTATAGAAAGATAGAAACTTATGTTTTGGGGTTAATAGACGTTTGTGACCTTTATAGGTGAAAGTACTGAGAGTAGCGTATTCTACTCGAGGCTTGGAAAGGGCTAGAGAGGTTGTAGTACTTGGAGCATTTTGCTTATTGTCGATAAATAGTCGCTAGGTATGTGAACCTCTTCCTATCTTTTCTAGCATGATTGTTGTGAACTATGTAGTACGTAGACGATACGCATGTGCTAAGTGATTTGGTTGGTTTAAAACATAGGTGTTATAATAGCTTTATGGGAAGTTAGTTATAACGACCTTATGTAAGTGAAAATGGTTTCTTGATGTTAGAAGTTAAGAGACTTGATCTTATAAGATAAGAGACTTAACTTATTTGTTTTAATGTGGATGTTTGTGTGAAACCTCATTCGTGAGTAATGAGTACTTGGTTTTAAAAGGGATAATGTTTTACTGATTTCGAATCGAATGTATCGGCTGCACCACCGCAATTAATAAAGGAAAATGTATTGAATAATGATGTGTTGTATTAAAACCAAGAGAAACCTCCATCTGCATAGAAACTAAGATGAGACAAAATGATATTACATTTTCTAGATCATGGTCATTGTAATAAGAATGTTGTAAACAAGAATAACCTACTCACGTGAGACATATATTACTCAATTGTTCTAAAAGGAATCAAGTGATTAAGTTTGGGAACTATGAAACCATTTGAAAATGAGTTTGAGTAATCAAACTAGGCAACCTGGAACTTAGGAAAGAATTAATGTCATACTTGATTTTGAAAAGGAATGTGGGTTGGTCATTCTAATACTACGTATCGGTGACTTTTATAAGTAATGGATCTCTTTAAAAGAACTTAACGTATGTAGTACTTTGGGGTTAAAACCCGACTTTGGTATAAATGGAAGTACTTTGAGTTGTTGTGAAACTCGCCATGCTTGTTGTTATGAAACTTGCCTATGCTTGTTGTTGTGAAACTTGCCTATGCTCGTTGTTGTGAAACTTGCCTATGCTTGTTGTTGTGAAACTTGCCTATGCTTGTGATGATAGCCTTTGTTGTACAAGTGTGGTATTTCGCGTTACCGCTCTCGATAGAGGCCTGGTCGACTTGTCGAGAACTTACTCGACGTCCGCGCGATGGAGAATTCCACGTATGTTTCCATTTTGATTATCGTCTTGTTGTTGATGTCACATGGACATGTCTACACCGACGCAGAATTCCGGGGCATGCGCCACGCGGCCGGGTTGACTACCCGATATATTGTTATTGTGGTTACATGGACATGTCTACACCGAGGTAGAATTCGGGCACGTGGCCACGCGCAGGTGGTTGATCACCCAAAGATATTATTGTTGATGTCACATGGACGGTTCTACACCGAGGTAGAATTTCGGGGCGTGGCCGGGCATTGGTATTGTTGTTGCATCATGGACATGTCTACACCGATGCAGTCCGGGGCACGCGCCGTGATGCGAACATGATTGATGCGGGCGTGAGACCCATAGTTATATTTGAGTAATGACTTGAGGCGTGAGTCCTCGATCGGGTATGATCGCTTATGTTGTGGAATCGTAGTTTGGTTATCATACATGTCTCCCGCTTATATAGACTAGTATGATTTCATTACGATTTTTACTGATTTCACATACTTGGTACTTGTTATCGACCTTCTGGGGCGCGTTCATGCCGCAGTAGAGGTACATCGGCCGTGGATCCCCGCTCTTAGGATCACGGCAACAGATTGGGAAGCTCCGCTTTCTCTGAGGCTTATCTTTTGTACGTGTTCCACGAGTTGTAGGTTCTTGTACATTCAGGGGTATGGCGGGGCCCCGTCCGTCATAGTCGTTGTAAATCTTAGAGGTCCGTAGTATCGCGCAAGTGTGGTTGTAAAGGATTAAACTGCTCGTGTTTTATGTATATCGAAGGCAACCGCTTTGGTGGCTCGCTTATTATTATATCTCATGTTTCATGACTCATGTTTTATTTTCCGCTTGTTTTCTATGATGTTGTATCACTAGGCTGCCCGGATAAGGCACGAACGCCCCGAACGGGTCGTTATAATTCTCTCCCGATGCCTCCCACGACCAACTACCGATCGCGGTATCACGCGGCCGATGCGAACCTAGACCACCGACTCGGTCTCCGATGCCTTGATCACTCATGATCCGTCAGAATCGCCGGATGAACTCCTCGCGATCATCCTCGTGCCTCGACCCATAAAACTCTGGCGGTTACATCTCGTAAAATCCCGTAGCCTCAAACTATCTCGACCGGGTGAACCATCGCGCATCGAACTGCCGCTGGCCCAGCTTATCTCTAAGTCCGCCACAACCGCCATTAATCGGGCCCACTCTTGTAACCCATCTCTCCGCCTGCATCGCGGGATCGAGGCTCGTGCATCGTGGTCTCAGAGATCGCCACGCTTCTACTCGCAGCCTCCTGCTGTTGTCTTCTTCGCCCGGTTGCTCAAGGCGGAGGCATAATCGTGAAAACGGCACGTCGAGGGGTCCAACTTATCACACAGCTCTAAGGCACGATCTCCTAATGAGAAGAATAGAAACAAATCCTAAACGCCCCGCGGCCTCCGATTATAGATGTGCACAACACACCGATAATCAAGACTCTACTGATCGCTGCAGACACTTTCCGAGGATTAATCGCTCGATACCACTTTTGTCACGACCGCCCGGCCCGTGATCGGTGCCTTATGTTATACCCTCGTAGTTCCCGGTATGTATGCGAGGACGCACGAGAATACGGCGTAAAGATTGGAAAGGAAGAAAGAGGTGATTTTTCCACGGAAAAGTTTCGGTTTTGTGAAGGAAAAGGTTCGTTAACGGGAATTGGATTCCCAGATTGGTATTCGACTTCTGGAATATTAGAGAATTATGGAATTTTATTTTTGGAAATGGTCACGTGGGCCCACGAGAAATTTACTGTTTGTAGGGCCCACTTTGTTTTGAGATTTTGGCCATTGTGGATATTTTCGAAGATGTTTTATTTTGGGCCAATAGGAGGTGACACGTGTCACCCCGCCAGTGGCTTAGCCGAATGGCATTTGTGCACAACACCTTGTTAGAGTCGTTTTTCGACTAAACGCTTTACATAACTTGCGAGGAAAATTCGGCTATGTCTTTTCTTATTTTTTATGGATTTTTCCGAGAGGCTAACATTTTGGACCAACGAGAGGGCGGAACTTGGCACCCTCTCATGGTGGGCAAGGTGGGCGACTGACGACTTTGGGTGTCAGTGGTAGATATTTTTGTGTAGATATTTGCAGGGTTTTAAGAGTAGGTCTAGGGGCACTTGGGTGAATCTTGGCCTTACACTTGCTATACACTTGGCTAGATCTTGGCCATTGGTTGGCCTTGGCTTGTGCTATAAATACCTCTCCTTTGATGAACTTCTTCATCCTAAATATTTCCTAAGTGTTAGAATCCTCCTCCCTTCCTTATGGTTCTCGTCCCTCCCTCAGGCCGAGAGCACCCCCTCTAGGGTGCTAGCCGAGAGTGTACCCCCTAGCCTAGTTGCTTTCAGATAATACCCCCTTTGTGGTGTAGAAATACTCTCAAAAGTATTGTTATAATGCCCAAATTACCTTAGCCAGATACCTTGTAGTATTCTAAGGTTATACCTATACGAAAGCCCGAAATACTATTATACTTTCCGTCCACAAACCGAAACCCTTGGGAAAATCTCCATAGTTAGTTGGAGTGTTATGTAGAAGTTGGTTAGAACTTCTAAGGGTGGTTTGGAGCGGGTTGAGCGCCGAGTCGAGCTAAACCTTGCTCGTGAGCGACATTAAACTCGGATAATTATGGGCTTATCGAGGTAATTATCTTGTCCCCTATTGTAATTGGATATTACATGTTGTAGGAATATATAGTTGAAGTATACTATGTATATAATCGAACATAGCTTGTGGCAATGTCTTTGGACTTAAGCCCAAGAATCGAATCGAACTGTTTTTACATGGTGATCTGACATGAGTTGTGTAGCTTTTACGTGGAGTAAAATTGTACCCGTCGGGTTAGATGTAACCCCCTGGTTGGCTTGGTAGCCTCGTTAAAGGAGAGATTTACGCTGTTGCATGGGGAGGTCTTGCCGAATTTTCGGTAGAATGTTCTCGCGATAAGGTCTAAATGTTAATAAGCGCTGTGGCCTTATAGGTCAAGTACTACGTGTGGCGCGATCTACTTGGCAAGGAGTAGCCGACGGTTGGAAGTACTTGAGCGTTTGCTATTAGTCGATACTGCCGCGAGGTATGTGAACCTCTCCCTATCTCTTCTAGCATGATATGTGTGAACTATGTAGTACGGTAGACGCATACGTGTTAAATGTATTTGATTGGTTTGAAACATAAAGTGTTATAACGGCTTTATGGGAAGTTGGTTATAACGACTTTATGTAGGTCCAAAATACTTTATGGTTTTTAAAAGGTAAATGATTTGTTTATAAGCGGCTTGATGTGTGATAATAAAGAATCTGAAGTATTTCAAAAGATTTCTAAATCGTTTTGAAAGAAGAGTGATACTTGGTTTCTTTTGAAAACTTAAGAGTTATACTAGCTTTATGGGAACTTAGGTATAACGCTTAAGAATGTTTTATCGATTTTGGAAATCGGGATGTATCGACAAACCATCTGCGGCGTTAATAAAAGGAAATGTTTTGAATAATTAAGTATTATTAAAACCGAGAAACTTCCATCCGCATGTAAGCTAAGATGAGACAAAATGATATTTCCTAGATCATGGTCATTGTAATAAGATTGTTATAAACAAGAATATCCTACTCACATAAGACTTATGTTTCTCAGAGTGTTTAAAAGAGAATTATATTCTTAAATGAATAAGGCTATGAACCACGAAACCTTTCTAAAAAAAGAAACGTGAACATTTGAAATTAGGCAAACTTGGACGTTTGGAAAATAATGTTGTTACTTGATTTTACAAAGGTAAGAGTTTTGGTTTTCTTAAAAGGACAGTCACTCTATTTTATACTACGTATCAGTGTGACTTATGTGAAAGAAACACAACTTATAAAGATTTAATGTGTGAAGTACTTTGGGGTTAGATACGAACTTGTTAGTAAAAGCACCTTGTGAATAACTTGATTGTATTGGTTTGTGAAAGCCTTGTAATACTTTCTTGTTGATTTGAGAAGTAAACATGTTAGGATGCTACGTGTGTTAGTATCTTGTGATGTTAATGTAAAGGGGTTTTACCCTCGAATGCGCTTAAAGTTGTTTGACTATCAGCCGTTATGTTGGTATTGTACCACTCACCTTGACTTGTCTCCGGAGGTTGCCGCCTCCACGCGGGTAGACTCAGCGATGCAGGACCATGATTCGAGGATACCTACGCGGTCCGTGGATCCATGCGGAACTACGGAGTTCCGGTTAGTTTACGCCTTGTGGTCACGCGGTCTTTGTGGCTACGCGATCGCGAGTCCGCGATTTACGCCGGAGTAGCTACCCTCGATGCGGGTTATACCTCATGCGGGCCTATGAGGTTGGCCTATGCGCGAGTGCGAGAGTTCGGGCTAGACGCCGCACATTTGATATCTGCGAGTGACCGGCTTTTATCATGTGACGGCCCAGACAGATATCATGACACATTTTATGACCTTGTTGGTATCGTGGTGTTAGTAGTCGGCTATGCCTTCGATTTACCCTGCATTGTTTTATTAGGACACAGTGGGACACGTGTTCATGTGTATTCCTTGGTGTTTGTGTATCATAACCGGCGATGAGAAGGTATTCCATGGGCACGATTGATGTTGTGGCGTGAGACCCATTGGTAAAAATTGAGTGATGACTTGAGGCGTGAGTCACGACTTGACATGATCGCTTATTTATGGTGAATCGTAGTTTGGTTATCATACATGTCTCCCGCTTTGTATAGACTACTATGATTTCATTTACTGATTTATTTTCGCCACATACTTGGTACCAGATCGACCTCCTTCGGGCCGCGTTCAAATGCCGCAGTAAAGGTACACCGCCATTGATCCTCGCTCTAGGGTCACGATCACGTGGGAAAGCTCCGCTTTCTCCGAGGCTTATCAGTGGTATAGTCCCCGTTGTTGTAGGTGTTTACATTCGTGGTATGGCGGCCCTGTCCCGCCATTGTTGTCGTATCATTTCTTAGAGGTGCAGAGTATCTTGTTGTGGTTTGTAAAAAGGATTAAAACTGTTCATGTTGGAAAAAGTCGTTATTTATATATATGCCGAAAGGCAAGTTTTTCTCAGATTATTGTTTCATATTTCATAATATGTCTTGTATTGTTTTATGTTCCGCTGATTACTCTGATGTTGTATCACTAGGGTGCCCGGGGTAAGGCACTACCACGCCCGAATCGGTCGTGACAAAAGTGGTATCGTGAGCGATTAATCCTGAAAGTGTCTACGCATCAGATCCAAGAGTTCGATTATCGGTGTGCACCACACCAATAATCAGGAGGCTATAGGATAATTAGGATTGGTTTCTATTCTTCTCACTCTGAGATCGTGCCTTAGAGCTGTGTTGAAAGTTGGACCCTCTAAACGTATTTCTTTCCCTTACCGATATGCCTCCGCGTGGGGCAACCCGGGCCCAGGAGGGCAAGGCAGCCGAGGGAGCTGCGAGTAGAGTTCAGAGGGTTACGTGGGCACAGGCCCAATTATCACCTTGGATGGTGCTTCATTCGGGGATTTCTGCGACGTCACTAGCCCCAGTAAAGTTTAGCACGGCGGCGCCTCATCGCGCCATGATATTTGAACCTTCGCCCACGACCAGGAACAGAGAATATGGACTGCAAAGAGGCGACCCTGTTACTAGCTATGGATTTGGCTACCAGAGAGTATACCGATGTATCGCGAGTCTTGATGACTACCTAAGAGAGGGTTGTGCAAGAGTAATTCTTCAGTTGGGCTTGAGCATGGCCTGTGTACGGGCTTATGTACAGCAGGCCGAAAAACGTAGAGATCGACGGGTTAACCAGGCGATGCAGGAGAGGGCGAGAGCAGGTCCTTCGGAACTTTCAAGGTGAGTATACCTTAAGTGCTATGTTACGATAGCGGTGTGGTAGTTGTGATTAGAAATCATGGTGGGTTAACCGAGTAAGATTTTGGGGATAGAGAAGGTGTGAGCCTTAGAGTGTTATACGTCTGCACCTTGCAGGTAAGGCCATCTCGAGTAAAGGTGTAGTCTTATGTTTGATCCTTATCTGAGTGCATAGTGCACGTGAGCTATGTTTGGGATAGGTCCCAAGTGGTATGAAATGAAAGAGGGTAGTTGAGCTAAGAAGACCGCTAGGTTTTCGTAACATGTTTAGTAAAATTGTTCCTTCGGGAGATAGTATTTGCGCTACGTCGGCCGGGTTGAGGCCACGTTGCGGGTCAACCCGCGGCATGTTTGGGCGCGGGTCCGTTGTGGTGGTCCCGCTTGTGGAAGCGGTCATGAGGGTGTTAGGCCCAAGTTTAGTTAACCACAGACGAGTTCGTGGATGCGTCGACCGGTGGTCGGTCGATGGGGCTCATCGTGTTCTTGGTCAGACCGTTCACTCGGCGATGTTGATTTATCGTAAAGGTTGTAAGGCTGCACGGGTGCCTACGTGCACCTTATGGCGCATGGAGCCAGTGTTACGCTGTTTTTGTTTCGGAAGTTTTACCAGCAGGTTAAGGACTCAGTGAGTCTCGACCGCATTCGCCCCGCCGGTGTGTGGATTTCGTGGTAGTTGTGAGGATTGTTGTCTCTGTGGAGGGAGCGTTTAAGCTACCATTTCGTGTTCGAGGTCGCCTTAGGAAGCCTTGTAGGGGCGACAGTGTAAGTTGCCGATTGGTTCGATGTTGGCAAGGTTCGCATACTGTTCAGCTTGTTCCAGCAGATCGTGGATAGGAAAAGCTCATCTAGAAGAAGTTACGGCACTGCAGGAATCGTTCGGATAATCCGCGACGACGCTTAGAGGTCAGCTAGACGGTCGGTCTTCTTGAAAGTACAACCCCGGACAGGGTGTGACGAGTTGTGGAAACAGAAGGAACTTAGCCCGAGTTACTTTGGGCCTTTTGAGTTCATGTGAAGAATAGGCCAGGTTGCCTATATGTTAGCAATTGCCGTCCGACTTAGGAGGCAGTACGTCCGGTCTTTCGTATTTATGTTCGGGGGGCTGAGCGTATAAAGAGGCCAGAGCCTCTACCACGGGAACAGACCCGAACCGTGGCTCTCCGTATGGCACATCCTGAGAAGGGCCGTAGGTACGCCTCGAGGATCGCAAGCACCGGCATACCATTTGTTGGGTCGTCGAGCTAGGCTCGCGCAAAGTGACAAAAGTGTATTTGTGGTGATGTTAGAGGTGTTTCGTAGACTTGGATATAAGTATGTTGCGCGGTATTTTCGTGGCCGTATGGCAGGATTGTTTCGTAAGTATAGAAGTGAAGACTATACTGGCGCACGTATGTTTTGAGACTTAGAAGGAACATTCGGGACGAATGTTTCTAAGGGGGGAAGAATGTTATACCCCGTAGTTCCTGGGTATGTATGCGAGGACGTACGTACGAGAATACGACAGAAAGATTGGAAAGGAAGAAAGAGGTGATTTTTCCACGGAAAAGTTTCCTTTTGTGAAGGAAAAAGGTTCGTTAATGGGAATTGATTCTGATTTGGTATTCGGACTTCTGGAATATTAGAGAATTATGGAATTTTATTTTTGAAATGGTCACGTGGGCCCACGGAGAAATTTACTGATTTGTGGGGCCCACTTTGTTTTCGAGATTTTGGCCATTGTGGATATTTTCTAAGATGTTTTATTTTGGGCCAATAGGAGGGTGACACGTGTCACCCCGCCTAGTGGCTCGCCGAATGGCATTTGTGCACAACACCTTGCTAGAGTCGTTCGACTAAACGCTTTACATAACTTGCGAGGGAAAATTCGGCTATGTCTTTTCTTATTTTTGCGGATTTTTCCGAGAGACGAACATTTTGGACCAACGAGAGGCGCACTTGGCACCTCTCATCAGTGGGCAAGCGCGTGACTTGGACGACTTTGGGGTGTCAAGTGGTAGATATTTTTGTGTAGATATTTCAGGGTTTTAGAGTAGGGTCTAGGGGGCACTTGGGTGAATCTTGGCCTTACACTTGCTATACACTTGGCTAGATCTTGGCCATTGGTTGGCCTTGGCTTGTGCTATAAATACCCCTCTCTTTTGATGAACTTCTTCATCCTAAATATTTCCTAAGTGTTAGAATCCTCCTCCCTTCCTTATGGTTCTCGCCCCTCCTCAGTGGCCGAGAGCACCCCCCCCCCTCTAGGGGTGCTAGCCGAGAGTGTACCCCCCCCCCCCTAGCCTAGTTGCTTTCGTATAATACCCCCCTTTTGTGGTGTAGAAATACTCTCTAGAGTATTGTTATAATGCCCAAATTACCTTAGCCAGATACCTTGTAGTATTCTAAGGTTATACCTATCGAAAAGCGAAATACTATTATACTTTCCGTCAATACCACAAACCGAAACCTCGGGAAAATCTCCATAGTTAGTTGGAGTGTTATGTAGAAGTTGGTTAGAACTTCTAAGGTGGTTTGGAGCGGTTGAGCGCCTGAGTCGAGCTAAACCTTGCTCGTGAGCGACATTAAACTCGGATAATTATGGGCTTATCGAGGTAATTATCTTGTCCCCTATTGTAATTGGATATTACATGTTGTAGGAATATATAGTTGAAGTATACTATGTATATAATCAACATAGCTTGTGGCAATGTCTTTGGACTTAAGCCCAAGAATCGAATCGAATCGCTTTTTACATAGATCAGACATGAAGCTTGTGTAGCTTTTACGTGAGTAAAATTGTACCGTCGTTAGATGTGTAACCCCTGGTTGGCTTAGTAGCGGCCTCGTTAAAGGAGGAGATTTACGCTGCATGGGGGAGGCGCCGAATTTTCGGTAGAATGTTCTGCGATAAGGTCTAAATGTTAATAAGCGCCTTGTGGCCTTATAGGTTGAAGTACTACGTGTGGCGCGATCTACTTGGCTTAAGGAGTAGCCGACGGTTGGAAGTACTTGAGCGTTTGCTATTAGTCGATACTGTCGCGAGGTATGTGAACCTCTCCTATCTCTTCTAGCATGATATGTGTGAACTATGTAGTACGGTAGACGTACACGTGTTAAATGTATTTGATTGGTTTGAAACATAAAGTGTTATAACGGCTTTATGGGAAGTTGGTTATAACAGCTTTATGTAGGTCCGAAAATACTTTGTGGTTTTTAAAAGGTAAATGATTTGTTTATAACTGGCTTGATGTGTGATAATAAAGAACTTGAAGTATTTCAAAAGATTTCTAAATCGTTTTGAAAGAAGAGTGATACTTGGTTTCTTTTGAAAACTTAAGAGTTATACTAGCTTTATGGGAAGTTAGGTATAACGCTTAAGAATGTTTCTTGATTTTGGAAATCGGGATGTGTATCGACAAACCATCGCGAGCGTTAAAAGGAAATGTTTTGAATAATTAAGTATTATTAAAACTAAGAGAAACTTCCATCTGCATAGAAGCTAAGATGAGACAAAATGATATTTCCTAGATCATGGCTGCTGTAATAAGATTGTTATAAACAAGAATATCCTACTCACATAAGACTTATGTTTCTCAGATTGTTTAAAAGAGAATTATATTCTTAAATGAATAAGGCTATGAACCACTAAACCTTTCTAAAAAAGAAACGTGAACATTTGAAATTAGGCAAACTTGGGCGTTTGGAAAATAATGTTGTTACTTGATTTTACAAAGGTAAGAGTTTTGGTTTTCTTAAAAGGACCACTCTATTTTATACTACGTATCAGGTGACTTATGTGAAAGAAACAGATCTTTTAAAGATTTAATGTGTGAAGTACTTTGGGGTTAGATACCCGAACTTGTTAGTAGAAAACACCTTGTGTGAATAACTTGATTGTATTGGTTTGTGATAGCCTTGTAATACTTTCTTGTTGATTTGAGAAGTAAACATGTTAGGATGCTACGTGTGTTAGTATCTTGTGATGTTAGTGTAAAGGGGTTTTCCCCTCGACTGCGCTTAAAGTTGTTTGACTATCAGCCGTTATGTTGGTATTGTACCACTCACCTTTACTTGTGTCCGGAGGTTGCCGCCTCCGACGCGGGTAGACTCGGTGATGCAGGACCATGATTCGAGGATACCTCATGCGGGTCCGTGGATCCATGCGGAACTACGGAGTTCGGGTTAGTTTACGCCCTGTGGTCACGCGGTCTTTGGCCACGCGGATCGCGAGTCCGTGATTTACGCCGGAGTAGCTACCGATGCGGGTTATACCTCACGCGGGCCTATGAGGTTGGCCTATGCGAGTGCAGAGAGTTCTGTGGCTAGACGCGCACATTTGATATCGCGGCGAGTGACCGCCTTTTATCATGTGACGGTGCAGACAGATATCATGACACATTTTATGACCTTGTTGGTGCTGCTGGTGTTAGTAGTCGGCTATGCCTTCGCATTTACTGCATCGTTTTATTAGGACACGCGGGACACGTGTTCATGTGTATTCCTTGGTGTTTGTGTATCTTAAGCGGCAGCCGGCGGAAGGTATTCCACGCACGATTGATGTTGTGGGCGTGAGACCCGTTGGTAAAAATTGAGTGATGATTGAGGCGTGAGTCACGACGACACGATTGCTATTTATGGTGAATCGTAGTTTGGTTATCATACATGTCTCTGCTGTATAGACTACTATGATTTCATTTACGATTTATTTTCGCCACATACTTGTACTGTTATCGACCTCTTCGGGCTGCGTTCATGCCGCAGTAAAGGTACACCGCCATTGATCCTCGCTCTAGGTCACCACAGCGTGTGAAAGCTCCGTTTCTCGAGGCTTATCGGTGGTATAGTCCTCTGTTGTAGTGTTTACATTCGTGGTATGGCGGCCCCGTCCCGCCATTGTTGTCGATCATTTCTTAGAAGTGCAGTAATCGCTGGTGTGGTTTGTAAAAAGGATTAAAACTGCTCATGTTGGAAAAAGTCGTTATTTATATATATGCCGAAGGCAAGTTTTTCTCGATTATTGTTTCATATTTCATAATATGTCTTGTATTGTTTATGTTCCGCTGATTACTCGATGTTGTATCACTAGGGTGCCCGGGTAAGGCATCACCACACGTCTTAATCGGTCGTGACACCTTACCCGCACCTAGCGATACAACATCGAGAAAACCAAGGAAATAAAAACTTAAACATTTAAATAGACATGGATCAAGATAAAGAAAATAGGCCAACCAAAGCGGTTTCCTTTCAACATATATATATGTATAGACATTTGAATAGCATAATCCTTACAACCCCGACTACAACAAAGGCTGCACTTCTAAGATTTTTACAACAACTATGACGGACAGGCTCCCGCCATACCCCGAATGTACAAGAACCCTGCACTGTGTGGTAACATACCAAAAGATAAGCCTCCAAGGAACAGAGCTTCCCAATACGCTGAAATGTGATCCTAAACGCTGGATCGACACCGACGACTTACCGCGGCATGAACGCAGCCCCGGCGAGGTCGATAACAGTACCAAGTTTGTGAAATCAGAAATATCAGAATGAAATCATAGCAGTCTATATAAAGCAGGAGACATGTATGATAACCAAACTACAGTACACCACATATAAACAGTCATATCAAGTCAGGGACTCACGCCCTCCAAATCATCACTCGTGCCCGTGGAATTCCTTCCTCACTGCCGGCAGTCTATGATATAACAACACCAAGGAGTATATATGAACACCAGGTCCCACCTGTGTTAATAAAACCGTACGGGACAAGTATAACTACCAGATCCGACCGTACCAATAATACTGTACAACCATATCATGAAGCTGACACGTGGCAAGTGCACTAGCCTCCACCAGATCCACCTGCGTCACGTAGCTGACGGGGGCAAGTGAATCGGCCAGGCACCCGATCACAACCGTAAGTCACGAAGCTCCATCCAAACACTGACTCGCGAAGCTGACACGTGGCAAGTACACTAGCCTCCACCAGATCCACCTGCGTCACGTAGCTGACGGGGGCAAGTGAATCGGCCAGGCACCCGATCACAACCGTAAGTCACGATACTTCGCCGCCGGTCGACACGTGGCAAGTGCAATAACCTATACCAGATCCACCTGCGTCACGTAGCTGACGGGGGCAAGTAAACAGGCTACGCACCCGATCACAACCGTAAGTCACGATACTTCGCCATAACCATAATGGTCACATGTCCACAGAATCCATCAACAGTGTGGACATGCCCATGTAACAATGCTAATGGAAGCATACCCGTGGAATCTCCCGTCACTGCCGGTACGTCCAAGTAAGTTCTCCACAAGTCAACCGGCCCTCCATCGAGAGACGCGGTAGTATAGAAACACAATTCTTGCACAACAAAGACTATCACCATAAGCATAGGCAAGTTACACAACATGCATAGGCAAGTTACACAACAACAAACATAGGCAAGTTATACATAACTCAAGGTACTTTCATTTTATGAAAAGGTCTGGGTTTTAACCCTAAAGTACTACATACGTTAAACTTCTTTTAAAGATCCATTCCTTTTATAAAAGTCACCCGATACCCGTAGTATAAAATAGAGTGGCTCACGTATTTTAGGTAAACCAAAACAACTTCCATACTTTCCTTTTTTTTAAAACCAAATTAAGGCAATACCATGCCTTCTTTTTAGACCAAGACACTTCTCTTTTTAAAGTCAAGTTACCACATTAAAACCAATGATAAAACCCTTCTTTTGTTCTCATAAAGTCATTATAACTAACTTCCCATAAAGCTGTTATAACACTTTATGTTTTAAACCAATTTTAGACAAAACAATGCCTTTCGTTTCCCTAAAGTTCCAGTTTGCCTAATTTCAATTACTCAAGTCTCTTTATTTTAGAAAAGTTTCATAGTTCAATGTCTTAATCTCTTTTAAAACAATTGAGTAACATATGCCATAGGTGTGAGCAGTTTATTCTTGTTTATAAACAATCTTATTAAGCAGCCATGATCTAGGAAATGTAATATCATTTTGTCTCATCTTAGTTTCTATGCAGATGGAGGTTTCTACTGGTTTTAATAATACTTCATTATTCAATACATTTTCCTTTATTAACGCCGCAGCGGGGTTTGTCGATACTCATTCGATTTCCAAATCAAGAAACATTTCTCCTTTTAAAAACCAAGTACTCATTACTCACGAATGAGGTTTCACACAAAATTCATATTAATTCATTCAAGTCAAGTCTCTTATCTTTTAAGATCAAGTCTCTTAACTTCTAAAAATCAGTAAACCATTTCTCATTACCATTCTTAAGACGTTATACCTAACTTCCCATAAAGCTAGTATAACTCTTATGTTTTCAAAACCAAGTATTACTCTTCTTTCAAAACGGTTTCTTAATCTTTCGAAATACTTCAAGATTCTTTATTATTCAGGCTTAAGTCAAACGACATTGCCGTAACACTACATTCAGTTAACACACGTACGTCTACCGTACTATATATATTCCTTTTAAAATATTTCAAGTTTCTTATTATTCAGGCTTAAGTCAAAAGACATTGCCGTACAACTATATTCAGTTAGCACACGTACGTCTACCATATATATATATACATATTATTCAGGCTTAAGTCAAAAGACATTGCCACACGTACGCCTTATATATATATTCTTTTAAAATACTTCATGCTCAAGAGTATAGGAAGAATCACATACCTCGCGACGATTATCGACTATAAGCAAAACGCTCCACGGATATAACCCGGCTAGCCTTGTCCACTTCCAAGTAGTATATGCTACTCGCAGCACATTCAACCAATAAAGGTTATCGATCATCAGAATACAAATCTATGTAAGTACAGTTCAATCTTCTACTTATATATTCTTCTGATGCGATTTCAGTTCAAGTCTTTTATGTAATATCCTTCTATTACAGTTCAATTCTCTTCTATGAATCTTATATTCATTTATATACTACTACAGTATGTAATTCCCAATTACAATAGAAGGATGAGTATTTACCTCGATAAGCCCCAAAATTATCCAAGTTTAAAGTCGATCCCGAGCAAGGTTTAGCTCCTACTCCGTGCGCTCCACCGCTCCAAGAAACCCTTAGAAGTTCTACACAACTTCTACTTAGTACTCCAACCAATTATGGAGATTTTTCCATAGGGTTTCGTTTAGTGGCTAAAGGAAAGTATAATAGTATTTTCGGGCTCTACGTAGAGGTAACTTTGGAAAGTACTACAAGGTATATGGGCTAAAGTATTTGGGCATTATAACAATACTTGGAGAGTATTTCTATACCACAAAAGGGGGGTATTATACGAAAACAACTAGGCTAGGGGGGGTACCCCTCGGCTAGACACTACAAAGGGGGAGGGGGAGGCTCTCGGCCAAGGGGGGGAGGGGGTGTGGTGGACGAAACTCAAGAGGGAGGGAGTAGTTTGAGACTTAGAGAAATGCTCAAGTTTGGATGAAGAAAGTCTTCAACTTAGAGGTCAAGCAATGGCCAACCAATGGCCAAGATCCATCCAAGTGTTAGGAAAGTGTAGGGCTAGATTTTAACCATGTGTACCTTATCCATCTACCACACCAACTTGCACAAAAATATCCTACCAACTAAAGCCACCCATTTCGTCCACTTTGCCGTCCCTAAGCTTCCAATGTGAGGGTGACACATGTCACCCTCCCGTTGGTCCAAAATGTTTCGTCTCTCGGAAAAATCCGCAAAAATAATAATTGACATAGCCGGAATTTTCCCTTTGCAAGTCTTGTAAAACGTTTCGTCGAAAAACGATTCTTTTCGGCACTTGTGCCCAAATTTTCGAACCTTGCCAACTTTAAGGCTTCAATTTATATACGTACGCCCTCACGTACATACTCTGGAAATACGGGGTATAATAGTAAGATGCCGGGGCATGCGGCCGTTGTGCGGGTTAAATTCCCGGGTTATATTTGAGTGATGACTTTACGGGCGTGAGTCCCTGACTTGACATGACTGCTAATATATGTTGTGTACTGCAGTTTGGTTATCATACATGTCTCCTGTTTTATATAGACTGTTATGATTTCATTCTGATTTTTCGCCACATACTTGGTACTGTTATCGACTTTTCGCGGCTGCGTTCATGCCGCAGTAGAGGTACACGATTGTTGATCCTCGCTCTTAGGATCACGGTTCACAGATTGGGAAGCTCCGTTTCTCGGAGGCTTATCTTTTGGTATAGTCCCCGTCATTGTAGGTACTTGTACATTCGTGGTATGGGCCCCGTCCCGTCATAGTGGTTATAAAAACTCTGTGAGGTCTGTAGATCATTGTGGGCGGTGGTTTGTAAAAGGATGTAGCTGCTCGATTTTATATATATATATGCAAAGGTGACCGTTTTGGTTAGCTTGCTTTTTTCATATTGTTCATATGTTTAAGTTTTTAATTCGTGATTTTCTCGATGTTGTATCACTAGGGTGCCCGGTAAGGCACGATGCCCGAGGTCGGGTCGTGACAAAAGTGGTATCGTGAGCGATTAATCCTCGGAAAGTGTCTCATGCACCGTATCTAGTAGAGTCTTGATTATTGGCGTGTTGTGCACCACACCTATAATCAGGAGGCTGCAGGATATTTAGGATTGGTTTCCATTCTTCTCACTCTGAGATCGTGCCTTAGAGTTGTGTTATAAGTTGGACTCCCTCGGACGTATTCGTATGTACCAGTTTTGCCTCTGCGAAAGGCAACCAGGGCCCAGAAGGGAAAGGCAGCAGAGGGAGCTACGAGTAGAACACAGAGGGTTACAAGGGCACAGGCCCGGTCATTACCTGAGATAGTACTTCAGACGACGAGTTATATGACGCCACTAGCCCCAGCAGAGTTTAGAGCGGCAGCAATTTCTACTGAGGCCGCGATACCTGGGTCTCATGTTCCACGGCCAGGAGCCAAGGATATGAGTTACAAAGAGATGGCCCAATTACTAGCTAGGGTCGTGGCGAGATATGAGGACGGACGGGAGCCGGTGGTTCCGGCAGTACCAGTGATTCACCCTATATCCAATAGTCTGAGACTTCGGGATTTCTTGAGTTGCAGTTCGCCAGAGTTCTATGAATAAAGAGCTGAGGATGATCCTCAGGGTGTCGTGCTAGTTTGGGAGATTGTTATGCTTGCGGCCAGCAGGGCCATTTGGTGAGAGTTTGTCCGACCAGAGGTAGCACGGATGTTGAGACTCAGCCTTCGGGATCGGTGGCTGGTTCATCGCCTTATATAGCTAGGCGCCCTGCAGGGTAGGATTATGATTAGAGCGACAAAGGGAAAGTGAGGAAGTAGTTACAGAGATATCTTCAGCCCTTAAGAGACTTGTTTATGTTGTCATGGTAGATACATGTGGAGTGTTATGTACGGATAGCATTGTGTTAAGTGTGAATTAGAAAACATGGGTAGTTGAAAAGGGTAAGTCTGGGGGCGAGACAATTGTGAGCCTTAGAATTTATAACAGTTGCGACCTTGGATGCAAGGCCGTCTTGAGTGGATGATTTTACGGTTGGTCTTTGTCGAAATACTTGGTATGCGTGATATATATTGTGGGATAATTCCATGGGTAGTGTGAGATGGAAGTGGTAGCTTTCATGACGTGAATTAGTAAGATTGTTCCGGATCGGGGAACGAGAGAGTTTGGCGCGACGGTGGGTCGGGTTGAGGCCGTATTGCGGGTCAACCCGCAGCCCGGAGTGAGGTAGGGTCAGTTTGAGGTGGTCCCGCCAGGTGGTAGGCCCAAGTTTAGGTAACCATCGTATGAGTTCGTGGATGTGTTCGACTAGAATCGGATCGTGAAGGCCGGGAATGGCCTTAAAGGAATTTGAAGGCTAGTAAGATGACCAAGTTTGGAGGTAGAGCTCCAAAGGTTTTGGAAACTGAAGCGATGACTGGAGTATGATACGTGTACTAGAAAGAGTTCGGGTGTACGAGAAGGGTACGATGAGTAAGGAGAGAAGTGAACCTGTGTTAAGAGATCGGAAGTGATCATTTCTTTTGTGAAGTGAAGATACGAAGGGAGTATCCGTTAGACCTTGGGTGGGAGCTTTTTGTGATGTTAGAGGTGATTCCTCGTTGGCTTGGATTTGAGTTTTGCGCATATGTTATACTATGGCCATTGATGGCATGACTGGTTTCATAAGTATAGTAGTGAAGACTATACCGGCGCATGTGTGTTTGGAGACTTAGAGGGAACATTCGGGACGAATGTTTCTAAGGGGGGAAGAATGTTACACCCCGTAGTTCCTGGGTATGTAGGTGAGGACGTACGTACGAGAATACGACAGCAATATTGGAAAGGAAGGAAGATGTGATTTTTCGACGGAAAAGTTTCCGGTTTTTGTGAAGGAAAAAGGTTCTCTAATGGGAATTGGATTCCCAGATTTGGTATTTGGACTTCCTGGATTATATTAGAATTATGGAATTTTATTTCCGGAATTGGTCCCGTGGGGCCCACGGGGAAAATTTACGGTTTTGTGGGGCCCACTTTGTTTTCGAGTTTTTTGATATTTTGGATATTTTCGGAAGATGAAATATTTTGGACGAGTGGGAGGGCAACATGTGTCACCCCCCCTAGGTGGCATGGCCGAAATATAGGTGCCATGTGTCCTTGATAGCTTGCCAAGTGTCTAGCCACTTGTCACAAGTCTTGTGTAGACTTGTGGCACCACACTTGTACCCCAATCTCACCACAAACTTGCCTTGATCTTGGCCCTTGAATTCTCTATAAATAAGCCCCCTTGATAGCAAGACTTCTTCATCCACACTTGTGATAATTTCCAAGACAAAAATACTCCCTCCCTCTTGAGTGTATCTCTCGGCCATGGGCTGATTTTAGGAGCTAATGTTGTCCAAAAATTCTTAAACTTTTAAGTATTCTTCCTTAGGGTGTTAGGAAGATTTTGTACCAAGAGTTGGAAAATATTTCACACCCCTAGCCTTAGATATACCCCTTGGCCGAAACATTGCCAAATTTTAGCCTAAGTGTTCTTCACTTTTTGGAGTTGGATCTTGAAGAGGAGTTGGTTAGGAGCATCTAAGGGTCGCTTGTAGCGGATTGGAACGTAAGGAATTGGAGCTAAACATTGCTCAGGATCGACTTATTAATCTTGGATAATTTTGGGCTTATTGTTATACCCCGTATTTCCAGAGTATGTACGTGAGGACGTACGTACAAAAGTTTTTAGCCTTAAGTAGGCATTAGGGACGAAATTTGTGCACAACTAGCGAAAAGAATCGTTTTCCGACGAAACGTTTTCCGAACTTTGCGAAGGGAAAATTACGGTTGCAACATTTATAATTTTTGCGGATTTTTCCGAGAGATGAAATATTTTGGACCAGCGAGAGGGTGACAAGTGTCACCCTCAAGTGGGCGGAAATTGTTGGACGAAAGTGGAAAGTTTTTGGCCTTTGTTTTTGGTCAAGGGTTAGGTAGGATATTTTGTAGATATTTTGTGTAGTGGATGAGCAAGTGGGACCCACACACACTTGTCCAAATCTTCACCCTCCACTTGCCCTCCACTTGCCCTCCACTTGCCTCAATCTTGGCCATTGAATGTCCTATAAATACCCCTCTAATGCAAGACTATTTCTTCATCCACAAATCATTTTTCCAAGTCTAAAAATCCCCCCCCCCCCCTCTTAGCAAGGCTCTCGTCCAAAGAGCTCCCTGTTATACCCCGTATTTTCAGAGTATGTACGTAAGGACGTACGTAGAAAAATTTGAACTTTAAAGTTGGCTTGGCCGAATTTTTTTGTGCACAACACCCGGTTAGAGTCGTTTTTCGACGAAACGTTTTACACAACTCGCGTAGGGTAAATTACGGCTATGTCATTTCTAATTTTTGCGGATTTTTCCGAGAGAAGAGACGTGTTGGACCAACAAGAGGGCGCCACTTGGCACCCTCTCATTGGCGGATTTGGTGGGCGTCCCTTGGACGATTTTCTGGTCAATTTTGTCAAGTATTAGGTAGGATATTTTGTGTGCAAGTTGGCTAGTACACTTGCCCTAATCTTGGCCTTACACTTGCCTAGCACTTGGCTAAATCTTGGCCATTGGTTGGCCTTTACTTGACCTATAAATACCTCCCTTTGATGAACTTCTTCATCCAAAATCTCTAAGTCTTGAAAGCTTCTTCCTCCCCCCTTAGTGTAGTGCCTTTGGCCGAGAGCACCCTTCCCCAGCCGAGAATTTCCCCTAGTGGGGTTGGCCGAGGTACACACCCCTCCTTGTGGTGCTAGTGGGTACCCCTAGCCTAGTTGTTTTCGTATAATACCCCCCGTTTTTGTGGTATAGTGATACTCTCAAAAGTATTGTTATAATGCCCAAATTACCTTAGCCGTATACCTTGTAGTATTCTAAGGTTATACCTATCTGAAAAACCAGTTATACTATTATACTTCCGTCACCACCAAACCGAAACCCTAAGGAAAATCTCCATGGTTAGTTGGAGTAGTATGTAGAAGTTGGTTAGAACTTCAAGGGTAGTTTGGAGCGGGGTTGAGCACGAGTCGAGCTAAACGTTGCCCAGGATCGACTTTATTACTTGGATAATTATGGGCTTATCGAGGTAAATATCTTGTCCCTCTATTGTAATTGGAAATTACATGATTGTTAGACTATATAGTTGAAGTATACTATATATAGAACTGAACGTTGTTATCGGCAATGTCTTTGGACTTAAGCCTGAATAATACTTACGGCAATGTCTCGCGACTTAAGCCTGAATAATAAGAAACCTTTTCGAAAGAAGAGTGCTGAACTGTAATTACATAGGACTGTATTACAGTAGACTTGTGTAGCTTTTCTGTGAGATAGAATTGTGCACGTCCGGATTAGACGTATAACCCCCCCTGGTTGGCTTGGTGTCACGACCCGAACCCGGGCCCGTGACTGGTGCCTTACCCCGGGCACCCTAGTGATACAACATCAGAGAAAATCAGCGGAAATAAAAACATGAACATGAATTAAGAGACAAGATAAATAAACAAAGCAACCAAAGCAGCTTGCCTCATCATATATACATAAATACCCAACAGCTTATCCTTTTACAAACCCCGCCACAACAATGCTATAGACCTCTAAGATTTTTACAATGCTATGACGGACAGTGGCCCCGCCATACTTCGAACGTATAAGAATCTGGACTCAGGGTAACATACCAAAATATAAGCCTCCGAAGAAATGGGGCTTCCCGACACGCTGAACTGTGATCCTATGAGCGAGGATCCACAACCGATGTACTTCCACCTGCGGCATGAACGCAGCCCCCCGAAGGAGGTCAGTACAACAGGTACCAAGTATGTGAAATCAGAAAAGATCAGAATGAAATCATAATAGTCTATATAAAGCAGGAGACATGTATGATAACCAGATGAAATACGTGTCCCTGCCCATCTCGTGGGACTCGGTGTAGAATCAGATGAAATACGTGTCCCTGCCCATCTCGTGGGACTCGGTGTAAAAATCAGATGAAATACGTGTACCTCCCCATCTCGTGGGACTCGGTAAAAATCGGATGAAATACGTGTCCTCGCCATCTCGTGGGACTCGTAAAAATCGGATGAAATACGTGTCCTCGCCATCTCGTGGGACTCGGTGTATAATCGATGGAATACGTGTCTCGCCATCTCGTGGGACTCGGTGTATAATCAAATGGAATACGTGTCCTCGCCATCTCGTGGGACTCGGTGTATAATAAAATGAAATACGTGTCCCTGCCCATCTCGTGGGACTCGGTGTAGAATCGTTCATAACAAATCAACCGGCCCTCCATCGAGAGATGCGGGGTACAGAAATACAACAAAGGCTATCACAACAAGCATAGGAAAGTTTCACAACAACAAGTATAGGCAAGCTTCACGACAACAAGCATAGGCAAGCTTCACGACAACAAGCATAGGCAAGTTATACACAACTCAAAGTATTTTCATTTTATGCCAAAGTCCGGGTTTTAACCCTAAGGTACTACGTACGTTAAATTACTTTTAAAGATCCATTTCTTTTACAAAGGTCACCCGATACCCGTAGTATAAAAATAGAGTGACTAACATCGTTAAGTAAACCAAAATGCTTTCCTTTGTAAAATCAAGTAACAACCTTATTTTCCAAACGTTCAAGTTTGCCTAATTTCAAATGCTCAAGTTTCTCATTTTAGAAAAGGTTTCGTAGTTCATAGTTTTAATCCTTTAAACATAATTCTCCTTTAAACATTTTGAGAAACATATGCCTTATAGGTGAGTAGGTTATTCTTGTTTATAAACAATCTTATTAAGCAGTCATGATCTAGGAAATGTAATATCATTTTGTCTCATCTTAGCTTCATGCAGATGGAGGTTTCTCTGGTTTTAATAATACTTCATTAGTCTTTACATTTCCTTTATTAACGCCGCAGTTGGTTTGTCGATACTTATTCTGATTTCCGAAAAGAGTAAAACATTATTCCTTTTAAAAACCAAGTACTCATTACTCACGAATGAGGTTTCACCCAAAATTCATACATTTAAGTCAAGTCTCTTATCTTCTAAAAATCGGTAAACCATTCTCTTTATCTCTCTTAAGACGTTATACCTAACTTCCCATAAAGCTAGTATAACTCTTATGTTTTCAAAGCCAAGTATTACTCTTCTTTCAAAAAGGTCTTTTTGAAACACTTCAAGTTCTTTATTACTACACATCAAATCCGTATAAGTCAAATCGCTACCCTTTGAAACCACAAAGCATTTTCTTACCTACATAAAGTCATTATAACCAACTTCCCATAAAGCCGTTATAACACTTTATGTTTCAAACCAATCAAATACATTAAACACATGTACGTCTACCGTACTACATAGTTATACACATATCATGCTAGAACAGATAGGAAGAGGTTCACATACCTCGCGACTATTTCCGACTAATAGCAAAGCGCTCCAAGTACCTCAAATCGTCGGCTACACCTTAAGCCAAGTAGACCACGCCACATGTAGTATTTCAACCTATAGAGGCCACAAGGCGCCTATTAACATCTTAGATCTCAATGTAGAATATCTTACAGAAAATTCGCAAAGACCTCCCCGCACAACAGCGTAAATCTCCTCCTCTATCGAGGCCGCTACCAAGCCAACCGGGGTTGCACGCCTAACCGACGCTGCAATTCTACTCACATAATACTACACAAGCCTTCATCTGAATACACCCTATGTAATTACATTTACCACTTCTTAAAATTCAGCTTAAGTCGCAAGACATTGCGTAAGTATTATTCAGCTTAAGTCAAAAGACATTGCCGCACAACTATGTTCAGTTCTATATATAGTATACTCAACTATATACTCCTACAACATGTAATTTCCAATTACAAATGTATGTCAAGAATGTTTACCTCGATAAGCCCAAAATTATCCGAGTTTATATGTCGATCCCGAGCAAGGTTTAGCTCCTACTCCGCGCTCCAACCCGCTCCAACAAACCCTTAGAAGTTCTAACCAACTTCTACTTAACACTTCAACCGACTATGAAGGTTTTTCCTTAGGGTTTCGTTTTTATGGTGAGGAAGTATAATAGTATTTTCTGGGCTTTTGTATAAAAAGGGTACTTTGGAAAGTACTACAAGGTATATGGGCTAAAGTATTTGGGCATTATAACAATACTAGGAGAGTATTTCTATACCACAAAATGGGTATTATACGAAAACAACTAGGCTAGGGGGGGGACCCCTCGGCTAGGGTACCACAAAGGTGGGGGTTCGTAGGGCCTTCAAGAGGGGAGAGGGGTGGTGTTTGGACGAGAACAAGGTTGAGGGAGAGGAGGGATTTTGAGACTTAGATAGATTTCTCAAGTTTGGATGAAATAACTCTTCAACTTAGAGGGTATTTATAGGTCAAGGAATGGCCAACCAATGGCCAAGAACCATCCAAGTGTTAGCAAGTGTAAGGCCAAGATCAAGCCAAGTGCACCTTATCCATCTACCACCAAAATATCCTACCTAACCCTTGACCAAGAATCAACACAAAAACGCGTGCCATTGATCGTTATACCGTATTTCCGCAGTATGACGTGAGGCGTGCACGATAAAAGTTTAAAGCCTTGAGTAGGCAAAGTGGCTTGGCCGAATTAAATTTGTTCACAACACCCGATTAGAGTCGTTTTCGACGAAACGCTTTCACTTTTCGTAGGGAATTTCGGCTATGTCATTTTTATTTTTGCGGATTTTTCCGAGGCGATTTAAACATTTTGGACCAACGAGAGGCGACACTTGTCACCCTCAAGTTGGTGGAGTGATGGGCGGTAGCTTGGCCGAAAGGTGTGCATTAGTTGGTAGGATATTTTTTGTGTGTTGATTGATAAGTGGGACCCACACACACTTGTCTAAATCTTGGCCCTACACTTGCCTTGCACTTGGCATGATCTTGGCCATTGGTTGGCCTTCACTTGACCTATAAATACCCACTTTGGAAGACAAATTCATCCACAAATTTGCCTAAGTCTTGAAAGCTCTCCTTCTCCTCCCTTTGTGTTGAGTTCGCCAAGAGGCCTCCCTCTCCTAGAGGCCTTGGCCGAGGGTACACTCCCTCCTGGGTGCTAGCCGGGTACCCCAGCCTAGTTGCTTCGTATAATACCCCCCCTCTCTTGGTAGAAATACTCTCAAAAGTATTGTTATAATGTCCAAATTACCTTAGTCGTATACCTTGTAGTATTCTAAGGTTATACCTATACGAAAAGCCCAGAAATACTATTATACTTCCCGTCTGTCACAAAACCCAAACCCTAGGAAAATCTCCATAGTCCGTTGCAGTATTGTGTAGAATTTGTTTAGAACTTCGGGTGGTTTAGAGCGGGTTGAGCGCCGAGTCGAGCTAAACGATTGCCCAGGATCGACTTTATGCTTGGATAATTATGGGCTTATCGAGGTAAATATCTTGTCCCTCTCTTGTAATTGGAAATTACATATTGTTAGAATATATAGTTGAAGTATACTATATATAGTACTGAACGTAGTTATCGGCAATGTCTTTTGACTTAAGCTGAATAATACTTACGGCAATGTCTTGCGACTTAAGCTGAATTTAAAAGAAGAATCTTGAACTATAATTACATAGTGGTCAGACATGAGACTTGTGTAGTAGTACCGGAGTAGAATTGTACCCGTTAGGTTAGACGATAACCCCCTGGTTGGCTTGGTAGCTGTCACGACCCGATTCGGCCCGTGATCGTGCCTTACCCCGCACCCGGTGATACAACATCGAGTAATCAGCGAACATAAACGATACAAGACATATTATGAAATATGAAACAATAACTGAGAAAACTTGCCTTTCTAAGATATATATAAATGACAACTTTTCAACATGAGCAGTTTAATCCTTTTACAAACCGCCTACAACAAGCATTACTGCACTTCTAAGAATGATATGATAACAATGGGCGGACAGTGCCCGCCAAACCCCGAATGCAAACACTTACTACGACAGGACTATACCATCGATAAGCCTCCGAGAAACGGAGCTTCCAAACGCCAAAATCGTGACTCGAGAGCTAGATCAACGATCGGTGTACCTCAACTGCGGCATGAACGCACCCGGGCGAGGTCAAGATAACAGTACCAGTATGTGAAACTAAAAATATCAGAATGAAATCATAACGCTATAAAGCAGAGACATGTATGATAAACAAACTACGCTCACAACAAATAAGCAAATATGTCAAGTCGTGACTCACGCCTCAAAGTTATCACAATAAAACCGTGACGGGCAAGTAATGAAGGCATAGCCGACTACTAAGACCCATGCCAAAATACCACAAGTTGTATCCCGAGGTCTTTCTAGACCGCACCACATGATCGGCCGCCACTCGCCGCAATATCAATGCGCGTGTCTATCCTCGAACTCTCGCAGCCCGCATAGGTCACACACGGACCCGCATGAGGTATTCCTCGAATCATGGTCCTGCATCACCGAGGTATACCCCGCATCGGGCGGCTAACCTCGGTATCCGCCTAGGCTCCCGCAACCCGCATAGTCTCAAAAGACCGCATAGTCTCAGCAGACCGCATAGGAATCCCCGCATCAGGCTAAACACCGGAATGATCAATCCGGAGCTACCAGACTCGCATAGTCACGAGGACCGCATAGCCGAAAGACCGGATCAAGGGTGGCAAGCCCTCGGTATAATAAGTCAAAGCGGGTATGTGATACAATAATAGTAATCCGCTTAACGCTTAACAACGTAAGCACAACAAGAATGACCCTTACATCACGATCACACAAGATACTAACACACGTAGCATCCTAACATTTTCACTTATCACATCAACAAGAAAGTATTTACAAGGCTATCTCAAACCAACACAATCAAGTTATTCACACAAGGTACTTTAAGCTAACAAGTTCGGGTATCTTCCCCTAAAGTACTTCATACATTAAATCTTTTAAAAGATTCGTTGCTTTCACATAAGTCACCCAATACTCGTAGTATAAAATAGAGTGACTGTCTTTTTAAATAAACCAAAACACTTACCTTTGTAAAATCAAGTAACAACATTATTTTCCAAACGTCCAAGTTTGCCTAATTTCAAATGTTCACGTTTCTTATTTTAGAAAGGTTTCGTAGTTCATAGTCTTATTCATTTAAGAATATAATTCTCTTTTAAACAATCTGAGAAACATAAGTCTTATATGTGAGTAGGATATTCTTGTTTATAACAATCTTATTACAGCAGCCGTGATCTAGGAAATATCATTTTGTCTCATCTTAGCTTCTATGCAGATGGAAGTTTCTCTTGGTTTTAATAATACTTAATTAGTCAAAACATTTCCTTTCATTAACGCCGCAGTGGTTTGTCGATACACATTACGATTCAAATCAAGAAACATTCTTAAGCCGTTATACCTAACTTCTCATAAAGCTAGTATAACTCTTAAGTTTTTCAAAACCAAGTATTACTTCTTCTTTCAAAATGATTCAAAATCTTTTGAAATACTTCAAGTTCTTTATTAACACATAACAAGCCGCTTATAGTTCAAATCGCTTACCTTTTAAAGACCGCAAGTATTTTCTTACCAACATAAAGTCGTTATAACCAACTTCCCATAAAGTCGTTATAACACTTTATGTTTTAAATCAATCAAATACGTTTAGCACATGACGCCTAACGCACTACATAGTTCACACATATCATGCTAGAAGAGATAGGAAGAGGTTCACATACCGCGACGAGTATCGACTAATAGCAAAACGCTCAAGTACTTCCAACCGCGGCTACTCCTAAGCCGTAGAACGCGCCACACGTAGTACTTCAACCTATAAGGCCACAAGCGCGCTTTATTAACATCAAGATCTTAACGTAGAACATTCTACGTAAAATTCGGCAAAGACTCTCCCGCAACAAACAGCGTAAATCTCCTCCTCTAACTGGGCGGCTACCAAGCCAACCGGGGTTATACATCTAACCCGAATGGGTACAATTCTACTCCACAAGATTACTACACAAGTCATCTGAATACGCCTGGATTCTTCAGCTTAAGTCAAAAGACATTGCTAACTAACCACGTTGATTCTATATATAGTATACTTCAACTATATATTCTAACAACATGTAATTTCCAATTACAATAGAGGACAAGATATTTACCTCGATAAGCCCATAATTATCCGAGTTTAATGTCGATCCTTAGCAAAGTTTCGCTCTACTCCGGTGCTCCAACCCGCTCCAAACAACCCTTAGAAGTTCTAACCAACTTCTACATAGTACTCCAACTAACTATGGAGGTTTTCCTTAGGGTTTCGGTTTTTGTGGCTAAAGGAAGTATAATCGTATTTTCTGGGCTTTTGTATAAGTGTAACCTTGGGAATACTACAAGGTATTTGGGCCAAGGTATTTGGACATAATAACAATACTAGGAGAGTATTTCTATACCACAACAAGGGGTATTATACGAAAACAACTAGGCTAGTGGGTACCCACGCCAAGGCACCACAAAGGGAGTGGAGGCTCGGCCACAAGGCCACTCAAAGGGGAGGGGGTGTTGGACGAACACAACACAAGAGGAGGGAGGGATTTTAGGCTTGGAAGGTTTCATTTGTGGATGAAGAGTTCATCAACATAAGGGGGGTATTTATAGCAAAACCAAAGGCCAACCAAAGGCCAAGATCTAGCCAAGTGCAAGGCAAGTGTAAGGCCAAGATCAAGCCAAGTGCACCCTAACCCCTACTCCACAAAACATGGCACAAAACAAGCCACAAAACAAGGCCAAAACAAGGCACAAAACCATGAACCAATCAGCCAAGGCCAAGCCTCCTCTTTAGTCCAATGAGGGTGACAAGTGTCACCTCCCGTGGTCCAAAATGTTTCGTCTCTCGGAAAAATCCGCAAAAATTAAAAATGACATCGCCGGAAATTCCCCTACGAAAGCTGTGAAAACGTTTCGCCGAAAAACGACTCTAATCGGGTGTTGTGTACAAAAATAATTCGGCCAAGCCTATTCTCAAGTTCGAAATTTCCTACGTACGTCCCTGCGTACATACTGGAAATACGGGTATAACATTCTCCTTCCTTAGAAACATTCGTCCCGAATGTTCCTTCTAAGTCTCAAACAAGCGGCGCCAAAGATAGTCTTCACTACTATACTTACGAGAATCAATCCCGCCACACCGCCACGTAAAACAACTTGCGCAAAAATGCTTACATCCAAGTCCACGAGGAACACCACAACTCATCACCACAAAACACTTCTCACAGGGCACTAAAATATACTACCAACCCACCTACTCAATACAAAAGAAATGATCAGATCTATCCTCGCCATACATGCTCGCTTCTCTCTTTACTCGTAGATACCGCTTTGTCACTTTGCTCGAGGCATTAACCTTCTCAGCGACCAACAAATGGTACCACTTTTGTCACTTTGTCGCGAGCCTTGCTCCGACGACCCAACAAATGGTACCTGGCTGCTTGTGATCCCTGAGGATGTCGTATACTCGAACTCTT
This sequence comes from Przewalskia tangutica, assembly GCA_029844215.1. Taxonomy (NCBI): domain Eukaryota; kingdom Viridiplantae; phylum Streptophyta; class Magnoliopsida; order Solanales; family Solanaceae; genus Przewalskia; species Przewalskia tangutica. The sequence goes on along the minus strand of CM056739.1, from coordinate 46,259,528 downwards.
ACCACATTCGACATCGCTTCGCCTAAAACTCGTCACACCCTCACCGGGTGGTACTTTCAAGAAGACCGACCGTCAACGAACTCTAAGCCGTCGTTGCGATTATCCGCACGATTCCTCCGAGCCGCCGTAACTTCTTCTAGACAAGCTTCTCACTATCCATAGTCCGCCGAACAAGCTGAACCAATCGAACCTTGCCAACATCGAACCAATCGGCCGCAACTTTACACTTCCGCCCCTACAAGGCTTCAAAAGGTGACATCCGAACACTGAAATGGTAGCTTAAACACTACCTCCACAGGAGACAACAATCCCCACAACTATCCCAGAAATCCACACACTGGCCCGAGGGCGAATGCGATTCTGAGACTCACCCGAGTTCTTAACACATGCTTGGTAAAACTTCCAGAACAAAATAGCCGTAACACAGGCTCCACTGTCATCATAAGGTGAAGGTAGGCACCCCGCAGCCTTACAACCTTCCGGATAACTCAACACGAGTAAACGGTCCCGATCAAGAACACGATGGCTGCCCTCATCGCCCGACCATCGGTCGAACGCATCCACGAACTCGTCTGGTTAACTAAACTTGGGCCTAACACCTCACAACCCTAACACAAGGCGGACCACCAAAACCTGACCCCACCGCCATACATGCCGCGGGTTGACCCGCAATCGTGGCCTCAACCCGACCCGCAACGCGCACAATACTAGCTCCCGATCCGAACAATCTCACTAATCACGTTTGAAAACCTAGCGGTCTTCTTAGCTCAACTACCCCCTTTCATTTCACACTACTTAGGACCTATCCCAAACATAGCTCACGCACTATGCACTCCGATAAGGATCAACATAACACTACACCTTTACTCGAGATGGCCTTACCTCTAAGGTCTCTACGTATAAAACTCTAAGGCTCACACCTTCTATCCCCCAAATCTTACTTGGTTAACTAACCAAGATTTCTAATCACAATATTAACATACTGCTATCAAAACATAACACTTATGATATACCCTTCTTATCACACATACTGAACTCTAGAGGGTTAGAGATATATCTATATTCATCGCTTCACTCCTTAGTCGTTCTAATCAAACTCGCCTGCAGGCATACCGAGGGAGATGACACACTACCCACCGATCCTGAAGGCTAAGTCCTCCTACAAGGACACTTTTCGACACCAGACCCTGACGGTCATAGGTACAACAAGTACCAACAAAAAAAACGACATTCCCGACGACGTGCGTCACATCGTGAACGGAAGTCACGAGTTCGACCAACTCCTGCATACCGAACGTCACGAACTCGTGGAAGACCACTGCATCGGGCGGAGGTGCATAATCTAATCTGCTGGTGAGGCGACTTCGCCAAAGTTACCAAAGGACCTCGCCGCTTCTTTGTTAACCCGTCGATCTCTATGTTTCTACCGATGTCATAAGCCCGCATACGTGCCATGCTCAAGCCTAACTGAAGAACTTACTCTTGCACAACCTTCTCGTTGATATTCATCAAGACTCGCGATACATCGGTATACTCTCTGGTAGCCAAATCCATAGCTAGTAATAGGGTCGCCTCTTTGCAATCCATATTCTCTGTTCCTGGTCGTGGAACTGAAGGTTCAAATATCATGGCCGCAGAGGAACCGCCGCTAAACTTTATCGGGCTAGTGACGTCGCAGAAATCCTCGAATGAAGCATTACCCTAGGTAATGATTGGGCTGTGCTCACGTAACCCTCGAACTCTACTCGCAGCCTCTCCGCCTTGCGCCTCTGGGCCCGGTTTGCCCTACGCGGAGGCATAACGATAAGGGAAAGAAATACGTCAGAGGGTCTAACTTACAACACAGCTCTAAGGCACGATCTCAGAGTGAGAAGAATATAAACCAATCCTAAATATCCTATAGCCTCCTGATTATTGATGTGGTGCACAACACACCGATAATCAAGACTTATCGATACGGTCAGACACTTTCCGAGGATTAATCGCTCGATACCACTTTTGTCACGACCGATTCGGCCCGTGGATCGTGCCTTACCGGCACGGTGATACAACATCAGTAATCAGGAACATAAACGATACAAGACATATTATGAAATATGAAACAATAACTGAGAAAAACTTGCCTTCGGCATATATATATTTGACAACTTTTTCTACATGAGCAGTTTAATCCTTTTTACAAACCCCGCCACAACAAGATTACTGCACTCTAAGAATGATATGACAACAATGGCGGGACAGGCCCCGCCAAACCCCGAATGCAAACACTTACTACGACAGGACTATACCATCGATAAGCCTCCGAGAAACGGAGCTTCCCAAACGCCAAATCGTGACTGAGAGCTAGGATCAACGATCGGTGTACCTCAACTCGCGACATGAACGCACTTCGGCGAAGGAGGTCGATAACAAAGAGTATGTGAAACTAAAAATATCAGAAATGAAATCATAACACTATAAAGCAGAGACATGTATGATAAACAAACTACGATTCACAACAAATAAGCGAATATGTCAAGTCGTGGACTCACGCCCTCAAAGTTATCACAATAAAACCGTACGGGGCAAGTACGAAGGCATAGCCGACTACTAAGACCCACAGTACCAAAATACCACAAGCTGTATCCCGAGGTCTTTCTAGACCGCACCACATGATCGAAGCTGGCCACTCGCCCGCAATATCAATGTGCGTGTCTATCCCTGGAACTCTCGCAGCTCCGCATAGGTCACACACGGACCCGCATGAGGTATTCCTCGAATCATGGTCCCAGACCGCCTGAGGTATACCCCGCATCGAAGGCAGCTAACCCTCGGTATCCGCCTAGGCTCCCGCAACCCGCATAGTCTCAAAAGACCGCATAGTCTCAACAGACCGCATAGGGAATCCCCGCATCAGGCTAAACACCCGGAATGATCAATCCTGGAGCTACCGCACTCCGCATAGTCACGAGGACCGCATAGGCCGTAAAGACCCGCATCAAGGGTGGCAAGCCCTCGGTATAATAAGTCAAAGGGGTATGTGATACAATAATAGTACAACGGGCTTAACGTTTAACAACGTAAGCACAACAAGAATGACCCCCTTACATCACGATCACACAAGATACTAACACACGTAGCATCCTAACATTTTCACTTATCACATCAACAAGAAAGTATTTACAAGGCTATCTCAAACCAGCACAATCAAGTTATTCACACAAGGTACTTTAAGCTAACAAGTTCGGGTATCTACCCCTAAAGTACTTCATACATTAAATCTTTTAAAAGATCCGTTGCTTTCACATAAGTCACACAATACCCGTAGTATAAAATAGAGTATTTGTCTTTTAAATAAACTAAAACACTTACCTTTGTAAAATCAAGTAACAACATTATTTTCCAAACGCCCAAGTTTGCCTAATTTCAAATGTTCACGTTTCTTATTTTAGAAAGGTTTCAGAGTTCATAGTCTTATTCATTTAAGAATATAATTCTCTTTAAACAATCCGAGAAACATAAGTCTTATATGTGAGTAGGATATTCTTGTTTATAACAATCTTATTACAGTAGTGATCTAGAAATATCATTTTGTCTCATCTTAGCTTCTATGCGGATGGAAGTTTCATCGGTTTTAAAAATACTGAATTAGTCAAAACATTTCCTATCAATAACGCTGCAGTTGGTTTGTCGATACACATTCGATTTCCAAATCAAGAAACATTCTTAAGCCGTTATACCTAACTTCTCATAAAGCTAGTATAACTCTTAAGTTTTTCAAAACCAAGTATTACTTCTTCTTTCAAAATGATTCAAAAATCTTTGAAATACTTCAAGTTCTTTATTAACACATAACAAGCCAGTTATAGTTCAAATCAGTTACCTTTTAAAGACCACAAGTATTTTCTTACCAACATAAAGCTGTTATAACCAACTTCCCATAAAGTCGTTATAACACTTTATGTTTTAAATCAATCAAATACGTTTAGCACATGTACGTCTAACGTACTACATAGTTCACACATATCATGCTAGAAGAGATAGGAAGAGGTTCACATACCTCGCGACGAGTATCGACTAATAGCAAAACGCTCCAAGTACCTCAAACCGCCGGCTACTCCTTAAGCCAAGTAGAACGCGCCACACGTAGTACTTCAACCTATAAGGCCACAAGGCGCTTATTAACATCAAGATCTTATCGTAGAACATTCTACAGAAAATTCGGCAGCACCTCCCCCCCCCGCAACAGCGTAAATCTCCTCCTCTAACGGGGCCGGCTACCAAGCCAACCAGGGGGGGGTTATACATCTAACCCGAACGGGTACAATTCTACTCCACAGTACTACTACACAAGTCTACTGTAATACAGTTCAGTTCAGTTCTTCAGGCTTAAGTCAAAAGACATTGCCAACTAACCACGTTCAGTTCTATATATAGTATACTTCAACTATATATTCTAACAACATGTAATTTCCAATTACAATAGAGGGACAAGATATTTACCTCGATAAGCCCATAATTATCCGAGTTTAATGTCGATCCTTAGCAAAGTTTCGCTCCTACTCCGGGTGCTCCAACCCGCTCCAAACAACCCTTAGAAGTTCTAACCAACTTCTACATAGTACTCCAACTAACTATGGAGGTTTTCCTTAGGGTTTCGGTTTTTTGTGGCTAAAGGAAGTATAATCGTAATTTCTGGGCTTTTGTATAAGTGTAACCTTGGGAATACTACAAGGTATTTGGGCCAAGGTATTTGGACATTATAACAATACTAGGAGAGTATTTCTATACCACAACAAGGGGTATTATACGAAAACAACTAGGCTAGGGGGGGGGGGGGGTACCCCACGGCCAAGGCACCACAAAGGGGAGGGGGAGGCTCTCGGCCACAAGGCCACTCAAAGGGGGAGAGGGGGTGTTGGACGAACACAACACAAGAGGAGGGAGGGATTTTAGGCTTGGAAGGTTTCATTTGTGGATGAAGAGTTCATCAACATAAGGGGGGTATTTATAGCAAAACCAAAGGCCAAGATCTAGCCAAGTGCAAGGCAAGTGTAAGGCCAAGATCAAGCCAAGTGCACCCTAACCCCTACTCCACAAAACATGGCACAAAACAAGCCACAAAACAAGGCCAAAACAAGGCACAAAACCATGAACCAATCGGCCAAGGCCAAGCCTCCTCTTTACCGTCCAATGAGGGTGACAAGTGTCACCTCCGTTGATCCAAAAATGTTTCGTCTCTAAAAATCCGCAAAAATTAAAAATGACATAGCCGGAAATTCCCTACGAAAGTCGTGGAAAACGTTTTCAAAAAACGACTCTAATCGGGTGTTGTGTACAAAAATAATTCGCCAAGCCTATTCTCAAGTTCGAATTTCCTACGCACGTCCCTGCGTACATACTGGAAATACGGGGTATAACATAGCCTACTCGATAGAGGGAGATTACGCTGTCATGCGGGGGAGGTGCCGCGAATTTTACGTAGAATGTTCTACGAGGATCTAAATGTTAATAAGCGCCTTGTGGCCTTATAGGTTGAAGTACTACGTGTGGCGCGATCTACTGGCTGGGAGTAGCCGGTTGGAAGTACTTGGAGCGTTTTGCTATTAGTCGATACTCGTCGCGAGGTATGTGAACCTCTTCCTATCTCTTCTAGCATGATATGTGTGAACTATGTAGTACGGTAGACGTACATGTGATAAACGTATTTGATTGATTTAAAACATAAAGTGTTATAACGGCTTTATGGGAAGTTGGTTATAACAGCTTTATGTTGGTAAGAAAATACTTGTGGTCTTTAAAAGGTAACTGATTTGAACTATAACTGGCTTGTTATGTGTTAATAAAGGACTTGAAGTATTTCAAAAGATTTTTGAATCATTTTGAAAGAAGAAGTAATACTTGGTTTTTGAAAAACTTAAGAGTTATACTAGCTTTATGGGAAGTTAGGTATAACGGCTTAAGAATGTTTCTTGATTTCGAAATCGAATGTGTATCGACAAACCATCGCGGCGTTAATAAAGGAAATGTTTTGACTAATTAAGTATTATTAAAACCAAAGAGAAACTTCCATCTGCATAGAAGCTAAGATGAGACAAAATGATATTTCCTAGATCACGGCTGCTGTAATAAGATTGTTATAAACAAGAATATCCTACTCACATATAAGACTTATGTTTCTCAGATTGTTTAAAAGAGAATTATATTCTTAAATGAATAAGACTATGAACTACGAAACCTTTTTAAAATAAGAAACGTGAACATTTGAAATTAGGCAAACTTGAACGTTTGGAAAATAATGTTGTTACTTGATTTTACAAAGGTAAGTGTTTTGGTTTACTTAAAAGACAAATACTCTATTTTATACTACGTATCATGTGACTTATGTGAAAGCAATGGATCTTTTAAAAAGCTTTAATGTATGAAGTACTTTAGGGATAGATACCCGAACTTGTTAGCATAAAGTACCTTGTGTGAATAACTTGATTGTGTTGGTTTGAGATAGCCTTGTAAATACTTTCTTGTTGATGTGATAAGTAAACATGTTAGGATGCTACGTGTGTTAGTATCTTGTGTGATCGTGATGTAAGGGGGTCATTCTTGTTGTGCTTACGTTGTTAAACGTTAAGCCCACAGATCGTTATTGTATCACATACCCCTTTGACTTATTATACCGAGGGCTTGCCACCCTTGATGCGGGTCTTTACGGCCTATGCGGTCCTCGTGACTATGCGGAGTGCGGTAGCTCCAGGATTGATCATTCCGGGTGTTTAGCCTGATGCGGGGGATTCCTACGCGTCCGCTGAGACTATGCGGTCTTTTGAGACTATGCGGGTCGCGGAGCCTAGCGGATACCGAGGGTTAGCCGCCGATGCGGGTATACCTCAGCGTGCGGGACCATGATTCGAGGAATACCTCGCGGGTCCGTGTGACCTATGCGAGTCGCGAGAGTTCCAGGATAGACGCGACATTGATATTGCGGCGAGTGGCCGCTGATCGTGGTGCGGTCTAGAAAGACCTCGGGATACAGTTTGTGGTATTTTTGGTACTGTGGGTCTTAGTAGTCGGCTATGCCTTCGTACTTGCCCCGTACGGTTTTATTGTGATAACTTTGAGGGCGTGAGTCCCTGACTTGACATGACTGCTTATTTGTTGTGAACTGTAGTTTGCTTATCATACATGTCTCCTGCTTTATAGACTATTATGATTTCATTTACAGTATTTTTAGTTTCACATACTCAGACTGTTATCGAATCTTTCGGGGCCGCGTTCATGCCGCAGTTGAGGTACACGATCGTTGATCCTAGCTCGTGGTCACGATTCAGCATTGGAAGCTCCGCTTTCTCGGAGGCTTATCAGTGGTATAGTCCCTTGTCGTAGTAAGTGTTTACATTCATGGGTTTGGCGGGGCCCGGTCCCGCCATTGTTGTCGTATCATTTCTTAGAGGTCTGTAGTGAAAGTGTGGTTTGTAAAGAAAGGATTAAACTGCTCATTTTGAAAGAGTTGTTATTATTATTTACGCCGAGCAAGTTTTCTAAAGATAATCGTTGTATGACGCTTGTTATTTCATGTTGTTGTTATGTTCCGTGATTACTCTGATGTTGTCTCACTAGGGTGCCCGGAAGGCACGACCACGCCCGGTTCGGTCGTGACAAAAGTGGTATCGTGAGCGATTAATCCTCGGAAAGTGTCTACGCATCAGATCCAAGAAGTCTTGATTATCGGTGTGTTGTGCACTACACCAATAATCGTGAGGCTATAGGTATTTAGGATTGGTTTCTATTCTTCTCACTCGAGATCGTGCCTTAGAGCCGTGTTGTAAGTTGACCCTCCGACGTATTTCTTTCCTTACCGCTATGCCTCCGCAGGGCAACCCGCCTGTGAGGGCAAGGCACCGAGGAGCCGCGAGCAGAGTGCAGAGGGTTACGTGGGCACAGCCCAATTATCACCTGGGTGGTGCTTCATTCGGGAGTTCTGCGACGCCACTAGCCCCAAGAGTTTAGCACGGGCAGCAGCTTTCTGCGCCATGGTATTGAACCTTCGGGCCCACGAATAACAGTGAATATAGATTTCAAGGAGGCGACCTCGCATACTAACTATGGATTTGACTACTAGAGTATACCGATGTATCGCGAGTCTTGATGACTACAAGAAGGTTGTGCAAGAGTAATCCTTCGATTAGGCTCGAGCATGGCCTGTACGGGCTTATGCGCAGCAGCCGAGAAACGAGAGATCGACGCGTTAACGGCGACAATAGAAGAGGGCAGAGCAGCAAGGTCCTTTGGTAACTTTCGAGGCAGTCACCACCGCAGATTAGATTATGCACCTCCGCCATGCAGAGTGGTCTTCCACGAGTTCGTGACATTCGTGTGCAGGAGTTGGTTAGAACTCTGTGGCTTCCTTCACAGCGATGCACGCCATCCCGGGAATGTCATCTTTAGGTTGGTACTTGTTGCATTACGACCGCCGTGGTCCGGTGTCGAAGAGTGTCCTTGTAGGAGGACTTAGCCTTCGAGATCGGTGGGTAGTTTGTCATCTCCTCACCTTTGCGCCTACAGGCGTGTTTGATTAGAACGACTAAGGGAGTGTAGCGAAGAGATATAGATATATCTTTAACCTCTAGAGTATTGTTTATGTGATAAGGTGAGTATACCTTAAGTGCTATGTTCGATAGCGATGTGTTAGTTGTGATTAGAAATCTTGTTAGTTAACCAAGTAAGATTTGGGGGATAGAAGGTGTGAACCTTAGAGTTTTGTTACGTAGAGACCTTAGAGGTAAGGTCATCTAGAGTAAAAGACGTATGGTTATGTTGCTCCTTATCGGGTGCCTAGTGACGTGAGCTATGTTTGGGATAGTCCCTAGTGTGGAATGAAAGAGGTTAGTTGAGCTAAGAAGACCGCTAGGTTTTCAAACGTGATTAGTAAGATTGTTCCGATCGGGAGCTAGTATCGCGCGTCGGGTTGAGGCTCCGTTGCGTCAACCCGCGTAGTTTTGGGTGGGGTCAGTTATGGTGGTCCCGCCTTGTGTTAGGGTGTGAGGGTGTTAGGCTCAAGTTTAGTTAACCAAAGATACGAGTTCGTGGATACGCTCGACCGTGGTCGGTCGATGGGGGCAGCCCATCGTGTTCTTCGATCGACCTTTCACTCGGCGATGTTGGTACATCGAAAGGTTGTAAGGCTGCACGGGTGCCTACCTTCACCTTATGGCGCATGTGGAGCCTGTGTCGCGGCTGTTTTTGTTTCCGAAGTTTTACTGTGCAAGGTTAAGAACTCGTGAGTCTCAGACCGCATTCGCTTCGGGCGATGTGGATTTCGGGGTAGTTGTGGGATTGTTGTCTCCTGTAGAGGGAGCGTTTAAGCTACCATTTCAGTGCTCGGATGTCGCCTTATGAAGCCTTGTAAGGGCGGAAGTGTAAGTTGCCGGTCGATTGGTTCGATGTTGGCAGGGTTCAGACAGTTGGTTCAGGCTTGTTCCAGCAGACTGTGGTTAGTGAGAAGCTTGTCTAGAAGAAGTTCTAGCAGCTCAGAGGAAATCGTACGGATAATCGGCGACGACGCTTAGAGTTCAGGTTGACGGTCGGTCCTCTTGAAGGTACCACCCCGGGTCGGGTGTGACGAGTTTTGGAAGCAGAGGGAACTTAGCCCGAGTTGTTTTGGGCCCTTTTAGAGTTCTTGTGAAGAATAGGCCAGGTTGCCTATATGTTAGCTTTTGCCGTCCGACTTAGGAGGCAGTACGTCCGGTCTTTCGTATTGTTATGATCGGGAAAGTATCGGAGATCCATCCAGAGTGTTCCCTTTTAATGATGATCACGTTAGAAATAGTAACCCCGAGTTTCGGAAACTGAAGCAGTATCAAGAGTTCGAGTGTACGACATCCTCCGGGATCGCAAGCAGCCCGGTACCATTGTTGGATCGTCGGAGCAAGGCTCGCGACAAAGTGACAAAAGTGGTACCATTTGTTGGGTCGCCTGAGAAGGTTAATGCCTCAGGCAAAGTGACAAAGAGAAGGTGCGAAGGAAGTATATTTTAGACCCCGGTGGGAAGTGTTTTGTGGTGATTAGAGGTGTTTTCCTCGTGGACTTAGATAGAAGTATGTGCGCGGGTGTTTCTGTGGCCAGGTGTGGCAGGATTGTTTTCGTAAGTATAGCAGTGAAGACTATACTGGCGCGCGTTTGTCTTGAGATTTAGAAGGAACATTCGGGACGAATGTTTCTAAGAGGAGAATGTTATACCGTATTTCCAGTATGTACGTGAGGCGCACGATAAAAGTTTAAAGCCTTGAGTAGGCAAAGTGGCTTGGCCGAATTAAATTTGTTCACAACACCCGATTAGAGTCGTTTTTCGACGAAACGTTTTCACAGCTTTCGTAGGGGAATTTCCGGCTATGTCATTTTTATTTTTTGCGGATTTTTCCGAGAGACGAAACATTTTGGACCAACGAGAGGGCGACACTTGTCACCCTCAAGTTGGTGAGTGATGGGGTAGCTTGGCCGAAAGGTGTGCATTAGTTGGTAGGATATTTTTTGTGTGTTGATTGATAAGTGGGACCCACACACACTTGTCTAAATCTTGGCCCTACACTTGCCTTGCACTTGGCATGATCTTGGCCATTGGTTGGCCTTCACTTGACCTATAAATACCCACCCCTTTGGAAGACAAATTCATCCACAAATTTGCCTAAGTCTTGAAAGCTCTCCTTCTCCCTCCCCTTTGTGTTGAGTTCGGCCAAGAGGCCTCCCCCTCTCCTAGAGGCCTTGGCCGAGGGGTACACTCCCCCCCTCCTTGGGGTGCTAGCCGTGGGGTACCCCCCCTAGCCTAGTTGCTTTCGTATAATACCCCCCCTCTCTTGGTAGAAATACTCTCAAAAGTATTGTTATAATGTCCAAATTACCTTAGTCGTATACCTTGTAGTATTCTAAGGTTATACCTATACGAAAAGCCCAGAAATACTATTATACTTCCCGTCTGTCACAAAACCGAAACCCTAGGAAAATCTCCATAGTCCGTTGGAGTATTGTGTAGAAGTTGGTTAGAACTTCTAAGGGTGGTTTAGAGCGGGTTGGAGCGCTCGGAGTTGGAGCTAAACGATTGCCCAGGATCGACTTTATGCTTGGATAATTATGGGCTTATCGAGGTAAATATCTTGTCCCTCTCTTGTAATTGGAAATTACATATTGTTAGAATATATAGTTGAAGTATACTATATATAGTACTGAACGTAGTTATCGGCAATGTCTTTTGACTTAAGCCTGAATAATACTTACGGCAATGTCTTGCGACTTAAGCCTGAATTTAAAAGAAGAATCCGAATTGTAATTACATAGGGTCAGACATTATGAGACTTGTGTAGTAGTACCGTGAGTAGAATTGTACCAGGGGTTAGGCGTATAACCCCCGGTTGGCTTGGTGGCGGCCTCGATAGAGGAGATTACGCTGCATGTTGCGGGAGGTGTCCAATTTTACGTAGAATGTTCTACGAGGATCTAAATGTTAATAAGCGCCTTGTGGCCTTATAGGTTGAAGTACTACGTGTGGCGCGATCTACTGGCTTAAGGAGTAGCCGACGGTTGGAAGTACTTGGAGCGTTTTGCTATTAGTCGATACTCGTCGCGAGGTATGTGAACCTCTTCCTATCTCTTCTAGCATGAAATGTGTGAACTATGTAGTACGGTAGACGTACATGTGATCAACGTATTTGATTGAGTTAAAACATAAAGTGTTATAACGGCTTTATGGGAAGTTGGTTATAACGACTTTATGTTGGTAAGAAAATACTTGTGGTCTTTAAAAGGTAATCGATTTGAACTATAATCGCTTGTTATGTGTTAATAAAGGACTTGAAGTATTTTAAAAGATTTTTGTTTCATTTTGAAAGAAGAAGTAATACTTGGTTTTTGAAAACTTAAGAGTTATACTAGCTTTATGGGAAGTTAGGTATAACGGCTTAAGAATGTTTTTGATTTCGAAATCGTAACGTGTATCGACAAACCATCGCGGCGTTAATAAAAGGAAATGTTTTGACTAATTAAGTATTATTAAAACCAGAGAAACTTCCATCCGCATAGAAGCTAAGATGAGACAAAATGATATTTCCTAGATCACTATTTGTAATAAGATTGTTATAAACAAGAATATCCTACTCACATATAAGACTTATGTTTCTCAGTTGTTTAAAAGAGAATTATATTCTTAAATGAATAAGACTATGAACTACTGAAACCTTTTAAAATAAGAAACGTGAACATTTGAAATTAGGCAAACTTGAACGTTTGGAAAATAATGTTGTTACTTGATTTTACAAAGGTAAGTGTTTTGGTTTACTTAAAAAGACAAATACTCTATTTTATACTACGGGTATTGTGTGACTTATGTGAAAGCAATGGATCTTTTAAAAGCTTTAATGTATGAAGTACTTTAGGGATAGATACCGAACTTGTTAGCATAAAGTACCTTGTGTGAATAACTTGATTGTGTTGGTTTGAGATAGCCTTGTAAATACTTTCTTGTTGATGTGATAAGTAAACATGTTAGGATGCTACGTGTGTTAGTATCTTGTGTGATCGTGATGTAAGGGGTCATTCTTGTTGTGCTTACGTTGTTAAACGTTAAGCCCGTTATCGTTATTGTATCACATACCCTTTGACTTATTATACCGAGGGCTTGCCACCCTTGATGCGGTCTTTACGGCCTATGCGGTCCTCGTGACTATGCGAGTGCGGTAGCTCGGGATTGATCATTCCGGTGTTTAGCCCGACGCGGGGATTCCTATGCGGTCCGTTGAGACTATGCGGTCTTTTGAGACTATGCGGGTTGCGGAGCCTAGGCGGATACCGAGGGTTAGCCGCCTTCGACGCGGGTATACCTCGGCGATGCAGGACCATGATTCGAGAATACCTCATGCGGGTCCGTGTGTGACCTATGCGGGCTGCGAGAGTTCGAGGATAGACGCGACATTGATATTGCGGCGAGTGGCGGCTTCGATCATGTGGTGCGGTCTAGAAAGACCTCGGGATACGCTTTGTGGTATTTTTGCATCGTGGGTCTTAGTAGTCGGCTATGCCTTCGTACTTGCCCCGTACGGTTTTATTGTGATAACTTGAGGGCGTGAGTCCCTGACTTGACATGACTGCTTATTTGTTGTGAACTGTAGTTTGCTTATCATACATGTCTCCTGCTTTATAGACTATTATGATTTCATTTACAGTATTTTTAGTTTCACATACTCGGTGCACTTATCGACCTCCTTCGGGCCGCGTTCACGCCGCAGTTGAGGTACACCGCCGTTGATCCTAGCTCGTGGTCACGCCAGCGTTGGGAAGCTCCGTTTCTCCGGAGGCTTATCAGTGGTATAGTCCCCTGTCGTAGTAAGTGTTTACATTCAGGGGTTTGGCGGGGCCCTGTCCCGCCATTGTTGTCGTATCATTTCTTAGAGGTCTGTAGTACTGTTGTGGGCAGGGTTTGTAAAGAAAGGATTAAACTGTTCATTTTGAAAGAGTTGTTATTATTATTTATGCCGACAGGCAAGTTTTCTAAAGATAACTGTTGTACGCTTCTTGTTATTTCATGTTGTTGTGTTATGTTCCGCTGATTACTCTGATGTTGTCTCACTAGGGTGCCCGGGGTAAGGCACCAGTCACGGGCCCGGGTTCGGGTCGTGACAGATGCCTTGGCCGTCCACTTCTCACGTCCAATGTGAGGGTGACACATGTCACTCTCCCGTTGGTCCAAAATGTTTCGTCTCTCGGAAAAATCCGCAAAAATTATTAATGACATAGCCAGAATTTTCCCTACGAAAGCTGTGGAAACGTTTCGTCGAAAACGACTTTTCGCACTTGTGCACAAATTCGAACCTATGCCTACTTTAAGGCTCAAATTGTATCGCACGCCTCACGTACATACTCCAGAAATACGGGGTATAACATTCTCCCCTCCTTAGAAACATTCATCCCGAATGTTCCTTCTCAAGACGGATAACGATAAAGTTCTTCTAACAAGTTGCCAACGCCACAACTGGCCACGAAATAACACATGCACGCAAATACTTATATCCAAGTCCACGAGGAAACACCTCTAACATCACAAACTCTTGTCACTTTGCCGCGAGGTTCTAGTGTCACTCGTGACCCAACAAATGGTGCCGACTGCATGCGATCCACGAGGTCTAAAATATACATCTTCCGCACCTTCTCCCTTTACAAGAAATGATCATATCTATGCTCGCAATACATGCTCGCCTCTACCCTTACTCGTCGTACTCTTCTCGAACACTTGAACTCTTCTAGTATACGTACCACACTTCCGTCAACGTTTCTGTTTTCCAACCTCGAGTTACTACCCAAACTTGGTCATCTTACTAACCTCGATTTCCTCAAGGCCATTCTCGCCTTCACGAACTGATTCGGTCGAACGTATCCACGAACTCATACGATGGTCATCTAAACTTGGGCCTAGCACCCTCGTGACTCGCCACCGGCGGGACCACCCAGCTGACCCCACCTCGAACAGGCGCGGGTTGGCGCGCAACATGGCCCCAACCCGACCATGTCGCGCCAACTCTTGCTCGCCGACACGGAACAATCTTGCTAAATCACATCATGAAAGATACCACTTTCATTTACCCAACCAGGACTTATCACACAATACATTCTAGGCATAAAATGCACTCGACAAGGATCACTCGCAAAAATCTTGTACTCAAGACGGCCTCACATCTAAGGTCTCACCGTAATATTCTAAGGTTCATCATTTTCTCACCCTGTGCTTACCCTTTTTCACCAACGAGTTCCTAAATCACATTTTAGCACAAAGCTATCCGAACATAACACTTAACACATTAACATAACATCAAAACATACAAGCCTCTAGAGGTTAAGGATATACTGAAGCTACCGCTCCACTCTAATCATAAGCACGCCTGCAGGCGCATAATGAAAGGCGATGAACACGCCATCGATCCGGTGGTGAGTCATTCTGTTTGCATCCTTCCTACTAGAACGATTTCGTCATATGGCTCGACGGCCGCAGAAAAACAAGCACCCGATAAAGAGACGACATTCCGGGATGGCGTCGCCACATCGCACACCGAGGAAAACTGAACCCGATCTAGAACCCATGTATATCGTGAACGAAGCCACGGAGCTCGACCAGCTCGAATACCACGAACGTCCCGGCGGTGTGGGGACCACTGCATCTTGGTGGAGGTACATAACTAGATCGCTGAGGCGGTCCGCCTCGAAAGTTACCAAAGGACCGCTGCTTTGCAGCCTCTTACGATCTCGGTCATTCCGTCGACCTCTCCGTGCCTCACATCCTAGTACATGAGCTTGCATGCGGGCAATGTCCATGCCCGGCTGAAGAGCTACACCCGTACAAGCCTCTGCCAAGTAATCATCCAGCCCGGTGACGTAGCGGTGTACTCTGTCCTCCATATCAGCTACCACAGCGGCAACATACCGAGCTAATGAGTTGAACTCCACATTGTACTCTCTAACCGTCCGCCCGTCCTGCCTCAACGTCAAAAATATGTCGGCCCGAGCCCTCCTCATTTGTGGGGGCAAGAAATGTGCAAGTAAAGCCCTTGAGAACTCGTCCCATACGGCTGGAAGTGCATGCTCTTCCCGGGACAACTCCCACGAATCAAACCAGTCAACTGCAGTATCACGCAGCTGATGTGAACCCAATACCACCGACTCTTCCTCTGAAACTCTGATCACTCTCATGATCCGCTGTAGCTGTCGGATAAACTCCTGAGGGTCATCCTCAGCTCTCGATCCATAGAACACTGGCGGGCTACAACTCAGAAAGTCCCGTAGCCTCCAACCGCTCGCCGGGGTGAACTACGGGTGCTCTGGGCCGGAATGCTGCATCCGGCCTATCCTCATATCGCCACGACCGCCAAGAATCGCCATCTCCTTGTACCCCATCTCATCTGCTCCAGGCCGTGGGACCGGAGGCTCAGTATCAGAGTCTCGGCAGCCAACGCTGCGACTCTAAACTCTTGGCTTTGGCGGCGGCGCGCTAAACTCGCCGTCGGAAGCACTGCTCTCGAGCATCGAATGCGCGCTCGTACTCCTATGTATCTCACTATGCTCCTTGTTGCCTTGCCCATCCGGGCACAGGTTGCCTTACGCGAGGCATAGCGTAAAGGAAAGGAATACATTAGAGGTCCAACTTATCACACACTCTACAGGGCACGATCTCGGAATGAGAAGAATGGAAACCAATCCTAAATGTCCTATAGCCTACGATTATAGATGTGGTGCACAACACATCGATAATCAAGACTCTACTAGACACGGTCTGTAGACACTTTCCGAGGACTAACTGCTCTGATACCACTTTTGTCACGACCCGAACCCGGGCCCGTGACTGGTGCCTTACCCCGGGCACCCTAGTGATACAACATCAGAGAAAATCGGCGGAAATAAAAACATGAACATGAATTAAGAGACAAGATAAATAAACAAAGCAACCAAAAGTTGCCTTAATCATATATCCATAAATAACAGAACATTTATCCTTTTTACAAACCACGCCACAACAAAGCTATAGACCTCTAAGATTTTTACAAGCCTATGACGGACAGGGCCCCGCCATACCACGAGCGTATAAGAATCTACGGACTCGGGTAACATACCAAAAGATAAGCCTCGAAGAAATGGGGCTTCGACACGAATCGTGATCCTATGGCGAGGATCCACAACCGATGTACTTCCACTTGGCATGAACGCGGCCAGAAGGAGGTCGATAACAGTACCAAGTATGTGAAACTGAAAAGATCAAATGAAATCATAATAGTCTATATAAAGCGGGAGACATGTATGATAACGGATGAAATCGTGTCCTCGCCCATCTCGTGGACTCGGTGTAGAATCGGATGAAATCGTGTCCCCGCCCATCTCGTGGGACTCGGTGTAAAAATCAGATGAAATACGTGTCCCTGCCCATCTCGTGGGACTCGGTGTAAAAATCAGATGAAATACGTGTCCCTGCCCATCTCGTGGGACTCGGTGTAAAAATCAGATGAAATATGTGTCCCTGCCCATCTCGTGGGACTCGGTGTATAATCAGATGGAATACGTGTCCCTGCCCATCTCGTGGGACTCGGTGTATAATCAAATGGAATACGTGTCCCTGCCCATCTCGTGGGACTCGGTGTATAATAAAATGAAATACGTGTCCCTGCCCATCTCGTGGGACTCGGTGTAGAATCGTTCATAACAAATCAACCGGCCCTCCATCGAGAGACGCGGGGTACAGAAATACAACAAAGGCTATCACAACAAGCATAGGCAAGTTTCACAACAACAAGTATAGGCAAGCTTCACGACAACAAGCATAGGCAAGCTTCACGACAACAAGCATAGGCAAGTTATACACAACTCAAAGTACTTTCATTTTATGCCAAAGTCCGGGTTTTAACCTGGTACTACGTCGTTAAATTACTTTTAAAGATCCATTTCTTTTACAAAGGTCACCGATACTCGTAGTATAAAAATAGAGTGACTAACATCGTTAAGTAAACCAAAATGCTTTCCTTTGTAAAATCAAGTAACAACCTTATTTTCCAAACGTTCAAGATTGCCTAATTTCAAATGCTCAAGTTTCTCATTTTAGAAAAGGTTTCGTAGTTCATAGTTTTAATCCTTTAAACATAATTCTCCTTTAAACGTTTTGAGAAACATATGCCTTATAGGTGAGTAGGTTATTCTTGTTTATAAACAATCTTATTAAGCAGTCATGATCTAGGAAATGTAATATCATTTTGTCTCATCTTAGCTTCATGCGGATGGAGGTTTCTACTGGTTTTAATAATACTTCATTAGTCTTTACATTTCCCTTTATTAACGCTGCAGTGGTTTGTCGATACTTATTCTGATTTCCGAAATCAGTAAAACATTATTCCTTTTAAAAACCAAGTACTCATTACTCACGAATGAGGTTTCACCCAAAATTCATACATTTAAGTCAAGTCTCTTATCTTCTAAAAATCGGTAAACCATTCTCTTTATCTCTCTTAAGACGTTATACCTAACTTCCCATAAAGCTAGTATAACTCTTATGTTTTCAAAGCCAAGTATTACTCTTCTTTCAAAAAGGTCTTTTTGAAACACTTCAAGTTCTTTATTACTACACATCAAATCCGTTATAAGTCAAATCAGTTACCCTTTGAAACCACAAAGCATTTTCTTACCTACATAAAGTTGTTATAACCAACTTCCCATAAAGCCGTTATAACACTTTATGTTTCAAACCAATCAAATACATTAAACACATGTACGTCTACCGTACTACATAGTTATACACATATCATGATAGAACAGATAGGAAGAGGTTCACATACCTCGCGACGATTTCCGACTAATAGCAAAGCGCTCCAAGTACCTCAAACCGTCGGCTACACCTTAAGCCAAGTAGACCACGCCACACGTAGTATTTCAACCTATAGAGGCCACAAGGCGCCTACGCTTCATCTGAATACACCTATGTAATTACGATTCGCCACTTCTTAAAATTCAGCTTAAGTCGCAAGACATTGCCGTAAGTATTATTCGAGCTTAAGTCAAAAGACATTGCCGCACAACTATGTTGATTCTATATAGTATACTCAACTATATACTCCTACAACATGTAATTTCCAATTACAACGAAGGTCAAGAATGTTTACCTCGATAAGCCCAAAAATTATCCGAGTTTATATGTCGATCCTGAGCAAGGTTTAGCTCCTACTCCGTGCGCTCCAACCCGCTCCAACCAACCCTTAGAAGTTCTAACCAACTTCTACTTAACACTTCAACCGACTATGAAGGTTTTTCCTTAGGGTTTCGTTTTTATGGTGAGGAAGTATAATAGTATTTTCAGGCTTTTGTATAAAAGGGTACTTTGGAAAGTACTACAAGGTATATGGGCTAAAGTATTTGGGCATTATAACAATACTAGAGAGTATTTCTATACCACAAAATGGGTATTATCTGAAAACAACTAGGCTAGTGGGTACCCTCGGCTAGGGTACCACAAAGGCAAGGGGTTCGCCGAGGGCCTTCAAGAGGGGAGTGGGGTGGTGTTTGGACGAGAACAAGGTTAAGGGAGAGGGAGGGATTTTTGAGACTTAGATAGATTGCTCAAGTTTGGATGAAATAACTCTTCAACTTAGAGGGGTATTTATAGGTCAAGGAATGGACAACCAATGGCCAAGATCCATCCAAGTGTTAGGCAA
The DNA here is from genome assembly GCA_029844215.1 of Przewalskia tangutica. NCBI lineage: Eukaryota > Viridiplantae > Streptophyta > Magnoliopsida > Solanales > Solanaceae > Przewalskia > Przewalskia tangutica. The sequence continues at coordinate 46,240,332 of CM056739.1, read as the reverse complement.
GTGTAAGGCCAAGATCAAGCCAAGTGCACCTTATCCATCTACCACCAAAATATCCTACCTAACCCTTGACCAAGAATCAACACAAAAAACGTGCCATTGATGTCTTGGCCGTCCACTTCTCACATCCAATGTGAGGGTGACACATGTCACCCTCCCGTTGGTCCAAAATGTTTCGTCTCTCGGAAAAATTTGCAAAAATTATTAATGACATAGCCGGAATTTTCCCTACGAAAGTTGTGGAAACGTTTCGTCGAAAAACGACTCCTTTCGGCACTTGTGCACAAATTCGAACCTATGCCTACTTTAAGGCTCAAATTGTATACGTACGCCCTCACGTACATACTCTGGAAATACGGGGTATAACACTTGGTAGCCGGCCCCGATAGAGGAGGAGTTTCTGTTTATTGGGGAAAGGTCTTTGTCGAATTTTCTGTAGGATGTTCTACGAAGAGACCTAAATGTTAATAAGCGCCTTGTGGCCTTATAGGTGGAAGTACTATGCGTGGCGCAATCTACTTGGCTTAAGGAGTAGCCGGCGGTTTGAGGTACTTGGAGCGTTTTGCTATTAGTCGATAATCGTCGCGAGGTATGTGAACCTCTTCCTATCTCTTCTAGCATGATATGTGTGTAACTATGTAATGCGGTGAGCGTACGTGTTAAATGTATTTGATTGGTCTAAAACATAAAGTGTTATAACGGCTTTATGGGAAGTTGGTTATAACAGCTTTATGTATGTAAGAAGATACTTGTGGTTTTTAAAAGGTAACTGATTTGAACTATAACTGGCTGGTTATGGGATAATAAAGAACTTGAAGTATTTCAAAAGATTTTTGAATCATTTTGAAAGGAGAGTAATACTTGGTTTTTGAAAACTTAAGAGTTATACTAGCTTTATGGGAAGTTAGGTATAACGGCTTAAGAATGTTTTACTGGTTTCGGAAATCAGAATGTGTATCGACAAACCACTGCAGCGTTAATAAAAAGGAAATGTTTTGACAGATTAATTATTATTAAAACCGGTAGAAACTTCCATCTGCATAGAAGCTAAGATGAGACAAAATGATATTTCCTAGATCATGGCTGCTGTAATAAGATTGTTATAAACAAGAATATCCTACTCACATATAAGGCTTATGTTTCTCAGATGGTTTAAAAGAGAATTATATTCTTAAATGAATAAGACTATGAACTACGAAACCTTTCTAAAATAAGAAACGTGAACTTTTGAAATTAGGCAAACTTGGACGTTTGGAAAATAATGTTGTTACTTGATTTTACAAAGGTAAGTGTTTTGATTTACTTCAAAAGATAATCACTCTATTTTCATATACTACGGGTATTGTGTGGTTTTTGTGAAAGTAACGTATCTTTTAAAGAGTTAATATATGAAGTACTTTGGGGATAAAAACCCGATCTTGTTAATCATATATTAGAATGTACCTTGTGTGTATAACTTGATTGTGCTGGTTTGTGATAGCCTTGTAATACTTTCTTGTTGATTTGATAAGTAAACATGTTAGGATGCTACGTGAGTTAGTATCTTGTGATGTTTGTGTAAAGGGGTTTTCCCTTGTTGTGCTTAGGTTGTTTAACGATAAGCTGTCATGTTGATATTATATCACTCATGATTAGGGGTTAAGTCGCCTCCGTGCGGGGTAGACTCAGGCGGGTCTAGTGACCTATGATTCGAGAATACCTTATGCAGGTCTGTATGGCCTATGCGGAGCTACGAGAGTTCCAGGTTAGTTTGCGGCCCTTGTGGTCATGCGGTCTTTGTGGCCATGCGGACGGCGAGTCGGGACGGCTGCCGGGAGTAGCTACCCTCGATGCGGGAATACCTCATGCGGGCCATTGGAGTGGCCCATGCGGAGCTATGGGAAGTTCCAGGGCTAGACGCGCACATTAGATACTGCGGGCGAGTGGCCAGCTTTGATCATGTGACGGTCTAGACAGATCTCATGATACAGTTTACGACCTTGTTGTACTGTGGGTTTTAGTAGTCGGCTATGCCCTCGTACTTACCCCGTACGGTTTTATGATGACTTTGAGGGCGTGAGTCCCTGACTTGACATGACTGCTTATTTAGTGTGAACTGTAGTTTTGGTTATCATACATGTCTCCTGCTTTATATAGACTACTATGATTTCATTTCTGATTTTCGTTCCACATACTTGGTACTGTTATCGACCTCCTTCGGGGGGCTGCGTTCATGCCGCAGGTTGAGGTACACCAGTCGTTGATCCTAGTTCTCGGGGTCACAGTTCAGCGTATGGGAAGCTCCGTTTCTCCGGAGGCTTATCAGTGGTATAGTCCCCTGTCGTTGTAGGTATTTACATTCAGGGGTATGGCGGGGCCCTGTCCCGCCATTGTTGTCGTATCATTCTTAGAGGTCTGTAGTACTGTTGTGGGCAGAGTTGTAATGGGATGTAACTGTTCGGTTTTAAAATTGATTTATATATATATGCCGTAAGGCAAGTTTTCTCCGATTACTGTTTCTTACTTCATAATATTTTCATGTCTTGTTTTATGTTCCGCTGATTACTCTGATGTTGTATCACTAGGGTGCCCGGGGTAAGGCACGATCACGGGCAGGTTCGGTCGTGACACTCCCTCCCTTTGTGAGGCCTTGGCGAAACCCCCTCCTAGTGGTGCTAGCGAAACACACCCTTGGTTGAAAAGTATTCTCCAAGTGTTGTTACTATTCCAAAATACCTTGGGCCAAATACCTTGTAGTATGCCAAGGTTACACCGATACTCAAAGCGGAGAAATACGATTATACTTCCTTGATCACAAAACGAAACCCTAAGGAAAATCTTCATAGCGGGTTGAAGTATTAAGAAGAAGTTGCGTAGAACTTCTAAGGGTTGTTTGGAGCGGGTTGGAGCGCCCAGAGTAGGAGCTAAACGTTGCTCAGGATCGACATTAGAACTTGGATAATTTTGGGCTTATCGAGGTAAATACTCTTGTCCTTCTATTGTAATTGGGAATTACATACTGTAGTAGTATAGAATGAATATAAGATACATAGAAGGATATTACAGAAGAGAATTGAACTGTAATAGAAGGATATTACAGAAGAGAATTGAACTGAAATCACATCAGAAGAATATTAAAGAAGAGAATCAGATTTACTTACAGAATTTGTATTCTGATGTAGAATTGTGTAGTTTGACGGGTAGGGAAGTGCTGCCCAATTTTTCGTAGAATAAGGAATCTGTATCTAGAATTATTCTACAGAGTAGTTGTTACAACCCGTATTTGCAGGACATGTTTTAAGAACGTACGTAAGAACTCGCAAGTGTTAAAATTTGAGACTTAAAAAAGTTTGTCGGAATTATGAAATTGTCGGAAAACGTAGTATGGTGACGAATGGGAGGGCGACACGTGTCACCCCCCCCCCCCTTAGGGATGCCTTGGACGAAATTAGCAAGGGCAAGAGTGTCATTGGACCTTTGTTAGCAAGACAAGTCTTGCAAGTAGCAAGCTTGACAATCTTGACTAAGTCAAAGGACCCACAAAGCTTGATATTTAATTAAGACCTCATCCTAGCCACCCAATTGTATACATCTTGACCCTCCATGTTCCTATATATTACTACTAGTAGTGAGACAAGTCCACACTTAGCCAAAATTTCAAGAAATTGGATGAACAAGCTAGCTTAGCTCTCGGGTTTGCTCCCTTCAAGAAGAGAAATTTTTTGTTTCTTGCACAATAAGCTCCACATTTTAAACCAAGGTTCTTGAGTGTATTGTGAGTGTATCTAAATAGAAAAATCTTGGAAAAAGATAGTTTTCGGGTTAGTCGCAAAGCGAAAACCTAGTTGCTTTTCTAGGTTTTGTTTGGAAGTTTGAAGGAGAATTGTTGGTGTTGTTCTAAGGGTCTCAAGGAGAGGATTGAAGTGTCTTGAAGAGGCTCTAAGTTGCTAAGGAGCGACTTCGGATTTGAAGATTGGATTAAGATTCGTTGAGGTATAATCTTGTTCTTTGATAGTGTTACAAGATTATTTATATTATTGTTAGCTTTACTTGTTGCTAGCATGAAGTATTTGTGTTGAAGTTTATAAGGATTATGGATTGATTGTAGCCTTGAAAATCCGAAATGTAATGTAAGCCATGTTAAGTTGGATTACAATTTGGTCGTTTATTAGAATCGTCGCATGTTAATTACTTGGAGATTATAGAAGTTATAATCGTTTGCGACTTGATATCATGTTAGGCTAATAACTTGGATTGAAATGGAAATTGGATAAGAATTGATGTTGTAGCACTTCAAGTTAGCCGAATTGGCCTAGTAAGTTGTAGTAATTTGATATCGTTTGTCGGGCGGAATTTTACACGTCTAGTAGGCGTGTAATCCCCTATTGTTGATTACATTGATTGGGCCTTAAATGTGGCGTTTTTGGTTATTGTATTCGGCCTTGAAAAAGGTGGCAAAGTAAGTAGAAACAAAGGAGGTGATGTCCGATTTTCCGTAGAATTTAGTGACTTAGCACTTAGAATATTCTACGTTTGAAATAAGAGGATAATGGACGTTGGTGACCATTATAGGTTGAAGTACTAAGTATAGCGTATCCTACTTGAAGAACGGAATAGCTCAAAGTTGAAGTACTTTGGAGCATTTTGCTACTTGTCGACAATCGTCGCGAGGTATGTGAACCTCTTCCTTCGTTTGGCATGATTCTATGTATGGAATATACCTGTGGTATCATTTCATGTTTCCTGTTACTCTTAGAAGTTAAGAGGTAGTTGTGTGATCTACTCTATGTAGAACTTTTCCTATCTTTGAGCATGACTAGTTGCACGTATGTAGTACGGTAGACGTACAACACCTTGATATCCTTTGCTAGTTTGTGAATAGCCAAGTCGGGTGAGTTGGGAGATTAACTCACTTCTTTGAAAGTGTAAAGGATGTCTTAAGTTTTATTAAAGTTAAGGGACTTGAAGAGTTTTAAAGTATGTGATACTTGTTCTGTTTTAAACGTATAAGTCCCTTGGATAGGAAATTGTTTTTGGCTAAGGTATAAAGTGAATATAACGGCTTTATGGGAAGTTAGTTATATTTGCTTTATGGAAAGATAAATGACTTGATTTTAATAAAAAGGCAACTTGTTTTTAAGGCATAAATTGCCTAAGGTTTTATAATAAAAGGAGTCACTTGTTTTCTAAAGGTTAAGAGACTAATTGTATTTTTGCAAGTTATGAGAATTGATTTGAAAGGATATAATACTTGGTTTCAAAAAGTAGAAGTCTGTTGGTTATAAAAGGAACGTGTTGGTCTAAACCATAAAGGGTTATAACGGCTTTATGGGAAGTTGGTTATAACGGCTTTATGGAAGGTTAAGAGAATGGTTTTCTCTAATGAAGTAATCAAAGAAATAACTTGTATTAAGGAAGGGCAAATTGTTTAAAGGGTACCAATTGCTTAAGGTTTTTAATAAAGAAGTCACTTGATTTAGAAGCCGGTAATTGTATTTCTAAAAAGGTATTGTGACTTGATTTGAAAGGAGGATAGGACTTGATACTACGGTTGTTAGTATCGGGGAAGTTTTATTTGGAAAGGAGTCTTTTGAGAAGAATGTACGTACGTAGTACTTTGGCTTGATTAATTGAGAATTAGTCTAAGTGTGCCCTGATAAGTACTTTGGCTTGTTAAATGAGAATTATTCTATTTGTGCCCTGATAAGTACTTTGGCTTGTTAAATGAGAATTATTCTATTTGTGCCCTGATAAGTACTTTGGCTTGTTAAATGAGAATTATTCTATTTGTGCCCTGATAAGTACTTTGGCTTGTTAAATGAGAATTATTCTATTTGTGCCCTGATAAGTACTTTGGCTTGTTAAATGAGAATTATTCTATTTGTGCCCTGATAAGTACTTTGGCTTGTTAAATGAGAATTATCCTATGTGTGCTTTGATAAGTACTTTGGCTTGTTAAATGAGAATTATCCTATGTGTGCTTTGATAAGTACTTTGGCTTGGTTAATTGAGAATTAGCCTATATGTGCTGGTGATAGCCTTTGAGTGCAAGTATTATGTTTTATTACGTTGCCGCGACTCTCGGTTGGAGGGCCGGCTGTCTTGTTGTAAGTTACTTGGGCGTCAAGCGGTGATGTGGGATTCCACGGGTATGCTTAGTTATTTGGAGTACTTGGGTTAAATTCCCGGATTTTTTTTATAAAGGACATGATAGTGCTTATGTATTGTTAGATGGTCGGTCGAGATAGGGTAAGAGTATAAATGAGGGGTAAACCCCCAAGACGTTATACCACCTTCTCCAGGGTAAGAGTATCAGTGAGGGGTAAACCCCCAAGACGCTATACCACCTGCTTTACCACCTTCTCCAGGGCAAGAGTATCAGTGAGGGGTAAACCCCCAAGACGCTATACCACCTGCTCCAGGGTAAGAGTATAAATGAGGGGTAACCCCCAAGACGTTATACCACCTGCTTGATTGATGTTATGGGCATGAGACCCATATTTATATTTTACACTTATAGATGTCGACAGTGATGTGGGATTCCACGGGCAGGAGATATATATATATGTATTGTGTATGTGTACGCCGACAGTGAGGTGGGATGCCACGGGCGCGTCACATGGTTATATTTTACACTTATAGCTGTCGACAGTGATGTGGGATTCCACGGACAGGAGATATATATATATATATATGTATTGTGTATGTGTACACTGACAGTGAGGTGGGATTCCACGGGCGCGTCACATGGTTATATTTTACACTTATAGCTGTCGACAGTGATGTGGGATTCCACGGGCAGGAGATATATATATATGTATTGTGTATGTGTACGCCGACAGTGAGGTGGGATGCCACGGGCGCGTCACATGGTTATATTTTACACTTATAGCTGTTGGCAGTGATAGGGGATTCCACGGCCACACTTTGCTATTTTGTGTGACTTGATCGCGTCCTGGATTGGGTCGGGTAGTATATGCGTCCCTCCATAAAAGGGTCGGATTGTGTTATGAAAGATAAGTAAGTTTTATAGTAATTAACTTAATGATTTTCCTAATCATGTACATAAGAGTGTGACTATAACTTTTATTGAAAATGGGAAAAGATAAGAAGGTACGATTAAGTTCATAAGTGGTAATGACACGGCAGGATCTGGTATGTACTTTTTATACCTGTCCCTGTCATTCTTTTGTACAATTATGATTTGTTTACTGTACGTTATATTCTGTTCTATATTCGGTACCTGTTGTACTGACCCCCTTCGGGGGGCTGCGTTCATGCCCGCAGGTTTTAGGTACCCAAGTTGGTGATCCTTGCTCTTAGGATCTCGATTCAGTTTTAGAGAGAAATCTCCATTTGCTCCGGAGGCTTAGCTCTTGGTACGATTTTCCCTGAGGTAGTAGATTCGTGTATATTCAGGGGTATGGCGGGGCCCTGTCCCGCCACAGTTGTTATGTTAAAACTCTTAGAGGTCTGTAGTCACATATTGTGGGTCAGTTTGTAAATGAAAGGAGGCAACTGCTTCGTATGTATTTACTATCCGAGAAGGTAGCCTTATCGGCTAACCTGTTGATTTTATCTTTGATAATTTTTTTTTAATTTTCATATATGTTCCGCTGATTATCTCTGATGTATACCTGTAAGGGTGCCCAGGTAGGGCACCGTGTCGAGCGGGAGTCGGGTCGTGACAAAAGTGGTATCGAGCGATTAGTCCTCGGAAAGTGTCTGACCGTGTGTAGTAGAGTGTTGATTATGGGTGTGTTTTGCACCAGATCTATTATCAGGAGGCTGCTGGAATTTTAGTCTTGGTTTCCATTCTTCTAACTCGAGATCGTGCGATAGAGGCGTGTTGTTAGGTCGTCTCTCCCAACGAGTTATGATTGATTGCAGTACGAGAAAGCGTGATGACCGGGAAGGACTCTGTGGATTGCGTATCCAGGTTGGTAATGATTATAGTATAGTTGGTATTGTGACATACATCTATACGGAGTTATGTATGAGGGTCATTTATGGGTTGCCTAGAATGGTTTTAGATTTACCAAGAGTGGTAAAGACTAACTAGATACCGGGAAGGTATGGAATAGTTAATGAATTTTCGCCAAAGTCTTGTGTTTTATTTTGAGATAATTGGGAAAGGATGAGCTGTCTGATAGGGTAGTGAACCCTTAAGAAGCCATGTTAAGGAATTTATCGGAATGTCATGTTAATAGATTAAGCTGCGTAGTAGGCTTAAGAGAATTGTACAGATGAAGTCCGTATAGAGCAAGTAATGGTTGTTGTGATCGAGACAACATGGTTATGGTATTATGAGAAGTTTTTGTACCCGTTTACGGGGGGAACTGATAAGGTAGGCTTGGAGCATGGAAATTGCGAGCCTAAGAATGATGAAGACCGCTGAGACCTTAGATGTACAAGTTCTTCTCGGGTAGAAAGATTTATTATAGACCAAGAATAAGAGTTAAGTGCGACGTCGGGTCGGGGTGAGGACCTGCTACGGGTCTCCCCATGGCCTGGAATGGAGTGGGATCAGTTGGTAGTAGTTCCGCTACGTGACAAGGTCACGAGGGTGCAAGGCCCAAGTCTAGTTAATTGTTTTACGGGTTCGTGGACACGTTCCACCGGAACCAGGTCGTGAAAGCCGGAAATGGTCGTATATTGTCTTATAGAGTGACTCCAAAGATTAGAGGCTAGAATTGGTATGGAAGTTATGTATGTATGTTAGAAGGAGTTGGAAGTACGAAAAGGTAATCTCTTTTGGGCTTATGATGGACGGATGTGCGTGTGCGAGATATTAGGGCCATGTGTGGCATTATTGGTATGTCGGGGTTGTGAAAGGAAACTATGTCGCTAATTATAAAGATTGACTCCGAAAGAACATTCGGGGACGAATGTTTCTAAGGGGGGAAGAATGTTACACCCCGTATTTGCAGGACATGTTTTAAGAACGTACGTAAGAACTCGCAAGTGTTAAAATTTGAGACTTGTAAAAAGTTTGTCGGAATTATGAAATTGTCGGAAAACGTAGTATGGTGACGAATGGGAGGGCGACACGTGTCACCCACCCTTAGGGATGCCTTGGACGAAATTAGCAAGGGCAAGAGGGTCATTGGACCTTTGTTAGCAAGACAAGTCTTGCAAGTAGCAAGCTTGACAATCTTGACTAAGTCAAAGGACCCACAAAGCTTGATATTTAATTAAGACCTCATCCTAGCCACCCAATTGTACACATCTTGACCCTCCATGTCCCTATATATTACTACTAGTAGTGAGACAAGTCCACACTTAGCCAAAATTTCAAGAAATTGGATGAACAAGCTAGCTTAGCTCTCGGGTTTGCTCCCTTGAGAAGAAATTTTTGTTTCTTGTCGATAAGCTCCACATTTTAAACCAAGGTTCTTGAGTGTATTGTGAGTGTATCTCAATAGAAAAATCTCGGAAAAGATAGTTTTGGGTTAGTCATGGCGAAAACCTAGTTGCTTTTCTAGGTTTTGTTTGGAAGTTTGAAGGAGAATTGTTGGTGTTGTTCTAAGGGTCTCAAGGAGCGGATTGAAGTGTCTTGAAGAGACTCTAAGTTGCTAAGGAGCAACTTCGGATTTGAAGATTGGATTAAGATTCGTTGAGGTATAATCTTGTTCTTTGATAGTGTTACAAGATTATTTATATTATTGTTAGCTTTACTTGTTGCTAGCATGAAGTATTTGTGTTGAAGTTTATAAGGATTATGGATTGATTGTAGCCTTGAAAATACAAAATGTAATGTAAGCCATGTTAAGTTGGATTACAATTTGGTCGTTTATTAGAATCGTCGCATGTTAATTACTTGGAGATTATAGAAGTTATAATCGTTTGCGACTTGATATCATGTTAGGCTAATAACTTGGATTGAAATGGAAATTGGATAAGAATTGATGTTGTAGCACTTCAAGTTAGCCGAATTGGCCTAGTAAGTTGTAGTAATTTGATATCGTTTGTGGGGCGGAATTTTACACGTCTAGTAGGCGTGTAATCCCCTATTGTTGATTACATTGATTGGGCCTTAAATGTGGCGTGTTTGGTTATTGTATTCGGCCTTGAAAAAGGTGGCAAAGTAAGTAGAAACAAAGGAGGTGCTGTCCGATTTTCCGTAGAATTTAGTGACTTAGCACTTAGAATATTCTACATTTGAAATAAGAGGTTAATGGACGTTGGTGACCATTATAGGTTGAAGTACTAAGTATAGCGTATCCTACTTGAAGAATGGAATAGCTCAAGGTTGAAGTACTTTGGAGCATTTTGCTACTTGTCGACAATCGTCGCGAGGTATGTGAACCTCTTCCTTCGTTTGGCATGATTCTATATATGGAATATACCTGTGGTATCATTTCATGTTTCTTGTTACTCTTAGAAGTTAAGAGGTAGTTGTGTGATCTACTCTATGTAGAACTGTTCCTATCTTTGAGCATGACTAGTTGCGTATGTGATGCGGTGAGCGTCTGACACCTTGATATCCTTTGCTAGTTTGTGAATAGCCAAGTCGGGTGAGTTGGGTGATTAACTCACTTCTTTGAAAGTGTAAAGGATGTCTTAAGTTTTATTAAAGTTAAGGGACTTGAAGAGTTTTAAAGTATGTGATACTTGTTCCGTTTTAAACGTATAAGTCCCTTGGATAGGAAATTGTTTTTGGCTAAGGTATAAAGTGAATATAACGGCTTTATGGGAAGTTAGTTATATTTGCTTTATGGAAAGATAAATGACTTGATTTTAATAAAAAGGCAACTTGTTTTTAAGGCATAAATTGCCTAATGTTTTATAATAAAAGGAGTCACTTGTTTTCTAAAGGTTAAGAGACTAATTGTATTTTTGTAAGTTATGAGAATTGATTTGAAAGGATATAATACTTGGTTTCAAAAAGTAGAAGTCTCTTGGTTATAAAAGGAACGTGTTGGTCTAAACCATAAAGGGTTATAACGACTTTATGGGAAGTCGGTTATAACGGCTTTATGGAAGGTTAAGAGAATGGTTTTCTCTAATGAAGTAATCAAAGAAATAACTTGTATTAAGGAAGGGCAAATTGTTTAAAGGGTAACAATTGCTTAAGGTTTTTAATAAAGAAGTCACTTTATTTAGAAGCCGGTAATTGTATTTCTAAAAATGTATTATGACTTGACTTGAAAGGAGGATAGGACTTGATACTACGGTTGTTAGTATCGGGGAAGTTTTATTTGGAAAGGAGTCTTTTGAAAAGAATGTACGTACGTAGTACTTTGGCTTGATTAATTGAGAATTAGTCTAAGTATGCCCTGATAAGTACTTTGTCTTGTTAAATGAGAATTATTCTATTTGTGCCCTGGTAAGTACTTTGGCTTGTTAAATGAGAATTATTCTATTTGTGCCCTAATAAGTACTTTGGCTTGTTAAATGAGAATTATTCTATTTGTGCCCTGATAAGTACTTTGGCTTGTTAAATGAGAATTATTCTATTTGTGCCCTGATAAGTACTTTGGCTTGTTAAATGAGAATTATTCTATTTGTGCCCTGATAAGTACTTTGGCTTGTTAAATGAGAATTATTCTATTTGTGCCCTGATAAGTACTTTGGCTTGTTAAATGAGAATTATCCTATGTGTGTCTTGATAAGTACTTTGGCTTGGTTAATTGAGAATTAGCCTATATGTGCTGGTGATAGCCTTTGAGTGCAAGTATTATGTTTTATTACGTTGCCGCGACTCTCGGTTGGAGGGCCGGCTCTCTTGTTGTAAGTTACTTGGACGTACCGACAGTGATGTGGGATTCCACGGGTATGCTTCCGTTATTTGGAGTACTTGGGTTAAATTCCCGGATTTTTTTTATAAAGGACATGATAGTGCTTATGTATTGTTAGATGGTCGGTCGAGATAGGGTAAGAGTATAAATGAGGGGTAAACCCCCAAGACATTATACCACCTTCTCCAGGGTAAGAGTATCAGTGAGGGGTAAACCCCCAAGACGCTATACCACCTGCTTTACCACCTTCTCCAGGGCAATAGTATCAGTGAGGGGTAAACCCCCAAGACGCTATACCACTTGCTCCAGGGTAAGAGTATAAATGAGGGGTAACCCCCAAGACGTTATACCACCTGCTTGATTGATGTTATGGGCATGAAACCCATATTTATATTTTACACTTATAGCTGTCGACAGTGATGTGGGATTCCACGGGCAGGAGATATATATATATGTATTGTGTATGTGTACGCCGACAGTGAGGTGGGATGCCACGGGCGCGTCACATGGTTATATTTTACACTTATAGCTGTCGACAGTGATGTGGGATTCCACGGGCAGGAGATATATATATATGTATTATGTATGTGTATGCCGACAGTGAGGTGGGATGCCACGGGCGCGTCACATGGTTATATTTTACACTTATAGCTGTCGACAGTGATGTGGGATTCCACGGGCAGGAGATATATATATATGTATTGTGTATGTGTATGCGCAAGCGGTGAGGTGGGATGCCACGGGCGCGTCACAAGGTTATATTTTACACTTATAGCTGTCAGCAGTGATGGGGGATTCCACGGCCACACTTTGCTATTTTGTGTGACTTGATCGCGTCCTGGATTGGGCCGGGTAGTATATGCGTCCCTCGCCAAAAATTCGGATTGTGTTATGAAAGATAAGTAAGTTTTATAGTAATTAACTTAATGATTTTCCTAATCATGTACATAAGAGTGTGACTATAACTTTTATTGAAAATGGGAAAAGATAAGAAGATGCGATTAAGTTCATAAGTGGTAATGACACGGCGAGGATCGGTATGTACTTTTATACATCCTGTCATTCTTTTATCTGATTATGATTTGTTTCTTATCGTTATATTTTGTTCCATATTAAATTTTTGTTATGCGGACCCCCGCCGAGGCTGCGTTAAATGCCCGCTGGTTTTAGGTACGGGTTGGTGATCCTTGCTCTTAGGATCTCGGTTGATTTTAGAGAAAGCTCCATTTGCTCTGGAGGCTTAGCTCTTGTGCAGTTTTCCACGAGGTAGTAGATCGTGTATATTCGGGGTATGGCGGGGCCTGTCATACGATTGTTATGTTAAAACTCTTAAGTGCGTAGTCACATATTGTGGGTCAGTTTGTAAAGGAAAGGAGACAATTGCTTCGTATGTATTTACTATCCGAGAAGGTAGCCTTATCGGCTAACCTGTTGATTTTATCTTTGATAATTTCTTTTTTTTAAGTTTCATATATGTTCCGCTGATTATCTCTGATGTATACCTGTAAGGGTGCGGGTAGGGCACGATCGCGAGCAGAATTGGTCGTGTGATGGTCTAGACGTTGATAGACTTATATGACCGTTATAGGTTGAAGTACTGCAAGTAGCGTATTCTACTCGAAGGGTGGAAAGGGCTAGCCGGATTACAGTACTTTGGAGCTATTTGCTAATAGTCGATAATCGTCGCGAGGTATGTGATTCTTCCTATCCTCTTGAGCATGATATTTTAAAAGAATATATATAGTACGGTGAGCGTCGTGTGTTAACTGAACGTGGTTTTACTTCGATGTCTTTTGACTTGAGTTTTAAATAATAAGAATCTTGAAGTATTTCAAAAGAATTAAGAATCGTTTTTGAAAGAAGAGTAATACTTGGTTTTGAAAGTTTAAGAGTTATACTAGCTTTATGGGAAGTTAGGTATAACGACTTAAGAGTAATAAAAAGAATGGTTTATTGATTTTAGAAGACTTGATCTCAAAGGATAAGAGACTTGACTTAATTTAATTGATATGAATTTTGTTAAAAGTGTGAAACCTCATTCGTGAGTAATAAGTACTTGATTTTTAAAAGAATGATGTTTTACTGATTTCGGAAATGAGAATAAGTATCGAACGAACCACTGCAGCGTTAATAAAGGAAAATGTATTGACAAATAAGTAATTATATTAAAACCAGTAGAAACCTCCATCTGCATAGAAGCTAAGATAAGACAAAATTGTATTACATTTCCTAGATCATGGTTGCTTTAATAAGGATCGTTATAAACAAGAATAACCTACTTACACATAAGACATATGTTACTCAAATTGTTTTAAAAGAGAATTATGTGATTAAGTGATTAAGACTATGAACTACGAAACCTTTCGAAAATGAGAAACTTGAGTATTTGAAATTAGGCAAACTTGAACTTTTGGAAAAGAATGTTGTTACTTGACTTTAAGAAGGAAAGTGTTTTGGTTTAAAAAGAAGGGCATAATATTGCCTTAGTTGATTTTAAAAAGGAAAACATGGTATTATCTTAATCTGTCTTAAAAGAGCGTTTAAATGTTATGGTCAATTCTATACCGCGTTCATGGGATGAACCGGGAATGTATTTCACACAACACCGCGTTCATGGGATGAACCGGGAATGTATTTCACACGACACCGCGTTCATGGGATGAACCGGGAATGTATTCCATACGATTCCTATCGAGTCCCATGAGATGGGCCCAGACATGTACGATTCCTATCGAGTCCCATTGTCACGACCCGATCCCGGGCCCGTGACTGGTGCCTTACCCCGGGCACCCTAGTGATACAACATCAGAGAAAACCAGCGGAAATAAAAACTTAAACATAAACATGAGACAAGATAATGAAACAGGCCAACCGAACGGTTACCTTCCAATAAAAATATATATAAACAACTTCTTTTTTAAAACGAACAGTTTAATCCTTTTACAAAACCACCTTGCGCGATTACTCTGAGACCTCTAAGAGTTTATACAACAACTATGGCCAGGACGAGGCCCGCCGTACCACGAATGTACAGAACCTACAGACTCGGGTAACATGCAGCAGATAAGCCTCAGAAGGAACGGAGCTTCCCAAAGCTGAAATGAGATCCTAGCGGGGATCGGCGGTAGATGTACTCTACTGCGGCATGAACGCGGCCGAAGGAGGTCGATCTGCAGTACCAAGTATGTGAAAGCGTAAAATCACGTAAATGAAATCATAATAGTCTATAAGCGAGAGCGGTATGATAGCCAAACTACGATGCACACATATGATTATATCAATTCGGTCTCATGCCCACAACATCAATCACGCGTGGAGTACCTTCCTCACTGGCGATGCATGATATGATAACAACGACAGCAATCCAAATGGGAGCATACGTGCGCTCGCATCGTGTCGATATGTCGAAGGAACAAATAAGACAACATTCCAAATGGAAGCATACGATGCGCTACGCGTCGTGTCGGCGTATGTCGAAGGGAAACAATAAGACAACATTCCAAATGGAAGCATGCGATGCGCTACGCATCGTGTCGGTATGTCCAAAGGAGCAAATAAGACAACATTCCAAATGGAAGCATGCGTGCGCTACGCATCGTGTCGGTATGTCGAAAGGGAAACAATAAGACAACAAGGCGGTAATCAAAGTGGAAGCATACGTGCGCTACGCATCGTGTCGGTATGTCCAGCGATTAACAAAGTAACACTATCAGCGAGGCGTGCGTGGAATTTATCCGTCACTGCGGTCACGTCGAAGTAAGTTCTCAACAAGTCAACCGATCCTCCATCGAGAGCGGTAGTATAGAAACACAATTCTTGCACAACAAAGGCTATCATGACAAGCGTAAGCAAGTTTCACAACAACAAGCATAGGCAAGTTTATACACAACTCAAGTACTTCCATTTTATGCCCAAGTTCGGTTTTAACCTAAAGTACTACGTCGTTAAATTCCTTTTAAAGAGATTTATTCCTTTTATAAAAGTCACCGATACAGTAGTATAAAAATAGAGTGACTTATATCTTTTAAGTAAACCAAAACAACTTCCATACTTTCTTTTTAAAGTCAAGTTACCACATTAAAACCAATGATAAAACCTTTCTTTTGTTTTCATAAGGTCGTTATAACCAACTTCCCTAAAGGCGTTATAACACCTTATGCTTTAAACCATTTTAAGACAACACAATGCCTTTCTTTTCCCTAAGGTTCCAGTTTGCCTAATTTCAAATACACAAGTCTCTTTTTTTGAAAAGTTCATAGTTCAATGTCTTAATCTCTTTTAAAACAATTGAGTAACATATGCCTTAGGCGAGTAGGTTATTCTTGTTCATAATCAATCTTATTAGCAGCCATGATCTAGAAATGTAATATCATTTTGTCTCATCTTAGCTTCTATGCAGATGGAGGTTTCTACTGTTTTAATAATACTTAATTATTCAATACATTTTCCTTTATTAACGCTGCAGTGGTTTGTCGATACACATTCTGATTTCCGAAATCAGTAAAACATTATTCCTTCCAAAAACCAAGTACTCATTACTCACGAATGAGGTTTCACACAAACATCCATATTAAGTCAAGTCTCTTATCCTTTAAGAATAAGTCTCTTAACTTTTAACCCATTAAACCATTCTTTTTATCTCTCTTAAGGCGTTACACCTAACTTCTCATAAAGTTGGTATAACTCTTATGTTTTCAAACCAAGTACACACTTCTTTCAAAAAGGTTTCTTAATCTTTTAGAATACTCAGGTTCTTTTACATCGATCGGTTATAAGTCAAATCGATTATCTTTTAAAAACCACAAAGCATTTCTCATTTACATAGAATGTTATAACAACTTCCCATAAAGCCGTTATAACACTTTATGTTTAAAGACAATCAAGTACATTTAACACACGTACGTCTACCGTACTACATAGTTATACACATATCATTCTAGAACAGATAGGAAGAGGTTCACATACCTCGCGACAGTATCGACTAATAGCAAAACACTCCAGTACCTCAAACCGTGCGCTACACTCTCGGTCAAGCGGATCACTCCACGTAGTACTCTGACCTATAGAGGCCACAGCGCCTATTAATATCTTTAGATCTCAATGTAGAATATTCTCTGAGAAAATTCGACACCTCCCCACATGCAGCGTAAATCTCCTCCTCTATCGAGGCGGCTACCAAGCCAACCGGGGGTTAACACGTCTAACGGGCGTGTACAATTCTACTACACGGTAATGCTACACAAGTCTCTGTCTGATCTATGTAATTCTGATTCGATTCTCTTCTTTAAATTCGGGCTTAAGTCGCAAGACATTCTGTAAGTATTATTCGGGCTTAAGTCAAAAGACATTGCCGCACAATTATAATGTTCAGTTCTATATATAGTATACTTCAACTATATATTCCTACAACATGTAATTTCCAATTACAATAGAAGGTCAAAGTGTTTACCTCGATAAGCCCAAAATTATCCGAGTTTATATGTCGATCTGAGCAAGGTTTAGCTCATACTGCAGTGCGCTCGACCAGCTCAACCAACCCTTAGAAGTTCTAACCAACTTCACTTATAACTTCAACTACGGGTGAAGATTTACTTAGGGTTTCGTTTTTGTAGTGAGGAAGTATAATAGTATTTTACGGGCTTTTGTACAAGTGTAACTTTGGGAATACTACAAGGTATTTGGGCCAGGTATTTGGACATTATAACACTACTAGGAGAGTATTTCTATACCACAAAGGGGTATTTATACGAGACAACAAGGCTAGGGGGTACCTGGCTAGGAGCACCTGAGGGGAGGGAGGCCTCGGCGAGACTCTCAAAGGAGGGGAGAGTTGGGCGAACTCAACACTAAAGGGAGGATTTTTAACACTTAGAAAAGATTTTTGGATGAAGAAAGTTCATCACTTAGAGGGTATTTATAGGTCAAGTGAAGGCCAACCAATGGCCAAGATGAAGACAAGTGCATAGCAAGTGTAAGGCGAAGATTAAGCCGTATGCAACCTTATCCATCTACCCAAAATATCCTACCAACTCCTTGACCACCAATTCAACACAAAAGCGTGCCACACTCCCATTCTCGTCCGCCAACCTTCACGATTAGAGGGTGACAAGTGTCGCCCTCTTGTTGATCCAAAATCTTCGTCTCTCGGAAAAATCCGCAAAAATTTTAAATGACATAGCGGAAATTCCCTACGAAGGCGTGAAAGCGTTTAGTGAAACGACTCTAACCGGGTGTTGTGCACAAAAGAATTCGGCCAAGCCTAAAGAAGTTCGAAAATTTCTCGTCGTCCCCGTACATACTGCGGAAATACGGGTATAACATTCTCCTCGTAGAAACATTCGTCGAATGTTCCTTCTAAATCTCAAAACAAGCGTCGTCGGTA
Organism: Przewalskia tangutica; assembly: GCA_029844215.1. Taxonomy (NCBI): domain Eukaryota; kingdom Viridiplantae; phylum Streptophyta; class Magnoliopsida; order Solanales; family Solanaceae; genus Przewalskia; species Przewalskia tangutica. Next base: position 46,222,233 of record CM056739.1, on the reverse strand, counting down.
TAGTCTTCACTACTATACTTACGAGAATCAAACATGCCACACGGCCACAAAATAACATGCGCAAAACCCAAATCCACGCCACGAGGAACCACCTCAGTTAGCACAAAAGTCCCTTTGAGGTCTAAAATATACTCCGCCGCACCTCGTTTCACAAAGAAAGCGATCACGCGTTCACTTCTCCTATCTCGGCGTACCGCTTCCGAACACTCGAGCTCTTTCTAGTATCCGTACCACACTTCCGTCAGCGTTTCTGTTTCCAACCCTTGGAGTTACTACCTCCAAACTTGGTCATCTTACTACCTCGATTTCTCTAAGGCCATTCTCGGCCTTGCGACTGATTCAGTCGAACATATCTATGAACTCATACGATGGTCATCTAAACTTGGGCCTAGCACCCTCGTGACCACGCCACTGGCGGGACCACTGAGCTGACCGCTTCCCGAAGCGGGGCGCGGGTTGGCGCAACATGGCCCCCGACCAGTGTGGCGCCAACTTCCGCTCGCCGACACGGAACACATCATGGAAGCTACCACTTCCATCTCACACTAACCAGATTTTTAAATCACACTATAGCACAAAGCTATCCGAACATAACATAACACATCATTAACATCAATACATACAAGTATCTACGAGGTTAAGGATATACCGAAACTAGGCGATTGGAGGACCGCTAAAGCGGGAACTTCCACGCGACCTCTAGTGGCGTGGTGTATGAACATCTGCTGACTATGGGAGGTGAAGAACCCTGGCCCGATCCGTAGTCTGTGCTATCCTACCAGCGCTACCCACAGTCGGACAATTTCTCCCAAAATGGCCACTGTTTGCATGTAAAACAAACTCCCGGACTAGCACGACATTCCCATGTGGAGTCTACCACAGCGGTCACGAGGTATGGGTGGCCGGTGGTTAACACCCTGCTCTCGAAAATCTAAACCCTTGGAGCCACGACTGCTCACGAAAACTCTGGGCGCTCACGAAGATTGTAGAGGACCACTCTGTCTTGGCGGAGGCACATAACTAGTCTCTGGCTGAGGCGGTGCGCCTCGAAAATCACCAAAGGATCTGCGATTCGGCCGCACCTGCGACTTTGGTCATTCCGTCGATTTCTCGCTCCTCGCCTCCAGTGCATAAGCTGCGTGCGGGCAATGTCCATGCCGGTGAAGAGCTACGCGAACAACTCTGCTAGGTAATCATCGAGCCCTGTAACATATCGGTGCACTCGATCCTCCATACTAGCTACTAATGCGGGGACTGTTATACCCCGTATTTCCAGAGTATGTACGTAAGGACGTACGTAGAAATTTGAAATTTTAGTAAGGCTTGGCCGAAATTAATTTTGTTCACAACACCCGTTTAGAGTCGTTTTCGTTTTCCACGACTTTCGTAGGAATTTCGGCTATGTCATTTTTAATTTTTGCGGATTTTTAGAGAGGCGAAGCGTGTTGGACCAGCGAGAGGCGCCACTTGGCACCCTCCCATTAGCGGACTTGAAGGATCGGTTTGGACGAAATGAAGAGGTGGAGTTGGTAGGATATTTTGTGTGTTAGTTGGTTAAGGACACGTGGGTGAATCTTGGCCTACACTTGCTAGGCACTTGGCTAGATCTTGGCCATTGGTTGGCCTTGGCTTGTGCTATAAATACCTCTAAGGTTGATGAACTTCTTCATCCATTCCAAATATTTTCCTAAGTGTTGAAGTCCCTCCTCTCCCCTCTTGTTTGACTCTCGTCCAAGAGCCCCCTCCTAGATAGGCCACAGTGGCGAGAGCCTCCACTCTCCCACTTTGTGGTGTGTACCCACTAGCCTAGTGTTTCGTATAAATACCCCTCTCTTGGTAGAAATACTCTCAAAGTATTGTTATAATGCCCAAATTTCCTTAGCCAATACCTTGTAGTATTCTAAGGTTATACCTATCTGAAAAGCCGAAATACTATTATACCTTCCTTGATCACTAGCGGAACCACAAGGAAAATCTCCATAGTTGGTTGGAGTATTATTAAGAAGTTGAGTAGAACTTCTAAGGGTTGTTTGGGCGGGTTGGAGCACCGGAGTAGGAGCGAAACATTGCTAAGGATCGACTTTTAACACGGATAATTATGGGCTTATCGAGGTAATTATCTTGTCCTCTATTGTAATTGGAAATTACATGATTGTGAATATATAGTTGAAGTATACTATATAATAGAACTGAGCGTAGTTATCGGCAATGTCTTTTGACTTAAGCTGAATAATACTTACGCGATGTCTTGCGACTTAAGCTGAATTTAAGAAGAGAATGTAATTACATAGAGTGTATTCTGATGAACTTGTGTAGTAGTGCAGTGGAGTAGAATTGTACCGTTAGGGTTAGATGTATAACCCCTGGTTGGCTTGATGGCGGCCTCGATAGAGGAGATTAGTTGCGGGGAGGTCAATTTTGGTAGAATGTTCTACGATGAGATCTAAATGTTAATAAAGCGCCTTGTGGCCTTATAGGTTGAAGTACTACGTATGGCGCGATCTGGCCTAAGGAGTAGCGGCGTTGGAAGTACTTGGAGCGTTTTGCTATTAGTCGATACTCGTCGCGAGGTATGTGAACCTCTTCCTATCTCTTCTAGCATGATATGTGTGAACTATGTAGTACGGTGAGCGTCATGTGCTAAATGTATTTGATTGGTTTAAAACATAAAGTGTTATAACGGCTTTATGGGAAGTTAGTTATAACGACTTTATCTTTGGTAAGAAAATACATGTGGTTTTAAAAGGTAGCGATTTGAACTATAAGCGGCTTGTTATGTGTTAATAAAGAACTTGAAGTATTTCAAAGATTTTGAATCATTTTGAAAGAAGAAGTAATACTTGGTTTGTGAAAACTTAAGAGTTATACTAGCTTTATGGGAAGTTAGGTATAACGGCTTAAGAATGTTTCTTGATTTGAAATCGAATGTGTATCGACAAACCCGTTAATAAAAGGAAATGTTTTGACTAATTAAGTATTATTAAAACAGAAACTTCCATCTGCATAGAAGCTAAGATGAGACAAAATGATATTTCCTAGATCATGTAATAAGATTGTAATAAACAAGAATATCCTACTCACATATAAGGCTTAGGTTTCTCAGTTGTTTAAAGGAGAATTATATTCTTAAATGAATAAGACTATGAACTCTGAAACCTTTCTAAAAATGAGAAACTTGAATATTGGAAATTAGGCAAACTTAAACATTGGAAAGAATGTTGCTACTTGATTTTACAAAGAGAAGTAATTGATTTACTTTAAAAGATAATCACTCTATGTTCATATACTCTTGGTATTGTGTGGTTTTTGTGAAGTAACGTATCTTGTAAAGATTTAATGTATGAAGTGCTTTGGGGATAGGTACCCGAACTTGTTAGTAGTAAGTACCTTATGTGAATAACTTGATTGTATTGGTTTGTGATAGCCTTGTAATACTTTCTTGTTGACTTGATAAGTAAGCATGTTAGGATGCTACGTGTGTTAGTATCTTGTGATTATTATGTGAGGGTCACTCTGTTGTGCTTACGTTGTTAAGCGTTAAGCCCGTTATCTTGTTATTGTATCACATACCCTTGACTTATTATCACAGGGCTTGCCACCTTGATGCGGTCTTACGGCTATGCGGTCCTCGTGACTATGCGAGTCGCGGTAGCTCATTTGATCATTCAGTGTTTAGCGATGCGGGGATTCCATGCGGTGCAGTGAGACTATGCGGTCTTTTGAGACTATGCGGGTTGCGGGAGCCTAGGCGGGTATACCTCGGTGATGCAGGACCATGATTGAGAATACCTCATGCGGGTCGTGTGTGACCTATGCGGCTGCGAGAGTTCGAGGAATAGCGCGCGCATTGATATTGCGGGCGAGTGGCGGCCGATCGGTGGTGCGGTCTAGAAAGACCTCGGGATACGGTTTGTGGTATTTTGTGGGCCTTAGTAGTCGGCTATGCCTTACTTTCCGTGCGGTTTTATTGTGATAACTTTGAGGCGTGAGTCCACTGTCTTGACAGCTTATTTGTTGTGGTATGGTTGCTTATCATACATGTCTCTGCTTTATAGACTATTATGATTTCATTTGTATTTTTAGTTTCACATACTGACCTCTGCGTTCATGCGCGAGTTGAGTACACGATCGTTGATCCTAGCTCCGTTTGGGAAGCTCCGTTTCTCGGAGGCTTATCGATGGTATAGTCCGTAGTAGTGTTTACATTCGGGGTTTGGCGGGGCCTGTCCGCCATTGTTGTCGTATCATTCTTAAGTGCAGTAATCTTGTTGTGGCGGGGTTTGTAAAAGGATTTTCAATTGTAAAAGTGGTTGTTTATATATATGAAGGTAACCGTTTTTGGTTAGCTTTGTCTTCTTATTTCATTGTTTATATACATCATTTCATGTATTGTTTTATGTTCGTGATTACTCGATGTTGTGTCACTAGGGTGCGGGGTAAGGCACGATCCGGTCGTGACAAAAGTGGTATCGAGCGATTAATCCTCGGAAAGTGTCTCGTATCGATAGTCTTGATTATCGGTGTGTTGTGCACGCGATAATCGAGGAGGCTATAGGATATTTAGGATTGGTTTCTATTCTTCTCACTCTGAGATCGTGCCTTAGGTGTTGTAAGTTGGACCCTCGAAATTCTTTCCCTATCGTTATGCCTCGCGTAGGGCAACCGGGCCGGGAGGCAAAGCGGGAGTAGAATTGAGAGGGTTCGTGGGCGAGCCCAATCATTACCTAGGGTAATGCCGTTCGAGGATTCTGCGGCGTCACTAGCGATAAAGTTTGGCGGCGGTTCCTCTGCGGCCATGACATTGAACCTTTAGTTCTGAAATTAGATTGCAAGAAGGCGACCTGTTACTAGCTATGGATTTGGCTACCGAAAGTATCTAGATGTATCGCGAGTCTTGATGACTACCTAAGAGAAGGGTGTGCGAGTAATCCTTGATTTGCGGGCTTATGCGCAAAGCAGATCGGCGGGTTAACGAGGGCGAAGAGGGGTCGCTGGTAACTTTAGGCGAGTCGCCTTAGATTATGCACCTCCACGGTCAGTGGTCTTCACGGATTTCGGGGCGTTCGGAGTATGCGAGGAGTTGAACTCGGGGCTTCGGTTACGTCATCGGGAATGTCGTCTTTTAGTTGGTACTTGTTGTACTGCGGCCGTCGGAGCCATGTGTCGAGAGAGTGACCTAGTAGGAGGACTTTGCCTTGATGCAGGTGGGTAGTTCGTCACCTTCGCCTACAGGCGAGTTTGATTAAACGACTAAGGGAATGAAAAATTCTGAGATAGATCTTTAACCCTCAGAGTTCGGTATGTGTGATAAGATGGGTATATCATAAGTGCTATGTTTTGATAGCAGTGTTAATGTTGTGATTAGAAATCTTGGTTAGCTAACCAGTAAGATTTGGGTGATAGAAAAGTGTGAACCTTAGAGTTTTATACGTAGAGACCTTAGAGGTAAGGCCATCTCGATGTAAAGGTGTAGTGTTGTGTTTGATCCTTATTGGAGTGCATAGTGCACGTGAGCTACGTTTGGGATAGGTCCCTAAGTAGTGTGAAATGAAAGGGGGTAGTTGAGCTAAGAAGGCCGCCAGGTTTTTCGTAGCGTGTTTAGTGAGATTGTTCGGATCGGGAGCTAGTATTTTGCGCGTTGCCGGGTCGGGTTGGGGCCCCGTTGCGGTTCAAAGCGCTGTAGTTTTGGTGGTGGGGTCTGGTTGGGGTGGTCGCGCCTTGTGTTAGGGTTGTGAGGGTGTTAGGTCCAAGTTTAGTTGACCAGCGTACGAGTTCGTGGACGCGTTCGACCAGTGGTTGGGCCGATGGGGGCAGCCCATCGTGTTCTTCGGTCGGGACCGTTCACACGGCAGTATTGTTTTAACGGAAGGTTGTAAGGCTGCAGGGTGCCTACCTTCACCTTATGGCGATGGAGCCAGTTACGGCTGTTTTTGTTTCGGGGAGTTTTACCAAGCATGTGCTAAGAACTCAGGTGAGTCTCAGAATCGCATTCGCCCTCGGGCCAGTGTGTGGACTTCAGGGGTAGTTGTGGGGACTGTTGTCTCCTGTAGAGAAGCGTTTAAGCTACCATTTGGTGTTCGGATGTCACCTTATGAAGCCTGGCGGAAGTGTAAGTTCGGTCGATTGGTTCGATGTTGGCAAGGTTGGCGATTAGTGCGAGCTTGTTCTGTGGATAGTGAAGCTTGGCTAGAAGAGGTTACGGCGGCTCGGAGATATCGTGCGGATAAGCGGCGAGAGTTGAGTTGGATCGGTCTTCTTGAAGGTACCACCGGTTAGGTGTAATTTTGGGAAGCGAGGAACTTAGCGAGTTACTGGGCCGCACGAGTTCATGTGAAGAATAGGCGGGTTGCCTATATGTTAGCAATTGCCGTCCGACTTAGGAAGCGACGTCGGTCTTTCGTATTGTTATGATCGGGAAAGTATCGAGACTCCATCGAGTGTTCCCGATTAATGATGACCACGTTAGGGATAGTAACGAGTTTTGAATCGCGATGCTCGAAATGTAGTAAGAGTTCGAATGTCACGACAACCTCGAGGATCTACCATTTGTTGGGTCGTCGGAGCAAGGCTCGCGACAAAGTGACAAAGTGGTATCTGACGAGTAAAGAGAGAAGCGAGCTGTATGGCGAGCATAGGTGATGATTAGAGGTGTTTTCCTCGTGGGCTTAGATGTGGTATTTGTGCGGTTGTTCCTATGGCCATGTGTGGCAAGGATTGTTCGTAAGTATAGTAGTGAAGACTATCTTGGCGCCGCGTTTGTTTAAGACTTAGAAGGAACATTCGGGACGAATGTTTCTAAGGAGGAGAATGTTATACCGTATTTCGGAGTATGCGTGGGGCGTGCGTAGAAATTTGAAATTTTAGTAAGGCTTGGCCGAAATTAATTTTATTCCTGACACCCGTTTAGAGTCGTTTTGCGTTTCTTTCGTAGGGAATTTCCGGCTATGTCATTTTTAATTTTTGCGGATTTTTAGAGGCGAAGCGTGTTGGACCAACGAGAGGGCACCACGGCACCTCCCATTGGCGGACTTGAAGGATCGGTTTGGACGAAATGAAGAGGTGGAGTTGGTAGGATATTTTGTGTGTTAGTTGGTTAAGGACACATGGGTGAATCTTGGCCCTACACTTGCTAGGCACTTGGCTAGATCTTGGCCATTGGTTGGCCTTGGCTTGTGCTATAAATACCCCTCTAAGGTTGATGAACTTCTTCATCCATTCCAAATATTTTCCTAAGTGTTGAAGTCCCTCCCTCTCCCCTCTTGTTTGACTCTCGTCCAAGAGCAGATAGGCCACAGTGGCGAGAGCCTCCCTCTCCTTTGTGGTGTGGCGTGGGGTACCCCTAGTGTTTTCGTATAAATACCCCCTCTTGGTAGAAATACTCTCAAAGTATTGTTATAATGCCCAATTTCCTTAGCGATACCTTGTAGTATTCTAAGGTTATACCTATCTGGAAATACTATTATACCTTCCTTGGTCACTAAGCGGAACCCTAAGGAAAATCTCCATAGTTGGTTGGAGTATTATTAAGAAGTTGAGTAGAACTTCTAAGGGTTGTTTGGGCGGGTTGGAGCACCGGAGTAGGAGCGAAACATTGCTAAGGATCGACTTTTAACACGGATAATTATGGGCTTATCGAGGTAATTATCTTGTCCTCTATTGTAATTGGAAATTACATGATTGTGAATATATAGTTGAAGTATACTATATAATAGAACTGAGCGTAGTTATCGGCAATGTCTTTTGACTTAAGCTGAATAATACTTACGGCAATGTCTTGCGACTTAAGCTGAATTTAAGAAGTAATTACATAGACTTGTGTAGTAGTACCGTGGAGTAGAATTGTACCGTTAGGGTTAGATGGGTTGGCTTGATGGCGGCCTCGATAGAGGGAGATTAGCATTTGTTGCGGGGAGTCGAATTTCGGTAGAATGTTCTACGATGAGATCTAAATGTTAATAAGCGCCTTGTGGCCTTATAGGTTGAAGTACTACGTATGGCGCGATCTACTTGGCTGGAGTAGCCGCGTTGGAAGTACTTGGGGCGTTTTGCTATTAGTCGATGCTCGTCGCGAGGTATGTGAACCTCTTCCTATCTCTTCTAGCATGATATGTGTGAACTATGTAATACGGTGAGCGTACGTGTGCTAAATGTATTTGATTGGTTTAAAACATAAAGTGTTATAACGGCTTTATGGGAAGTTGGTTATAACGACTTTATCTTTGGTAAGAAAATACATGTGGTTTTAAAGGTAAGCGATTTGAACTATAAGCGGCTTGTTATGTGTTAATAAAGAACTTGAAGTATTTCAAAAGATTTTGAATCATTTGAAAGAAGAAGTAATACTTGGTTTGTGAAAACTTAAGAGTTATACTAGCTTTATGGGAAGTTAGGTATAACGGCTTAGAATGTTTCTTGATTTGGAAATCAGAATGTGTATCGACAAACCAACTGCGGCGTTAATAAAAGGAAATGTTTTGACTAATTAAGTATTATTAAAACCGAGAAACTTCCATCTGCATAGAAGCTAAGATGAGACAAAATGATATTTCCTAGATCATTTCTTTGTAATAAGATTGTAATAAACAAGAATATCCTACTCACATATAAGGCTTAGGTTTCTCAGATTGTTTAAAGGAGAATTATATTCTTAAATGAATAAGACTATGAACTACGAAACCTTTCTAAAAATGAGAAACTTGAATATTGGAAATTAGGCAAACTTAAACATTGGAAAAGAATGTTGCTACTTGATTTTACAAAGAGAAGTAATTGATTTACTTTAAAAAGATAATCACTCTATGTTAATATCTGGTATTGTGTGGTTTTTGTGAAACGTATCTTGTAAAGATTTAATGTATGAAGTGCTTTGGGGATAGGTACGAACTTGTTAGTAGTAAGTACCTTATGTGAATAACTTGATTGTATTGGTTTGTGATAGCCTTGTAATACTTTCTTGTTGACTTGATAAGTAAGCATGTTAGGATCTACGTGTGTTAGTATCTTGTGATTATTATGTGAAGTCGCTCTGTTGTGCTTACGTTGTTAAGCGTTAAGCTTATTGTATCACATACCGACTTATTATACAGGGCTTGCCACGGTCCTCGTGACTATCACGAGTCGCGGTAGCTCGAGGATTTGATCATTCAGGTGTTTGCTTTGATGCGGGGATTCCTATGCGGTCTGTTGAGACTATGCGGTCTTTTGAGACTATGCGGGTTGCGGGAGCCTAAGCCCGATGCGTATACCTCGGTGATGCAGGACCATGATTCGAGAATACCTCATGCGGGTCGTGTGTGACCTATGCGGGCTGCGAGAGTTCGACATTGATATTGCGGTAGTGGCGGCCCGATCGGTGGTGCGGTCTAGAAAGACCTCGGGATACGGTTTGTGGTATTTTTGGGCCTTAGTAGTCGGCTATGCCGTACTTTCCGTGCGGTTTTATTGTGATAACTTTGAGGCGTGAGTCACTTGACATATTTGCTTATTTGTTGTGGTGTAGTTGCTTATCATACATGTCTCACCTTTATAGACTATTATGATTTCATTTCTGATATTTTTAGTTTCATACTGTTGTCTTGACCTCTGCGTCGCGATCGTTGATCCTAGCTCGAGTGTTTGGGAAAGCTCCGTTTCTCGGAGGCTTATCGGTGGTATAGTCCGCGTAGTAGTGTTTACATTCGGGGTTTATTGTTGTCGTATCATTCTTAAGTGCATTGTGGGCTGGGTTTGTAAAAAGGATTAAGCTGTTCAATTGTAAAAGTGGTTGTTTATATATATGTTTTGTTGCTTTGTCTTCTTATTTCATTGTTTATCATTTCATGTATTGTTTTATGTTCGTGATTACCGATGTTGTGTCACTAGGGTGCGGGGTAAGGCACGATCGATTTGGGTCGTAGCGAGGGCGTCTGGGCGATGAGTCGAACTCCACATTGTACTCCCGAATGCGCGTCGCGCGACCCAAAATCGCCGGCGAGCCCTCTCATCTGTGGAGGCAAGAAATGTGCAAGAAAGGCCTGCGAGAACTCGTCCGTAAAGGCTGGAAGTGCATGCTCTCCGGGGCGGTTCCCACGAATCAAACCGATCATTGCGGTATCACGCGGCCGATCTGCGAACCTAGGACCACCGACTCGGTCTCCGATGCCTTGATCACTCTCATGATCCGCTGCAACTGCCGGATGAACTCCTGCGGATCATCCTCAGGCCTCGACCCATAAAACTCTGGCGGGTTACATGTAACGACCCGTTCCGGGGCCCGTTACTGGTGCCTTACCCCGGGCACCCTAGTGACACAACATCAGAGTAATCAGCGGAACATAAAGACAATACATGAAACCAATGTAAAATAGCGGTGAAATAAGAAAGGCTAACCAAAGCGGTTACCTTGGTATATATATAAATAGCAATTGACGATTACAACCTCTTACAAATTACGCCCACAGCGATTTTCTGGACCTGAAATGATACGACAATAATGGCGGCGGGGCCCGCGAGCCACGAATGTAAACACTTACTGACGGGGACTATACCATCGCTGATAAGCCTCGGAGAAGCTTCCCAAAAGCTGAGCGTGATCCTAAGAGCGAGATCAGCGGCGGTGTACCTTTACTGCGGCATGAACGGCCCGAGAGTCGATGCAATGCAGTATGTGGCGAAAATAAATCACGTAAATGAAATCATAGTAGTCTATATAAGCGGAGACATGTATGATAACCAAACTACGATTCACAATAAATAGCGATCATGTCAAGTCGGGGACTCGCGCCTCAAAGTTATCACAATAAAACCGTGCGGAGTGAAATGCGAAGCGCCAACTACTAAGACCCGCAGTGCCAAAATACCTGGCGTATCCAGGGTCTTTCTAGACCGCGCCACATGTCGCTGGCCTGCGCGTAATATCAATGTGCGCGTCTATCTGGAACTCTCGCGACTCCGCATAGGTCCTGTGACCGCGTGAGGTATTCCTCGAATCATGGTCCCGGACGCTGAGGTATACCGCGTCGGCGGTAACCACCGGTATGCACCGCCTTCCCATGACCAGCGTAGTCTCAAAAGACCGCATAGTCTCAACGGACCGCATGGGAATCCCGCGTCGGGCTAAACACGGAATGATCAATCTCGGAGCTACCGCGCTCGTAGTCACGAGGACCGCATGGCCGTAAAGACGCGTCAAGGGTGGCAAGCTCGGTATAATAAGTCAAAGGGTATGTGATACAATAGGATTACAACGGGCTTAACGTTTAAGCGTAAGCACAACAATAATAACCCTTACATAATAATCACAAGATACTAACACACGTAGCATCCTAACATGCTTACTCGTCAAATCAACAAGAAAGTATTACAAGGCTATCACAAACCAATACAATCAAGTTATTCACACAAGGTACTTTACTAACAAGTTCGAATTACCTATCCCCAGCACTTCATACATTAAATCTTTAAAGATCGTTACTTACAAAAATCACACAATACGTAGTATATAAAAATAGAGTGATTATCTTTTTCAAAGTAAATCAATTACTTCTCTTTGTAAAATCAAGTAACATTCTTTTCAATGTTCAAGTTTGCCTAATTTCAATGTTCAAGTTGGCCTAATTTCCAATGTTCAAGTTTCTCATTTTAGAAAGGTTTCGTAGTTCATAGTCTTATTCATTTAAGAATATAATTCTCCTTTAAATAATCTGAGAAACCTAAGCCTTATATGTGAGTAGGATATTCTTGTTTATAACAATCTTATTACTGGTAGTGATCTAGGAAATATCATTTTGTCTCATCTTAGCTTCTATGCGGATGGAAGTTTCTCTGGTTTAATAATACTTAATTAGTCAAAACATTTCCTTTTATTAATGCGTGGTTTGTCGATACACGATTTCGAAATCGATAAAACATTCTTAAGCCGTTATACCTAACTTCCCATAAAGCTAGTATAACTCTTAAGTTTTCAAAAACCAAGTATTACTTCTTTCAAAATGATTCAAAATCTTTTGAAATACTTCAAGTTCTTTATTAATACATAACAAGCGATTATAGTTCAAATCGATTACCTTTTAAAAACCACGTGTATTTTCTTACCAACATAAAGTCGTATAACCAACTTCCATAAAGCGTTATAACACTTTATGTTTTAAACAATCAAATACATTTAGCTTGCACGTCTACCGTACTACATAGTTCCACACATATCATGCTAGAAGAGATAGGAAGAGGTTCGTGCACCGCGACGAGTATCGACTAATAGCAAACGCTCCAAGTACCTCAAACCGTCGGCTACTCGCCCCGGTAGATCGCGCCAGCGTAGTCTTGACTTCATATAAGGCCACAGCGCTTATTAACATTTAGGTCAGCAGTAGAACATTCTAGAAAATTCGGCACCTCCCACATGACAGCGTCTCTCCTCTATCGGTGGCTGCGAAGCCAACCGGGGGTTATACATCTAACCCTAACGGTACAATTCTTCCGCGGTACTACTACACAAGTCTCGCATGTCTGACCTATGTAAAAGCGGTTTAGTACTCTTCTTGAAAAGGTTTCTTATTATTGGGCTTAAGTCGAAGGCATTTGAGCAACAACGTTCAGTTCTATATATATAGTATACTTCAACTATATAGTCTAACAATCATGTAATTTCCAATTACAATAGAGGACAAGATATTTACCTCGATAAGCCCATAATTATCCGAGTATAAAGTCGATCTGGGCAATCGTTTAGCTCGACTCCGTGCGCTCCAACGGCTCCAAACTACCCTTAGAAGTTCTAACCACATACCTACTACTCGACTAACCATGGAGATTTTCCTTAGGGTTTGGTTGGTGGTAGTGACAGTATAATAGTATTTACGGGCTTTTCGTATAGGTATAACCTTAGAATACAAGGTATATGGCTAAGGTAATTTGGGCATTATAACAATTTTGAGAGTATTCTACCAGAGGGGTATTATCACGAGCTAGGGGTACCCCACAACTAGCACCCGAGGAGGGGGTGTATACCCTGCCTACCCCACTAGGGGAACTCGACGAAGGGAGGGAAGGCTTTGGGACGAGAACCACAGAAGGGAGAGGAGGGATTTTAATACTTAGAAGATTTTAGGATGAAGAAAGTCTTGACATAGAGTGGTATTTATAGGCCCGACCAATGGACCAATGGCGAATCATGCCAAGTGCAAGGCAAGTGTAGGGCGAAGATCTTGCCAAGTGCCCGTACCAACTAACACACAAATATCCTACGACTAAAGCTAAAGCCATTCAATAACCCACAACGCCTCGCGTCAATGATTGGAGGGTGACAAGTGTCGCCTCCGTTGGTCCAAATGTTTCGTCTCTGGAAAAATCCGCAAAAATAAAATATGGCATAGCGGAAATTCCCATCTGTGGAAAGCGTTTGGCAAAAACGACTCTAACCGGTTGTTGTGCACAAAATTAAATCGGCCAAGCCTACTTGATGTTGAAATTTCCTACGTCGTCCTGCGTACATACTGGAAATACGAGTATAACATTACACTCGTAAAAATCCGTAATCTCAGTATGCGCTCGGGGTGAACTACGGGTGCTCTGGGGAGGCTGCTGCGTCGGCTTATCCTCAAGTCAGCCTGACCGGCCATTCGGCCCAGCGTAACGTATCCTGTAACTCTGCGGCTGGACTGGAGGCTCGAGCTCAATCTGCGGTCTGTGAGGCTGCCATTGCTCTCTCGTATCTTATCTGTTTTGCCGCCTGGGCGGGTTGCCTAGCGGAGGCATAAGCGGTAAAAGCGATATACATCGGAGGGTCGACTTACACGACTCTGCGACGCGATCTCGGAATAAGAAGAATGAAACCAATCCTAAATGTCCTATAGTCTCACGATTATAGATGTGGTGCACAGATAATCAACCGATAATCGCGACTAGACACTTTTTGCAGGCAGATCCGGAGACTAAGCGCTCTGATACCACTTGTGTGGCAGTCCCAGCGGGCACCCTAGTGATACAACATCGGAAAAACCGTGGAAATAAAAACTTAAACATAAACATGAGACAAGATAATGAAACAGGCCAGCGGGCAGTTTACCTTCCAATAAAAATATATATAAACAACTCCTTTTTAAAGCGAGCGGTTTAATCCTTTTACAAAACTGCCCGCACGTGCTCTACAGACCTCTAAGTTTATACTGACAACTATGGCGGAGGGCCCGCCATACGTACCACAGATGTACAGAACTCGGACTCGGGTAACATACAGCAGATAAGCCTCAGAAGGCGGAGCTTCCCAAAGCTGAAATGAGATCCTAGCGGGGATCGGCGGTAGATGTACTCTACTGCGGCATGAACGCGGCCCGAAGGAGGTCGATGCAGGTACAGTATAATATATGCGTAAAATCGTAAATGAAATCATAATAGTCTATAAGCGAGGAGGCGGTATGATACAATCTACAGATGTACATATCAAGCGTACGATTATATCAGTATGCCCACAACACAACCTTCTGGCTACGGCGATGCAATGATATGATAACAACAGAGCGACAATCCAAATGGGAGCATACGTGCGCACGCGTCGTGTCGGTATGTCCAAAGGGAACAAATAAGACAACATTCCAAATGGAAGCATGCGTGCGCTACGCGTCGTGTCGGCGTGTCAAGGAAACAATAAGACGGCATTCCAAATGGAAGCATGCGTGCGCTACGCGTGATCGTCGGTATGTCCAAGGGAGCAAATAAGACAACATTCCAAATGGAAGCATGCGTGCGCTACGCGTCGTGTCGGTATGTCCAAAAGGAAACAATAAGACAACAAGCGGTCAAATCAAAGTGGAAGCATGCGATGCGCTACGCATCGTGTCGGTATGTCCAAGCGATTAACAAAGTAACATCAGCGAGGCGTGCGTGGAATTTATCGTCACACGGTCACGTCCAGTAAGTTCTCAACAAGTCAACCGATCCTCCATCGAGAGACGGTAGTATAGAAACACAATTCTTGCAAAACAAAGGCTATCACAACAAGAATAAGCAAGTTTCACAACAACAAGCATAGGCAAGTTTATACCTGACTCAAGTACTTCCATTTTATGCCCAAGTTCGGTTTTAACCTAAAGTACTACGTCGTTAAATTCCTTTTAAAGAGATTTATTCCTTTTATAAAAGTCACCCGATACCGTAGTATAAAAATAGAGTGACTTATATCTTTTAAATAAACCAAAACAACTTCCATACTTTCTTTTTAAAGTCAAGTTACCACATTAAAACCAATGATAAAACCTTTCTTTTGTTTTCATAAGGTCGTTATAACCAACTTCCCATAAAGTGTTATAACACCTTATGCTTTAAACCATTTTAAGACAACACAATGCCTTTCTTTTCCCTAAGGTTCGGTTGCCTAATTTCAAATACACAAGTCTCTTTTTTGAAAAGTTCATAGTTCAATGTCTTAATCTCTTTTAAAACAATTGAGTAACATATGCCTTAGGCGAGTAGGTTATTCTTGTTCATAATCAATCTTATTAGCGATCATGATCTAGAAATGTAATATCATTTTGTCTCATCTTAGCTTCTATGCGGATGGAGGTTTCTCTGGTTTTAATAATACTTAATTATTCAATACATTTTCCTTTATTAACGCTGCGGTGGTTTGTCGATACATTCGATTTCGAAATCAAGAAAACATTATTCCTTCAAAAACCAAGTACTCATTACTCACGAATGAGGTTTCACACAAACATCCATATTAAGTCAAGTCTCTTATCCTTTAAGAATAAGTCTCTTAACTTTTAACCCATTAAACCATTCTTTTATCTCTCTTGGCGTTACACCTAACTTCTCATAAAGTGGTATAACTCTTATGTTTTCAAACCAAGTACACACTTCTTTCAAAAGGTTTCTTAATCTTTTAGAATACTCAAGGTTCTTTTACATCCGATCGGTTATAAGTCAAATCGGTTATCTTTTAAAAACCACAAAGCATTTCTCATTTACATAGAAATTTTATAACGACTTCCCATAAAGCCGTTATAACACTTTATGTTTAAAGACAATCAAATACATTTAACACACGTCGTCTACCGTACTACATAGTTATACACATATCATGCTAGAACAGATAGGAAGAGGTTCACATACCTCGCATGACAGTATCGACTAATAGCAAAGCGCTCAAGTACCTCAAACTGCGCTACACTCGGTCAAGCGGATCACTCCACACGTAGTACTACAACCTATAGAGGCCACAAAGCGCCTATTAATATCTTTAGATCTCAATGTAGAATATTCTACGAGAAAATTGGCAACACCTCCCCACACATGGCAGCGTAAATCTCCTCCTCTATCGGTAGGCTACCAAGCCAACCAGGGGGTTAACACGTCTAACCGGGCGTGTACAATTCTACTACGGTAATGCTACACAAGTCTCTGCAATGTCTGATCCTATGTAATTACTGATTCGATTCTCTTCTTTAAATTGGGCTTAAGTCGCAAGACATTGCGTAAGTATTATTCGAGCTTAAGTCAAAAGACATTGCCGCACAATTATAATGTTCAGTTCTATATATAGTATACTTCAACTATATATTCTATAACATGTAATTTCCAATTACAATAGAATGTCAAGAGTGTTTACCTCGATAAGCCCAAAATTATCCGAGTTTATATGTCGATCTGAGCAAGGTTTAGCTCATACTCAGTGCGCTCAGGCCGCTAACCAACCCTTAGAAGTTCTAACCAACTTCTACTTATAACTTCAACTACGGGTGAAGATTTACTTAGGGTTTCGTTTTTGTGGTGAGGAAGTATAATAGTATTTTCTGGCTTTTGTACAAGTGTAACTTTGGGAATACTACAAGGTATTTGGGCCAAGGTATTTGGACATTATAACACTACTAGGAGAGTATTTCTATACCACAAAGGGGTATTTATACGAGACAACAAGGCTAGGGGTACCTCGGCTAGGCACCACAGGGGAGGAGGCCCTCGGCAAGACTCTCAAAGGAGGGGAGAGTTGGGCGAACTCAACACTAAAGGGGAGGATTTTTAACACTTAGAAAAGATTTTTGGATGAAGAAAGTTCATCACTTAGAGGGGTATTTATAGGTCAAGTGAAGGCCAACCAATGGCCAAGATGAAGACAAGTGCATAGCAAGTGTAAGGCCAAGATTAAGCCATGTGCAACCTTATCCATCTACCCAAAATATCCTACCAACTCCTTGACCACCAATTCAACACAAAAAACGTGCCACACTCCCCATTCTCGTCCGCCAACCTTCACGATTAGAGGGTGACAAGTGTAAGCCCTCTTGTTGGTCCAAATGTTACGTCTCTCGGAAAAATCCGCAAAAATTATAAATGACATAGCGGAAATTCCCTACGAAAGGCTGTGAAAGCGTTTGTCGAAAAACGACTCTAACCGGGTGTTGTGCACAAAAAGAATTCGGCCAAGCCTAAAGAAGTTCGAAAATTTCTACGTACGTCCCCCACGTACATACTCTGGAAATACGGGGTATAACACCCATGAGATGGGCCGAGACATGTACGATTCCTATCGAGTCCCATGAGATGGGCCGAGACATGTACGATTCCTATCGAGTCCCATGAGATGGGCCGAGACATGTACGATTCCTATCGAGTCCCATGAGATGGGCCGAGACATGTATTCCATACGATTCCTATCGAGTCCCATGAGATGGGCCGAGACATGTATTCCACACGATTCCACCTCGAGTCCCATGGGATGGGCCGAGACATGTTATACGTATCAAACGATTTATACCTAGGCTGGCGAGAGGAAAGAGTTCCACGGGCATGAGGATGACTTTGAGGCGTGAGTCACGATTTGACATATTGTTTTTATGTTGTGAATCGTAGTTTTGTTATCATACATGTCCCTGTTTTATTTTAGATTATGATTTCATTCTGATTTTTCAGTTTCACATACTTGGTACTGTTGTCTTGACCTCGCCCGGGGCTGCGTTCATGCCGCAGGTAGAGGTACACCGGTTGTTGATCCTCGCTCATAGGATCTCAGTTCAGCATATTGGGAAGCTCCGTTTCTCCGGAGGCTTATCTTTTGGTATGTTTCCCTGAGTTGTAGGTTCTTGTACATTCAGGGGTATGGCGGGGCCCTGTCCCGTCATAGGTGTTGTTACATTCTTAAGTGCATGAAATCTTGTTGTGGCGAGTTTGTAAATGGGGATGTAACTGTTCAAGTTTTATTATATATACATGCCGAAAGGCGATATTTTCATGGATAAACTGTTCTCATTCTATAATTGTTTCATGTCTTGTTTTATATTCCGCTGATTACTCTGATGTATGACTACTTGGGTGCCCGGGTAAGGCACCAGTCACGGGCCCGGGATCGGGTCGTGACAAAAGTGGTATCAGAGCAGTTAATCCTCGGAAAGTGTCTACAGACCGTGTCTAGTAGAGTCTTGATTATCGGTGTGTTGTGCACCACATCTATAATCAGGAGGCTGCAAGACATTTAGGATTGGTTTCCATTCTTCTCATTCTGAGATCGTGCCTTAGAGCTGTGTTATAAGTTGGACCCCTCTGACGTATTTCATTTTTACCAGTTATGCCTCCGCGCAAGGCATCCCGGGCCCAGATGGGCAAGGCGGCGAGGAGCTGCTAGTAGGATCTGAGAAGAAATGCGGCGCAGCCCGATCATTACGAGATAGTGCTTGATGCGAGTTTTGCGCGCCGCCCGAGAGTTTAGGGCGCGGCGGTGGGCTGCGAGACCAGTGCACGAGCCTCGGTCCCACGCACAGGCGAGAGGTTGGGGTACAAAGAGATGGCCCGATTCGCCGTGATCGTGGCAGAACATGAGGATAGGGCCAGGCGGTTCGATAGTACCCATGGTTCACCCGAGATCGGATAGTTTGAGGCTACGGGCCTTTCTGAGTTGTGGCCGCCCGAGTTCTACGGTCGAGGCACGAGGATGATCCGCAGGAGTTCATTCGGCGATTCACGGATCGCGAGTGATCAAGGCTTGGAGACCGAGTCGGTGGTCTTAGGTTCGCATCGGTGCGTGATACCGCAATGATCGGTAGTTTGATTCGTGGGAGCTGTCCCGGGGAGAGTATGCACTTCCAGCCGTATGGGACGAGTTCTCAGGGGCATTTCTTGCACATTTCTTGCCTCCACATATGAGAAGGGCTCGGGCCGACAGATTTTTGACGTTGAGGCAGACCGGGCGTACGGTTCGGGAGTACAATGTGGAGTTTGACTCATTAGCTCGGTACGTCCCCGCATTGGTAGCCGACATGGAGGACAGAGTGCACCGCTATGTCACTGGGCTCGATGACTACTTGGCAGAGGCTTGTTCGGGTGTAGCTCTTCAGCCGGGCATGGACATTGCCCGCATGCAGGCTTATGCACTTGGATGTGAGGAGCGGAGAGGTCGACGGAATGACCGATATCAGCAGAAGAGGCAGACGCGAGGTCCTTTGGTAACTTCGAGGCGGACCGCCTCAGCGACTAGTTATGTACCTCGCCCGATGCAGTGGTCCTCCGCGATCTTGGGGCGTTCGGGTATTCGGAGCTGGTCATAGCTCCGTGGCTTCGTTCACGGTATACATGGGTTCGGCGATCGGGTTCATGCTTTCCTTAGTGTGCACGATGCGCAGCGTCATCCCGGGAGTGTCGTCTTAACTGCGGTGCTTGTTTCACCTGCGGCCGTCAGGGCCATGTGACGAGGGACTGTCCTAGAAGGAGGGATACAGGTAGAATGACGCAGCCTACCGGGTCAGTGGCAGGTTCATCGCCTTCTATAGCTATGCGCCCGGCAGGGCAGGATTATGATTAAGAGCGACGAAGGGATAATGAAGCAGATAATACAGGTATATTCTTACCCCTCTAGAGACTAGTATGCGTTGATGATATGATGAAATGCTAAGTATTATGTTCAGATAGCATTATGCTAAATTGTGTTTAAAAAACATGGTTAGTTAGAAGGGTAAGTTTGGGGACAGGGAAAGTGTGAGCCTTAGAGTTTTATACGTAGAGACCTTAGATGCGAGGCCATCTTGAGTAAAGATTTATGTTTATGTTGACCTTTATCAGAGTGCATAGTATACGTGGGATATATATATATTTTTTTGTGATAAGTCCCTGAGTGGTATGAAATGAAAGAGGGTAGTTGAGCTAAGAAGACCACTAGGTTTTCCTGACTTGATTTGTGAGATTGTTCCGGATCGAGAAACAAGAGAGTTCTACCGCGGCGGAGTCGGGTTGAGGCGTGTGCGGGTCAACCCGTAACCGGACTAAGGTGGGTCAGTTCGGGTGGTGCCGCCCGGTGGTAGGGTCACGAGGTGCTAGGCGAGTTTAGGTAACCATCGTATGAGTTCGTGGTTATGTTCGACCAGAATCGGATCGTGAAGGCCGGGAATGGCCTTAAAGGAGATTGAGGCTATTAAGATGACCAAGTTTGGAGGTAGTGACTCCAGAGATTTTGGAAACTGAAGTGATGACTGAAGTATGGTACGTATACTAGAAGAGTTCAAGTTTTCGAGAAGAGTACGACGAGTGAGGAAAGAAGTGAACGTGTGTTAGCAGAATAAAAGAGATCATTTTTGTTGTGAAGTGAAGATGCGAAGGGAGTATCCTTTAGACCAGGGTAGAAGCTTTTGTGATGTAGGAATGATTTCCCGTGGACTTGGGTTAAGTATTTTCGCGTGTGTTATTTTGCTGCCAGGTGTGGCGTCGGCAACTTGTTAGAGGAACTTTATCGTCATCCGTCTTGAGAAGGAACATTCGGGACGAATGTTTCTAAGGAGGGGAGAATGTTATACCCCGTATTTCCAGAGTATGTACGTGAGGACGTACGTACAAAAGTTTTTAGCCTTAAGTAGGCATTAGGGACGAAATGTGTGCACAACTAGCGAAAAGAATCATTTTCCGACGAAACGTTTTCCGAACTTTGCGAAGGGAAAATTACGGTTGCAACATTTATAATTTTTGCGGATTTTTCCGAGAGATGAAATATTTTGGACCAGCGAGAGGGTGACAAGTGTCACCCTCAAGTGGTCGGAAATTGTTGGACGAAAGTGGCACATTTTTGGCCTTTGTTTTTGGTCAAGGGTTAGGTAGGATATTTTGTAGATATTTTGTGTAGTGGATGAGCAAGTGGGACCCACACACACTTGTCCAAATCTTCACCCTCCACTTGCCCTCCACTTGCCTCAATCTTGGCCATTGAATGTCCTATAAATACCCCTCTAATGCAAGACTATTTCTTCATCCACAAATCATTTTTCCAAGTATAAAAATCCCCCCCCCCCTCTTAGCAAGGCTCTCGTCCAAAGAGCTCCTCCCCTTTGTGAGGCCTTGGCGAAACCCCTCCTAGTGGTGCTAGCTGAAACACACCCCCCCTTGGTAGAAAAGTATTCTCCAAGTGTTGTTACTATTCCAAAATACCTTGACCCAAATACCTTGTAGTATTCCAAGGTTACACCTATACTAAAAGCCCAGAAATACTATTATACTTCCCTTCAGTCACAAAAACGAAACCCTAAGGAAAATCTTCATAGCGGGTTGAAGTATTAAGAAGAAGTTGCGTAGAACTTCTAAGGGTTGTTTGGAGTGGGTTGGAGCGCCCAGAGTAGGAGCTAAACGTTGCTCAGGATCGACATTAAAACTTGGATAATTTTGGACTTATCGAGGTAAATACTCTTGTCCTTCTATTGTAATTGGGAATTACATACTGTAGTAGTATAGAATGAATATAAGATACATAGAAGGATATTACAGAAGAGAATTGAACTGTAATAGAAGGATATTCTGTAAGAGAATTGAATGAAATCACATCGAAGAATATTAAAGAAGAAAGTGACTGTACTTACATGTGATTGTATTCTGAGAATTGTAGTTTGTGGGTAGGAAGTCTTGCCCAATTTTCCGTAGAATAAGGAATCAGTATCTAGAATTATTCTCTGAGTAGTCTAGACGTTGATAGACTTATATGACCGTTATAGGTTGAAATCGCAAGTAGTGTATTCTACTCGAAGGGTGGAAAGGGCTAGCGGATTCTGATGCTTTGGAGCTATTTGCTAATAGTCGATAATCGTCGCGAGGTATGTGATTCTTCCTATCCTCTTGAGCATGATATTTTAAAAGAATATATATAGTACGGTAGACGTACGTGTGTTAAATGAACGTGGTTTTACTTCGATGTCTTTTGACTTGAGCTTTAAATAATAAGAATATTGAAGTATTTCAAAAGAATTAAGAATCGTTTTTGAAAGAAGAGTAATACTTGGTTTTGAAAGTTTAAGAGTTATACTAGCTTTATGGGAAGTTAGGTATAACGACTTAAGAGTAATAAAAAGAATGGTTTATTGATTTTAGAAGACTTGATCTCAAAGGATAAGAGACTTGACTTAGTTGAATTGATATGAATTTTGTTAAAAGTGTGAAACCTCATTCGTGAGTAATGAGTACTTGGTTTTTAAAAGAATAATGTTTTACTGATTTCGGAAATGAGAATAAGTATCGAACGAACCACTGCAGCGTTAATAAAGGAAAATGTATTGACAAATAAGTAATTATATTAAAACCAGTAGAAACCTCCATCTGCATAGAAGCTAAGATAAGACAAAATTGTATTACATTTCCTAGATCATGACTGCTTTAATAAGGATCGTTATAAACAAGAATAACCTACTTACACATAAGGCATATGTTACTCAAATTGTTTTAAAAGAGAATTATGTGATTAAGTGATTAAGACTATGAACTACGAAACCTTTCGAAAATGAGAAACTTGAGTATTTGAAATTAGGCAAACTTGAACTTTTGGAAAAGAATGTTGTTACTTGACTTTAAGAAGGAGAGTGTTTTGGTTTAAAAAGAAGGGCATAATATTGCCTTAGTTGATTTTAAAAAGGAAAACATGGTATTATCTTAATCTGTCTTTAAAGAGCGTTTAAATGTTATGGTCAATTCTATACCGCGTTCATGGGATGAACCGGGAATGTATTTCACACGACACCGCGTTCATGGGATGAACCGGGAATGTATTTCACACGACACCGCGTTCATGGGATGAACCGGGAATGTATTCCATACGATTCCTATCGAGTCCCATGAGATGGGCCGAGACATGTACGATTCCTATCGAGTCCCATGAGATGGGCCGAGACATGTACGATTCCTATCGAGTCCCATGAGATGGGCCGAGACATGTATTCCATACGATTCCTATCGAGTCCCATGAGATGCGCCTAGACATGTATTCCACACGATTCCACCTCGAGTCCCATGGGATGGGCCGAGACATGTTATACGTATCACACGATTTATACCTAGACTGCCGGCAGTGAGGAAGAAGTTCCATGGGCATGAGGGATGACTTTGAGGGCGCGAGTCCCTGATTTGACATGACTGTTTTTATGTTGTGAACTGTAGTTTTGTTATCATATATGTCTCCTGTTTTATTTTAGACTGTTATGATTTCATTTCTGATATTTCGATTTCACATACTTGGTACTGTTATCTCGACCTCCTTCGGGGGGCTGCGTTCATGCCGCAGGTAGAGGTACACCGGTTGTTGATCCTCGCTCATAGGATCACAGTTCAGCGTATTGGGAAGCTCCATTTCTCCGGAGGCTTATCTTTTGGTATGTTTCCCTGAGTTGTAGGTTCTTGTACATTCAGGGTATGGCGGCGGCCCTGTCCCGTCATAGGTGTTATTACATTCTTAGAGGTCTGTAGTACTGTTGTGGGCAGGTTTGTAAATGGGGATGTAACTGTTCAAGTTTTATTATATATACATGCCGAAAGGCGATATTTTCATGGATAAACTGTTCTCATTCTATAATTGTTTCATGTCTTGTTTTATATTCCGCTGATTACTCTGATGTATGACTACTTGGGTGCCCGGGTAAGGCACCAATCACGGGCCCGGGATCGGGTCGTGACACTTATCGAGGTAATGATCTTAGTCCTTCTATTGTAATTGGATATTACATGTTATAGTAGTTTAGAATTGAGTATAAGATATATTGGAAGGATGATTATAAGGAATTGGAATGTAATTACAGTAGACTGGTAGTATTATTGTGGGGCAGTGTTGTACATGTCCGGTTAAACGTGTAACCCCCTTAGAGTTGTTGGCTTGGTAGCGGGCCTTGATAGAAGAGGAGATTTATGTGGTTACGGGGGTAGAGGTGCTGCCGAATTTTCCGTAGAATAAGGAACCTTGTACTTGGAAATGTTCTACGAAGAGATCGAGAAGTTGATAGACGTTTTATGGCCTTTATAGGTTGAAATACTACGAGTAGCGTATTCTACTGGAATGGTGGAAAAGGCTAGCATGGTTATAGTACTATGGAGCTTTTTGCTAATTGTCGATAATCGTCGCGAGGTATGTGAACCTCATCCTATCTTTTCTAGCATGATTGTTGTGAACTATGTAGTACGGTAGACGTACGTGTGCTAAACGAATTTGGTTGGTTTAAAACATAAAGTGTTATAATAGCTTTATATGAAGTTAGTTATAACGACTTTATGTAGGTAAAAGGATGGTTTGTTGATTTTAAAAGGCAAGAGACTTGACTTATATTTGACTTGTTATAATGTTAAGAACTTGAATTGTGTTAAAAAGTTGTGAAACTGCATTCATGAGTAATGGGTACTTGGTCTTTAAAAGGATAATGTTTTATTGATTTCAGAAATGAGAATAAGTATCGAACAAACCACTGCAGCGTTAATAAAGGAAAATGTATTGACAAATAATTAATTATATTAAAACCAGTAGAAACCTCCATCTGCATAGAAGCTAAGATAAGACAAAATTGTATTACATTTCCTAGATCATGGCTGCTTTAATAAGATCATTAATAACAAGTATTGATTTTTCTTAAATTCCAAAGTAAGGAACTTATTTTCTAAAAGAAAAGAGACTTGAGGAATTTGAAGTGTTTTGGTTTAAAAGAAAGGCATGGTTTTGTCTTAAGATGGTTTAAAAAGAAGGTATGGAAATTGTTTTGGTTTACTTAAAAAGATAGTTACTCTATTTTGATACTAAGGGTATCGTGTGACTTTTTGTGAAAGAAATGAATCTTTTTAAAGAGTTAAAGTACGTAGTACCTTGGGGTTGAAACCCGGATTTGTGGTCATAAAATGAATGTCTAAAAGTATGTTGAACTTGCCTATGCTTGTGGTGATAGCCTTTGTTGTGCAAGTGTTGTATTTCTGTGCTACCGCGTCTCTCGATGGAGGGCCGGCTATCTGGTTGATTGATGGACATACTGACACGATGGGTGGCCCACGGGTATGCTTCCATTAGGAGTGTTATCTTGTTATTTGCTTTGGACATACTGACACGTTGGGTGGACCACGAGTATGCTTCAATTAAGATTGTTATCTTGTTATTTCCTTTGGACATACTGACACGATGGGTGGCCCACGGGTATGCTTCCATTAGGAGTGTTATCTTGTTATTTGCTTTGGACATACTGACACGTTGGGTGGCCCACGAGTATGCTTCCATTATGATTGTTATCTTGTTATTTCCTTTTGGACATACTGACACGATGGGTGGCCCACGGGTATGCTTCCACTAGGAGTGTTATCTTGTTATTTTCTTTGGACATACTGACACGTTGGGTGGCCCACGAGTATGCTTCCACTATGAGTGTTATATTGTCATTTCCTTTGGACATACTGACACGATGGATGGTCCACGGGTATGCGTCCATTAGGATGGTTCCATGGCCATGCTTATACCGAGGTAAGATGCCGGGGCATGCGGCCGTTGTGCGGGTTAAATTCCCGGGTTATATTTGAGTGATGACTTTACGGGCGTGAGTCCCTGACTTGACATGACTGCTAATTTATGTTGTATCTTTGCGATTTTGGTTATCATACATGTCTCTGCTTTATATAGATGTTATGATTTCATTTACTGATTTTTGATTTTCACATACTTGGTACCTGTTGTACTGACCTCCTTCGGGGGGCTGCGTTCATGCCGCAGGTAGAGGTACACCAGTTGTTGATCCTCGCTCTTAGGATCACGGTTCTGCGTATTGGGAAGCTCCGTTTCTCCGGAGGCTTATCTTTTGGTATAGTCCCCTGTCATTGTAGGTACTTGTACATTCAGGGGTATGGCGGGGCCCTGTCCCGTCATAGTGGTTATAAAAACTCTTAGAGGTCTGTAGTACTGTTGTGGGCAGGGTTTGTAAAGGATGTAACTGTTCGATTTTATATATATATATGCAGAAAGGTGACCGTTTTGGTTAGCCTGTTTCTTTTCATATTGTTCATATGTTTAAGTTTTTAATTCCTCTGATTTTCTCTGATGTTGTATCACTAGGGTGCCCGGGGTAAGGCACCAGTCACGGGCCCGAGGTCGGGTCGTGACAACATTATCACGTATGGATAATCAAATTGAACTCCAAAATAAGGAGTCCCTCCAAAAAGGGCCGGATTATGTTATGCAAGATACGTAAGTTATATGTTTATGAACTCGATGATTTTTCCTAAGTATGTACGTAAGAATTTAACTATAACTCTTATTGAAAAATGGGAAAAGATAATAAAGTGCGATTAAGTTCACGAGATTGTAATGACACGGTAGGATCTGGTATTTATTTTTATATAATTGCCCTTGTCATTCTTTTGTACAGTTATGATTTGTTTACTGTACCTTATTTCTGTTCCATACTAAATTTTTGACACCACCGCCGGGGCTGCGTTCATGCCCGCAGGTTTTAGGTACACAGGTTGGTGATCCTCGCTCTAGGATCTCTGTTCAGTTTTGGGTAAAAGCTACATTCACTCCGGAAGCTTATCTTTGGTTCGGATCCCTGGTATTGTCGGTTGTTGTACATTCAGGGGTATGGCGGGGCCCTGTCCCGTCACAGTTGTTATGTCAAAACTCTTAGAGGTCTGTAGTCATATCTTGTGGGTCATCTTGTAAAAGAAAAAAGATGTAACTGCTTTTGGCTATATATGTATATATATGTCCACGGAGGTAGCCTTATCGGCTAACCTATTGTTTATTTCTTGTTGAATTATTTTATAAGTTTGATGTATTTTCCGCTGATTATCTCTGATGTATACTTGTAAGGGTGCCCAGGTAGGGCACCAGTCGCGGCCCGGGGTCGGGTCGTGACAATATATTAACCATTTTTTTCCTTCTTTCAATAAGAGTTAACATCATATTCTTACATACATACTTAAGAATTTAATCAAGTTTTTCCACATAACTTACATATCTTACATAACATAATCCGGCCCTTTATGGAGGGACTTCTTATTTGGGAGCTTACTTTGATTATCCATACGTGATAACGTAATCCGGCCCATGTCACGACCCGTTCCGGGGCCCGTGACTGGTGCCTTACCCGGGCACCCAAGTAGTCATACATCAGAGTAATCAGCGGAATATAAAAACAAGACATGAAAAGAGAAACAGTTTATCTGAGAAAAAGTTGCCTTTCGGCATATATATACATATCAACAGTGAACAGTTACATCCCAACTTTACAACAGGACTACAGACCTCTAAGGAAGTAAACAACTATGGCGGGACAGGGCCCCGCCATACCCTGAATGTACAAAATATCTACCATGACAGGGAGATCATACCCAAAAGTCGAGCCTCCGGAGAAGATGGAGCTCCTGACACCAAAGTAAAGATCCTAAGGATGCGGATCTAGCACCTGCTTTCCCTTACCTGCGGCATGAACGCAGCCCCCCGAAGGAGGTCAGTACAACAGGTACCAAGTATGTGAAACTGTAAAGTACTTTAAATGAAATCATATCATTTTAAAACCAATTTTACAAATATGTACGAAACAACCAATGTAACCGCACATAGTGCCACATCACAAACAAGAGCAATAATAGGTAAACTGTAACAGGTCTTTTCTAGGCTGCGAATGATCGAAGCAAGGCCAATCGCCTATAGTATCATTATGCATGCCTAATCCTGGACTCCCGCAGTCCGCATAAGCCACCTAGGCCCGCATGAGGTATTCCCCGCATCGAGGGTAGCTACTCATCGGCATCGTCCTGGACTCTCGTAGTCCGCATGGCCACATAGACCGCATGAGGTATTCCCCCGCACACTAACCTGGAACTCTCGTAGCTCCGCATAGTTCCCCTGGACCCGCATGAGGCATCCCTCGCATCGGGGGGCAGCTTAACCCCCGGTATATCATGTCAAGAGGTGAGTGGTATAATACTAACATAACGGCTTATCGTTAAACAACATAAGCACAATAAGAATAACCTCTTTATACAAAGGTTTACAAGACACTAACACACATAACATCATAATATGTCTACTCATCAAACCATCTTACTATACTTTCCAGAAATCAATACAAGTCTTTCATAAACACATAAGTAAACCGTTCCTTTTATCTTTCTTAAGTCGTTATACCTAACTTCCCATAAAGTTAGTATAACTCTTAAGCTTTTTGTTTAAAAACCAAGTATTACTCTTCTTTCAAAAATGATTCATAATTCTTTTGAAATACTTCAAGATTCTTTATTGTTTAGACTCAAGTCAAAAGACGTCAAGTAAAACCATGTTCAGTTAACACACGTACGTCTACCGTACTATATATATATATTTAAAAATATCATGCTCAAGAGGATAGGAAGAATCACATACCTCCTTGGCGAAATCCACCTGCCAAGTCGAATATGTCGCGCGCAGAGTATCAACCTATAATAGTCAAATACGTCTATCAACGTCTAGACTACTCTGTAGAAAGTTCTAAGCAGAGGGTTCTCTATTCTACGGAAAATTGGGCAGCATTTCCCTACCCGTCAAACTACTCAAGTCATCAGAATACAGTCCTATGTAAGTACAGTTCAATTCTTCTTTTATATTCTTCTGATGTGATTTCAGTTCAATTCTATTCTTCAATATCCTTCTATGTATCTTATACTTATTTCTATACTACTACAGTATGTAATCTCCAATTACAATAGAAGGATAAGATTATTTACCTCGATAAGCCCAAAATTATCCAAGATATAACTCGATCCTGAGCAAGGTTTAGCTCCTAATCTGTCCGCTCCAATCCTCTCCAAGAAACCCTTAGAAGTTTCTACACAACTTCTACTTACTACTACAACCAACTATGAAGTTTCTCCTACGGTTTCGTTTAGTGACTAAAGGAAGTATAGTAGTATTTTCTGGGCTCTAAGTATAGAGGTAACTTTGGAAATACTACAAGGGATTGGCTAAGGTAAATGGGAATAGTAACAATACTTTGGAGAGATTTTTCTACCAAAGGGGGTGTGTTTGGCTAGATCTCTCAGAGGGAGATGGTGTTGGGCGAGAGCTTCTCCAAAGGGGGAGTTTTGAGACTTGGAAAATGATTTTGGATGAAGAATTCTTGCACTAAGGGTGGTATTTATAGGACTACCAAGGGCCAAGATTAAGGCAAGTGGAGGGCAAGTGGAGGGTGTAGATTTGCACATGTGTACCTTATCCATCTACTCCACAAATATCACAAAATATCCTACCTAACCTTGACCAATGTTTAAGGCCTTTTTCTTGACAAAAACGTGCCAAGAATTGCCCACAATGCCGTCCACTTGAGGGTGACACTTGTCACCCTCTCGTTGGTCCAAAATATTTCATCTCTCGGAAAAATCCGCAAAAATTAAATTATTGAACACGCAAAATTCCCTTACAAGGTTCGGAAAACTTTTCGTCGGAAAAACAATCTTCTTCGCTAGTTGTGCACAATTTCGTCCCTTATGTCTACTTAAGGCTTGAACTTTTGTACGTACTTCCTCACATACATACTCAGGAAATATGGGGTATAACAACCCATTTGCGGGACACGGTGTACTGATGAATCATGTGGCATAATCCGGCCCGCCTGTGGGGCTCGGTGTACTGTGGAATCATGTAGCATAATCCGGCCCGCCTGTGGGGCTCGATGTACTGTGGAATCATGTAGCATAATCCGGCCCGCCTGTAGGGCTCGGTGTACTGTGGAATCGTGTAGCATAATCCGGCCCGCCTGTGGGGCTCGGTGTACTGTGGAATCATGTAGCATAATCCGGCCCGCCTGTGGGGCTCGGTGTAAAATGACGTAACCCGACCTATGTGTATGCTCGGGGTAATATGGCGTAATCCGGCCTATGTGTAGGCTTGGTGTATTTCATAACATAATCCGGCCTATTTGTAGGCTCGGTGTATCTCATAACATAATCCGGCCTATTTGTAGGCTCGGTGTACCTCATAACATAATCCGGCCTATTTGTATGCTCGGTGTGATTTTCCTTACATAACATTTTTAAACCATCTTTTCACTTCTTCTTAAGTCGTTATAACAACTTCCCATAAAGCTATTATAATAACCTTTCATTTTAGAGAACTTAAGACACTTTTATTCAAAATTAGGGAAACTAAACCCAAAAATAATACGTACATACATACTTATAAAAGAATCATGCCAATCCCTCTCCTTTAAATCAATAAATTCTTCTTTTAAAACTCAAGTTACATACTCTTTTGAAATCAATCTTCTTAACTTTTGAAATAGATCAAGAAGCCATACTTTTTAAATCAAGTCATTTCCACTTATAAAATCAAGGCTTATAGTCTTAAAACCTCGTATCATATACTCTTTAAAATCATGTCGCTTATACTTTAGAAATCAAGTCCCATAACTTGAAAAATAAAGTTTCATAATCCTTTAAAGAAAATCAAAGTTCATAGTCTTAAAACTTCATAACATACATTCTTTAAAGTCCATTTACTTATACTTATAAAATCATGTCATCTACACTTTAGAAATCAAGTCTCATAATCTTGAAAAATAAAGTTTCATACACTTCCAAAACCAAGTAGCTTATTCTCTTTAAAATCATATAACTTCCACTTTTAAAATCAATCCCCTTTTCACATATAAATTCAAGTCATTTTCAAACATAAAATCAACTTACTTACTTCAATTAAATCAAGGCACAAAGCATTAATTCACACTTCATAACTTCCTAACACTTCTTACCAACATCCACCATAAGACTTGGTAAGGACTTAGGATAACTTAGACATACCTTTAACTTAGAATCAACAACGTGAATACCTCTTCACTTCTAAGAGTAGAAGGAATCGTGAAATAATATCACATGGCTATTTCATACGTAGGATCATGCCAAAAGAAGAAAGAGGTTCACATACCTCGCGACGATTATCGATAAGTAACAAAATGCTCCCAAGTACTTTAACCTTGCTAGATTTTCCACCCTTCAAGTAGAATACACTACTCGTAGTACTTCAACCTATATTAATCATAACATGTCTATCAACTCCTAGCTTTTTAACGTAGAATCATACTAAGTGTAAGGTCTCTTATTCTACGGAAAATCGGGCAGCAATTCCTTTGTTTCTACATACTTTTCCACCTTTTCAAGGCCCGAAAATCAATAACCAAACGCCACATTTAAGGCTCAACAATTCAGCTAACCAAAGGGGATTACACGCCTTAACAGGACGTGTAAAATTCTGCCCCACCATATATACAAAACAGTCCATAATTTCATCAATATTTAGGATAAGATATGAAGCCTCTTTGCACCCTTTTTCACCTTTATACCTTAGTACTTTCACTAGCCAATTCTACCACATTAATCATGTATATAACCACCCAATTTATGCATATATACTAGTCTAAAACAGCCCGTAAAACTGCCACAAAACTGCGCCAAAATATTCCAAAATTCTAGACCATTTCGACAATTTTACAATATAACAACAAGTAGTCATTTCCCATTTCCTTTTTCAATTCCTTTTCAATCCAAGTTGTTATTCAAACATGTTATATAGTCACAACCAATATTAACAACTATAATCACTTCTTTACATAACATGCGACGACTAAAACTAACAATTAAATTGAATTACAATCTTATCGCTAAACATGCTAGTTTCGGATTTTGGCTTGCATAATTCCATAACACTTATCAATCTTCATAATATATATCACATGATCACTTCTAACTTATCATAACATGGAATCTTCAATCACAATAGTAAGACGAAGATTTATACCTCAATAAGCCCAAATCCAATCCAAGATTTAAAGTCGATCCTTAGCAACTTTAGCTCCTCTTCTTGATGTTCCAATCCACTCCAAGCAACCCTTAGAAGCTTGTGAAGAACTCCTCTTCAAGTTCCAACTTCAAAGTTGAAGAACACCTTAGGTTTTCGCCTTGCGACTAACGTGAAAACATCGTTTTTCCGGGATCTTTGAGGTATACTTACAATACCCCTAGGAACCTTGGGTTAAAGTATTGTGAATAATGAGCCAAAAACTAAATGTTTTTGTGTGGGAATGGGCACAAAACCGTGAGCCTCTTCTTCAAGAACAAGGAAATGAAATTTTTCTAAGTGTTGGATTTTGTCTAGTCTTGCACTAGTAGTAGTAATATATAAAGAGACCAAGGGGTGAGATCAAAACAAATTGATGGCTAGGATTGGGTCAATTATGTCAAGCTCCACATTTCTAGTTGACTTGGTCCATTTTTATTCATCCAACAAGCCCATGTGGAGGGTGACACGTGTCGCCCTCCCATTGGTCTAAAATATTTCATTTCCCGAAATTTCCATAATTGGTCAAAATATCGGAAACCTCGTGGGCCCCACAAAAACGTAAAATTCCTCGGGTGGGCCCCACATATCCAACTCTGAAAATAGAATTCCATAATTCCGATAAATTCCAACAGTCTCATATAAAAAGTTTTGAGAACCCAATTCTCATTAACGAACAATCTTTTTCCTTCCCGAGGTTCGGAAGATTTTTCCTTGAAAAACAATTCTTTCTTTCGTTCAAATTTTTTTAAGTCTTGTTTCCTTACGTACCTTATCTTAAAAATATCCTGGAATTACGGGGTGTAACACAAAGTGTTTCCATAATAACCTAACCTTTTAGTACCTCAGGCCTCAGGAGGGATTAGAACTGTAGTCGTAGTCAGCTTATCTTCCAATAACTAGAAGCCCTTCTCATACTTCCGAAATATTCGGGGATATAATCTCAATTATGATTCCTATTTCCATTTCTCTGTTGCAACCAAACTTGGTCCTATACTTAGATTTGATTCATTTGTTTGTCTCATGGCTACGACTTTCTGCTGATCACAATCTAGGGGTAGATTTCCTTGATCTCGTCAAGTAGTAATCCTATTATTCTCTTCTAGCTCATAGAGCTTATAGTCAGGTGTTCAACCTCAATTCATGGTATTACATAATCCAATGGCTTGCCAAGAGTTTTTATCGTTCGAGTGTCTACTCGTCTTGCCTTTATTTTTTATTTCAAGTTGCCCTGGGGTCTCTTACCTCCCCGTATATATACGTCATGGCCCGTCATTACAGGTTTGCCACCTTTCGTCGAGGTGTTCCTAACTGCCCATCATTTTCTAATGGTCTTTACACTAGTCTGGGTAAGTATGCCTTGGGAAACCTTCATAACTGTAATTGCATTCTCCTTATTATTCTGGTCATAACCCTTCATCATACTAATTACTAACCCAAAATATTTCTACCTCGCTCCTGGGTCATACATTTCTATTTATGCTTATTACCAACATTTATATCCTTAAGACACATCCTCGACCATTTCCTAATGTCGTTCTCCATTACCCCAACACAATACTTTTCCCACGGTTATCTAAAATTGTAACCTATTGTATGACGAAACTGAAGACTTTACCAGTCTCATATCCATTGCCTAATAATATGGGTACGCATAACCCTCGATGATACGTAAAACTATCCTTTTACGTAGGGGAGAGAGCTTATCTCCCTTTCATAATCTTTCCTTGAAGTTACAACCCTATTCACAGGGTCCTCTTGCAGTACTGTATAGATCTAATCATCAAGCACCGCCTTAAAAATCGTGTAGATTCTCAAAACCTACCAATGATGTCTTCGGTTTTCCGCAGGAAGCACTCGTACTTATCTTATTCTTGCCTTGCGCATTTTCCTGAAATCATTCGGGAAGTCGTGGCCCTGACCGCCACACTAAACAACTCCAAGCACCTCCAAGGGCACTTAACATAAAATCCTTCAATGATCGTACGTTCTTATCTCCGTCTCTTAGCTTTCAAATTCACGTACTACATACTTCCAATATCAATTTATTTACTTCAACCGAACAATTCACATAGACTTACTAAAATCAAGTCTGCCAATTGTATATCATCACCGGGCAATCCTTATGTACCCGCTCAGTTACAACCCAAACACTCACTGGTGTAGCTACCTCGAAAGGTCATTATGGACTCCGGTTCTATTCTTTTACACTTGTTTGCTCTCTTTCTTACTGGTTGTACTCTTCCCGTACTTCAAAACATATACTAGTATACGTATATAACTTCCATACTAATTCTGGCCTCCAATCCTTGGAGTTACTTACATCGAACAATTTAAGGCCATTTCCGGCTGTCACAACCTGGTTCCGGTGAAATGCGTCCACGAACTCGTAAACCAATTTAACTAGACTTGGGCCTTGCATCCTCGTGACTCTGTCACGTAGCGGAACTACTACCAACTGATCCCAATCCATTTTAGGTTATGGGGAGACCCGTAATAGGTCCTCAAGCCGACCCACCGTCGCACTTAACTCTTATCCTTAGTCTGAATTAAATCTTATTGCCGAGAAGGCCTTATATACCTAAGGTCTCGATGGTTATCACAGTTCTAAGGCTCACAATTTCCATGCCCCAAGCCTACATTATCCTTCCCCGCATACGGGTAAGATAGTTTCTAATAAGCTCTTAATCGTGTTTTCTTAATCATAACAACCACACTTACTCCATACGAATCTCATCCGTACAATTCTCTTAAGCATACTGCGTAGCTTAATCTATTAACATAGTCTTCTATTAAGTCCCTTAATCATAACTTCTTAAGACTTCATTACCTTCTCAGACAACTCATCATCTCCTAATTTCTCAAATTAGCACGTAAAACTTTGATGAGAATTCATTAAATTGTTTTATACCTTTCCGGTATCTATTTAGTCCTTACCAATTCTTGGCAATCTAAAATCATTCTAGGCAACACCCGTCTGACCCTCATACATAACTCCGTATAGATGTATGTCATAATACCAACTATACTACAATTATTACCAACCTGGATACGCAATCCACATAATCCTTCCTGGGTCACTGTTGCCTTTCTCGTAGCTGCAATCAACATAACTCGTTAGGGAGAGACGACCCTAACAACACAGCTCTATCACATGATCTCAGAGTGAGAAGAATGGAAACCAATCCTAAATGTCCTGCAACCTCCTAGTTATAGATGTGGTGCACAACACATAGATAACCAAGACTCTACTAGACACGGTCTGTAGACACTTTCCGAGGACTAACTGCTCTGATACCACTTTTGTCATGACCCTACCCCGGGCCCGCGACTGGTGCCATACCTGGACACCCTTACAAGTAACCATCAGAGAAAGTCAGCGGAACATACATAAAACACACAACTTAAATCAGTAAGAAGTAAACAACAAGTTAGCTGATAAGGCTGCCTTCCTGGTTATAGATGTGCATAAATAGTCAAAATCAGTTACATCTTTTTTCTTTACAAACCGACCCACATACATGACTACAGAACTCTAAGAATTTTTACATAACAACTGTGACGGGACAGGGCCCCGTCATACCCCTGAATGTACAACAACCGACAATACTAGAGATTTGAACCAAAGATAAGCCTCCGGAATAATGGCGCTTCTCAATAGCTGAACAGTGATCCTAAGAGGGAGGATCAACAAGCTATGTACCTCAACCTGTGGCATGAACGCAGCCCCCCGAAGGTGGTCAGTACAACAGGTACCAAGTATGTGAAACTGAAAGTACTGTAATGAAATCATAATAGTCTAAAATAAAGCTGGGGACATGTGTGATAACCACATGAACAATACATTGTGCCTTACTAACAATGAGAGTGGACAAGAATAAACTTTGCCGGTTTTAAAACAGGAAGCTCATGATTAACCTAGGGTCATCTGCCCGTAGTATCATTATGTAATCCTACTCTTGGGACTATTTCACCCGCATAGGCCGTATGGACCCGCATGAGTAATCTCCTCGCATATGTTACACCCCGTAAATTCAAGAGAATAAGATAAGAACGTACGAAAGGAAATAAGGTTTGAATTTGGAAAGATAAGTTGGCAAAAATGTTTTTAGGCAGATTTTCAGTCATCTTTGGAGCGGTATATCTCCTAGTTCATTAGGAGTTTTTAGGTGTTTCAAAAGCCTAGTATAAATTTCGTTGAGTCTAGCTTCCAACGCAACAAACCGCTCGTCGATAGAACATCGGAGTAGAAAGTTATGGACGTTAGAAGTTCGGTTTACAGAGGAGAAAGAAAGCTTCA
Organism: Przewalskia tangutica; assembly: GCA_029844215.1. Classification (NCBI taxonomy): domain Eukaryota; kingdom Viridiplantae; phylum Streptophyta; class Magnoliopsida; order Solanales; family Solanaceae; genus Przewalskia; species Przewalskia tangutica. The sequence goes on along the minus strand of CM056739.1, from coordinate 46,185,901 downwards.
GTCAGGCGCCACAGCGCCACAACGCCGGCAGCAGGGCCGCGGCGCCGAAAGCCCGGAAGAGTTCTAAAGTTGCAGCGCCGCGACGCTGGCTTCAGGGCCGAGGCGGGAGTTTTAGCGAAAAAAGGGGAAAATCATAAGATATTTATGTAAAGGCCTATGGGAGTGTGACAAGTGTCCCTACCATCTTTTTGACCAAGAGAAAGTCTTATATTATGACCAAGTCCTGAAGACTTGGTCATTTTGCAAAGGTTCTTCCTAAAAGAAAATCCTCTTCTCTTCTCTCAAAAAATTGATAAACCCTAAGTGTGATGAGATTTTTGGAAAGGAAACAAGAAGGAAATATGTTGGCAAGCTTGTAGAGGGTTCGTGTGGGTGATTTTAACGGGAAGAAAATTTCGGAAAGAGGGCTTATTGAGGTAAAATCTTCACCTTCGTATGTAATTGAAGATTACATGTTATAGTAGTTAAGAAATGAGCATGTGGTATATATATTAAATTTTGAAAAGATTTGGATCATGTCGACTTGTTGAAAACCGAAGATGGGCATGTTAGTCACTAATGTTGTAATCAATTCGGTTGTTAGCTAAAATCGTTACATGTTATATATAGAAGGGTATATAATTGTTATAATTGGTTATGACTTATATAACATGTTGGAATAACGAGTTGGATTGAAAGGATTTGAAAAAGATGATATGTGAGCATGTTGTAGCCGATGAGTTGCCTTAAACTAATTGGATTGTTTAATATGAATTGTGGGGGCAGAATTTTACACGTCCAGTTAGGCGTGCAATCCTCTTTGTATTGCTGAATTGTTGGGCCTTAAATGTGGCGTTTGATTATTGAATTCGGGCCTTGAAAAAGGTGGAAAAGTACGTAGAAACAAAGGAAGTGCTGTCCAATTTTCCGTAGAATAAGGGACTTTACAATTAGAATATTCTACGTTGAAGATAGAAGCTAATAGACGTATTATGGTCATTATAGGTTGACATACTACGGACGGCATATTGGACTTGGCAAGTGGATTAAGCCGGAGAGGTATGTGGAAACTTTCTTATCTCTTGAGCATGAGTAGCTATAAATGTATAGTACGGTGGACGTACGTGATTTAAATGAAGTCAGTTCATTTGATATACTTGACTTGTTTTAAGAATGTCTCAGTTGGTTGAGTTAGAGAATTAACTCACTTGTTCTTAAGGAAAGGTTAAAGGAATGGTTTATTCTAATAAGGTAGACAAGAGTTTCTTGACATGAAAAAGTATAAAATACTTGATTTGGGAAGTATTGATTCTTGAACTATTCTAAAGATAAGAGACCTGATTTCTAAGTTAAGAAAGTTGTTTTCTAAAGTTAAGAGACTTGAAGTGTTTTTAAAGTTATGTAACTTGATTTGAAAGTATAAGTCTCTTGGCCATAAAAAGAATGAATTTGTCTAAGACATAAAGAGTTATAACGACTTTATGGGAAGTTAGTTATGACGGCTTTATGAAAGGATAAGGATGTCTTAGTTTCTAAAGCATAAAGTTAGTATATCGACTTTATGGGAAGTTGGTTATAACAACTTTATGGAAGGTTGAAGGAATGGTTTTCTCGAGTAATGTAAACAAAGATGAATGACTTGAAATAAAGAAAGACAATTTGATTTAAAGGCATCAATTGCTTAAAGTTTAAAGTAAGGGTCACTTGATTTAGAAGCCTAAAAGTATAATTCTAAGTGTAGTGACGTAATTGAAATGTAGATTAGCCTTGATACTATGAGTGTTAGTATCTTGAGTTTTATATGAAAATGAGTCTTTTGAAAGAATAGAAGTATATAGTACTTTGGGTTAAATTTCCGGAAATTGTTACGTGATATGAAAGTGCCTTGAGGTTATAAAATGAGATCCATTTGGTATGTTAATGAAAGTCTAAAGATTTTATGAACTTGCCTATACTCGCTTGTGATAGCCTTGGAGTGCAAGTAGTATGTTGTTACGCTGCCGTGACTCTCAGTAAAAGGTTCGACTGTCTTGTTGTGAGATTATTTGGACGTACCGACAGTGATGGAGGATTCCACGGGTATGCTTCCATTGTGATTGATCCATGGACATGCTTGCGATGGAGGATTCCGGGGCATGCTACCATGATGCGGGTTAAATTCCCGGATACTATTATTACTCCATGGATTAGCTCTCCATGAAGACATGTACCCGAGATGAGGGATTCCACGGGCATGTTATATACGATTATTACTCCATGGATTAGCTCTCCATGAAGACATGTACCCGAGATGAGGGATTCCACGGGCATGTTATATACGATTATTACTCCATGGATTAGCTCTCCATGAAGACATGTACCCGAGATGAGGGATTCCACGGGCATGTTATATACGATTATTACTCCATGGATTAGCTCTCCATGAAGACATGTACCCGAGATGAGGGATTCCACGGGCATGTTATATACGATTATTACTCCATGAATTAGCTCTCCATGAAGACATGTACCCGAGATGAGGGATTCCACGGGCATGTTATATACGATTATTACTCCATGGATTTGCTCTCCATGAAGACATGTACCCAAGATGAGGGATTCCACGGGCATGTGATATACGATTATTACTCCATGTATTCGATCTCCATTAAGTCATGTACCCGAGATCAGGGATTCCACGGGCATGAGATATATATATATATATATATATATATATTGTATGTGTGTACGCCGACAGTGAGGTAGAATGCCACGGGCGTGTCACATGGTTATATTTTACAATTTCGGTTGTCGGCAGTGATGGAGGATCCCACGGGCAGGAGATATATATATATGTTTTGTATGTGTGTACACCGACAGTGAGGTAGGATGCCACGGGCGCGTCACATGGTTATATTTTACGCATGCGGCTGTCGGCAGTGATGGGGGATTCCACGGGCACGCTTTGATATTTGAGGGCTTGTGTCCCTAGCTATGGTGTGACTACTGTTCATGTGTTGAAATAGTCTTCAAAAGGTAAAAACTGACTTTCATTACTTTCATTTCGGTAAGGCACGGTGGTACTGATAATTTGGTTATCATACATGTCTCCAGCTTTATTTTAGACTATTATGATTTAAATTACAGTACTTTCAGTTTTACATACTTGGTACATATTTTGTACTGACCTCATTCGGGAGGCTGCGTTCATGCCGCAGGTTGAGGTACATAGCTTGCTGATCCGCACTCTAGGATCACTGTCCAGTTCTTGGAAAGCTCCATTTCTCCGGAGACTTTGTCTTTTGGTCCAGTTCCCTGAGGTTGTAGATTTATGTACATTCAGGGGTATGGCGGGGCCCTGTCCCGTCACAGTTGTTATGTCAAAACTCTTAGAGGTCTGTAGTCATATCTTGTGGGTCACTTTGTATATAAAAAAAATGAGGTAATTGCTTTTGGATTTGTATATATCCAGGGAGGTAGCCTTATCGGCTAACCTATTATTTATTTCTTGTTAAGTTTATGTGTGTTCCGCTGATTATCTCTGATGTATACCTGTAAGGGTGCCCAGGTAGGGCACCAGTCGCGGGCCCGAGGTCGGATCGTGACAAAAGTGGTATCAGAGCAGTTAGTCCTCGAAAAGTGTCTACAGACCGTGTCTAGTAGAGTCTTGATTATCGGTGTGTTGTGCACCACATCTATAATCAGGAGGTTGCAGGACATTTAGGATTGGTTTCCATTCTTCTCTCTCAGAGATCGTGCAGTTGAGCTGTCCTACTAGGTTGAATCCTCTCTGACCTATTCTTATGTATCAGTTATGCCTCCACGGAAGGCGACCAGGGCCCAGAAGGGCAAGGCGGCAGCAAAAGCTGCTAGTGGTACATAGAGGGTTACTAGGACTCAGGCCCAGACTATGCCTGAGGTTATGGGCGGGTCGGCGAGTTCAGCCACGCCGGCATTATTAGAGGAGCCAAGAGCGGCCGTAGCTCCAGAGGTTCCGATACATGAGCCTCCAGTTCCGCAGCCAGGGGCAGAATATAGGGATTATGGAGTGCATATCAGGTTATTGACTAGCATAGTGGCAGGGCAACGCCGACAGGAGTAGGTAGCTAACCCTAGAGCCGACAGTTTGAGAATTCAGGACTTTCTGGGTTGTAATCCACTCGAGTTCTATGGTTCGAGATCTGAGGAGGATCCTCAGGAGTTCATTCGGTAGGTACAGCAGACTATGCAGGTGCTTAGGGCCTCGGAGACGGAGTCCGTTGTGTTAGCTTCTTACCTTCCGTGTGGAAGGGAAGGTGCGGAGCGAAGGCAGCTTGCTTCTGTCCTTAGTTAATTTTGGACTGAAGCCGGTTACGTGATATTGCGTTGAACTGGTTTGAGTCGTGGGAACTGTCTAGAGGTGTGGGTGCTCCTCTAGCCATTTGGGATGAGTTCACGGAAGCCTTCCTCGATCATTTTTTGCCTCCTGAGACGAGAAGAGCCCGCTTGGATAGGTTCTTGGCATTGAGACAGAATGGGAGGACCATCAGAGAGTACAACCTGGAGTTTGACTCATTGGCCAGGTATGTGCCCACTATTGTGGCGGACATGGCGGACAGAGTTCACCGCTATGTGATGGGGCTAGATCGTTATATGGTTCTTGCGTATGCAGGAGTGGCCCTTCACCTGTATGGATATTTCGGAGATGCGAGCTTATGCACAGGTGAGGGCGAGAGAGAGGACCAGCCAGGCCTAGTCCAGCCCAAGAGGGCCAGGATGACAAGGTTTCAGGATAGCTTTCGAGCGGCCTCGGCAGCGAGTTAGTCTACATTCCGGCCGACGCAGTGCTACTTCCATCTTCGCGGTGGTTTGACCGCCGGGGATATTCGGGAGCGTGTCAGGGCTCCAGGGCTGCAGGTTCACAGGTGTCCGAGGATAGTAGCCAGGGGAGGTGTCACGACCCATTCCGGGGCCCGTGACTGGTGCCTTACCCGGGCACCCAAGTAGTCATACATCAGAGTAACCAGCGGAATATAAAAACAAGACATGAAACAATGTAACATGAGACACAGTTTATCTGAGAAAAAGGCGCCTTTCGGCATATATATATAAACATCAAGTTTGGCAGTTACATCCCAACTTTACAATAGGACTACAGACCTCTAAGGAAGTAAACAACTATGGCGGGACAGGGCCCCGCCATACCCTGAATGTACATATATCTACAACATCAGGGAGAACCATACCAAAAGTCGAGCCTCCGGAGAAGATGGAGCTCCTGACACCAAAGTAGAGATCCTAAGGATGTGGATCTAGCACCTGCTTTCCCTTACCTGCGGCATGAACGCAGCCCCCCGAAGGAGGTCAGTACAACAGGTACCAAGTATGTGAAACTGTAAAGTACTGAAGTAAAATCAAAGTATTTAAAACCATTTGCAAATACAACCAGTTCAACTGCACATAGTGCCACAACATAAACAAGAGCAAAATATATATAATGTAACTGGTCTTTTCTAGGCCGCGAATGATCGAAGCAAGGCCAATCGCCCATAGTATCATTATGCGTGCCTAATCCTGGACTCCCGCAGTCCGCATAGGTCACACACAGACCCGCATGAGGTATTCCTCGCATCGGGGGTAGCTAACCCCGGTACCCTCCTGGACTCCCGCAGTCCGCATAGTCTCATAGACCGCATAGTCACACAGACCGCATAGGGCATCCCCGTGACGGATAAAACACCGAATGATCAATCCGAACTCCCGCAGCCGCGATAGTCACACAGCATCGCATAGCCGTATAGACCCGCATCAAGGGTGGCAAGCCCTCGGTATAACAAGTCAAGGGGGTATGTGATATAATAACAGTACAACGGTCTTAACGTTTAACAACGTAAGCACAACAAGAATGACCCCCTTACACAACATCACAAGGCACTAACACATGTAGCATCATAACATGTTCTCCTATCAAACCATCTTACTACACTTTGCAGAAATTAATACAAGATTTTCATAAACAATAAGTAAAATTATTCCTTTTATCTTTCTTAAGTCGTTATACCTAACTTCCCATAAAGCTAGTATAACTCTTAAGCTTTCTGTTTAAAAATCAAGTATTACTCTTCTTTCAAAAATGATTCATAATTCTTTTGAAATACTTAAAGGTTCTTATTATTTAGACTCAAGTCGAAAGACGTCAAGTAAAACCATGTTCAGTTAACACACGTACGTCTACCGTACTATATATATATTTAAAATATCATGCTCAAGAGGATAGGAAGAATCACATACCTCCTCGGCGAAAACCACCTGCCAAGTCGAATATGTCGCGCGCAGAGTATCGACCTATAACAGTCAAATACGTCTATCAACGTCTAGACTATACTGTAGAATATTCTAAGCAGAGGGTTCTCTATTCTACGGAAAATTGGGCAGCATTTCCCTACCCGTCAAACTACTCAAGTCTACTGTAAATACAGTCCTATGTAAGTACAGTTCAATTCTCTTCTTTTATACCCTTCTACTGTGATTACAGTTCAATTCTATTCTTTAATATCCTTCTATATCTTATACTCAACTCTTAACTATTCTTATATGTAATCTCCAATTACAATAGAAGGACAAGAGTATTTACCTCGATAAGCCCAAAATTATCCAAGTTAAATGTCGATCCTGAGCAAGGTTTAGCTCCTAATTTGCACGCTCCGATAGCTCCAAGAAAACCTTAGAAGTTCTACACAACTTCTACCTAAATACTATAAGGGATTTGGGCTAGGGTATTTTGGAGATAGTAACAACACTTGGAGAATATTTTCTACCAGGGGGGCTCTCGGCCGAGCAACTAGGAAGGGGGGGAAGAGGACTTTGGACGAGAACACTACTAGGGAGAGGGAGTTTTTGAGACTTGGAGAAAGTGTGGAGTGGATGAAGAAGTCTTCACTCAAGGGGGGTATTTATAGAACACTCAAGGGACAAGATTAAAACAAGTGGAGGGTTGGGATTATGATCCAAGTGAAAGATGAGGTCTTCCAACCAAGTGTCTCCCACAACATTTGGACATATGTCCACCACAATAATGGAACACATGCGTACCACAACAATGAGCCATGTGGACTCCACTAACTCACAAAAAACGTCCACCCTCTACCTACTCCCACTCACACAAAATCAACTTGCAAGACTTGACCAATTGACTTGCCCACTTGGCCACATTTTCGTCCAACACATGCCAACTAAGGGTGACACATGTCGCCCTCCCATTGGTCCAAAATATTCGTCTTTCGTAAAAATCCGTAATCGGTTAAAATATTAAAAACGTGGAATTTCCTTCACAAGGTTCGAAATCTTTTCCGTCGAAAGCTTACAATTCCATTCTTAACCTAATTAGGGTTTGTACAAATGTAAGTACGTCCTCACGTACATACTCCGGAAATACGGGGTATAACATTCTCCCCTCCTTAGAAACATTCGTCCCGAATGTTCCTTCTCAAGACAGATAACGATATAGGTCCTCATAACTTAACAGTTTGCAAATGCCACACATGGCCACAATACAACATTTAAGCAAATATGATAATTTAAAACCGTAGTAGGAAAGTAAGTTACGGAGGTGTGGGAATAAGTGAGGGTACCTCTCGCCTCATGTCCTCCTCGACTTCCCACGTCATCTCCTCCCGAGCTCGTTCCTCCACAAGACTTTGTGGAAGCCACATCCTTGGTCCGCAGACGCCTAACGGACGATCGATTATCGCTATGGGAATCTCCTCACGATAACCCTCGGTCACTGGACATCGTCAATCGGGTGTACTCTAAATGGATCCCGATACATCTCTCAAAGATAGAAACATGGAAAACCGGATGCATCTCCGGATCGGACGGCGAGATCCAACTCGTGGCGACCTTGCCTACCCTGCGGACAATCTGATAAGGCCCAATGTACCTTGGGCTGAGCTTCCCTTTCCTGCCAAATCTCATCACACCCTTCATGGGTGACACCTTCAGGAAAACCCAATCATCAACCTCAAACTCCAGATGTCGACGACGATGATCTACATACGACTTGCCGACTACGGTGTCGATAGCGCTCTGGATAAGCTTCACCTTATCCATCGCTGAACGGTCTGGTCCCACTAACTGCACCTCGCCTACATCAAACCAGCCTATCGGCGATCTGCACTTCCTCCCATACAAGGCCTCATAAGGCGCCATCCGAATCTGGGTGGTAGCTATTATTATACGCAAACTCAACTAGAGGCAAATGATCCTCCCAGCCACCCCTGAAGTCAATAACACAGGCTCGCAGCATATCCTCAAGAGTCTGGATAGTGCGCTCTGCCTGTCTGTCTGTCTGTGGATGGAATGCGATGCTGTGCTCACTGCGTCCCTAAACCCTACGGAAAGACCTCCGGAAGTTAGCGTAAATCGGGCTCCTGCATGCGATATGATAGAAATAGGGACCCCATGCAGTCTGACGATCTCTCGGATGTAAAGTCTGGCATAATCCTCAGCCGAAAAAGTCGTCCTGACGGGAAGAAAGTGGGCTGATTTCGTCAGCCTGTCGACGATAACCCAAATAGAATCATGTTTCCTCGGAGTGCGAGGTAACCCTGTGATAAAGTCCATGTTGATCACCTCCCACTTCCAGGTCGGGATCTCAATCGTCTGCAACAAACCACCAGGCCTCTGGTGCTCTACCTTCACCTGCTGACAACACGGGCACTGAGCCACAAACTCTGCAACGTCCCTCTTCAAGCCATCCCACCAATACACTGATCTGAGGTCGTGGTACATCTTGGTTGACCCCGGATGGATAGAGTAACGCTACGTGTGATTCCCCTAGAACCTGCTGCCGAAGTCCTGCAATATCTGGAACACACAACCTGCCCTCGAACATTAGCACCCCATCAGGTGCTACCTCAAAAGGACCCTTTCCCTCACGAAGGGCGGTATAACGGTACCGTGTCAAAACCGGATCCTCAAACTGTTGCCTCTTCACCTCTTCGACAATGGAAGACTCGGCAACCTCTCGAACTCGAACCCCACTGCTATCAGAATCAATCAATTGGACTCCAAGGCTCGCTAACTGATGTAAATCGCGAACCATGCCCCTCCTCTCTGGCTGCACATCTGATAGACTCCCCATCGACCTACGACTAAGAGCATCTGCCACAACATTGGCCTTCCCCGGGTGGTACATGATATCGACATCGTAATCCTTGAGTAACTCTAACCACCGTCTCTGTCGTAAGTTCAGCTCCCTCTGGCTGAAGATATACTGGAGGCTTTTGTGGTCTGTATAAACATCCACATGAACCCCATACAAATAGTGCCTCCAGATCTTCAAGGCGTGAATCACCGCTGCCAACTCCAAATCATGGGTGGGGTAGTTCCTCTCATGCTTCTTAAGCTGTCGGGATGCGTACGCTATAACCTTGCCCTGCTGCATCAACACACATCCCAGCCCGATGCCTGACGCATCACAATACACGACATAGCCGTCTGGACCCTCTGGAAGAGTAAGAACGGGGGCGGTCGTCAGTCTCTCGCCGATCGGAAACCCTGCTCACAAGCATCAGTCCACTGAAACTTAGCTGCCTTCTGAGTCAGCCTAGTCAATGGTGCAGAGATAGAAGCAAACTTCTCCACGAACCGCCGATAATAACCTGCAAGGCCCAGAAAACTGCGCACCTCTGTCGGAGTAGTAGGTCTAGGCCAACTCCTGACTGCCTCGATCTTGGCCGTATCCACCTGAATACCATCGGCCCCGACTATATGCCCAAGAAAAGCCACCGAAGTCAACCAGAACTCACACTTCGAAAACTTGGCGTACAACCGCTGGTCCTGGAGAACTCTCAGCACAGTCCTCAAATGCTCCGCATGCTCCTGCTCTGAGCGAGAATAAACCAAGATGTCATCAATGAATACTATCACAAACGTATCCAAAAATGGTTTGAACACTCGGTTCATCAAATCCATAAAAACTGCCGGAGCATTGGTCAAACCGAACGACATAACCCTGAACTCATAGTGCCCGTACCGGGTCCGGAATGCAGTCCTAGGGACATCCGCCTCTCTGACTCGTACCTGATGATAGCCCGATCGCAGATCAATCTTGGAGAAACATCTCGCACCCTGCAACTGGTCGAACAAATCATCAATCCTGGGAAGGGGGTATCTGTTCTTAATGGTCACCTTGTTCAGCTGCCTGTAATCAACACACATGCGCAGCGTCCCATCCTTCTTCTTCACGAACAATACCGGCGCTCCCCAGGGAGAAACACTAGGCCTGATGAAGCCCTTCTCCAGCAAATCTCTCAGCTGGTCCTTCAACTCTCTCAACTCGGCAGGTGCCATTCTGTATGGCGGAATGGAAATAGGCCGAGTGGCTGGCAGCACCTCGATACAAAACTCTATCTCCCTCTCAGGAGGATACGGAAGGTCTTCGAAACACATCCGGGAACTCTCGACTCTTCGAATCGAAAATCTGGTACCGCAGCCTCAGTATCGAATATCCGAATGAGATGGTAGATGTACCCCTTCTGCACCATCTTCCTAGCCTTGATGTAGGAAATAAACCTACCCCTCGGCGATACAGTGTTCCCCTACCACTCAATAATCGGCTCCCCAGGAAACTGGAACCGTACCACTCTCTCCCTGCAGTCTATACTAGCGTAGCAAGAAGCTAACCAATACATGCCCATGATCACATCGAAATCAGTCATGTCCAACTCTATCAAGTCGGCTAGGGTCTGACGACTGCATAAAGTCACTGGGCAAGCCCTATATATCCGCCGAGCTACTACCGAATCACCCACTGGCGTAGCTACCTCAAAAGGGTCTATGGACTCAGGCTCTATCCCTATCCTACTAGTAATAAGGGGAGATATATAGGACAGAGTAGAACCCGGATCTATCAAGGCATACACATCACAACCAGAAACTGATAAAGTACCTGTGACGACGTCAGGCGACGCCTCCTGGTCCTGCCGGCTGGACAAGGCATAAATGCGGTTCTGAGGACCGCTAGAACTGGGACCCGCGCCACGACCTCTGCCGCGACCTGCTGGTCCATGAGTACCACGCCTCGGGCGAGTAATCAGAGGAGATGAAGACCCGAATGCACTCGTGGTGACCCTACCATCGCGCCGCAGTCGGACAGGCTCTCGCATAATGACCCTGCTGGCCACAAGTGTAGCAAGCTCCCGAAGTAGTACCACAACCTCCTGAATGGAATCTACCACATCGGACACACTGAGCGGACCTCGATCGGTTAGCACCCTTGCTACCCTGGAAATCCGAAGTCCTGGGGCCCTGACCTGCCCCCGAATACTCTGGCTGTACCGAAAACGATGTAGGAGTGCTCTGAGCTGGCTGGGGTGCAAATCTAGACTGCTGCTGAGGCCGTCCACCCCGAGAGCTACCAAAAGATCCGGCCGTCTTGGCCTTCTTCTGCTGCTGATATCTGTCGACCCGTCGGTCTCTACGCTCCTCGCATCCAAGTGCATGAGCCTGCATGCGGGCAATATCCATGCCCGGCTGAAGAGCTACACCAGCGCACGACTCTGCCATATAATCATCTAGCCCGGTGACGTAGCGGTGCACTCGGTCCTCCATATCTGCTACTAGCGCAGGGACATATCGAGCCAAAGAATCGAACTCGACGTTGTACTCCCTAACTGTGCGCCCTCTCTGTCTCAGCAACAAAAACTTGTCGGCCCGTGCCCTCCTCATCTGCGGAGGCAAGAAGTGAGTGAGAAAAGCCTCCGAAAACTCGTCCCATACTGCTGGAGGCGCATGCTCTCCCCGGGAAAGCTCCCACGAGTCAAACCAGTCGACTGTGGTACCACGCAGCCTAATGTGAACCAAAGATCACGGACTCGGTCTCGGAAGCCTTGATCACCCGCATGATCCTCTGTAACTGACGGATGAACTCCTGCGGGTCATCCTCAGGCCTCGACCCGTAGAACTCTGGCGGGCTACAACTCAGAAAATCCCGTAGCCTCAAACTATCTGATCTCGAGTGAACCCGCAGTGCTGCTTTGGGCTGGCTGCTGCGTCGGCCTATCCTCGTATGCGCCCGCGATCACGGCGATGGCGATATCTCCTTGTACCCTAACTCCTCCGCGGTGTGGGGTGGAGGTGCGGTGCGTGGTCTCTTTGGGCCGACGGCGTCATGGAACTCGCCGTCGAGGTATCGCCTCGGGTAGGATCGGGCTGTGCCTCGTGACTCTCGGTGTCCTACTAGCGACTCCGCCGCTGCCTTGCCGCCCGGGCGGGTTGCCTTACGTGGAGGCATAATCTGTAAAGGAAGGAAATACGTTAGAGGGTTCAACTTATAACACGGCTCTGAGAGCGATCTCGAGTGAGAAGAATGGAAACCAATCCTAAATATCCTATAGCCTCCTGATTATTGGTGTGGTGCACAACACACCGATAATCAAGACTCTACTAGATACGGTCTGTAGACACTTTCCGAGGATTAACTGCTCTGATACCACTTTTGTCACGACCCGTTCTGGGGCCCGTGACTGGTGCCTTACCCGGGCAACCAAGTAGTCATACATCAGAGTAACCAGCGGAATATAAAAACAAGACATGAAACAATGTAACATGAGACACAGTTTATCTGAGAAAAAGGCGCCATTCGGCATATATATATAAACATCAAGTTTGGCAGTTACATCCCAACTTTACAATAGGACTACAGACCTCTAAGGAAGTAAACAACTATGGCGGGACAGGGCCCCACCATACCCTGAATGTACATATATCTACAACATCAGGGAGAACCATACCAAAAGTCGAGCCAACGAAGAAGATGGAGCTCCTGACACCAAAGTAGAGATCCTAAGGATGTGGATCTAGCACCTACTTTCCCTTACCTGCGGCATGAACGCAGCCCAGGAGTCGATAACAGTACCAAGTATGTGAAAGCGTAAAAATCAAGTAAAATCAAAGTATTTAAAACAATTTGCAAATTCAACGTTTTCAACTGCACATAGTGCCACAACATAAACAAGAGCAAAATAGATATAGTGTAACTGGTCTTTTCTAGGCCGCGAATGATCGAAGCAAGGCCAATCGCCCATAGTATCATTATGCGTGCCTAATCCTGGACTTCCCGCCGTCCGCATAGGTAACACACAGACCCGCATGAGGTATTCCTCGTATCGGGGGTAGCTAACCCCCGGTACCCTCGGACTCATGATCCGCATAGTCTCATAGACCGCGTAGTCACTGCATCGCGTAGGGCATCCCCGCGTCGGGATAAAACACCGGAATGATCAATCACGGAACTCCGCACTCCGCGATCCACATGTGCATAGGCCGTATAGACCCGCATCAAGGGTGGAAAGCCCTCGGTATAACAAGTCAAGGGAGTATGTGATATAATAATAGTACAACGGTCTTAACGTTTAACAACATAAGCACAACAAGAATGACCCCCTTACACAACATCACAAGGCACTAACACACGTAGCATCATAACATGTTCTCCTATCAAACCATATGTTATACCCTGTAGTTCCAGGGTATGTATGTGAGGACGTACGTACGAGAATACGACAGAAGTTTTGGAAAGAAAGAAAGATGTGTTTTTTTTTCAACGGAAAAGTTTTCGGTTTTTGTGAAGGAAAAGGTTCGTGAATGGGAATTGGAGTCCCAGATTTGGTATTTGGACTTCTTGGATTATATTAGAATTATGATATTTTATTTTCGGAAATGGTCACGTGGGACCCACGGGAGAAATTTACGGTTTTGTGGGGCCGCTTTGTTTTTGAGATTTTCGATATTTTGGATATTTTCGGAAGACGAAATATTTTGGACGAGTCGGGGGGCGACACGTGTCACCCCCATGTGGCACCTTGGCCGAAAAGGTGGGACAGTGGCTGAACAACATCCCTTGGCCGAAATGGCCTAACAAGTGGCAAGCCACTTGTCTTGTATTTTCGTTGGCCATGTGGTGTGGTGGGACCCACACACACATGGCCCAATCTTGACCATACACTTAAATTGATCTTGGCCCTTGTTTCTTCGATAAATACCCCCTTAAGGTTGAAGACTAATTCATCCCACACTTGAAGATTTTCCTTAGCAAAAATACTCCCTCCCTTTAGTTATTTCGTCCAACCCTCCCCCACTTGTGTAGAAAATACTTGGAGTATTATTGTATAATCCCAAATACATTGGCCTAGTATCCCTAGTAGTATTCCAAAGTTATTTCAATACTAGGAGCCCGGAAATACTACTTTATTCCAATAGTCGCAAAACGAAACCCTAGAAAAATCTTCCTAGCTTGGTTGAAGTTTTAAGAGAAGTTGTTTAGAAACTTCTAAGGGTCGCTTGGAGCGGGTTGGAGCGTAAGGAGTTGGAGCTAAACGTTGCTCAGGATCGACTTATAAACTTGGATAATTTTGGGCTTATCGAGGTAATGATCTATGCCCCCCTATTGTAATTGGATATTACATGTTGTAGTAGTTATACTTGAGTATATTATATTGGAAGGATGATTATAAAGGATTGAACTGTATTTACATTGGACTGTACTTACAGTAGACTTGTGTAGTATTATTGTGAAGCAGAATTGAACACGTCCGGTTAGACGTGTAATCCCCTGGGTGTTGTTGGCCTGGTAGCGGGCCTTGGTAGGGGAGGATATTTATGTGATAGCGGGGGGGGGGGGGGGATGTGCTGCCGAATTTTCTGTAGAATAAGGAATCTTGTATTTAGAATATTCTACGAAGAGAACTAGAAGTTGATAGATGTATTGTGGTTATTATAGGTGGATCTTCTACGCGCGGCATACTTGACTTGGCTTGTGGTTTAAGCTAAAAATGTATGTGATTCTTCCTATACTCTTGAGCATGATTGTTGTGAACTATATAGTACGGTAGACGTACGTGTGTGAAATGAATTTTGTTTGCTTAAAACATAAAGTGTTATAATGGCTTTATGGGAAGTTAGTTATAACGACTTTATGAAGATAAAAGAAAGATTTGATTTTGACAGTAAAACGACTTGATTTTGAAAGTTAAGAGACTTGATCTTGAAAGATAAGAGACTTGACTTATAACGACTTGTTTTCGGAAAAGGAGAAGTAACTTGCTTTAAGTATAGGTTACTTGTTTTGAAAAGAGTAAGTTAATTGGGTTTTAAAAGAGTATACTTGATGTTGTTTTAAAAGAAAAGCACTTGGTTTAAAAAAGTATAGAGTACTTGATTTTTAAAAGCCTTGTAAAGATTTTTACGAAGGTGAAGTAATTTGGTTTTAAAAGTAAAACGTGTTTTCTTTATATACTACGAGTATTAGTATCGTGTGGCTTTTACGTAACAAGAGGTCTTTTTGAAAGAAGGAAAGTACGTTGAACTTGTCTATGTTTGTTGTGATAGCTTTTGTTGTGCAAGTGTTTTGTTTCTGTGCTACCGTGACTCTCTGGGAGGGCCGGTTATCTGATTGATTGCTTGGACATACTGACACGTTGGATGGTCCACGAGTATGTGTCCACTTTGAGTATTATCTTGTTATTTCCTTTGGACATGCTGACGCGATGGATGATCCACGGGCATGCGTCCACTAGGATGGTTTCATGGTCATGCTTTCCGAGGTAAGATGCCGGGGCACGCGATCATTGTGAGGATTATGTTATTTGTCCATGGACCGCTAATCCATGAAGCTTGCCGCGGTGAAGAGCGATCACGGGCTTGATTTGTACATGTGGTTCAGGCACACTTTAGATACTTGTCCTGGTCATTTCTCGTGTATCGGCAGGCTCTGGTAGATAGCTTAGATACTTTCCTCGGTCATATCTCGTGAGACGGTAGGCTAGGGTACGTTCGCCTATGGTACTTGCCTCGGCCAGTTGCGTGGCTAGCTTTTGGATCCGTAGTTGGCTTAGTACCTTGCGTGAAGGGATATGACTAGCTTTTGGAACTAGTATGGGCTATTCTACTTGCCCGTCGGTTTGACGACGCAGCGTGGATCTAGTGTTGAGTTCACATACGGGTGTTGTTTTACATCATGTATCGCCGTGATGAGAATGAGTTCCACGGGCATGAGTGATATTATGGGCGTGAGACCCATAGTTATGTGTGAGTGATTATTCGGGATATCGTCCCTTACTTGGCATAATCTTGTTTACTTATCGCAAAATGGTTTTATAAAATGATGAAAAGTGATTTCATTACTGTATTTTTCAGTTTCACATACTTGGTACTGTTATCGACCTCCTTGAAGTGCGTTCATGCCGCGGTAGAGGTACACCGATTGTTGATCCTCGCTCATAGGATCGCATTCGGCGTTAGGAAGCTCCGTTTCTCGGAGGCTTATCTTTTAGTACTGATCCTGTCATTGTAGGTACTTGTACATTCGAGGGTATGGCGGGGCCACGTCGTTATAGTTGTTGTTACATTCTTAGAGTAGAGTAATCTTGTTGTGGGCATGGTTTGTAAAGGATTGTAACGTTGATTATGATGTATATACATGAAGGTAACCGTTTTTGGTTGCTTTGTTTTATTATGTTGTCTCTTGTTTCTGTTTAAATTTTATTTCGCTGATTTTCTCTGATGTTGTTATCACTAGGGTGCCCGGGGTAAGGCACCAGTCGCGGGCCCGAGATCGGGTCGTGACAAAAGTGGTATTAGAGCAGTTAATCCTCGGAAAGTGTCTACAGACCGTGTCTAGTAGAGTCTTGATTATCGGTGTGTTGTGCACCACATCTATAATCAGGAGGCTGCAGGACATTTAGGATTGGTTTCCATTCTTCTCACTCTGAGATCGTGCCTTAGAGCGGTGTTGTGAGTTGGACTCCTCGACGTATTCTTTTACGCGATTATGCCTCCGCGCAAGCAACCGGCCGAAGGGCAAAGCGGCGAAGAGCTGCTAGTAGGATCTGAGGAGTGCGAGCACAGCCCTGGCCATTACCGAGATAGTGCTTGACGGCGAGTTTTGTAGCGCCGCCCGGCCCAGAGTGTAGAGCGCGGCGGTGGCTACAGAGACCACGGTACACAGCCTCGTCCCACGGCTGGAGCGAGAGGAGATGGGGTACATGGAGATGGCCCGATTCGGCGGATCGTGGCGACACGAGGATAGGTGAATCTGGCGATTCAGTTCAGTAGTACCGTGGTTCACCCGAGTCGAGATAGTTTGAGGCTGCGGGACTTTCGAGCCGCGACCGCGAGTTTTATGGGTCGAGGCATGAGGATGATCCGCAGGAGTTCATCAAGCGATTCTGACGGATCATGAGTGATCAAGGCTTCGGAGACCGAGTCGGTGGTTTTAGGTTCGCATCGGCTGCGTGATACTGCAGTCGACTGGTTTGATTCGTGGGAGCTGTCCCGGGGGGAGCATGCGCCTCCAGCTGTGTGGGACGAGTTCTCGGAGGCATTTCTCAGCCATTTCTTGCCTCCGCAGATGAGGAGGGCACGGACCGACAGATTTCTGATGCTGAGACAGAGTGGGCGTACGGTTCGGGAGTACAACGTAGAGTTCGACTCGTTGGCTCGATATGTCCCCGCGTTAGTGGCAGATATGGAGGACAGAGTGCACCGCTACGTCACGGGGCTCGATGACTACTTGGCAGAGGCTTGCTCGGGTGTAGCTCTTCAGCCGGGCATGGACATTAGCCGCATGCAGGCTTATGCGCAGGTGTGAGCGGAGACCGACGGATTGACCAATACCAGCGAGAAGAAGGCCGGGGCGGCAGGTCCTTTGGTAACTTTCGGCGAACCGCGCGGCGAGACTAGTTATGCGCCTCGCCCGATCTGAGTGGTCCTCTGATCTTGAGAGCGGTCGGGGCTCCTGTGGTTCAGGATTTCAGGGAAGCGGGAGTGTTGGCCGGATGAAGCCACCCCAACCGCGGTGTGGCCAGTGTGGTAAAACCCATGCGAGTGTCGCGGTATTGAGAGTTTGTTTTACATGCGGCGCGAGGCCATTTAGCGAAGAATTGTCCGACCAGTGCGCGGATGTTGAGACTTGGCGCCGGGATCATTGCGGGTTCTTCGCCGATAGCTAGGCAGGGTGTTCATACACCGGCAGGCCAGGGCAGGGGTCGTGGTGAAAGTTCCCAGTTCTAGCGGTCCTTGGAACCGCCTATTTGATTTCAGGTATATCCTTAACACTCTAGAGACTAGTATGCTTTATGATGTGATGATGTGCTAAGTATTATGTTCAGATAGCATTATGTTAAATTGTGATTTAGAGGCCTGGTTAGAAAGGGGGAAGTTGGGTACATAGAGGTTGTGAGCCTTAGAATATTATACGTGGAGACCTTAGATGCGAGGCCGTCTTGAGTAAAAGATTTTGTTTATGATTTGACCGTTGTTGGAGTGCATAGTATACGTGGGGTATAATTGTGTGATAAGTCCCTGAGTGGTGTGAATTGTAAGAGGGTAGTTGAGCTAAGAAGACCACTAGGTTTTCGTGACTTAATTAGTGAGATTGTTCCGGATTGGGGAACGAGAGAGTTTGGCACGAAATGGGTCGGGTTGAGGCAAGGTTGCGGGTCAACCCGGAGCCCGGAATGAGGAGGGGTCAGTTAGAGGTGGTCCCGATTTGTGATTGGGTCACGAGGGTGCTAGGCCCAAGTTTAGGTAACTATCGTACGGGTTCGTGGATGTGTTCGACCAGAATCGGATCGTGAAGGCCGGGAATGGCCTTAGAGGAAATTGAAACTAGTAAGATGACCAAGTTTGGAGGTAGTAACTCCAGGGTTGTGGAAATTGAAGCAGTAACTGAAGTGTGGAACGTACTATAGAGAGTTCGGGTGTTCGAGAAGGGTACGACGAGTAAGAAGAGAAGCGAACATGCGTTATGAGAACGAAAGTGATTATTTATTTTATGAGGTGAAGGTGCGAAGGGAATATCTTTTAGACAATGGGTGGGAGCTTTTTGTGAGATTAGAGGTGTTTCCTCGTTGGCTTGGATTTGAGTTTTGTGAACATGTTATATTCTGGCCATTGGTGGCATGATCGGTTTTGTAAGTATAGTAGTGGAGACTATACCGGCACACGTTTGATTAGAGACTTAGAAGGAACATTCGGGACGAATGTTTCTAAGGGGGGAAGAATGTTATACCCCGTAGTTCCAGGGTATGTATGTGAGTACGTACGTACGAGAATACGACAGAAGTTTTGGAAAGAAAGAAAGATGTGTTTTTTTTTTCAACGGAAAAGTTTCCGGTTTTTGTGAAGGAAAAGGTTCGTTAATGGGAATTGGAGTCCCAGATTTGGTATTTGGACTTCTTGGATTATATTAGAATTATGAGATTTTATTTTCGGAAATGGTCACGTGGGACCCACGGGAGAAATTTACTGCTTTTGGGGCCCGCTTTGTTTTTGAGATTTTCGATATTTTGGATATTTTCGGAAGACGAAATATTTTGGACGAGTCGGGGGGCGACACGTGTCACCCCCATGTGGCACCTTGGCCGAAAAGGTGGGACAAGTGGCTAGACACTTGTCCCTTGGCCGAAATGGCCTAACAAGTGGCAAGCCACTTGTCTTGTATTTTCGTTGGCCATGTGGTGTGGTGGGACCCACACACACATGGCCCAATCTTGACCATACACTTAAATTGATCTTGTCCCTTGTTTCTTCTATAAATACCCCCTTAAGGTTGAAGACTAATTCATCCCACACTTGAAGATTTTTCTTAGCAAAAATACTCCCTCCCTTTAGTTATTTCGTCCAACCCTCCCCCACTTGTGTAGAAAATACTTGGAGTATTATTGTATAATCCCAAATACATTGGCCTAGAAATACTACTTTATTCCAATAGTCGCAAAACGAAACCCTAGAAAAATCTTCCTAGCTTGGTTGAAGTTTTAAGAGAAGTTGTTTAGAAACTTCTAAGGGTTGCTTGGAGCGGGTTGGAACGTAAGGATT
Source organism: Przewalskia tangutica (assembly GCA_029844215.1). Classification (NCBI taxonomy): domain Eukaryota; kingdom Viridiplantae; phylum Streptophyta; class Magnoliopsida; order Solanales; family Solanaceae; genus Przewalskia; species Przewalskia tangutica. Next base: position 46,166,083 of record CM056739.1, on the reverse strand, counting down.
TGGAGCTAAACGTTGCTCAGGATCGACTTATAAACTTGGATAATTTTAGGCTTATCGAGGTAATGATCTATGCCCCCTATTGTAATTGGATATTACATGTTGTAGTAGTTATACTTGAGTATATTATATTGGAAGGATGATTATAAAGGATTGAACTGTATTTACATCGACTGCATTTACAGAGACTTGTGTAGTATTATTGTGAAGTAATTGAACACGTCCGGTTAGACATGTAATCCCCTGGGTGTTGTTGGCCTGGTAGCGGGCCTTGGTAGGGGAGGATATTTATGTGATAGCGGGGAGATGTCTTCGAATTTTACAGAGAATAAGGAATCTTGTATTTAGAATATTCTACGAAGAGAACTAGAAGTTGATAGATGTATTGTGGTTATTATAGGTGGATCTTCTACGCGCGGCATACTTGACTTGGCTTGTGGTTTAAGCTAAAAATGTATGTGATTCTTCCTATACTCTTGAGCATGATTGTTGTGAACTATATAGTACGGTAGACGTACGTGTGTGAAATGAATTTTGTTTGCTTAAAACATAAAGTGTTATAATGGCTTTATGGGAAGTTAGTTATAACGACTTTATGAAGATAAAAGAAAGATTTGGTTTTGACAGTAAAACGACTTGATTTTGAAAGTTAAGAGACTTGATCTTGAAAGATAAGAGACTTGACTTATAACGACTTGTTTTCGGAAAAGGAGAAGTAACTTGCTTTAAGTATAGGTTACTTGTTTTGAAAAGAGTAAGTTAATTGGGTTTTAAAAGAGTATACTTGATGTTGTTTTAAAAGAAAAGCACTTGGTTTAAAAAAGTATAGAGTACTTGATTTTTAAAAGCCTTGTAAAGATTTTTACGAAGGTGAAGTAATTTGGTTTTAAAAGTATAACGTGTTTTCTTTATATACTACGAGTATTAGTATCGTGTGGCTTTTACGTAACAAGAGGTCTTTTTGAAAGAAGGAAAGTACGTTGAACTTGTCTATGCTTGTTGTGATAGCTTTTGTTGTGCAAGTGTTTTGTTTCTGTGCTACCGTGACTCTCTGGGAGGGCCGGTTATCTGATTGATTGCTTGGACATACTGACACGTTGGATGGTCCACGAGTATGCGTCCACTTTGAGTATTATCTTGTTATTTCCTTTGGACATGCTGACGCGATGGATGATCCACGGGCATGCGTCCAGTAGGATGGTTTCATGGTCATGCTTTCCGAGGTAAGATGCCGTAGCACGCGGTCATTGTGAGGATTATGTTATTTGTCCATGGACCGCTAATCCATGAAGCTTGCCGCGGTGACCAGCGATCACGGGCTTGATTTGTACATGTGGTTCAGGCACACTTTAGATACTTGTCCTGGTCATTTCTCGTATCGCAGTGCTCGGTAGATAGCTTAGATACTTGCCTCGGCCATATCTCGTGAGACGGTAGGCTAGGCACGCTTGCCTATGGTACTTGCCTCGCCGATTGCGTGGCTAGCTTTTGATCCGTAGTTGGCTTCGCACTTGCCCGTGAAGGGATATGACTAGCTTTGAACCGGTATGGGCTATTCTACTTGCCCGATCGGTTTGACGACGCAGCCGGATCTAGTGTTCAGTTCACATATGGGTGTTGTTTTACATCATGTACGGCATGAGGAGAATGAGTTCCACGCATGAGTGATATTATGGGCGAGAGCCATAGTTATGAGTGAGTGATTATTCGGGATATCGTCCCTTACTTGGCATAATTACTTATCGCAAAATGGTTTTATAAAATGATGAAATGTGATTTCATTACGATTTTCGATTTCATATACTGTACTGTTATCGACCTCCTTCGGGCCGCGTTCACGCCGCAGTAGAGGTACACCGATTGTTGATCCTCGCTCATGGATCGCATTCATTGGGAAGCTCCGTTTCTCCGGAGGCTTATCTTTTGGGTATAGTCCCCTGTCATTGTAGGTACTTGTACATTCAGGGGTATGGCGGGGCCCTGTCCCGTCATAGTTGTTGTTACATTCTTAGAGGTCTGTAGTACTGTTGTGGGCAGGGTTTGTAAAGGATTGTAACTGTTCGGTATGATGTATATACATGAAGGTAACCGTTTTTGGTTAGCCTGTTTTATTATGTTGTCTCTTGTTTCCTGTTTAAATTTTATTTCCGCTGATTTTCTCTGATGTTGTTATCACTAGGGTGCCCGGGGTAAGACACCAGTCGCGGGCCCGAGATCGGGTCGTGACACAATCTTACTACACTTTGCAGAAATTAATACAAGATTTTCATAAACAATAAGTAAAACCGTTCCTTTTATCTTTCTTAAGTCGTTATACCTAACTTCCCATAAAGCTAGTATAACTCTTAAGCTTTCTGTTTAAAAATCAAGTATTACTCTTCTTTCAAAAATGATTCATAATTCTTTTGAAATACTTCAAGGTTCTTATTATTTAGACTCAAGTCGAAAGACGTCAAGTAAAACCATGTTCAGTTAACACACGTACGTCTACCGTACTATATATATATTTAAAATATCATGCTCAAGAGGATAGGAAGAATCACATACCTCCTCGGCGAAAACCACCTGCCAAGTCGAATATGTCGCGCGCAGAGTATCGACCTATAACAGTCAAATACGTCTATCAACGTCTAGACTATACTGTAGAATATTCTAAGCAGAGGGTTCTCTATTCTACGGAAAATTGGGCAGAGCCGTATTCATTAAAAAGTACATGCCTAACACCCGAAAAGATGCGCTCAGGCGTGAGTTTGAACAATTGAAACAAGAAGACCGCAATGTGAAAGAATATAATACCTAATTCATGCGATCTTCATCATACAACGTGCATATTATTCCTACGAAAGGGAGAAGGTCAAAAGATTTGTGAGGGTTTAAACCCGAACTTGGTAGAGAAGGTAGTGGCATTAGCCTATGATCGGACGTACCTTCAGATCGTCAACATGACAATGAGGGTAGAAGGTTTTGCCAAATAAAAAAGAGAGTATTCACGAAAGAGGCATTTATGTGACTCGACCTTTTTCAACTATCCGATTGGAGTCATACTATAGAAAATAGTCAACTCCATCCAGAGAGAGTTCCACTTATCGTTTAGAAGATCAATAAAGGTATGTGGAACTTTCCTATCTCTTGAGCATGAATAGTTGTACTTATATAGTACGGTAGACGTACAATACTTTGATATCCTTTACTTATTTAAGAATGGCCAAGTTGGGCGAGTTAGGAGGTTAACCCACTTCTTTAAAACTATTAAGGATGTCTTAAGTTTCAAAGTTAAGGGACTTGAAGTGTTTTGAGTATATGATACTTGTTGTGTATTAAAAGTTTAAATCCCTTGGAAATAGGAAAATGTAATTGACTAAGGTATAAGATTAATATAACGACTTTATGGGAAGTTGGTTATATTCGCTTTATGGAAAGTTAAAAGGAGAGATTTACTTTAAGTAAGATAAGTAAGGACAAGTGACTTGATGCTATGGTTATTAGTATCTTGGAAGTTTTATATATAAAAAAAAAAGGAGTCATTCGTTTTAAAAGAGTAGAAGTATGTAGTACTTGGGATTAAATTTCCGGATTCTTTATTAAGACATGTTAGTGCCTTAAGTGAACTAAAATGAGAGGATATATTAATAATGTCGATAAGAAGTTAGGGGATTTCTTGACTTACTTATGTTATGTAGGATAGCCGGTTGAGCTAGGGTAAGAGTATAAATGAGGGGGAACCCCAAGACGTTATACCACCTTCTCCGTGGTAAGAGTATAAATGAGGATAAACCCCAAGACGTTATACCACCTTCTCCGTGGTAAGAGTATAAATGAGGTAAACCCCAAGACGTTATACCACCTTCTCAGGTAAGAGTATAAATGACGGGCAAGCCCCAAGACGTTATACCACCTTCTCCAGGGTAAGAGTATGAATGAGGGGAAAGCCCCAAGACGTCATACCACCTTCTCCAGGGTAAGAGTATGAATGAGGGGAAAGCCCCAAGACGTCATACCACCTGCTTCAGGGTAAGAGTATAAATGAGGGGAAAACCCCCAAGACGTTATACCACCTGTTCTGTGGATTTGCTACCCATGATGCGAATAATATCCTCACGTCAGCTTATTTCCTACCTTAGGTCTCAAAAGTTATTAAGGAGTCACAAAGTGGAGTACGCATATCTGGCTAATATAGTAGATACCCAAAAAGAGTCCCAGCGGTGCATGATGTCCCTATTGTTTGAAAAATTTCGAAGGTTTTTTCCCAAGATCTCCTGTGCCTTCCTCCGGATAGAGAAGTGGAGTTCGCTATAGAGTTAATTCTGGGTACAAGACCTATTTCTATTCTTCCATATCGAATGGCCCCAGCTAAATTGAGAGAGTTAAAGGAACAGTTGAAGGATCTTCTGGATAAAGGATTTATAAGGCCTAGTGTTTCCCCCTGGGGCGCACCAGTCCTTTTTGTGAAAAAAAAAGATGGATCGCTCCGAATGTGCATCGATTATCGACAACTCAATAAGGTCACGATCAAGAATCGATATCCATTACCAAGAATCGATGATCTTTTTGACCAACTTCAGAGAGCCAATTATTTTTCCAAGATTGATCTTCGTTCGAGATATCATCAGATGAAAATAAATCCGAATGATATATCAAAAACAACCTTTAGGACCTGATATGGCCATTATGAGTTCTTGGTCATGTCTTTCGGATTAACCAATGCCCCAGCAGCTTTTATGGATCTAATGAACATAATCTTTAAACCATTCTTGGATTTGTTCGTAATTGTATTTATAGATGATATCCTAATTTACAGCAAGTGTGTTGAAGAACAGGAAGAGCATCTGAGGGTAGTGCTTCAAGTCTTGAAACAGGAGAAACTATATGCTAAATTTTCAAAGTGTGAATTTTGGTTGGAAAATGTAGCCTTTTTGGGTCATGTTGTGTCAAGGGATGGAATTATGGTAGACCTCGTAAGATAGAAACAGTGAAGAATCGACCAAACCGACCACTCCGGCAGGTTAGAAGTTTCTTGGGTTTGGCCGGGTATTATAGAAGATTCGTAAAGGTTTTTCTAGTCTTGCCGCCTTTGACCCGTTGACTCAAAAACGGTTAAGTACAAGTGGTCGAGCATGTGAAGCAAGTTTTCGAAACTAAAGGAATTGTTGATCATCGCATCACCCTAACCTTACCATCGGGACAAGAAGGGTTCCAAGTCTATTGCGATGCCTCCAGAGTTGGGTTAGGATGTGTCTTGATGCAGTTTGGAAAGGTTATTGCGTATGCATCTAGACAATTGAAGATACATGAGAAGAATTACCCAACTCATGACTTGGAATTAGTTGCGGTGGTGTTTGCCTTACGAATATGGAGACATTATTTGTATGGTGTGCATGTGGACATATTTACATATCATAAGAGTTTGCGACATAACCACGCAGAAGGATTTGAATCTCCGACAAAGAAGATGGTTAGAGTTGCTTAAGGATTATGACCTTTGTATTCTTTACCATCCTGGGAAAGCCAACGTGGTGGCTGACGCACTCAGTAGGAGATCAATGGGCAGCTTGGCCCATTTGGTAATACAAAATAGGAGTATTGTTCGGGAGGTACAAAGATTGGGAAACCTCGGTTAGCTTAACCGAGATCGGTGAAGGTAGGGTGGTGGTACATGATACCTCGCGATCGCTTTAGCTCGTAAATAAAAGAAAGTCATTTGAGGATACGGAGTTTGTTGGATTTCGGAGAGGATCCAACAGGGAAAACCTTCACAGTTTACATTGGGAGATAATGACGGAACCCTTCGGTATAAGGGTAGGTTATGTGTTCCTAAGGTAAAGGATCTAAGGAGGAAGATCTTAGATGAGGGTCACAACACAAGATATTCCATTCATCCAGGGTCAACAAAAATGTATCAGGACCTCAAGACAAATTACTGGTGGGACGGGATGAAGAAAGACGCCATGGAGTTTGTCGGGAGGTGTCTTATATGTCGCAGTGAAAGTGAACATCAAAACTGGCGGATTACTTCAGACATTGGAGTCCCCATGTGGAAGTGGGAGGCGATTCATATGGATTTCAGAATCGGTCTACCGAAAACTCGAGAAGGGTATGATTCTATTTGGGTGATTGTTGATCGACTTACAAAGTCAACCCATTTCTTACCGGTCAAGACTACGTATCGCGCACCACAGTACATACAGATTTATTTGAGGGAGATTGTGCGGTTACACGGGATTCCCTTACAAATTATTTCAGATAGGGGTTCCCAGTTCACCTCACACTTTTGGCAAAATTTCCACAGGTCTCGACAAAAGTTAAGTTAAGCACGGCTTTCCACCCGCAAACAGATGGGCAAGCTGAGCGAACAATTCAAACACTTGAGGACATGTTGTGATCTTGTGTGTTAGATTTTCAGGGAAGCTGGTTGGACCATCTATGTCTAATTGAGTTCGCCTACAACAATAGTTTTCACTCTAACATACAAATGGCCCCGTTTGAAGCATTATATGGACGAAAAATGTAGTCTCCACTGATGGTTCGAGCGTGAGACGCAATCGTTCGACTCAAGTCATTCAAGAAACAAATGATAAGGTACAGATGATTCGGGAGCGGATCAAAACAGCTCATAGTCGTCATAAGTCCTATGCGGATCATCGAAAAAGAGATCTTGAATTCCAAGAGGGGGAGAAAGTATTTTTAAAAGTGTCCCCAATGAAAGGAGTGATGCGCTTTGGTAAGAAAGGGAAATTGAGCCCAAGGTTTATTGGGCCATATGAGATCTTGCGAAGAGTGGGGAATGTGGCTTACGAATTAGCACTTCCACAAGAGCCGAAACAAAGGCATCCAGATTTCATGTGTCAATGTTACGAAAATACTTGCACGATCCAAGTAACGTCATCCTTCCCCAAGAGATAGTTCTTAATAAAGAGCTTCAATATGAAGAGGCTCCGGTAGAAATACTTGATAGAAAGGTCCAACACCTTAGAAATAAAGATATTGCTTCCGTGAAAGTCCTATGGAAGAATCACTCCACAGAGGAAGCCACTTGGGAAGCGGAAGAGGCGATGAAAGTCAAATATCCATTCATATTTGACTAAGGTAATAAAAAAATGCATTACATAGTACTTCATATGTTTGCCATTTGCGTGTCTATATGTATTGTGTTACAACCTGATTCTCATTCGAGGACGAATGCTTCTTAAGGAAGGGAGAATGTGAAGCCCCAAATTAGTGTTACAATAACAATAAACATTATTGTGTCTATGTGATTATGTTACGACCTTATTCACATTCGAGGACGAATGTTGCTTAAGGAGGAGAGAATGTGAAATTCGGAAAAAAAAAATATATATATATAGTTGTGGTTGGGTCAATAAATATATATATATATATATATATATATATATATACATATATAAGAAAACAAAGAATAAATTGCATGAGATAGAGTTAGTGTTAAAGTTGGATAAATAGATAGATGAAATGAAATTAAGAAAACAAAAGAAAAACAAAAAAAAAACAAAAAAAAACAAAAAAAACAAAATCAGCATGCACGTAGTAAGCCCCCTTCCCTTTACCCCTCCCCCCTTTTCATTTTCCTTCAATCTCTTGGCTTTCTCCCTCCCATAAGTTATGTAATCATCCCCACTTATACATTGTATTTACACACAAACAAAGAACATAAAATAAAGGTTAGAAAATCAGTAAAAAACAAGTGAACAAGAAGGAAAAAAATCAAGAAAATATCAAGGGAGGAAGGAGAACAAGAAAATTAGGGAACACTAAGGAGCAAGGGTGGTTGTAGCAACCGAACCACAATATTTTTCACACTTACAAGGTGAGTTTTCTCACTCAGAAATTCTTGGTAACATCCTTTATTTTAAGTTCAATACATGTTAGAATAAGAATTGAGTGTTGAAAAGAAATATTGAACTTTTGATTGTTTAGACAACTAGTTGCGTCATGAACTTTACGAACTGTTCTCACTGAGTTATAATTGTTAGAATTTGATGAAATTTGGAGGAGTGGTACACCTCGCTAATATGATCATATAGAACCAAAAATGAGGTAAAATGGACATACGGTTTGAAAGTTATCATAGTTCAAAGTTCCTGCCTTAGATTTGGTCGAAATTCGGAAAGGCATAATTACGGACTGTTTTTATTGAGTTTTACTTATTAGAATTATATGAAAATTTACATGGTTGTAAGTCTCTGTTACGGACAGATATATATAAAGATTTATTAAAACGGACTTACGAGTTGAGAGTTATTGTAGTTTGAAGTTGCTGCCTCGGATTCGTCGGAATCCAGAAGGGCAGGACGTTGAAACGTAAAACTGTACTAATCTGTGGGGAATATGAAAATTGTTTCTAAATGAAAGTTCTAGATCTCTTTGTTGTGGACATTTTGAGACCTTACGGGGGTCTATCCGACTTACGGATTGAGAGTTATCGCTGTTTAAAGTTTCTGCCTCGGATCTATCGAGATTCAGGAAGGGCAGCGAATAAAAGTGTAAAACTGTACCAAATGGTATAGAATATGAAAGGATGGTTCACATGGAGACGTGTAGCTCTCTGTTCTCATCGTTTTGAGATTTTATGGGGCTTGAACGGGTTTACAGATTAGGAGTTATGACTATTCTAAGATTGGGTGTTGTTTAATAAATATTCTGCCGAAATAACTTTCATGTGGCTGTTTTGAGGATAAATTTGTGTTAGTTACCCAAAGTAGTTTTAAATGAAATTTGGTACAGTGAAAGATCCCCGTCTTACCTTAGTTTCCGCTTGAGAAACACCTTAGTTGGAGTTATGGTTAAAAAGTTATAATCGTTACAAGTATGAATGACAGAATGTTAGAAAAGAGAATAGTATTTATTTAATCTTCTGAAAAATATGAAAAGTGAATACGTGTTCACATAAATATATAAATATATAATGGATCGGGTTGCACGCCGCAATAAAACGTAAAGTGAATACGCGTTCACAAATACGTAAACATAATGGATCGGGTTGCACGCCGCAACAAAACGTATAGTGAATATATGTTCACAAATACGTAAATATAATGGATCGGGTTGCACGCCGCAACAAAACGTAAAGTGAATATATGTTCACAAATACGTAAATATAATGGATCGGGTTGCACGCCGCAACAAAACGTAAAGTGAATACGCGTTCACAAATACGTAAACATAATGGATCGGGTTGCACGCCGCAACAAAACGTAAAGTGAATATATGTTCACAAATACGTAAATATAATGGATCGGGTTGCACGCCGCAACAAAACGTAAAGTGAATACTCGTTCACAAATACGTAAACATAATGGATCGGGTTGCACGCCGCAACAAAACGTAAAGTGAATACGTGTTCACAAATACGTAAATATAATGGATCGGGTTGCACGCCGCGACAAATATGAAAGATGAATACATGTTCACCTATATATAAATATGAAAAGTGAATACGCGTTCACAAATATATAAATGTAATAAACATGTGGAAATGCAAGGGGAATGTCTTAACGTATAATACGAGATAAAATGAAGTGTTAGTTAAACCGAGAATTTCCTATGAGGAGTTGTTGCATATTTAAAAATGTTGTAACCTGATATGTTTTTGCAATATGCTTATTACGTTATAATGTGATTGCACTTGGAATATTGTGGTGTTACTTTGAATTGCAGGTAAGGTTCTCACCACTTCGTATGGTATCGACTCTTTATTTAACATGTTTCAGAAAGCGTGATAGAGGAAAGGCTCCACGCCAAGGCTAGCGATCGTCCAGCCTCTTGTCATACCAAGTCCATTGCTTCGCTCGTACTCCAGTTCGTAATGTCGCCCAGTGTCTAGAAAATGCCCGTGGAATGGTCTCCTTCCAACTTAGAATAATATTTGTCAAGATGTCTATGTAGAAACAATATTTGCACGAGTATGGGCTCAAGTATATTTTCAATAAAGTCATAAACAATTTTTTTTATTGTTATTTTTATTAATAGCTCCGTATTTGAATATAAGTTTAAATTTCTAAATAAAGAGAATTAAATGGTGCTCCTGGTGGAAAATAATTGTCCAGGTGCCATCACACCCTAAGTAAAGACTTAGGAAAAGTCGGGGCGTGACAAATATCCTTCTATATATTATACTCAACTCTTAACTATTCTTATATGTAATCTCCAATTACAATAGAAGGACAAGAGTATTTACCTCGATAAGCCCAAAATTATCCAAGTTAAATGTCGATCCTGAGCAAGGTTTAGCTCCTAATTTGCACGCTCCGATAGCTCCAAGAAAACCTTAGAAGTTCTACACAACTTCTACCTAAATACTATAAGGGATTTGGGCTAGGGTATTTTGGAGATAGTAACAACACTTGGAGAATATTTTCTACCAAGGGGGGGGGGGGGGCTCTCGGCCGAGCAACTAGGAAGGGGGAGGACTTTGGACGAGAACACTACTAGGGAGAGGGAGTTTTTGAGACTTGGAGAAAGTGTGGAGTGGATGAAGAAGTCTTCACTCAAGGGGGGTATTTATAGAACACTCAAGGGACAAGATTAAAACAAGTGGAGGGTTGGGATTATGATCCAAGTGAAAGATGAGGTCTTCCAACCAAGTGTCTCCCACAACATTTGGACATATGTCCACCACAATAATGGAACACATGCCCACCACAACAATGAGCCATGTGGACTCCACTAACTCACAAAAAATGTCCACCCTCTACCTACTCTCACTCACACAAAATCAACTTGCAAGACTTGACCAATTGACTTGCCCACTTGGCCACATTTTTGTCCAACACATGCCAACTAAGAGTGACACATGTCGCCCTCCCATTGGTCCAAAATATTCGTCTTTCGTAAAAATCCGTAATCGGTTAAAATATTAAAAGCATGGAATTTCCTTCACAAGGTTCGAAATCTTTTCCGTCGAAAGCTTACAATTTCATTCTTAACCTAATTAGGGTTTGTACAAATGTACGTACGTCCTCACGTACATACTCCGGAAATACGGGGTATAACAGGAGGCCACCTTTGCCTTGGTGTGGTCACTGTGGTAGATCCCATTTCGGGGAGTGTCGATCACGCCGACAACTTGTTATGCCATGGCCAGGCCATTTGGCGAGAGATCGTCCGACCGCAGGTGGCACGCGGATAGCATACCTATCGATCGCCATGGATTCTTCGCCTTCAATAGCTAGGCAGGATGTTCATGCACCGGCAGGCCGCGACAGTCGTGGTAGAAGTTCCTAGTTTTAGCGGTCCTTTGACCCGCCTATGTGATTTCAGGTATATCTTTGACCCTTTAGAGACTCGTATGCATGATAAGGTTGTTGTATGATTAAGTGTCATGAACGGATAATATTTTTTTTTTTTTTTTTTTAGGTAAATGCAAATATTATTAATAATAACGGAAAGAAAAGTGGCTACAATCAGTCATTGAGGGTTCTCAATCCTCAACGTAATGAAAAGAAGAAATTAGGGAGGGAGGGGTGGTCACTCAAAGGTGCCATTACAAGAGGGGATAAAGTCATAGAGAACTCTATAAGATGTTGTTTTAATCCTTGTAATGACCTCTTACGGTAAGCTTCAGGCCTTCAAAGAGCAAAGGTGTTTCTTGTCCTCCAAATCTCATAGACCACTATGCAAAAGGCAAGCAAGGTAGCTTTGGCTCGGATGCTTGTCCCGCGGTGGTCTTTCTTAATCCACTTGAGAGAACTTTCGACAGTTGACATTTCTCTCCTAATACCCAACCAATCCCTTATGCTCTTCCAAATCAAGCTGGTGTAGGGGCAGGTAAAGAAGAGGTGCTCCCTTGTCTCATTAGCTTGCTTGCAGAACCCGCAAGACTTATCCTCCAAATTTAGAAATGAAAGGGTGTCCTTTGTAGCTAGCCACTTTCTACAATTAAGCCACATGGTGAACGAAAACTTAGGGGGAATGAACCCTTTCCAAATTTGGGACATCCAAGGCTTTTTATCTTGCGTAGCGCGCAAAATATCATAGACTAGGCTTGAATCAAATTTACCATTGGTACAACACTTTTCCAATCCAGCAATTGCGACTCCTTGGCTACCGTAGATGGAAACAAGTTTGTCATGAATTCCGCAAATTTTTTTGAATAGAGGTGAGTCCTCAGACGCACTCACATATTCCCAAAAAGAATCGCCTCAAATAAAAGTTGATCCATCGAACCATAGTGAATCGGTCCTCATTGTGGTTTGCCAAATAATCCGGATAGCAGGCATGGTTCCATTCCTCGATGTTCATAAGGCCCAAGCCCCTTCGATTGAGGCAAGCAAATAACATCCTGCGACTTGGTGGTTTCCCACCCCATAAGAATCGAATACATGCAGACCGCACCTTGTTGAGGATCGTGGCGGAATAGGAAGTGCCCTAACCAAAAGCTCTCAACCCTCGATGACCGACTGATAAGTTCTAGCTTACCCGCATAAGAAAGCGAGTGGTGCCCCCATTTTTGAATGTAATTCGAAATTGCACTAGTGAAAGGAGCAAATTGATCTACCGAGATCGAGATCGGGGACAAAGGAATCCCTGGCACCGAACCGAAAGCTACCGATGCCGAATCCCACTGACAAGATCAAGTCACGAACAAGATCCCGCACTCGCTAAGTAGACGGAGGATTTGGACGGGTTAAGAGTTAACCCCGAGACAGCCTCCGCCTCCGCATAATTCATAAGAGTCCCCATCAAGATACATCACCTTTGGCAAAGAGTATGAGGTCATCCGCAAAGGCAAGATGAGTAATACCCAACCTTTACACTTTGGATAATAAGAGAAAGTTCTTGCTCGAGCCTTCAAATTCAGCATCCTTGATAAGTATTCCATACACAAGATAAAGAGCGAAGGGACATAGGATCACCTTGTCTTAAGCCGCGCTTACCCTTAAAGTAACCATGTAGCTCACCGCTGATAGAAAGAGAGAAGGAGGTCGAGCAAACACATTCCATGATCCATCTAACAAATCTGTTCGGAAAGTTAAGGCCTCTTAATACCGAATCAAGGAAACTCCAAGAGACCGTGTCAAAAGCTTTCCGAAGATCTACCATAAGCATACACCTTGGTGAGACTCTGGCTCTATTAAATCCTCTCACGAAGTTCTTGTGCTATATAGACATTGTCCATCATGTTTCGCTTTCACAAAAGCCCCTTGTGATTTGTCCACAAGAGAAGGAAGAACCCTTGCCATTCTCGTAGCTAGAATCTTTGTAATGATCTTATAGACCACATTAGTTAATCCAATAGGCCTAAAATCGCTTACCTTAGGATCCCGATCTGTCTTGGGAAGCAGGCAATGATGGTATGATTTACTTGCTTCAAAAGAACCCGAGAGAAGAACTCTTGAACACTTCTTACTACGTCATGTCCCACATCTTTCCATCTATTCTTGAAGAAGGCAAATTAATAACCATCCGGTCCAGAGCCTTGTCATTCCCTATATCGAAAGAGCTTCCCAAATCTCCTTTGGGGATATGAAATGCAAAAGACGATAATCGCCTCTTCACTTATCTTCGCCAAAGTTGCATACTTCAGATCAAGGTTCATGTGGATTGGGATGAGCCTAAAAGATCTTTGTAAACTCCACAAGTAGCTCCTCACTTCCCGGTGATGTAGTGATAGCACCATTAGATTTGACAAGAAAGTTGATGGAGTTTTTGACATTGCTTCTCTTGATCAAGCTATGGAAGTATTTGGAGCATTTATCACTTCCAATCAAGTGTTTCGCTTCGACTTTTGCCTTATGAAGTGTCTCTGGCCCATTAAGGTGTTGGCTTTAACTCTTGAGGACTTAACCTTGGCTTTAAGTTCTCATCAAAGGGATCTTCCATGTGCTCATTGATAGCCTCCTTAAACTCCATGTTAGCCTCCTTTGCTCTTTGATCAATACTACCAAATTCACTTATATTCAATGCCCTCTGGTTGTTTCAAGGTTTTCAATTTTGAGGCTAGGACGAATCGAAATGCTCCCAATATGTCTTGTCTCCAAAGATGAAGTCATAATGTTCTCGAACGCGGGTGAGAGAGCCACATATTCATGAACTTGAAAGGCGCCCAACATTATAGGATGCAATTACAAGAGCCATCACTGACAATGGTCCGAGACAGTTCCATAGGCAAGAAATTGGCCTTGCATTCTAAGGTCAAATCACTCCAATTTTGATTCATCATTACTTATCAAGCTTGGACCAAATCGAACCATTGGTCCAAGTGTAGAATGAACGAAGAAGGAGTGTCTTCCACCCACGGGCATTCCCAAATCACCAAGGTCCTTAAGTGCATAAGGCGTAAGTGGAGGACCCCCCGCCTTATCATGAGGGTAGCAATAAGTGTTGAAATCTCCCATAATCATCCAAGGCCTAGTGATGCCAATGCCCAAGTGAGTAAGGTGATGCCAAAGCTTCCTCCTATCCGTGATGCTATAAACCGGGTAAACAAATGTGGCAAGGAAAGACACCTGTGTTATCTTACAACTTGCCTGGACATGGATATGTTGAGAATCCATTCCAAGCACTTCACAACAGACCCTAGAGGGATCCCAAATTAGTAGCATCCGTCCGCCACCAATGAATTCTAGATTTGAGCAAAAGTTCCAATTTTTGAATCTTTGAGTAGAGAAAGACTCAATCCTTTCCCTTGAGAGTTTTGTTTCCAACAGACAAATCAATGCCACATCATGCTGTTTAGTGAGACTACACACAAGAGCTTGCGTGGCTGCCCTGTCCCTTAGTCCGCAAAGTCCACGGACATTCCAAGAAAGAATTTTCATTAGGAAACAGAGGAGGTTTTGTTAGCACCTCCGCGCTTTGCTGCCTTAGTCTTCCCACTGCCTTTTGTCATGAACTTCCTCGGCATTACATCTTTCCAACCATCTTCTATGTTCCGAAGCCATAGCTTGTGTTCCAAAGCTATGTTCCCGCGCTCAAAGGTAACACCGAGACGCCAAAGAACGAAACCTCTGTTACACCCTTTGTTTGTATTTCCATCCAAAGAGGTCATGGGTTTATAGGAACCTCGTGATCGTGATGCTTAGACTCATAACGCATCCTATTAAGTTGCACACTACTATCACGTGAATGAGGCCTAGAGGACCTAGCTTGAGATTCCCGTAAGGATGTTGGACCGTAATGACCCAAAATCGGCGATCCGCAAAGACGCGCTTCTCCCAAACAACCGACCGTGAGGTGTTGTGTGGTTACATTCATCAACTTCCATCAAGTTATCACGATCTCATGGGATGATGCGCGAAGGTAGATCGGGGGATGCAAGGTTCCATCCGCACTCCGCTGCATTCGCACAAGTAGCACCTTCCTTGTTTTTGGAGGTATCATCAGACATGCTTCTTCGAGCAACTTCCGTGTTAGCATCATACCCCGTAATCCTACACTTCGTGTGATTGTGTCCAAAAGCCGCATACTGATAGCAAAAGTCGGATAATTTTCATAGTTTACCCTTTGAGTATACCTTCTGTTATCGGGGAGATTGACAACAAACTCCATTATTGGCTCCTTGCTGACATCCACTTCTACAAGAACTCTAGCATAGTTCATTTTGGATCTTTCCTTAGTAAATTGGTCAGTGTAAAGAGGTTTTCCTACACGTGAAGCAATCTTACTAAGTCCCGTGGCACTCCAGATAGAGAGGGAATGTCCTAAATGTGACCCAAATAGGAATATCCATGAATAACTCATCCGTTATAAGAACTCCTTTATTGATAGCTTTGAGCATCATAGTCTTCCCGTAGACCATATAAGGGCCACCATGAAGTACATTAGTGCGCTCATCCTCCGTCATAAATTTGAACACCGTCCATCCTTTTCCATATGGTATAATACAAGATTTCACACCCCACCCTTCACAATGGTATTTAAGGCTTCTTCCCGGAAGGGACCCGTGAAGCAACCAATTAAGCAATAACCCCATGTTTCAATGAATGGCACTTCATCCTCAGCTTCTTTGTTTACTTCCACCCCTTGTTGTTCAATATATTGTAGCTTCATTCCTTTTGCTTCAATCCTAGTACCCGCAAAGACTCCCGCATAAGTCTTCTTGGGAGGGAAGGCACCTTTTCCATGATTCGGGGGATGATTAATAAAAGTCAAACTTTCGGGTGGAATTTGGTGTTGTTTAGAAGATGCATTTGTTTGTGGATCAATGGGAGGTATTTCTGGAGGTATAGGCAGAGGGGGTTGGGTAGAAGGATTTGTGCTAGGGCACGCAATAGGAGAAAGAATTCGCGTGCCATTTGGTAGGTTAGGGAATGTGTCATGTGGTTAAGGTGAAGGAAGGGATGATAGAGAGGTGGGCTAAGTGTGGATCGGTGAGTATTGAGGTATCAAAGTGAGAGAGTGTGTTTGTTTAAGACTTTGTTCGTGCTCAAGGAAGAGTTAAAGACGAAAGGTTTATTTCGGTTCTTGATGTTTGCACCACTAAGCACACTTGTTAAAGAGGGGAAGGCTTCATTAGTGACACTTAGATTCATGGGTTGTTGTCTCATTGCACGAGAGGGAGCTTTGGAACTCGCGTCATTTAAGTCCGACCCCTTGGCTTCCGCGTTATTAATGATCGTGTAGTTCCTAGGCTCATTGGAGGTAGAATTCACTTTGTTTCCCAAAATTGACTTCGATCCTTGCATTACGGGAATAATTAGTCACCCATGAGCACCCTCCTGACTCGCCTTGGTATTCTGCCCAACATAATGACCCGTCCTTGAATGAGGCACATTGGTACCCGTAGCCTTAACATGTGACGCCTCGGCTCCCACAACATTAATGTAAGGCTCCTTTCCCACAATTGACTTCGATCCTTGCATAACGGGGATACTAAATGTCCCTTGAGAACCCTCCTGAACCGTCTTGGTATTATTACCATCATAAAGTCCCGTCATTGAAGGAGGCTCGTTAATACCCGCAGCCTTAAAGTGTAACGCCTCGGTTCCCACAGCATTAATGTAAGGCTCCTTTCCCACAATTGACTTCGATCCTTGCATAACGGGGATACTCAATGTCCCTTGGGCACCCTCCTGAACCGTCTTGGTATTCTTACCATCATAAAGACCCGTCATTGAAAGAGGCTCGTTAATACCCGCAGCCTTAAAGTTTAACGCCTCGGTTCCCACAGCATTAATGTAAGGCTCCTTTCCCACAACTGACTTCGATCCTTGAACAACGGGGATATTCAATGTCCCATGGACACCCTCTTGAAACGTCTTGGTATTCTGATCCTCATAATGGCCCGTCATTGGAAGGGGCTCGTTGGTACCCGCATACTTAGAGAGTGACGCCGCCCCTTAACCTCGACTCCGCAAAGATGCTTATTGGGAATAGGAGTGTCATTAATGCTATCAACTGACTTAGGAACTTGCAATACGTGAATAGTCTCAGACCCATTGACATCCTCCTGACCCGCCCTGAGCTCCTGACCCACGCCCATACCCGGTTTAGACCCGAGTAGGCCATCACTCCTCATTGCATCCAACGCAATGTCTGGCCCAGAATACGTCCCTTTTTCAGTTAGCCTGAGTAAATTACCAGGGTGTGTCGAGGTACTAGTGCTACCGTGACTGCCCTGTTCCTCCGTGATAATCCCTGAATCAACCAATTGGCCCGTGATAGGATCTACCACCATTGAACCAAGACAAATGGGTCTGAAATTGCCGGAATGAGGTTTTCTTCGGCAATTATTGGACTGCCTCCATTTTTTTTCTTCTTCCTTGTTCTAGCCTTCGTCGAACTTCCTGAACCTCCTGAATCATTACTGGAACATGTGCAGCGTTTAGATTTCTTCATATTGCAAACGTAATACTTCAAACCATGGGGGAACAATCGGAAAACATAGGGGGGGGGAGAAGAGGAAAAAACCGAAGGAGCAACTAAGGGAAAACGTTGAGAGCGTTTTCCTTAGTGAGAGAAACTTCTCTCTAACTCCTATGAGACTTAGGAATGTGTTACTTATGAACGGATAATATTGAGACTATGTACATGTGATAGAATAAGTTTGGAAGTACGAAAAGACAATCCTTTTAGGCCATGAATGGGAGTAAATAGTGATGGTGCACCCTTGGGATCTGTTTTCTCGTTTGACAGTGATGGATGGATATGCGTGGGCGTTGTATTAGGGCCATAGGTGGCATAATTAGGTTCCATTAAGTGTAAATTTATGAGACTATACCGAGGAATATTAAATTGACTCCAAAATAATATTCGGGGATGAATGTTTCTAAGGGGGGAAGAATGTTACACCCCGTAAATTCAAGAGAATAAGATAAGAACGTACGAAAGGAAATAAGGTTAGAATTTGGAAAGATAAGTTGGCAAAAATGTTTTTAGGCAGATTTTCAGTCAACTTTGGAGCGGTATATCTCCTAGTTCATTAGGAGTTTTTAGGTGTTTCAAAACCGTAGTATGAAGTTCGTTGACGCAACAAACCGCTTGTCGATAAGACATTGGAGTAGAAAGTTATGGACGTTAGAAGTTCAGTTGACGGAGGAGAAAGAAAGCTTACCAGCGCCACAATACATCAAGACCGGCAGCAGGCCGCCACGCCCGAACCCCGGGCCCGTGACTGGTGCCCTACCTGGGCACCCTTCTACCTGACTGCCACAAGTAAATCGCGAACTTAAATAACACCTCATTTTTTTAAAACCAACGCATACGCAAGTGGCAAAGCCGACAAGGCCGCCATATAATATACATAATCAAAAGACACTACACTGCATAATGCAGTCCAATCCTACATATGAATACATACCTCTAAGAGTTATATCGAACTATGACGGACAAGGCCCCGCCATACCCATAATCGCATAAAAGTATGCATCAAGGATCTATACCAAAATGATAAACTCCGAATGTATGGAGCTATCCAAAACTCGAAAGGTGGTCCTACACCGCAGATCACCAAATCGGCATACCTAAAATCAAGCAGATGAACGCACTCCAAGCGAGGTCAAGAAGAATGTACCAAGTATGTGGAATGAAAATATCGTAATAATGTCACGACCGATCCGGCCTGGATCGTGCCTTACCCCGCACCCTAGTGATACAACATCGAGAAAACCAGTGAAAATAAAACTTAAACAAGAAACAAGATATATGATCATAAACAAAGCCAACCAAACGGTTACCTTCCAATAAAATATATATAAACAACTCTTTCAAAACGAATGCTTTAATCCTTTTTACAAACCCCGCCACAACAAGATTACTGCACTTCTAAGAGTTTTTATACAACATGACGGACAGTGGCCCCGCCATACCGATCAGCATAAGAACCTACAACTCAGGGTAACATACCAAAGATAAGCCTCCGGAGAAACGGAGCTTCCCAACGCTGAACTGTGACCCTAAGAGCGAGGATCAACACTAGTGTACCTACCGCGGATGTAACGCACTTCCGGGCGAGGTCAAGACAACAGTACCAAGTATGTGAAATCAAAATATCAGAAATGAAATCATAATACTATATAAAAACATGAGACATGTATGATAACAAAACTACAGTTCACAACATAAAAGCAGTCATGTCAAGTCAGGGACTCACGCCCTCAAGGTCATCACTCAAATATAACCCGGGAATTTAACCCGCACAACGGCCGCATGCCCCAAGATCTCACCTCAAGATAAGCATGGCCATGGAACCATCCCAATGGAAGCATACCCGCGCGCCACGCATCGTGGTCGTGATGTCCAAAGGAAATATCCAGATAACAATCGAAATGGAAGCATACTCGTGGCCACCCATCGTGTCAGTATGTCCAAAGCGAATAACAAGATAACAATCAAAATGGAACCATACCCGTGCGCCACGCATCGTGTCAGTATGTCCAAGCCAATAACAAGACAAAGAATCCCAATGGAACCATACCCGCGGCGCCACACATCGTGGTCGATGCCCAAAAGGAAACAACTAGACAAAGAATCAAAATGGAACCATACCCGCGCGCCACGATCGTGTCGGTATGTCCAAAGCGATTAGCAAAATAACACTATCAACGCGAGCGCACTGCGGAATTCTCCACATCGCCAAGACGCCCAAGTAACTTCTCAACCAGATAGCCCCTCCAACGAGGCGCAGAACACGTAGATACAATACTTGCACAACAAAGGCTATCACAACAAGCATAGATAAGTTCAACAAATTCATAGACTTATATTTTATTACAACAATTAGGGTTTTAACCCCAAAGTACTACATACATTAACTCTTTTAAAGGATCCGTCTTTCACAAAAGTCACATAATACCCGTAGTATAAAAATAGAGTGACTATCTTTTTAAGTAAACCAAAATACTTCCCTTTGTAAAATCAAGTAACAACATTATTTTCCAAACGTTCAAGTTTGCCTAATTTCAAATGCTCAAGTTTCTCATTTTAGAAAGGTTTCATAACTCATAGTCTTAATATCTTTTAAAACAATTGAGTAACATATGTCTTATACGTGAGCCGTTTATTCTTGTTTACAACAATCTTGTTACAGCAGCCATGATCTAGGAAATGTAATACAATTTTGTCTTATCTTAGCTTCTATGTAGATGGAGGTTTCTACTGGTTTTAATAACAATTTGTTATTTGTCAATACACTTTCCTTTATTAGCGCTGCTGTGGTTTGTTCGACACTTATTCTCATTTCCAAATCAAGAAACATTATTCTTTTAAAACCAAGTACTCATTACTCACGAATGAGGTTTCACAACCCTTTTAACAAAATGTTAATTACCAAGTAAAGCAAGTTAAGTCTCTTATCTTTCAAGATCAAGTCTCTTAACTTCTACAATCAATAAACCAATCTTTTACCTACATAGAGTCGTTATAACTAACTTCCCATAAAGCTATTATAACACCCTATGTTTTAAACCAACCAATTCATTTAGCACATGTACGTCTACCGTACTACATAGTTTACAAAGCATCATGCTAGAAGGATAGGAAGAGGTTCACATACCTCGCGACGATTATCGACAATAAGCAAAACGCTCCACGATCAGAATCTGGCCAGCCGTTTCCACTCTTCAAGTAGAATACGCTACTCGTAGTACTTCCACCTATAAGGCCACAAACGTCTATTAACTTCTAACCGCACGGTTCCATATTCTACAGAAAATTCGGCAAAGACCTCCCCTCCCCGCAAATCACAGAAATCTCCTCCTCTATCGAGGCCGGCTGTTACACCCCGGAAAATTCCAGGATAGGTTTATAAGAACGTACGTAAGAACTCAAATGTTAACATTTGAGACGAGTAAAAATTTATCGGAATTTTGGAATTTGTTGGAAAACGAAATATTGCGATTTAACGGGAGTATGATGTCACCCCCTTACTGGTCTTGGACGAAATTGACATGGGGGAAATGGTCATTTGACCATAATTTAAAAGACCAAGTCTTGCAAAGGCAAAAGCTTGACATTGTTGACTAAGTCAATTGCCACTTGGCTTGATCCTTGTGAAAAGCATCCTAACCACCCATTTGTTCTAATCTTGACCCTCCATCTTGTTATATATGTATGCTAGTGCAAGACAAGCTTCAACACTTAGACAAATTTTACAAAAATCTTGAAGAGCACAAGGGAGGCTCTCGGGTTTGCCTTAGGGTTTCAAGAAAAAAATTTCAATTGTTGTCCAATAATTCCCCCACTTTAAACCAAGGTACCTAAGGGTATTGTAAGTGTTTCTCAATAGAAAGATCCCGGAAAAACGGTGTTTTCGTATTAGTCGCAAGGCGAAAACCTAAAGGGTTATTCAACCTTGAAGTTGAAACTTGAAGATGAGTCTTTTATAAGCTTCTAAGGGTTGCTTGGAGTGGATTGGAACGTCGAAAGGAGGAGTTAAAGTTGCTAAGGAGCGACTTGTGATCTTGGATCATAATTGGGCTAATTGAGGTATAATCTTCGTTTTACTTTTGTAATTGAAGATTTCATGTTATGATAAGTTATAAGTGATCATGTGATTTGTGTTATGAAGTTTGATAAGTGACATGGATTGTAGAAGCCTAGAATCGAAAAGAACATGATTAGCCTTTTGAAATTGAAATATAATTTTGGTCGTTTATTAGAATCGTCGCATGTTTATCTACTTGAGGATTGTAGTAGTTGTAATCGATTGCGGCTTGATATCATGTTATACTAAACCACTTGGATTAAAAAGGAATTGGAAACGATTTGTATTGTTGCCTAATTGCCGAATTGACATTATAGTTTAGACTAGTTTGTTATCGTTTGTGGTGAGCCAATTGGGGCTGTTTGGTTATTCATTTGTATTGAACTACCTTATAAATTGTGGTGAGCCAATTGGGGCTGTTTGGTTATTGTATTCGGCCTTGAAAAAGGTGGCAAAGTGAGTAGAAACAAAGGAAGTGTTGTCCGCTTTTCCGTAAAATTTAGTGACTTGCACTTGGAATATTCTACGTTTGAAACTAGAATTTAATAGACGTACTATGGTCATTATAGGTTGACATACTACGTACGACGAAATGGACTTAGCAAGTGGATTAAACCGAAGAGGTATGTGGAACTTTCTTATCTCTTGAGCATGATTAAGTTATAAATGTATAGTACGGTAGACGTACAAGATTTTGACAACCTAGTCTATTTGATATCCTTGGCTTATTTTAAAGAATGTCCAAGTTGTTTGAGTTAGGGAATTAACTCACTTGTTTAGACATTAAGGATATCTTGGTTTTCAAAAGTTAAGAGACTTTAAGTATGTTGAAAGTATTTTAATACTTGTTTTGTGGGAAAATTTAAGTCTCTTGGTTATAAGGAAAGAATGTAAATTGCTAATGTATAAGGCTAGTATAATAGCTTTATGGAAAGTTTAAAGAGTGGTTTACTCTAAGTAACTTAAGTATGTTAAGGACTTGAAGAGTTTTAAAGAATGTGATACTTGTTTCGCTTTAAACGTATAAGTCCTGGAAAGGAAATTGTACTTGACTAAGGTATAAAGTGAATATAACGACTTTATGGGAGTTGGTTATATTGGCTTTATGGAAAGATAAATGGCTTGATTTAATGGAAGGCAATTCGATTTTAAGGCATCAATTGCCTAAAGTTTTATAAGAAAAGGAGTCACTTGATTTAGAAACTTAACTTTATTTCTAAGGGTGTTGTGACTTGCCTTGAAATGTAATTTGAACTTGATACTAGGATTTATAGTATCTTGGAAGTTTTCTACCAAAAGAGTCATTGGTTTTAAAGAATAGAAGACGTAGTACTTTGGGTTAAATTCGGATTTCTATAAAGAACATGTTAGTGCCTTAGGTAAACTAAAATGAGAGTGTATATGAACAAGAATAGTAAGGTTAGGGATTTCTTAACTTGCTTATATATTGCATGATGTCGATAGAGCTTATGTTATGTGTGATAGCGGATTTGGGCTAATGATATATTATTCGTTGGTCATTCCCGGATTGTGGCATTGTATATTTCCGTGGATTTGCTAACCACGATGCGAGGAATACCTCACGTGAGTCCGTAGGGCTCATGCGCGGTGAAATAGTCCCACGCGGGCGTCCACCTATGCGAGGAATACCTCACGCGAGTCCGTAAGGGATTACGCGGGTGAAATAGTCCCATGCGAGGAATACCTCACGCGGGTCCACGTGATCTACGCGGGTGAAATAGTCCCGGAATAGGATTGCTTATCGATATCGCGGGCAGGTGGTCCTGCTTTGATCGTGAGCTTTCCTACTTTATATTGTAAGTATACTCCTATTTGCTCTCATTGTTAGTAAGGCACAATGTACTGTTAATTGAGTTATCATACATGTCTCCAGTTTATTTTAGACTTATGATTTCATTACGCATTTTTTAGTTTCACATATTTGGTACATGTTGTAATCGACCTCTTCGGCTGCGTCACGCCGCAGTAGAGTACGTTGATGATCCTCGCTCTTAGATCATCGCTCACCGTTGAGAAGCCTTTATTCCGGAGGCTTATCCTCGGTATTGCCGCTATTGTACATTCGGGGTACGACGGCCCCGCCCCGCCGTAGTTTATATTCTTAGAGGTCCGTAGTCACATTGTGGATTGGGTTGGAAAAAAAGGCAAAATGCATCGTTATATTGATATGATTTTCGGCGTGGCCTTATCGGCCTTTGTTGTTATTTTATGTTTAAGCACGCTTTTGGATGTGTATGTTCACCGCTATTCTCTCGAGGTATACGAAAGCGGTGCCTGTAGGTACTACCGCGCCCGTCGGTCGTGACAAAAGTGGTATCGAGCGCTTAGTCCTCGGAAAGTGTCTACTGCAGGTGTGTAGTAGAGTCTTGATTTTCGGTGTGTTGTGTACCACATCTATAATCGTGAGGCTGCAGGACATTTAGGATTGGTTTTCATTCTTCTCACTCGAGATCGTGCGATAGAGTCGTGTTGTTAGTGGTCGCCTCCCTAACGAGTTATGTTGATTGCAGCCTACGAGAAAGGCGATGACCGGAAGGACTATGTGGATTGCGATCCGGTTGGTAATGATTAAAGTATAGTTGGTATTGTGACATACATCTATACGGAATTATGTATGAGGGTCATTTATGGGTTGCCTAGAATGGTTTTAGATTTACCAAGAGTGGTAAAGACTAACTAGATACCGGGAAGGTATGGAATAGTTAATGAATTTTCGCCAAGGTCTTGTGTTTTATTTTGAGATAATTGGGAAAGGATGAGCTGTCTGATAGTAGTGAACCCTTAAGAAGCCATGTTAAGGAACTTAACTAATGTCATGTAATAGATTAAGCTACGTAGTAGGCTTAAGAGAATTGTACTGGATAAGGTCCGTATAGAGTAAGTAATGGTTGTTGTGATCGAGACAACATGGTTATGGTATTATGAGAAGTTTTGTACGTTTACTAGGGGGTGATAAGTTAGGCTTGGAGCATGGAATTGTGAGCCTAAGAATATTGATAACCACCGAGACCTTAGATATATAAGGCCTTCTGTAGTAAAGTTAAGATGCACCAAGGAAAAGAGTTAAATACGACGCCGAAGTCGGGTTGGGAGCTATTAAGGGTCACCCCATAGCTTGAAATGAAATGAGATCATTGGTAGTAGTCCCGCTATGTGACAGGTCACGAGGGTGTAAGGACCAAGTCTAGTTAATCGCTTTACTGTTCGTGGACACATTCCACGGAACCGTGTGAGAGCCTGAATCGACTCAGATTGTTTAATTTAGTAACTCCAGAGATTTGAGGCCCGAAACAGTATGAAGGCTAGGTACGTACGCTAGAATACGTTTGGGAGTACGGAAAGAGTACGACCAGTGAAAAAGAGAGCAACCAAGTGTAAAGAAATAAAGCCGGAACCTATGAAAACCTTTCGAGGTGACTACACCCGAGTGTTGGGTGGTAATGAGCGGTTAGATAATAATTGCCGGTAACGATAAAGTCGTTGGACCCAGCAGAGCTGTTATGACAGACATTGAGGTCATTATGAGTTCGAGCTAGTTGGCCTCTTGTTATGCCAACGTTGACTGCAGAGAGAGATTGACTCGATTCCAGTTTTCTGGTAAGCTGATTATCCAGTGTAAAGGGAGAGAAGTGGTGGTAACCAGTGAATTATCCTTTCTTCTTTGGCATCATGGTTATTCTTTTTAAGACTGTGTGACTTGTTCACTTGAGGTAAATTGACGCAGAAAGTATGTAAAAATTGAATTTGGAGGAATTTATGTTAAGTGCCCTCGAGGTACTTGAGTTGGTTCGTGTGGCGGTGGCCACGACCTTCCGGATAATTTCAGGAAAGCGTGCAAGGCAAGAATAAAATAAGTACGAATGCTGCCGGCGGAAAGCTGAGGGCAACTTTGGTAGGTTTTGAAAATCTACATGACTTTAAGGCGGTGCGTGATGATTAGATATTTACTGGCCCGCGAGGGGACCCTGTGATTTGGGTTGTGACGCCAAGGAAAGTTTAAGAAAGGGGAGATAAGTTTTCTCCCCCACATAAAAAGGACAGTTTTACGTATTATGGGGGTGCGTGTACCCATGTTGTTAGACGCGGGATATGAGACTGGTAAGGTCTTGGGTATCGTCATGCCATAGGTTACAGTTGTAGATAACCGTGGGAAAAGTGTGTGTTGGGGAAATTAAGAACGACGTTCCAAGTAGTCGAGGAAGTGTCGTGGGGACAAAAATGCAGGTAGTACGCATATATGAAACTGCACGATTATGAATCAAGATAGAAATACTTTGGCTCATAATAAGCCCAAGGTAAGGATATGGCCAGAACGATAAAGAAAAATACGACTATAGTTAAGTAAGTTGAACGAGTTAGGACTACCCCAGACTAGTGTAAGATCATTAGTAAATAATGGGCAGTAAGAACACCTCGAGGAAAGGTGGTAGCATCGGGTTACTACTTGACGAGATCAAGGAAACCTCCCCCCCCCCTAAATTGTGATTGACAGTAAGTCTTAGCCATGAGGCAAGCAAAGGAATTAAGTCTAAGTTTAGTGACCAAGTTTGGTTGCAACAAAAAGGAAACAGAACCATAAGTGAGGTTAAGAATACCCGAATATTTCGCATGAATGAGAAAGACTTTCAGTTATTGGAAGACAAGTTGACCACGACTACAGTTCTAACTCCTCTTGAAAGACTAGAGGGTTAGGTTTTGATGATAAAACGTTGGGTGTTGGGCTAGGTTGTGTGCTGACGCAACCCGATAAGGATAGAACCTATGTTTTCCTGGTAGTTAGGGACGCAGGAAAGGAAATTGCGCCACTCACGATTTAGAGTGGCGCAATTAAATCATGCCTTGAAGATTTGGGGGCATGACGTATATACGCATTTCATGGATACTGCAGACCACAAAAGCCTCGGATGTCTGCAGTCGGAGGCATTAGAAATTGCGACAACGATGGTGGTTAGAGTTACTCAAGGATTGTGATATTGATATCCTATACCATCCGGGGAAAGCCAAGACAGTTACAGATTCTCTTTGTGGTGGACCTAAGGGTAGTGCTGACGGGCAGACGGGCAGCCGATAAGCGTGATGTAGTCCGTAAGATTCTTGATTACAAGCCTAGGGTTTGATTATTTGTTTCAAGGTTAATGAAGTTTTGATCCGAGAGGTTGCCGAGTCTTCCATCGTTGAGGAAGTAAAGAGGCGCATAAGATGAGGATCCAATTATGATACGGTCGAGATACGACTCTCAGGAGAGAAGAGCACGCTGAGTAGCACGGATGGGTGCCGTGAGATGTGGATAGATCGCGTAACTCGTGGCCGCAGGACTAGTCCAGGAGTTTTAGGCACGCAGCGCTTATTGCTCTAATTGTTTGGGGCCGACTAAGTCGGTCGTGACCTCGCATGTATGTATGGGTGAGATGACCGGAAAAGACACATGGAGGTTACCGCAGTCGGAGGTTAAGAGAAGCATGGTGGTACTGTAAGCAATGGCTATCAGAGCATTGAAATCCCAACCTAGATATGAGAGGTAATTAATATGGATCTTGTCAGCAGAAGCGTTATGCAGATAATCGACGTTGACACATGGGGGTCCCGGTTGACATTGTTGTATGAGCATGGTTATGTGGCCACGTGTGGCATTTTTGGTATGTAGGGGTTGTAAGGAGACGTTATGGCTATCTTTATGTTAGACTCCCAGAAGAACATTCGGGACGAATGTTTCTAAGGGAAGAATGTTACACCGGAAAATTCCGTGATAGGTTTATAAGAACGACGTAAGAACTCAAATGTTAAGATTTGAGACGAGTAAAAATTTATCGAATTTTGGAATTTGTTGGAAAACGAAATATTGACGATTTAACGGGAGGCGACATGTGTCACCCCCTTAATGGTCTTGGACGAAATTGACATGGAAATGGTCATTTGACCATAATTTAAAAGACCAAGTCTTGCAAAGGCAAGAGTTTGACATTGTTGACTAAGTCAATTGCCACTTGGCTTGATCCTTGTGAAAAGCATCCTAACCACCCATTTGTTCTAATCTTGACCCTCCATCTTGTTATATATGTATGCTAGTGCAAGACAAGCTTCAACACTTAGACAAATTTTACAAAAATCTTGAAGAGCACAAGAGAGGCTCTCGGGTTTGCCTTAGGGTTTCAAGAAAAATTTCAATTGTTGTCCAATAATTCCCCCACTTTAAACCAAGGTACCTAAGGGTATTGTAAGTGTTTCTCAATAGAAAGATCCCGGAAAAACGGTGTTTTCGTATTAGTCGCAAGGCGAAAACCTAAAGGGTTATTCAACCTTGAAGTTGAAACTTGAAGATGAGTCTTTTATAAGCTTCTGGGGTTGCTTGGAGTGGATTTGAACGTCGAAAGGAGGAGTTAAAGTTGCTAAGGAGCGACTTGTGATCTTGGATCATAATTGGGCTAATTGAGGTATAATCTTCGTTTTACTTTTGTAATTGAAGATTTCATGTTATGATAAGTTATAAGTGATCATGTGATTTGTGTTATGAAGTTTGATAAGTGACATGGATTGTAGAAGCCTAGAACCGAAAAGGACATGATTAGCCTTTTGAAATTGAAATATAATTTTGGTCGTTTATTAGAATCGTCGCATGTTTATCTACTTGAGGATTGTAGTAGTTGTAATCGATTGCGGCTTGATATCATGTTATACTAAACCACTTGGATTAAAAAGGAATTGGAAACGATTTGTATTGTTGCCTAATTGCCGAATTGACATTATAGTTTAGACTAGTTTGTGGTGAGCCAATTGGGGATGTTTGGTTATTCATTTGTATTGAACTACCTTATAAATTGTGGTGAGCCAATTGGGGCTGTTTGGTTATTGTATTCGGCCTTGAAAAAGGTGGCAAAGTGAGTAGAAACAAAGGAAGTGCTGTCCGATTTTCCGTAGAATTTAGTGACTTCCACTTGGAATATTCTACGTTTGAAACTAGAATTTAATAGACGTACTATGGTCATTATAGGTTGACATACTACGTACGACGAAATGGACTTAGAAAGTGGATTAAACCGAAGAGGTATGTGGAACTTTCTTATCTCTTGAGCATGATTAAGTTATAAATGTATAGTACTAAGAGACGACAAGATTTTGACAACCTAGTCTATTTGATATCCTTGGCTTATTTTAAAGAATGTCCAAGTTGTTTGAGTTAGGGAATTAACTCACTTGTTTAGACATTAAGGATATCTTGGTTTTCAAAAGTTAAGAGACTTTAAGTATGTTGAAAGTATTTTAATACTTGTTTTGTGGGAAAATTTAAGTCTCTTGGTTATAAGGAAAGAATGTAAATTGCTAATGTATAAGGCTAGTATAATAGCTTTATGGAAAGTTTAAAGAGTGGTTTACTCTAAGTAACTTAAGTATGTTAAGGGACTTGAAGAGTTTTAAAGAATGTGATACTTGTTTCGTTTTAAACGTATAAGTCCCTTGGAAAGGAAATTGTACTTGACTAAGGTATAAAGTGAATATAACGACTTTATGGGGAGTTGGTTATATTGGCTTTATGGAAAGATAAATGGCTTGATTTAATGGAAGGCAATTCGATTTTAAGGCATCAATTGCCTAAAGTTTTATAAGAAAAGGAGTCACTTGATTTAGAAACTTAACTTTATTTCTAAGGGTGTTGTGACTTGCCTTGAAATGTAATTTGAACTTGATACTAGCAGTTATAGTATCTTGGAAGTTTTCTACCAAAAGAGTCATTGGTTTTAAAGAATAGAAGTACGTAGTACTTTGGGTTAAATTCCCGGATTTCTATAAAGAACATGTTAGTGCCTTAGGTAAACTAAAATGAGAGTGTATATGAACAAGAATAGTAAGAAGTTAGGGGATTTCTTAACTTGCTTATATATTGCATGATAAGCCGATAGAGCTTATGTTATGTGTGATAGCCGGATTTGGGCTAATGATATATTATTCGTTGCGGGGTCATTCCCCGGGATTGTGGCATTGTATATTTCCGTGGATTTGCTAACCACGATGCGAGGAATACCTCATGCGAGTCCGTAGGGCTCATGCTGGTGAAATAGTCCCACGCGCGGGTCCACCTATGCGAGGAATACCTCATGCGAGTCCGTAAGGGCTTATGCGGTGAAATAGTCCCACGCGAGGAATACCTCACGCGGGTCCACGTGATCTACGCGGGTGAAATAGTCCCGTGAATAGGATTGCTTATTGATACCGCGGTGGTCCCGCTTTGATCGTGAGCTTTCCTACTTTATATTGTAAGTATACTCCTATTTGCTCTCATTGTTAGTAAGGCACAATGCATCGTTAATCGAGTTATCATACATGTCTCCGCTTTATTTTAGACTTATGATTTCATTACAAGATTTTCTGCCACATATTTTGTCACGACCGAACTCGGGCGTGATCGTGCCTTACCCTGCACCCTAGTGATACAACATCGAGTAATCAGGAACATAAACACATACATGAAACAAATGAAGTACAAAACAAGAACTGAGGAAAACTTGCCTTTCGGCATATATATAAATAACAACTCTTACAAATGAACAGCTTTAATCCTTTTTACAAACCCCGCCACAACAAGATTACAGACTTCTAAGAAATGATATGATAACAACGGCGGACAGGCCCGCCATACCCCGAATGTAATACCTACAACGATGGACTATACCAAGATAAGCCTCCGAGAAACGGAGCTTTCCCAAACGTGAACTGACCCTAAGAGCGAGGATCATCGATCGGGCGACCTTTACCGCGCATGAACGCAGCCCTCGGCCGAGGTCGATAACAAAACCTGTATGTGAAATCAAAATATCAGAAATGAAATCATAGTAGTCTATATAAAGCAGAGACATGTATGATAACCAACTACGATTCACAACAAATAAGGCAAATATATCAAGTCGTGGACTCACGCCTCAAGTCATCACTCCAATATAACAACGGGTCTCACGCCCACAACATCAATCATGCCCGCGAATACCTTCCTCACCGCGTACCAATGATAGAAAACACCAAGGAATACACATGAACAATGTGTCCCACCTGTCTAAATAAAACAAGACGGTAAGCACGAAGGCATAGCCGACTACTAACACCTACAGACTAACAAGGTCATAAATCAGATCAAGATATCTGTCTGCATCATTACATGATCAAAGTCGTCACCGCCCGCAAAGATCAAATGTGCGCGTCTAGCCTCGAACTTTCCGCAGACTCGCATAGGCCAACCTCATAGGCCCGCATGAGGTATAACCCCGCATCGAGGGTAGCTACTCCCGATCGCCCGACTCGCACCGCACGGCCACATAGACCGCATGACCATAAAGGCCGCACACTAACTCGAACTCTCGTAGCCCGCATAGGCCCTCAGACCCGCATGAGGTATTCTCGAATCACGGTCCTGCATCACCGAGTCTACCCCGCATCGGAGGGCAGCTTAACCCCCGGAAACACGGTGAGTGGTATAATACCAACATAACAGTTTATCGTTTAAACAACATAAGCACAATCAAGGGAAAACCCCTTTACACCAACGTCACAGAATAATAACACACGTAGCATCCTAATATGATTACTTATCAAAGCATCACGAAGGTATTACAAGGCTATCACAAACCAACACAATCAAGTTATACACACAAGGTACTTTCTACTATATGTCACATGTTCGGGTTTCTATCCCCAAAGTACTTCATACATTAACCTTTTTTTTAAAAGATACGTTACTTTCACAAAAGTCACACAATACCCGTAGTATATGAAAATAGAGGGATTATCTTTTGAAGTGAATCAAAACACTTATCTTTGTAAAATCAAGTAACAACATTATTATTCAAACGTCCAAGTTTGCCTAATTTCAAATGTTCACGTTTCTTATTTTAGAAAGGTTTCGTAGTTCATAGTCTTATTCATTTAAGAATACAATTCTTCTTTAAACTATCTGAGAAACATAAGTCTTATATGTGAGTAGGATATTCTTGTTTATAGCAATCTTATTACAGCAGCCATGATCTAGGAAACATCATTTTGTCTCATCTTAGCTTTATAGATGGAAGTTTCTACATTTTAATAATACTAAATCACAAAACATTTCCTTTATTAACGCCGCAGTTGGTTTGTCGATACACACTCGATTTCCAAATCAAGAAACATTCTTAAGCCGTTATTACCTAACTTCCCATAAAGCTAGTATAACTCTTAAGTTTTCAAAACCAAGTATTACTTCTTCTTTCAAATGATTCAAAATCTTTTGAAATACTTCAAGTTCTTTATTAACACATAACAAGCGCTTATAGTTCAGATCGCTTACCTTTTAAAACCACAAGTATTTTCTTACCAACATAAAATTATAACCAACTTCCCATAAAGCCGTTATAACACTTTATGTTTTAAACCAATCAAATACATTTAGCACACGACGCTCACCGCATTACATAGTTCACACATATCATGCTAGAAGAGATAGGAAGAGGTCCACATACCTCGCGACGATTATCGACTAATAGCAAAACGCTCAAGTACTTCCAACCGCCGCTACTCCTTCAAGCCAAGTAGATCGCGCCACACGTAGTAATTCAACCTATAAGGCCACGCGCTTTATTAACATTTAGATCCCTTCAGAGAACATTCTACGTAAAATTGGCAAAGACTCTCCCCGCAACCGCAGAAATCTCCTCTCTATCGGCGGCTACCAAGCCAACCAGTGGGTTATAAGTCTAAACCTGACGTACAATTCTACCTCACGAAAGCTACACAAGTTCATCACACGGTCCCATGTAAATACAGCTCAAGACTTCTCTTTCGAAAAGGTTTCTTATTATTCAGGCTTAAGTCCAAAGACATTGCCGATAACTACGTTCAGTTCTATATATAGTATACTTCAACTATATAATCATACAACATGTAATTTCCAATTACAATAGAGGGACAAGATATTTACCTCGATAAGCCCATAATTATCCAAGTATAAAGTCGATCCTGGGCAATCGTTTAGCTCCAACTCCGAGCGCTCCAACCCGCTCTAAACCACCCTTAGAAGTTCTAACCAACTTCTACACAATACTCCAACGGACTATGGAGATTTTCCTAGGGTTTCGGTTTTGTGACTGACGGGAAGTATAATAGTATTTCTGGGCTTTTCATATAGGTATAACCTTAGAATACTACAAGGTATACGGCTAAGGTAATTTGGGCATTATAACAATACTTTTGAGAGTATTTCTACCAAGAGGGGGGGTGTATTATACGAGACAACTAGGCTAGGGGGGGGGTACCCCACGGCCACACTACAAGGAGGGGGGGAAGGGCTCTCGGCCAAGGGGGCCTTTCAAAGGGGGAGAGGGGCTCTTGGACGAGAGTCAACAAGAGGGGAGAGGGAGGGATTTTAACACTTAGGAAATATTTGGAATGGATGAAGAAGTCATCCTAAGGGGGGTATTTATAGCACAAGCCAAGGCCAACCAATGGCCAAGATCTTGCCAAGTGCATAGCAAGTGTAGGGCCAAGATCTTGCCAAGTGCACCTTATCCATCTAACACAAAAAAATATCCTACCAACCCTTGACCAAACAAGGCCAACTTTCGGCCACCTTTACCGCCCCCACTCCACCAATGAGAGGGTGCCAAGTGGCACCCTCTTGTTGGTCCAAAATGTTTCGTGTCTCGGAAAAATCCGCAAAAATTAAAAATGACATAGCCGGAAATTCCCCTACGAAAGCTGTGAAAACGTTTCTAAAAACGACTCTAACCGGGTGTTGTGAACAAATAAATTTCGGCCAAGCCTAATTCTCAAGTTCAAATTTTCTACGTACGTCCATACGTACATACTCGGGAAATACGGGGTATAACATTCTCCCCTCCTTAGAAACATTCGTCCCGAATGTTCCTTCTAAGTCTCAAAACAAACGTGCGCCAGTATAGTCTTCACTACCATACTTACGAAACAATCTCGCCACAATGGCCACGCATACAATCAAGCAAAATACTTATATCCAAGTCCACGAGGAAACACCTCTAACATTATAAAGCATAGCACTTTTGTCTCTTTGCCGAGAGGTTCTAGTGTCACCCGGACCCAACAAATGGTACCGGACTACACGCGATCCCCGAGGTCGTCAGACACTCAACTCTTACCACATTGAGCATCGCTTCGCTTTCAAAACTCGGGTTACTATTCTAACGTGGTCATCATTAACCGGGAACACTGACGGATCTCGATACTTTCCGATCATAACAATACGAAAGATCGACATACCGCTTCCTAAGTCTGACGGCAAAAAACTAACATATAAGCAACCCGCCTATTCTTCACATGGACTCAAAGGCCCAAAGTAACTCGCTAAGTTCCTTTGTATTCCAAAACTCGCCACACCCACCCCGGGTGGTACTTTCAAGAAGACCGACCGCCAACTCAACTCTGCGCCGCTGCCGATTATCCGCACGATTTCTCGAAATGCCGTAACCTCTTCTAGACAAGCTTTACTCTATCCACACCTGGAACAAGCCCAACCAACTATCTCAATCTTGCCAACGCCGAACCAATCAACCGCAACTTACACTTCCGCCCCTACAAGGCGTCACAAGGCGATATCCGAACACCAAATTGTATCTATAAAACACTTCCCAACAGAGATAACAATTCTCGCAACTATCCCCGAAATCCAACCATCGCCCAGGGCGAACGTGATTCTGAGACTCACCCGAAGTTCTTAACCCCGCTGTAAAACTTCCAGAAACAAAAACAGCCGCACTGGCTCCACCGTCGCCATAAGGTGGCGTAGGCACCCCGCAGCCTTACAACTTTTCTCGATACATCATCTCGCATAACCTCGCCGAGTAAACGGTCTTTGCTAGTAGACAAGACGGCTGACCTCGCCCGACCATCGGGTCGAACGCATCCACGACTTGACGTTGAGTTAACTAAACTCGCCTAACACCCTCAGAATCCCAACCCAAAGCGACCACCACAACCGACCCCACCACTTAAACTCGCCGCGGTTGACCGCATCGCGGCCTCAACCCGACCGGAACGCCGCATCATACTAGCTCCCCGAACCGGAACAATCTCACTAATCACGTTACGAAAACCTAGCGGTCTTCTTAGCTCAACTACCCTCTTTCATTCCACACTACTCAGGGACTAATCCCACCAACATAACTCACGTGCATTAAGCACTCCTATAAGGGTCAAACATAAACAATACATCTTTTACTCGAGACGGCCTTACTCTAAGGTCTCTACGATAAAACTCTAAGGCTCACACCTTCTCTATCCCCAAAATCTTACTCTGCTAACCCACCATGATTTCTAATCACAACTAACACACCGCTATCGTAACATAGCACTTAAGGTATACTCACCTTATCACACATACGTATCTCTGTAGGTTAAGGATATATCTATATCCCATCGCTTCACCCTTAGTCGTTTAATCAAACCTCGCCTGTAGGGCTATGCAAGGTGGCGACTACCCATCGATCCCGGAAGGCTAAGTCCTCCTACAGCGACACTCTTTCGACAACAGACACTTCGGCATAGGTACAACAAGTACCAACTAAAAGACGACATTCCCGGATGACGTCACACATCGGAACCTAAGATCTCGAGCTCGACCAACTCCCGCACCTAACGCCCCGAAATTTGTGGAGGACTCGCTGCACCTGGTGGATGTGCATAATCTAATCGCGAGGCGACTTCGCCCGAAAGTTACCAAAGGACCTGCTGCTCGCCCTCTTCTACCGCCCGTTAACCGTCGATCTCTTCACGCCTCGCTCGCCGCGCAAAGCCCGCATACGTGCCATGCTCAAGCTTCAATCAAGAATTACTCTTGCACAACCTCTTAGATAGTCATCAAGACTCGCGTACATCGGTATACTCTATACTCACTGCTCCGGCCGCGAATCAAGGTCCAAACATCGTGGCCGCAGAGAATCGCCGCCAGTGCTAAATCACTGGCGAGGTGTCACGACCTGCCCGGCCCGTGGATCGTGCCTTACCTCGCACCAGTGACACAACATCGAGTAATCACTGAACATAAAACACATACATGAAACAAGTGAAGTACAAAACAATAGTCTGAGGGAAAACTTGCCTTTCTAAGATATAAAATTAACAACTTTTACAAATGAGCTTTAATCCTTTTTACAAACCCCGCCACAACAAGACTGCACTTCTAAGAAAAGATATTTATAACAACGACGACAGGTTCGCCATACCCCGAATGTAAGCACTTACAACAACAGGGACTATACCAAGATAAGCCTCCGAGAAACGAGCTTCCCAAAAGCCGAATCGCGTGACCCTAAGAGCGAGGATCAACGATCGTGTACCTCAACTGCGCAGATGAACGCAATTCGAAGGTCAGACAACAGTATTTAGTATGTGAAACTAAAAATACTGTGAAATGAAATCATAATAGTCTATAAAGCAGAGACATGTATGATAAGCAAACTAGCTCACAACAAATAAACAAATATGTCAAGTCGTGGACTCACGCCTCAAAGTTATCACAATAAACCGTGACGGCAAATACGAAGGCATAGCCGACTACTAAGACCCACAAGCACTCAAAAATACCACAAACCGTATCCCGAGGTCTTTCTAGACCGCACCACGTGATCGAAGCCGCCACCGCCGCAATATCAATGCGCGCCTATCCTCGAACTCTCGCAGCCCGCATAGGTCACACACGGACCCGCATGAGGTATTCCTCGAATCATGGTCCTGCATCACTCGAGGTATACCCCGCATCGGGCGCAGCTAACCCTCGGTATCCGCCAGGCTCCCGCAACCCGCATAGTCTCAAAAGACCGCATAGTCTCACCAGACCGCATAGGAATCCCCAGATCGGGCTAAACACCGGAATGATCAATCTCGAGCTACCGCGACTCCGCATAGTCACGAGGACCGCATAGCCGTAAAGACCGCATCAAGCGGTGGCAAGCCCTCGGTATAATAAGTCAAAGGGGTATGTGATACAATAATAAAGATAACGCTTAACGCTTAACAACGTAAGCACAACAAGAACGACCCCTTACATCACGATCACACAAGATACTAACACACGTAGATCCTAACATGTTTACTTATCAATCAACAAGAAAGTATTACAAGGCTATCACAAACCAACACAATCAAGTTATACACACAAGGTACTTTAAGTTAACAAGTTCGTATCTACCCCTAAAGTACTTCATACATTAAATCTTTTAAAAGATCCGCTGCTTTCACATAAGTCACACAATACCCGTAGTATAAAATAGAGTGATCGTTTTTTAAATAAACCAAAACACTTACCGTAAAATCAAGTAACAACATTATTTTCCAAACGCCCAAGTTTGCCTAATTTCAAATGTTCACGTTTCTTATTTTAGAAAGGTTTCGTAGTTCATGGTCTTATTCATTTAAGAATATAATTCTCTTTAAACCATGTGAGAAACATAAGTCTTATATGTGAGTAGGATATTCTTGTTTATAACAATCTTATTACACAGTAGTGATCTAGAAATATCATTTTGTCTTATCTTAGCTTCTATGCAGATGGAAGTTTCACTGTTTTAATAATACTTAACTAGTCAAAACATTTCCTTTTATTAACGCCAGATGGTTTGTCGATACACATTCTGATTTCCAAATCAAGAAACATTCTTAAGCCGTTATACCTAACTTCCCATAAAGCTAGTATAACTCTTAGGTTTGTCAAAAATCAAGTATTACTTCTTCTTTCAAAATGATTCAAAATCTTTTGAAATACTTCAAGTTCTTTATTAACACATAACAAGCCGCTTATAGTTCTAATCGATTACCTTTTAAAACCACATGTATTTTCTTACCAACATAAAGTCGTTATAACCAACTTCCCATAAAGCCGTTATAACACTTTATGTTTCAAACTAATCAAATACATTAAACACATGTACGCCTACCGCATTACATAGTTACACACATATCATGCTGTAAGAGATAGGAAGAGGTTCACATACCTCGCGACGAGTATCGACTAATAGCAAAACGCCCAAGTACTTCCAACCGCCTACTACTCCTTAAGTCAAGTAGATCGCGCCACACGTAGTACATCAACCTATAAGGCCACAAGGCGCTTATTAACATTTAGATCTCATCAGAATATTCTACCGAAAAACAAGAGCACCTCCCGCAACAGAAATCTCCTCCTCTATCGAGGGCCACCGAGCCAACCAAGGTTATACATCTAACCCTAACTGCACAATTCTACTCCACGATACTACTACACAAGTCTATCAGAATACACCGTTATACCCAGATTTCCAGAGATGCGTGGGGACGACGAGAAATTTTCAACTACAAAGTGGCTTGGCCGAATTTATTTTGCTCACAACACCGATTAGGGTCGCTTTTCGACTAAACGTCACGCCTTCGTAGGGGAATTCCTGCCATGTCATTTCTAATTTTGCGGATTTTTCCGAGAGACGAAACATTTTGGATCAACGGAGGGTGACATGTGTCACCCTCACATCGGAAGGCTCGACGGCAACCATGGTACGTGTTGACGATTTTGGTCCACTTTAGTTGGTAGGATATTTTGTGCAAGTTGTGTGGTAGATGGATAAGGTAGCACATGGCTAAATCTCGCCTTACACTTGCTATGCACTTGTCTTCATCTTCGCCATTGTTGGCCTTCACTGACCTATAAATACCCCATTAGTTGATGAGTTCTTTCATCCACAAATTGCCTAAGTCTTGAAAACCCCTCTCCCTCCTCTTGAGAATTCTCGTCCTAGCCCTCCCTTTCCCCTTGGCCGAGAGCCACCCCCTCCTCGTGGTGTTTTGCCGTGGCACCCCAGCCTAGTTGTCTCGTATAAATACCCCTTTGTGGTATAGAAATACTCTCCAAAGTATTGTTGTTATGTCCAAATACCTTGGCCCAAATACCTTGTAGTATTCCCAAGGTTACACTTATACTAGCCTGTAAAATACCGTTATACTTTCCCTTAGTCACTAAACGAAACCCTAAGTAAATCTTCACCCGTAGTCAAGTATTAGTAGAAGTTGTGTAGACACTTCTAAGGGTTGTTTGAGCGGATCGAGCACTCGAGTAGAGCTAAACCTTGCTCAGAGCGACATTAAACTCGGATAATTTTGGGCTTATCGAGGTAAATATCTTGTCCCCTATCAGAATTGGAAATTACATGTTGTTGAATATATAGTTGTCAGATACTATATATAGAATCAACTTAGATCGCGGGCAATGTCTTTTGACTTAAGCCCAAGAATTAAGAATCGAATCGAATCAGAATTACATAGGATCAGACATGAGACTTCGTAGTAGTATCGTGGAGTAAATTGTACACTGCTAGTGGTTAGATTTATAACCCCGGTTGGCTTGATAGCCTACTTCTGCAGAGTGAGAGATTAACGCTATGGGGAGGTGTCGGCCAATTTTCTGAGAATATTCTACGCTGTGGTCTAGATGATAATAGGCGCCTTGTGGCCTTATAGGTCAAGTACTACGTGGGCGCGATTTACTTGGCTTAAGGAGTAGCCGATCGTTGAGCGTTTTGCTATTAGTCGATACTCGCCGCGAGGTATGTGAACCTCTTCCTATCTCTTCTAGCATGATATGTGTGAACTATGTAGTACGGCAGACGATACGTGTGAGTTGTATTTGATTGTTGTAAAACATAAAGGTTATAACGGCTTTACGGGAAGTCGTTATAAACTTTACGTAGGTAAGAAAATACTGTGGTTTTAAAAGGTAATCGATGTGAATTATAATCGGCTTGTTATAATAAAGAACTTGATGTATTTCAAAAGATTTATAAATCGTTTTGAAGGAAGAGTAACACTTGGTTTTAAAGGTTTTAAAAGAGTTATACTAGCTTTACGGGAGTTAGGTATAATGTCTTAAGAGAGGTAAAGAAAATGGTTTACTAATGTTAAGTTAAGAGACTTGATCTTATAAGATAAGAGACTTAACTTATTTGTTTTAATGTGAATGTTTGTGTGAAACCTCATTCATGAGTAATGAGTACTTGGTTTTATCTAAAGTGGATAATGTTTTACCGATTTGAAATCGAACGTATCGGCTGCACCATCGCAAATTAATAAAGGAAAATGTATTAAATAATGATGAATTGTATTAAAACCAGAGAAACCTCCATCCGCATAGAAACTAAGACGACAAAATGATATACATTTTCTAGATCATGGTCAGTAATAAGAATGTTGTAAACAAGAATAACCTACTCACGTAAGACATATATTACTCAATTGTTCTAAAAGGAATCAAGTGATTAAGTTTATGAACTATGAAACCATTTGAAAATGAGAAGCTTGAGTAATTGAAACTAGGCAACCGAACTTAGGAAAAGAATATTGTTACTTGATTTTGAAAAGGAATGGGTTGGTCATTCTAATACTACGTATCGTGACTTTATAAAAGTAATGGATCTCTTTAAAAGAACTTAACGATGTAGTACTTGGGGTTAAAACCCGACTTTGGCATAAAATGAAAGTACTTTGAGTTGTGTGATACTTGCCTACGCTTGTTATCGTGAAACGTGCCTATGCTTGTTGTGATAGCCTTTGTTGTGCAAAACGTTGTATTTCGTGTTATCGCGCCTCTCGGAGGTCGGTTGATCGTTGAGAACTTACTGGACGTGTCGCATTGACGAGAAATTCCACGCACGCCTCGCTGATAGTATTATTGTTGTTAATCGCTGACATATCGACACGACGCGTAGCGCACGCATGTTTCCATTTTGATTATCGCCTTGTGATTTCGACATATCGACCGATGCGTAGCGCATTTAGCATGCGCCCATTTGGAATGTTGTCCTATTGTTTCTTCGACATATCGACCGACGCGTAGCGCACGCAGTACGCGCCCATTTGGAATGTTGCCTTATTGTTTCCTTCGACATACCGACCGACGCGTAGCGCAGTACGCGCCCATTTGGATTGTTATCTTGTTTATTATTGTTGCATCATGGACATGTCTACACCGATGCAAGATTCGGGGCACGCGCCACGATGCGAACACGATGGATGCTGGGCGTGAGACCCATAGTTATATTTCCGAGGGTGACTTTGAGGGCGCGAGTCCCCGACTTGATCGCTTTATGTTGTGAATCGTAGTTTGGTTATCATACATGTCTCCCGCTTATATAGATTAGTATGATTTCATTTACGATTTTACGCTTCACATACTTGGTACTGTTGCATCGACTTCTCCTCGGGCCGCGCTCACGCCGCAGTAAAGGTACATCGATCGCCGATCCCCGCTTATGTGATCACATTCGTGTTGGGAAGCTCCGCTTTCTCCGAGGCTTATCTTATTGGTATGTGTTCCCGAGTTGTAGGTTCTGTACATTCGTGGTATGGCGGGCCCCGTCCCGCCATAGTTGTTGTAAATCTTAGAGGTCTGAGAATCGCAAGTGGTGGTTTGTAAAAAGGATAATCGTCGGTATTTATGTATATATGACGGCGCAAATGCTTTGGTTGGCTCGCTTATTTATCATGTCTCTCATTTCATGTTTAAAGTTTTATTTCCGCCGGTTTTCTCCGATGTCAGACGCTAGGGTGCCCGGGTAAGGCACCAGCGACGCCCGTTCGGGCGTTACAAAAGTGGTATCGAGCAGCGCTTAATCTCTGAAAGTGTCTACGCACCGTGTCTAGTAGAGTCTTGATTATCTGTGTTGTGCACCACATCTATAATCGTGAGGCTATAGGACATTTAGGATTGGTTTCCATTCTTCTCATTCCGAGATCGTGCCTTAGAGCCGTGGTTGTAAGTCGGACCCTCCGACGTGTTTCGCTTTTTACCGCCATGCCTCTCGCGAAAGGCAACCAGTGGCCTGGGAGGGCAAGGCAGCCGAGGAGTCGCAGTGGATTCAGAGGAGCACGAGGGCGCAGCCCGGCCAAGACTGAGGTAAGCTCCGACGGCGAAGTTTCAGACGCCGCCAAAGACCAAAGAGAGCTTAGAGCCGCAGCAGCTGGTCGAGACTACAAGACTCGAGCCTCCACCCCACACCGAGCGGGAGACGGGTCACGCGAGATGGCCCGCTTATCGCCGTGGTCGGCCGATATGAGGATAGGTCGACGCAGCAGCTCAGCCCAAAGAAGACTGTAGGCACCCGAGGCGCATTTGAGGCTACGGATTTCCTTAGTTGTAGCCCGCCCGAGTTTTACGTCGAGGCCGAGGATGATCCGCAGGAGTTCATCCGCCGCTGCAGAGGATCATGCGTGATCAAGGCTTCGAGACCGAGTCTGTGACATTTGTTCGTGACGGCCGCGCGGACACCGCAGCCGATTGGTTTGACTCGCGGAGCTTTCCTGGGAGAGCATGCACTTCCACCGCTTGGGACGAAGTTTTCGGGGCCTTCCGGCACATTTCGCCTCCACAAACGGCGAGGGCTCGCCGGCAGATTTTTGATGCTGAGGCGTAACCGCGCATACCGGGAGTACAATGTGGAGTTCGACTCATCGCCTTGTGATGTTCTCGCATTAGTAGCTAGTATGGAGGATCGAGTGCACCGATATGTTACAGGCTCGGCGATTACCTAGCAGAGTTGTTCGGTGTTTCTTCACCGGCATGACATTGCCCGCATTCGTGCTCACGCACAGCGATGAGCGCAGATCGACGGTGGACCGCCACAGGAAGGCCAAGACGGCCGGATATTTTGGCGACTTTCGAGGCGCACCGCCTCAGCAGCAGGCTAGTTATGTACCCCCACCAGTACAGAGTGGTCCTCCACCATCTTCAGGAGCAGGTCAGGGCTCCAAGGGTTCAGATTTTCGGGAGAGCAGGGGTGTTAACCAGCTGAAGCCACCCCTACCTCGTTGTGACCGTTGTGGTAGACTCCATTTTGGAGAGTGTCGCTAGATTGGGAGTTTGTTTTGCATGCGACAGCAGGCCATTTTGCGAGGAACCGTCCGACTGGGAAGCGCGAACGTTACGACTCACCTTCGTGATCCGTGGTCGGTTCATCACCTTCTACAGCCT
Source organism: Przewalskia tangutica (assembly GCA_029844215.1). Lineage (NCBI taxonomy): Eukaryota > Viridiplantae > Streptophyta > Magnoliopsida > Solanales > Solanaceae > Przewalskia > Przewalskia tangutica. The sequence goes on along the minus strand of CM056739.1, from coordinate 46,123,211 downwards.
GCACCGCAGGCGTGCCTATGATTAGAGTGAGCGGTAGCTTCGTGTATATCCTTAACCTCTAGAGTTTTGGTACGCTTGTTATGATGATCTCATTATTGCGTGCTATGTACGATAGCATTGTGATACGTGACTTAGAATACATGGTTAGTCGAGGTTACGATGGTACGGGTAGCGCGAGAACGGAAGTGGTAGCTTTCATGATGTGAATTAGTAAGATCGTTCGGATCGGGAACAAGAGCTTGGCACGGTTGGGGGTCGGGCCGAGCGCGCGTGTCAACCCAGAGTCTGACGGAGTGGGTCGCTCGGGTGGTCCCGCCAGAGGTAGGGTCACCAGGTGTTAGGCCCAAGTTTGTATGACCATCGATGAGTTGGTGGATATGTTCGACCGTTGGATCGCGGAGGCCGAACGCCTTGCAGAAGATCGGGTTAGTCGATGACCAAGCTCGAGGTAGTGACTCCAAGGGTTGGAAACGTGTCGCTGACGTATGTGGTACGGATACTAGAACGAGTTCGGTGTTCGTGACGAAGTTCTACGAAAGGGAGAGGTGAACGGTATTTTGTGGCCGCGTGGCATGATTGTTTTCAGACGATAGCGTTGAAGACTATACCGACGCCGCTTTGTTTTGAGACTTCAAGGAACATTCGACGAATGTTTCTGGGGGAAGAATGTTATACCCGTGATTTCCGCAGTATGTACGGGGACGACGTAGAAATTTTCGAACTACAAAGTTGGCTTGGCCGAATTTATTTTGCTCACAACACCCGATTAGGTCGTTTCGACTAAACGGTTTCACAAAATTTTCGTAGGGGAATTTCCGGCTATGTCATTTCTAATTTTATGCGGATTTTTCCGAGAGAAAACATTTTGGACCAACGGGAGGGTGACATGTGTCACCCTCACATCGAAGGCTCGACGGCAACCATGGTAATGTGTTGGACGATTTTGGTCCACTTTAGTTGGTAGGATATTTTGTGCAAGTTGTGTGGTAGACGGATAAGGTAGCACATGGCTAAATCTCGCCTTACACTTGCTATGCACTTGTCTTCATCTCGCCATTGGTTGGCCTTCACTTGACCTATAAATACCCCATTAGTTGATGAGTTCTTTCATCCACAAATTGCCTAAGTCTTGAAAACCCCTCTCCCTCCTCTTGAGAATTCTCGCCCCAGCCCTCCCTTTCCCTCGCCGAGAGCCACCCTCCCTTGGTGGTGTTTTGCCGGGTACCCCTAGCCTAGTTGTCTCGTATAAATACCCCTTTGTGGTATAGAAATACTCCAAAGTATTGTTGTTATGTCCAAATACCTGCCCAAATACCTTGTAGTATTCCCAAGGTTACACTTATACTAGCCTAAAAATACCGTTATACTTTCCTTAGTCACTAAACTAAACCCTAAGTAAATCTTCACCCGTAGTTGAAGTATTAAGTAGAAGTTGTGTAGACACTTCTAAGGGTTGTTTGGAGCGGATCGAGCACTCTGAGTAGAGCTAAACCTTGCTCGTGAGCGACATTAAACTCTGATAATTTTTGGGCTTATCGAGGTAAATATCTTGTCCCCTATTGTAATTGGAAATTACATGTTGAATATATAGTTGTTGTATACTATATATAGAACTGAACTTAGCATCGTGGCAATGTCTTTTGACTTAAGCTCAAGAATTAAGAATCGAATCGAACTGTAATTACATAGGATCAGACATGAGACTTGTGGTAGTAGTACCGTGAGTAGAATTGTACCCGTAGGTTAGATGTATAACCCCCGGTTGGCTTGATAGCCGCCTCTGCAGAGAGAGATTAACGCTGCATGGGGAGGTGTCACAATTTTCTCAGAGAATATTCTACGCCAGTGGTCTAGATGATAATAGGCGCCTTGTGGCCTTATAGGTCAAGTACCACGTGTGGCGCGATTTACTTGGCTTAAGGAGTAGCCGATTGTTGGAGCGCTTTTGCTATTAGTCGATACTGCCGCGAGGTATGTGAACCTCTTCCTATCTCTTCTAGCATGATATGTGAACTATGTAGTACGGTAGACGCATACGTGTGAGTTGTATTTGATTGTTGTAAACATAAAGTGTTATAACGGCTTTATGGGAAGTTGGTTATAATACTTTACGTAGGTAAGAAAATACTTGTGGTTTTAAAAAGGTAATCGATGTGAATTATAACCGCTTGTTATAATAAAGAACTTGATGTATTTCAAAAGATTTATAAATCGTTTTGAAGGAAGAGTAACACTTGGTTTTAAAGGTTTTAAAAAGAGTTATAATAGATTTAATGGGAGTTATGTATAATGTCTTAAGAGAGGTAAAGAAAATGGTTTACTAATGTTAGAAGTTAAGAGACTTGATCTTATAAGATAAGAGACTTAACTTATTTGTTTTAATGTGAATGTTTGTGTGAAACCTCATTCATGAGTAATGATTACTTGGTTTTATCTAAATGGATAATGTTTTACCGATTTGAAATCGTAACGTGTATCGGCTGCACCACCGCAGCGTTAATAAAGGAAAATGTATTAAATAATGATGAATTGTATTAAAACCAGAGAAACCTCCATCCGCATAGAAACTAAGATGAGACAAAATGATATACATTTTCTAGATCATGGTCATTGTAATAAGAATGTTGTAAACAAGATTAACCTACTCTCATGTATTACATATATTACTCAATTGTTCTAAAAAGGAATCAAGTGATTAAGTTTATGAACTATGAAACCATTTGAAAATGAGAAGCTTGAGTAATTGAAACTAGGCAAACTGGAACTTAGGAAAAGAATATTGTTACTTGATTTTGAAAAGGAATGGGGGTTGGTCATTCTAATACTACGTATCGTGACTTTTATAAAAGTAATGGATCTCTTTTAAAAGAACTTAACGTATGTAGTACTTGGGGTTAAAAACCCGGACTTTGGCATAAAATGAAAGTACTTTGAGTTGTGTGATACTTGCCTATGCTTGTTATTGTGAAACGTGCCTATGCTTGTTGTGATAGCCTTTGTTGTGCAAAACGTTGTATTGCGTGTTATCGTCTCGATGGAGGTCGGTTGACTGGTTGAGAACTTACTTGGACGTGTCGGCAGTGACGGAGAAATTCCACGGGTACGTTCCTGTTGATAGTATTATTGTTGTTAATCGCCGGACATATCGACACGACGCGAGCGCACGTATGTTTCCATTTTGATTATCGCCTTGTGATTTCCTTTTGGACATACCGACCACGCGTAGCGCACGAGTATGCGCCCATTTGAATGCTGTCCTATTGTTTCCTTCGACATATCGACCGACGCGTAGCGCACGCAGTACGCGTACATTTGGAATGTTGACTTATTGTTTCCCTTTGGACATACTGACCCGATGCGTAGCGCACGAGTATGCGTCCATTTGGATTGTTATCTTGTTTATTATTGTTGCATCATGGACATGTCTACACCGATGCAAGATTCCGGCACGCGCCATGATGCGAACATGATGGATGTTGTGGGCGTGAGACCCATAGTTATATTCGAGTGGTGACTTTGAGGCGCGAGTCCACGATTTGATCGCTTTATGTTGTGAATCGTAGTTTGGTTATCATACATGCTCCCGCTTTATATAGATTAGTATGATTTCATTTACGTGATTTTACGCTTTCACATACTTGGTACCACAGATCGACCTCCTTCGTGGCCGCTCATGCCGCAGTAAAGGTACATCGACCGCCGATCCCCGCTTATAGGATCACATTCGTGTTGGGAAGCTCCGCTTTCTCCGAGGCTTATCTTATTGGTATGTGTTCCTCGAGTTGTAGGTTCTGTACATTCAGGGTATGGCGGCCCTGTCCGTCATAGTTGTTGTAAATCTTAGAGGTCTGTAGAATCATTGTGGCGTGGTTTGTAAAAGGATAACCGTCGGGTATTTATGTATATACGATGAAGGCAAATGCTTGGTTGGCTGCTTTATTTATCATGTCTCTCATTTCATGTTTAAAGTTTTATTTCCGCTGGTTTTCTTCGATGTTGTATCGCTAGAATTGCCCGGCGTTAGGCAAAGCCGTTCCATGTAATTACGTTGCACTTTCTTTAAATTCGTGCTTAAGTCGCAAGACATTGCGTAAGTTTTATTCGGGCTTAAGTCAAAAGACATTGCCGATAACTACGTTTCGATTCTATTATATAGTATACTTCAACTATATATTCAATCATGTAATTTCCAATTACAATAGGGACAAGATAATTACCTCGATAAGCCCATAATTATCCTAGTTAAAGTCGATCCTGGGCAATCGCTTAGCCCAACCCCGCGCTCCAACCCGCTCTAAACCAACCTTTCAAGTTGTAACCCACTTATACACAATACTCCAACGGTCTATGGAGATTTTCGGAGGGGTTCGGTTTTGTGTCTGAGGGGTAGTATAATAGTATTTTCTGGGCTTTTCGTTTAGGTATAACGTTCGAATAGAACAAGGTATTTGGCTAAGGTAATTTTGGCATTATAAAAATACTTTGAGAGTATGTCTACACCACCACGAGGGGGGTATTATCCGAAAGCAACAAGGCTAGGGGGGGGTACCCCACGGCCACACTACTAGGAGGGGGGGCGCTACTCTCGGCCAAGGGGGGCCTCACGAAAATGGGAGGGACGAGAACAATAGAGGAGGAGAGTCTTTCAATAATTAGAGATTTTGAGGATGAATAAGTCTTCCAAAGAGGTGGGTAGTTATAGGACAAGCGAAGGCCAACCAATGGCCAAGATCTTGCCAAGTGCATAGCAAGTGTAGGGCCAAGATCTTGCCAAGTGCACCCAACCAACTAACACAAAATATCCTACCAACCCTTGACTATTTCAACCACACTTTCGGCCAAGCCCTTTACGATCATTCAAGCCTAACCAATGAGAGGGTGACAAGTGTCGCCTCTTGTTGATCCAAATGTTTCGTCTCTAAAAATCCGCAAAAATTAAAAATGTCATAGCCGGAAATTCCCTACGAGTGTGGAAAACGCTTTCGAAAAAACGACTCTAAACGGGTGTTGTGAACAAATTTAATTCGCCAAGCCACTTTACCTACTCAAGGCTTTAAACTTTTATACGCACGCCTCACGCATACTGAAATACGGTATAACATTCTCCCTCCGTAGAAACATTCGTCCCGAATGTTCTTTCTAAGTCTCAAACAAACGCGCCAAGATAGTCTTCACTACTATACTTACGAGAACAATCCTTGCCACACATGGCCACAGAAACAACTTGCGCAAAAAGCTCACATCCAAGTCCACGAGGAAACACCTCTAACATCACCATAACACCTCTCACCGGGGTCTAAAATATACTTCCTTCGCACCTACTTTACACAAAAAGAAAATGATCACATCAATGCTCGCGATACCACTGATACCACTTTTGTCACTTTGCCGCGAGGTTCTGGTGTCACTCCGGCGACCCAACAAATGGCACCGGCTGCATGCGATCCCGGAGGTCGACACTCGAACTCTTACCACATTCTCGACACGGCTTCGCCAAAACTTCGGTTACTATCCCTAACGTGGTCATCATTAACCGGGAACACTCGATGGATCTCGATACTTTCCGATCATATCACGAAGACGGACGCACGCCTCCTAAGTCGGACGGCAATTGCTAACAACATATAGGCAACCCGCCTATTCTTCACATGAACTCGTGGGCCCAAAGTAACTCGGGCTAAGTTTTCCTCTGCTTTCCAAAACTCGTCACACCCAAACCGGGGTGGTACCTTCAAGAAGACCGATCATTAACTCGAACTCTAAGCCGCCGCCGATTATCCGCGACGATTTCTCCGAGTGCGTAACCTCTTCTAGACAAGCTTCACCCTATCCACGTCCTGCGAACACGTATCAACCAATTTTACGAACCTTGCCAACATCGAACCAATCGAGGCAAGAACTTACCCTTCCGCCCCACAAGGCTTCATAAGGCGACATCCGAACATTGAAATGGTAGCTTAAACACTACATCCACAGGAGACAACAATCCCCACAACTATCCCTGAAATCCAAACACTGGCCCGAGGGCGAATGCGATTATGAGACTCACATGAGTTCTTAACACATGCTCGGTAAAACTTCGAAAACAAAACAGCCATAACACGGCTCCACATGCGCCATAAGGTGAAGGTAGGCACCCCTGCAGCCTTACAACCTTTCTCGATAACTCAACACAGCCAAGTAAACGGTCCCCGATCAAGAACACGATGGCTGCCCCATCGGCCCGACCACCGTCGAACGCATCCACGAAGTTCGTTTAGTTAACTAAACTCGGGCCTAACACCCTCACAACCCTAACACAAGGCGGACCACCACAACTTGACCCCACCACCAAAACTACCGCGGGTTGACCCGCAACGGGGCCTCAACCCGACCCGGCAACGCGCACAAAACTAGCTCCCCGATCCGGAACAATCTTACTAATCACGTTTCGAAAACCTAGCGGTCTTCTTAGCTCAACTAACCTCTTTCATATCACGCTACTCAGGGACTTATCCCACAACCATAGCCCACGTGCACCATGCACTCTGATAAGGATCAAACATAACACTACACCTATACTCGAGATGGCCTTACCTCTAAGGTATCTACGTAAAACATTCTAAGGCTCACACCTTATCTATCCCCCAAAATCTTACTCGGTTAACCCACCATGATTTCTAAACACAACTAACACACCGCTATCAGAACATAGCACTTAAGGTATACTCACCTTATCACACATACTGATCTCTACAGGTTAAAGATATATCTATATTCATCGCTTCACTCCCTTAGTCGTTCTTAATCAAACCTGCCCCGTAGGGCGCATAGCTAGGGAAGATGACGAACTACCCACCGATCCTGAAGGCTAAGTCCTCCTACAAGGACACTCTATCGACATCAGACCCTGACGGTCGTAGGTACAACAAGTACTAACTAAAAGACGACATTCCCCGGGATGACGTCACGCCACATGAACCTAAGCCACAGGTTGACCAACTCCTGCGTACTCGAACATCACGATATCCGTGGAAGACCACTGCATCGTGGGCGTGCGTAATCAAATCTGGCCGCGAGGTGACTCGCCCGAAAGTTACCAAGGACCTTGCCGCCCGCCTTCTTGTCGCTGGTTAACCCGTCGATCTCACGCTTTCGCTCACGCGATAAGCCCGCATACGTGCCATGCTCAAGCCCAACTAAAGAATTATTCTTGCACAACCTTTTCTTAGGTAGTCATCAAGACTCGCGATACATCGGTATACTCGTAGTCAAATCCATAGTTAGTAATGCGGTCGCCTCCTTGAAATCTATATTCACTGCATTCTGGTCGTGGAACCGAAGGTTCAAATGTCATGGCCGCAGTAGGAACCGCCGCCGATGCTAAACTCAGGAGGTTAGCGACGCCGCAAAACTCCCCGAATGAAGCACCACCCGGGTGATGTTTGGGCTGTGCCCACGTAACCCTCAGATTTACTCGCAGCCTCCTCGCCGCTTTGCCCTCCCGGGCGGGTTGCCTACGCGGAGGCATAACGATAAGGGAAATAATTTCGCGGAGGTCCAACTTACAACACGACTCTAAGGCACGATCTCAGAGTGAGAAGAATAGAAACCAATCCTAAATACCCTATAGCCTCCTCGATTATGGTGTGGTGCACAACACACCGATAATCAAGACTTATCTGATACGGTTCAGACACTTTCCGAGGATTAATCGCTCGATACCACTTTTGTCACGACTGCTCGGCCCGTGGATCGTGCCTTACCGGGCACCTAGTGATACAACATCGAGTAATCGGAACATAAAACACATACATGAAACAAGTGAAGTACAAAACAATAGTCCGAGGGAAACTTGCCTTTAAGATATAAAATTAACAACTTTTACAAATGAGCAGTTTAATCTTTTTACAAACCCCGCCACAGCAAGACTACGGACCTCTAAGAAAAGATCGACAACAACGACGGACAGGGCTTCGTCATACCCGAATGTAAGCACTTACAACAACAGGACTATACCAAGATAAGCCTCCGAGAAACGAGCTTCCCAAAAGCGAATTGTGACCCTAAGGCGAGGATCAACGATCGGTGTACCTCAACTGCGGCATGAACGCAGCGAAGGAGGTCGATAACAAAACCGAGTATGTGAAACTAAAAATATCGTAAATGAAATCATAATAGTCTATAAAGCGGAGACATGTATGATAAGCAAACTACGATTCACAACAAATAAATAAATATGTCAAGTCGTGGACTCACGCCTCAAAGTTATCACAATAAAACCGCACGGGCAAGTGCGAAGGCATAGCCGACTACTAAGACCCACAAGTACCAAAAATACCACAAATCGTATCCTCGAGGTCTTTCTAGACCGCACCACGTGATCGGCCGCCACTCGCCCGCAATATCAATGCGCGTCTATCCTCGAACTCTCGCAGCCCGCATAGGTCACACACGGACCCGCATGAGGTATTCCTCGAATCACGGTCCTGCATCGCCCGAGGTATACCCCGTGATCGGCGGCTAACTCGGTATCCGCTTAGGCTCCCGCAACCCGCATAGTCTCAAAAGACCGCATAGTCTCAACAGACCGCATAGGGAATCCCGCGTCGTGCTAAACACCCGAATGATCAATCCGAGCTACCGTGACCGCATAGTCACGAGGACCGCATAGGCCGTAAAGACCCGTCAAGGGTGGCAAGCCCTGATAATAAGTCAAAGGGGTATGTGATACAATAACAAGATAACGGCTTAACGTTTAACAACGTAAGCACAACAAGAATGACCCTTACATCATGATCACACAAGATACTAACACACGTAGCATCCTAACATGTTTACTTATCAATCAACAAGAAAGTATTACAAGGCTATCACAAACCAACACAATCAAGTTATACACACAAGGTACTTTAAGCTAACAAGTTCGGGTATTCACCCCTAAAGTACTTCATACATTAAATCTTTTAAAAGATCCGTTGCTTTCACATAAGTCACACAATACAGTAGTATAAAATAGAGTGATCGCTTTTTTAAATAAACTAAAACACTTACCTTCGTGAAAATCAAGTAACAACATTATTTTCCAAACGCCCAAGTTTGCCTAATTTCAAATGTTCACGCTTATTTTAGAAAGGTTTAAAAGTTCATGGTCTTATTCATTTAAGAATATAATTCTCTTTTAAACCATGAGAAACATAAGTCTTATATGTGAGTAGGATATTCTTGTTTATAACAATCTTATTACAATGAATTGTGATCTAGGAAATATCATTTTGTCTTATCTTAGCTTCATGCAGATGGAAGTTTCTACCGGTTTTAATAATACTTAACTAGTCAAAACATTTCCTTTTTATTAACGTCGCGATGGTTTGTCGATACACATTCGATTTCAAATCAAGAAACATTCTTAAGCCATATACCTAACTTCCCATAAAGCTAGTATAACTCTTAGGTTTGTCAAAAATCAAGTATTACTTCTTCTTTCAAAATGATTCAAAAATCTTTTGAAATACTTCAAGTTCTTTATTAACACATAACAAGCCGCTTATAGTTCTAATCGATTACCTTTTAAAACCACATGTATTTTCTTACCAACATAAAGTCGTTATAACCAACTTCCCATAAAGTCATATAACACTTTATGTTTCAAACTAATCAAATACATTAAACACACGTGACGTCACCGCACTACATAGTTACACACATATCATGCTAGAAGAGATAGGAAGAGGTTCACGTACCTCGCGATTTAGTATCGACTAATAGCAAAACGCCCAAGTACTTCCAACCGCTACTCCTTAAGTCAAGTAGATCGCGCCACACGTAGTACATCAACCTATAAGGCCACAAGGCGCTTATTAACATTTAGATCTCATCGAGAATATTCTACCAAAATTCGGCAAAGACTCCCCGCAACAACAGAAATCTCCTCCTCTATCGAGGCGGCCAATGAGCCAACCGCGGGGTTATACATCTAACCCTAACGGTACAATTCTACTCCACGGTACTACTACACAAGTCTCATCGTAATACAGCCCCATGTAATTACGGTCAAGATCTTCTTTAAATTCAGCTAAGTCGCAAAGACATTGCCGTAAGTTTTATTCGGGCTTAAGTCAAAAGACATTGCCGATAACTACGTTCATTTCATTATATAGTATACTTCAACTATATATTCAATCATGTAATTTCCAATTACAATAGAGGACAAGATAATTACCTCGATAAGCCCATAATTATCCTAGTTAAAGTCGATCCCGGCAATCGCTTAGCTCCAACCCCGGCGCCCAACCCGCTCTAAACCACCCTTAGAAGTTCTAACCAACTTCTACACAATACTCCAACGGACTATGGAGATTTTCCTAGGGTTTCGGTTTTGTGATCGACTAAGTATAATAGTATTTTCTGGCTTTTCAGATAGGTATAACCTTAGAATACAACAAGGTATATGGCTAAGGTAAATTGGGCATTATAACAATACTTTTGAGAGTATTTCTACACCACAAAGGGGGTATTATACGAAAGCAACAAGGCTAGGGGTACCCACTGCCACACTACTGTGAGGGGGCGCTACTCTACCGGGCCTCACGAAATGGGGAGGACGAGAACAATAGAGGAGTGGAGAGTCTTTCAAGACTTAGAGATTTTAGGATGAATAAGTCTTCCAAAGAGGTGGGTATTTATAGGACAAGCCAAGGCCAACCAATGGCCAAGATCTTGCCAAGTGCATAGCAAGTGTAGGCCAAGATCTTGCCAAGTGCACCCTAACCAACTAACACAAAAATATCCTACCAACCCTTGACTATTTCAACCACACTTTCGGCCAAGCCCTTTACCGTCCAAGCCTAACCAATGAGAGGGTGACAAGTGTCGCCCTCTTGTTGGTCCAAAATGTTTCGTCTCTCGGAAAAATCCGCAAAAATTAAAAATGTCATAGCCGGAAATTCCCCTACGAAAGTCGTGGAAAACGTTTAGTCGAAAAACGACTCTAAACGGTGTTGTGAACAAATTTAATTCGCCAAGCCACTTTACCTACTCAAGGCTTTAAACTTTTATATACGCCGCATACTCTAATCACGGAAGGTATAACATGGGGCTAGTGGCGTCAGAACTCCCGAATGAAGCACTATCCAGGTAATGATTTGCTCGCTCGCCTCGAACTCTACTCGCTTGCGCTGTTGCCTCACGGGCGGGTTGCCCTCTGGAAGGCATAGCGATGAAATAATTTCGGAGTCGTCCAACTAACAACGGCTCACAAGGCACGATCGGTGAGAAGAATAGAAACCAATCTAAATACCCTATAGCCTCGATTATTGGTGTGGTGCTGTGCGACCGATAATCAACTCGGATCGATACGGTCGCAGACACTTTCCAGAGGATCGCTGCTTTCGATACCACTTTTGTCACGACGAACTCGGGGCGTGGTGCCTACCGGGCACCCTGGTGATACAACATCAGTGTGTCAGTGAACATAACACATACATGAAACAAATGTACAAAACGATGTCTGAGGAAAAACTTGCCTTCGGCATATATATAAATAACGACTCTTACAAATGAAACGGTTTAATCCTTTTTACAAACCACGCCTGATTACTCTGCACTCTGAAATGATATGACAATAATGGCGGGCGGGGCGCCGCCATACCAATGTAATACCTACAACGACAGGGGACTATACGAATAAGCCTCGGAAAGCGGAGCTTTCCCAAACGTGAAGCGAATGACCACTAAGAGGCGATCATCGAACTGGCGCAAGATGAACGCAGCCCCGGCGAGGTCGATAACAAAAGTAGGTATGTGGCGAAAATACGTAAATGAAATCATAGTAGTCATATAAAGCGGGAGACATGTGATGATAACCAATCATTCCACAACAAATAAGCGATCATATCAAGTCGGGGACTCACGCCGAAGTCATCACTCAATATAACAATGGGTCTCACGCCACATCAATCATGCACCTCGGCCAACGATAGAAAAAACCAGGAATACATGAACATGAGTCCCACGCGTGTCTAAATAAAGCGATGGTAAATGCGAAGGCATAGCCGACTACTAACACCTACGGTCATAAAGCGTATCAAGATGTCATAAATCGCGTGATCAAGATATCTCGCTGTCACATGATCAAATGCCGCGTCATAGCCGAACTTTCATGACTCGCATAGGCCAACCTCGTAGGCCCGTGAGGTATAACCCGCGTCGGTGTAGCTACTCGGCGTAAATCACGCCCGACTCCGCAAATGGCACGTATATACCGCGTGACCATAAGGCCGCACTAACTTCGAACTCTCGTAGCTCGCATAGGCCCCGGACCCGCATGGTATTTCCGAATCATGGTCCTGACACTTTGAGTCTACCGCATCGTGGCAGCAACCCCGGAACACGCGGGTGGTATAATACCAACATAACGGTTTATCGTTTAAACAACATAAGCACAATCAATGGAAAAGCCCTTTACACCAACGCCACGAATAATAACACGTGGCATCCTAATATGATTACTTATCAAAGCATCAGAAGGTATTACAAGGCTATCACAAGCCAACATAGTTATACACACAAGGTACTTTCTACTATATGTCACATGTTGGGTTTATCCCCAAAGTACTTCATACATTAACCTTTTTTTAAAAGATCGTTACTTTCACAAAAGTCACACAATACGTAGTATATGAAAATAGAGGATTATCTTTTGAAGTGAATCAAACACTTATCTTTGTAAAATCAAGTAACAACATTATTCAAACGTCCAAGTTTGCCTAATTTCAAATGTTCACGCTTTCTTATTTTAGAAAGGTTTAAGTTCATAGTCTTATTCATTTAAGAATACAATTCTTCTAAACTATCCGAGAAACATAAGTCTTATATGTGAGTAGGATATTCTTGTTTATAATCTTATTACAATGACCATGATCTAGGAAACATCATTTGTCTCATCTTAGCTTACATGCGGATGGAAGTTTCTACGATTTTAATAATACTAAATCTGTCAAAACATTTCCTTTTATTAATTTGCGATGGTTTGTCGATACACACTGATTTAAATCAAAAACATTTAAGTCGTTATTACCAACTTCCCATAAAGCTAGTATAACTCTTAAGTTTTCAAAACCAAGTATTACTTCTTCGAATGATTCAAAATCTTTTGAAATACTTCAAGTTCTTTATTAACACATAACAAGCGATTATAGTTCGGATCGATTACCTTTTAAAAACCACAAGTATTTTCTTACCAACATAAAGTCGTTATAACCAACTTCCCATAAAGCCGTTATAACACTTTATGTTTAAACCAATCAAATACATTTAGCACGTATGCGTCACCGGTACTACATAGTTCAACATATCATGCTAGAAGAGATAGGAAGAGGTCCGCGTACCTCGCGACGATTATCGACTAATAGCAAACGCCCAAGTACTTCCAACCGGCTACTCCTTCGCCAAGTAGATCGCGCCACACGTAGTACTTCAACCTATAAGGCCCTGAGCGCTTATTAACATTTAGATCCGCCGTAGAACATTCTACAAAAATTGCAGACACTCCCCGCAACCGCGTAAATCTCCTCTCTATCGGGGCTACCAAGCCAACGGGTTATAAGTCTAAACCGATGCGCAATTCTACCTCACGTAAAGCTACACAATTCTCATGTATTACGGTCTATGTAAATCTGATTCAAGACTTCTCTTCGAAAAGGTTTCTTATTATTGAGCTTAAGTCCAAAGACATTGCCGATAACTACGTTCAGTTCTATATATAGTATACTTCAACTATATAATCATACAACATGTAATTTCCAATTACAATAGGGGGACAAGATATTTACCTCGATAAGCCCATAATTATCCAAGTATAAAGTCGATCGCAGGCAATCGTTTAGCTCGACTCCGAAGCGCTCCAACCCGCTCTAAACCACCCTTAGAAGTTCTAACCAACTTCTACACAATACTCCAACGGACTATGGAGATTTTCCTAGGGTTTTGGTTTTGTGGAGTGGGAAGTATAATAGTATTTGGGCTTTTCATATAGGTATAACCTAGAATACTACAAGGTATACGGCTAGGTAATTTGGGCATTATAATAATACTTTTGAGAGTATTTCTACCAAGAGGGGGTGTATTATACGAGACAACTAGGCTAGGGGTACCCGGCCACACTAAGGAGGGAAGGGCTGCCGAGGGGCCTTCAAAGGGGAGAGGGGCTCTTGGGCGAGAGTCAACAAGAGGAGAGGAGGGATTTTAACACTTAGGAAATATTTGGAATGGATGAAGAAGTCATCCTAAGGGGTATTTATAGCACAAGCCAACCAATGGCCAAGATCTTGCCAAGTGCATGAAGTGTAGGGCGAGATCTTTGCCAGTGCACCTTATCCATCTAACACAAAAATCCTACCAACCTGACCAAACAAGGCCAACTTTCGGCCACCTTTACCGCTCACTCACCAATGAGAGGGTGCCAAGTGGCACCTCTGTTGGTCAAAATGTTCGTGTCTCGGAAAATCACAAAAATTAAAAATGACATAGTCGAAATTCCCTACAAAGTGTGAAAGCGTTGCGCCGAAACTAGCAAGGTGTTGTGAACAAATAAATTCGCCGCCTAATTCTCAAGTTCAAATTTTCTCGTCGTTCGTACGCATATACTGAAATACGGGTAACATATTTGGTACATGTTATCGACCTCGCCCGGGGATGCGTTCACGCCGCAGAGTACAAGTCTGGTGTGTTATACCGTATTTCGGAGTATAACGTATGACGCACGTGAAAAATTTGAACTTGTGATTTAGGCTTGGCCGAATTCTTTTGTTCACAACACCCGATTAGAGTCGTTTTTAAACGCTTCCACGGCTTTCGTAGGGAATTTCCGCTATGTCATTTTTATTTTTTGATTTTTCCGAGAGACGAACATTTTGAACAACAAGAGGCGACACTTGTCACCTCTCATTGGAACACCCGCAGAAGGGTTGGCGAATGGCGTTTGTTTGTCAAGTTGGTAGAGATATTTTGGTGGTAGATGGATAAGGTGCTTGGCAAGATCTTGGCCCTACACTTGCCTTGCACTTGGCAAGATCTTCGCCATTGGTTGGCCTTCACTTGACCTATAAATGCCCACCTTTGAAGACTAATTCATCCACAAAATTGCCTAAGTCTTGAAAGCTCTCATTCTCCTCCCTTGTGTTGAGTTGCCGAGGGTCTCCCTCAGGGCCGAGAGCACCCCCTAGGGGTGCTAGCCGAAGTGTACCCTAGCCTAGTTGTCTTCGTATAATACCCCTCTTGTTAGAAATACTCTCAAAAGTATTGTTATAATGCCCAAATTACCTTAGCCATATACCTTGTAGTATTCTAAGGTTATACCTTTACAAAAAGCCTAAATACTATTATACTTCCCTTCACCACAAAACCAAACCCCAAGGAAAATCTCCATAGTTAGTCGAGTATTAAGTAGAAGTTGGTTAGAACTTAAGGGTTGTTTAGTTGGGCCTGCCGATGAGTGGAGCTAAACGTACTCAGGATCGGCATTTAAACTAGGATAATTATGGGCTTATCGAGGTAAATATCTTGTCTCCTGTTGTAATTGGAAATTACATGTTGTTAGATTATATAGTTGAAGTATACTATATATAATCTTGAACGTTGTTATCGGCAATGTCTTTTGACTTAAGCACGAATAATAAGAAACCTTTCGAAGAAGAGTAATGAATCGTATTTACATGGGACTGTATACATGAGACTTGTGTAGCTTTTACGTGAGGTAGAATTGTGCACGTCCGATTAACGTATAACCCACTGGTTGGCTTAGTGCCCCGATAGAGAGGAGATTCTGTTTACGCTGGCGTCTGGCGAATTTTCCGTAGAATGTTCTACGAAGGGATCTAAATGTTAATAAGCGCGTGGCCTTATAGGTTGAAGTACTACGTGTGGCGCGATCTTTGGCTTAAGAGTAGCAATTGGAAGTACTTGAGCGTTTTGCTATTAGTCGATAACCGTCGCGAGGTATGTGAACCTCTTCCTATCTCTTCTAGCATGATATGTGTGAACTATGTAGTACCAGACGCATATATGCTAAATGTATTTGATTATTTAAAACATAAAGTGTTATAACGGCTTTATGGAAGTTGGTTATAACGACTTTATGTTGGTAAGAAAAATACTTGTGGTTTTTAAAAGGTAACTGATCTGAACTATAACTGGCTTGTTATGTGTTAATAAAGAACTTGAAGTATTTAAAAAGATTTTTGAATCATTTCGAAAGAAGAAGTAATACTTAGTTTTTGAAAACTTAAGAGTTATACTAGCTTTATGGGAAGTTAGTATAACTACTTAAGAATGTTTCTGATTTGGAAATCGAATGTGTATCGACAAACCATCGCAGCGTTAATAAAAGGAAATGTTTTGATGATTAAGTATTATTAAAACCAGAGAAATTTCCATCTGCGTAGAAGCTAAGATGAGACAAAATGATATTTCTAGATCATGGTCATTGTAATAAGATTGTTATAAACAAGAATATCCTACTCACATATAAGGCTTATGTTTCTCAGATAGTTAAAAGAGAATTATATTCTTAAATGAATAAGACTATGAACTCCGAAACCTTTCTAAAATAAGAAACGTGAGCATTTGAAATTAGGCAAACTTGGACGCTTTGGATAATAATGTTGTTACTTGATTTTACAAAGATAAGGGTGTTGATTCACTTCAAAAGATAATCACTCTATTTTCATATACTACGGGTATTGTGTGACTTTTGTAAAGTAACATTATCTTTTAAAAGATAATGTATGAAGTACTTTGGGAATAGATACTCGATCTTGTTAATCATATAATAGAATGTACTTTGTGTGTATAAGCGATTGTGTTGGTTTGTGATAGCCTTGTAATACCTTCGTGTTGATTTGATAAGTAATCATATTAGGACGCCATGTGTTAGTGATACGCGATGTTTGTGTAAAGCGGGTTTCCTCGATTGAGCTTAGGTTGTTTAAGCGATAAATCGTTATGTTGGTATTATACCACCACCGTGTTTCAGGAGTTAAGCTGTCCGTCGCGGTAGACTCGAGCGATCTGGGACCATGATTCGAGAATACCTCACGCGGGTCTCGAGAGCCTATCGCGAGCTACGAAGTTCCGTGTTAGTGTGCGGCCTTTATGATCACGCGATTATGTGGCTACGCGGTGCGAGTCGGGCGATCTTAGGAGAGCTTTACCCGTGCGGGGTTATACCTCATGCGGGCCTATGAGACTTGCCGCGAGTCAGCGGAGTTCGGTGGTTAGACGCCAGACATTTGATAATGGCGCAGCGACCGGCTTTGATCATGTGGCGATCAGACAGATATCATGCAATCTGATTTATGACCTTGTTAGTATCTTGTAGGTGTTAGTAAGCGGCTATGCCTTCGCATTTACCACATGCTATTTTATTTGGACACGGTGGGACCGCTGTTCATGTATTCCTCGTGCTTTTCTATCATTGATCGCCGGCGATGAGAAGGTATTCCACGCATGATTGATGTTGTGGCGTGAGACCCATTGTTATATTGGGTGATGACTTGGGCGTGAGTCCCCGATCAGACACGATCGCTATTTATCGTGAATCGTAGTTTGTTATCATACATGCCTCTGCTATAGACTACTATGATTTCATTTGCGATATCTTCATGTTTCACATACTTGGTACTGTTGATCGACCTCCTTGGGCCGCGCTCATGCCGCAGTAAAGGTACACCACCGTTGATCCTCGGCCTAGGGTCACGGTTAGCGTTGGGAAAGCTCCGTTTCTCGAGGCTTATCTTGGTATAGTCCCTTGCGTTGTAGGTATTTACATGGTGTGGTATGGCGTGGGCCACGCCCGCCATTGTTATCATATCATTTCTTAAGTCCGTAATCTTGTTGTGGCTGTAAAAAGGATTAAACTGCTCATTTGTAGGAGCTGTTATTTATATATATCAAAACAAGTTTTCCTCGTGACATCGTTTGTACTTCAATTGTTCATGTATGTGTTTTATGTTCCGCTGACACTCGATGTTGTATCACTAGGTGCCCGGGTAAGGCACCAATCACGCCCATATTCGGTCGTGACAAAGTGGTATCGAGCGATTAATCCTCGGAAAGGTCTGACGTAATCGTATCCAGTAGTCTTGATTATCGGTGTGTTGTGCACACACCAATAATCGTGAGGCTATAGGATATTTAGGATTGGTTTCTATTCTTCTCACTCTGAGATCGTGCCTTAGGAGCCGTGTTGTAAGTTGGACCTCTAACGTATTTCTTTCCTTACCGTTATGCCTCCGCCAGGCAACCCGCCCAGGGGCAAGGCAATGGCGGAGCTGCGAGCAGAGTTCGAGGGGTTGCGAGGCATGGGCCAAATCTTCACCTTGGGTGGTGCTTCATTCGGAGTTACCGCGACGTCACTAGCCCCAAAGTTTAGCACGGCGGCGGCCGATTCCTACGCGGCCATGATATTTGAACCTTCGGTTCCACGGCCGGAACAGAGAATATAGATTTCAGAGGCGACCACATTAACTATGGATTTGACTACGCAGTGTTATACCCGTATTTCGAGTATGCGTGAGGCGTCGTATAAAATTTTAAAGCCTCGAGTAGGCAAAGTGGCTGGCCGAATTAAATTTGTTCACAACACGATTAGAGTCATTTTAGTGAATCGCTTCCGACTTTTCGTAGGGGAATTTCCGCTATGTCATTTAGTATTTTTGCGGATTTTTCCGAGTAGACTAAACATTTTGGACCAACGGGAGGCGACACTTGGCACCTCCAATTGGTAGCCAAATCGCCCAATGGACGAAATGGGCTATGTAAGGCACGTTTTTTGTGCCTTGGCTAAAGTCGAGGGTTGGTAGGATATTTGTGTAGTAAATCCTAGCCACTACACTGCCTAACACTTGGTTTAATCTTGGCCTTTGGTTGGCCATCCCTGACCTATAAATACCCTCTCCCTTTGATGAATTCTTCATCCTTTCCACAAATCTCTAAGTGTTAAAATCCTCCTCTCTGTTGTTGTTCTCGCCCCTCCTCGCCGAGAGCCCTCCTCCATGTGTGGCCTTGGTCGAGACTTCACCCCTCCTAGTGGTGTTGTTCTCGTATAATATACCCCTCTTGGTAGAAATACTCTCAAAAGTATTGTTATAATGTCCAAATTACCTTAGTCGTATACCTTGTTGTATTAAGGTTATACCTATCACAAAAGCCAGAAAATACTATTATACTTACCACAAACCGAAACCCTAAGGAAAATCTTCACCCATAGTTGAAGTCATAAGTAGAAGTTGGTTAGAACTTAAGGGTTGTTTGAGCCGGCCTGAGCGACGTTGCGAGCTAACCTTGCTCGGGGATCGACATTTAAACTAGGATAATTATGGGCTTATCGAGGTAATTATCTTGTCCTCTATCAGAATTGGAAATTACATATTGTTATAATATATAGTTGAAGTATACTATATATAGAATCAACGTAGTTATCGCAATGTCTTTTGACTTAAGTTCGAATAATACTTACGGCAATGTCTTGCGACTTAAGCGAATTTAAAGAAGACACCGAATCGTAATTACATAATGTAGACATAAAGAGACTTGTGTAGCAGCATCGTGGAGTAGAATTGTACCGTTAGGGTTGGATTTATAACTCCCGTTGGCTTCGTAGCCACTCGGTGAGGAGATTTCTGTTATGGGGAGAGTCTTCTTGAATTTTTGGTAGAATGTTCTACGATGAGATCTAAATGTTAATAAGCGCTGTGGCCTTATAGGTTGAAGTACTACGTGTGGCGCGATCTACTTGGCTTAAGGAGTAGCCAACGGTTGGAAGTACTTGGGCGTTTTGCTATTAGTCGATACTCGTCGCGAGGTATGAACCTCTTCCTATCTCTTCTAGCATGATATGTGTGAACTATGTAGTACTGTGAGACGTCATGTGCTAAACGATTTGATTGATTTAAAACATAAAGTGTTATAACGGCTTTATGGGAAGTTGGTTATAACACTTTATGTTGGTAGAAAATACTTGTGGTCTTTAAAAGGTAACTAATTTGAACTATAAGCGGCTTGTTATGTGTTAATAAAGAATTTAAAGTATTTCAAAAGATTTACTGAATCATTTTGAAAGAAGAAGTAATACTTGGTTTTTGAAAACTTAAGAGTTATACTAGCTTTATGAGAAGTTAGGTATAAGCCCGGCTTAACAATGTTTTTTGATTTAGAAATCGTAATGTGTATCGACAAACCAACTGCGGCGTTAATAAAAATGTTTTGACTAATTAAGTATTATTAAAACCAAGAGAAACTTCAATGCATAGAAGCTAAGATGAGACAAATGATATTTCCCAGATGTAATTGTAATAAGATTGTTATAAACAAGAATATCCTACTCACATATAAGACTTATGTTTCTCGATTGTTTAAGAGAATTATATTCTTAAATGAATAAGACTATGAACTAAAACCTTTCTAAAATAAGAACGTGAACATTTGAAATTAGGCAAACTTGGGCGTTTGGAAAATAATGTTGTTACTTGATTTTACAAAGGTAAGTGTTTGGTTTATTTAAAAAGACAACACTCTATTTTATACTACGTATTGTGTGACTTATGTGAAAGCAATCGGATCTTTTAAAAGATTTAATGTATGAAGTACTTTAGGGGTAGATGCGAACTTGTTAGCTTAAAGTACCTTGTGTGAATAACTTGATTGTGTTGGTTTGAGATGGCGCTTGTAAATACTTTTCTTGTTGATGTGATATAAGTGAAAATGTTAGGATGTGCGTGTTAGTATCTTGTGTGATAAGTGATGTAAGGGGGTCATTCTTGTTGTGCTTACGTTGTTAAGCGTTAAGCCCGCTTATACTATTATTGTATCACATGCCTTCTGACTTATTATACCGAGGGCTTGCCACACCGATTGATCTGGTGCTTTCTGGCTACATGCGGTCGCCGTGACTATGCAGATTACGCGGTAGCTGCGGATTGATCATTCGGTGTTTGCTTTGATGCGGGGATTCCCTATGCGGTCTGTTGACGACTATGCGGTCTTTTGAGACTGCTCTGCGGGTTCACGGGGTGCCTAAGGCGGATCACGGGTTAGGCTGCGCCCGATCGCGGGGGTATACCTCGAGCTGATGCAGAACCCGTGATTAGAGGAAATACCTGCGTGCGAGTCCGTGTGACCTATCTTAATTTGCGAGTTCCGAGATAGGCAGCGCCGCACATTGATATTGTGCTGGCGAGTGGCGGCCGATCCGTAATCGTGGTGCGATGCAGAAAGACCTGCGAGGATCTGATTTGTGGTATTTTTGAATGCTGTGGGTCTTAGTAGTCGAAGCTATGCGCTTCGTCTCTTGCCACGTACGGTTTTTATTTTGATAACTTTGGTACGGCGTGAGTCCACGACTTGACTTATATTGCTTATTTGTTGTGAAGCCCATAGTTTGCTTATCACTCACACATGTCTCACTTGCTTTATAGACTATTATGATTTCATTTCTGAGTATTTTTAGTTTCACATCTGCGATGCACTTTGTTATCTTGAAAGCCTCCTTGAAGTGCGTTCAGTGCGTTCATGCTGTGAGTTGAGGTACACGATGCGTTGATCCCCAGCTCTCGGGGGTCACAGTTTTGGCCCGTTTGGGAAGGCTCCGTTCTCCGGAGAGCTGTCCCAGTGGTATAGTATGATCCTGTCGTAGTAGTGTTTACATTTAGAAAGGAGTTTAGTGGGGCCTGTCATACGTTGTTCATCAAATATCATTCTTAAGTGGAATTACGTGAAATCTTGTTGTAATGGGGGGTTTGTAAAAAAGGATTAGCTGTATTCAATGTTGAAAAAGTTGTTATTTACATATATCTTGCAGCGTGTTTTTCTCAGTTATTGTTTCAGCTATTTCTTAATATGTCTTGTATCGTTTTATGTTATGTGATTACTACGATGTTGTTATCGCTCAGGGTTGCCGGGAGGTAAGGCACGATCCGCAGGCCAGTTCGGAATCGAATTCGTGACAAAAAGGATATCGTCAGCGCTTAATCCTCTGGAGAAAGTGTCTCTGAGCCGAACGTATCGATGTAGAGTCTTGATTATCGATTGTGTTGTGCTGCATTTGATAATCAGAGGAGGCTATAGGGTATTTGGATTGGTTTCTATTCTTCTCACTACGAGATCGTGCCTTAGAGGCATGTTGTAAGTTGGACCCTACGGCGTATTTCTTTCCTTCACCTGCGTTATGCCTCGCGTAGAAACGGCCGGAGCCCGGGGAGAGACGAAAGCGACCGAGGAGAGCTGAGTGTAGAGTTACGGAGGAAGGTGGCGAGCTGCAGACCCGATCATTACAGGGTAGTCGCTTCCATTCGGGGAGTGCGCGGCGTCTGCTAGCCAGAGTTTAGTGCGGTTGTGGCAGCGATTGCCCTCTTTAAGACCGTGATATATGAACCTTCCCGGTTCCACGGCCAGGAATAGTGAATTTAGATTGCAAGAAGGCGACCTGATACTAGTATGGATTTAGGCTACGAGAGTATCTGCGATCATACCCACAGAGGGTCTTGGCGATGACTATCTAAGAGAGAGTTTGTCTGCAGTAATTCTTGTTGATTAGAGCTTGAGCATGGCACGTATGCGGGCTTATGCGCGTAGGCGACGAAAGCGTAGAGATCAGCCGGGTTAACGAAGGGCAATGAAGAGGGCGGGCTGTGAGTCCTTTGGTAACTTTCTGAAGCGTTCACCTCACGGCGGTAGTTAGATTATGCCGTCCACTTTGATCAAGAGGTCCTCCACAGGTTACGATACGTTCGGGGTATGCGAGAGTTGGTGGAGAACTCGGGACTTCAGTTCGCGGTGTAATGACGTCGTAAATCCACAGGGAATGTGCGTCTTTTAGTTGGTACTTGTTGTACTGCGGCCGTCGAGACCGCCATCATAATCGAATGGGGGACCTAGTGAGGAGGACTTTGCCTTGATGCAGAGGTGGGTGGTTAAATCACCTTCGCCTTATGGTATCGCCTTCTGCATGACGAGGGTTTGAATTAGAAACGACTAGAGGAGTAGGCAGTAGAATATAAATATATCTTTAACCCTCACAGAGATCGGTATTATGTGTGATAAGGTGAGTATACCTTAGAGTGCTATGTTACGATAGAGTGTGTTAGTCGTGATTAGATCATGGTTGTTTTAGCAGGAGTAAGATTTTGAGGGGATAGAGAGAGGTGCTTGCAGGCCTTAGAAGCTTTTACGTAAAGACCTTGTAGAGGGTGCAGAGGCCGTCTAGAGAAAAGAGTGTAGTGTTATGTTTTGACCACTTATCGGAAGTGCACCAAGTGCAGTGAGTTATGTTAAGGATAGGTCCACTAGTAGTTGTGGAATGAGAGGGGTAGTTGAGCTAGAAGACCAGTAGGTTTTGAAGCGTGATTAGTGAGATTGTTAGGATCGGAAATTTAGTATTGTCCCAATGCTTGGCGTTAGGAATTCGGGTTGAGGCAGCGTTGCGGGTCAACCAGCGGTAGAGTTTGAGTGGTAGAAATTCGGTTGTGGTGGTCACGCCTTGTGTTAAAGGAATTTGTGAGGTGTTAGGCCCAAGTTTAGATTAACGTGTCTGTCTGAGTTCGTGGATGCGTTACGACGGTTAGTCGGGCGATGGGGGCAGCCCGTACGTGTTCTTGATCGAGACGTTTACTCGGGTTTGTGTTGAGTTATCGAAAGGTTGAAAAGGCTGCCTTTGGGGTGCCCTACCTTACCTTATGTGAGAACAGATGAAGCTTGAGGTTGTAGCTATTTCCCCCGTTTTGTAAAAAGTTTTACCCGGGCAAGGATGGAGGAACTGGGTGAGTCTGAGAATCACGTTCGCCACCGGGCTGGTGTTTGAATTTCGAGGATAGTTGCGAGAATTGTTGTCTCACTGTTGAAGGAGTGTTTTGCTTCTGGCACGGTGTTAGGATATGCGCCTTATGAAGCCTTGTAGGCGGAGAGTGTAAGTTGTCGGTCGATTGGTTACGATGTTGGCAAGGTTGATGATTTAGTTGAAGGCAAACGTTTGTGGCGGTATGGATGAGTGAAGCTTGTCTAGAAGAAGTTACGGCAAGCTGTCGAGAAATCGATGCGGATAATCGGCGGCGGCGCTTAGAAGTTGGAGTTGGCCGGGTCGGTCTTAACGGAAGAGTACCACCCACGTTTTGGTCGCGGCGAGTTTTGGAAAGCGGAGGGCTTGTAGCAGTTATACGGGCCTTTGGCGGAGTTCGCTGTGAAGGATAGGCGGGTTACCGCACATATGTTTAGCATTCTTGCGTCCAAGCGTGGGCGATGCGTAAGTCTTTTCGTATTGTGATGTTCGGTGAAGTATCGAAAGATCCGTCGAGTGTTCCAGGTGTATTATTACGTTAGAGATAGTAACCTAGAGTTTTGAATCTGAAGCCCGTGTCGAGAATGTGGTATGAGTTGAGTGTCACGACATCCTCGGGATGTGTGGCAGATGCCATTTCAACGGATCGTCGGGCGAGGCTGGCGACAAAGTGACAAAGTGGTATCTCTGACCCGGAGTAAGAAAGCGAGCGTGTATGGCGTGGCATAGATGCTGATCATTTCTTTTGTAAAGAGAAGGTGCGAAGGAAGTATGTTGTTGGTGAAGTGTTTTTGTGGTGATGATTAGAGGTGTTTTCCTCGTGGACTTAGATAGAAGTAATGGCGGGTGTTTTTACGCGGCGGTGTGGCGGGATTGTTTTAGTAAGTATAGCGATGAAGACTATACTGGCGCGCGTTTGTCTTAGTTTAGAAGAACATTCGGAATGGATGTTTCTAAGGAGGAGAATGTTATGCCCTAGTATTTCAGGAGTATTAATATGCGTGAGGAAGCGTGCATTATAAAAGTTTAAAACGCCAGGTAGGCAAAGTGGCAGCAAATTCAAATTTGTTCCTGGCGCAGATTAGAGGTCATTTTTCGGTAAGCATTTGAAGCTTTCGTAGGGGAATTTCCCGGCTATGTCATTTAGTATTTTTGCAGTTTTTCAGGGGCGAAACATTTTTGGACAGTGGGAGAGCGGCCTTGGCACCCCTCCGATTGGTGGCAAATCGATCGATTGGGCCAGGAAATGGGCTATGTAAGGCACGTTTTTGTGCCTTGGCTAAAATCAGGGTTGGTAGGATATTTGTGGCCGTCTGCCTGCACTTTGGCCTGCTGGTTTAATCTTGTTTGGTTGGCACGTCCATGACTATAAATACCACTCTCCGCTTTGATGAATTCTTGTCAGCTCCCTGAATCTCTAAGTGTTAAAATCCTCTTTCTCTTGTTGTTGTTCTCGTCCCTCCCCATGGCGAGAGCCCACCACATGTGTGGCCTTGTGGGCGAGACTTCGCCCCACTCTGAGTGGTGTTGATATAAGTATAATATACCTCTTGGTAGAAATACTCTCAAAGTATTGTTATAATGTCAATTACCTTAGTAGTATACCTGTTGTATTGAGTTATGCCTATCTGAAAAGCCAGTACTATTATAC